>CM060941.1:660566871-663066871 GCA_030765085.1 Allium cepa | reverse complement strand
GTGAATAAATTCCATTCAAGTATAAATAAATGGAATATGACTTCGAAATATTATTCAAATGAGTTTGTTTAGACTAAGAATGAAATTGAGTTAAGTGGAGAGTTGTGTAATCATTTGAATCAAATTAGATGGTTTCAATATGGATTGTTCCAAGATTTATAAATGGATTCAAATAAGATAAATTTGAATATGGAATATGAAATAAAGTGAATGGGATCAATTAGAAATGGAACAGAATAAAGTAAAAATTGAATTGGTATCAATTTTAAGTAGTATAAACTAGAAGGGATATTGTATTGAGTGAATATCGTTGAATCTGCTTAGTAATGGTCGTCGTTGACTCAAATGAGCTAATATAAGTAATAAAATTGGTTTTTGAATCAATTGTAATGAACATGAGTTTATTTGGATTTAAAATGAATTGAATGTAAGTAATGAAGTGTAAACCATTTAAATGAAAACATTTAAATTTGCATTGGAACCTTATAAAATTGCTTATGGAAGGGTTTAGTGGATATTGCTTATATTATACAAGCGTTGGCTATTGAAATTAAGAAAGTTGTTAATAAACTTTGTATATTTGACACTGACATGTTTAAATTGAGTAAGTACAGGTTTTTGGAAGCGGTTTGACTGGTTTTGGCTGCGCTAATTGCTTAAATAAATAGCTGCTTGCTTTAGAATGCTAAATAAGGTACGCTTATGCAATACAAATAGGAAATATGAAATGTTTTTCTGTTTTCTGACCGTGTGGGTCGATGTATATATATTTATATCTTTTGTCAAATTGCAAAAGCTCCTCCGTACAAAGGAGTCTCTGCCAAAAAAATTCGAAAATTTTGAGAGTTAGAATTTTTTTTTTGAAATTTTTGAAAATTTTCATTAACGACAAATGATTTAAGCTAAGCAAATAGAATTTGTCACTGAATATTGAAATCTATTTTAACTGTGAATGTAAAGTAAGTGGAATCGAAAGGACTAAAGAAAGTAAAGTTTGCAAATAAACATTTAATGTGAGATTTAAATTAATTAGTAAGTGAAACTAATTCGATATTCAAAGTTGAAGTCAAATTGAATTTAAATGGAATTGTAAGGGCAAAGTGGATGGTAATGAATATAAACTTCAATGGTAAAGTTAAAACAAATGTAAGAAGTATGTAAAATATTTATATTGAACTTAAGAAGAGAATAATGAATTCTTAGGTAAATTTGGTATTGAAAGTATGCTAAGTGAATAATTGAATTAAGGTTGAAACTGATATTTGTGAATGTGGGAATTGTGAATAAGAGAATAACAATCAAAATAAATGTGAATAAAAAGGAAATTGATATAATTGATAATCAATTGGAATTTATACGTAGGATGTACGTATCTTATTTTATTCGCATAGCTATTTATCCAAATTCGAACACAGAATTTCGAGATAATTTTATCGATCCGAGTTAGGATTTTTCGGTCGATTTTCGACAGCGAATCCTGGATATGGATTTTGATTGATTCTGGAAATTCTCTATCATAGTTATGACTATGCAAGGAGAATGACGGTTTCTAATCAGGAAACCAAATCTGAGTCCGCACTAGGAAGTCGGGTGGATGATACTAGTTCGGAAGTGAAATTGTGTGATCGAGTAAGCGATCGGATTTGATATTGCGCACGAAAGATATAGGTACATCGTACGGGCTTAAATGGAATGAACATTGAAATTTTTGAAAGAAGTCAATAAAATGTTTTTGAATGTTGTGAATGGATATTATTGCTAAATAGGATATGCAGGTATGAAAAGGGAAAGGAAAATTGATTTTGATTTCAGATAATAAATTTGAATTGCTCGAAAAAAAGTATGTGTTTAATTTTCCGTACGGAATTTGATTGGATTTTTGGATCTAGCCACTTGGCGTTTTGTTTTCTTTTTGGATTTGGGAGGCCATAGAGCCATTTTGTAGTTGTACCGAGGTAGTTGCGCAAATGAGACGCTGGCAAAATTTTTCAGAAATTTAGAGAGTTGGAAAAAATTTTGAGAAAATTTTGATAATTCAAAATTTGGTTTTAAATTGGAATTTGAATGATTGAGTATGTCATATTGTTTGAAACTATGGGAAAGTTAGGAAAGATTAGTAAAAATGGTAGTGGGTCTTTTATAAAAAGATAATGGATAGGATGTTGAACAGTTTGGTTTTGGAAAATAGTAACGGGTATTAGACCATTTTTCCTAACTAGTAATTTCGGGGACGAAATTCTTTTAAGGGGGGAGGAATGTGACGACCCAGAATTTTCAAGCATTTAAAATCGGAATATTTAATTGATTTTAAATATTCAATAGAGTAATTTTAACTTGAATTCAAGTATCACTATTTATTTGATAATTTAATTATTGAATTAAATAATTTGAAGTTGAGCTAAATGTTGAATCTGGAGTTTTTAAGCCAGATAAAAATAATTTGAAGGCTTGTAAAATTCATATTAATAATACCGAAGTTGATAAAACTTTTAAAATTGAATTTGAAAGCGTTTTGTTAAGTTTTGAAATTTTATATCGTTTAAATTGAATTTAAAAATAGCCTTCCGAGGCACAGTCTCGGAATTCGACGAAACTAGTTCCATTGGACCCGTAATATTGTTTTATTATGGGATTTCAAATTTCGTAGTGATCGGAGTAACTGTGTGAGCGCACGGTATATAAACGTCTTGGGATAATTATTCGAAACGATTTGAAAAGAAAGTATAATATATTCATTGTCAGTCAAAGCTGTATCAACACTCAGCCGAAATTATTTCACGTCACAACTATTAGCTTTCATTTCAAAAAAAAACTCTTTAGATCTGCAAAATTCTTCTGAAAGCCACCTTCTTCTTTAAAACATTTCAGCCGAGCATTCCCTTTTTATTTTATTCAAATAGATCAAAATATTTCACAAAGCAATGGCGTTAATCCTTATTTCCTCTTTCCTCTTTCTGTCCAGTTTTTCAAAATCGATGAAAAACAAATGTAAATAAATGACCGAGCCCCCCTTCGTCTTCAAAACCGAGCTCTCCTCCTCTTTCAGTAATCAAACGAGAATTAAAAAAAATGGCCGAGCTAAAATTCACGAGAATTAGTATCCCCTCCCTACCCCTTTTTCAATCTCATTTCGAATTAAAATAAATCAAGATGGCAGCTTCACAAACCCAATCGCAATCCTTCCCCATAGTGTTCTCCATTTCGATCGAAATCAAATCGCGATTTGGGCCGGGGAGATCATGTCGCGTAGCACATGGGCATCGCATTTCATCATAGGGGTTCTAGAAGGTCGAAGAAGGGCAACAAGTCGTAGCCGATGTCGCGAATGGAGGTAGTTGGGTTCGCTGTTTGCGATGGGGGTTTGAGGCTTCTCATCTTGGTGGCTGCGCTGTGAGTGCCGCGTGTGAGGATGGTAACCAGAGGATGGAGTTGATGTCGGTTTCCAATGGCGTAGGGGTTACTGGAATCGATGATGTTAAGGCATGCTATTCGTGGCAGCGAGTATATCAGTGAGGTATTCTGTTTTTAATCTAGTTCATAAATGTTATGTGCAGATTTTTGTTTTCTACAGAGAAAGTTTGAACTGCAACAAAGTATACAAATATATACAGATTATAAATTTAATAATAAAACACGTATATAGATAAATATATGGATGCAGTAAAAGTAGAAAAAAAAACTTATATAAGATTTGGAAAAAAATAAATAGGTAATCGAAAATGTTGGAAGTTATATAAAGAAATCATATTTTAACCCATATAGATTATTTGTATAAGTATAGTTTCAAAATAAAATAAATACATATATATTTATATTTCATTTACTAGTTTATTTATAAAATAATATGTTATGGATATAGATTGCTTAACGAACTCATATAATCATTTTAGTAGTTAAAAATATTTTTTATCCTACTAGTTTATTTTAAAGGAAGTGGATTTGATGATTTAACTATTTTAATTAATTTATTTAATTATTGGGCTACTAAAGACAATTTGTTGAAGAAAATTTATAAGTTTAAATTTTTTTAAATTTACTGGTCTATGTTAAAAGTAAATTAGTAAGTTGATTAGTTTGATCTATTAACATATTTAATTTATTTTAGTTTCTAAACTAAATTATAAAACTAAAATTAGTTTAAATAAAATTATTTGTTAATTGAATTAAAGTTAACAAATGGAAATTACTGGTTCGATTTATTCGAATATTAACGAAATGAATCCAATGTTTATTCAAGGTCAATAATTGTGGAATCAAAGCGAGAATGAAGTGGGTTTGCAAATTTAAGGAGTAAAGGTGAGTTAATCTCACTCAGTTAATTTAAATTTAAATTTAAATGATTAAATTTAAATAATTGTTTGAATGGTTGAAATTTATTGATGTGCTATAGTATGGCATATTCTAGAATTGGCATATTATTGTGCTAACGTCTGTGGATGCAGGAAAAACAGGTTGGAGGGATCCAACTGGACCCCTCAACATTTATTATTTAATATTCTCTGTCGTGATCACTTGATATTCTATGATGAGCATATTGGAATATTGAATGTTATAATTTGGTTGGATATATTTGGGTATAATGAATTACCAAATATATAAATTGGGTTTTGAAAAGAAAATAAAGAAAGTAAAGTTGTAAACGAAATAATCTTAGAAAATTTAATAAAATTAGAATGAATTGAAAAAGAAATAGAAGTATGTTAAATACTAATAAATAACTTCAAGTGTAAAAAGAAAGGGGGTTGAATAAACAATAATTAATGAATCGTAAAATCAAGTGATATTATTTTAAAGGAATAAAGAATTATTTTAAAAGTAAAGTTTAAATTTATCTAAAGGAATATGAAGTAAATTGGGAAATCTAAATTGGTATTTCAATTAAAAGTATTTTAAATCATAATTAAGGAATAAATCTGAAATTAAAGGATTTTGGAATAAATGAAGTAAATTGGAAATCAATTTAGAAATTGATTTAAGTGTTTGAAATTTGATATTCGAAAGAATAAATTCAAGGTGGGAATTTATTAAAGGAATGAGAATTTGTTTAAAAATAAATGGTGGTTTATTTTTAAGATATGTGAAAGAGAAGAGTATTTCCCTGGATAGCCAAGTATGGTTTTCAAAGAAATTGTAAAAATAAATTAAAGGTTTTAATATTGTTTCAAAAGGCACATTTTGGAAAGTTATTATTTCTAAATGTTAAATTTTAAAGTAAGTATATTTTTCCCAAATCTATTATTGTAATAAATATATAAAGTAACTTGGTATTGTGTTTAAAAGAGGAAATTTAGTTTATATTTTATAAAGTGTTTTATATAAATATTCTTAAAGTATATATATTTGAATAAATTATTTAAAGTAGTTTTTTTTAATTTTTAATGTTATAAAGTATATTTTATAAAAAGTGCTTTTAAATTATTTAAATCTTAAGTGTTTTGTACTTGGTGTTCTAGTGGAAATAATTAATTGGGAATGTAGTTTGTGAGAGGAAACTGGATTGAAACTGTTTTCAAAGGATTGAAAATAGAAAATATATCTTGTAAAGATATTTTGAGGTTAATAAATAATTTGGGAAATTATTTATTGTTGGATGGTTGTTTGTGAATATTAATTGATAGTTAAATAACCGACTATCAATAATGACCAAATGCGTTGATCGTTTCGAAGAGACCGGGATCGAGATTAATTTCTCGAAAACCACTTCGATCTGGTTTGTGCGTTTTCGTGTAAACGATTTTGGATTCGAAGATGGAGCAGTGAAGTGCAAGGGCTAGTCGCTACTAATCCTGAGGATATTTCCAAAATGGATGTAGTAGGAATAGTGCCTTCGGTTCCGTTCGAACCCGGGACGGACTTGTCTGGATGAATGCTTGCGAATCATCGTCAGGTGGACGATGGGCATTCTAAGGGATATTGTTCTTAAAGGTAACGCTTAGCCTCAAGCCTCATCAAATGGGAATGGCTGAAAATCAGGGGATATGCAGCAAGGTTAGGTGGGTAGCACCCAAGCAAGGTGAGGTCATCCCTGTCTAGATGTCCCTTTTTATTTCGGCTTAGTGGGCGGTTGCTGATCCCAACCGCGGGGTGATCTCACTCGAGATTATCCAGTAAGGGGTAGTCCCGGCCTTGTGTGGCAGGGGAGCGGGCGTACTCCTCGGTACGGTGATCTAGGCCCCGTACTGTGGCAGGTGGTACCCTAGTGCCTAGTCATTAGTTGGAAATCCATTCTCCCTACGAGCCTTGTACGAGTTTTGTTTGTATTACCCACTCTGTGGCTAGTAACTGGAATTTAATCATGTAACAATTTTGGCTATTTTATAAGTATTTGTATATAGACCCTATTATAATATCAGAGAATTTCTATAAAAATGTTTTAGCTATCGTAAGGTAAAAACCCGACATGTTTATTTGTAGCGTGGTCTTACGAGATGCTTTTGTTTTTCAAAGGATTTTTGAAACTTTAATAATCAATTGAGTGTGATTTTCTCACGCTAGTATTCCAGACTGACTCGGGTGTTATTTAACTGTAATGCTCGGGTCAGACCGAGTATTATAGGATACATGAGATGCTGTGGAACTCAGGAGACTAGCTAGATGTCGATACGTACTCTCGTACTTGCTTTTATATATATCCCGCCGTGTTGAGTTGTTGTGTATCCATTTGTATGATATTGATGTTGAGCTGTGATTGATGTACTCTGATGATGTAATATATATAAACCAAGATATTTGATTTTGAGTAAAGATCATTATTATCTATTATATTTTATTCCGCTGCGATGGTTAGATTCTGATGTTGATTTCTATTTTCTTCTTCTACCTCTTCTTCTTTAACCCAAATGGTTCGTATTTCTGTACAACTTGAGTTGATTGTTGTAGAATAGTGTTAACTCAAGGGGTACGGATTTGCGGGTCGTTTCAGGCTGACCCTCAGCAAAAGCATTATTAAAGAAGCCATTTTAAAAATTCAAAATTTTAAAATAAAAACTGATTTTTGAAAAACGAATTTTTAAAATAAAAGTTGACTTCTATTCCTAGCTCTGTTACCACTTGTAGGATCGATTTCACCCTAATGGGGGGTGAATAGGGTGATGCTATTAATTATAAAAATTAATTGCGGAAGCTTATAAAATTATTTCAACACAAATATATCAAAATAATAACAACACAGATAATAGCAGAATAATAAATGCAGAAATAGAGCAACACAAAATTTACCCAGCTTCAGCAAAACCCTGCCTGCATGCTGCCCCTAAGGTTTCTACTAGAAATTAAGTAGTCACACGCTTACACACGTAAACTCGCACACCCGCTACTAACTAACCTAACTCTACGCTCAAAACCCTACCACAACTTAGTCACTGAGTTGCGAATTCTCAAACTACGCCACGTAGTTTGTCCCCTAGTCACACGACTAGGAATTACAACGGTTTAAAATTGAAAATACAATTTAAACAGTATTTAAAAACAAAACAAAGCTAAACCCTAATTATAATTACGACCCTTATATAACTTTAAAACCCTAAAACTAATATAACGGCCGGCCCAATAATTATTCTCTCTCTTTATCTTTTATCGGCCCGTTCCTTTGTGATAATGGCGGCTCTTGTTTTTCGTACGTTCCTCTTCCTTCAAAAATTAGGGCTTTCGTGAAATTAGAAGATGCCGACTTCAAATGCTCGATTGAATTAAATGATTCAACGTTCCTTTTCTTTCAATCGATGGTCTCCTTTTTTTTACTTCGACTGCTTCGAATCTTATCGAGTTCGAGATGGCTTCGGTATGTAATTTTTTGCTCTATTTACTTACTAGTTGAATGCTTGAACTCGATTGCTTCATTGCCGATGATGATTTGTGGGTTTATATAAGGATTCGATCTCCTTTATTTGCGTTCGTCTAATTTTTTCAATATTGTGCTTCGACCATTAGATTATTGTTGGACGTTGATGATTTCTCTGACTTATTCAAATTCGTATAAATTGATAATTGCTTCTCACTGCTCCAATTCTGAACTGTTCGATTTTTTTGACTTGTTCATTTATACGGCTTTGATGATTTTTGAACTGTTCGAACTCCTTGGTCATTACGGCTCTGACTTTAAACTATTCGATCTCGTTCTCGTTGACTTCAGCTTTGACTTGATAATGTTGATTTCGTTCTCTGATTTCATGAATATCATGACTTTGCGTTTTTTTTGCATTTGAACTCGACCTGGTTCTATTCTTTGTGCTTTTTGACTTTAGCTTCTCTGTCTTTGGTTGTGAATTGAGTTGATTCGACTTGATATTGTCACTGCTCTGACTTGATACACTTGACTTTGTTATAACTGTTAAATGCTTTGACTATGTTTCACTTGGATTTGTACTTCGTCATGTACACGGCTTGGTCTTGTAGTCTATTGTGTATTCATTGTTGAGGCTGCTATTGACCGGTCTTTGCTTGTGAATAGCATATTGAGTTGGTACATGTTGATTACTTTGTGGTTGTACATATATCTTTGTGTTCATACTGTATATTTTGTTTGCATATCTGTGCATATTGTGATCTGGTATCACTGGCTTCAAGTTGCTTTGAGCATTTGTGTTATGTGTACATTCTTGACCTGTTGCAGTGTTCATCCTGGCTTGTAACTGTGTCAAGTTGCCGTTTTATTGAGTTTGGTCATTTATGTTGCTATGTGTTTGTTGTATATATGTAGTTGGTTCATATGTATGTTGTGCATTTGTCTTCAAGTATAGTTGCCTTCACTGTTCACTGCTTGGTTGTATTTGCAGTTTGTAGTTGCTGTGCACTGAGCATTGCTTCGAGTCAGTTGCAATGTTTCATTGTTGCTGTGTCACTGTGTTGGTTTCATGTATTCATTGAGATGTTCATGTTGCATATATGCTTGCTGCCTGGTCATCATTGTATGTTGTCACTGCCCTTGTGCACTGTTATTTGTTGTGCCTTGTTGTGTTTCCTTATCTTTGGTGCACTTGGTCATTCGAGCCTTTGTGCTTGGGTGCTGTTATGTTGGTTCAGTCTTGCATTTGAGTTGAGTCATGGTAGAGGTGACTTGACCTTTGCATTTTGTTTGTGGTTTGGTGCCTTCTTGAATTATGCAGTCTTTTGTGAGCATGTTGACTTTTAGTTGGACTGTGCATTACACTTGAGTTGAATCCAGCTTGTAGCTCGGATTTGACCTTGTGCTGAAAGTTGTGACATTATTTTATCGCACTTGAGTTGAACCCGGCGTTTTTGGGTTTGACCTGTGCTCACCTGTCCCTGTAAATTTATCAAGTGTATATATCGGTATGCACGGCCTTGTGGCATATACAGTGATACACTGTGTATGTCACAAGCTGTTCGTGTATGATGAATTGAAAATTAAATGATGACGAACAACCCAAATAACTGAGGAAAATATTATTTTCAAAATCCACATTTTGTTTTATACTGCAAAAATATTTCCTTTTTAATTTTACTACGCCAATATTTATTTTTGCAGATTGCTCAGATGCTGGATTCAATTTGGAGTGAACTTGAAGATAAAATACGAGTTGAGTGAATGAGTGATGTGTAGTGAGGTCAAATGTAAATGTGAATCGTGATGTAATCAAAGTTGTACTGTAATTGAAATTATATATATATATATATATATATATATATATAGTGAGAGCTTGAACTTTGTACTATTCAAAGATTGTAATAAATATTTGTTTGAATAAAATTTCTGTTTAAATTCAAATTCTGTGTTATTTATTTTTATTCAGCAAATATTTATTTAATCTATGAAAAATAAAATAGTACATTAACAAATACACTTACACGAATATATATATATGTGTGTGTGTGTTTATTATCATTAAACAAAAATCATATAATCGTACATTCAACAGTCTCCCCCTTTTGATGATAACAAACATATATTTAAGATTTTGAATATGTTAAACGTATTTGATTATTGATATACTCTAATTGCTCCCCCTATTTAAATGCTTCCTCTCCACACAAAGCTCCCCATACATGTATGCATACAAAAAAAAATGCAAATGGGCCTAGATGCAAATGGAAAATATTTGACCTTTGCTTGATTTTATCTGAAAAAATCTTGCTTTTGTTATCAGCAAAAAAGTAATAGTGTTAGAGAAGATATAGATAAAGTGATCGATATTAATCCAACATTAAAACCCAATTGAATATTAAATTTCAATAAAAAACAAACAAAAATCATAAATACTTTGTTAGGTGCATATTCCACTTTTAGAGTGATGGGAATGATGTCATCATATAAAACCATACAGTTGTGTCTATTTGTGGTATATTTATATCAAGAATTTGAATATCTACTAACCATGCATAACCGTTAGGACTTTTAAATGAGATTAGTAGTATTCCAATTTTATTTTTAAAAAATGAATTCAAGTATCTTCTAACCACGCATAACCGTGAGGACTTTTAAATGGGATTAGAATCAACTTGCTTATTTTAAAAATCAATTTTGATATGCGTTCCATACATGCATAACCGTGAGGACTTTTAAATAAGCATGGAAGCACATAACAAATTCCAAGTAATTCACCTATGCATAACCATAAGGACTTTTAAGTGAGAGTGAATACTTTGGATTTCATTATTTTATTTTATTATTATTTTATCTACTATATAATTTTTTTATTAGTTTAAAAAAAATGTAAAATGAAAAACGAATGATTCCTGTTTAAAGTACCACATATTGACAAACTATATAGAATTTTGATGAGTGATGGTCGTTAGAAATATGATAGAAATAGAGATGGTCATGTAATTTTTACCAACAAAAGTTTTATAACTCTTGTTTAAATTTCTAAAGAAATTTACTAATTATACCGTCTCGAGTCATAATATATGATAAATATCAACACTCATCACTTTTTCAATCACTATTTATCTTTTCGATAATTATTAGGGAGGCAGATTAGTCAAAATAGTCATTTAAAATCAAATTTAAAAATAATTATAAAATCAATTTTTCAAAAATGACTGATCTGAAAATATGGTCAAAAATGATTTTCTCGAAGGGGTTATATGAGAAAAATTTCTGCTATTTGAAAATTATTTGAATTGAAAAATATGCAGATATTTTCTTTAAAAAAACGATGCAGTTACTAAAAGTCTCTACAAAAATCACGTTCAACTAGATTACCAGTGTAGTCTGCATCTGAATTTCTCTTCCACTCCAAATTATCACTAATTGAATTTGATAGACCATGAAGTGTGCACCAAAAATTTCAAACTCAATTTTAACAGCTTTATAAATGACATTCTCTTGAATTTGAAATGAAGCCTTGCAAATAATCAGAAACCGTGAATATAGAGTTAGCCGTATTATAACTAAATGTATTATCATCCAACAAAACACTATTATTAATCCAAACTAATATATATGAAGTAATTCAAATGCTCTAGAGATTTTTATAGTGTTTTTGGCATAAGAATATAATTGGCCAACAATTTTAAATAAGTCAGAATCAAAATCATCATTATTTCATCATCTCATTATTGGCTGATTTAACTTAGATTACGGTGTAGATTATCACATTTGATATATCGTTCAAATAAATATAACATTACGTGTTTTACCTTTACGATATCTTTTGTTGTTATCCATTGTGATTCTGTCACATTTATACTAGGCTAAGGAACTTTGCTTTGTCGCTAATTGTGTCCTTGGAATAGCCAGAATCCAAGTGACACTATTGTTGTTCCTTAGCCTGCCACCACACCTACACGGGAAAAGATTTTTGTGACCTATTTGTTTTTATAGGTCCATGGTTGTTAGTGCAGAATATTTAGAAAAATAATTTTGTGGAGACCCAAAACTATTTATATATGTTCCCTTCGGCGCCCAAATTTGTTTAACTTTGAGAGATTTTATATCTGTGCCTTTTGAAACCCAAATCGGTATAGTTTTCACATGTTTGGGTCTATACCAACAATTATTGTGATTGTGTCCATATTTTCTACAAATTGTGCACATAGAATTGACTTGATTAAATTTGTTTTTAACCTTTTCAGATTGATTATATCCAAGTCCTTGTCTAACTGTATTAACAGTTTGTTTCCCTAAGAGCATATTCAACGATTTTTCACTTTTTGAATATCTAAAGTCGTCGACAATTGTTGGACTTGTGTTTTGAGAGATTCATTTTCATTTAACAATTGTGTGCACTTTTTAATAGAATTCTCTCTCCTAGTATTTTCATTCTCTTTCAAAATCAGAATTTCATTTTCAAGTGATTTTATATTAATTTCTGATTTTTTAATTTCTTCTTCGAATGTTGGACACTTATCACACTTAGGGATCCTACTTTGATAGTTTTTAACTAATTGGTCAAGTTGTTCATTTAATTCTATCAAAGTATCTTTTTGTGATTCAAGTTTGGCATATTTCTCCCTAAGTCGTTCAAAACAGCTATTTACTTCGTGGAAATATATAAGTAATTCTGATCTTTTCAATATTGTGCTTCGGCCATTAGATTATTGTTGGATGTTAATGATTTCTATGACTTAATCAAATTCATATAAATTGATACCTGCTTCTCATGGCTCCAATTCTAAACTGTTCGATTTTTTTGACTTGTTCATTTATACGGCTTTGATGATTTTTGAACTGTTCGAACTCCTTGGTCATTACGGCTCTGATTTTAAACTATTCGATCTCGTTCTCGTTGACTTCAGATTTGACTTGATAATGTTGATTTCGTTCTCTTATTTCATGAATATCATGACTTTGAGTTTTTTTTGCATTTGAACTCGACCTGGTTCTATTCTTTATGCTTGTTGACTTCGATTTCTCTGTCTTTTGTTGTGAATTGAGTTGATTCGACTTGATATTATCACTACTCTGACTTGATACACTTGACTTTGTTATAACTGTTAAATGCTTTGACTATGTTTCACTTGGATTTGTACTTCGTTATGTACACGGCTTGGTCTTGTAGTCTGTTGTGTATTCATTGTTGAGGCTGCTATTGACCGGTCTTTGCTTGTGCATAGCATATTTAGTTGGTACATGTTGATTACTTTATGGTTGCACATATGTCTTTGTGTTCGTACTGTATATTTTTTTAGCCTATCTGTGCATATTGTGATCTGGTATCACTGGCTTCGAGTTGCTTTGAGCATTTGTGTTATGTGTACATTCTTGACCTGTTGCAGTGTTCATCCTGGCTTGTAACTATGTCAAGTTGCCGTTTTATTGAGTTTGGTCATTTATGTTGCTCTGTGTTTGTTGTATATATGTAGTTGGTTCATATGTATGTTGTGCATTTGTCTTCAAGTATAGCTGCCTTCACTGTTCACTGCTTGGTTGTATTTGCAGTTTGTAGTTGCTGTGCACTGAGCATTGCTTCGAGTCAGTTGCAATGTTTCATTGTTGCTGTGTCACTGTGTTGGTTTCATGTATTCATCGAGATGTTCATGTTGCATATATGCTTTCTGCCTGGTCATCTGATGCAGCGGATTAATCAAAATAAACTTCAATCGGTGAAAGTAGCAATCGGTGGATTGATGAATACCAAAATGCCCAAATTCGTTGATCCGATGATACCGAATTCTAGCTATCTCAAACACGTTGATAGCGCACTATACCGTGTTCAAAGATCTACGATTCTTCGTACGTTGATCTAGCGCACTAGATACCGTGAATCGGCTTCTACGATCGTTGAATCGAGCGCACTCGATTAACCGAAAGAGGAGATAGGAGATTACACTCAACTACCAATTTTAGAAGAAAGCACACAGCAATCAACAAGAAATTTTATTCAAAAATCAACCACTAAAAATGTACAACACACTCCCTATTTATAGTTTTCCAAACCCGGCTTTAAGTCGTATGCGACTCACGACTCTTCTTGACTCGGCAGCGACACAACAGGTACACACAACACACGACTCATTATTACAACACGCTCATAGGTCGGCAGCGACTCATCATTACGCGCCTCAATACAACAGTTACGACTTAACGACACACAACCTACGACTTAAAATATTTACAACCTCAGACAACACAAACGACTCAAAATACAACACAGGGTACACGACCCACGACTTAGTACAAACATGACTGACTTGTGACCTACGACTCAGCTTAAGTTGGCAGCAGCTTATCATAGGTCGGTGCCGAGATAAGGTCGATGCGACCTAAATATTAGCTTCTGAATATCTTCATACGGCTTAACCCCAAACGACTCATCTCCTGAACGACCCACTTCTTCCACTTCTCTGCTCTTGTTAACTCGTACACGACCTAAGTGCTTGTTACCTCGTGCCACTACTTCGATAGGTCGTAGCTCCCCCTCACTCGACCAGTTAGGTCATGGACGACTCATAGCTACTGTGTCGTTAGGTCGTATACGACTCCTCAAATCTGAGCAACTCAAGTCCCCATTAACTCGCAGCTTCCCCTTAGGTCGTAGACGACTCATAGATGAGTCGTTGAGTCGTGTACGACTCATCAAACTCGAACGACTTAAACCCGTAACCTTCTCCCAACGACTTAAAGTCACTTCATTAACTCGTGACTTGTTATCACGTGATTCATTAAGTCGGAAACAACTTAATTCTACCCTCCTAAGTCGTGAACGATTTAAATACTTGTCCTTATCTCGTATACGACTTATCCTTCTAGCCTAGGCTACATCATCCTTCCCTGGTTGAGAAAAATTCGTCCTCGAATTTGTAGATTCTTCCATATCAGATTGTCCATCTCCATAATACGGCACAAGATGCTTAACATTGAATACGTCAGAAGTATATACATTCTCCGGCAATTTCAACTTATAAGCATTCTCATTGATCCGTTTCACAACTTCTCTAGACCAATTTTTCTGGCTTTCAACTTGTTATAAGCGCCTACTGGAAAACAATCCTTTGTTAACACAGCATACACCAAATCCCCTTCGTTAAATTCAACATTTCGTCGCTTCAAGTTTGCAAATTTCTTATATTTCTCATTTGACTTTTCCAATCGTTCATGAACGATTTTATGACATTCAGTCGACCCATCAACAAAGTCTATAGCTCGTTTAACCGTCCCCTTCGGTTGTGGCACTACTGCTAAGTCCAATGGTCCCCTGGGTAGATTTGAATATACAATCTGAAATGGACAGAATCCCGTACTAGATTCACTGCATGATTATGTGCAAATTCTGCCTGGCATAACTTCATGTCCCAACTCTTCAGATTATCTTTCACAAGACATCGTAATAAATTTCCCAACAATCTGTTAACAACTTCTGTCTGTCTATCTGTTTGCGGATGATAAGCGCTGCTAAATTTCAACTTCGTTCCCACCATCTTCCACAAACTAAGCCAAAAATGGCTCAAAAATCTAGTATCCCGATCAGAAACAATAGATTCTGGTAACCCATGTAATCGATACGCCTCCTTAAAGAATAATTGTGCCACTCGGACTGCATCCGCTGTCTTCTTGCAGGCAATAAAATGTGCCATTTTCGAAAATCTATCCACCACAACAAATATAGAATCATTTCCCCTTTGAGTTCTCAGCAATCCCAAAATGAAATCCATGCTGATATCCACCCATGGTTTTGACGGTACAGGTAATGACATATACAATCCCGCATTTGTCGCTGTTCCCTTCGAAACCTGACATATATGACATCTTTCCACAAACCTTTCAACCTCTCTCCTCATCGACGGCCAAAAGTAAGATTGAGAAATCAAATGCAACGTACGATCATGGCCCACATGTCCTTCCTCGTGCAACTCTTTGATAATCTTCAATCTCAAACTGCTCTCTGGAATACATAATCGATTTCCTTTAAACAAGAATCCATCGATCAACATAAATTCATCAGTATCTCCATCCTTAACTTTCTCAACAAACTTTGCAAAGTAAGGATCTTCGTCAATCAACTCTGGCAATAATTCAAATCCCGTCACTTCAACCTTCAATGTGGTCAACAAATGACTTCTCCTACTCAAAGCATCAGCTACACGATTTGTTACCCCAGATTTGTGCTTAGCAACAAAGGTAAATTGCTGTAAATATGCAATCCACGATGCATGTCTCGCTGAAATTTTATCCTGTCCCTGCAAATGCTTCAAAGCTTCATGATCAGTGTAAAGAACAAACTCTTTCTGAAATAGATAATGCCTCCAATGTTTAACAGCTTGCACAACAACATAAAACTCAACATCGTATGTACTGTATCTCATCTTTGCTCCTGATAACTTCTCACTGAAATATGCAATAGGTCTTCCACTCTGACTCAACACTCCTCCAATTCCAACCTTTGATGCATCAGTGTGTAGCTCAAACAGCAACTGAAAATCCGGTAATACAAGAATTGGTGCTGTCGTCAAAAGTTCTTTGATTCGTTCAAAAGCAATCCCCGCTTCCTCCGACCAAGAAAACTGCTTCCCTTTCATACAATCAGTAACCGGTGCCATCACGCTACTGAAGTGTGGAATAAACCTTCAGTAGAATGATGCCAATCCATGAAAACTTATAACTTCAGTGATAGTTCTCGGCTGTGGCCAATTTCTAATAGCTTCAACTTTACTTTGGTCCACCTGGATTCCCTTCTCAGATACAACATATCCCAAAAATAACACACTTCTCGTCATGAACACACATTTCTTCGTAGCTGCATAAAATTGTTCCTCACGAAGAATAATTAACACCTTTCTCAAATGCTCTACATGCTCCTCTGTGCTCGCACTATAAATTAGAATATCATCAAAGTAAAATACAACAAACTTCCCAATGTACGGTCTGAAAATTTGATTCATCACCCTCATAAATGTACTCGGTGCATTTGATAGACCAAACGGCATAACCAACCATTCATATAAACCTTCTCTAGTCTTGAATGCGGTCTTCCATTCGTCTCCCGGTCTAATTCGAATCTGATGATATCCACTCTTCAAATCAATCTTCGAAAAGATAGTAGCTCCACTCAACTGATCTAGCAAGTCATCCAACCTCGGCATAGGAAATCGGTAGCGAACAGTAATCTTGTTCAAAGCTTGACTATCGGTACACATTCTCCATGTTCCATCCTTCTTCGGCACCAACAATTCTGGTACTGCACAAGGACTCAAGCTTTCCTGAACACGTCCCTGCTCTAACAATTCTTCCACTTGCCTTCGCAACTCCTCATGTTCCTTCGGACTCATTCGGTAATGTGGTCGATGTGGTAATACTGCTCCCGGAACAAGATCGATTTGATGTTGAATGTCTCTCAGTGGCGGTAACTCCTTGGGCAACTCCTCTGGAAATACATCTTCAAATTCTTTCAAAACTGGCTTTGCTTCTTCTGGAATCTCAACCTCTTCATGACTCTCTCGCCCAATCAACAAATAGACTTCAGGCTCCTCTTCAACTTCCTTAACAAACTCCTTCAATGTCAACAGAGTTTTCAATTCCTCAATCTCCTCCAGCTTGTTCTCCTTCTGTTGCTGCTTCTTGGGAACTAAAGTGATTTTAGTACCTTCGAACATGAAACTATAGCTATTAGCACGACCATCATGTTGTACTGCTCTATCAAACTGCCTTGGTCTGCCCAACAACAGATGACACACATCCATGTCTACAACGTCACACCAAATTTCGTCTTTATACTTCTTCCCAATAGAAAAATTCACACAAGCCCTTCGACATACCTTCACTTCACCACCCTTCCTCAACCATGCTAACTTGTACGGTTTAGGATGCTTCTCCGTTTTCAAGTTCAACTTCCTTACTGCTTCTGTAGAGATAATATTGTCACAGCTTCCAGCATCAATAACGAACTTGCAAACCTTTCCCAAAATAGTGCATGTCGACTGAAAAATATTGCTTCTCAACCAACTAGAATCTTCCTCTTGTTTTGGTGTAAGACATGACCTCCTCATCATAAGATTACAACCTTCATCTCCAGACAATTCTTCTTCCTCCTCAACATAAGGTGCATTTAAACATTCTGCCTCCTCACCATCATCCTCAATCTCAGCAACCATTGCTCTCTTCTTCGGCTTCGGACATTCATTGCTTTTGTGACCCAACTCCTGACAATTATAACATTTGAAACCACGGTTAACCTTCGCCTTCTCAGCCTCCTTCACCACTGGTTTTGTAACAGGTTTAGGAACATTAGAACTTCCACTAACACCCTTCGCTTGATTATTGGAATTAGTAAACACACCACCTCCACGTCTTCCTTGCTTCTCCCAAGCCAACGCTTTCTGATGTGCCTCTGCAACTGATCTAGGATCAAACATATTAACCATATCCTGGATCTGCATTCTCAATCCCCCAATGAATCTAGCAGTTAGCTGTTCTTCCGTTTCCATAATATCATTCCTGGCAATGAGTTGGTAAAATTCATCAGCATAATCACTAACAGACTTCGTCCCTTGCCTCAGATTCTGCAACCTCTGGTACATAAGTGATTGGTAATTGTATGCCAAGAATGTAGCTCGCATCAACTTCTTCATCTTCTCCCAAGATTCTATCTTTGACTTTCCCATCCGTTCTCTCGTAAGTTTATTTTGCTGCCACCATGCCAAAGCTCTTCCCCTCAACCTTGTAGCAACCAACTTCACTCTTCTATGCTCAGGAACCTCCTTGAAATAAAAGATCTCTTCAACATTTGACACCCAATCTAAGAATTCTTCAGCAACCATCCCACCTTTAAATTCAGGAATTTCCATCTTCATACCCGACTCCCATCGACGATCTTCATCCACATCTCGATACGAATTTCGAACTTGGTCTCGATCTCGATAATGAATGCTAGCTCTATCACCCTCTTCATCAAAATCAAAAGTACGCCTACATCGATCTCGACCATTATCATCCCTTCGTTCACGCATGCTTCTTCGACTATGTCTCTCTTCATCTCTATACGCCTCATTGTCAAATTCACGTTGACTTCTTCTCTCTTCATGTCCATAGTCATGATGATCTCTCCGTGATGAAATTGATGTTTCTCTTCTATCTCTAAAAGAATGCGGTGATACCCTCCTCGCTTCCGTAACCGATGGCGAAACTCGGTTTCCTCCATGGTTCGAGTTTGGTGATCTCCTCCTTTGAGTTTGATTCAAATCATTCATCAATTTCTCTAACTTTCCAATGCCTTCATCAAATTTCTCATTAATACGTTGTTCCATATGCTCGGCTTCTTCTCTTCTATACAAAGCTTCAACGTTTTGATGACGATTAGCTCTCCTTGGCGGCATGATTGAAAACTCTTCACAAAAACTTCAAGTACTTCTCAAATACTTCAAAACTAGCAACACAAGTCAAACAAATCACGGCTCAATTCAACTTGGTTCAACTATCACTTGACTCGGCTCGGCAACAAGCAACGACCCAAGGATAGGTCGGCTTAACACTCCACTTGGTTCGGTCACCTACTCCAACCCTTCAATTCGAATAACAAGGCACGCCTCTAACTACTAACTCGGCCTCAATACTTCACGGCTTAACTTGGCTCGGCTCAAGGTCTCCAAGCAACTTCAAATCCAAACACTTCTCCAACTCTAGATCCAAAATGAAATGGATCAAAATCTTCAACTCGTTGCAACTTCAAGATGAACACGATGAACTCCAACTTCAAACTTCAAATACTTGGCTCCAAGAATCAACTTAGCTATGATTGGCTAAGTATGGCTCTGATACCAAAAAACTGATGCAGCGGATTAATCAAAATAAACTTCAATCGGTGAAAGTAGCAATCGGTGGATTGATGAATACCAAAATGCCCAAATTCGTTGATCCGAAGATACCGAATTCTAGCTATCTCAAACACGTTGATAGCGCACTATACCGTGTTCAAAGATCTACGATTCTTCGTACGTTGATCTAGCGCACTAGATACCGTGAATCGGCTTCTACGATCGTTGAATCGAGCGCACTCGATTAACCGAAAGAGGAGGTAGGAGATTACACTCAACTACCAATTTTAGAAGAAAGCACACAACAATCAACAAGAAATTTTATTCAAAAATCAACCACTAAAAATGTACAACACACTCCCTATTTATAGTTTTCCAAACTCGGCTTTAAGTCGTATGCGACTCACGACTCTTCTTGACTCGGCAGCGACACAACAGGTACACACAACACACGACTCATTATTACAACACGCTCATAGGTCGGCAGCGACTCATCATTACACGCCTCAATACAACAGTTACGACTTAACGACACACGGCCTACGACTTAAAATATTTACAACCTCAGACAACACAAACGACTCAAAATACAACACAGGGTAGACGACCCACGACTTAGTACAAACATGACTGACTTGTGACCTACGACTCAGCTTAAGTTGGCAGCAGCTTATCATAGGCGGTGTCGAGATAAGGTCGATGCGACCTAAATATTAGCTTCTGAATATCTTCATACGGCTTAACCCCAAACGACTCATCTCCTGAACGACCCACTTCTTCCACTTCTCTGCTCTTGTTAACTCATACACGACCTAAGTGCTTGTTACCTCGTGCCACTACTTCGATAGGTCGTAGCTCCCCCTCACTCGACTAGTTAGGTCGTGGACGACTCAAGTTAGGTCGTGGACGACTCATAGCTACTGTGTCGTTAGGTCGTATACGACTCCTCAAATCTGAGCAACTCAAGTCCCCATTAACTCGCAGCTTCCCCTTAGGTCGTAGACGACTCATAGATGAGTCGTTGAGTCGTGTACGACTCATCAAACTCGAACGACTTAAACCCGTAACCTTCTCCCAACGACTTAAAGTCACTTTATTAACTCGTGACTTGTTATCACGTGATTCATTAAGTCGGAAACGACTTAATTCTACCCTCCTAAGTCGTGAATGATTTAAATACTTGTCCTTATCTCGTATACGACTTATCCTTCTAGCCTGGGCTACATCATCATCATTGTATGTTGTTACTGCCGTTGTGCACTGTTGTTTGTTGTGCCTTGCTTTGTTGCCTTATCTTTGGCGCACTTGGTCATTCGAGCCTTTGTGCTTTGGTGCTGTTATGTTGGTTCAGTCTTGCATTTGAGTTGAGTCATGGTAGCAGTGACTTGACCTTTGCATTTTGTTTGTGGTTTGGTGCCTTCTTGAATTGTGCAGTCTTTTGTGAGCATGTTGACTTTTAGTTGGACTGTGCATTACACTTGAGTTGAATCCAGCTTGAAGCTCGGATTTGACCTTGTGCTGAAAGTTGTGACATTATTTTATCGCACTTGAGTTGAACCCGGCGTTTTGGGTTTGACCTGTGCTCACATGTCCCTGTAAATTTATCAAGTGTATATATCGGTGTGCACGGTCTTGTGGCATATACAGTGATACACTATGTATGTCACAAGCTGTTTGTGTATGATGAATTGAAAATTAAATGATGACGAACAACCCAAATAACTGAGGAGAATATTATTTTCGAAATCCACATTTTGTTTTATACTGCAAAAATATTTCCTTTTCAATTTTACTGCGTTAATATATATTTTTGTAGATTGCTCGGATGCTGGATTCAATTTGGAGTGAAGTTGAAGATAAAATACGAGTTGAGTGAATGAGTGATGTGTAGTGAGGTCAAATGTAAATGTGAATAGTGATGTAATCAAAGTTGTACTGTAATTGAAATTATAACTATATATATATATAGTGATAGCTTGAGCTTTGTACTATTCAAAGATTGTAATAAATATTTGTTTGAATAAAATTTCTGTTTAAATTCAAATTCTATGTTATTTATTTTTATTCAGCAAATATTTATTTAATCTATGAAAAATAAAATAGTACATTAACAAATACATTTACACGAATATATATATATATATATATATATTTATTATCATCAAACAAAAATCATATAATCGCATATTCAACATTATTTCTGTTGGCAGATCTCTCGGGACTTGTGCATATATCTGGCTTTTATCACATAATCTTATATGATCGATGACATCTCGGTTTACGGTTGGCCAATAATGGCTATAATGGAGTATTTTCTTTGCCAGAGTTTGCCCCTCAATGTGATCGCCACATTCTCCTTCACGAACTTCTTTTAAAACATGTTTTATATCACCATGAGCGATACACCAGAGTATGCGGGTTAAGAAACCTTTCCTGTACATAATCCTTATTGCATAATGTACTATGAAGATTTGCAAAGGACTTATCGCTTTTCATTTCTTTTTTCAGGCAAAATTCCATGTAGTGAATAATCTTTAATTAGAGCCATCCACGATTCCCTTTCAGATTCTGCCTAAAGTATTTGATCGATTTTCATCATGTTTATACTTGGGGTATCCACTACTTCGACCAGAACTAAACCCATCTACTATGCTAATATTAACCAATGTCACCAATGAATCAACCTCTCTGTTTTGATCGTGTGGAATATGTGAAACGTCATAGTATTCAAATTCTGTCAATAACTCCTAAACTCGGGTAAGGTATGGGGCAACCCGCTGTCCCTTTGCCTGATAGTCTCACGTAACTTTATTCACCACCAATTGCGAATTGCAAAATATTTTAAGAGATTTAACTCTAAGTTCTATAGCAAGTTTAAGTCTAGAATCAACGCTTCAAACTCGGCGTCATTGCTTGTTGCTGGGAAATCAAGCTTCAAAGCATAACAAATTGATCGATTTTCGGGGGTTACGAGCACAATCCTAGCTCTAGAACAATGATCATTAGATGCTCTATCAGTATATAGTTTCCATCGTACAATAGGGATTTTGCTACCTTCTGGAAGATCATCTTGCATAGTAAACTCTGCTATAAAGTCCATCAACACCTAACCTGGATATCTCTTTCGGATAACTGATGCCGCATTTCCTGAGCACAATAATCCATTTGAGTAATCTTCCAGACGTCTCGAGTCACTGTAGGACCTGTCGTAATGATTGGTCGGTGTAAAAATTGATCGGATGTGAGCACGGGCGAAGCTTTTGTGATGCAATTAGTAAGCAATATGCCAATTTCTCTATTTTCGGATAATTACATTCCCCTTCTATTAATCAAACTAAGTAATACGTCGACCTCTGGAACTGATTCACTTCGTGAATCAAGGTAGCACTTACAGTCTGTGCTAATACAACCAAGAAAATGTGCAACTCCTCATGGTCTACCGACTTTGACAAGATTAGCTTTGATTAGCTTGTTTAAGAGTTTTTGCCACTTGGATTTCTTGAATAGCCTGAATCTTCTCGAGATTAGCTTCGATTTCATGAGCATTGACGATAAAGCCCAAGAATTTTCCTGATGCAACGCTAAATGAAAATTTCAAAGGATTTATTTTCATCTAGTAACATAATAGGATTTCAAACACTTCTTCCAAGTCTCTTATGTGGTCGCTTGTTCTTCGTGACTTCACAAGCATATCATCCACATACTCTTCCATCGTTTTTCCAATCAAATCTTTAAACATTCTGTTAACTAAGAACTGATAGGTTACTCCTACATTCTTCAATGAAAATGGCATTACTATATAACAATACCATCCAACATCCGTAATAGAACCGGTGTGCTCCTAATCAGGGATATGCATTAGGATTTGGTTATATCCCTAGTGCACATCCATAAAAGATAACAATCTATGCCCTGTAATTGAATCAACTAATTGGTCAATCCTCAAAAGTGGAAAATTGTCCTTTTGGACATGCTTTGTTCAAATATAAATAATCAATGGACGTTCTCCATTTTCATTCGCCTTCTTCACAAGTACGGGATTGAATATCCTTCAGGATAGAGGATGTCGCGGATAAATCCATTAACTTTTGGTTTATCCACCTCCTCTTTAAGAGTAGTAGATCTCTCTAGATCCATGCCACGTCTTTTTTGCTTCACCAGAACATACTATGGGTCAATATTCAATGCATGGCTCGCAATGGCAGGTGAGATTCCACACATGTCAAAATGAGTCCAAGCGAAAACATCTAGATTCGCTTGAAGAAAACCAGCAAGTTCTTTCATCATTGGGGGGGATGAGTGTGACCCAATCTTCAGGACTCGTGATGGGTCATCGCGGCTGACTGTGATATCAATCATCAGCTCAACCGATGCAGTCTTGGTCGCTTTAGGCTCCTCTTCATCATCTCGCAGATCTAAATTTCTATAGACCAACTGTGGCATCCAAGCCAAGGTTCAGGTGCCAATTGTCAATCTTCGGTAACTTGGATGCAATCAATCATATCAACACCCTTGGCCTTTTCTTTACGTCGAGATTCCCTCAACTCAGCTACATAACATGCATTCCCAATCGCCTGATCGCCATGAACAACTCCTGCACCATTATTCGTCATAAACTTCAAAGTTGAACACCATGGAGCAAGATCCGCTCGAAATTGAGCCAGGGCCGGTCGGCCTAGAAAAACATTATATAGAGTGATAATATTCAAAATGATAAATGATTGGATCCACACTCTCCTACATTCACCCTCTCCTAATTCAACATGAAATTCTGTGTAATCGAGAACCTCGGTCGCAATGCCATTAAAAACATGAATACGAGCTTTAGATGGCATTAAGTCTTTGGTTTCCATTCTCATCCGATCACGTGCCTTTTTAAAGATTATATTCATCGAGCTTCCACAATCAATTAAAATTCTTCTCACCAATGAAGGACTAATCATATTTTAAATGACCATCAGGTCTATAGGGGCCTCCACTTTGTCTACATCCCTACTTATAAACACTATATTATCCTCCATAGTGCGTTACTGTTTCGTTGGAGCTCCATCTTCCGTATTTGAACAACATTCAAATTCTACATGCCTTAATGCGCTAGCATAGCAATATATCTCTTATCAACTCTTTTTGGCAAGGTACGGTCTTCCAACTATCATATTTATCACCAATTTTCCAACGATCCACGTAGGCTCCTCAATCGTACCTAGAGCTTGTCCTCTATTGGGTCAGATGTCCCCTGTCCGCCATTCTGTGGGGATTTCACAAACTGTTGTAACTTCTTTTCCCGAATCAATTTTTCTATAGCATCGTGAAGATTACCTTAACACTCATGAAACCGATAAGATTTCCTGGTATGCTTCTTTCTCTCTAACGACTCTTTTAGAGGCGACTTCCTATAAGTGGATAGATAAATATTCTCTAGGGATGTGTTTAGCGGAGTGTAGTTGTGATACATTGGAATCCTAGACTTTAATCTCCCAGAATCCTTTTTCCACTCTCGAATCCTATCTCCATTTCTCTTTTGTTGATTTGGCTTATTCTAAACATTCACTTGGATTTTCCTAGAACTGTCATCAGACCGCTTTATTGCAATATTGATTTGTACTACTTCTCCACTCGGTCCTATAACATTCTTTTTTCTAGAGGACATGACTTCCTCCTTCTTAAAAAATAGAGCTGCCTTTGAATAGAAGCGCTCCAATGTGGCAGCGGTTTTTCAGCTAGCTAATCACCAAATTTAGATTCCAGATCAATCCTTCTCGTCATAGCCATTATTATTGCAAGATCATTTGGGTTACTAACCTCCACGGCGGTAGTATGAAATCTTTTCAAATAGTCATTCAACGATTCCTCCAGAGCCTGGATTACGCTAGAAAGGGACATCACGTCTTTAGGACGGTCGCATGCATTCGAAATTGCTCCACAATCTTGGTTTCCAACTCATCGAATGTAGAAATTGATCGAAGGGGTGATCTCATGAACCACATCATCGCTATCCCAGAGTGGGTTATGGAAAAACATCTACACGTGGTTGCATCATTGGCTATTGCTACTCCATTAACCATTCATATCTCATGATATGCTATTTGCGGTCGATTTTTCTCTCGTAGGCAAGCATTGATGGTATGTTGAACCTTCTCGGATATTCCGCATGCAAAACATCGTCAGTAAATGGGGCATGGCTCCTCAAAATTCCCTAGTCATCATTAGTCGAGCCTTGTTTTCTCTCTCACCAACATTCTGGCCATTACTGATAAGTCCAGCGTTTGGATGGGTGATGCCAAGCGGTGGTCGCACTCCACCTCATGTGAATGGTCTGGTCGATGTCTACAGGTCGTTACACGCCTTCTTGGTTCACCATCCTCTTGATGTGCACCTTGAACATTTTCTTGTTGTCATTCCAGTGTTGTACCTGGTTAGCATTCGATCGAACTCTAACATTCAAGCTTTTGAGAAGAACTCTAGCGTGATTTCCCTAGTGTAGTGGGGGAATCTCTCCTTTGGAGGAGGGATCAGTACTGATCCTTAGGAAGGGATCAGTACCGATCGGTCTTGGTAGACCATAATGGTCTTCCAAGCGGCGCTCCGATGTTTCTACGTGGTATCCTTCAACCCTGCAATGCCTATGTCTATGGTATTCATCCGATGAGCTTGAACTTTCCGATAATGAATATGGGATCCCTTCTGGCCTTCCCATGCCATCACTGAGTAATCTAGTTCATAAGGCAAATATAGTCTGAATTTGCTCGTTTCGTTGTCGACGGCTTTCCATCAACTCCCTCATCAAATTATGAAATTCAGCTCTAGTTATAGAATCAGCGAGGTTTTGAACCTCAACCGGATCAGCATTAAAAATTTTGGTTGGTTGCTTGGGTCTCCTTGTTGAATGCTAGCAGTCTCTTTCCCATCCACATTCTGGGAAGTAGATCTAGTTTTCTCACCATTATCAATATCGTTGCTTAGATTTTAGTAAATCTAAATAGTATATGCAACTTTATGAAGATAACTACGGATCTTCTTTGAGGGATTTTCCCGATCTAGTAGCAACAAAGGGGACCCTAACAAGCTAAGAATCAGGCTCTTAATGAAAGCATCAAAATGTTAGCAACCAAATTATTCACACACACCTAAGAATAGAATTAGGTTGATTTATATGGTTTTGTTCCAATACATTTCAGATACAAAATTATATATATTGAATTTAAAGCCAATATAGAAGAAGAAAGCAGGAACATTAATCGTTGTTAGTTTCCTTTGTTAAAGATTAGGTATGATTTCTACATAACCCATTCATGGATAACTCTTTGTTTGCTTCAAATCCTATACAAATACGATCCTTTCCTTCTTCAATAAGTTTTCTTAATCAATGCTTTTTAAGTCTACTTCAAATTGAGTTTCATTTGTCGTTTCACCAATTAATTTGTGATTTTGGATCAATTTGTTGTCCTAATATACATTAATCATATTTTGTTAAAAGCAGAATGATTCAATCAGAAAAGGAAGAAACTGACATTACATTTCATTTTTTTAAGTGGTGCAGCCAAACAGTGTAATATAGACAGGGATTTAAGATGTGTCTGATCTTGAGACTGGGCGAGGAGTGGAGCTAAATAGTTTGCTATTGCTGCATGTCAAGAGGTACAACAATGGTAGTGTTGATGCTGTCTGCCAAGATGTTGCTGATGTATCATGTTGAGGTGTAACAGCGAATATTTAATGGCCTATGGACTTAAGCTATCCATCAGTAGCAGTAAGAAGGAGCTAACCACAGTTGGGGATTGTAAGTCATAGGCAACTGAATATGCAGTAGCAATTAACGGAGCGGGTCAGCTGTAGATGTAGGAAATGAAACTACAGCAAGTAAGAGAGGCAAAACGAGTACTGTGGTTGAATGATGAGGTGCAATAGAGGGCCACGCTGCATGAACGTATTCATTGCTGCTGCTAGGAGTTGAGCTCAGATCTGACTTAGCTACTGAACCTTTTAAGTGGGAGTGATTGGCAGGTGAACCAGTTCAACTGATCAAATCTTGAGGAGTCCATATTTGTTGACATGCACGAGCTTGATTGCCTACTGAGATGGCTGATATGGAGGAGCTGAAGCCTGAACTAGCATTTATGTATTTATGCAAGCTTTTTGGTAGGTCTGTACAGTTCTTAACTTTAGAACTACCACTAATTTCAGTGTAGTAAAGACTGAAATGCAGTAAATTACTTACCATATCATGTAAGTTAATCAATTGTGCATGTTGCATATAATTATACGTTCATTTGTCACCGACAACCGATTACAAATATATGAATGCATGTGCTTTATGTTTTGAAGCGCTATAATTCCTTTCTATATATGGGTCAGTGAAATATGCTTTCATTCTAATAAAGACACATGTAATATACATAATTGTCTTCCTCCCATAATTCAACTTCATCTATTTCATAAAAATTATTCCCTTTCATTATCTGTTGTGTATAAATTAACAGCAGTATTCTATTTGATATGTTACAAGAATGGAAATCTAGCATTGCCCAAATTCTTTTGGTTTCCCTGGAGATGAGTATTGTCCCCACGATATGGTCAAATCAGTAATTTGTCTACAACTATAGCTTGCGTACTAAATTTTCTAAAGCTGTATTCTCTGGCCCTCACAATTCATTTACAAGCAGATGACTGATCTAGGTAAACGATCAGGTGATTAATTATTAGTGGTTACCACTTCCTTATAATTGTGGCATGCACCACTTTTAAGATCTATTTTCTAGCCCTTCATGCATACATATTCTTACATCTTAAAAGTAAAAAAAATGGAAATTCTGTACGACTATGAAACTTAAACACCTACCTATAAGTAAAAACTGATTAATACAAAAATGACCGCAAGTACAGACAAATGGACCACCTCATTGTCATTTCTACATTATTTTCCTCAACATGTGATCCGCTTTTCCTATCCATGTTTCCTATTACTACTGCTTCAACTTTTCCTGCATACTAGGCTGCTACATACTTTTCCACCCAAACAGTTGACCACTTCCACCGCTACATATTATATATACATCTTCCTTAACAGTCTCCACACACCACTGTGTATCCTCAACAGCTCATCTCCATCAATTCTTCTGCCTATGTGAATTCCATTCCAGCTTCCTAAACCTTCACATTACTTTTTATTCAAAATGACAAAGGTACTCCTATGCTATTTTTTATTCACACACATACTCTATTCTATCCTATGTCGGATTTGCCACAAGTTACCATTTTTTTTTTACTGCAGAACAAATGCATACAACAAGGTAAAGAGCCTGCATTATCCCCTTCCGTAGACAAATTCAAACGTAAAAGTACACGTTTAACAAATCAAGTTCAATCCGCTACCGAAGAAAAAGTTACTGCTTCATCCAACGTCTCACAGATTAATCTTTCCCATATTGAATTAGACAATGTTAACAGACGAACCAACTCTGTTCACCTTCCTTCGGTTACGACAAATTTTTTTGAAACCAACGAGACCTTATCAACGTCTTCAAACTATGAAGGACATACGACACAATCTGATGAACTCCAGTCTTTTCCACAATTTTGTCAACATGACAAATGGGAGGATTTTTTTACTCCAGAAGTGGTATGCCAAAATTTATTCATTTGATAGATACACGGGCACACACACATATATGTCTGTGTCTATAGTACATGCTAATCATCAATTTTTATTCCTTCTACAGATTGCCGAATGTGATGCAGCTGTTGAGCATTTTCTCAAGAACCGTCTTTAATACAGCGTCTACTCTATGACATCCAATAAATTTTTCATTCCCATGCTTCCGTACTTTTTCTTTTCGTCGTTGTTAACGAAAAGTTATTTGTTTCCGATGTATTCGTTGATGTTACCTTATATTTGTCTTGTACTCCATGCTTTCGTCATTGCGTAAATAAAATTCATGTTCTTTTCATGTGCATGTAAGTTCTGCTAAAAACTTATATGCCGTCTGTATATATTCCGCACACATATATACGCCTATTAAAATACCCCAAGTATGAAATATGCATACAAAATATTTTCATTTCTCACGTCGTACACTTATTACATCCATCCCCATCGGACACTTTAATACTTCCTACAAATACTAAGTTACAGAACTTAACTGTTAAAAACCCAGGGCAGTATCACACTATTTGTTCAACGATTAGTTTATGATTACATTTGATAATCACATTAATACAATAAAAATAAACTCCCATGAACCTTCCACTGGTAATATAACAAAAGAGACAGTTAGCCTGCAACTTCAGCGCAGTTGCAGATTCCTTAATATTATTTGGAGTTGCAACCAGTTCAAGATGAACCACGTTTAGTGCTTCCACCAAAGTTTGGATAATAGCCTTTACATATTTAATATTATTCTCAAAACATATATAGGAAGTCATGGCTTGCAAAAGTTTCTTTGATAAAATAATGAAACAGATCCTCACGCAGTTAGCTAACAACCGAATGTTCATGTCCCCACTTCTACTGACATAGGCACAACATATTCCAAACCAAATACAAAGTACTCTCACCACCTGTAGTGCTCTACACCATCTGTTGAATTACTGACTGGAAAGAATTGGAAGCGACCAAATCCCCCATCTTCCAATGTCTTTTTGAAATTAATAGCTAATTAGAAGATACAAAATTATATGCTTTTTCACTATTACAATTCTCTATATGCTCAGTGAGATCTCAGCTTCTTCATAATTTACATATATGTCGAAAGCGTATACAACAGAATGTTCATGTGCGGTTCCATTAACTTCAACGACTTACTCCCTTAAAACATCCATCGAGCAACATAATGAAACTGACCATTATAAAATACAATGAAACTGGACTAAAAAAACGCGGAAAACTTATTTCACAATTCTTTTCTTAAACTAATCAGTTCGGAGGTTTTTCATATTCGCTACTAACAGTTATAATGCCCTGAAAACATATTTTCTACAAAACTAATCAGTTCGGAAACTTATTTCGCACATTTATCAGTGCCAACGTTTACATCACAGTTACTTTTCCTATGCCTATCCTGTTACTACTGCCAACGTAGCCAGACGTACAAGGACTTTCCTCATGTCCTACATTCTCTCCTCTACTGCTATTTTATTTACTACATATCATATCTTAACTTAAAGTAGACTCATTCCACTATTCAAATGCAATGGTATATAATAAACTTACAACGTGTTACTAAATATCTCCTACTCACATCTGCATCTTTACCATTTCAACAACGGTTACTACTCCTTTTCAGCATTCATAGCATCTTACGTAACCGTTAGCTTACGTACATATATATATATACATACTTCCCAATAAATTGCCTATGTTCACTTACCACTGTCCTACTGTTTCTACTACTGCCATATATCTCTACAAATCATTCGTAAATAAATAACTTATCTTTACTTCTATTTATTACCTCTTCACTGTATCTTCAACATTTAATGGAACAGCAACAAAGAGAAAGACGTAGACTTAGTCAACGTGCTAGATATGCGTTCGTAAGAGAAATAGCTATTGCAAATAGACGAACTCGGTTGAGTGAAGGCTTCCATGGTCCAGCTTTATCAGGTAATTAATTTTTTCCTCCCCTCCACACTCACGAAACGCACACCAACTCAACACCTCAGTTCATGCCATGTGTTAGGCATGCATGCATGTTAATGTTTGAAAAAATATGTGAAGCAGCCACTCTATATCTAACAGATCGATCGATCTCTGTATTACTTACCAATATCACATAAATAGGAAACTGTCAACCAAAAAAATTACACACTGCCAACTTACGCACAGTACACTATCACTACCTATAGCTTATAAATTATCAAATATGAAAATGTGTACCTATTTTAATACACCACTTTAAACAATGCTTTCAACACTACAAGTCCACAATGTACGATTTAAGTTCAGGTGCGGAATGTTTTCAAATAATAACGGTAAGTACATGCATGGATTTACATATATACGTCAGGTTTTATTACTAACTGTACAAAAGATTTTACAAATACTTCTTTTGTAAAAATATGGAGCTTGCACGTACCGGTTTTTGACTTTAGATCTGAACGTATAAATTTCACCAAAAATATATTTGGGTCCTCTATATTTTTTTTCTTCCACCAGCAACATGGACTTCGATGTTCTGCCACATTCTAAAACTAACTTAGGTTGTAAACATACTATTTCACTGTAAAAGCATAAAGTTGTCTATCAAGAATGTATTTACTTCTTTAAATTATATTATTCCTAACAAACGAGTCTACTTAGAGAGCTTTAAACTTTCAAATATTTAAATTATTTCTAATTATCTAAATATGTGTAACGTCTCTTCTACCATAGAAACAATGGCGTGCTTACCATCAAAATGATGCGCATGGTCTATCCAACTGTTCACGAAATATTTGCAAACTAGAAATATTAGTGAATGAGCATGACAGATGATATTATATAAGTAGCAGTAGCATATGATTTCTATTTTAAAAAGTATGATATCTGTCAGTGCATCTGAAAATATTATGTTACGTATAATTCAAGGACTGTCTACTACAATATGTACGTTCATATCTATTAAAAATGAAAATGCTGAAACGACAAATTCACAGAAGGATTCTTTACATTTTTTTTAGAAGATAAAAGATAAAATTTTGGGAAGTAATTTTCTTTACTTCACGTATAGGCTGTAATTGACACAGAATAATATTTTTACCCCTGTCCTAACCATCCTTTGAAACATGTTCAATATTTGTCTTCCATACTATTATACACATACATAGAAGGACGTTCTTCAGTTCATAAAGCGTGTACCTAAACTTGATTTTTCTCTTGCGTAAGCTTTTTCCAATTTAATATAGGTCATGTCATACGCTATGTTCACCCGCAATTATCAGTAACCACATAATTTTTAAAAATATATTGTACATCCTCTGACATTATACCTTTCTAGGCCTCAACTCTAAAGTATTCACCGTAGTACTAGAAGCCTCTAATGCAAACTATTCATGGCAGTACTAGAAGCCTTTAATGCAAACTATTCACCGTAGTACTAGAAGCCTGTAGTGCTACAAGCTTCAAATCTACACTATTCACGGTAGTACTAAAGGTGAATACATATGACAAATATGTAGACTCCATATTGAAAACATTATATGCAGACCTAAAGGTGACGTAAAACTGAACCTGCGTATAAAATAAAATAAGTACCATATATATATCATACTGTATCCTTTATAACTTATACATATTAGAAATTTTTTCTAACCTATATAACTTATATGTACCACTAACAATTATATGCATCTTATAAAACTTATACGTTATAACTAATAGTCTATATATATGCGTATATCCAATATCAATATTAGTAAACAGTACATTATCTTCAAAATTCATATTATATATACAGTGAACACAAATATGAGTCCGGCTACACAACAAAGTCTCTATATATGTAACCGCAACCTATGGAGACTGACACATAAATTTACAGCACATGTAAACCAACTTATATAATATCTATTACATTAACGAACTATTATAAAGTTATACTCAGCTGTAAACACAGATTCAATATATGAAAACCAGTAGTAAATATGTTTATAATCTTATACGGCCGAGATATGAATTCACTATATGTATATACAGATCATATAGTGAATAGGACATCTGCGAATCATATTCAAACTAATATATAAACTACTATATTTTTAAAACTTATATACACTATACACGCAACACACGTACATGTCAGTTCGAATTTTTTTTATATATGTATGCATGTTAATAATAATAATAATAATATAATAATAATAATAATAATAATAATACAATCTGGGGGATTGGGATAGCGTATAACATCATTGATCATAACCTGCAAAGCATTATCATGAAAATTAGGATTACCTCCGGATTAGAAAAATATTAATTGAGCAAAGAAAGAATATAAACCTTTTACTTACTCTTTTGACAGTGCGCAATACGGAAATACAGGATCAGATTGGGATAAGAGAAAGGTCACATCAATAAAGATGTATTAAACTTTTGACGCCACTTAATTCGAAGATATCGCTTTGCATGTCTATTTAAAAAGCACAGTACACTTTAAAATACTATTACAACCACCAAAATTCATTTCATCATGCAAGAGTCCACACTAGCACAATCGTACAATTGTCACCCTATAAAAGATCTGCGTAGAGTATAGAAAATCCACTTAATGTTAGTTTTAATTACATAACTGTTCTTGATGTTTTATATTGAATATTGTATAATGATCCTTCTTAGCACGAAAACCAAAAACTAACACGTACACTTGGACTAACGTAACCAAAATAATTAGAACAAAAAACTGAAATGGAATCATAATACAATAACCAATGTATTTTTTAGACAAACAAAATTTGCAGACGAAATAATAATATTAATACAAGAAAAAAGGAAAACGAACAAACTAATAGCATCAAATTAGTTTAATACATTGTATAAGGTTATCTAATTAGCAAACTTAGATTTGACCAAGTTTCCGGTGCATACGAATCAACCATTTTCTTCCAATCTTAAGAGATCTATCGTTTGATGTGCAGTTGTAAAGTATGACTACTACACTGAATAACAACCATATTTTTTTAGGTTCTTCAACAACACGGGATGACGAAGAAACGATACTACGGACTGTGTTAAGCAGTCGTCATAACTGTGGTCGAAATTTTAGCGCAACCATTCCCTACCACAAACATCGACTTCCTCAGCCAACTTACTGTGATTTCTGCAATGCTAAAATATTTTTCCACGAAAGTTTACATAACTGTTGCTCTGGAGGTTCCATCGACATTCATCGTCCTACCACAACACCACAACAGTTACTAAGCTTATTCCAAGATCAAGGTGAAATGGGTACCCATTTTCGTACAAACATCCGATCCTATAATAATGCATTTTCATTCACGTCTATGGGTGCATCAATTGATAATAACTTGGCCAATGCTAGAGAAGGAGTTTACACATACCGCGCGCAAGGTTCAATATATCATAGTATTGGAAGTCTTTTACCCTTGGCTGGAAGTAGACCAAGATATTTACAACTGTACATATATGATACTGACCATGAGATTGAAAACCGACTTCAAGATAGTGAAGCAATGAGACCGGAGATAATTATGATTTTGAAACAAATTTTAGATACTCATAACCCATATGTCTCCATACTTCGACAGCTGGGGCAACAACCTGACGTGCAAAAATGCATGATCAAAATCAAAGAGATCATAATAGATCGACATCTTCATGAGCTGCCAACCACATCCCAAGTAGCTGGAATAATAATTGGAGATGAACCAGACAATTTGCAAGGTCGAGATATCATTGTTGGGACAATAAGTGGAAATCTACAGAGAATATCAGATACTGCAGGCTTTTACGACCTGCTGCAATATCTACTATTGTTGCCTTACGGTCAGCATGGATGGGATTTAAGCATCCACGAAAATGGAAATACACCTATTAGTTGTACATCTTACTACTCTCATATTTTACAGGTATGTATAGCCTAATTGATATCCAACATTACCTGTTCGTAAATAGCACAAAATTCTTTTATATCAACATCAGTACTAACCGCTTGCATTTTGTCCATCGCCTACACACAAAGATACGACCAACAGAGACATCACTTATACTGCTTGGTGGTCGTCTATTTCAACAATATGTCGTTGATATGTATGTAAAAATAGAAACAATGCGGCTAAGGTTTCTTCGCAACAATCAGACTACTATCAGAGCGGAGTTATACCAAGGTTTACAAGATGCCTTAGCCACTGGAGAAACATCTGCCAGTAAGTTTCTTCATCTCCTTCAATCAACCATTTTTTGTTCCCAATAATTACTAACCACTTAATTCACTACTACTCAATCCTCTGCCTTTTCACACATCACGAAGTGTTGGTGTCAAGAAGATTCTTCCTTCGTCCTATATCGGTAGTCCACGAGATATGCATCAAAGATACCAAGATGCAATGGCATTAGTGCGAAGGTATGGAAAGCCTGACTTATTTATTACTATGACATGTAATACAAACTGGGTAGAAATTACACAAGAATTGCTTCCTGGTCAACAACCACAAGACAGGCCGGATTTAACAACTAGGATTTTTCGATCAAAACTAGAGCAACTAAAAACTGACCTATTTGACACATTTGTTTTAGGTAAAGTCATTGCCCATGTCCACGTTATTGAATTCCAAAAAAGAGGACTACCACATTGTCACATTCTACTTATCCTAGATGAAAACGATAAAATAAGCAATCCTGATGATTATGATGCTTTAGTTCGCGCTGAAATTCCATGTACACATTTAGAACCCGAACTACACAACGCAGTAATGAAACATATGATTCATTATCCATGCGGACATTTTAATCCAAGAGCTGTCTGCATGAAAAATAACAGCTGTAAGAAGGGCTTTCCAAAAGCTTTTTCACCATTTACTCTACAAGGAACTGACTCTTACCCTATTTACAAAAGACGCGATAACAGTATACAATATCAAATTGGAAGCCACATAATCGATAACCGTTGGATAGTACCATATAATCCTTACTTACTTTTGAAATATGATTGTCATATAAATGTTGAGATTTGTTCAAGTATTAAATCTGTGAAATATCTATACAAATATGTTTACAAAGGTTCAGACCGCGTTTCTGTAGGATTATCCACTACATCTGACGATAACGATGTGATTTCAAAATATGTTAATGCTAGATGGATTTGTGCTCCAGAAGCTTTATGGAGAATATTTAAATTTTCCCTAAGTAATATTTTTCCGTCTGTTACCGGCTTACAAATACATTTACCAAATAGACAACAATTATTATTTCGTGCGGAAGAGCACATACACAATATTTTGGATGATCAACATAGATGTAAAAAAATGCTTACTGAATTTTTTTGCAAAAATGTTTTTGATGAACAAGCACGTCAATATTTATACTATGAGTTTCCTGAAAAATATTGGTGGGATTCTACAAGTAAGCAATGGAACCGTAGGCGAAATAACCGTAGGGCAATTGATGGAATTTACACTGTATCTCCCACTGAAGGAGATCGTTACTATTTGCGCCTACTATTAACACATGTTAGAGGTCCCCTATCTTTTACTGACTTACTAACAGTTAATCAAATAGAATATAACACATTTAAAGAAGCAGCTGAACATAGAGGTTTACTTGAAAACGATGATAGTATAAAGGACTGTTTGACAGATGCTTCACACACACATATGCCTAATGCTTTAAGAAGATTATTTGTTACAATTTTGGTATACTGTGACCCATGCCATGTGCATGAATTGTGGGAAGAGTTTTCACCTTTCTTACTTGAAGACTATCCTACTACATCTGCTACTACTATGACCAATTCATTTTCAGTACTTCAATGTCTGTCTGACCTCGACAACCTTCTCAAACAATATAACAAAAAAAAATTTGACTACGACATTCCACATAATAATTTCAACCAGTTTACCCACACAAACACATCCACTCTTATTTCAGAAGAGCAATGCATAGAAATACCCAATACTGATATCAATTCTGTAGATAACTTGAACTCCGAACAAAACAAGGCATTTGACACGATAATGTCTTCTGTTGAAAATGGAGCTAATGCTATATATTTCATAGACGGTTCTGGAGGTACAGGAAAAACATATTTATATAGAGCAATCTTAGCTCACTTACGAATTCAAGGTCATATTGCAATTGTAGCACTACTTCTGGAATTGCTTCTCTTGCTCTTCCGGGGGTCGAACTGCACATTCTCGATTTAAAATACCAATTAATTTAGACTCTTCCTCTACATGGCATATTTCCAAGCAATCTGAACTCGCACAACTATTATTGACTGCTACTGTTTTCCTATGGGATGAAGCTACCAAGGCTCACCGCCATGCATTTGAGGCCGTAGACAGAACATTACGAGATTTAACTAATTTCGACGCACCATTTGGAGGAAAGATTGTTATTTTAGGCGGTGATTTTCGTCAAGTTTTACCAATAGTCATAAACGGTACTAGAGCTCAAACCGTCGATGCATGTATAGTACGATCATATTTATGGCAAAATGTTCACGTAATTCATTTAACACAAAATATGCGCGCAAAAGATGATCAATCATATGCACAATTTCTTTTACGTATTGGAAATGGAGATGAAGCCTATGTTCAAGACGACATTATACAGCTCCCAAATGATATCGTTGAACCTTGGACCAATAGTTCGTCGCTCTATGCTCTGATTAATAAAGTTTTTGGTGAACTCAATGACGGATTAGGTGATCCTAATTTCATAATGGACAGAGCAATATTAGCCCCTACAAACAAAACAGTAGATGACATTATTAACAAAGTTATAGAACTATTTCCAGGCAGTGAGCGCATTTACTACTCCTTTGACAAAGTCGAAGATGATACACATAATCTATACCAATATGAATTCTTGAACTCACTTGCTCCGGGAGGTCTACCCCCACATAAATTAAGACTAAAAGTAGGTGCACCTATCATGTTGCTTAGAAATATTGATCCACGAATTGGATTATGTAATGGCACCAGATTACTATGTCATGTCTTCCACAGAAATGTCATAGATGCAGAAATAACTGTTGGACATTTTCGTGGTACAAAAGTATTTATTCCACGTATACCACTGAAGCCTTCTGAGAATACTAACATGCCTTTCAACCTAATACATAAACAATTTCCAATTAAATTAGCTTTTTCCTTAATGATTAATAAATCACAAGGACAAACCATTCCTCGGGTTGGTATTTATCTTCCCGAACATGTTTTCAGTCATGGTCAGCTATATGTTGCTTTATCACGAGGAGTTTCAAGAAAAACAACAAAAGTTTTGGTGAAAAATGGAAAGATTCCGAATAGGACTGGCACACATACTAAAAATGTTGTTTACAAGGATGTGTTGTTACAATGCACTCATGAACTTAATTAACAATACTTCATTTTTCCTCTTCACATGCCATACTTTTACTATAATTACTAGTCTAAACTAAAGGGTCCAAATATAAGTTCTTCACAATTGTTTTATTACTCTACTTAACTAAAAACGTTTTTTACGACCATATATGAGTAATATCTTCGCTTACAATATTTTTCTTCATTCTAATGTTTTTCGGTCATATATTCAACTACAACTTCTACAAAATACAAACCTGCATTAACAAAAATTCCCTCTTTTACCACTCCAACTCACTTTCAATTCACATAAACAAATCCTTTATAAAACGTTTTTAACTCTGCCATCAGCTTACTGCTGATGCCGGTCTCAAGCCCGGAACAAGGAGGAGGGAAAACGGTTACAACAACTACTCACAACATTACATACACGTCAAAGTCATTTCATAAAATTCTAAAAACGTCACATCCACCGATTCTTAATACCATTTCCTCCTGCGCACGTGCATCGCACGTGCCATTGTACTCGTATATATATATATATATATATATATATATATATATATATATCAAATACAAGTACGTTACTACAAGTACGTTACTATAGAATTATCCCAAACCACGATCTTATTTTCAAATTCATTGAATTATATTCGAAAATCTTTTAGGTTTAACTTTCTTTTAAAGTTTCATAAACCTATGCTCTGGTACCAAGGTGTAACATCCATCTACTTGAAGGTCCAAAACTAACGGTACGGATGCTGCAGTCATCCATAGTTATTAATTCTCGGCGACCAAATACGGTGAAGTTTGGCTCATTGATATACAGTTTGAATATGGAAAAAAATTAAACTTCAAACAAAGTCACATTATATTTCAAAACATTTCCAATTCATTACATAATCCCAAATTCGCAAATCACGTTTAGAGAAAATATATTTATTATAACACACGCCAAGAGCGACATATGAAGATGCCCCCTTGGACAGTCAGGGTGTATACAGAAAATATAACAACTTTGCCATTACAAACAACACAGCAGAATCAAAAGAAAAGAGATCTCTAAATAGCTATCATGCCTCATGCACATCTCTGGAAGCTTAGTTGTTCTAAAAGGTATCTGAAAACCTCAACTCTCAAACTACTCAAAATTAATTGAGTTCCCAAGGGTTTAAGGGGAAAAAATAAATTTCGAGTCGGACATAAAGCCTGGTATGAATAATAATCTACCATCTCAATCATTTAGACATCTCGTGAGACCGCCGCTTAGCGGAACGGTTTCCCCTCACTAGTATCTCAAAACCTTTATAAAACTATATACTATGCTCTTGCATCTTGAATGGATAAAACAAATCAAAATAGTATAATATGATGATATGCAAATTAAATGAATTAATCCTGGATTACCCATCCCCATTCATTTTAGACTATCTGTCTCAGCTATTATCCTATTAGTTTTCATGGGCTAACTAATAACTAGTTAAATATTTAAGGACTCCCTGTCCAATACATAGTTTTCGTGGGATCACGATAAACCTATTGATAATTCCAGTATCTTCCTCTTATCCTAGTTTTCATGGATTGACTAGAAACCTATTAGTGATCCCAATATCCTTGTTTCTTACCCTAGTTTTTCATGGGTTAACTAGGAACCTATTGATAACTGTCAATATTTCATCCGGATATAGTTTTCATGGGTTAACTATAAACCTAATGGCCCCGGTCAGTATCTAATCATAGTTTTCATGGGCTTACCATGAACTTGTCTTTCTGACATCTTCCTTTATACATAGTTTTCGTGGGTCAACTATGAACATATTGGCCCCTACCAAAATCTTTTCCTATACACAGTTTTCATGGGCTTACTGAGAACCTATTGGCCCCTGCCAATATCTTTCATTTATATTTTAGCATCCTATATTCTAGTCTTCCCGACCTCCTGGATACAATTCTACTCATTTAGGTCTAAAGTGAATTTTTGGGGAAAATTATCAAAATATATCATAAAAATGAATTTACCCTTAAATCCGAACACTACAACAAACTAGGTCTTTCATTGCGTTTAAAAAATGCTATTAAAGCTTATCATAGTGTTTCAGAAAACGCTGTGGAACGACTACTATGGTGGACTGTAAACTTTAAATAGCAGGAACAATAACGCTATGAAAATTAAATTTTCCACAGTATTTTCTTAATGCTATTAAGCAAGAATACTATAGGAAACACTCACTCATGGTTACTTTCTGTAGCGTTTGAACTGCACACTTCTATAACGTTTTCTTTGCATATTGTATAGCGTTTCGTATGCATATTGCTTTAGCATTGGTTTGGATATTCTATAGTGTTTGTTGTGCATATTCTATAGCGTTTAGTTAGGTATAGATCTATAATTGAATAATTGAATAAAAGCAAAAGATAACACAATTTGAGAATAAAACAAACATCAGATATTCAATATAATCAATTTTACACCATATTCATACATACAATATTTGTGATTTTACACCATATTCATACATACAATATTTGTGATACTACTTCAATGACAATGTTTTAAACAACTATAAAACAGTACATGATTACCATTAAAAATCCCCAAGAAAAAATATATGAGATTATCCAAATCAACACCATGAGCTCAAAAAATATAAACCCATACGAAGTAGTAAGCTTCGCCAAAATTATTAATGCAACTTCTTTAATTCATTGTTTTCCTGCATTTAGACAAAGCAAAAAAACTCAAATATTCATTGTTTTCCCGCATTTAGACAAAGCAAAAAAACTCAAATACGATATACCTACATAAAATATCACAATACATAGAATCAGTTATTGTGATGGCCAATATTCACAATTATACAGCATTAGCTCACAAACCGAGCATCAGCAAAACTGGGCATGCTCAGTTGCAATTAAAAAATTGGGTGCAGTCAGTTCTATAGGAACTAGATGCACTTGAGTCTGCAAGACTGGGAAAACTAGGCGCATGCTCAGCTTTGAAACTGAAAGCACTCTTAGATGCAAAAAAGAGAGTGCTCTATGATGCAAAACTAAGAGTGTTGCCAGTTTTGCAAAATTGAGTGCCTTTAAGTTCGGCAAAACCTCTCCCCCCACTCTCTCTCTCTCTCTCTCTCTCTCTGAGTTTTGCAAAACCGAGTACTTTCACGCTAAATTGCTGCAATGACCACGCTCAGTTGGCAGCATGAGCATGCTCAATTCAACTGCCAAATTGAGTGCGAACAGTTTTGTTGCAAAATTGAGCTCGCTCTGTTCAGCTGCAGAACCGAGCATTCTCGATTATCGAAAAAAGAGTTAACATCTGTCACTGTAGAAAATCGCCTGTATACACAACCACGTTCAAAACTTTAGGCCCCGTTTGGCTTATCGTTTTTAGTTTTGTGTTTTCGTCTATACAATAGCGCGTCCGTTGTATGAATTGTTGGAAAACAAACAATTTTGAAAAATGAAATTAACATGTAAAATAAAAAACAAGTTTATTTTGTTTTTCGTGTTTCGAGAGATAAGAAAAGAATTTGCAACAATCCAACTTCTTTGTCATCCGTTGGTCGTTGCAACGGCTAAGAATTATACATATTCTTCTCTTATTTCTTCATGTTTCTCAATGCAAGATGAAAACACAAAACTCAAAATACAAAATGAAAACAAACGGGCCCTTAGTTTTCTACAAAAACTAGATCAGAAAACACCCACGATAACTTTGTAGATATAATGGACGAGCATATAATGGATGAGCAAAGCTTGATCCATACATAACTTTGTATTTTCAGTCTTTCATATTTCCATTGTTATATAGAGTAAGCTGATTAGGTTGAAAAAAAATCAATACAAGAACATAAACATACCCTTGAACATTAAGGATTAAGTGATCAAACTTGAAAAAGGTACATGATAACAATGGGCCTAGCGGGTGATTGGTAGAGATGACATCCATCAAATTTTAGAGTAATAACTTGCAAATTACCCATTAAAAAATGTTTACATATTGTTGATGTCAATCGACATATTAAAATGAATGTTTGGGAACAGGGGTCAACTAGACACCTTAATCAATCGAAATTGCAAATAACCATAAGAATATCGACTTGCTATTTAGAAGCTAAAGTACATATTGAGTTCAAGACCGACTGTGGTAATCATAAAAAAAAAAAATTGGATTATTATTGATGATTTGATTTGGTAACTTACTGGCCAAATCGAATAGCATCTCCAACATTTACCTTTGTATATTCCTTTTTCCTAGCGTATTAAAAAGAATTGGTAAAAAAAAAAGGCAAGAAGGTTGGATAACAAAATGCTTCTTGCTGTAATACACAAAACTGTCATAAAATTGATATCTATAAAAGAATCATATTTCAAATATTAAAAAGTGATATAGGATTATACGGATGTGCATAATGCAAAAAATTCCTTAAAAGGAAAGTAGCTTTATGAAATGGTCAGTTAGCAATTTAATCGTGATAAAAAACAATGTTACTAAACGGTGCATTATATATAGTAGAAGGCCATATAATGGTATTTTATACATTTACACTAAAATTATAGTGATCTACTTTAATCCTATACATAAGTACCTACATCAATTCTTCTTGATCAATAGATTTTTTTCTTTTTGGCAATCATAAATTGAATCATATTGGTCATCATGATCAGCAAGCTCATAAATTCATAATCGATTGTTATACACGTGAGTGTCTGCAAGGATAAAGCACATAATGCCTAATAGTATACTGTTAACTCTTTTTTTTCTGCACACAATATCTAATCACTACATCCAATCATTTGCTAAACATATGTATTGTGTGTCCACGTGATTCCAATGACAAATTGTCCCCAAGTATTCCAATTTGTCAATGTCACGGTCTTGATATATCAAACAATCATACCTACAGCATTCACGCTACAAGAAAAATGTTGTTTCGAGCATGTCAAAAAACTCAAACTAAAGCACAAAAAGGTTAAGGGCAAGACATCGAAGCTTATTTTTAAGTATCGCTCTACGATTCCTGTGCGAAATTAAAAAGAAATGGAAAGAAAATTGGTGCATGAACTGCCAATTAAGTACAAAAGAAAGTTTGGAGGGAATGAGAAACTATCAGTCAAAATCTTCATAGGCAAAGAAAAAAAACTTGTCATGATCGATATAATATTGTTCACGCGTAACAACTTAAGCCAAAATCAACACATGCACCAATATTACTTATCCATAATACATAATTTTTGAAAGCAAGCATGTTTGCATACATAAAATCATCTTCAACTTTTGTCGTTAATTTAGGATGATGATACACTTACCTCACTTTAAAATATCTCGCATTGATGAATAAACTTATGTGTTTCTGGATTAATGCGCCCTATGGGAATTTGATGCAGGCAACTAGTCCATACCAGGCATTGTTATCAACGTCCAAAAATCAGTTCAAGCATAATTAATCATCAGTCAATCAAAGGATCATTTAGCTGTAAAATTCGAATTATGAATAATAGATGGGCAATACTTAAGAATAGCTCGGAGCAAGAGTTGAGAGTTATGAGTTCAAGAATTTGTAATAAGTTGGAGCACATTCACACTTATCTTCGTGTAACATTAACAAAACCGTGTCATCCCCCGTTTTACAATGAAAAAACATACTGAAATTTACATACACAGTATGAATATGATTTAAAATGAATATGAACATGTATTAAAAAACAACTGGGATGAATATGAATGCTCTTTATACCAATCATAAATAAATATGAATGCTCTTTATACCAATCATAAATAATGGTAAAATAAGAAAATGACAAACAGATTCAAATTTATATTCCCCATCATAAATGATAGCCATAGGATTAGAATCATGGCGGTAAGTAAAGGCATGAAAGTATAGTTGACAAAAAGAACGTAAATTAGTGGCAACCAGATATTACAACTCTAAAACTTGCATAGAATTAAACTAGTCCTGATGAATTAAAGGAGACATGAAAGTGATTTTGAATGAAACAGTGACATTGTTAATTATGGGATCCAAGATTTACATGGATTTTCTAGAAATAATTATAACAAATAACATACCTGCATGGCATAAAACATTTATATCAATATTGGACATGTAAATCTAACCGATGCCTTATGGATAGCGATTTCCATAAATTTTGCTTTTACCATTATTATGTTTCTAAGGAATTTTAACTGTCGCTCATTGTGGGATAACAAATACTGAGGACTGAATATGTTATACATAACTTATGATCCTTTACTAAGCATAAAACGCAATTTAAACCTGATAAATTAAAACATGCGGGCAATGAGATTCTGCAGTAACAATTCAAATGTTTCTTTTTCTAGCCATGAAGCACTAATTAAGGGTTGAGTATGGGAACTATTAATTTGAAACTCTACACTAATAATGGTCAAAAGTCTGAACTATATGTTGTATCTTTATTAACTAAAGAATGACCACTTACCAAGTCGCTATGAAATTATTGATGCTAGTCATCTTTCCTTTCCCTCTGTTCATGATTTTCTTCTCAAGTTGCTGTATTCCGGAACTAGAAATTGATTCGACTGTTAAGTGTTTTGTTTATTTCTTTGCCTTCACTGCAAAGAAAAACTAATTCGCATTAAGTGCTAATTTAGACATGTCCCTACAGATCCTATTCAAAATATATATTACATTGAAGATGGGCATTGGTAATGTTCATTAAAAAATGAATAAACGTATGAACTGCATCTTAGATGTAAAAAAAAGCGTGATCCTCTCACTAGGCTGTCAAATTATCTCTTGAGTGTTATGCGTTGACATTTGTATTAATTTGTAGTATACCATAAGTTTTTGCTGAACCCACCAGTATGTTAATTTGCATTAATTCACATTAAGTGCAAAATTTAGACATGTCCCTAAAGGTATTTATATTTTATACACACACTTCCATTGAATGATAATTTCAAACTCCCAGGTTATAAAATCTTTAACTGTAAAATGAAGTCAACGCCTTCAGCAAAGATGTTTTATATGATTGTATGACTGATGCAGTGCGGTTTGTAAATTGTATAAGCCCAGTAGCCCATCGGTACATTTCTCTTCATAAATAGACTGTTGTACGTATTACATTTTATTATTACATTCTATATTCAATAATACAAGCAATAAAACTCTTCTATTTCAAAATGGTATCGGAGCAAGATATTGCCTAACGACATTATTTTCATTGCCTTGCCATTACCCATCAGATCATCTTCATCATTTGGATAGGCTGCACTTGTGGCAGTTCATCGGAGTATTATCTCCTCATCTGAATCTGCTGGTTAGATTGTTCATATTTTTTGAGAACTTTATTTCTCATATTCTTTAAATCATTGAGTCATGCCTGAGCAACCATTGAAAAAAATTTCATCATTTTAATTGTTGGATGCTCTTAGTTTTATTGCAAGAACTCAATTTACATCATTACTGAGCATTCTTGATACTCAGTTCAATAGTTTTCTGTTGTATTACATCATGACTGAGTATTTCTTGATACTCTGTTTAGTAATCCTTACTGTTTTACCTGTTTTTTCTTCTTCTTGAGATCCGTCTACCTCATTCTTGAGTAATTCTTGATTACTCAACTTTTTCTATTCTTGAATATGCATTTCTCTGTCATCATTTTCTTTGAATTCCTGATATTGCCGAAGGAGATACTGATAATCATTCATCTACATCTCCAAATCCCCCTCTTAACACTGTTGTACAATCTACAAATGAAAACATATCAAAACACGTAATTAGTCCTCAAAGTCAGTTGATAGCAAGCCAGCTAGATGAATCAAAATACTTGCTATGGAAGTTTCAAGTATTAACTGCTATAAGAGGATATGGGTTAGAACCATATATTCTTGGAACCAAAAAAGTTCTAGAGCAATATATCAGTTCTACAGATGGTGTCTCTGTGACAAATAGTGAGTACACAATTTTTCAGTGGCAAGATAATTTGTTGAGTTTATGGCTTCTATCTACCATAAGTGCAAGTTTATTACCACGCTTGATAGGGTGTTCTACTACCAAAGAGATCTAGTCAACAATAGAACAAGTATTCAACTCTTAATCTGCTGCAAAGATCATGCACTACAAGAGGCAATTGCAGAATTTAAAGAAAGGAACCATGTCTATAAGAGAATATCTAACAAACGTAAAAACGGTGTGTGATCTACTGTGTGCAGCAGAGCATGTTGTTTCAGAAACTGAGCAAATTTTGTCTATTCTTAGTGGCCTTGATGAGGAGTATGAAGTAGTTGTTGCTATAATTTCCTCAATACAAACTGCCCCAACTTTATCTTATGTTCATTCTACCCTTCTTTCTCATGAAGGTAGAATAGAACATAAGAAACAGTTACCTCTGACTTCTCTATCAATTATGCTTCAAACAACAAATCCAAAAATCAAGAAAGAAATAATTCATCAAAATATGAAGGCAGTAACAATCAAAGAGGGGGACAGTCATCCAGAAACAGAAGAAGATGTGGAAGGTTTAATAACAACAACAATAACAGACTCAGATGTCGGATATGCGAAAAATTTGACCATGCAGCTCATAGATGCTATTTCAAATTTGATGCTAATTATGTGCTAGCACGACAAAATAGTCAAAAAGTCTATAATCCTAATGCAAATATGGCAAATATTCATCAAGAATCAAGAAATCAAACAGAAGCAGCAAAAGGCAATAACAGAGACATAGCTAAGCCAAAGGACATCACAGATGAAGTTTGGTACCCTGATTCTGGAGCTACTAATCAAGCGACCAATAGTCATAGCAATCTAAGCCTTGGCAGTAAAGAATATCGAGGTAAACTGTGTATGCACGTGGGTAACGTTGTATCTACTAAGATAACACACTAGTAATGCTAGTATTCAGGGTGATAGAGAACTCTATCTAAATAATTTGTTAATGTTCCCTCAAATAAAGAAAAACCTTATAAGTGTTTTATAGTTTTCTAGAGACAATAATGTGTATTTTGAGTTTTACCCTAATTATTGTTTGGTCAAAGATATTCTAACTAAAAAAATTCTTTTGCAGGGTAAAACAGAGAAATGGCTGTGCAGGTTCACTCTAGTTGACTCAAGAAATGTGAAACATTGGGAAATGTGTTGTAATATCTCCAATATTGCTCAAAATGAAAAAAATAAGCATGTTTGAAATTTGGCATTACAGACTTAGGCATCCCAGTATTGATGTTGTAAAGAGAATTCTAAATAAAAATAGTATTTTCTATGATAATATCTCAATCCATATGTTTGTACATATTGTCGAATGGGAAAAAGTCCTAAGCTTGCTTTTAAAATTCTCAAACAAAATATAATGACCCTCTAGAACTTGTTGTTGCCGATCTATGGGATCTGCCCCAATTAACACTGATTATGGTTTTAAATATTATATATCATTTATTGATGCATATTCTAGATATATTTGGATATATTTTTTGAAAGAAAAGTCTCAAACATATCAAGTTGTGTTACAATTTATTGCTCAAGCTGAAAGGCAAACAAGTTTTCAGATAAACCTTATGCAAACTGATGGAGGTGCAGAGTTTAAACCTCTCAAAGAATTTTTTCAAGAAAAGGGAATAGTTCAAAGAATTTCTTACCCTCACACATCTGAAAAGAATGGTCTGATAGAAAGAAAGCATAGACATTGTTTGCGCCAAAATTGGTCACAAACACCCAATACCGTGAAAGCACCAGTGTATGAATATAAATTAGTGATATTCAAACGCAAATAACAAATCTCAACAAATAATAGACAGCAATCCAAAAGTGAAGAACAGAGACACAAATTTTATAGTGGTTCGGCTATCTCCGGCCTACGTCCACTCCAATTTTTCCTTTTTATTGATTATCCTTGAAGATTACAAATGATTACAACAGTTGTAGTGACCAAATCTGAAGAAAATAGCAGTAATGATGCTATCGAATGATTCTAGCAGCGTCTGGGCTTGCCTTTTCTCTCCAAATTTTCCGACCCCCTTTTCTGAATGACCAGGGGCTCTATTTATAGGCGTGGAAGGCTGAAATCCCGCCTAAAACCTGGGGAGGCTGCTTGGCACGTGAGGGGGGCCCACAGGCCTGTGTTCTCGGAATCCGTTCCCAGTTTGGGATCGATTCGAAGTGACGTTCGAATCGATCAAGAATCCATCCAATTGAGCTGAAATTTGTGAACATTCTTCAACATGTATGTAAGCTCCTGTAAAAATTTTATTGCATTTGGATCAACGGCTTGGAAGATATGATCGATCCAAGTTCAAGAATCCGTGCGTCCTGAATGGTTCGAACCCATGCTTCGAAACCATCTACTTCGAAACCATCCCCTTCGAATCCATATGGCCGACTCCTTCGAATCCATACCCTTCGAACCCATGCTCTTCGAATCCATGCTTTCTGAAGCCGCCTCCTTCGAGTCCATATCCTACGAGTCCATCCTCTTCGAATCCATCCCTTTCGAATCCTCGTCCTTCGAATCCATGCCCCTTGCTTCGTATCCATCATCTTCGAATCCATGTCCTCTTCGAATCCATCTCCTTCTTCGAATCCATGTCCACTTCGAATCCATCTCCTTCTTCGAATCCATGTCTACTTCGACTCCATCTCCTTCTTCGAATCCATGTCCACTTCGACTCCATCTCCTTCTTCGAACCCATGTCCACTTCGAATCCATCTCCTTCTTCGAGTCCATGTCCACTTCGAATCCATGTATACTTCGAATCCATTACCTTCTTCGAGTCCATGTCCACTTCGAATCCATGTATACTTCGAATCCATTACCTTCTTCGAGTCCATCTTCATCTTCGAATCCATGATCTTCGAATCCATACCTATCGTTCGAATCCACCATCTTCGAGTCCATGTCCATCGTTCGAATCCATGTCCATTGCATTGAAGCTACTCCTTTCGAACCCATCTAGTTCCCATCGATTCGAAGCGTCATCGATGCGAACCTCATGGGTTCGAATCTTGATGGGTTCGAACCTGATCGGTTCGAACCGAGCGTCACTTTATCCCCTTTTTGATGGATTCGAACTACGTACTATTCCTACCTTGAATCCATCACATTTCCTTCATACGAACTCCGATTAACCTGAAATTTGAAACATAGCCTTTCATAGTCCTTATCATCATTTCCAATCAATTTCGTCCCGATCGGAGTTCAACAAAATTTTGACGATATCCATCGTAGCCTTATCTCCAGTCCTGATATCCATAATTCCTTGCCAATTTGTTGATATTCCAGTTTTGACCAAAAAATGGGATAACAGACATATAGTAGAGGTTTGACTTACCATGCTTGCACAAGCATCTTTACCACTCAAGTTTTGGCCAGATGCTTTTGCTACTATAGTGACTCTGATTAATCAGTTGCCCACAAAAGTGTTAAAGGACAGTAGCCCAACTGAAGTACTATTCAATAGGAAACATGATTATCAAAACTTAAAAGTTTTTGGCTGCCTATGTGTAACGTCCACTCTTTGCGCACACTTTAAACCGACACTTGTCCCAATTCAAAGCATACGCAAGGGCGGATTGTTATGGGGTAAATAAGAAAAATGGAGAAGAAATAAAACGAAAATAGAATCTCACAGCGGAAGGATAAAATATAATAACAAATATACAGTTTCATAAACAGTTTACAAAAGCTTGATTCTTCTTTTACAATAAATATCAGAGTTACACGTACCAATACAAGCAATGCAGCGGAATAGAAAGAGTGTGGTGCAATACTATATGTAAAATAATACCGATTCTTCGTCTTCGTCCTCCAATGCTAAAATCTGCTATCCTGAAACGCTCGGACTGACCCGAGCGAATTTGAAAAGACAAAAACACTCGAGTCAGACTAGAAAATCTTATGTGAGTTAAATAAACAGAAATAAATATGAGTACAGTAACTCAAGAGATGCTCGGGATTTACATCTCCTAAGGATCCGTTAAACTATTTACTATGTAGTATATTGCGCTATTATAATAGTGTCTAATTGTAAAATAAACTTACTTTTAAATAGCGTTAAGGCTTTACATTTTCCACCTTAACACGTAAAATGCCAATAGTCTATACAGTACCGTAATACCTCCTGATCGGGAAGCTACCAGAGGATACTCCATAGGTACGACACAAATAGAAACTCGTAGTAAAGGCTCGATATGGTAGGTGACACGGCACAACTAGACAATGCCAGGGTAGATATACCAATTGCTATCCAGGCTGGTGGAAACGCGTAGCCGCAGTTACCGCCCACCTCGGACTAACTCCCCAAAATCAAAATATAGAAGTGGCCACTGAATCAATCCAAGTCAAAGTATAATATCGAAGAGGAGCGTCCGATCAGAGGAATGACCTCATTGGCCTGAGAATCGCTCCTGTTTTAGCCACCTTATGCCAACTCACGGGAGTTGGGTCCACGTATTTACCTTACAGGAAACGTCGTCACCACCTACTTCATTCTGGAATCTCCACCGCGTACACGGTTAGTCAAAGTGGTTTTCGGTATCGACAGAGAGTATGTCCATATCCGATCCCGGTCTCTTTGCCAACCCATCGTTATTATAACACCGCGGTCATTTAAAATAGTTTATACTTTAAAACCAGAATATAATCCATTTCAAAACCATAATATTACGATATCATTTCTTCCTTTAAAACCCAAAACAATTCATTTTGATATTATTTATATAAAACCCAAATCAATGATATCATTTCCCAAATATAAATCTTTTCCAAAAATTATGCCACTTTTAAAATTTATAATTCCTTGTAACCAAATATTTGAACATTAACTTTCAACATAATACTTCGAAATCCATAGTTTTTAAAACCATTACTTTCAAACTAAATGGTTTGGATATTCAACAATATATAAAATAAGTGATTTAACTTTATGGTTATTTTGTACGGAAAATAATTTACATGGCTTTGTGAATATTTCTTTACTCAATGTTAAAACCATAATCCAAAATATTATTTCAAGTCCCAACCATTCCAATTTTATATATTTTTATATCCATCTTGAGGGTTAATATTTCAACTAAAGTTGGATTTTTATTCTTTCAACAAATCAAATGTTCTATTAATTAGTTTTGAACATTCACATAAAATCCATAAATAATAAGACTTCAATTTCTAGTAATAAAATATATATATTTTCCAATTCAAATTATACTAGAATATTCATTTCAATTTATTTTGGGAAAAATCCAATTGTAAATATACTATCTTAAAATGTCCAACTTAACATTTAAACATAGGATATAAATTATCAAACTCCATTTTCTAAATTTTCTTCCATTTTAATAAAGAGATTTATACACCTTTTTATTTCAAAATTTTCAACTTCATATGTATATAAATATGGAAGAAAACATTTATTCAGTATAAAATTTAAGATTTTTATAAACCGTATTCCATCCAAACCATAGAAATCTCATTAAAAATAGTTATATATAGACCGCGGTGCCTGTATATAGTTTTCTATCCTATGGTCAAGTGATACGGATATTTATCATTTCAATCCGCAATTTAAAAAATAAAACTGCGGTTGTATATCATTTCAAACCGCAATCCCGAATGAAATGTAAATGCATACTAACTTGCAGTTTAATGATATCCAAATAAAACATTCATTCAACAACACATCCATCATCCAATCACACATCGATCAATATCAATCAATAACAATTATATATGTGATCATATATAACAGGTGATAACTGGCATTTTATTCAAATTAAATTTATCAACTATTAATCTAACAGTTTATTCAGTAATAATTTATACAACTGTTAACTAGCAGTTCATATGCAAACAATAATTTCTAACAGCCAATTAACACGCAATAAATCAATTAAATTAACAGTTAAATTCAATAAAATGCAATTCTACAGATATGAATCAAATAACATGCCAAAAGCTCATAAATAAATTTCTATTCATTTCTAAAATTTATTTAACAAACATAAAAGCTTCTAGTAGTTGTGAGTGGGTTAAAACACTCACCTTTTGAATTTAAATCGAATTTAAAATTCGATTTAAACCCAAAAATTCGCCCGTCTCGGAATTCGTCCAAACCAGCGTCATCAAGTCCGGAATTAAATTACGATCCTAACAAAAGAAATTTCGTGTGAATCCGACTTCGTATGAGAAAGTTATGGCGAAAAATGATGATTGAATTCAAATTGAAAAATAAATAGAAACGACACACAATTAACAACTTACTACGCCACGTCACCTTCTCTCCCAGGCTTCACGCGCAGGCACCAATTTGCACGCAACAGAGAGAAACGAACCCAACACGTCCCTTTTTGACCAAAAATCCGATCGTCGATTCGACCAACGAACCATATAGATCTAACCCTCTCAGTCCCCTCTCCAATACCCAGAAACCGTTTCTCGATCCGATGAAGTTTTGTGCGATGATGATGAACGGTTTTGGGGCTGTTTGAATTTATTCTGGATGAACGACAGCTCCAATTGAAAAACGAATTTCACCATGAGATTACGCGTATCGAAAACATCAACATAAATTTTTTTGAAAATTTTCTGAGGTGTTTGAATTTTCACTAAATTTTGCAATTTTAAATTGGATCTGAGATGTATACATTGAGGAAGAAAGAAGGTTGAAGAAAATGAACGTACAACAGATGAAAAAAGAAGGGAGCTAGGGTTTATAACTGTATATTTATAGATAGGCTAGAGGTAGGGTAGCTAGACTGGATACGCGAACGTACGGAATAAATTATGGCCCAAAAATGGCTATTTTTAATATTTATTAAATAAATTAAAATAAATTATAAATCCAGTTTTTATGTTTCAACTTCTAATATTGGCCAAATTTTGTGACTTATATAATTCAACAATCCCAAATGGTTTTCCAAGCTTGGATGTGAATTAAAATTTATAAGTATATCAATTTTGCAGTGTTAATTTCTGCGTTTTCTTATTATTTGAGAATTATAAATTTTATTCGCAAAAACCCAATTATTAAATCATATACTCTTATACTCTCACTTAAATCCAATTAGATAAATAGATTTGACTTCCATTCCAACTCATTTGATTGCAAATAAACCTTTTACCATAAATAAAATTCCAAATTATTAATAACTTTATTCCCATTTCCTTTACACACAAACATCGTATTATAAAGGTATCTACATTATTCTCCATTGGTTTGCCTTAACTTATTTAAGGTAACCTTACATTAATATCTATTGCTATGTTTTCAAATTATTCTTCCCTCATTCTTCTTTACTATTATTAATTCCAATCTTAACGAATTCAACATTATAAGTTTGATAAATTTATTAAATTCACTCAATTGTTTACAAATTCCATTTTAAATTCAATAACGTAATATTTTACGTTTAATTCTATTTTATTTGTAGTAAATACCCTTTGTTGGATTTAATATTCAAATTATAAATAAAATCTTGCTTTCTAAAGTTATATCAACAATGGTCCAACTAAATTTGAATTAGCTTTAACTTTATTTTTTATGGAATTAACTATTGCAATAAATCCAAATTGATAAATAAGGCTTGATTCCTATATTAACTACTTTGGTTCCAATTAACCTTTTGTGGTGAATATGAATTTCAAGGTATAATTGAAATCTTTATATCCATTTGATTTCACTGTTTCATTTTTATTATTAAATCCATTATAGCCAAATGCATGAAATTAATATACACAAATATTTTAAATCCCAACTTAAGTTTTACTTAACGTATAAATAAACGTTTAAATTTTCTTAATTGCAATAACTCAATTACCTTCATTCTTTTTATTCACGTAGCCAAATCTTGATTTAAAATCTTTACTATAACCCATAGTCTTATTAAAATAGAAATTTACACTACCTGTAACGTTAATTTCCATCAGTAAAGATCTTACACCCTTTGTTCCATAGATTTAGATTTCACAAATTTAGCTACTGCATTAATTCTTATTTATATAACATAAATGTTCGTATACTTTGAATTCATTCCCAATTCACCAACTCAATTAATTATGCTTTACAAATGCGTTTCCAATATATAGGTATTTTATACTAATTGTTATCATACCCATAATTACACGCTTATAACTAATTCCCACATTTGCATAAATTTATTAAGTTAGAATGTTTATTAAGGTTTATGCATTTCCAACTTGTACTGATTTTACACAATTATTATGATTTCTCACAGAACGTTAAATTTATTAAATGACCATTTATTATAATTTAATTCCCTTAATTGAATCAATTGCTTATTATTATATATATTCTTTTCATTCTACCATTCCTTCCCATTATAAATTCATTAGCGTATTTACACATCTCTATCTTTCAAATATCAATAACCAAACTTGATTACAAACACTGTCCTTATCAATCTTCATAAATTTGTTCAGATCTATACTCCTTTATATAATTAGAGTTTATGTCTCTATTAGATTTCTTTTCACTACAGGCATAAATTATTACTATCTTACTAATTACATCTTTGTATTAATGAACACCATTCAAGTTAATATTTGTACTACATTCACAGATTCAACATTTGTTTGTTTCTTAAAATTAACTTTAAATCAAATTGTGACAATTTGCATTATCCACATTTATCGTCATAAAATCTAATTTACAAGCCTATACTTAATTATTACCCTACAATACGTTTACGTTACTATAATATCCACTCTTCCGTTACTACGTTTCTATAAATTTATTCGTTTATAAATTTATTGTCTGAAAGTTCTCCTTTTATTGACTAGACACAACAATAACCAAAATAATTAATTAGATTCATTTATATACATTAGATAAATGGGTACACTTCTGCAATAATCCTATAAATGAAAATATTTTGGTGCATAAATTTCTACATACTTAGTGCATTCATTTATTAAATTACAAATTTCCTCAATCCACATAAATCACCCATTCACATAGTTTAATTTAGCGTTTATTTAAATCTTCGTTTATACATTTAGAGTTTCTACTAAATTGAATTACACAACTTATGAACTTTAACAAATTTAGTTCACTTAATAAATTTTCTAATGTTTATTAAATTGCAATCCAATCCAGTTATTATTTCATTAATACCATTTACTCAGCTAATTATAACTAATAGCCACCCACCAATTTACGTTATTTCAATCCATGCCATATAAGTATTTAATTGTCAACATTAAATTACAATCACTATATCAATTTCTACATTTATTCTTAAACAAATTAAAATTTATATCAAATTAATTTATTAAATATTATTAATTCACGGGTCGTTACACTATGTTTTCCCTATCTACGACAATACATTAATCAAAAGTTAGAATTCAGATTATATCCTTGTTCATTCCTGGGATATCCCAACAATGTAAAAGGATATAAGTGTTTGGATAGCAAAGGAAGAGTTTTTATTTCCATATATGTCATCTTCATTGAACATGTGTTCCCATTCAGTGAAAAAGAGATAAAGACATCACAGAAAATCTATAGTTCAAAATTCTCTATAGCACCAATACCTACTGGGCCTGATAACTTCACACAGATGGAAGATTCAGATCATTTAAGTGACAGAGTGATTGAATCTAATCTGCCAAATCCTCAGTCCAACTAGGAATCACCAAAATCATTCAGATGTCCCATCTCAATATCACAATAGGAATTAAGACATCAGTCAGAATCTGGACACACACATGATGATGCCCAGATGTCCATTACCCAACCTGAAACACAAGATAATAACACAAGACAGCAAGCTCCTTCAACAAGAGAAGGTCATCATATGATAACTAGATCTAAAAGTGGTATATTCAAGTCAAAAGTATGTATCATAAACTTAGATACTGAAGAACCATAAACTTATCAATAGGCATTGCAAAGTGAGAAATGGAAAACAACTATGAGAGAAGAATATGATGCTCTTATAAAGAATAGTACATAGAGTCTTGTTCCTTTACCACATCACAAAAATATTATTGGGTGTAAATGGACATATAAATTGAAAAGGAATGTAGATGGAACAATCTCCAAACATAAGGCAAGACTTGTTGCCAAAGGTTTCTCTCATCGTCAAGGATTTGACTTCAATGAAATTTTCTCACCAGTGATACTATCAGAATAGTTCTTACTATTGCTCTGCACAAAAAACATAGTATAAGACAGCTAGATGTAAACAATGCATTTCTGAATAGTGTACTACAAGAAGAAGTATATATGGAATAGCTATATGGATTTAAACAAAATAGAAATGCAGATCTTGTGTGTAAGCTAAACAAGGCAATCTATGGTCTCAAACAGGCTCCTAGAGTATGGTTTGAAAAGTTAAAAACCACTTTTGTTAGACTTAGTTACAACTCATGAAACACCCCACACCCCTTAATATACCCAAAATGACACATTAAAAGGCGTGGTGCGTTGTAGGTGTAAAAAACTAATAGAGATTAAGATTCACAAGACAAAAATAGGTAAAAACAACGGAAACTGGAATAATAACTTATTTATAATAAAACATTTATAATCGCTTCATAAATAAGTCAAATACCAAATACAACATCCATATCTCAAAAACCATCATGTTTTGAAAAAAATCATAGTCTCAAAATCAGAGTACATAATATCCCTCATATTAAGCCAGTACATAGAAAGAACAAAATCTGAAAGAAAAGAATACATGGTAGCAAACTTCTCCAAGAAATCTCCGAGCAACTGCAACCTACTGACTTCTCCCTTGATTGCCTATAGGAGGGAAAGGAGAAAGTAGAGGAGTGGGTCAGACTAAAAGTCTTGTGAATGATAGTAATTACTAGAGTCTTTAAGCAAGATAAAAGTAATAGACTCTACATAGTTCAGCATAAAGAAGGATAATAAAAGAAAATAGAAAAGAGATAAACTGAAAATAAGTGCGATTAAATATTGCTCAATTTATTCGATAGGTTAACTTTGATTGTTTGTGTTGTTCCTGTCCTAATCCTGTAATTAGGATGTAACCCTAATTCTCTCCTTTTTGATCAGTCTGCTACTTTATAACATCATTGTGTGGACCGGCCGCTATATAACTCTCTACACAAAATGTTACTGTGGCCAAAATGACATATAGCCCCCTGCACAGAAGGCAATGGTGTCTACTAAAACACCTATACTAAGCGCTTAGAACTCATAGCTGTTACTGAGCACCCACAAACGGAAGTCGCACGCGTAACTGCCACCATTCTCATTGTAACGATCCGGTTTTAAGCCAAATTTAATTTAGTAATTAATATGATTTTTTAGAATTAATTTGTGAATTAATTTGATTTTTTCCAAAACAAATATGTGTTTGTTTATGTACACATATAGATTGTAAATAAAAATTTCGATTTGAAATTCAAAAAAATAAATATCTTAAAAATAAATTGGATTTAAAACTCTATATTTTAAAAACTAATATATATATATATATCTGTGTATGTGTGTGTATGATTTTTATTTAGTGTATAAGTAGTTTTAAATCATTTTCTTTAAAGATTATATAAATATTAATAAAAGGAAATGCATTAATTAAAATACAAAATATAATATAAAAACAAGAATAAATAAAAAGCTTTAATATAAATATATCTTTTGAAATTAATAAGATAAACATAATAAGTATAAATTTAAAAAACATAAAAACATATATAATTATGAAACTAAATATAATATAATGTAAAATCATATGAAAACGTTAATAACATGCAAATTTACAAGTGTAACATGAAATTGAATAAGTGTTAGCTTAATCATAACATGAAATAACAAGTGTCACATTTTGATTTTCTTGTATTTTTCAAAAAATAAGGAAACAAGTTACATATATATATATATATATGTATATATATATTCTCCTTCTTTCTCATTTTATTTGTTAACATTCAAAACTTAAGAAAGCTACAAACCAGGGAATAAAGTTTAAAAGCAAAACAACCTCTTCAATTTTAAACTTGAAGCAAACAAAATCAATGAAGCAAAGAGCATCTCAATCATCAAGCGAATCAAAATCACGTAGGAGATCAAAAACAATTTCCAGTGTTCAAGTTTTAAGAAGCTCCTCTGTTCTTCAAACCTGTGAGTAAACTAATTTTTTTTAAATTTTAAACTGTTATTTCTTGATTGCATGTGACAAATGCTTGAAAGAATATTGTGAAAAATGTTTGTATAGATGTAAATATGTCTGCATGTGTGTGTGTATATATATATATATATATATATATATAGAAAAATTGGGTGCATGTCTGTGTACAGGCATATTTGCCTCTATTCTAAGTATACAGGCTACAAAACTTAGTCAAAATTCAAAATCTCCTCCCTTGATTCTTTTTTGGCTTTAAGATATAAACAAAATATGTTAGTATTATCAAGATCTAAGTTTTAAAAATATTTCTAAGTGAATATATTGGGTAATTATTTAGAAAACAAGAAATTACAGTGGAAATAGATTCAAGTCGGAAAATCAACTGTTAAAATTTCATGTTTAATTTTGTAATCTGTACTTAGAAATTATGATTCTTAAAAGTTATATCAAGATTTTTAGTTTAGTATTGAGTGTGGAATTTGTGGTTGAACAGAATAAGGTTTTTTGGAAAATTCCGGCGATCGCGAGGCTCAGTAGCCTCGGGGTGGTAGCCGAAGAAGGGTCGTAGGTCGGCGACCTCGGGAAAAATGGTGGGTGAATTTTCTGATCACCGTGTTGGTTTGCAGACGTTGAAGTAGGGTTTAACGACCTGTTTTGGTCGACCAGGTTTGAGTGGTTTTTGCGGCGTCATAAAGGCACCGGAATCGACCGGAGTGAGGGAAATCGATGTGTGGTTTCGTGGTGAAGCTTTGGTCGGAGTGTTGAGCCTTCTAGTGACCAGAGATGACCATGCGAGGTGGATCTTGGATGAACTATTTTGTTCTAGGTGGAAGTCGATTTGCTCGAATTCGATTTCGTAGATGTCACGAGGTTCTGGGTGGTCGGACTATTAGGGGAGATGGTCGTCGATGTGCTGGAGGTGGCCTCGATGGTCGGAGCTGCTTCGATCACCTGTGCACGTGCACATGTGTCAAGCTTGGGTGATTGCTGTGTCAGGATGGAAGAAGAGGAGTGGCTCTGGGATTCACTCGGGAAGAATTGGTTTTGGCTCGAAGACGGTATCGGGTGTTCGCGAGTGTGTAACGGGTTTTAAAACTTAAATCAAAACAAAGGAAAAAGGGTGACTCGGGTTAGACTCGGGAAAGTTTGTATTTGGCTCGGGTAGGAACTCGGGTTAGTCTCGGGATTTTTTTAAAAAGTATGTTAACAAGTTTTAAAACTATTTCTTAAATCAATTTCTTTAAAATAATATTATTTATTTTAATATTTAGTTAAATAAAAATTGTATAATTTATTTTAATTTAAATTAATTAAGTGAATTCTTAAGTTTATTTAAATGAATTTAATAATGTAATTAAGGAGTTAATTAAGAAGATGAAATGTTTTTAATTCATTTGTTAATGATAAATTAATTACAAGGTTTGTTAAATAATAAGATTTAAATAATAATTAGGCAATTAATTAAGATAAATAATTTATCCTAAATTAATTAAGTTTTGGGTAATTAAATAATAATTAATTAATAAGTAGTTAAGGATAATTAATAAGTAATTAAAGGATAATTACTTAAAGGATAATTACTTAATGCAAGTAAGTAAAATAATTAATTAATAATTAAAGGTTAATTGATTAAAGGTTAACTAATTACTAATTAAAGGTTCATTAATTAATGATGAAAGGATAATTAATTAAGGATTGTTAATTAATTTCATTAATTAAATAAAGTAATAATAAATGGTTTATAATTAATTAATCTTAATTAAGCAGGATTTAAAAGTAATTAATTTAATTTATTTGGAGATTAAATTGAATTAATTAGGAATTGAACAACTAATTAATCTTTCTTATGGATGATTAATTATATTAAATGTTTGGATTGATTAATATCTCTAGTATATTAATCTGTATTATTCTATAATATGAATTGCTTTGGATTGATTATGAGTTGCTTTGGATTGAGCTGTGTTAAATGTAAGTTATTTATGTGTGATGAATTGCTATGTGAATGTGGACTTTTGAATTGAATTAAAAATGTTTACTTAAACAACTTAGCCTTTAAGATGGCATTTGAATTTCGATGAGACCCGGATCGGATTCCAAATTGTTATCCGAAAACCACATCGGATCTTAAAAGTGGATCTTTTGTTTAAAAGATTAAAAATGGAAACTTGTATCCACATGTTTAAAATAAGCGCTCATTATTCGGAAAGGAGGGGGGAGGACAATAAGTCATAAAACTCATTCCGAATAATGGTACGACGGAATAGAATTGCATTTGAAAATGGTGCTTGAAGACCGGGTATTTTCGAGAACGAAATGATTGCCTTTTGATTGTCTCTGCACCGAGTTGCTCCGGTAAAGAGATTACCCTATATGATGGGGAGTCCGGTCGGGATTGGAGATATCCGGATTTGCAAGGACTTCTTTTCTTAATTGGCCGAAGTGCCTTCAGTTCCATTCAGACCCAGGATGGACTTATATGGATGTATGTCTGACATTACACTTTGAGATATAAAGCTGGTTTCTATCAAATACATTTCTGTTTGGTGGCGGAGAATTTATTCTCTTAACTTAACACCCTTCTCTGAGACATACGAGCTCAGAAGTTATGTAGTTAATAGTTATTAAAGATATATTCCCAATTTGGTAATGTGGCATGCTAGGTGTTGAACATTGGTTGATCAAAGCATGACTTTTGTGTAAAGCGTAGCATTGTGGGACGAGACTTCATCGAACCTCACATCTTGGGAAATGGTCGAAACATGAAGGATGCGGCAAGGTTATGGGGTTTGAGACCCTAAGGGTATGTACATTTCCTTCTGGATAAAAAGTGGTATTCTGGTATGGAGCCCAGATATTTTGCTTATGTGGTTGTTGGAATTTGAGGGCCCTCGATAAAGGTCGGTTACGACCGGGGGATGGCATACTTATGACAGTTAGTTACCTAGTTATAGAGGTAACCCAGTCTTGCGTTGGCAGAGATCTGGTTAGGTTCTCGGGACGTCCTTCCCGAGGCGTACCCCTTCGGATAAAGGAAGCTCCCTAGCCTTGGCCATTTGTTGGAAATCCAAACAAAATTATACGAGCCCTTTACGGTTTTAGTTGTAGAACCTGCCATTTAACATGGTAGCTATAGTAGGCATACTATAATGGTACGTATGCTAGCTAAGATTAATTTTATGCTTGCCAAATGTTTTCCACACTATGCACTAATAATAATATCAAAGGATTTTCGTGTATCAAGCATGTTTGACTACTATATGGAGAAACCTCCCCCATGTGTGCGATTGCATTTGAGTGTGTGCCGGGAAACCTTATAGTAGTTTCATTTTGCAAAAGTATATACGAATTTCTTTTTGTACAAATAACTGTTTTTATGTTTCTCACACCAGCCCCATGACTGACTCGAAGTTTATTGCTCCCTTTTCTAAACTCTGGATGCCCCTACTTTTCCACACGGGCAGCCTAAAGTCAGGTTATCAGTAGGTTCTGGAGCAAAGTAGATGTAGATTTGGAAGTCTTTGAAGCTTTTGGGTTTTGAGCTTTTTAGTTTTGCTTTAGAGCTTTGGAGATGAAGACGCAGTATGTTGAACTCTTTTGGAAAACCCTGTTGATGTTATTTTTCCGTTGTTATGTTATATTCTGTTGTTGTGTTGTATATGTTGGCTCTGATGATGCTAGTCACCTGTAAAATGTTGTAATTCATGTTGTGTATCGATGAAAGTCATTCCGCTGTGTTGTTATCATATAATGTGTTATAGCTCCAGCGAACCGAACTCCAACGGCTGAATCTTCGGCATTTTAATTCGGGTGATGTATTGGATGCCGATTTTTGAAGGTTAAAGTGCGGGTTGTCACATCCGGTATCAGAGCTAAAGGTTGAGTAAGAACTTTAGATTTGTAGTATAACTCATTAGGCGACTCATTAGAGATAGGGTTAGAAATGCTCTAAATGAGTGTATTCCCTAAGATATCTCGTCCGTAGGCCTAAGCCAATTTTCTTACTATTTATAGATAGTGAGAATGAGTATAAGAAGAGGACGAGGTAGGGGAAGTACCACTACAAATGGTCAAGACCCTGCAACAACAATGGAAGGAGCCACTCTTCCCATCCAACCCTAGCCAAATTTGGCAAATTATGTCGGGGAATTTCTCAAGACGTAGAGGGAAACCATTCAAAGGTATGAAGACTATTATAGAAGCGCAAGCTTGGATTCGATCTTGTGAGAGGATTTTTAAAGGATTGAAATTGGATGATGATCGAAAGAGGTTGATAGCTTCCTGGTAGCTCCATGAAGAAGCTTTGGCTTAGTGGGAGACCATTACTTTGGTCGAATCGGAGGATGGGTTTACATGGGATGGATTCAAGCAAGTATTTGACAAGCGTTATATGCCTTTCACTGGTATTTCCAGGATGTATCAAGAGTTTACCGATTTGAAGCAAGGAAATCTATCTTTTGAAGAATACTTAAATAAGTTTAATGAGTTATCCTGATTTAGACCTGAATTGGTAAATACCCCTCTTAATAAGAATGAGAGATTTATTAGAGGGATGAACAAGAAGTTTCATGAAAGGATGACAAGCCATGTGAAGGAATCTTTTGTTGATTTGGTAGACATGGGATATAGATATGCCACCTTAGATAAACAAGAGATTCTAGAAGATAAAGGAAGTGGAAGTAATCCAAATTGGAAGAAGAGAAAGTTTAGAGGAAAGAAGCCTTGGCAATGTAAATAAAAGAGTGATACTTAAGAGAACAAGGCGAAGAATGTTACCTTTTTCAACTGTTTAGAGAAAGGTCACTACTCAAATACTTGCAAGAAGCCCAAGAAGCAAGGGAAGAAGGATCAACCAAAGAAGTTGATGAACGTATTTCTCTGCAATTTAAACCGTTTATTTCATATATTTTTATTTTAATAAAGCGGTATTATACGGGTATTTTGTTGTGGTTTTGCAGATTATTGATTCCAAAGTGCAACGTTGAAATTAATCGGTTATGCCGTCCATTGGTTCAAAAATCACGCAGAAAAGAGTGCAACATTTTGAGCATTAAAATAAATCAAACAAAATAGGACACATTCAAAAGTAGCTCATGTGGGAATTTGGACCAATTCACATATAAAAGCATGATCACCTTTTTAAGCAACAGAGGACTTGGTCAAAGGAGCAGCTAACAGGGATGCCAAACACTCAGCATATATGTTTCAAGCATTGATATGGCAACTGACTCTTCACTAATTCAACAAATGGACCCAGTCAATACATATATCTCGTCAGCTACTATGAAGAGGACCAGTTCTATCGCTAAAATTATGGACTGATTTTGGGGGTTGATATATAGCATTATACAACACCTTGAAATCATCTCTTACCTCATCACTTTTCTTCAAGTTTAGATTTAAATTCAGCACTGTTTTTATTTTCGAACAGAATACGTAGGATTGTTGATTAGATTTAGCAATTTATTTATTCTTGTTCTTAGTTATTTTCTGCACTCTTGTCAGTTAGTTAATAATTATTTCAGTTGTTTGCTCCGTTATCTTCTTTTCCGCAATTTCAATTTCTGTTCTGATTTTTTTACAATTCTATATTTCGGTTGCAGTTTCGATTAGTTTCGAAATTAATTCGGAGTATATTATTGTTTTTTTATTTTCTGTTCAAAATTCACCGTCGAATTCGTTTAACACGCCTAAGATTTAACTATGGATTTTAATTGTTTTAAAATACAATTCCCTGTGTTAGACCTGCATACTACACGCCTGTGCGCTTGCATAATTTATTAAAATTTGTGCTTTTCTAATCAATAGAAAAGTCGCAACAGAAGTCAGGACAAGAAGTCAGGGAATGCTACTATTGCCATAAGCCAGGACACATGGTTAAAGAATGCCCGATAATGAAGCAGACCCAAGTAGCAAAGGTATATGCAATCAAGTGTGACCCTTCAACCTCAAGAGCTGATAAAGGGAAAGGAGTTTTGGAAGGTAATCTTCTTACTTATGATAAAATTGTTAGAGTTCTACTTGGCACTGAAGCCACACATAGTTTTATTTCCCAACAAACCGTAGAAGAGTTAAGTCTTGAACCCGAATTTGTAGATGAACCTATTTGTGTGAAGAACCCGGTAGGAGGCCCTGAGAATCTTTGTTTACGTTGTAGAAAAGTTTCTATTTCGTATTCTCATCATCAGTTTCCTATCAGCCTTTCCGTTCTTGACTTTAATGAATTTGAGATTTTACTTGGAATGAATTGGTTAACAAAATATGAAGCTAAATTAGATTGTATCAATAGAATGATTTTGGTCAAAACCAAATTTGGGAATTTTGTTGCGATTTCTTGTGAGGATTAAAGTCCAAAGAGGGACAAGCTAATGTATACTTTAAGGTATCCCGACCTGAGTTTGGAATCCATACCTATTGTTCGAGAATTTCCTGACATATTTGAAGAAGTTAATTCTTTACCTCCGCATAGGGAAATCGAATTTAGAATCGACTTGGTTCCCAATGCCCGTCCAGTTGTGCATGCAAGTCGTAGGATGGCACTAAGGGAAAGAGTAGAGCTAGTTAAGAAAACCCAAGATTTACTAGAGAAAGGATTTATACGACTTAGTCATTCCAGTTGGGGTTCAGCTGTAGTATTTGTAGCCGAGTTTGATGGATCTTTGAGATTATGTGTAGATTATCGTGATCTTAATAAGTTAACCCTTAAGAATAAATTTCCTTTTCCCCGAATCGACGACCTGTTCGATCAATTGCATGGTGCTCGATTCTTTTCCAAGATGGACCTAGCCAAGGATTCCATTAGGTGAGAATTATGGAAGATTGTATTCATTTGACTTCTTTTAGGGGTCCCGATACATTCTGGAATGGTTAGTTATGCTCTTCGGACTAACCAATGCCCCTGCATATTTCGTAGACCCGATGACCCGAGTATTTCGTTAAGTTTTGAATAATTCGTTCTCGTATTTATTGATGATATTCTAATTTATTCTAAAACTGAAAAGAGCATGCCGAACACCTAAAAATAGTTTTTGAAATATTGAAGAGGAATATTCATTTTGCCAAATTTTCTAAATGTCATTTTTGGGTAAAAGAAGTTAGATTTCTAGGACATATTGTAACAAAAGAAGGAATCTCTACAGACCCTGGTAAGGTTTCTGCTATCCTAGATTGGAAGTAACCCACAACCCCAAAGGAAGTCAGAAGTTTTCTAGGATTAGCTGGATACTACCGAAAGTTTGTCCAGGATTTCTCTAAGTTAGCCAATCCATTAACTAAGTTGACTATGAAGAATGCCAAATTTATTTGGACTCCAAAGTGCGAGGAAGCATTCCAAGAATTGAAGAAAAGGTTGACCACCACTACAACAAAATCAAGTATTGACAGCATTCAACGTCAGCGTTAAACTATTGAATGCTGTAAATGATATTTTGGGAGGTATTATTTTTAGCGGCGAACGCTGACAAAAACATTAGTTTCCCTCTTCGTCAATTTGGTTTGCCGCCTCCTTGAAAAAAGTCCATTTTCCCCCGTCTCTCAATACAACATTCATTTCCCTCTCTCCCAATTCTCATTTCTCTTGCTATCGATTTTGATTTCAATTTGCATGACACTTGAAATCTCAGCTTCCTTCATTCTCTAAGTCGATTTCGATTCTCTGTCGCCGGCGAACAGTACCTAGTGGTTGCCAATTACCAATCAAAGAAACCGAACTACAACAATTCTGAGAATGCTAAATCAAGTTGAAATTCACAAATCAAAATCTTTCCCCCTTCCTTTTTTATTGGAATCGGTTCGATCTTTGGGTGTTGCTGGTTGCGGTGAGGTGTTCGAATGGGTTGGAATTTCGGTCGAATACTGCAGGTAGTTATTCTAGTGGTTGCGAAGTCATGGTGACGTGGAGCGTGTTTCGACTTCGGGTAGAGCTTGAGGTTGCAGCGAACTAAGTTGAAGCAGTGCAGTTTGGGTTGTAGTGTGGTCGGGGATGCAAGTTTGTGGTTGCTTGTGGAAGTTCTTGGCAAGTATGGAGTGAGATGCTGCTGTATCACTGTGAATGGTGGTGGCAGAACTGGTGGAGCAGTGATGTTCTTTGGAGGTAGAAATGAGGGGATGCAGAGGATGTTTGAGGCAGAGATGAAACTGTCGTGAAGTTGATGGTAAGGTGGAATGTGTTTAAGCAGCAACAATGTGTATCAGGCAATGGGTATGTGGAGTTGTTGTAGTGTGAAGAGATGGTGGCTTGGACGTGCAATGGGATGAGGTGGCTGTGAGTTGTTCACTGAGATCTAAGACATAATTAACTTCGATCTAAGACATAATTCAATTGTTTTACTTAGGTTATTTTTACTTCAGGTGAGTTGCCAATTCATAGTGAGGAATTTATTCTGCCAACACCTTCATCATCTGCTGTAAAACCACCAATAACACAGGTGGATTCTCCAGTGATTGAACATATTGTTTCTGGAAACGAGAAGTGCAGGTCTGATAGATCAAATGCCTCTCCCAATGCCAATGTGCAGACAATATCCAATTATTAAATCATGTCAACCCTTTCTCTGAAACTACATGACAAGATCATTAGCACAATATGTCTGCTTCATGCTATTTATCATTACATTTTTAAATAAGCCCTAATTCTAAGTTAGCTACAACCATCTATGCATTTATTTTTTCAATTTAATAAACAATATACCTCGTAGAATGAATTGCTTCTATGTGTGTGTCTTTTACTTTTGACGGCATTCATGACTTGAAACCTTATTGCTTCTTCTTAGATTTAAATTGGTATGGCCTTTTATGATTGATTTATGCATTAAAGACAGAAATAGTGAGTTAATATAAGAAGAAGAGGCTATTGTTTTATAAACCTAGGCAAACAATTCTTTATTCCACTCAAGTGGTTATAATTTTAAAAATTGACTCAGCATGTTTTTTCTTTGTTCTAATATTCATGATCTGTTAAGTTCACATCACAAGAATGATGTATAAGACATGCTCAACTTTTTTTCTTCCATAGAATATCAATAACCATAGGTTAATTGCATTCATCATCATATATTGCCTTGTTCACTGGCTGCTTAATTATCATTTTTTTATCTGGTTAATTCACATGCTTTTTCCAATGCGCTTAATTAAATGAAGAGAAAATGTACACTGGCTACTTTTTTGTTCCACCTTTTTTGAATTATAGTTTATTTTGTATCCCTTCGTTCTTATGATATTCAACTTAATATTAAGTTTAGTGTTTGCCTAACAATCATTGATATTCAAGCTTCTTGGAATTAAGTTGGAATAAGTTTGCAGAGTTGGTTTGCACTATGACTTTAAGCACTCTCTGTTCAATGCTAAAATTTATAACTTTATGCGTAGTTCAATATTTCTTTTGCTTTGTTTTTGTGGCAATACTTTGATATATTTCCACTTTTAGCATTCATTTAGCATTCAAAGCTTATGTTTTTTTGGGGTATTTGTGTTTTGCCTACATGTATAGTTTATCACATTATACACAAAATTCGAGTATCAACGGCACTGATATTTCCTTGAATATAGTTAAGACATATTGACATATGCTAGCTTTCTATTTTGCTCTAGGAGGTTAAATGCAATGTTAATTTTATAAATTGGAAAATGCGTAACGATTCACCCCTTCAACATAGCAGTACACTTAGGGCATTGTTTTCCAAAGTTTAAACTGAAGCCTTTGGTACCTCTTCATGTGGAGACAAGGCCACCAGTACATAATTCAATTATTGAATCATAATTCAGTGGTAAATTATTGTTTTACCGAAGAATATTATTTTGGGTAATTTATTTGCTTATTTTCTTGGTTGTAATTTTAATTTTCAAATACCTGTATAGCATTGAGGTGTTGATAGATATAGCATAGGTGGAAATGAATGGTTATAATGAATATGCAAATATACATCATGAATTTTTTTGTCTATGCAAAATTTTGAACTAATTGGTACATTAATTGTGTTTACGGGTTCATTAGCATATGTAAATGCACGTATAAACAATACACTAATGACAACAAATGCTAACACAACTCCTTCTGTATGAGTTTGTTCATGCGAACTCAACTTCTCCTCATTAATGCACAAACACAAATAGAGCACAACTAGTCATTTCAAATTGTTGAGGTCATTAAAAGATAAAGAGAAAATTCTATGAACATTAAGACTTGATAACAAACTATTTCGAAAAAGATCTGTTTATTTGATTAATCAGATAAAGAGTAGAAAATTTATTCTTGCACTTATACTTTTTTTTGGGTTCCTTTTTGGTAGTAATAATGAACGGGAGAAGCAAACGTTTATTTATGGTTAAATTGCTTGAAGGTTCATAGTTTCAAGTTTTGCAACCACCCATGACTAAGAAAATAGTGGCTTTGAGGCGGTTGTAGCAGCAACTGGATGGCAATATGTCTACTATTGAAGATGTGGCAATCTGTTTTAGTTTATTTCTAAATCTTGGTCATTATGGTCATCTTGAAAATTCTTTTCAGTTTAATGAGCGTGACATTTATACATGTGTAATTTATACAGTTTGGGTTCAGCCAGAGCAGTCAACAGGATGATATAGATGTTGTCACTATTGTATAAGGTCTAAATGATATTGATGAGGCATAGTTGAATAGCATAAAAATTGGGAAGATTCCTAAATTTTATGCTATTTAGCTCTTGCCTTATCAATATCATAGGTAATCTGAAGATTCTGGACTTTGGTTAAGCTCCTTTACTGGGCTGGATGTGTTGCTTCACCCTACGTGTGGGACTCCGGTTCATGCTGTGATGGCACAAAGGTAACCTAAATTCTCATCACGCAAAGGTAACTAATAATATTATTTAGTTACTTTCAGCAAGTAATTTCCTTTATGTTATATACCTGATTATTTCTGAAGCATACTATTCCTAATCCAATGGTGAGATCATTTGGTTAACAGTGAATGGATATTGCTGAACTTTGCATGTCTTAAAAGCCAAGTTAGCGTTTCTCAACTTATAGTTCGAATGAGCTGCAAGTAAACTCCTGCACTTTGAGAATCTGAACATCGGTAGGGGGATTATCACAAACATTCAAACATCAGGACCTAACTGCCTTTTTAACTTTTAAAGAAGTATTTCTCTATTGTTCTTCTAAGAGAACTTAAACTTATAATACATATCTATTTCTCCATTTAAGGGACATTTAAAACATGAATGATGAGGTTTCATCAAAGGGTCTGATGGTAGGGGAGCAAGGCCCACAGTTGAAGCAGATATAATACGCACCGACACCAGAAAGATTGTAGCTAGCATGCTCGAAGATTGGGATGACATTTCTTTAAGTAATGACACACAAAAACTTTGAATCCATAAGAAATTTGAAGCTACCACAAGATGAGAATGGGCTTTAGCATATGCATTCTCCCAGCAGGTAATAACATATAATTTTTTGGTGAATTTTTATTGAAGGACAAATTTTAAGAATAATCCATGAAGTTGTCTTTGTGGATTTTGTTTTTGTCCTCGGAGCTTGTGAATGTTGGAGAAAGGTGTGCTTGCATATTATGATAGCCGCGGTGTTAGAGCTATATATGAAGTAGGTGGAGGAGATGGCCTAGCTACATCTGAGCCTCTAATAGTAATTGTAAGCTCCGTTTCATCAACATAAACTATGTGGATCATGTGGGATTAAACACTTATAAACAATACTATTCTTCTTTTATTATATCACTAGGAATAAATTATTGAATCTTCTTGTATTTCTACTTATTGTTATTTTTTTTGTACTGAAAATATATTTTGGTTGGGGTTGTATGTAAATACACATCAGCGGCTAGGAATGACTTATAAATGATGTTGATGTTGAATTAGTGAATTAGCCTGTACATGTTGTATAAATTGAAATTTCGATTTGTCTTATATAAATTATTCATATGCCATGTTTATTTTCTGACAATTGATGTAGGAGTCAAAGTTTATTGCATTTCTATAATGCTTATTTTGCTTCTTCAAGGCAATTTCTCTTATTTTGGGAAATCGTCATCAACCAGTGAAGTTTTTCATTTTTAGCTCTTAAATCTTTACGATATTTCAAGATTTCAGGTCTGTTTTCTATTTTTTATCATGTCTACATAAGAGTAACTATATTCTCTTTCTTATAGCTTTTTAAATATTTGGCCAGATTTTTTTTTTAGAGTTTGAGCTTTACTTTTTGAGTAATATGGTCTGCTTCTACTTATTTTATTTTGGAACAAGATTATAATTTTTAAGTTTCTCATTGTTTTCATCGGTGATTATTTTTCTTGTGCCTAATAAAGAAAATATTATTTCATTGCATGAAAAAAGTTATGTATAATTAGATGTGAGAGACAAGCATCAATACCCAACTTACATTGGTGATTACCAAGGTACTAGAAAATATAATTTCAAATGAGTTCACAGATGCAAAAGTTGTAAATAGTTGATATAAACCTGTAATTCCCTCAATCTTACGTAAAAAAGTGTGCACTAATAGATTTATAATGTTCAATTGAAAATCCTTGGTTTTATACTCCTGTAGTTAGGATGTCGGGTAGGATCAATGTTACCGAGATTTAGTTTTAACGCCCAATCTATAGTAGCTCCGCAAATCCATCACAATGCTTTTTTCACTGAGCTACATCTACATTATCTTTGTTACAGCAGGTCCGTGCTTCAAGCTGCAACAACTTCATTGTCTAAGCAGTGGTTGGTCTATGTTTAAGCTACATCTGGTTCGTACTCCAAGCTGTAGCAGCTTTACGCGCTGTTGCTACTTGAGATATATTAGTTCTATATGCTGCTACTTCTGTTTAAACTGTATAGGTATGCACACTACTACTCAAGCTGCAACAGCTCTACACTCCACTTAGTTTACAATTGTTAATTATCCAAAGCCAAATAGGTCGCTATATTTCCTTGTTGTAATATTTTCCCTTTTTTCAGCGTAATATCGACGAGGCTAGTTCATTGGTTAAATTTTCTTGACATCATGTTGTTTCTACAAATATTAATGCAAGTATATAGTTAACTTTAATGTTTGTGTTCAAGAGAATAGTATTGTATAGTTGTTTCATATGAGATGCTTAGCCTATTATGTCAGTATTATACTTAAAATTAAAAACTATTTGTTAAACTGTATGGTTATTGCCTCAAGAACATCAGATAGTAAATATGTGGCTTAATAATCAAGCTCTCTTTATTGGATTGTCATCTTAAGATGTATCCTTACCCATGGCTTCATTTTTAATGATGCCAGGAACGAAGAGTTCGATTGTGTAGGTGTGTTCGCTGTGAGGAGAAATATTCGGCCAAATGGATTACAGTTGCCATAGTTCTCCAATGCGCCTTCTAGCCTATGATATCAAAGGCAAGTTTCTTTTTCTTGGTTTTATTTTTATTTTCAAACAAGTAAGAAGAAGTTGAAGTGTAGGCTTATGGATGTGTTAGCTCTATACATATGCACATGCCGAGGAATCATAAGAACAATAGTACCAGGCTTCTCGGAGTCGTTCCAGTCATCCCAGCAACAATCAGAACCAGAGTAAGAGGAGCAAAAAATGGGAGATTCACACCACCAAGTTCATCTCATAGAAGAAGGTGATGTGATTTCATTCTCAATTGGAATTACATATTGGTGCCAAAATGATGGGGATTCTAAGCTTGTTACCATTCAAATTATGGACACTGGAATATTGATATCCAACTTGATCACCAACATAGGTGGTACTTGTCTTTCATTGGACTTATGCTACTATCAGTGTGGGAGTTGGACAGATGTATACTTGGATACTTTGCATTTCATTGGGCATATGCTATCAAATGGTTCTTTGGATTTTGAATGCAAACGATGGCAGACCAAGGAGAAAATTCAAGTATACGGTGATGCAAGCTACAAGGTAAGCATTAGATTTTTAATGTCCTTCAAATATCACATCTGTTTTGTACATAGTTGAACAATCGTATATTTATTTTCATGTCTAAGTGGATCTACACTATAATTCATGATTGCATAACTACATATTCATGTACTTTTTTTTATTATTATTTTATTAGTATTGTTTCAAATTCATCTGTGTTATCAGATTATTACCCTTGATTGTTTTATTACTGATCGTGCAACCATCCCTTTATTGTTTAATTCACTGTACAGTTTGCGTAAACGAAGAGTACCCGATTGCTTATGAAATTGAGAAAATATAATATTAAGTATAAGTTAACTATAAATAATAACAATATAATTAACTTACAAAGTTTTATAAATAACGACGACGATGAATTAACAAAGTTTACAAAAATTAACAAAGTTTATAATAATTATTATTATTAAGTTAACCGAGTTTTAATAATAATAATAATAATAATAAATTAACTGACTGTTCACCACAATTCAACAACCACCCATCATTGCTTGCCAATGCAATTCATATAATCCTCACCTGGACACACTAATCACTTCCATAACCACAGCCTACCCACAAACCTTTCACGTTACATAACCACTACTGTCTGCCACTACTGTGCAGTTATCACCATACAAATAACTTCATAATACATAAACTTCATAAGGACTATTTTATCTTAAACTTCATAATATATCCTCGTTTACAATATGGTTTACAAAAAGTCTTAGAAAGGAAACCTCTATAATCTTTGGCATTTTATTATATTACTTAATTTACTTATGAATAAGATAGAATAAAAAGATGATATATGACTATTTTTATAAATATATATTTGGTCATAGTAAAAATATTGATTCTCTTGACTTACTAATACTACTGTGCAACAATTTGATTATTTGGCATTGTTAGTGCTAATCTCATCTGTTTTATTACTATTACTTGCTTCTACTTGTCCAAAGAAAGGGTTAACAAAATTATTATTTTTTATCAAACACTATATAATACATACATACAACTGATTAGTGATTGCTTTGAAGAATGTAATATACAAGGTATTAACTATTATGGGTATAAATCTATCTTAGTTGCTAAATGTCTCTGGGAATATCATGAAATCTTTAACGACACGTTGTGAAAACAAAAATGAATCATTCATTTTCACTGATAATAGTGTATATCTTTATGAAGTGTATATAGAGAAAGAACGATATAATTGATTAGCAATGTACAGACATGTTGAGTTTCAAACATAGTACAGACATAGTACACCTTATTTACAGTTTAGTAGCTTCTTGGCAGAAACTTAAGCTAGATAGCTAGCTTGTTTTGCTTGATGAAGTTCAGCAGTAGTATACATCAAATGCTGAAAAGGTAAACAGATAAAATTATTAATCGACTAATTATTTTTTAGCTAGCACATAATGTCTTCTTATCCTGTTAATTAATTTGGGTAGTACATTATAGTTATGGTTTTCATTGAGAGCATTCCTTCACCTTAACCTATCAGGAGACGGTGAATGGATACGATTCAGAGATACGTTAAGTAATTCACTGGGACTTTTTTTTTGAGTTAATAGATCCAATGTAATATAGTTATATAACCACTCAAATTGCTTTGCAGTGCAGAAGATTTTACATAAACTTCCAGCATTGGCGAATTCATGAGGCATCTTCAGCTTCTCCATGCTTTTCATGGTCAACTCAATCATGGTATTTATTGACATGCTTATTTAAGGTAAGTTAAGTCACACCTGTATCCTCTTTTTCCTTCTTTCATTTTGAAATGCCTGTACACCATGCTATAACACTTGTATGGGTTTCTGGGTTATATTGTTTCTGCTTTTGCATGATAGTTGCTATTTCAATTGTTGCTGTAAAATAACAGATACTAGTAAATATTAATAGATGCAAGTGAACATTAATAGAATTGATGTTGTTTCAGAGGCTCTGTAATTGGTTTTGGCAGCCTATAGAGCAAATGTAATTTGCTCTGTAACAAATTTATTTTGATAACTCCGAAGTATATCATGTCGTGTTTATTCTTGAATGTAAAAACAATAGAATCATGTTGTTTATTTTGATAACTCCGAAGTTAGATAGTAGCATGTTTTCTTGCTTTAGATGGATTATGTGATATGGATTGGGGACAATGCATAGTATATATTTATAAATAGTTACGTCCAAGAATTTTATATGAAGTGTTAGTGTGGAGCGTTTGATTATGCTGTATGAACAGATGTACATGTACACCTTGCATTGTTATTGAGACCTGCTCTGTTAGTATCAAATAATATACAGATGAAATCTCTTATTAGATTTGGTTAAGTAATTAATTTTTGGCAAGTTAGTCTGTTGTTTTTAGAAGATTTAGTTAAATACACTACAGTTGTAGCTAGAAAGAAATTCGATTTATGGAATTGCAAGCATGATTACTTTATATGCATTGGATGATGATTCTAGTCATGTTTCATGCAACCTTTATCATTTTACTTACATCTGATATCAGGCATATAGTATAGTTTAATTTTGTACCCTCTAATGTTCATTTATCCATTATAATTTCAAATTTAATATTATTTATGTGTTGTGCTATAGCACTGGTATGTGATGGAAGAGACTCAAGTGGTTTGAAGGCGGGTTGTGGTGAGTTGCTCCTTTCATATTGCAAGCTTCTTAACCAAGAACAGGTGCTACTCTTTGCATTTGGTAAAGGTCTTCGGAAAGATGGTTCATTTGGTGATTCTTCTCTGTGACTGATACAGCGCTGCTAATTTTCAGGTGACTGATACAGCGTTGCTCAATTTTGGACTGATCCATACTGACTAATGTTATACTCCCTCTGATAAAACATTGAGTTATCCGGCATTACAATAACTGCTAGAGTCAATTTACTAAAATGACCCTGACAGTCAGTGATGAGCTCAATTTTGGACGCACCAACTTCTATTGGGGGTAAGTCACTGACTGACCCCTGGTGGGGATGCTCTTGCATGTTCACTTTCATCTGTAGCTGTACATGAAGCATCCAAAGGAAACAATGCTAGCGATGCATTTTTGTTTATAAACAGATAAATAGATAGGACAACAAGGGTCGGCTGAAAATGATTTCTCTGAAAATGCTGAATATTATGAGTGTATCGATGTTCTTCTACATGCCATCTGTAGAAGTTTCTTATGATGTACAGTACATTAATTTTTTTCTGCCACTATAAAAAATATATTTTATATTATAGTGTTTGATCGACCCTCTGAAGCCACAATACGGAGGCGGCATCATAAAAAATCCTGAATTTAACCACGGCATGGAAGGCTGGTCGAGCTATGGTCTTACAAATGCCACTACGAGAAAGTCTTCCAATGCAAATTCTTTTGGTGTTGCAACCAATCGAACGTACTATAACCAAAGCATCTCCCAGACTGTGTATCTTAAACAAGAGATGATCTATACATTTTCTACTTGGTTGCAAGTTGGTGAAGGTGAATCAGCCATTAGAGCAGTGTTCAAGACAAGTGATGAGATCATTCCTGCAGGCATAGTGGATGCAAAGTCTGGATGCTGGTCCATGCTCAAAGGAGGACTACTGTTCAAAAATCAGGGCCATCTCAACTTTATTTTGAGGTAATAAACACTGGGTTGATGCATATTCTTGTAGAAAATAAGTATATTTGATCTATAACCTCTGAATGTGTGAATGAAAAGAACAAGCTAAGCCATTCCCTGTATGATATGGACATTGTAAACATTACTGAACTATTATTGATATCATGAAACCGTGTAACAAATTTGATTATAATTCAGCGCTTTCTAAATGTTAATGTTTGCTCTTTTTTATTTGTAGAGCAATAACACAGTCGTTGAATTATGGGTGGACAGTGTTTCTCTACAACCATTCTCGCAAGAAGAGTGGAGATCTCATCGATCTGATAACATTTCTAAGGTATACTTAGATTTGATTTGAGCAAGAAAAGTACTTTTCACTGAGAGTATAAATGTACCCTAAATGGTAGCTCATCTCAAAAGACAAGAAACATTATTATGTCACTGAAATATGTAAGGGTCGAACCACTGACAATATATATTCTTTTGCTAACAAACAAAAGTAAATATCATGGGGTTAACAACTTAACATATATTTCTTCAGTAATCAATACATAATGTTTGGTTTAGCTTAACAGCAATTAAATTAATAATGCGGGCATTCTTTTGTAATCAACTACAATCTCCAAGAAAATCTAATTATACGTTTATATGGTACCCTAATGGAAATTTAAATGTAATGCCATGCATGTTGTATAAATATAAACTTCAAGTTCAAACATATTAGTAATAATTTTTTGATTTGCAGGTTAGAAAGAAGGCAATGAGATTCCGAGCAGTGGATACCTATGGAAATCCAATGCCCAACACTACAGTATCCCTAGACCTAATCCGTCCAAAATTTCCACTCGGAACTGCAATCAATGCTGATATAATAGGAAACAAAGCCTACCAAAACTGGTTCACGAAGCGCTTCCATTATACTGTATTCAGCAATGAAATGAAATGGTACAGTAATGAAATTTCACCAGGTAAAGAAAACTACACCTTAGCAGATAAAATGATGGACTTTGCACAACAAAACAACATACAAGTAAGAGGTCATACTGTACTTTAGGATAACTTCATGTTTCAAGTGCCGTGGGTGCAATCCTTACCAACTGACCAAATTCGCAATGCAGTAGACCGTAGAATTAACTCAGTTGTTTCAAGATATAAAGGCAGGGTTATAGCTTGGGATGTTGTCAATGAAAACATTCATTATCACTGGTTTGAAGATCAACTTGGAGAAGACTTCTCGGGTTGGGTGTATAAGAAAGTCAGTGAGATGGATCAAAATACACCGTTGTTTTTGAATGAGTTCAACACATTAGAGCATCCTGAAGACCCATTGGTTACTCCTGGTAAATATTTGGAGAAACTGAAGAGTATACAGTTGTATCCTGGAAATAATGCAAAGATGGCAATTGGTCTACAGGGTCATTTTCAGTCTAATGCACCGAACATTCCTTACATTAGATCGGCTTTAGATATGCTTGCTAATGGAGGAGTCCCTATTTGGCTTACATAAGTCGATTTTAGAGATCAAACTCAGGTAACTTGGATATCTTCTTCCTCTTAACTTCTAAATAACTCTAGATTTGCTGTTTGTTGATAGATGGAAGGCAGACTTGGATAATGTGTATGTGTATATGACAGTACAGGGTAGTTGAAGTAGTGTTGGCCGATGGGTATGATGTTGGTGAAGGAACTGTTGTATGATGATGTTAGTGGCAGCTGTATAGTTGTAGATGGATGAAGGAAGGATGGTGGTAGATGAGTGGTTATTGTTCAAGGTTGATGTTGTTCAGGGGTGATGTTGTGAATGGTGGAGATAACTATATGTGATGACTGTTGGTGTTACTGGTGGAGAAGGAGTGTGCACAGAACTGGATGTTGTAACAGGTTGATGGATGTTTATTGTACGTGAAGTGTTGGTTTTTTGTACGGAAATGTTTGTATGTTTGTGAAGGTTTTTGTAATATGGTTTTTTGTAATATGGATGTCTTTTGTTTATTAATATTCTCTTAACTAGTTTATGTAACCAATTAATAGTTATTAGAACCTGTTATATATACTAGTTGCTTGAATATGCTTAAAATAAAGTTTTGGAATATTCAAAAAAGCTGTTATATAAATAGAAGACAACGTTTGATTAATGCTGTCAATGAAGAAACAATAGCGTTTATTTCGTGCTGTAATTATCTTGAAATTGTCAATAACAGCGTTTTTCACATGCTGTCGAAATAGTTGATGATTCAATCACAGCGTTTTTAACATGCTGTCGAAATTGTTGATGATTCAATAACAGCGTTTAGAAAAAGCTGTTGTAAACAGTTAAAGTAGAATTTGAACATCTTCGACAACTAAATTATAAACGCTGTTGAAACATAATACAACACGTATGAAACGCTGTATAAATATTATTGACAGCTCGTAATAAACGCTGTCACAGAGATGTTTCAACAACGTTTATAGAAACGCTGTTGTAAGTTGTGTATATACGACAGCATGTCGTTATACAACGTTTCTAATAACGCTGTTGTATCATATTACAGCGTTTATCAAACGCTGTTAAAAGCCTTTTGTGGTGTAGTGCACTGCTCCCGTTCTTGCTATTATGAACGAGAATAAAGGTTTATCTATTTACGCAGATGCGTGTGGTGAAGGGGTGGGTGTTGTTTTAATGCAAGAGAGTAGAGTGATTGCTTATGCGAGTAGAAAATTGCGAGCACATGAGAAGAACTACCCAAACCACGATCTTGAGCTTTTGGCAGTTATCTTTGCTTTGAAAATCTGGCGTCACTATCTTCTGGGTAAAAAATTTGAATTGTTCACCGACCATAAATCTTTGAAATACCTCTTTACCCAGAAGGATTTGAATCTAAGACAACAACGTTGGTTGGAATTCCTAGCGTCATACGGCCTGGATATTCAGTATACACCTGGTAAGGCCAACAACCGATGCTTTAAGAAGAAGTCATGCTGTTCTGGCTTATCTTTTTGTCACCCCCACTCTTCTTGAGAAGATTGCTAGTAAGCAGAAAGAAGACAAGTTTCTTCACGAAATTTATGGAAGAATACATCAAGCCGAAGATTCCATCTTTGAAATCAATAATAGTGGAATTATTTAAGGTTGAAAGAGAGGATTTCTGTCCCAGACATCCCAGATATCAAACAAGAAGTATTGGACAAATGTCACAAATCCAAGTTTAGTATCTATCCAGGAGTTAACAAAATGTATCGAGATATTAAGAGGACCTTATGGTGGAAAACGATGAAGAGAGATATATCCATTTTTGTTAGTCGATGCACAATTTGCCAAAAAATAAAGAGTGATTAAATGAAGATGGCAGGTTTACTCCAACCACAGGAAGTGCCCAATTGAAAATGGGACCAAGTTTCGATGGATTTCATAGATGGTTTGCCATGAACTCAAAAGGGTAGTAAGGCGATTTGGGTTATTGTGGATCGTTTGACCAAGACTACACACTTTATCCCAGTTAAATCCACCCGAACGGCAGCGAATTTGGCAGAGTTATATGTGAAGGAAATTGTTTGGCTCCATGGAATACCAAGTAATATAGTGAGTGATCGCGACCCCATCTTCACTAGCAGATTTTGGGAGGCATTTCAAGCCGCACTAGGAACCAAGTTGAACTTCAGCACTACTTACCACCTGCAGTCTGATGGGCAAATTGAGAGAATAAATCGAATCTTGGAAGATCTTTTGCGTGTTTGTATTCTTGATTTTGGAGGTTCATTGGAGGACCATTTGCACTTGTTTGAGTTTTCATATAATAAAAGTTATGAGGCCAGCATTGGAATAGCTCCTTTCGAAGCATTGTATGGTCATCCTTGTTAATCACATGCATTTCGGATTGAGTCGGGTGATAGGCTTGTTCTTGGTGCAGACATGATAAGGGAAGCTTCTGAGAAGGTTGATTTCATTCGGAAGAAGTCGAAAACTTCCCAGAGTCGACAGAAAAGTTATGCCGATCACATAAGAAGAACTTTAGAGTTCCAAGTTGGAGATTCAATTTTCTTAAAGGTTTCTCCAATGCATGGAGTTTTGAGATTTGGAAAGACGGGTAAGCTGGCACCGTGATATATAGGTCCCTTTCTTATACTTGAGAGGATTGGTCCTTTGGCTTATCGAGTGCAGTTACCTAATTGGTTAGCTAGCATGCATAGTGTGTTCCACGTTTCACACCTTCAGAAGTATGTGCACGACCCAGATCATATCATTGAGGAGGCCGCTCAACGGGATTTGGAAATCACACCTAACTTGGCAGTGAAAAGAGAACCATTGAAGATTATTGGTCAAGATGAAAAGCGGTTAAGGAATAAAGTGGTGAAATTTATGAAAGTACAATGGAGTGGAGATCCGAATTATTATACTTGGGAAACAGAGGAAAGCATGCAAAAGTCCTATCCCAAATGAAGAATAGATACTTCGGCTTGATCTGCTAAGCCATTTCTTTATCTTTTTATGTGTTCATATGTTTTTTTGTTTGTCTCCTTGCCTACCAAATTTCGAGGACGAAATTTTCTTAAGGGGGAATTTGTAATGATCCCGTTTTAAGCCAAATTTAATTTAGTAATTAATATGATTTTTTAGAATTAATTTGTGAATTAATTTGAATTTCTCCAAAACAAATATGTGTTTGTTTATGTATATATATATAGATTGTAAATAAAAATTTTGATTTGAAATTCAAAAAAATAAATATCTTAAAAATAAATTGGATTTAAAACTCTGTATTTCAAAAACTAATACATACATACATACATATATATATATGTTTATATCATTTTTATTTAGTCTATAATTAGTTTTAAATCATTTTCTTTAAAGATTATATAAATATTAATAAAAGGAAATGCATTAATGTAACAACCGGGTATTTTCAACCATTCGCATCCGCACATGTCGGACTTGAATTACTCAAAATACCGCGTTGTAAATAAAATTTGGCAAATCACAGAACATACAGTAAATAATAATCACAGAACACAGACACAGAGTAAGAAATGCAGCGGAAGTAAAAGAGATAGTAGTTCATGAAGCTACTATGTAAATATATCAAAGTTAAATAAAATACAATAGAATTAATAAAGTACAACAGAAGTCTCAAGATGATAACCAAGTACAAGATGAATAGAACAACAGATCTGGAATAGATAAAAATAGACAAGCAGATAATCTCCAGCGATTCCAATCTCCAGAAAGTGGAAATCCAAATCCGTGAATACTCAGGCTGACCCAAGCGTAAATAAAATACAAACACTCGAGTCAGCACATACATACTTATACAATGTAAACCAACTCAAGTGAATTGTAGTAAAGGTACAAGTAACTTAAATGATGCTTGGGGCCGCCCATCCTCTAAGGATCCGTTAAACTATTTACTATGTAGTAATATTGCGCTATTATAATAATGTGTAATAGTAAAATAAACTTACTTTTAAATAGCGTTAAGGAGTGACCCAATATTCCCCTTAACACAAATAATGCCAATAGTCTACACAATACCTACATATCTCCTGATCGGGAGACTATGAGAAGATACTGCGTAGGTACAACACAAATAGAAACTCGTAGTAAAGGCTCGATATGGTAGGTGACACGACACACAAGGCAATGCCAGGGTAGATATACCAATTACGACACTCGGGCTGGTGGTAACGCAGCAGCCACATACGCCCATCGCGGAACACATTCCCACAAAATCGGAGGGGTACAAGTAATAGTATGGTATCGAAGAAATGTGTCTGCTAGGAGGTGCGACCTCAACTGGCCCGAGACCACTCCTGTTCAGCCACCTTATGTCAACTCATGGGAGTTGGGTCCACGTAACATACCACAAGAACGTCGCCACCATCCTACTTCATTCTGGAATCTCCACCACGTACATGGTTGTCAAAGTGGTTTTCGGTATCGACAGAGAGTATGCCCATATCCGATCCCGGTCTCTTTGCCAACCAATCGTTATTATAACCCGTGGTTATAACTTTAAAATAATATTTTTATACTTCAAAATAAAATACCATTTCAATCCAAATCTTTATCAAAATAAAGATTTAATCATTTCTAAACCATTTCAATATATCAACATACCATATCTTTCAAATTCAAATATTTACCAAAATAAATATCAAATCATTTCAATATATATCCTTTAAAAACTTCCTTTCAACTCATTTTTAATACATAAATATCATATCTTTCAAACTTCAATTTTCAAATCAATTTAATATCAAAATATCATATCTTTCAAACTTCATTTTTAAATTATTTTAATATCAGAATATCGTATCTTCCAAAACTTCGTTTCAAAACGTTTAATATATATAAAATATCATATCTTTCAAAACTTCATTTCAAAACATTTAATATATATCAAATATCATATCTTTCAAAACTTCATTTCAAAATATTTAATATATATCAAAATATCATATCTTTCCAAAGCTTCAATTTCAAATCATCATATAAGTTCAAATCCAAATATTCAACTTTAAATAACTTTTTAAATTTAAAGATATCATTCATTTATTTTCATTCCAAATCACCTTTTAAATAGCTTATATTTTAATCAAAACAATTCATTTAAACCAGTTAAAATTTAAGTTTATATACTTTCAAATCAAGTATTCAATTTTCAAAGTTTTAAACCATTCTGAGTTCGTTTACTAAGTTAAAACCATAAACATTGAAAATTTCAGCCTTCCATAGCATTCAGAAAAAGCTGCTGTAAGTTATACTTGAAAACATTTCAATTTAAACCATTTAAACATTATAAAAACCATATTTTAACATTCAACGATGTTCATTAAAATACTCTTTTAATTAATGATTTTTATAAAGCAACATTTTATAATTAAATCAAATTTCACAAATCACCTTAATAAATTCAAGTGTAAACTTTCCCATTTTTACATTTAACCCTTTATTAACATTTACATTTTCAAATTATAATTTCACAAATTAAACTAAATTTCCAATTTATTTAATTAACTTAAACCCTTAATTAAACTAAATTTACATTTCCAAGTCAAGTTCGTTTTTAAAATTACACTTTTAATCATTCATTCATTTAATCGTTTAATACATAGAAAAAATCAATAATACTTTATTAATTCATTTAAACTCAAATTTAGTCAAATCATCATATTTACCATTTTCCAAATATAATTAAATTTCCATTTTATTTATATAACTTAAAATTCCCCTTTTAAACCAAAACCCAAATTTCCAGACTTTAAGTTATATTTCGACAATTCAACTTAACCATTTATTTATTTAACATTTTCCACTTATACAAAAATCATAAATCCTTTATTTAAAACACTTTAAAATTTACTTAAATCAAATTATCATAAATTTACATTTAAACCACTTAAAATTTTATTTATATAACTTAAATGTCATTTTAAAAGCCAAAGTCCAAATTTCCAAATTTAAGTTATATTTCAATAATCCAATTTAACCATTCATTAATTACATTTTTAACTCATAGAAAAATTAAAATTTCTTTATTTTAAAACATTTCAAAATCTATTTAAATCAAGTTTCATAAATTTATATTTTTAAAATACTTAAAAATATCCAAAACACTTTATAAAATATCCACGGGCCTGTATATAGTTTTCTAACCTAGGTCAAGTGATACAGATATAAATAATTTCAATCCGCAGTTTAAAAAGAAAAATCCGGGTTCTATCATTTCAAACCCGCAATCCTAAGTAAAAATAAAATAAATAAAAACCGTTCAGGCCTATCATTTCAGCCCATAACGATTTTTTTCTATTCTAAAGTCTGTTCGGGTATGTATCATTTCAACCCATAGTGAACCTAATCTACAAGAAACTTGCAGTGTGATAAACAGATATAAATGAACAGTATAACAACATATAACCGTAAAAGATGAGATGACATGTAATTTAACAGGTTTAACATCATATATAAATAATCACAGGCAGTTATAACATATCATAATATTTTACACATTCAATTGTTGTCAATTCACATTTGCATAAGTATAAATGTCAGGTGAGATTTACTCACCTTTTTTGTGCTGGAGTTAGCGATCAAAACACACATAATAGATTCCAGAAAGCACGATACAACATGACTTTTGATTTGAATGAATAGAGAGCCTTGATATTTATCTTGTAAACAATAACCAAAACAAGACAATATATACATAAATATTTAACACAAACAATGTTGAAACAATGAAGATAAGAGACAACAAAGGAATGAATGTTTTTGCCTTGCTTTCTACACTTGCTAGCACGCCTTAGGGAATGTTTTGGTTCAGGTTTGGACATGGTTTGGGTCTAGTTTGGACCTAAAAAGGCATGGCTACACGGCAAGAGCAAGGTGGAGGTTACAGGCATGAGAATACGAAGGGTCTAGGCTTGATAGTGGAGTTTTGGTGCACCACAAGGCTCGTCTACATGATCGACAATAAACCACACATGTCAACTAAAATCATTCAAAAGGTAAGACTGTTAATGGGGTAAATAAGAAAATAATAGAAAAGAAGGAAAGATAAAACACAGAATCTCACAGCGGAATGACAAAATATAAAAATCAAATAAACAGTTCATGAAGCTGTTTTACAAATAACATTTGATTACACCTTTACAATACAAATCACAGTTATACATACATTATAAATAAATAAATAATGCAGTGAAACACATGATGTAGTGGAATAATTATTAATAAATAGTAGACTCGTCTCCGTCTTCATCCTCCAAAATATAATGGTCTTCAATACACTAAAAAACTCAGACTGACCCGAGCGTAATAAAAAGACAAAACACTCGAGTTAGGACTAAAAGACCTTATGTAAGTCAAATCAAAATAAGTAGAATAGAAATATTACTATAATGGATTCAGAGATGTATAACATGAATTTCATCTCCTATCAAGTGTACAATGTGGATTTAATTATTTAAAAGATTTCAAACGATTCAAAAATACCAATCTTAATCATTTTAATTAAAATAGATCCGAATTTTAAATTTAAAACTTAAATCTTTCAAATAATTCAATTCTAATAAATAATCCAAATTAAAGAAATTACACGGTTATATGTCATTTCAACCAGTATCCAAATCAAAATTTCCAAATCAATGGAAACCGCTCGAGTTATCATTTCAATCCATAGTGGTAATAAAGATATATACATAAATAAACATCCAATCATCCAAAATGACAACCAATAACATCCATCACAATCCAACATCCAAATCAGCCAATAAATCACAACAATCAATTGATTATCATTATCAGGTGTATAACTTGCAATTTAGATTCATTATTAAATAAATGACAAATTCAATTCAATATAAATTCAAATTTAACTTAAATGACAATCTAATAATACCAAAAGCAATTAATAATTTTCTAATCACATTATAAATTTAATTTAACTAGCATAAGATAATCTAGTATTCGTGAGTGGGTCAAAACACTCACCTTTGATATTTAGAACGCAAAAATCCAAACAAAGATGCCTTTTCCAATAGTCTCCAAACTTAGCCAAACCTATTTTATGTTATTAGGAATTCCAATACGAGTCCAAGGGAAGAAACTACGCATGTATCAAAGCTCGTATGAGGAAGATATTCAGGTTATAAGGATATAAAATAAAATAAAAATACATACATATTTAATTCTTAAAATAAGAAACTTTAATAACTCACGTTTTCAAATTTGATGTATCCAAAACAAAGGCAAGAAGTGGAAAGCCAAAACCATTAAGGCTAATTCTCATTGTTCAATTTTTTTGAAGGTTTCTTGCAAAAGAAGGCAAGGCGATGAGCAAAGGTACAGATGTGGTTAAGGAAGAAATGGATGCTCACACCTTTTTATTCTTTTCTTTTTCTAAACATAGCTTCAGTAAAATGAATTGGCAGCAATTAAGTAGAGGTATAAAGCTATGTTGACATTGAGACTTTGAGGGAAACAAATAGAGGTCTGATGTTTGAAAAATAAGGAATTTCTAGGGGAAAGAATGATATATGATATAAAACAAAAGAAGAAAGGGAAGCGACAAATGAAATACGTATGGAAGGGACAAATAAAACAAAACTGTATGATCTAAGTAGATGCTTTGGGAAATAAATAAACAAAACGGAAGAATAAGAAAGAATATAAATTCACGTTTCAATTACATCAAAGAATTGCAATAAAACCAAATGTGGAAATGGTGGCAGGTGTATTGAATAATAAGGAAACGAAGGGACCATTTAGGATCTAGTTAATTGCATGATCCACTCAATTAAATATATTATCACTGAATATACCCTTTTTCACACTCGTTTACACATAATTAACATATAGTAAAATTTGAATACAATAACCAGTGTATGTTTCTTTCATTAAATCCAAAAATTAATATTAATGTTTCTTTTTTTTAAATTGAAAGATCCCAAATCGACATAATTGTAATTAATTTCAAAATTACACTTATAACGGATTATAACAAACTACTTTCTTTCATTAAACACCATTAATTTCAAATAAATTCTCTTTCCCTTTTATTAAAAGATTCCAAGTCAAATTAACGGCAATAAATTCATTAATTAATTTAAATTCCAACATATACTTATTTTTTTTAATCTTATTATTCAATCAATTATCATATTACATATATACTTAACGTTGGTTTACCATTTCATTACATCAATCTTCTATATTTGTCACTTTAGTTCATATTAATTGTAGTAGGTAATTAGATTAACTGCAATTGATTTTCAATTTAATTTCAATGGATTAAATAAATAGGTGATGAATGACAAATGTTACCTTTTACTTACTAATTGCATTTACAAGATTATTATTAACAACAAATGTTATGACTACTTACACAATCCTGATTATACTCAATTTTCCATTAATTTCATATAATTTCTCCTTTTATATAACATTTAATTCATTTCCTTATTTCAACTTATCATTAAATAACGTTACAATTATTTTAATCACTAACATACAATTCCAACATTAAACCCAACATTCAATTGCCTTAATTCAATTAATTACCCATTCAATATTAAAACGATAAATTAATGAGAAAATAGTTAATACAATCGTTTATAATAATAATTCATACCCCTTATCTTATTCTTTACAACCAAGGGTTATAATTTGCTTACCCAAAAAGGTTTTATATTCAATATTAACCTATTTCAATTAATTGCATACAAGTTCACCATCTACATCATTTAATTTATTTCATTATTTACAATCATAACCAAGTCAACCTACAATGTATTTCAATTAGTTTAAAATTACTTTAAATATTTATCAGTAGCGTTCAGACAACACCACTGATTTCATATTCAATATTAGCCAATTCTAGTTGATTACATATAATTTCAACGTTCAATGTATTTCCTTATTCTTAGTTATAACTAATTATAACCTTATAGTCACTTCAATTAATTGGAAATTAGATTAAAATAGTTAGCAATTACCTTATATTAACATTACTAAGATTACATTCTATTTATTCTTCTCCTTGTAACATCAAATTTTTTTAGTTTTATTTCAATATAAAATTATAAAATATTATTTAATTAATATTTTAATAATCGAAAATTATGGGTCGTTACTGTTGAGTCACAAGTTTTATGAAAGTTTTGATTTCTGACAAATAACTAAAGGCGATCGACAAAACAAGGTCATTAGAGCTACATATGTTACTCTAGATTGTAGATTGATTATTTGATATTATATTAGTGATAAATTTGTTAAAATCTATCCTCAAATAATCATGCATTTTCAAGAAAATTAATATATATACGATTAGAATGTAGTTGCACATTCAGTGTGCAACTTTACAGGGACCGGTCGACCGGTCACAATATAGGCGGTCGACCGTTCCTACATAATTTGCACACTGAACGTGCACACATACACATAACGTATATATATTTAAATTCCTGTCTACTGGTCACTTTTTAACCTGTCGACCGTTTTTAAACAGAAAGCAATTTTTCCAAAAGACATTTCTCTTCTCCAATGGTTGCATCTCTTACCTTTCACCAAAGATCATATCTCTTAATGACAACTGCTCACAAAGAGTTATAACCATTCTTATCTATATAAACTCATCTAATTTGTTGATTAAAATAACATGATTTCATATTCTTTTTAATCTAATCTCTGATCTTACTTTATACATACTCCTGCATTCTAAAAGCTCTCAATTATTTATTGAATCATTGAAACTATTTCATATCCTTTGATTCAATAAGTAATATACTTTCCTTAATCTTTTCAAAACATCATTTCGCATACTTTGAGGATAAGATTATAGGAAGGGTGTACTGCTAGTGACAAATCCGTGTTTTCAAGAACACGAGTTGTCAACAACAATTGTATTTGTTCTTTTGTTGAAGTCCTCTGTGTTGTAAGAGGCAAGTGTTGAAGTCCTCAGTGAATTAGAGGCGTGAAATCCCGTTCGGTTGCTCGGGTGTTGTAAACCTGTTCCTCCGGGTGAAGCGAGGTAGTTAGTAGTGAAAATCCAGATAGAAGTCTGGGACTGGACGTAGGACGGTGCTCCGAACCAGTATAAAAATCTCTGGTGTGATTTTTCTATTTTTTATTTACTATGCTATTATCATCTATTTCCACATTTATATTGTAGTCCATATTACACGATCCGTGTGTACTATATTAGCACATATAATTGTATACACACCACACTTTCATTTGGTATCAGAGCATAGCGACTTTCATTTGGTATCAGAGCTCGGTCATCATATAGCCGTAACACAGTTATTTGATATATTATAGTAATATGGCAAATAACGTAAGTACTAGCACTCAAAACACCACTTACACGGAGGGTCAATCGACACAGAGACCTCCATTTTTCAATGGTCTTAACTATAGTTATTGGACAACACGTATGTAATTCTTTATGCAATCAAATAGCTATGATGCTTGGAATGCCACTCAAAGAGAAATAGTGAATCCAACAGCTGATTATTCAGAATGGACTGCAGCTGAGAAAACGGCAGCAGCCGTAAATGCAAGAGCAATAAATATGTTGTTCTGTGCATTAGACCAAAATGAATATAACCGTGTTAGTATCTGCACTATTGCATATCAAATTTGGCAAACACTAAAAATCACTCATGAAGGTACTAACAAGGTAAAACAAGCCAAAATAGCCATGCTAAAAAGTCAATTTCAAAATTTCAAAATGAAACCAAATGAGACAATCAATGACATGTATTCACGGTTTCAAACTATCCACCATGCACTTATTGGCTTAGGACAAAAGTATTCTGATTTCGATGTTGTTTCAACAGTCCTACATTCTCTGACTAGTGAATGGGAAGGAAAAGTATTAGCAATTGAAGAAGCTAATGACCTTTCCGTCATGAAGCCAGATGAATTGATAGGAAATTTAATGTCCTATGAAGCAAATTTGCAGGCTAGAAAAGAACAGAAAGAAGAAAAGAAAAATGTAGCATTTGATGTTGAGAAAGATGAAAATGAATCAGATTCTGAAGACGAAGATTTGGCATTCATTGCGAAAGGATTCAAAAAATTCCTAAAATATCGAAAAGCCAGTCGTTACAATAAAAGGAAATCTGGATCAAACAAACCATCTTCATCTGCTATAGAATGTTTCAACTGCCACAAAAAGGGACACATGCAGAAGGATTGTCCAGAACAAAAGAAGAAGTCAGAAAATGACAAATTCAAATATAAGAAGGACAAATCTAAGAAACGAGCTTTCTCAGTAACATGGGATGATTCAGAGTCATCTTCATCAGAAAGTGAAAGTGATTCAGAGAATGAACAAGCTAATGTTTGTTTTATGGCAACAGAAGATGAGGTACAAATACCTACATTTGATGAATTACTTGATATTAATGCTGAGTTGATAGTCAAATATAAAGACATAAAACGTCAATTAAAAGTAGTCAAAGCAGATTTAAGTAGAGCAGAGCTTGAACGAGATATGTTAAAAGATGAGAAGAAAATATTAGAAGAGGAACTTGAAAATATTCAAGAATCATCATCTAATGTTGACTCTCAAATATCTCTTTTGAGTCAAGAAATAGAAACTCAAAAAGAGAAAAATAATGCTCTCACTACTGAAAATCATGAGCTTAAAGCAAAAGTCAAAATTTTAGACCTAGAAAAAGCTAGCTTACAAACAAAGTTTGATGACATTACTCAAAATGTTTCTAACTTTAACAAAGGTCGAGAAAATTTGACAAAAATCATTGAAAGTTCACAATCTATTTCAGACAAACAAGGATTGGGATATAACAAACAAGAAACCAAGAAACATCTTGGAAATAAAAGGAAGAAGAAAGTACAAAAAACTGAAGCTAAGAAAAATCTTAGTTTATTATATTCCAAACCAAAACCAGTTGTGAAATTTCAAAAGAAAATTTCCAAGATTATCAAAATATGGGTTCCTAAAACAAATAACAATTTGATTAGGAACAAATACCTTCAGCAATTCATGAATACTGTGCATTTTAATAATAATTATATATATAAAGGGGATACCGGACCCAAATGGGTTTGGACTCCTAAGACCTAACTCTTAGGACCCTATAAAAAGTGGGTACCATGGACTTAATTCTATTTTTTGCAGGTCCCACTTAAGAAAAGAGGAAAGTGGATATTGGACAGTGGTTGCTCAAAGCACATGACAGGAGACAAGAGTTTATTAACAAATATTACATATTCAGATGGTGGCTCCGTCATTTTTGGAGACAATTCGAAAGGCTATATCATCGGCAAAGGTGATGTGAGCAATTGCGGTACATCTAACTTACCTCTTATTACTAATGTCATGCTAGTTAGAAATTTAAAACACAATTTGCTTAGTATTAGTCAGTTATGTGACAAGGGTTTTATAATTTCATTTTCAAATAATAAGTGTAGTATTTTAGATAAAGACCATAATTTGGTTTTCGAAGGTTATAGAGACAGAAATATATATATTCTGAATATGAATATTAATTATAATTCAGATATGTGTCTTGTGGCTAACGACAATGATCCATGGCTATGGCACAAACGCTTCTGTCATATAAACTTCAGAACTATTGACAAGCTAGCCAAAAACAATCTAGTTAGAGGACTACCCAAAATGAGTTTTAAAGTTAACAACATTTGTGATGCATGTCAATTAGAAAAATTGACCAAATCATCTTTTAAATCCAAGAAAGTCATATCAACATTACAACCACTTGAGTTACTACACATAGATTTATTTGGACCTACTAGAGTTCAATCAATAAATCACAGTCAATATGTGCTTGTAATTGTTGATGATTTCTCTCGTTATACATGGACAATTTTCTTAAAAAATAAAAGTGACACTTTCGATCATTTCAAATCTTTCGTCAAAAGAATTCAAAAATCAAAAGGGATTAAAGTTAAAAATATAAGAAGTGATCATGGCGGAGAGTTTGAAAATAATGAATTTGAACATTTTTGTACAAAGAAAGGTATATATCATAATTTTTCGTTTCCCAGAACTCCACAACAGAACGGAGTTGTAGAACGGAAGAACCGAACTTTACAAGAATGTGCAAGAACATTATTGAATGGAACCACCTTACCAAAACATTTTTGGGCAGAAGCTGTGGCAACTGCCTGTTATGTTTTAAATCGTGTATCCATAAGACCTCTTACCAAGAATACTCCTTATGAATTATTTAACAAAAGGAAGCCTAAAATCTCACACTTCAAAGTTTTTGGTTCCAAGTGCTTTATTTTAAATACGAAAGACCAGCTTGGCAAATTCGATCCAAAGGCCGATGAAGGAATATTTGTCGGTTATTCGGAACGAAGTAAGGCCTATCGGATATTTAATAAATGAACCAAAACTATTGAAGAATCACTTCATGTCTCTTTTGATGAAATCTATCAGCACCCTCACACTATATCAGATGATGACGAATCAATAGTCATTGACAATCAAATCATCACAAATATTGATTCTGACTCGGAAATAATTATTGAGAATATTCCTCAAATATGTGAGTTACAATCACCACCAAGAATATTAAGAGACCATCCGGCTCAAAATATAATCGGTGAAATAACATCACATGTCAGAACAAGGAGTCAACTCAATCAAATGGGTCATGTCGCTTTTCTCTCAAATATCGAACCTAAGAATCCAAAAGAAGCTGCTACAGATGATACTGGATCATTGCCATGCAGGAAGAACTAAATCAGTTTGAGCGCAATGACGTTTGGGAACTTGTTCCAAGACCAACTGATCAGTCAGTAATCGGTACTAAATGGGTCTATAAAAATAAGGCTGACGAACAAGGAAATATCACCAAAAATAAAGGAAGATTAGTAGCACAAGGATATAATCAGGAAGAAGGTATCGATTATGAAGAAACTTTTGCACCAGTTGCTCGACTAGAAGCTATTAGAATCCTATTATCTTTTGCTTGTCACCATAATTTCAAACTTTATCAGATGGATGTCAAAAGTGCTTTTCTCAATGGATTTATCAAAGAGAATGTCTATGTCGAACAACCTCCTTTGTTCGTACATGAAAAATATCCTGACCATGTGTTCAAACTTGAGAAAGCTCTGTACGGTTTAAAACAAGCACCTCGTGCTTGGTATGAACGACTACGTAGCTATCTTATTAGCTCAGGATTTCAAATAGGCAAAGTCGATCAAACTTTGTTTATTAAACATTCTCGAAAAGATATTCTAGTTATCCAAATATATGTAGACGATATCATCTTTGGTTCAACAAATGATAAACTTTGCAAAGAATTTGCAAGTATTATGACCAAAGAATTCGAAATGTCTCATATGGGAGAACTATCTTATTTTCTTGGACTTCAAATAAAGCAACTTTCAAATGGCATTTTTATCAATCAAGAAAAATACTGTGAAAACCTTATCAAACGCTTCGGATTAGAAAATACATCTGGTAAACCAACTCCTATGAGTACAACTACACATCTTGAAAAAGATGAAAGTGGTAAGAATGTTGACCAGAAATTGTATCGAAGCATGATTGGTTCTCTTCTTTATCTTACAGCTAGTCGTCCAGATATAATAATGAGTGTTTGTTTATGTGCTCGTTTTCAAGCCGATCCAAAGGAATCACATCTACGAGCAGTGAAACGTATAATTCGTTATCTTAATAATACCAAAGATTTTGGTATTTTTTATCCAAAAGAATGTCCATTTGAATTAGTATCATATAGTGATGCTGATTTCGGTGGCTCACGAACGGATAGAAAAAGTACAAGTGGTACGTGCCATTTTATTGGAAAATCACTTGTCTCTTGGTTCAGTAAGAAACAGAATTGTGTTTCACTATCAACATGTGAAGCTGAATATATATCAGCAGCTCTCGCTTGTACTCAAGTACTATATATGCAACAAACACTTCAAGATTTTGATATTCATTTATCAAATTCTATTATATACTGTGATAACACTAGTGCTATAAATCTCTCTAAAAATCCAGTAAATCACTCTAGAACCAAACACATTGATATCCGTCATCATTTCCTTCGAGATAATATTGACAAAGGAAATATATGTCTTGAATATGTTCATACTGACAATCAATTAGTAGACATTTTTACTAAGCCTCTGCTCGAATCTAATTTTATTAGATTACGAAGAGAGCTTGGTTTAATTTCAAGAAAAAATCTTGACTAGGTAATTTCTAAAGAACGTCTTCTTTTTAGTTATCCTTTAACCATAACTTTTGCATAAACTATTTTTTTTACATTAAATATAAGCCACTGCTTTATTTAATGGTTAAATTCTCTTTACTCATTTTTTATTCTTTTCTTTTAGTGATCGTCCTTTCCTTTCTTATTTTATAATTTCAGTTTTAAAAGGAGAGCTATTTTTAGAGTTAAAATAAAATTTCTGCTTATGTTTTCTTGGTTAAAATTTTCCATTAACTCACATCCATAGGTTTATACATAAGAAACTTGTATATAAGCTTGCAATTTTTTTTATTTTGTTCATCTTTTTTATCTAACCATAATATTCTATACAACATACACTATGGCTCACATTTGTGATAAATGTGCTCAAGAATCATACATTTCTATTACGAGTTCTGAGTCGGAGGAATTTTATTCTCCTACAACACCAAAACAAAAACCAAGTTGTCATCATCAATGCTCTTGTATGTCTGATAAAACTCCAAATTCAAAACGAGTGAAGAGGACACTGTTCTATTCTCCTCGTACCAAAGCACAAATCGATAAGATACACCACTACCAGAAACATCAGATAGACCTTCAGAGACAGCTCCATTACGGGCAAAGTCAACTTTATCACGAGCAACAACGGACATCGGCACGATTATCCGTTTTAGAAAAGTTGGCAACATTTTTCTGCGGTTCCAACAAGCATGACGTGCATGAACCAATGCCGTCTAGGCCATCAACATCTAAAAGTCCTAACTCGTGGGATCGGAACTATGAGAAGAATGAAGGAGCTCAGAAACAATGGAGTCCATGGTCAAAACGTATTGAAGGAAACAACGATAATTCTAATGACGAACTTTCTCATTAGATTTATATATAGTTATTATATCTTTATCTATCTCTTGTGTAATAACGGTTATATTTTGTATTAAGAATGAAATATAATATATATAGGTTGATATATTATAAAAACTTGCAAAATAACATGATTTGCTCAGCAGGCCAAAATCGGTCGACCGCCCCATATATAACCGGTCGACCGTTTGCTCTCTGGTTGAAAACGGTCGACCGGCCATATTTCATAGGTCGACCGGTTGACGTATTTTCAGTTTTTATATATACCTATGCGTCATTTTTTCCCTCTACCCTCTTTCTCTTTTGACTCAAGCTGTTCTTTTACCCAAAATCACAAACCCTAGTTTCCTATTTTCAAATCCCAAATCTCAAATCTTCCAACAATGGCTCCTCCTCAAAAGAAATCCAAGAAAGGAGCAACCTCTGAAACTTCATCTCTTAGCATCTCCGTCAAAAAATGGCTTCAAAGTCCAATTGCTGTAACAAGATGGAATCAGATGACAAACTACAAGTTTCATCCAGGATCTTTCATCAAATTTGATGATTTCACGGCTTATGGAGTTCGGAGGTTAGCCAATAATTCCAACATTACTCCATTAATAGATTTTTCAGAAAATAGTGTGGAGATAAATCATTTGATGATCAAATTGTTTTACGCCAACATGAATCTTGATGAGTATCAACCTGATAATCCAAACGGCGTCATCTGGTCTGTGGCAAGCAAATTTTTCTTACTCATGCTAGAATTGCCTCTATACTTGGTATACCAAATCGAGGCGATGAGTTTTCATCAACCTTCTGCGAAGTCTTCACTCGAAATAGTACCAGTCATCAGTTCATAGAAGACAATAGTGATGGCACTAAGTCTATTGGACTTCGACCGACAGCCAGAGTACTTCATCGTGTTTTGATGCATTCTCTTTTTCCTAGACTTGGAAATTATGATGCAGTATATAAAGAAAACTTCAAAGCACTCTATGCTATATATGGTGAAATCCAAATCAATTGGGTACACATGCTTTTTGATGAAATTCTCAAGGTACTTAACTCTACACGGCCTCATTTCTTCTACAATGAATATATTATGCGACTTTTGTTAGCTTGTGGGGTAAATCCTCCTGATTCTGCAACCTCAAAACCAAAATGCATTGATTCTATAACCATCAAACGAATGAAGCTTCCTCCACCTTATCTTGAGATTATGCCTTTTGAAGAATGGCAACAAAGAGGACCAAGAAAACAAAGAGCAACTTCCTCTCGTCCTCGTTCCGATGAAGTAAAACTATTAAATTCAAAGTCATCCACAAAAGAATCACTTGACACAATTGCGGGTAACCAATTTTTGCTTGAATCACGTCTCAAGCGTATGGACTCTAAAATTGATAAGCGCTTCAATAAGGTCAAGTCATTCTTTGGTATGCTATGGGATGCTATATCATGTTCCACATCCACCTCTGTTCAAGCACAAGACCCAGGAAAACGTCCTGCTGCTCCTGTTTTCACCTGGACATCATCTGACGAGTCTACAGGTATGAGTGGTCATGGACATGGAGAATCATCTAGAGGGAACAATGATGAGGAGGAAGAAGAAGATGATGATGATGACGATGATGATGATGATGAAGAGGAGATACGATCTGCTTCATCCTAGATTCTGTTATGGTTTAGCTCTTTAAAAACATTCATCGACACTTGTACTAAATAATGTCATTATTCTTGTTTTTCATTTGACATTATGATCTGTAGTATACTCTGTTATGTTTTGGATGTGTTAATGATTTATTTTGCTATGCATATCATATTCATTCTACTATTCTATTCTCTGTTACTCCTTTTTGTCGATGACAAAGGGGGAGAAAGGGCTAACAATTGCTTGCAGGAACATACATATATAAGAATTCAAAGAGAGAGAGATCACATACTCAGGGGGAGATTTAGATTTGCAGATATATATTGTCATCAATCAAAAAGGGGGAGAATGTTGAGTCACAAGTTTTATGAAAGTTTTGATTTCTGACAAATAACTAAAGGCGATCGACAAAACAAGGTCATTAGAGCTACATATGTTACTCTAGATTGTAGATTGATAATTTGATATTATATTAGTGATAAACTTGTTAAAATCTATCCTCAAATAATCATGCATTTTCAAGAAAATTAATATATATACGATTAGAATGTAGTTGCACATTCAGTGTGCAACTTTACAGGGACCGGTCGACCGGTCACAATATAGGCGGTCGACCGTTCCTACATAATTTGCACACTGAACGTGCACACATACACATAACGTATATATATTTAAATTCCTGTCTACTGGTCACTTTTTAACCTGTCGACCGTTTTTAAACAGAAAGCAATTTTTCCAGAAGACACTTCTCTTCTCCAATGGTTGCATCTCTTACCTTTCACCAAAGATCATATCTCTTAATGACAACTGCTCACAAAGAGTTATAACCATTCTTATCTATATAAACTCATCTAATTCGTTGATTAAAATAACATGATTTCATATTCTTTTTAATCTAATCTCTGATCTTACTTTATACGTACTCCTGCATTCTAAAAGCTCTCAATTATTTATTGAATCATTGAAACTATTTCATATCCTTTGATTCAATAAGTAATATACTTTCCTTAATCTTTTCAAAACATCATTTCGCATACTTTGAGGATAAGATTATAGGAAGGGTGTACTGCTAGTGACAAATCCGTGTTTTCAAGAACACAAGTTGTTAACAACAATTGTATTTGTTCTTTCGTTGAAGTCCTCTGTGTTGTAAGAGGCAAGTGTTGAAGTCCTCAGTGAATTAGAGGCGTGAAATCCCGTTCGGCTGTTCGGGTGTTGTAAACCTGTTCCTCCGGGTGAAGCGAGATAGTTAATAGTGAAAATACAGATAGAAGTCTGGGACTGGACGTAGGACGGTGCTCCGAACCAGTATAAAAATCTCTGGTGTGATTTTTCTATTTTTTATTTACTATGCTATTATCATCTATTTCCACATTTATATTGTAGTCCATATTACACGATCCGTGTGTACTATATTAGCACATATAATTGTATACACACCGCACTTTCATTTGGTATCAGAGCATAGCGACTTTCAGTTACACTCTCCCCTACTCAAAACTTTTCGTCCTCGAAAAGGGAAAATGAGGAAATTAGGAAAAGGAGAAAATAAGGAATCATTATATTTTATTCAAAGTATTAAATTTATAAATAATTAATTTTCATAACTAATTAATTTAAATAGAATATATAGTTAATTGCAAGTAATTCTTCATATTCAAGTCTACCAAAGTTTGAAAATATTTCACTTTTCACAAAATTTCTAAGTCTAAATTTTACGAAAAATTTCGGCAGAGTCTCCTTCGTACGGATAGGTCGCGGAGAAATAATAATATCAATAATCATCATATATATATATATATATATATACATATCATATTATAAAAATAAACATCCCAAACCATGGGAAACAATATAATATTGCTAGAAACCTATAATCCAAAAATATACCTATTAGTCGGGAAAAGAACGCTTAATTTATGAAACCAAAAGCAATAGCTATTATTTCCATAAACTTGTACTTCACTTGTAAAATCAAAAGAAGTTAATAATACGTGAAAAGAGATATATTTAAGTTGCTTCATTTAATAACAAACAAATCAACACAATATAATAATAGTCACATGCAAACAAACAACATGACCATCATATGTAACAAAGGAATCAATCATATGTCCATAGCAACCAAACTGATGATTTGTTCAGGTTCAGACATTTTTAGTCGTACAAGATGATAAATAGACTATTAAGTGTACCCTATGCTCAATAGGCTTAGATAAATACTTGATATATTATCTATACATCCTTATAGAGTTAGAAGTTTCCTTTCCTATCATCTCAAAAGCCAAAATAACCAATAATTTCAACATAATATTTAAGTTTATTCAATTGATTTCTTTTTTTACATCATTACTATTCTTTTTTTTCTCATATAACGTCCTTTTCTTTTTCTTACATGTACATATATAAATTATTTCACAATATTAACTTACATACATAACATTTCTTGTTCATCAAAATTCTTATTTAGAAATAATTTCATTGAACGCTTCCATTACTTAAGTTTTACCTGTATAATATTCTATTACATATTCTATTAACATTTCAACTTATTAAACATTTTTGGTAAATATATGTGTTTTAAGAATGTAATTGAGTGTTATACAAGTTTATTTTATTCATGTTAGTTAACAAAATATTCAATGATTACATATTCTAAATTTTTATATCTTTTGATTTACAAGTTACAAATTTCCAATTTCTTATATATTTTATTCATAAAATTCCATTCTTATTTATTTAATTAATTATTATTTATATAAAGGCCAATCACTTACATATTTTGTTTTCCATTAAAGATTTATGCCATTAATGAATCATTTCACAAAATATTACTTAAGCTTCTACAGCCTTACTTAATTTTATACCTTAATTTAGTTATAGAATAAAAATTTAAATTTTAGGTGTTCACCCTTGAAGAGAAAAGAAATACTTCAATATATCTAAAAATTCAATTAAAACATTTAACCTCATTCACTTAGTAGGAATATAAGATAAATTTAAAACATCTTTATAGCATTATGCGAGGACTTCCCCAAAGTTTAAAAAATGTTAGAAATTTGTATCAAAAATTTATATTAAAACATTATGATAAGATTTTAAAAATAAAGTTCCTTAAATCTGATAATTTATTAGACTCAATATTCCAAAATAAGTATAAACTCTAGATTATTAAAGTGAAACTAATAGCATACTCAAATCTTGCACTAAATATCTAAATAAAAGTATAAATTTTCATAGATTCATGATTAATTTTACACACTTGGTTTAAAATGAATATTCAAATCATGGGAAAAACATTTATCATGGTTTAATACAAAATTCAAATAGTAACTAAACCTATAAATTTACTACTAGTACTTCGAAATCAAGTAATTATTTAAAACCATACTTCCAAAATTGAGATTCTAATTTATTTTCCAAGTATATTTAAAACTTCGCAAATCATTTTTTCCATTTATATAATATATCTTCAAATTATACATTCAAAGAAACTTATAAAAAAATTTACAAAAAAACAAAAATTCATTTGAAAATTTCATTTGCAAATCATTCATCTTTAATGTTTTAATACTTTACAAAAAAAATTCTATAAATTTTCTTGCTTCATTTATTAATACCATTTCAGTAATTTTAAATAACATCTTTTTAAATATATGTAAATTATTTGAAAACAATTACTTACATCATTACTTATATTTAAAAAGAAGCTATTGAAAACCTTAAATCCATTATGTTTAAATTTTATTAGTTTTAAATCTCAAAATACTTTTAAACATCATTAATAAATCAATAATCATTAACTTTAAAATGTTTTATTTAATTAATAACTTCTGACAATATTTAGAACACTAATAATTTACTACTAAACCATGTTGTACATAAATAAACAATATTTAAACATTTTAAAGTATTTAGAAAGGAAAAATGATCAAAATATCTTTTATATAATACTTTATCAAAATACTTTTATAACTCGATGTTTTAACAGGTTTATCCTTGTTCTTGCAGACTCTGGCGATGCGTTGATCAGACGCATGGCTAGAATTCTCCAAGTACTTAGCATACCTGTTTCAACACCCAATGAAAATACTTAAAATCATTGAAAAAAGATATGGAAAGTACGTTCCCCCATGGATTGCAGTTACGCAATGGTTATGCCGCTATCCCAGCGGAATCAATTGTAGTGTAGGCATCTCACCCCTCGATTTACGCTATCCAATAATATCAAATGAATATAATAAGTGACCCACCAAAGGGATCCGATAATGACCCACCAAAGGGATCCGATAATGACCCACCAAAGGGATCCGATAAATGACCCACCAAAAGGATCCAACAAATGACCCACCAAAGGGGTCCGATGGAAGGTACTTCCCATATCATTTATTTCAAAATATATCATACAATATATAGTCACCATTCATAATCATAGCTTCAAATATCTCACTTATATAAATTCCATCATATATAAGATTTCATTTTCAAATAGAGTATTTTCCAAAATCAATAGTCTCAAATATATCAAATCATTCTTATATAAATTCCGTTATATATAAGATTTATCTCTTCAGATCAAAAACCTTCCAAAATCAACATTTTTAAAAATCACCTTATACTTATATAAAGTCTGTCTTATGCAAGAATAAAAAAATTTGCAAATCAATTACGCTGCATGAAGATCCATATGGAATTGAACATTTTTGCTTTGCAAAAGGTTTTGAATTTAGAATAGTTTTTTTTATATACAATCATTTTGTGAAATAGTTTGGTATATAAAATGGTTGTGGAAAATACTTTGTAAATAAAATAGTTTGTAAAATAGTTTGAAAATAAAAGGTTTTGAATTTAGAATAGTTCTTTTTTTTTATATACAATCATTTTGTGAAATAGTTTGGTATATAAAATGGTTGTGGAAAATAGTTTGAAAATAAAATAGTTTGTAAAATAGTTTGAAAATAAAATAGTTTGTAAAATAGTTTGTATAAGAAAAATTAAAGAAAATAGTTTGTATAAGGAAAATAAAAGAAAGTAGTTTGAAAAATGGTTTTAAATTAATAGTAGTTTTTCATAAAAGAAAATCCCAATTTAAATTACAAAGATATCCAACCCAACAACTTTCAATTTCAATGCCAAAGCATATCAATAATATTAGAACATAAGATGTACACATGTCATCATTTCGCAACATTACATTCGATCGTTCGCTCGATCACACAAGTTCGCTTTCGAACTAGTATTGTCCATTCAACTATCCTAAAGCAGACTTCGATATGGTTTCTTGACTAGAAACCATCATTCTCCTTGCATAGCCATATACTATGATAGAGAACTCTAGAATCAAACCACAAATCCATATCAATATTCACCATCAAGAATCGAATGAAAAATTCTAATGCTAAATGGTGTAATTCACCTCAAACTTACGTACTCAAATCCGGATCAAATTAATTATGCGAATAAAATAATATACGCACAACTTACGTATTTATTTCAATTTGATTCATCACAATTATACTTCAACTAAATTCATTATTAATCTCATTGATTAATGAAAGTATCATTTCATACTTTAATATTTGTTTCACATAATTTCTCCATTTAACATATAACATTAATTTATTCATTCTCATAATATTGCTTATATTTCTCTTCAATTTAAATTACATTCATTCCACATGTAATATTTCTCATTTAATATTACATTTATTACCAAATCATTTCATAAGGAATTTTCTTAAGTTTATAACCAAATTATAAAAACATAATTCCTTTTTATAAGACATTGTTCAGGTTTAAAGTTATCACAACTTTATTTATAACCATTTATTATAACATCCATTTATTTCATAACAATTTACAAGTCATGGTTTTATTTATAATCAATTCACATTAAATTCAAACTAATTCAGAAGGTTTTGATTATCCAAAATATCCAAATATTTCATTTTTCAATAGTTGAACTACGGTGAAAAACAACAAAATTCACAACAACAATAATTAGCCAATGCTTTTAAACTGATAAAACGCAACTAATCAACAATAAATGATAATAACTAAATTTTACCATTTCATAAATCAAACACATTACAAATAACTATATTAGTTATAAAAATTTAATCCTCTGCATATCATATAATATTAGGAAAAAAATTCATTTCAAAACTTATATAAAACACTTTTATAAATTTAACAAATACACGCTCTCAAATATACACTTAGACAACTCATTCTAAGGTATTACTACCCTATCTCTAATGAGTTAACCCCAACAGGCTAAGGTATGTCTAAACCAAAGCTCGGATACCAACTGTAACATCCCATCCTTTTGGATGATTTAAATCGACAATAAACCACACATGTCAACTAAAATCATTCAAAAGGTAAGACTGTTAATGGGGTAAATAAGAAAATAATAGAAAAGAAGGAAAGATAAAACACAGAATCTCACAGCGGAATGACAAAATATAAAAATCAAATAAACAGTTCATGAAGCTGTTTTACAAATAACATTTGATTACACCTTTACAATACAAATCACAGTTATACATACATTATAAATAAATAAATAATGCAGCGAAACACATGATATAGTGGAATAATTATTAATAAATAGTAGACTCGTCTCCGTCTTCATCCTCCAAAATATAATGGTCTTCAATACACTAAAAAACTCAGACTGACCCGAGCGTAATAAAAAGACAAAACACTCGAGTTAGGACTAAAAGACCTTATGTAAGTCAAATCAAAATAAGTAGAATAGAAATATTACTATAATGGATTCAGAGATGTATAACAGGAATTTCATCTCCTATCAAGTGTACAATGTGGATTTAATTATTTAAAAGATTTCAAACGATTCAAAAATACCAATCTTAATCATTTTAATTAAAATAGATCCGAATTTTAAATTTAAAACTTAAATCTTTCAAATAATTCAATTCTAATAAATAATCCAAATTAAAGAAATTACACGGTTATATGTCATTTCAACCAGTATCCAAATCAAAATTTCCAAATCAATGGAAACCGCTCGAGTTATCATTTCAATCCATAGTGGTAACAAAGATATATACATAAATAAACATCCAATCATCCAAAATGACAACCAATAACATCCATCACAATCCAACATCCAAATCAGCCAATAAATCACAACAATCAATTGATTATCATTATCAGGTGTATAACTTGCAATTTAGATTCATTATTAAAAAAATGACAAATTCAATTCAATATAAATTCAAATTTAACTTAAATGAAATCTAATAATACCAAAAGCAATTAATAATTTTCTAATCACATTATAAATTTAATTTAACTAGCATAAGATAATCTAGTATTCGTGAGTGGGTCAAAACACTCACCTTTGATATTTAGAATGCAAAAATCCAAACAAAGATGCCTTTTCCAATAGTCTCCAAACTCAGCCAAACCTATTTTATGTTATTAGGAATTCCAATACGAGTCCAAGGGAAGAAACTACGCATGTATCAAAGCTCGGATGAGGAAGATATTCAGGTTATAAGGATATAAAATAAAATAAAAATACATACATATTTAATTCTTAAAATAAGAAACTTTAATAACTCACGTTTTCAAATTTGATGTACCCAAAACAAAGGCAAGAAGTGGAAAGCCAAAACCATTAAGGCTAATTCTCATTGTTCAATTTTTTTGAAGGTTTCTTGCAAAAGAAGGCAAGGCGATGAGCAAAGGTACGGATGTGGTTAAGGAAGAAATGGATGCTCACACCTTTTTATTCTTTTCTTTTTCTAAACATAGCTTCAGTAAAATGAATTGGCAGCAATTAAGTAGAGGTATAAAGCTATGTTGACATTGAGACTTTGAGGGAAACAAATAGAGGTCTGATGTTTGAAAAAGAAGGAATTTCTAGGGGAAAGAATGATATATGATATAAAACAAAAGAAGAAAGGGAAGCGACAAATGAAATATGTATGGAAGGGATAAATAAAACAAAACTGTATGATCTAAGTAGATGCTTTGGGAAATAAATAAAACGAAACGGAAGAATAAGAAAGGATATAAATTCACGTTTCAATTACATCAAAGAATTGAAATAAAACCAAATGTGGAAATGGTGGCAGGTGTATTGAATAATAAGGAAATGAAGGGACCACTTAGGATCTAGTTAATTGCATGATCCACTCAATTAAATATATTATCACTGAATATACCCATTTTCACACTCGTTTTACAGATAATTAACATATAGTAAAATTTGAATACAATAACCAGTGTATGTTTCTTTCGTTATATTCAAAAATTAATATTAATGTTTCTTTTTTTTTAAATTGAAAGATCCCAAATCGACATAATTGTAATTAATTTCAAAATTACACTTATAACGGATTATAACAAACGTACATTTCTTTCATTAAACGCCATTAATTTCAAATAAATTCTCTTTCCCTTTTATTAGAAGATTCCAAGTCAAATTAACGGCAATAAATTCATTAATTAATTTAAATTCCAACATATACTTATTTTTTTTAATCTTATTATTCAATCAATTATCATATTATATATATACTTAACGTTGGTTTACCATTTCATTACCTCAATCTTCTATATTTGTCACTTTAGTTCATATTAACTGTAGTAGGTAATTAGATTAACTGCAATTGATTTTCAATTTTATTTCAATGAATTAAACAAATAGGTGATGAATGACAAATGTTACCTTCTACTTACTTAATCGCATTTACAAGATTATTATTAACAACAAATGTTATGACTACTTACACAATCGTGATTTACTCAATTTTCCATTAATTTCATATAATTTCCCCTTTTATATAACATTTAATTCATTTCCTTATTTCAACTTATCATCAAATAACGTTACAATTATTTTAATCACTAACATACAATTCCAACATTAAACCCAACATTCAATTGCCTTAATTCAATTAATTACCCATTCAATATTAAAACGATAAATTAATGAGAAAATAGTTAATACAATCGTTTATAATAATAATTCATACCCCTTATCTTATTCTTTACAACCAAGGGTTATAATTTGCTTACCCAAAAAGGTTTTATATTCAATATTAACCTATTTCAATTAATTACATACAAGTTCACCATCTACATCATTTAATTTATTTCATTATTTACAATCATAACCAAGTCAACCTAAAATGTATTTCAATTAGTTTGAAATTACTTCAAATATTTATCAGTAGCGTTCAGATAACACCACTGATTTCATATTCAATATTAGCCAATTCTAGTTGATTACATATAATTTCAACGTTCAATGTATTTCCTTATTCTTAGTTATAACTAATTATAATCTTAAAGTCACTTCAATTAATTGGAAATTAGATTAAAATAGTTAGCAATTACCTTATATTAACATTACTAACATTACATTCTAGTTATTCTTCTCCTTGTAACATCAATTTTTTTTAGTTTTATTTCAATACAAAATTATAAAATATTATTTAATTAATATTTTAATAATCGAAAATTATGGGTCATTACAGCTCTTCATGTTTCAGATATGGACAGAGGATGAAGTGATGGGTGGTGGTCATATCAAGGTAGTGGTGGAGCAAAAGGAGGTGGCCAAGGCAATCTAAGATGATGTTGTTGAAGTTTGGCTCGGCTAGGCATGGTTTTAAGGGTTTTAGCAATGTTTTGTGTGGTTTTTGATCAAGTGAAGTGCACGACCAATCATGGTCAGATCTAGCCAGAGGCTAAGGATGATGGCTAGGGGTGTGCACTTGCTGGTGGCGGCGGCTAGAGGTGTGGCCGTGGCCAAATATGGAAGGTATGGTGAATTATTGGTTGACAGTGCATGGATTCAAGTAGTTTTGCACTGTTTTTGATGATGTTTGCTCAACTTTGTGTTCATGGTCTGATTTGGACAGAGGGGTGGGGTGTTTGTCCATGGATGAGGAGGGGAGGGAGATGGTGGAGCTGATGGAGAAGGGATAGGCCAAGCAAACTAGAAGAAGAGCAAGCAAAAATCAATAGAAAATAAGAAAGAAAAGATGAGATAAAGGAAGAGAGAAGCCATGGCTTACCATTCTCTTTTGGCCATGAATTTTTTATAATGGAGAGAAATGTTTTCACGTGAATGAAGTGAAAAAACACACGGCTATGGATGAGAAGTATATGGCTATCAATGAATGCAAGAGTTAGAAAATGAAAAGGTGGGAAAACAAAGAGACTTAAGCAACTAAAGAGTCACAAAACCTTTCATATTTCTTTTATTCATTTTGAAATTTATAAATACATATAAAACTGATAAAAAAATCATAAATGAAAATAAATAATTAAATTTTAATTAAATAGGATTTAAATTAAGAAAATGGCTTAAAATGCAAACTAGTCCTTAAAATTGGAAAATAAATTCAACAAGCTTTGGAAAAAAATTATTATCACTATAAAATATTATAAAACAAAATTTAGAAATAAAGTAATCTTTAAAACATATTAAAAGTGAAATAAATAATTTAATTTAGAGAAAACAGAAAAGAACTAAAAAAAATTGTTTAAAATTCAAAAACAGGGCTTAAAATTTACAAATAGAATATCACTTGCCTTATGAAATTTCTATTTAACTTTAAAACAAATAAAAAGTCAAATAAATAAATAAATGAGAAACAAATTAAAGTAGGAATGATAATAAATAAGTTCTTAAAAAAATATAAAGATAAATAAAGAATTACTTTAATTATTTGAAACTAGGAATTCAAATTTATAAACAGAATACATCTGACATTTGAAAATGTCAATAACACTTTTAAAAATGTTTAAAACCAAAATATATACATAACATGTTATTTTACCCATATAAATATAAATTAGAACATTACATGACCAAATAAAATATTATTTAAAATAATTTAAAATAAACAATTTTGTTAAATACATCAAATTTCACACAATTGTTAAAAAGGCATAACTTTCACATTATAAATCAGATTTCAACGAAACGAAAAGAAGTATTCTTAAAATTTTATTTACTTTTATAATAAAAGATAAAATTCAAATTTTCAAACTTTAAAATTTTTAAATTTAAAAGTCAAAGTTGACCATATTGACCAAAATACAATTTTTTTGGAAAATATTCCTTTCAATCATATTTGAAAATTCTAATTCACATCAAAATCAAAGTTTATATTAGAAATAACAAAATTGTCTAAATTAAATAAATAAAATAAATTTAAATCAAAATTCAATTAAAATAATTACAAAATACAGGGTTGTTACAATTAATTAAAATCGAAAATATGATATAAAAACAAGAATAAATAAAAAGCTTTAATATAAATATATCTTTTGAAATTAATAAGATAAACATAATAAGTATAAATTTAAAAAACATAAAAACATACATAATTATAATACTAAATATAATATAATGTAAAATCATCTGAAAACGTTAATAACATGCAAATTTACAAGTGTAATAAGAAATTGAACAAGTGTTAGCTTAATCATATAATAACAAGTGTCACGTTTTTGTTTTTCTTTTATTTTTTAAAAATAAGGAAACAATTTATATATATATATATAAATATATATATATTCTCCCTCTTTCTCATTTTCTTTGTTCATATTCAAAACTTAAGAAAGCTTCAAACCGGGAATAAAATTTAAAAGCAAAACAACCTCTTCAATTTTAAACTTGAAGCAAACAAAATCAAAGAAGCAAAGAGAATCTCAATCATCAAGCAAATCTAATTCAAGTAGCAGATCAAAAACAATTTCCAGTGTTCAAGTTTTAAAAGCTCCTCTGTTCATCAAACCTGTGAGCAAACTAAATTTTTTAAAATTTAAACTGTTATTTCTTGATTGCATGTGACAAATGCTTGAAAGAATATTGTGAAAAATGTTTATATAGACGTAAATATGCCAGCATGTATATACATGTAGAAAAATTGGGTGCATGTCTGTGTACAAGCATATTTGCCTCTGTTCTAAGTATATAGGCTACAAAACTTAGTCAAAATTCAAAATCTCTTCCCATGATTCTTTTTATGCTTTAAGGTATAAACAAAATATGTTTGTATTATCAAGATCTAAGTTTTACAAATATTTCCAAGTGAATATATTGGGTAATTATTTAGAAAACAAGAAATTATAGTGGAAATAAATTCAAGTCAGAAAATCAACTGTTAAAATTTTAAGTTTTGAGTTTATAATCTGATTCGTACTTAGGAATTATGATTTTTAAAAGTTATATCAAGATTTTTCGTTTAGTATTGAGTGAGGAATTCGTGGTTGAACAGAATATGGTTTTTTGGAAAATTCCGGTTATCGCGAGGTTCAGTAGCCTCGGGGTAGTGGCCGGAGGAAGGTCGTAGGTCGGCTGCCTCGGGAAAAATGATGGGTGAATTTTCTGATCACCGTGGTGGTCTGGCGACGTTGAAGTAGGGTTTAACGACCTGTTTTGGTCGACTAGGTTTAAGTGGTTTTTGCGGCATCGTCGAGGCACGGACTCGACCGCGGTGAGGGAAATCGATGCGTGGTTTCATAGCAAAGCTTTGGTCGGAGTGTCGAGCCTTCTGGTGACCGGAGGTGGCCATGCGAAGTGGTTCTTGGATGAACCGTTTTGTTCCTGGTGGAAGTCGATATGCTCAAATTCGATTTTGTGGATGTCACGAGGTCTGGGTGGTCGGACTGTTAGGTGAGATGGTCGTCGACGTGCTGGAGGTGGCCTCGATGGTCGGAGCTGCTTCGATCACCTATGCACGTGCACATGTGTCAGACTTGGGTAGTTGCTGTGTTAGGATGGAAGAAGAGGAGTGTCTCGGGAAGAATTGGTTTAGGCTCGAGGACGGTATCAGATTTTCGCGAGTGTGTAACGGGTTTTGAAACTTAAATCAAAACAAAGAAAAAAAGGTGACTCGGGTTAGACTTGGGAAAGTTAGTATTTGGCTCGGGTAGGAACTCAGGTTAGTCTCGGGATTTTTAAAAAAAATGTATGTTAACAAATTTTAAAACTATTTTCGTAAATCAATTTCTTTAAAATAATATATGTTTATTTTAATATTTGGTTAAATAAATTTTTTATAATTTATTTTAATTTAAATTAATTAATTGTATCCTTAAGTTTATTTAAATGAATTTAATAATGTAATTAAGGAGTTAATTAAGAAGATGAAATGTTTTCAATTCATTTGTTAATAATAAATTAATTACAAGGTCTATTAAATAATAAGATTTAAATAATAATTAGGTAATTAATTAAGATAAATGCTTTATCTTAAATTAATTAAGGTTTTGGGTTATTAAAGAATAATTAATTAATTAATAAGTAATTAAGGATAATTAATAAGTAATTAAAGGATAATTACATAATGTAAGTAATTAAAAAATAATTAACTAAAAATTAAAGGTTAATTAATTAAAAACTAAAGGTTAATTAATAACTAATTAAAGGTTAATTAATTAATTAATGATTAAAGGATAATTAATTAAGGATTGATTAATTAATTTCATTAATTAATTAAAGTAATAATAAATGGTTCATAATTAATTAATGTTAATTGAGCTAGATTTAAAAGCAATTAAAGTAATTGATTTAATTTATTTGGAGATTAAATTGAATTAATTAGGAATTGAACAACAAATTAATCTTTCTTATGGATGATTAATTATATTGAATTTTTGGATTGATTAATATCACCAATATATTAATCTGTATTATTTTATGATATGAATTGCTTTGGATTGATTATGAATTGCTTTGGATTGAGCTGTGTTAAATGTAAGTTATTTGTCTGTAATGAACTGTTGTGTGAATGTGAACATCTGAATTGAATTAAAATTGTTTACATATTGACCTTTAAGACGGTATTTGAATTTCGATGAGACCGGGATCAGATTTCAAATGGTTATCCGAAAACCACATCGGATCTTAAAGGTGGATCTTTTGTTTAAAATATTAAAAATGGAAACTTGTATCCACATGTTTTAAAACAAGCGCTCATTATTCAAAAAGGCTAGGGGAGGACATTAAGTCATAAAACCCATTTCGAATAGTGATACGACGGAATAGAATTGCATTTGAAGATGGTGGTTGAAGACCGGCTATTTTCGAGAATGAAAGGATTGCCTGTTGATTGTCTTTGCACCAAGTTGCTTCGGTATATAGATTACCTTATGTGATGTGGAGTCCAGTCGATATTGAGATATCCGGATTTGCAAGGACTTCTTTCCTTAATTGGACAAAGTGCCTTCGGTTCCATTCAGACCCAGGATGGACTTGTATGGATGTATGTCTGACATTACACTTTGAGATATAAAGCTCGTTTCTATCAAATATATTTCTATTTGGCGGTGGAGAATTTATTCTCTTTTGGAAGACCCTGTTGATGTTATTTTCCACTGTTATGTTATATTCCGCTGTTGTGTTGTATGTATTGGCTCTGATGATGCTGGTCACTTGTCATAGAATGTTGTAATCCATGTTGTGTATCAATAAAATTCATGTTGTTTCGTTGTGTTGTTGTCATCTAATGTGTTATAGCTCCAGCAAACCGGACTCCAACGTTTGAATATTCGACATTTTAATATGGGCGATGTATTGGATGCCGATTTTCGAAGGTTGAAGTGCGTATCGTCACACTTGTGCTACCTTTTGCTCCACCTATTGGGTCATCTTATTACCTCCAACATCCAACATAGCGTGCCCCTCATCTCACTTTAGGCTAATGCGAGATCATCTTGTGTCCATAGAAACTATAGGGGAAATGCTGTTGGTACTGGCCCTTCATCCAAACAATATCTAGTTGCGCCCCTTACCTAAATCCCACGTGATTTGGACTTCTATTTGACCAATTACTACCATTCTTAGCATAAGCGTGTCCTTATCTCACTTCAGACTAATGTGAGACATTGTTCTGTCTAATTGGGAATGCTATTTGATATAGGTCCTACTTTCATCTTTGTTTATTAACTTAGATAAATTATTTAAATAAGCCTTTATTATCATCTTTACTTTCCACGCTTAGTAATTTATTCCAAGTCTTAAAATAAGCCCCATTCTATTCTTTTTATTATAACCTGCGTTATAATCGTGCTTATTACTCAACCTTAGGTCTAAGTGTGAAAATAAGCTCTTTCATCTTTTACTCTTTCAAGTTATAATTATACGTTATAACAAAGCGAATTAATTGATCCAATTTTAATCATAATTAGGCATAATTTCAGCCCAATTCCACTTATATTATAGTCTTTATAATTTACATGTTATAATTATAAATAGGCCAATCTCTTAAATTCAGTCCAATTAATATCATAATTAGGCATAATTTTAGTCTTAATTCCATTTTATTACAGTCTTTATAATTTACATCTTATATTCCATCATTTCAGTTTTCTTACAATTTAATCCGTATTCGCGTTAATCTTATTCTAATCTGTACGCAAAGAAGAAAGCGGAATAAAAGAAAATTGAAAATAGAAGAAAATACAAAACATATAAAGAAGATGTAAATAACTTATAAATAACTAAAATACTGTCAATAAACTGTAAATAATTGAAAAAGCTATAATTAACAGAAATAAATTAAAATTACTGAAACGAATAGCTAAAAGGAAATTGGCTGAAAATAATTTAAAAACTATAAATAAACTACTGAAAAGGCTATTCCAAAAATCGTAGTAAAACTACGACTATTGAAAACCCTATTATTTGAAATTACTTAAAGATATCTTAAAATAATTACAATCACTCACCTCTGGTCTTTAGCTCTTTCCTTTACGACTTTACGGGTCCACTTGAGGTTATTAAAATATGTTTATTAAAAAGATTCTCTCCTTGGAAAATTATTCATTTTTGGGTCCTTCTTGAAAAGGTGAACCCAAGCGGAGAAAATCTGGAATGAGAAAAAGTGCTAAGCCTAGGGTCTTATTTATAGGTGCAGAAGTGGATCTCAGACTGTTGGATTTAGGGATTGAATAGGATGCGACCACGTCATAGGCTGAATAGGAGCCATCGAATGGAAGCACGGAAGGACCAAATGAAACAAAAGAATGCAAAACAACGTGTATGAAACTTCTGCTGACTCATTGTTGTATCAAATCTTACAATGCGCCTTGTCAGAGGCTTATCTTATATTTAATTTGTTAATTGCACCCTCAGTAATATACAAACTATAAATAATGTTTTCTTCTCATCAATTAATTTCTAATTTGTACATTTTATTTCAGGTTAAATTTCCATTCGTCTCTCTTTATTCGCATGTTTCATTTCAGTTTTCAACATCCCATTTAATTTACATATTTACGTCTAAAATAAATAAATAAAAAACATATCAATATCTTTCCACATTTATATCTGAATTAAATAAATTACCATGTGAATTTTTATATCTACATTTTTTTCATATTCACATCCGTTGTAATTAGATAAATAACATATGTCCACAAACGCATATATGTTGTGTATTAATTAGTAACCTTATTCTTTATCTTTAAATTGAGCAATTAGTTACATTAATTAATTGGTATAAATGTTTTCATGTTCAAAAACCAAACAGACCCTTATTCCTTACTAACAAAGAAATAACATGCCTTTTATTTTCTGTAAGAAATGCAATCCTTCCATAATACACACTTGTCTTTTCTTTTTAAAATATAACGTTTATTTTATTAAATACCTTCTTTTTTTATAAATATATGGTTACTTTTTTCTCATTTACAATAACCCATCTCATTTGAATATCGTCATCTTCACATTTCAAATTTATAAAAGTAGATGCCTTCTTTTTAAATATACTATTATTTATATTATTTCTTTTTCTTTTTTAAAACACTGTTTATAAAATCATACATATGTTCAAAAATGAAAAGTTTATTTCACTTATCTCAAAACATGCGTCTATTTAAAATGTTCATTTCATATTGACACAAATGCAAGTTTTTATACTAAACTTAAACATTACAATTTAATTCCTCTTTCCCTTTCTATTTGAAACAATTCAATAAATTTACTGCCAGTTAGTTTCAATACTAATTTCAACGAATTCTAATTGTAAACACTATTTCTTTTCACTTACAATTATTTATTAATTTCTCCTTAAATTTCGGATTGTTACATTCTCTCCTACTTAAGGTATTTCATTCCCTAAATCTCTAAGGATAGAAGAATGAAACAAATATTTTCATCCAAATTCTACAACCAACTACTTAATCATCATCCATTATATACATTATTCCTTGGTTTTTCTACAACGATTTATGATAGTTATGCAAATAGTGTAGTGATGATGTCCCTAACTAATGCAAAAGATTAGGCGGTCCACTGATTCAGTCGACTTCCTTTTATGAAATCATGTTCGTGTCATGTGTCCAAATGAATGCAAATTCCCTAATGATAACTGATAGTTTTATATGCGTGCTACAATCATCATCCAAATGCAATAATCATTTGATAATCATCCATTTATAGCAACCATGAAAATAAAATAAAATAAAAATGCAAATGTGCACACATCCATATGCATATGCTCTAGTATCCTACTTGGGCCGATCCCTAAAGGATAATAGTGCCTAGTGTAAGTATATGTGTCACGGTCCAAATTTCAGTGTTCGAAAATCGACACCCGTACTTCCCTTGTACTCGAATTCCGCAGATTCAACCGTTGAAATTTGACTCGTGCTGGAGCTTATAACACATTAAGTATAACAACACAGCGGAAGAAAAAGAAATGAATGTCATATAAAACTCCAATTAATACAATATCCAATGATATACAACAATAATATCAACGTGATACAAGAATATCAGAGACAATAAACAACAGCGGAAAACAAATAGCAAAAGAGATAACTCCAATATCAAACTGCAACTCCAATCCATTGCTCCAAAGCGAAAACTCCAAACCACTAGCTCGAACCCCCATCAAGGTTGCACAAAGCTAAGCAAGTGCAGCCTATGCACTCCAAAGAATCCAAAGAATAACAAACCTAAAGCTGAAGGCTACCAAATCAATATCTATTATCTGACTGTCTGAAAAACCAAACTCTAGACTGCCCGTGTGGAAAATTGTGGCATCCAGAGTTTAGGAAGGGAATAATAAACTCCGGGTCAATCGTGAGACTGGTATGAGCAAATAAAAATAGTTTATCTTTAAAAACAAACAAAAGAATTTAAATTTGAAATCCCCAATGTTTTTTGGAAAATGAAACTACCATAAGGCCTCTCGGCACACACACCATACAATCGCACACTTGGGGGAGATTTCTCCTTATGATAGTCAAACATGCTTACTACGCAAAATCCTTTTTGATATTATTATTAGTGCATAGTGCAAAAAATTTCGAAAGTATAATATTAATCTTATCTAGCTTAGGTACCATTATACTATGCCTACTATAGCTATCACCTGAGGTGGCAGGTAATACAACTGCAATCTTAAATGGCTCGTGTTGTTTGATTGGATTTCCAACAAATGGTCAGACTAAGGAACTTCATATTGCCACATGGGTACGCCTTTGGAGGGACGCCCCGAGAACCTACCCGACTCTCTATCAACACAAGGACGGTTACCCCCTTCCCGGGAAGTAAAACCTAGGATATGCCACCCCCGGTCGTTTGCGACCTTTACCCGAGGATCCTCCACACCAACAACATCACACAATAATAAATATACAGCGTCCACATGAGTAAGTATCTGGGCTCCATACCATAATACCACCCTTTTCCAGAAGGAATGGACATACCCTAGGGGCACTATCCCTGAAATCTTGCCGCATCTTTCCTGTTTTGACCATTACCGAGTTGTGAGGCTCGATGAGGTCTCGTCCACAAAGTTACACTTTTTCACAAAGTCATGCTTTGATCAACAAATGATCAGCACCACTTCGTATGCCACATTACCAAATTGGGAATGTATCACTAGTAACCATCAACTACATAACCTCTGAGCTCGTACGTCTCAGAGAAAGGTGTTAAGCTAAGTGAATAAATCTCCGCCACCAAACAGAAATGTATTTGATAGAAACCAGCTTTACATCTCAAGGTGTAATGTCAGACACACATCCATACAAGTCTGTTTCGGGTTCGAACAGAACCGAAGGCACTTCCTAAGAAGCCCTTGAAAATCCGGATAATCCCTAATCACGTAAGGACTTTCCATCACATATGGAGTCTCTATACCGGGGACCAGTCGATGCAGAGACATTCGACGATCCTTACGTTTTCGAAAATATCCGGTCTTCACCACCGGTCTTTAAATGCTATCCATAACGTCGTATCATTATTCGAAATGGGTTATATGACACAAGGTCCTCCCTCGGCTAAACCGAATAATGAGCGCAATATTTAAAAACATATGGATATGGGTATCAACTAAGTCACAATTTAAGACCCAAACTTTTCTTTCAAATGGTTTAAAACAAATTACCATTTTCAAATCATTAAACAAAAAGATTCACTTCACAAAGTTCACCCAGATTTCACAAAGATTCATTCACAGCTTTTCAAAACAATTCCCGTTTCAATTTAGATTAACTCATTCAAATTTTAAATCGAAGATTTAATAGCTTTCAAACTCGTTTCCAATTCAAATCTTTTATATAAAAGGTAAACCTTTTAAAGTCCTCTTCGATTTTAAAACAAGGTTTAATAATCTTTCACAAAGGTTCATTCATAGCTTTCAAAACAATTCACAATTTCATTTCAAACTTGAAACTTTTCAATACAAATTGGAAATCCTTTCCTTTTATGAAAGCTTTTATTATTTGAAAACAAATAGTTTCCCTTTTTGGGAAAAACTGATCACATTTACATAAGTTAAAGCCATTCAAGTATAGAACTTGGGTTTAAATTTAAATTCCCAAAACAATAATTTTTTTTAAATGGTTAAAACTCATTTAAACACCTTTATAACTTGTATAATCTTTTTAAACCATAATTTCCAAATCATTGAATTCAATTTCAAATATTGAATTCAAATTTTAAAAAAAATTATTTAAATTTCAAAACCTTATCAAGTTATTCAAAATAACTTTTAACTTTGAAACTCATTTTCAAAAGCTTTCAATTTTAATTCCAAAACTATTTTGGATTCAAAAATTCAATCTTTAAAATCATTAAAAATCTGTGACTTAACCGATTTCCTCATGCAATCCATATTTGTGTGTGTATGGTGTAGTCCAGGGTTTTTTTACCCAATAGTCCAACAACATCAATCATCATAGATTCAATCATATAAATATCGATAAGCGGTATATTCTATAACGCTTATCTTACATTCACAGGTAAATAGATAAACAATATAAATCTATCACAAATAAATAAATTACATTCGTCACAGATAAATTACATTCATCACAACTTGAATCAAAACAATTCAAAATCATAAAGCATCACACAACAGAGATATCAAACAATGCACAACATTCAATAGAATATAGTCATCCATAAGTAAGATTAATTAATTATCTGGTTAGCTTAAATCAGATTAATTACTTATGAATAAACTACAAATCCTGATTAATTAATATTAATTAATTACAAAACATTTAATTCATTATCCTTTAATTAATCATTAATTAACCTTTAATTAATTAATTATCCTTTATTTAATTTTCCTTAATTAATTAACTACTCCTCAATTAATTATCATTCCATAATCACCTTCATTAAGTAATTAACCTTAATTAATTAATTATCCTTAAATAAATTAAGTGATTAGCCTTTAAATCATTTTTTAAAGTAATTATTCTTTTAATTCATTAATCATCCTTAACTAATTACCTTAATTAATAAATCACATAATTTATTATCCTTTAAATAATTAAGTAAATAAACTTTTAATTAATTACATTAAGAAATTTATTAATACCTTTTGATTAAAACTTAATACACTAATCTCAATTTATAAATCAATCAACCTTTAAATAAAATAATATTTAAATTCCAAAACCATTTCTTAATTAAGGTTTCTAATATACTTATTTCAAACATTGTTTAATTTAAGCATTATGAAATCCCATTAAAAAAATTTACATATATATTCATTATCATCATATAAATTTTTTCTCAAAATCAATTTATTTTCAAAACAATTTAAAAATGTTTAACCTTAACTTTTTCCTTTGAAAAGTTGTTCATATTTTTAGTTTAAAACCTTGGTACAATATTCATTTTATAAATTTAAAACCTGGTATAGATTGTATTTTCAAAATTTTGAAACCTGTACATATTTTCATTTTTTTTATATTTTAAAACCTGCTGCCTATCAAACAGACCCGAGCCAATTTGAGTTAACCCGAGCCTTACTTCGAGTTTTCTCGCCTCCCTCTGTTGCTTCGAGTCGAACCCACGTTTTCACGTGCTTAAACTCGAGTCCCTCATCTTCTTCTTCTTCAAACCCATCTTCAACATATACACTGTGATACGTATATACGTGCAAAAACGATCGGAATGTCTCCGATCATCGTGAAGACCCTCGACAAGTCACTGATGACCTCCTCTTTAACCTCGACCAACCCACACCCTCAAATTCACCATGGTTCGAAAATGAGTTGAACGATGAAAAACTGGAACCATACATGATCAGAAAATCACTCCCTCGCCGATGATTCCGGCCATCATTGACCACACCATTTTATCAGAAACTTTGTCAAACTCCATTGCTTCGATTCCCATAGGTCCGGCGCAACTCGATGCCATGATGATGAAGAAATCATCTCGATTCCACCCTCAACCCAAACAGTCAAATAAACCCTAAATCGATCCAGACCGTCGTCCACGTTGATCTAGAATTAAATCAAGCATTTTTCCTTGACTACCCTACTCGCGTCTATCTTCGTTGGAAGGCTCGATCAATGAATTAGTGTCGATGATCGAGATTAGACAAAAATGAATTTTCTGTCCAACTTGAAAATCCCTACAATATACCAAACCAAAAATCCTGATTCGATTGCTAAAATTCATCATATTCTAATGTGATTCCAATTATCAATTCAAAACATGCATTTAAAAGTACTGAATTTTTAGTTTTTAAAAGAAATTCCTCTGCAACTTCCTTTTCCAGTAAATTTTCATTTTTGAGATAATTAACCCAATACACATAATTAAATTTTATTTTTAACATGGATGTTACATGATTTCCATTTTTTTTGATTTATAGACCAATACCCAAAACAAGTTGAGGGAAAAGAAATTTGATTTCCTTTGTAGTTCAAACCTGTGAAATGTTCAATAGAGAAAGGTATATCTGTAAATTTAATTTCCAGATAATTTTCTTAGTAAATTTTACCTTTTTATTATTATTTCATCAACACAACAAATTTCTTTTAAGTATTATAAGTTAAAGAAATCAAGGAAAGAGGGGTTGAATTTTATTAAATCAAAGCCTGTAGTTTTTTTTTCTTCTTTTAACAGAGGTATACACAAACATATAGCTGTTTCCAGACATGCAATCACATAGATCAGTAAAATTCAAAACATTTTTCTCACAAACACGATGAATTTATCACAGCATCAAAATATAAGTCAGTAGTTTGCTCACCTTTGTTTTGAGCAGAGGGGAAACAGAGCCCTGAATCAAAAATGTTGAATTTTTTTTTTGTTGCTTGATCCCCACTTATCTGCTGTTTGAATTCTTGTTGATGCTGTGATGTTTAAATCTGATTTCGAGGCTTTTAAGATTTGATTTTGAACTTGAATCCATTCCCATTACTTTAGGTTTTTGCTTGTTTGTTCTGAGAAAATCAGATTCCCATGTTTTGATCTGTAACTTATTTTGTTTTGATTCATCTTGCTTTTGATCTACTTCAATTTTTGGTTTCAGGTTTGATTTTTTTCTTGAATTTCTAGATTTCGGTCTGATCTGAGACTTGACTGTGTTGAGATGATCCAACCGAGTTGCTGAGATTTTAGATTTGATCTTGAACTTTGCTTAAGTTAAAATGATTTTGTTTTTTAAACTGAAAGGCTCTGTTTTCAGGTTGGAATGAATTAAACAGAGGTTTGATTGCTAATTCTTTTCTGATTTTGATCTTTTGAAATGAGTGAAAGAAAAACATGCAGACTGGTTTTACTCTTTAATTCATTTACAATTTCAAATAAAGAAAATATTTTGCCACTTGTCTTTATTATGTTACACTTGTTGAATTTTCATATTGCATGATTTACAAATGTTTTATACCTTTAATCATTTTCTTACAAATGTCCATTATTGTTAAAATTGTGTTTAAATCCCTCTTTTGAATAACTTTTAACAAAAATTGTTTTAACCCTTTATGCATATATATTTTCATATCTCATTTTATAACTTTGCATATGTTTATGTAATGCATTTTCTACTTAGTTTAAATATATACACAACTAAATTCATTTCAAAAGGAAGAGTGTTTTAAACTTTTACTTTATTTAATTATGTAATATATTTTGTTTCCTTATTTAGTTTTTTTCAAATATCTATATATATACATTAATTCCAAAATATAACTTTCATATATATATATATATCATATATTCAAATAAAATTCAAATTCAAATTCAAATTATTTTATAAAATCTATTTATAAAACACATTTTTATTATTTTGGAGAAACTCAAATAAATTTACCAATTAATCTCACAATTTTATTCAAAATTTTATATTAATTACCAGATATTTCAAAAATTAATCCCAAAGGTTAAATTAATTATCAACTTATTCTTATCTAAAATCCGGGAATGTTACAATATGCATCCATTAGCATCCACTAGCATACATCATTCATAACATGTTCTATTAATATGTTTACGTCAAATCCTATCATCCAAAGGATAAATCCTAAGTTCTACCCTCCCAAAGGATAATAAAGGAAAGAACCTATTCAAAGCTAAAGATGGAAATAGGAAATTCTAAAACTTACTATTAAATAAATGTGGATAGGAGATATGAATTTCGCCTAATCAATCTAATTTTCTCCGAAGTCTCCTTAAGTATGTCGAAACCAAGGCAATTCCTTTATAGACTCTATCCAAGCCGACTTGCGCGGTCTTCCATAAAGAGGTTCTAAAGGTGCCACTCCAATGCTAGCTTGAAAACTACTACCATATGAATTCCACTAATTTCATTTTACTGTTCTTCATGAATCAACACTCCTAAGTTCTTACTAGTATCCTATACACTTTATGGAAATTTCCATTACTACTTCTCAAAGTAATTACTGCTATCTCCTTACACCTTTTCCATTACTCCTAGGAAATGATTCATACCTAATCCACATTTAAGAATTTGATTTGGTATTTATCACCTTGTTTTAAAAACTAAGGTTTCTAAAAAAATTAAAACATCAAATCCCAAAATCTTTATCTTTAAAAGTGTTATCTTTTCGGTTTCTATTAAATTCAAAAATAATTGACTGCTCGATATTTTATTTTTTTGAACTTGCATCCTTATAGCTTTTTGAATTTACATTAATTCCCAAACCTAGAGGGGAAACTTTTTAAATCCAAAACTTGTTCCTCACTTTCTTTTAAAAACCTTTACAAATTAATAAAAATTGGGATTTTTAAATTCAACTGTTATTAAGCTTTTTTTCTTTCAAAAACCTATTTACTTTTTCATCAAACCATTTTTCTTTTAAAATATCTTTAAAATGTCCTTTTTCAAATCATCTTCTTATTATACCTAATAGCCTCATACCTTAAGGTATTGGAACTACTTTATCTAATGAGAAATTCCTAATGCTAAAAACTTCTATGAACCTTTTAAACGTGGACTTCATGTTTATGTGGAGTTATAAGGAATTTATTCTATATTTTTGAAATAAACTATACAGAATATGGTGCTTCCCATACCTTGTACATCTCTTTCATATATTCCTTGTGACTTCATAAAACATTTTTATTGGTTTTCGTAGAAAATTATACCATTATTCTTTTTATTCCAATAGAATAAAGCATGTTTAATTTATACTTTCCTATGATAAAAAATTTCTTATACTTACTTAAATAACAGTTGTATTCACAAATTACTTTATTTCTATTCTTAGAAATGACCTTTCTAAAATACGTCCTTATTTGGGTTAAAACGAACATTGTGCATAACACCGTTACTACAACCCAAAAACACTAGTGTATGAATTTAATTAAAAATAAATATTAATAAACCTCACGTATTATGTAAAAGCATTCCTCTTGAGAGTCATCTACTATAACAATAATGTTATAGTATATGCTCCTTTTATTTTTCATGAAACATCTATTACAACAATAAATGTTGTAACCTATGTTTTCGATACTTAATAAACTTTATGTTTTTATATTCAAAATCTTTGTTTACTTACAAAGAAGCTAGTGAGCTATATATGCTCTATAATTCTTCAAAAAGAGTTTCACCTTTTCAATAAAATTTATATCATATAAAAACTAATTTTAAATTTCATGCCATTTATCAAAAAACCCAATATTTACTTTAAAAACATTGACAATTATACTTTTTACTTTTCTAATTCTATCAATTTTATCGGGCTGGATATAAAGTGTGTTTTCTTCTCATTACCCTAGGAGTATCCTTCCTAAATTTTGGTAATTCGATTCCTTACCAAAGTCTTTTGCTCCAATTCCTCTTTGATGCTTATATTTTTACTCTAAGGCACTACCATTAAATCAACTAATATGAAACAATTATAAATTCTGCAACTATCTACACATAGGCTTTCTTCTTTTCTTATCAACTAAATCTGTTGTACATCTTCAACCTTTTCCTACCTCACTTTGGATTTCAATAATCCGAACCTAAAAAAACAAAACTATTTCTCAAACTCCTACCATGTGTAGACCTTCTCTATGCCCCGAGAAAAGCATCTCTTTAAAGACGTCTGGGAAATTTTTGAAGACTGGAACTGAATCTAACTCTGCTAATGATGAATCGAGGGGATAAAAGAAGCTCAACATGACTAACTCCTATGGGTCGCAAGAAACCTCGAGAGTCCTACAGTTGCATATCTCTTGTCTGACGACTCTCCTCATGCAGTCTGAAATCGTTCCATAAGTGGATACCCAATCCATTCCCAAAATCATGCCATACCCCAAAAATCCCAATACATAGGCATTGCAATCAAACTCTACGCCTACGATAAAAATTTTCAAACCCTTATAAACCATAGATAAGTGTGTCGATCCTCCTATAAGGTATGAAATAACATTTGGGTCTACTATTAAAGAGATGTATGAGTGCAAACAATCAAACAAAGAACTAGAAATGAAAGTGTGTGATGCTCCAGAATCGAAAAGAGTCCGAATGGAAAAATCAAAATAGAAATCAAAACTTTCTATGGTGATTTTTCTTCCTCTATCTGGTCCACTAATAGAAGGTGCTGCATTCAAAGCTTATACTTGCACTGTATGTGCGCCTCCTCTCTACCCTTTCCTATGGGGACAATTCCTACTCATGTGACCAGGTTGTTTGCAATTACAGCACTTTCCCTTTATCTTGCAGACTTTTGCATAATGACCAGTCAACCCAAAACTATGGCACTTCGCTCCTTGCTTGATTTGCTTCTGATGGCCTTTCCTTTTTGACTTGGGAACCTCTTTAAGCTCTTCCTTTGGCAGTGAAGATAGAAGCTGAACTCTCTATTGGTCTTCCAAGTCGAACAGCCTAAACTTTTGCTCCATATCTTCCAACCTAGCTCATGTCTCCTCAAAATCCTCCATACCAGAGAAATTTCTGCCCCCTATACTAGCAAAGTCCTTGCATAGCTTAGAAAAATCGGCTGGTGTAGGTAGATTAAAGTGATTTCCACCTAGCGGTGTTGTATAGGCCATTTGCCCTTGCACCTCTGCACCGTAACTTTACGGAACCAGTTAGCCATACTATGCAAAGAAAAGGAAACTTAGGCTTAAAAGAATCGAAAGAAGGTTGAACTAAACTTTAAGGGGATATTTTATAAAAACACTTTTGTACTGAAAACTATTTCTAAGAGTTCCTTGGAAAATACTTTTAATACAAGTTTTTCTAGAGAAATACTTTACTTTCTAAATAAATTTTTAGGAATCATATAACCTTAGTGTAACGACCCGCTATTTTGGACCATTCAAATCGACAATAAAACCATACATATCCGACTTGAATAATTCAAAATACCGAATTGTTAATTAAAATTTGGCAAAACTTAAAATATACAATAAATAAATCAATCACAGATCACAGAGTAATATAATGCAGCGGAATAGATAAAGAATAGTAGTTCATGAAGCTACTATATACATTAGAGTTAGAAATAAAATACAACCGAATAGTTCAAATGCAGTGAAGTATTCAATGCAACAGATGACTTCTTTGAACCAATCAACTGGAAAGGCTGGAATCTGAATTGATAGTTGGATCTCTAAATGAAACTCCAAACTCCAAAGGTGAGTCTCTAATGCTGTATCACTCAGTCTGACCCGAGCGTAAAGCAAAACACAAAACATCCGAGTCAGGATTAACATTCTTATATCAATAAATCCAACTCAAGTGAAATATCAACCGAAATACAAATAACTTAAAGGATGTTTGGGATAACCATCCTTTAAGGGTCCATGGAACTATCTACAAGGTAGAAATATACACTATAACACCGTGGTCATTTCAGCTTAATTTATACTTCAAAACCAAATATCATTTCACTTCAAATATCTCTATATTTCCCAAAATAGTATTTATATATATTAAATAATTTATACAATAAAATATTTTCAATTCCCTCAACTTAACAAATCGTTTCAACATCAACCCGACCTTCCCATTTAAATTAAATTCAATCTCAATTTATCAATTTAAATTCAACTCAATTCCTAAAATAAGCACTTCAATTTATCGATCTCAAATTCGGATTTGTAATCACAAAAATACCCCTTTATATTTCAAAACTTTAAGTATTCAAAGTTTCAACTAAATTTTTATTCAATTTAGTTTTCTAAAAAATAAATTCAAATTTGGTTCAACCTAAATTTCACTTTAATTCAATTTAGTTGCTAAATAACAAATTCAACTACGTTGATTTCAAATACAGATCCGAATCTCAACATAAACCATTTAAATTCCAATATAGTTCAAGGCTTTAATATTTAAATGTTCTATATAACAGTTTCATATAGATCTCGATTTAACCTCATTATTATTTAGTCTTGAAATACTCCCTTATTAGATTCAATATCATTTAAGTAACCTTAAATTACATTTTACTCAATATTTTCTTTAATTTTATTAAACGTGAAATATTCATTAAATCACTTAAATCAAAAATCCAGTTACAAAATCATACCTTTAAATTTTCCATTCAATAATTTCAAATCGATTTAATTAAATAAATCCTTGTTTAAATACCATTTTTAATAAACCCAAATTTATCTCCCAATCTTAATTATCAACTTTTTACAACGGTAAATTTTGAAATATAAATCTTAAATAATACTCAAACATATTATATGGATTAAATCAATCTCAATAATATTATTATTAAATCTATATATAAAATTTCCATTTATATATATATATATAATATTTTAAGAACCAATATTTATTAAATCCCATATATTTCTTTTCAACTGTAGAAATTTATTTTCAAAATATTTATATGGACCAACGGTGTCTGTATATATTTCCTATCATATAGTCTAGTGCTACGGATATTTATCATTTCAACCCGTACACTAAATATATACGGGTGGATATCATTTCAACCCGTAATCCTAAATTCAATTAAATGAAAATCGCTTGGGTTTATCATTTCAACCCATAACGATTTTTTCCTATTCTAAAGTCCGTTCGGGTATGTATCATTTCAACCCATAATGATTTCTATACTAACAGGGAACTTGGAAAGTGATAAAAGATATGAAAATAATAATAACAACAGGCATATATCATCAAAATAAATATAAACAATAGGATATGTTGTCATATCCCATAAGTGAACAGTTATAGATAATAGCATATATAACAATTTAAATAACTACAGCCTCATATTTCAATTGTCGTTTCAATTGAAATCAAATTTAATAAATAAAGAACGTTAATTGTGAGTGATTGCTCACCTTTCAAGGTTAGAGAGATAGACAATGAAGTTGAGTTACAAAACCCAAGCACGAATCTCAAAGGAAAGTAAGATCGGCACGAATCGACGATCAAAGCTGGTAAAAGAAATCAATGGGAACTGGTCAAATTAGCTCGATAAAAATTTAGGCGAGATGTATTTTTATATTATTACCCTCCTTAAACCCAAAATTCAAATTAAAGTATATATACATTTTATATAAATATTAAATTAAATATATTTATTGAAATCAAACATATAAAAAAAAATCAAAACCAAATTCACTCTATCTTATAGTATATACTTTATATTTGAAACATCAATATCTGAAACTGAATGCACATAACCAAATTAACATCCAAAGATATACATAACAATAAATAATGTAAGTTTAAAGAAATCTAATAGTTTAACCAAATGCAGACTTCCTTTACAAATAATATACTGTAATTATTATTATTATTATTATTATTATTATTATTATTATTATTATTATTATTACCAAAAGTAAAAATATGCTAACACAATGCTAGTAGAAAAATGGAGAAAGGATGCTTATGCTTACCAATATTGACATGCAAACCTACATTTTATATGTGCAATAAAGTGTGTACAAACAAACGTTTATATGGGCTGCTATATACATGTTTTAAAAAATGTTATACATATATTGTTACACATATTCACAGCAGCCGTTATAACTAACTTGTATACATATTATATTTTAAACAACACCTGACAATAGATGAAGGTAAAATAAAAATAATATATATATATATATATATTATAACTAATACAAACCTACAGAGCTCTGACATGTATACTAGTATATCTTCACAACCAACCCAATATGAAAATATGTACCCATTCAAATATCTAAAGTTTTTAGAAACAATACTTAGGCTTACATATATAAAATAAAATAAAACAATAACTTACGCACACAAAAAAAACATAATACTTAATGAGACAAACACACAAGTTGTATTACCTTTCAAGATATCATATATATATATATATATATATGTTAAAAGTTTTCTGCAAGGCAAAATGGGTGGCAAGGTGAGATACGGCTGCGTGTAAGAGTGTGAAAGAAGAGAGAGGGTGGAGAAAGAAAAATTGAGGAGAAGAAAGTGATAGTAGATCCTTGCTTTACCAAAAAAAAGCTTATAAAGGTGAAATAAAATGAGCTGTAAAAGAATTAATGAATAAAAAAACGTATAATTCAAAACGGTGTGGGCCTCAGGTAAATATCCATTCACATCTTTTTTTGACATATATAAAAACTATGAAAAGCTTTAAAATGAAACGGCTATATATTAATTATTATTATAAAACGTTTTAAAGTGATCAAGGAAATAAATATATGGAAGTTGATAAAGGAGAATGAAGTGACCCAAATATGGAATGACAAATAATAATTTTGAATTGATGGAAAAAAAGTAATAGCTGGCATAACCCAAAGTTATAAAGGCAGATGAAAAGGCTTTGTACAATTTAAGGTGAGCTTTCAAATTTTTTTGAATGTTTTATAACTTTCCAGCTGTAGTGAAGAAAATGGAATTTTAAAGGCAAAAATTAAAGTGACCATTCCAATTAAATGAATATAAAACGTATGCATGTTTTGTACATTCATACTTCCAAAATGGTATGACGTGGCAACTGTCGAATTTCAGTAAAAGATGAAATAAATGTAAGAAATGAAATAAATAGGAATGAACCACATTTTTCCAAAACGAAACGTATGCAATAAATCAGCGTAGGGAGATGAGTGAAATAAATAGAAAATGTTAAAATAAAAATAAATATAACATATATGAAAAGGACAACATGACGATTTAGAAATTAATAAATGAGAAACGTATATCCCTATACGTTTTAGTTTCAAAAAGGACAGAAAATTTTATCAAAAGTTATGAAGAGTTAAAAGCATTGAAACGTGGTTTCCGCTGAAATTTATTTTATTCCCAACTAAGATAAGAGAGAAAGGGAAAGATTTCAAACAAATGAATATATTCCAAATGAATGTAATATAAACGGTCGTGGTGTGGTTCATCAGAAAATTTAATGCAATTTATAATTGTGTGAGCTGTACGTTGATTTAAGGAAAAAAATAAAAGCAATAAATGGCTTGATTTAATAATACGTTTCAAATTTGAAAAGAAAAGAGAAGTAAGGGTTGAAATTTTTATTTCAATTAAATGATCGCGTGAATAAGCAAATATCAATTAGCAAATAGCAGAAAGAGATAATGGTATATACGGTAGAAAAGGAATAAATGAAATGTGAACGGATAAAATGCAAATTGAAACGACAGAGAATTAAATATAAGGTGGAAAGGTGTGGCAACGCTCGCCCATAGATTTAGCTAAAACCTTTAAAAGAAATTTAATATGGTATGAGTTGTGCGGTTTCAAATTTGAAAAGTAGATAAATCCAAGTCACAAATTTCAGCACCGATGACGCATATTTTTATTGTTTCTGTCGCGTATCGGATCTCAAAATACAGAAATAAATATACCATAGTGATCAGTACAACGAGACGATCAAAATGGTATATAGATATTGGTGGTACGATTGAATTATAAAAATTCGAATTTTCACTAGCAGAAAAAATGCAGTAAAAACGCAGAAAATAAGATTGACGAAGCTATAGAATTCCAAATTTGGGAAAACGAAAAATGGCGTCTCGGTCAGAAGATGATTTAGAATTTTTCTATGTAAAAATATTCAGGTCTTGAAAATAAATTTATTTTCACCAATTATTAACTGATTTGAATTTAATAGAATGATATAATAAATAAACCTTCATATAATTAATTCAAAAGTTACCATTTGCTATATTTAATTATACGTAAACCAAATATTAAAACTTTATTTCAAAATATTATTATTAAAATTTCTCAAAATCCAAATTAAATACGTTATAAAACCAATTTAAAAATCAATAAAATTTTGTGGGTCATTACACTCTCCCCCACTCAAAACTTTTCGTCCCCGAAAAGGAAGGAGGTAGGAGAATGGAACAACCAGAAATAAAGGTAGATTGAAAGTCAAAGGTAAATAATTAATTTAAAACTATATAAATTTTACTTGAAATATTCATTTGAAAACTTCATTTGCGATTCAGTTATCTTTAATACTTTAAAATTTTCAAAACTCATTGGAATTTAATATGTTTAACTAACACCTTTATACATATATGAAAGCTATTTGAAAACAATTATTTGCATCATTAGTTATATTTACAAAGAAGCTATTGAAAACATTAAATCCATAATTCATAAATTTATAAATTTGTCTTTAGATACTTTTCAAACATTATTAATAAATCATTCACTTTAAATATGTTTTATTTAATTAATAACTTCAAAAATATTTATAACGCTAAAATTTTCTATTAAACAATGTAGTATACAAATAAGCAATATTTAAAAGATTATATTCAAAAAGGAAAGAAGGTAGATTCTGGAAAACAGAATCAATGTGAACAACTAAAGCTGAGAAGATAAGGTAGATTTAAAGAATAGAATCGGGCACGAATCGTAAATTTCAAACCATAAGAGTTTCAATTTCAAATATTAACACAAAATTTCTTTGTTGAAAAATACCTTTATAATAAAATACCTTTATATCGAAATAAATCTTTCTTTCAAAAATATTTTTATAACTCGATGTTTCAACAAGTTTATCCTCGTTCTTGCAGACTCTGGCCATGCATTGATCAGGCGCAAAGCTAGAATTCTTCAAGTACTTAGTAGACTTGTTTCAACACCCAGTGAAAATATTTTGTCCAACCATGGTTCATAGATACACAATGGTTACGCCTGGATCCCCCAGGAAATAGTCCGCATCCGTAACCTTTCTCAGCCCTGCGAGTTACGCCATGATGACTAGTATAGTGCAAGATACACAATGGTTACGCCTGGGTCCCCCAGGAAACAATCCGTACCCCTAGGCCATCTTAGCCAGGCAGTTTCGCTACTAATAACGACCTACAAAGATTGCAGGATACACAATGGTTACGCCTGGATCCCCCAGGAAACAATCCGTACCCCTAGGCCAGACTCAGCCAGGCAATTTCGCTATGCAGTCGCGAGAGGAAAAAAACCATGGGTTACGCCACGGTGGGAACACTCGAGTATCACATCGGGAAAACCAAAAATCAGAGAGAATAATATCGATAGAATGAATCCACAATGTGGCCACAAAGCGGATATCAAGCAGAAGGCACTTTCCATATCATTGCTTCGAAAATATATATCATATAGTACCTTTTCAAATACCTTCAAATATCATACTTATATAAAGTCCATTATATATAGGATTCCTTTTTTCAAATTGAATACTTTCCAAATCAATAGTATATCAAATCATACTTATATAGACTTCGATTATATAAAATTCTCTTTCCAAATTGAGTACCTTTCAAATCAATAGATTTCAAATCAACTTCATACTTATACAAATCCATTTTATATAAGTTCGACCATTCCCAAATCAAGTGCTTAATAATATAAGGTTCTCAATTTCAAATCATTTCAATATCAATTCAGTTTCAAAATCATATATGATTTCACCAAATTTTCTTCCAAACTAAATATCTAAATTTCAAAGTTCCCAAAATAATAGGTTTAGAAAATTATCCCAGTTTCCAAATTAAAATAATTCAAGTCAAACAAATTCATTTCCAAAATCACCATATAAGTACTGGTTTTTAATTTTAATTTAATTTCAAAACCAAATATTTTCTCAAAATCAATTATACTCAAAATGGTTTCCAAATTTATAATTATCCCTTTAAAACTTTTAAACTATCTATTTCTATTTGCAATATCCAATTTACCTTTCTAAAAACCATTATTCAAAACTATTTTTTTTCAAAACATTTCAAAACTAAATTTAAATTCTTTATCAAACATTTTATACTCTTCGAAATTTCTTAGCTTTGAAAATTTAATCTCGATTTGGAAGTGTTCGAACATTCAAAATAGTTAGGAAAATCAAATTTCCAAATTCAAGAGTTGAAAATCAACATAAATCAATAAATCAATTTCAATAGATAGGATTATACTAAATTAAATCCGAAACTCGAGGACTGAACACCGGTCTCACTTTACATTGTTTCAAATATATACATATATCATTCGAAAATATCAAATTATACTTTGGAATTTGAAATCAAAACGGTTTTACAAAATCACTCGCATACCGAAGCTATTAAAGAGGCCTCTCCCCCACTCTGAAACTCGAAAATCAATGTCGATGATGCGAGCACTCATCATCGAAATTATTTTCCAGCGACATAAGTGAGTTCTGGACTTCTATTTTCTTGAAAACTTCTTTGAAATTTCTTCAAAATTATTGGAATTCATTTGAACTCATTTGAAACATTTCTTATTCAAAAAATAATTTTAAATCGTATTATTTTATATATTTTCCAAAATCTTAAAACCAATTTCAAAATACCGGAATTCAATTCTTGAATTTCAAATTTAACCCTTCAGTTATAAATCATTTTTATATAAATCAATTTCTTATAAATTTCCAAAATTTTAAATCCTTTCAAAACTTTTATATATAGAATAACATTTCTTATTTGTTTTATATATAGTTATATAATCCTTATCGAAAACATTTTGTACTTTTATATATAGAATAAAATCATAGTTATCAAAATAATAATTTCGGTATAAACAATTTCAAAAATACAATATACCCGATTTTTCAAAGGGTGATTTAAGAATGGATTTCAAAACAAAGATAAAGATTTAAATTAGAGGAACTCCAATCAATAGAATCCTGATTCGAAGATAGACTCGATCGAAGATGAGATAATTAAATTACAAAATAGAAGATGGATATACTTCTACAAATCGCGGCGACCTTAATCTGGTCAATCGTGTATTTAGCAATATGATGGATGCAGAATTCTAAGGAAAATCGACATTCGATCGCTAGAGATAGAATTTGGAATAACAGGAGATAGTAGCATCTAAACCGAGGGATACATAAATCTTCGGTGAATCAATGCCAATTGTAAAGGAGTTTCACCCGCTTTACAAATCATTCAGTGGAGTTATGGGATACTCCAGAATCAAACGAATATAAATAGAAAGAGACAAGAATTAATTTCGAAACCGAGGGACATTCCAAAATTCAAAGGAAATCGAGTCAGAAAGGAAGAGATTCAACTCGAACGAAAGTGATTCTGTAAATAAATTTACCATATATGCTAAGTTTTGCCTAGAGCCAAAGCTCTGATACCAACTGTAACGACCCGCTATTTTGGACCATTCAAATCGACAGTAAAACCATACATATCCGACTTGAATAATTCAAAATACCGAATTGTTAATTAAAATTTGGCAAAACTTGAAATATACAATAAATAAATCAATCAGGGATCACATAGTAATATAATGCAGCGGAATAGATAAAGAATAGTAGTTCATAAGGCTACCATATACATCAGAGTTAGAAATAAAATACTACCGAATAGTTTAAATGCAGTGAAGTGTCCAACGCAACAGATGACTTCTCTGAACCAATCAACTGGAAAGGCTGGAATCTGAATCGATAGTTGGATCTCCAAATGAAACTCCAAACTCCAAAGGTGAGTCTCTAAAGCTATATCACTCATTCTGACCCGAGCGTAAAGCAAAACACAAAACACTCGAGTCAGTATTAACATTCTTATATCAATGAATCCAACTCAAGCGAAATATCAACTAAAATATAAATAACTTAAAGGATGTTTGGGATAACCATCCTCTAAGGGTCCATGGATGTGACGCCCCACCTCTATACCCATGCTAGCCAAGAACATTACGGTGAATGCTGTCAACTAGCACAGAGAATAAGGCTGTTGAGGAGTGACTGTCCGTGTAATTGCTTTGCGCGAGCATCGAAATGTCAAATAGTATAACATGCATTTCTTTATCAAGAGGGAAATCCGACATACCGACACAAACTCAAAGCTACTACACAGTGGCTATAATATCTTCAGAAACAAATATAGAAATGATCATAACATAGATCAGTCACAGACAATTCATATCACAAAGGCGGAAATAGATATGAATATTACACTAGGAAGTGTACATCTGAGTAGCGCTCTAAAAAGATCCACAATATCACAAAAGAATAGTCACACGAACTACACAAAAGAATAAGCATACATCATGGAGTCTATATCTCAAATGTATACAACAAAAACTACTAATCTAAGTAGTTAACCAAAAGTCAAGGAGGTAATCCCAGATGTAAAGTCAAGCAGAAGCACCTGTAACATCTCGGTCTGACCCGAGTATTATTTAACAAGAAAATAATAAACGGATCAGTCTAGCCATAAATATCAGATGACATGATAAAGAATAAGAGGTATGACTAAACACATAATAATCACAATGCCAAGCTGTGAAATATAAGTAATTGAAAATCAATAAGAGATTAATCAATATCACAAAAATCTTTTCAAAGATAAAAAGGAATGTCATACTCTATATCTCCTTCACAAAAACCATAAATATTGACAATTATATCAATGCCAATCACAAAAGTCAATGACACACAAATTCACCAATGCATAGATATTGATAAAACTTATCAATGAAAATCACGAAAATTGGTGAAACACAAATTCTAGAAATCATCAATAGAAATCCAGAAATCACAAAAAGGGGGAAGGCCCATCACAAACGGGAGCATAAAGCTCACCAACACTTGTATCACAAACGGAACGCTAATTCCATGGTTGCTAACCATCACAAATTGAGCCGAAGCTCCACAAACGGCCCGAAGACCATGGGTTGCTACCCCACCAATTTGAGTCGAAACTCCACAAAACGGGGTTTAGTCTCCCTCACAGACAAAGAGACATCGCACATTGCTAGTCTAAATCACCAAGATGATCGTCATGATCAACGCGAAGTGTGAATCACACTAACCTAGTAAATATATGAGTTGAGCTTCATGTCCTATCACCACTTGCTTAACTTAGATATTTACGAACAAACTGTAGATCTCCACTAGAAAATTGTCACAAGAGATTCAATCGAACAAGTCCAAGAATTAACCGGCGAAGTAAACGCAAGCGTTTCATACCACTTGTTTTACTAAGCCGTTTAATTAGATTTCTCATCCGAATGAGGTAATGGTTTGTATATACTAATAGATTGGAAAACGGTTTAAGAAACGAGCTTTATAATAAAATAGTGTTAAAATCATTTGAAGAAAGAGTTTTGATATTTACTATTGGTATAGAAACATTTATATTTTTAAAGTGACAAATCACAAACATGATTGTAGAAACAATCAATCACAAAAATTCACATACGAAGACGTGAATAAAATCCAAAGAAATCGATAAAGGATCCATCGAAATGGATATTCAAAATCCCTAAAAAGGAGTCATCAAGGTCATAATACATGATAACAACAAATAGGAAACAACACGAATCGATTAAAGTTGGAAATTCAAACAACTAGGAAAAAAGGCATAGTTGGCAGATAGGAGCAGGTCGGTCAACCGGACTCCCTGAGTCGGTTGACCGAACCAGAGGTTGGAAGTGCTCGGGCACCAGGTCGGTCAACCGGCCCAACGGCTCGGTCGGCCGAAGCCTGCAACCAGCACTTCCAAAACAGAGGCAGGAAGTGCCTGGGTAGCAGGTCGGTCGACCGGACCCTGAGCTCGGTCGGCCGAACCTGTATACTTGCACTTCCTAACCTATTTCAAAAGAGGTGCAAACTCCCGCAATTCGCAAACCGTCGAGCAACGACACTAAGGGTTTACGCCAATCGACTACCCGGCCCTATGAGCTCTTCGTTGCATCACCAAAAACACATTTTAACATCAAAGCTATGATTTTTAACGAATTGAACCCAAAACACTAAAAATTGGAATTTTCACCAAATCAATCCAAACCAAAAGCAAATGCACACGAATAAGTGTTAGGAATTCATACCTAACAATCGAAGATAGTTATAGACTAAGATGTGAGATAAAAAACTCACCTTTGAACTCAAACAAATGAAGATGAAGCTTGAAAGCAAAGGAGAATCAGCCACTCTTCAAATCCAACTCAAGAAGCTTGATTCTAAGCTTTAATAGGAGAACATTCCCAAAGTTAGGTTTAGGAATTTTTGAAATTGATAAGAGAATGAGTTGGAGAAGAAGAAGAGAAGCTTACCAATGGGTTCTTCAATTAGTTTGGAGCTAGAGTTTGATTTGCAAAAGAAAACTTGGGCTTGGAGTTTTAATTTCTCATTCCACTCTCCATTATTATAAAAGCTTGAGTATTAGGAAATGAGGAATGAAGTAATGAAGAGGAGAAGGGGTTGGGACTGAATACATGAGTGGGGTTATTGGGCTCAGCCCAAACCAAAGCCCTAAGTAAAAAGTAGCAAAAATCAACTTACTCCAAACATATCGAAGCTTATACTCAAAAAGGTCGCAAACGGCATTTTAAACTCAATTGGAGTGGTCCCGAGTCCCAATTCGACCGTATGCAAAAAGTAGCTTTTCGGACTAAATTCCGAGTATCGATAAAATATTTAAATATAAAAATCGATAAATATGCGGGTTGTTACAGACTCCCCTCCTTAAAGAAATTGCGTCCTTGCAATATTTAAGAAGAAAATATAAAGTAACAACCATAAAAGCATATTCAACACAAAAGAAATTTGAAATAAAAGGTTCACCTTAAAGAGCACGGGAAAGCAAGTCCGGATGTGATTGCTCGATGAACTCTCTAGATTCCCAAGAACAATCCTTAGGATTTGAAGACCATTGAACTTTCACAAGTGGAATATCCTTATTTCGAAGTCGTTTGACTTCCGAAGCAATAATACGAACAGGATGCTGCTCATAAGTTAAATTAGGCGAAACTTCAATCTCTTCCACAACACCGGGCTCAAGAATAGAATCGGAATCTCGAAGGCACTTCCGTAATTGAGAAACGTGAAACACGTCATGAATAGCAGAAAACTGAGCCGGTAATAAAAGGCGATAAGCCACGGAACCAATACGTTCGGTGATAGGAAATGGCCCAATATATCGAGGCGCTAACTTTTCCGATCGACTGAAACGTACAACACCTTTCATAGGTGAAACACGAACGAACACAAGATCTCCCACAGAAAATTCTAATTTCCTTCTCCGGTTATCGGCATAGGATTTTTGTCTACTCTGGGCTTCTTTCATCCTATGTCGAATAAATTCAATCTTTTCTACGGAATCACGAATAAAATCTGGACCTAAAATCAGCTTCTCACCGACCTCAAGCCAACAAGAAGGAGATCGGCATGGCCTTCCATAGAGTGCCTCGAAAGGTGCCATACCAATACTAGATTGGAAGCTATTATTATAGAAAAACTCAACAAGTGAAATATGATCTTCCCAACTTCCACCAAAATCAAGAACACATGCACGAAGAAGATCTTCAAGAGTTTGATTCACACGCTCGGTTTGTCCATCGGACTGGGGGTGATAAGCGGTGCTAAAATTAAGCTTCATTCCCAAAGCTTTTTGAAGACTCTTCCAAAATCCACTAGTAAACAACGGATCACGATCACTAACTATAGAAGTAGGAACTTCATGTAATTTATCAATCTCTTTAACAAAGAGTTTGGCCAAAAGAGGAACGGTTCGGTTAGACCGAACGGGAATAAAATGGGCAGATTTAGTAAGCCTATCAACAATCACCCATAAGCTATCATGATCCAAACGAGAACGGGGAAGGCCATCTATAAAATCCATGGAAATTTGGTCCCACTTCCAAATTGGAATTTTCAAAGGTTGCAATAACCCACCGGGCCTTTGATGTTCGGCCTTAACAAGTTGGCAAGTCATGCAACGCTTAACGGAGTTAGCGATGTCAAGTTTCATTCCCTCCCAATAATAAAGCCGCTTCACATCCGCGTACATTTTACTACTACCGGGATGAATGGTAAATTTAGAATGATGAGAATCTTCTAAAATATCTTTTCGAAGATCACTAATACTTGGCACGATAAGCCTACCAAATTTTCGAATGCCGCCACGAGAATCAATATCAAAGTCTTTCAAACCTACAAAATCAATTTTATCCTTAATATTTTTGCCAAGAAGAGCCAAGTCGGGATCTAGCCTTTGAGCTTCAAGAATGCGGTCTAAAAGAGAAGGATGAGCCTCAAGGCTACATAAAACAAATGATGAGCATAAATCGGATACGCGGTCTCGAATCTCACAAGTGGATAAGATCTCGAGATCGTTCCATTCGGATATCATCATAGAAACAACAGCTTGTTGTTTACGGCTAAGAGCATCGGCGACACGATTACCCTTACAGGGGGTATAAAGAATATCAAGATCATAAGGAGTAAGGAACTCGAGCCAACGTTGTTGATGCAAATTAAGTTCCTTTTGAGAGAATAAATACTTCAAAGACTTATGATCGGTATAAAGAATAAATTTCTCTCCCAAAAGATAATGACGCCAAATCCGAAGAGCAAAAACAATATCCGCGAGCTCTAAATCATGAGTGGCATATCTAGTCTCGGCAGGCTTCAATTGCCTAGAAGCATAAGCAATAACAAGTTCTCTTTGTGTAAGAACGACACCCAAACCAACAGGACTAGCATCGGTATAAACAACGAAATCTTGATTCCCCTCGGGAATAACAAGAATAGGAGCATCAGAAAGAAGTTCCTTTAGTTTCTGAAAAGAAGTTTCACATTTGTCCGACCAAATGTATTTAACACCTTTCTTCGTTAAGCTAGTGAGAGGCACGACAATCTTAGAAAAGTCTTTGATAAGACGGCGGTAATAACCCGCCAATCCAAGAAAACTACGAATCTCCGTCACACTCTCCGGTCTCTTCCAATCTTGAATCGCTTCAATCTTTGAAGGATCCACGGAAATTCCGGATTCGGAAATAATGTGACCGAGGAACTCACACGAGATTGCCAAAAGTGGCATTTAGAAAACTTTGCCTTTAAATGATTACTCCTAAGAGTTTCCAACACAATCCGAAGATGCTTCTCATGTTCCTCCTCGGTTGTTGAATACACAAGAATATCATCAATAAAGATGAGAACAAATCGATCGAGAAAATCTTTGAAAACTCGATTCATAAGGTCAACGAAATAAGCCGGAGCATTCGTTAGACCAAATGGCATAACAAGCCATTCATAAGATCCATAACGAGTACGGAACAATGTCAAAGGAATGCTATCCTCTGCAATACGAAGCTGATGAAATCCAGTAGCCAAGTCTAATTGTGAAAAGACTCTAGCACCACTAAGTTGATCGAATAGATCATCAATCCGAGGTAAAGGATATTTATTTTTGATAGTAAGATCATTAAGCTTGCGCTAGTCAACGCAAAGCCTAAGTGTACCATCGGATTTCTTCACAAAAATAGCCGAAGCTCCCCAAGGCGAGGAACTAGAGCGAATAAATTGCTTCGTCTCCAATTCGGATAATTGTTTGCGCATCTCCTCATTCTCCTTATTAGACAGGCGATAAGGAGGATGAGTAAGAGGTTGAGCTCCAGGAATAAGATTAATTTTGAACTCAATTGCTCGCTTAGGTGGTAATCCTAAAACGGGCTCAAATATGTCGGAAAATTCACGAACAATGCGAATAAGAGAAATTATATCTTCCTCATCATCATTATCGTCATCACGAGGATTTAAAGAATATAAAGATGCAACCAAGCTGGAATCCGAATCTTTAAGATTAATAGAAATCTGCTTAACAGATTGAGGGTGTCGGAGATAGATAGTCCGCTCGGGACATAGGATGTGAGCTTCATAATGGTTAAGACAATCCATTCCCAAAATCATCCCAAAGCCTAAATAACGCATGACATGCAAATCGGCTAGGAAAGGAAAATCACACAAAATAATCTCCACATCTTTACAAAGCAAACTAAGAGTTGCGGATCCACCATCTGGATTCGCAATTCTCAAAGAAGTCATTAAAGCAACAACACTTATAGAAAAAGTATCAACGAGTTCTTTTGAAATAAAGGAATGGGATGCACCCATATCAAAAAGAACACGAATAGGATGATCACGAAACACAATAATGCCATCAAGGATAGAATGAGAAATACCTTAGCCACGAGATGTGTTGCCAGGGGCTTGAGCAACATTTAACTTTCCCTCCTTCCTGCCCTGAAGCTTGGGGCATGAAGATATAACATGACCGGGACCTTTGCAGTAGCGACAAGAGAGAGACTTTGGGCACTTGTTCGCGTAATGGTCCTTCGAACCACAATTATAGCATTCCCCACGACCAAAGGAAGAAGTCTTTGCCTCTGGGGTTGCTTGCTTCCCCTTTTTGTTGGGATAAGGGCCTTTGAATTTACTGGGACTTTTCATGTTGTTGTTGAAGTTTGATTTGGAACCCACTACTTCAACACCATTTTCCCTATCCGCCTCTTCAAGACGAAGAGCGATATCAATGAGTTGGTCGAAGGGAACTTCTAATTTTAGAAGTAATGGCTTCTTGAGACTTTTGTTTAAGCCATAGACAAATCTTTAGTTCTTCTTCAATGGGGTGTTGATATATTCAACTCCGTATTTAGAGAGAGATTCAAAAGACGCGACATAATCTGCCACGGAAGATTCACCTTGAACAAGGTCAATAAAACGGTGAGCCAAAGTCACCTTCTCAGCTTCTGGTACAAATTTCAACTCGAAGCGTTCCCGGAATTGCTCCCAGGTGAGATCCGATTCATTAATCTCAGAAATAAGAAGTTCGTACCAGTCCAATGCTCTTTCTTGGAGCATACTAGAAGCCACCTGAACTTGGTGAAGATCAATGAGGTTCATGCGAGAAAAGATTCGATCGCATGTCCTTAACCAAGCCTGGACTTCAATAATAGTTTCAGAACCTTTAAATGGCTTCCCACCCAGGTTGGTGTAGTCATTGCACAAACGTGCAAACCCAGATTTAGGGTGAGTAGGTTCCGGATTAGAACCAGCTGCTTGAGCATCGTGACAAGGTCAAGAAGTTGCTGGATAGTCATAAAAACTCCATCTTGGGGTGTAGCACTAGATGGTCCAGCTCTGGGACGACCAGGTCTAACCATTTCTCTTCTTTAAGAAAGAAATAAAGAAGAAGAAAAAGTTATTCTCAAGATAAATATCAAGCTATTCTTGATAGATAAAACAAGGAATCATAAAGAAATAGGATGAATCGGTACGAAGACAAGAATTAAATCCTAAAGCACGACTCCTAAGAAAGACTTAGGACGATGATCCTTGTTATAATATTCCATATTGTTCCGAAGTTTGGCTCTGATACCAAGCTGTGACTCCCCACCTCTATACCCACGCTAGCCAAGAACATTATGGTGAATGCTGTCAACTAGCACGGAGAATAAGGCTGTTGAGGAGCGACCATCCGTGTAATTGCTTTGCGCGAGCATCGTTATGTCAGATAGTATAACATGCATTTCTTTATCAAGAGGGAAATCCGACATACCGACACAAACTCAAAGCTACTACACAGTGGCTATAATATCTTCAAAAACAAATATAGAAATAATCATAACATAAATCAGTCACAGACAATTCATATCACAAAGGCGGAAATAGATATGAATATTACACTAGGAAGTGTACATCAGAGTAGCGGTCTAAAAAGATCCACAATATCACAAAAGAATAATTACACGAACTACACAAAAGAATAAGTGTACATCATGGAGTCTATATCTCAAATGTATACAACAAAAACTACTAATCTAAGTAGTTAACCAAAAGTCAAGGAGGTAATCCCAGATGTAAAGTCAAGCAGAAGCACCTGTAACATCTCGGTCTGACCCGAGTATCATTTAACAAGAAAATAATAAACGGATCAGTCTAGCTATAAATATCAGATGACATGATAAAGAATAAGAGGTATGACTAAACACATAATAATCACAATGCCAAGCTGTGATATATAAGTAATTGAAAATCAATAAGAGATTAATCAATATCACAAAAATCTTCTCAAAGATAAAAAGGAATGTCATACTCTATATCTCCTTCACAAAAACCATAAATATTGACAATTATATCAACGCCAATCACAAAAGTCAATGACACACAAATTCACCAATGCACAAATATTGATAAAACTTATCAATGAAAATCACGAAAATTGGTGAAACACAAATTCTAGAAATCATCAATAGAAATCCAGAAATTGCAAAAAGGGGGAAGGCCTATCACAAACGGGAGCATAAAGCTCACCAACACGTGTATTACAAACGGAACGCTAATTCCATGGTTGCTAACCATCACTAATTGAGCTGAAGCTCCACAAACAGCCCGAAGACCATGGGTTGCGACCCCACCAATTTGAGTCGAAACTCCACAAAACGGGGTTTAGTCTCCCTCGCAGACAAAGAGACATCGCACATTGCTAGTCTAAATCACCAAGATGATCGTCATGATCAACGCGAAGTGTCAATCACACTAAGCTAGTAAATATATGAGTTTAGCTTCATGTCCCATAACCACTTGCTTAACTTAAATATTTACGAACAAACTGTAGATCTCCACTAGAAAATTGTCACAATAGATTCAATCGAACAAGTCCAAGAATTAACCCGCGAAGTAAACGCAAGCGTTTCATACCACTTGTTTTACTAAGCCGTTTAATTAGATTTCTCATCCGAATGAAGTAAAGGTTTGTATATACTAATAGATTGGAAAACAGTTTAAGAAACGAGCTTTGTAATAAAATAGTGTTAAAATCATTTGAAGAAAGAGTTTTGATATTTACTATTGGTATAGAAACCTTTATATTTTTAAAGTGACAAATCACAAACATGATTGTAGAAATAATCAATCACAAAAATTCACATACGAAGACGTGAATGAAATCCAAAGAAATCGATAAAGGATCCATCGAAATGGATATTCAAAATCCCTAAAAAGGAGTCATCAAGGTCATAATACATGATAACAACAAATAGGAAACAACACGAATCGATTAAAGTTGGAAATTCAAACAACTAGGCAAAAAGGCATAGTTGGCAGATAGGAGCAGGTCGGTCAACCGGACTCCTCGGTTGACCGAACCAGAGGTTGGAAGTGCTCGGGCACCAGGTCGGTCGACCGGTCCAACGGCTCGGTCGGCCGAAGCCTGTAACCAGCACTTCCAAAACAGAGGCAGGAAGTGCCTGGGTAGCAGGTCGGTCGACCGGACCCTGAGCTCGGTCGGCCGAACTTGTATACTTGCACTTCCTACCCTATTTCAAAAGAGGTGCAAACTCCCTCAATTTGCAAACCGTCGAGCAATGGCACTAAGGGTTTACGCCAATCGACTACCCGGCCCTATGAGCTCTTCGTTGCATCACCAAAAACACATTTGAACATCAAAGCTATGATTTTTAATGAGTTGAACCCAAAACACAAAAAATTGGAATTTTCACCAAATCAATCCAAACCAAAAGCAAATGCACACGAATAAGTGTTAGGAATTCATACCTAACAATCGAAGATAGTTATAGACTAAGATGTGAGATAAAAATCTCACCTTTGAACTCAAACAAATGAAGATGAAGCTTGAAAGAAAAGGAGAATCAACCACTCTTCAAATCCAACTCAAGAAGCTTGATTCTAAGCTTTAAAAGGAGAACATTCCCAAAGTTAGGTTTAGGAATTTCTGAAATTGATAAGAGAATGAGTTGGAGAAGAAGAAGAGAAGCTTACCAATGGGTTCTTCAATTAGTTTGGAGCTAGAGTTTGATTTGCAAAAGAAAACTAGGGCTTGGAGTTTTAATTTCTCATTCCACTCTCCATTGTTATAAAAGCTTGAGTATTAGGAAATGAGGAATGAAGTAATGAAGAGGAGAAGGGGTTGGGATTGAATACATAAGTGGGGTTATTGGGCTCAGCCCAAACCAAAGCCCTAAGTAAAAAGTAGCAAAAATCAACTTACTCCAACCATATCGAAGCTTATACTCAAAAAGGTCGCAAACGACATTTTAAACTCAATGGGAGTGGTCGCGAGTCCTAATTCGACCGTATGCAAAAAGTAGCTTTTCGGACTAAATTCCGAGTATCGATAAAATATTTAAATATAAAAATCGATAAATATGCGGGTTGTTACAATGAAACTATCTACAAGGTAGAAATATACACTATAACACTGTGGTCATTTCAGCTTAATTTATACTTCAAAACCAAATATCATTTCACTTCAAATATCTCTATATTTCCCAAAATAGTATTTATATATATTAATAATTTATACAATAAAGTATTTTCAATTCCCTCAACTTAACAAATCGTTTCAACATCAACCTGAACTTCCCATTTAAATTATATTCAATCACAATTTATCAATTTAAATTGAACTCAATTCCTAAAATAAACACTTCAATTTATCGATCTCAAATTCGGATTTGTAATCACAAAAATACCCCTTTATATTTCAATATATTTCAAAACTTTAAGTATTCAACGTTTCAACTAAATTTTTATTCAATTTAGTTTTCTAAATAATAAATTCAAATTTGGTTCAACCTAAATTTCACTTTAATTCAATTTAGTTGGTAAATAACAAATTCAACTACGTTGATTTCAAATACAGATCCGAATCTCAACATAAACTATTTAAATTCCAATATAGTTCAAGGCTTTAATATTTAAATGTTCTATATAACAGTTTCATATAGATCTCGATTTAACCTCATTATTATTTAGTCTTGAAATACTCCCTTATTAGATTCAATATCATTTAAGTAACCTTAAATTACATTTTACTCAATATTTTCTTTAATTTTATTAAACGTGAAATATTCATTAAATCACTTAAATCAAAAATCCAGTTACAAAATTATACCTTTAAATTTTCCATTCAATAATTACAAATCGATTTAATTAAATAAATCCTTATTTAAATACCATTTTTAACAAACCCAAATTTATCTGCCAATCTTAATTATTCAACTTTTTACAACGGTAAAGTTTGAAATATAAATCTTAAATAATACTCAAACATATTATATGGATTAAATCAATCTCAATAATATTATTATTAAATCTATATATAAAATTTCCATTTATATATATATATATATAATATTTTAAGAACCAATATTTATTAAATCCCATATATTTCTTTTCAACTGTAGAAATTTATTTTCAAAATATTTATATGGACCAACGGTGTCTGAACATATTTCCTATCATATAGTCAAGTGATACGGATATTTATCATTTCAACCCATACACTAAATATATACGGGTGGATATCATTTCAACCCATAATCCTAAATTCAATTAAATGAAAATCGCTTGGGTTTATCATTTCAACCCATAACGATTTTCTCCTATTCTAAAGTCCGTTCGGGTATGTATCATTTCAACCCATAATGATTTCTATACTAACAGGGAACTTGCAGAGTGATAACAGGTATGAAAATAATAATAACAACAGACATACATCATCAAAATAAATATAAACAATAGGATATGATGTCATATCCGATAAGTGAACAGTTATAGATAATAACATATATAACAATTTAAATAACTACAGCCTCATATTTCAATTGTCGTTTTAATTGAAATCAAATTTAATAAAGAAAAGAACGTTAATCGTAAGTGATTGCTCACCTTTCGAGGTTAGAGAGATAGACAATGAAGTTGAGTTAAGAAACCCAAGCACGAATCTCAAAGCAAAGCAAGATCGGCACGAATCGACGATTAAAGCTGGTAAAAGAAATCGATGGGAACGGATCAAATTAGCTCGATAAAAATTTAGGCGAGATGTAATTTTATATTATTATCCTCCTTAAACCCAAAATTCAAATTAAAGTATATATAAGTTTTATATAAGTCTTGAATTAAATATATTTATTGAAATCAAACATATAAAAAAAAATCAAAACCAAATTCATTCTATCTTATAGTATATACTTTATATTTGAAACATCAATATCTGAAACTGAATGTACATAAACAAATTAACATCCAAAGATATACATAACTGTAAATAATGTAAGTTTAAAAAATCTAATAGTTTAACCAAATGCAGACTTCCTTTACAAATAATATACTGTAATCATTATTATTATTATTATTATTATTATTACCAAAAATAAAAATATGTTAACACAATGCTAGTAGAAAAATGGAGAAAGGATGCTTATGCTTACCAATATTGACATGCAAACCTACATTTTATATGTACAATAAAGTGTGTACAAACAAACCTTTATATGGGCTGCTATATACATGTTTTAAAAAATGTTATACATATATTGTTACACATATTCACAGCAGTCGTTATACCTAACTTGTATACATATTATATTTTAAACAACACCTGACAATAGATGAAGGTAAAATAAAAATAATATATATATATATATATATATATATATATATATATTAACACTAATACAAACCTACAAAGCTCTGAAATGTATACTAGTATATCTATACAACCAACCCAATATGAAAATATGTACCCATGCAAATATCTAAAGTTTTTAGAAACAATACTTAGGCTTATATATATAAAATAAAATAAAACAATAACTTACGCACACAAAAAAAACACAATACTTAATGAGACAAACGCACAAGTTGTATTACCTTTCAGGATATCATATATATATATGTTAAAAGTTTTCTACAAGGCAAAATGGGTGACAAGGTGATATACGGCTGCGTGTAAGAGTGTGAAAGAAGAGAGAGGGTGGAGAAAGAAAAATTGAGGAGAAGAAAGTGACAGTAGATCCTTGCTTTACCAAAAAAAAGCTTAGAAAGGTGAAATTAAATGAGCCGTAAAAGAATTAATGAATACAAAAAAAACATATAATTCAAAACGGTGTGGGCCTCAGGTAAATATCCATTCACATCTTTTTTTGACATATATAAAACGTATGAAAAGCTTTAAAATGAGACGGCTATATATTAATTATTATTATAAAAGGTTTTAAAGTGACTAGGGAAATAAATATATGGAAGTTGATAAAGGAGAATGAAGAGACCCAAAAATGGAATGACAAATAATAATTTTGAATTGATGGAAAAAAGCAACAGCTGGCATAACCCAAAGTTATAAAGGCAGAGGAAAATGCTTTGCACAATTTAAGGCGAGCTTTCAAATTTTTTGGAATGTTTTATAACTTTCCAGCTGTAGTGAAGAAAATGGAATTTTAAAGTCAAAAATTAAAGTGACCGTTCCAATTAAATGAATATAAAACGTATGCATGTTTTGTACATTCATGCTTCCAAAATGGTATGACGTGGCAACGGTCGAATTTCAGTAAAAGATGAAATAAATGTGAGAAATGAAATAAATAGGAATGAACCGCATTTTTCCAAAACGAAACGTATGCAATAAATCAGTAAATAAATAGAAACGTGTAGGAGATGAGTGAAATAAATAGAAAATGTTAAAATATAAATAAATATAACATACATGAAAAGGACAACAGGACAATTTAGAAATTAATAAACGTGAAACGTATAACTATATACGATTTAGTTTCAAAAAAGACAGAAAATTTTATCAAAAGTTATAAAGAGTTAAAAGCATTGAAACGTGGTTTCCGCTGAAATTTATTTTATTCCCAACTGAGATGAGAGAGAAAGGGAAAGAATTCAAACAAATGAATATATTCCAAATGAATGTAATATAAACGGTCATGGTGTGGTTCATCAGAAAATTTAATGCAATTTATAATTGTGTGAGCTGTACGTTGATTTAAGGAAAAAAATAAAAGCAATTAATGGCTTGATTTAATAGTACGTTTCAAATTTGAAAAGAAAAGAGATGTAAGGGTTGAAATTTTTATTTCAATTAAATGATCGCGTGAATGAGCAAATAGCAATTAGCAAATAGCAGAAAGAGATAATGGTATATACGGTAGAAAAGGAATAAATGAAATGTGAATGGATAGAATGCAAATTGAAACGGCAGAGAATTAAATATAAGGTGGAAAGTTGTGGCAACTCTCACCCATAGATTTAGCTAAAACCTTTAAAAGAAATTTAATATGGTATGAGTTGTACGGTTCCAAATTTGAAAAGTTGATAAATCCAAGTCACAAATTTCAGCACTGATGACGCACGTTTTTATTGTTTCCGTCGCGTATCGGATCTCAAAATACTGAAATAAATATACCGTAGTGTTCAGTACAACGAGACGATCAAAATGGTATATAGATATTGGTGGTACGATTGAATTATAAAAATTCGAATTTTCACTAGCAGAAAAAATGCAGTAAAAACGCAGAAAATAAGATCGACGGAACTATAGAAGTCCAAATTTGGGAAAACGAAAAATGACGTCTCAGTCAGAAGATGATTTAGAATTTTTCTATGTAAAAATATTCAGGTCTTGAAAATAAATTTATTTTCACCAATTATTAACTAATTTGAATATAATAGAATTATATAATAAATAAACCTTCATATAATTAATTGAAATTTACCATTTGCTATATTTAATTATACGTAAACCAAATGTTAAAACTTTATTTCAAAATATTATTATTAATATTTCTCAAAATCCAAATTAAATACGTTATAAAACCAATTTAAAAATTAATAAAATTTTATGGGTCGTTACACTTAGGCTCTAATACCAAGTGAAACACCCCCACACCCCTTAATATACATAAAAGGACACATTAAAAGGCATGGTGCGTTGTAAGTATAAAAAAACTAACAAAGACTAAGATTAACAAGGCAAAAATAGGTAAAAACAGCGGAAACTAGAATAATTATTTATTTAAAACAAAACTTTCATAATTGCTTCATAAATAAGTCAAATACCAGATATAACATCCATATCACAAAAACCATCATGTCTTAAAAAAAATTCATAGTCTCAAAATCGAAGTACATAATATCCCTCATAATAAACCAGTACATAGAAACAAAAAAAGCTGAAAGAAAAAAATACATAGAAGCAAACTCCTTCAAGAAATCTTCAAGCAACTGCAATATACTGACTTCTCCCCAGATTGCCTATAGGGGGCAAGGGGAAAATAGAGGAGTGGGTCAGACTAAAAGTCTGGCGAATGATCGTAATTAATAGAGTCTTTAAACAAGATAGAAGTAATAGACTCTACAACAGCTCTAACATAAAGAAGGATAATAAACATAAATAGGAAAGAGATAAACTAAAAATAATTACGTTTAATATTTCTTAATTTATACTATAGGTTAACTTTGATTTTTTGAGCTTGTTTCTAATTTCTGCTTTGATTAGGCTGAATTTCTAATCCTGTAATTAGGATGTAACCCTGATTCTACCCTTTTTGATCGACCTGCTACTCTATATACCTTTCTGTGGACCGGCCGCTATAAAACTTTCTACACAAAATGTTATTGTGGCCAAGACAATATATATAGCTCACTACACAGAAGGCAATGGTGTTTACTAAAGTCACCCATACTAAGCGCTTGGAACTCATAGCTGTTACCGAGCACCCACAAATGGAAGTCGCACATGTAACTGCCACCATGCAAATGCTACCATTTGCTCCACCTATTGGGTCTTGTTATTACCTCCAACATCCAGCATAGCGTGCCCCTCATCTCACTTTAGGCTAATGTAAGATCATCCACAGAAACTATAAGGGAAATGTTGTTGGTACTGGCCCTTCATCCAAACAATATCTAGTTGCGCCCCTTATCCAAATCCCTCGTGATTTGGACTTCTATTTGATCAATTACTACCATTCTTAGCATAAGCGTGTCCTTATCTCACTTCAGATTAATGTGAGACACTGTTTCGTCTTATAGGGAATGCTATTTGATACATGTCCTACTTTCATCTTTACTTATTAACTTAGATAAATTATTTAAATAAGCCTTTATTATCATTTTTACTTTCTACTCTTATAAATTTATTCCAAGTCTCCTTGTTCTATTCTTTTTATTATAACATATGTTATAATCATGCTTATTACTTAACCCAAGGTCTAAGTGTGAAAATAGGCTCTTTCATCTTTTACTCTTTTTAGTTATAATTCTACGTTATAACTAAGCCAATTAATTATGTAACATCTTGATATTTTCAACCATTCGCATCCACACATGCCAGATTTGAATTGCTCAAAATACCAGATTGTTAATTTATATTTGGCAAAACTCAGCATATGCAGTAAATTAATAAATCATAGAATCACAGACACGGAGTAATATACAATATGCAGTGGAAACAAAAGAAAGTAGTTTATATATATAACAGAGTTAAATAAGATACAACAGAAGTCTCAAATACAATAATCAAATACAAGAATCAGAATACATCATAGAAATCAACCGAATAACTACAAGCTGAAAAGATATAGATGGATCTCCAAACGAAGCTCTAACTCCAAAGGCGAACTCAAAAGCTGTATCACTCAGTCTGACCTGAGCGTAAAGCAAAACACAAAACACTCGAGTCAAGATTAACATTCCTATGTCCATAAATCCAACTCAAGTGAAATAACAACTGAAATACAAGTAACTCAAAGGATATTTGGGATAACCATCCTCTAAGGATCCGTTAAACTATCTATTATGTAGTAGTATATGTTATTATAGAAATGCCTAAATTAAAGTATACTATTTAAAAATAGCGTTAAGGCTTTACATTTTCTACCTTAACACATTTTATAGTGCCAATAGTCTATACAGTATCGTAATACCTCCAGATCAGGAGGCTACCAGAGGATACACTATAGGTACGACACAAATCAAACTCGTATAAGGTGCGCTAGGGTATATGACATGGCACAACAAGGCAATGCCAGGGTGGATATACCAATTATGCATCCAGGCTGGTGGTAACGCATAGCAGCAACTACCGCCCACCTCGAGCCACACTCCTAAAAAAATAAAAGGTGCGCACCAAATCAATCACAAATTAATAGAATGGCATACGAAGGAGTGTGTCCGATCGGAGGAATGACCTCACTTGGCCCGAGAATCGCTCCTGTTTTAGCCACCTTATGCCAACTCACGGGAGTCGAGTCCACGTATATACCTCACTGGAATCTTCACCACGTACACGGTTGTTAAAGTGGTTTTCGATATTGGCAGAGAGTATGACAATATACGAAGCCGGTCTCTTTAACAACCAATCATTATTATAACACCGCGATCATTTCAAAATAGTTTATATTTCAAAACCAAAATATCATTGCCATTTCAAAACCATATCAATACGATATCATTTCCATTTCCAAACCAAATACGATATCATTTCCATTTCAAATATATCCATTTCCAAAACCATAGCACTTCCAAAGTTATAACACTTCCCAAACCAAACACTTGAAATTATAACACTTTCAAACCAACTTTGAAATTCATAACTTTGGAAACATAACTTCCACTACTTAAACAGTTTAGTTATTAAAATAATATATAATAAATTAGTTTATAAAGTAAAATAGTTTATATTAAGGAGTTATAAGGTAAATAGTTTATATTAAAACAATTAGTATATTAAAATAGTTTATATTAAAAATAGTTTATATTAAAATAATTTATGTGTCGCCCCACCTCTATACCCACGCTAGCCAAGAACACCATGGAGTAATGCTGTCAACTAGCGCGGAGAATAAGGCCGTGGAGGAGCGACCATCCATGAAACCTCTTTGTGCGAGTACCGATATGTCAGGTAGTATAGCATGTATTTCATTTAAGGAGGAAGTCCGACATACCGATACAAACTCAAAGCTATCACACGGTGGCTATAAATAATCTTCGAAAACAAATATAGAAATAAGCATTACAAAAATCAGTCACAGACATCCATATCACAAAGGCCGAAGAAGATATGAATATATAACTAACACATGAAAGTGTACATAAGAGTAAGTGGTCAAAAAGATCCACAATATCACAAAAGAATAGATACAAGTGCTAGACAAAAGAATATGTATACATCAAGGAGTCTATATCTCAAATGTACACAACCAAAAACTACAAGCTGAGTAGTTAACCAAAAGATCAGATGATGGACCGATAAGGAGTCAAGCAGAAGCACCTGTAAAATCTCAGTCTGACCCGAGTATTATTTAATAAGGAAATAATAAATGGATCAGTCTAGCTATAAATATCAGAAGAAATGATATAGAATAAGAGATATAATAAAAAGACGTATGATAACCAAAAATGTCATACTACGACAAGTATACATTAGAAAACCACGAAAGTCATACAAAATCCCAAGAATCTCATAGCATCAAAAAGAATATCATATTCTTTATTTAATTCACCAAGCCACAATAAATGACATACATATCAATGCCAACTGAAAAAGGTGGTGAAACATAAATTCCAGAAATCATCATATAGAAATCCAGATATCAGAAGAAAAGGTTGGCCAAGACATTGACGTAGTGCACACGGTACGTCCAATGAATCGAAAGGCCGAGACATCGATGTAGTCCAAACGGTACATCCAATGAATCCAAAAGCAAAGACATTGATGTAGTGCAAACGGTACATCTAATGAATCAAAAAGCAAAGACATTGATGTAGTACAAACGGTACATCCAATGAATCAAAAGCAAAGACATTGATGTAGTGCAAACGGTACATCCAATGAATCAAAAAGCAAAGACATTGATGTAGTGCAAACGGTACATCCAATGAATCAAAAGCAATACATTGATGTAGTGCAAACGGTACATCCAATGAATCAAAAGCAAAGACATTGATGTAGTGCAAACGGTACATCCAATGAATCAAAACACAAATCAATTCGGAACATCGACGTAGTACACACGGTACGTCCAATGAATCGAAAAGCCGAGACATCGATGTAGTACAAGCGGTACATCCAATGAATAGAAACATATTAAAAGTACATGGGTCGCCAGCCCACGAAGAAATGAGACGAAGCTCAATAAATTGAGGTTCAGTCCTCCACGTGGACAAAGAGACATCGCACATTGCTAGTCTAAACTATAAAATGATCATCATCGATCATCAAGAAGTGTCAATCACAGTAAGCTAGTAAATATATGAGCTTAGCATCATGTCCCATAACCACTAGCTTAACTTAAATATTTACGAACAAATTGTAGATCTTCACTAGAAAATTGTCACAAGAGGTTCAATCGAACAAGTCCAAGAATTAACCGACGAAGTGAACGCAAGTGTTTCATACCACTTGTTTTGCTAAGCCGTTTAATTAGATTTCTCATCCGAGTGAGGTAAAGGTTTGTATATACTAGTAGATTGGAAAACGGCTTAAGAAAAGAGCTTTGGTATTGAAAATAGAGTTGAAATCATTTTGTTGAAAGAGTTTTGATATTTACTACTAGTATAGAAAACCTTTATATTTTAAAGTGACAAATCATAGCAGTGATTGTAGAAAAAATCAATCATAAAAATTCACATTCGAAGACGTGAATAAAATCCAAAGAAACCGGTAAAGAATGCATCGAAATAGATATTCAAAAATCCATAAAATCGACCGAGAAGCCAAAGATAGTTTGTCTTGAAGAATGGTCAACTCAGCATCTCAACAAAGTAGGTTCCGTTGAATGTTTTTCAGATAAGATCCCCTACGGAGGGGGGTCCGGGGGGGGGGGGGGGGGTGGCAACCCCCCCAAGGTGGGGGTGCGGGGGCATCGCCCTCGCTACGGGGTTCGACCTGCCCGGTCAGGTCGTGGGGGTCCAGGGGGCAGTGCCCCGTCCAAAACGGTATGACCTAGTGAAGACCTAAGGGAGGATAGGATCGAGCGACCTAAAGGAGCACGCGACCTAAAGGTGTTCGCGACCTAGTGGTCGAGCGACTTAAGGGGGTACGCAACCTAAGGGAAACTCGCGACCCAACATGGCCGAGCTAAGGTAAGGTGCGACTCAACTAGGTGAGCGACCGAAGGAAGACAAACGACTTAAGGAAGTAAGGGGTCGAGCGACCTACGAATTTAAGGGGTCAAGCGACCTAGAGGTGTTCGTGACCTAGCGGTCGAGCGACTTAAGGGGATGCACGACCTAACAGCGGCACAGGTCGAGCGACCTAAAAGGTTGCGACCTAAGGAAGGTAAGGTCTAACGACCTAACACTCGCGACCTAACGGTCAGGAGAAGATGGCCACGCGACCTACGACCTAAGGTCCATACGACCTACGACCTAAGGTCCATACGACCTAACTCCGAAGACGTTAGAAATGGCCAGAACGACCTACGACCTAAGGTCCATACGACCTACGACCTAAGGTCCATACGACCTAACTCCGAAGACGTTAGAAATGGCCAGAACGACCTACGACCTAAGGTCCATACGACCTAACTCCGAAGACGTTAGAAATGGCCAGAACGACCTACGACCTAAGGTCTATACGACCTACGACCTAAGGTCTATACGACCTAACTCCGAAGACGTTAATTCAAGGCAGTGCGACCTAGCGCGATAACATGCGAGCGACCTAAGGGTTAGGTCGCGAGCGACCTAACTCCGAACACAGAAAAATGGCCAGAACGACCTAAGTGTAGAAAATTCACCAAAACGCTAAAAATTGGAGTTTTTCGCCAATCCAATCCAATCCAAACCAAATGCTAATATGCATGTGAAGGTGATAGGGAATCATTCCCAACAGTCCAATATGGTTATAGGCTAGAATTGTGAGATAAAAATCTCACCTTTGCACCAAATATCAATGAAAATGAAGCTTTAAGCAAGCAAGAATCAATCCCTCTTCTATCTAAGCACAAGAAGCTTGAATCCAATGTCTTCTTCTTGAATTTGGAGTTGAAATATGGATTGCAATTGAATTTGAGTTTTGGAATTTTAATTTCTCATTCCCTCCACCATTTTTGAAGAAGCTTGAAGGCTTAGGCAAATAGAAATGAAGTTATGAAGAGGAGGGGTGAAGGTTGGGTCTAAATAGGCTAAAATCCCAAACTAAAGTCCAAAGCGAAAAGTAGCGAAATTCCGTTAACTCCAAACATATCAAAGCTTATACTCAAAAAGATTGCAAACGTCATTTTGAACTCAATGGCAACGGTCTCGAGTCCTAATTTGAACGTATGCAAAAAGTAGCTTTTCAGACTATAATCCGACTGACGATAAAATATTTAAATATACAATTGATAAATATGCGGGTTGTTACAGACTCCCCTCCTTAAAGAAATTGCGTCCTCGCAATACTTAAGAAGAAAATAAGAAGTAACAACCATAGAAGCATATCAACACAAAAGAAAATTTAAAATAGGAAGTTCACCATAAGGATCCTGAAAGAGTAAGCCTGAACGGGTTCGTACGGTGAATTCTCTGGATTCCCAAGAGCAATCCTTAGGATTTTAGAACCATTGAACTCTCACAAAAAGAACATCTTTATTTCGAAGGCACTCAACCTCCGAAGCAATGGTGCGAATAGAATATAACTCCTAAGTCAAATATGTTAAAACTTCACTCTCTTTAATAATACCGGCCTCAAGAATAAAAATCGGAATCCCTAAGGCATTTCCGTAGTAGAAAGATGTGAGAAAACATCATGAATAACAGAAAATTGAGCCGGTGCAACGACGTATATCAAAACGTCCGATGAACTTGATAAAAAGATAATTCCATTCAGACAACATCAAAGAATCAACAACTTGTTGCCTACGACAAAGCGCATTGGCAACACGATTTCCAGAATATCAAGATCATAAGATGCTAGGAACTCGAGTCGACATGAAGTTCCTTATGAGAAATTAAATATTCCAATGATTTATGATTGAGGTGGAGAACAAATTTCTCCCCCAAAAATGGTGATGCCAAACTCTAAAAGCGAAAACAATAGCCGCGGGCACTAGATCATGAGTGGTGTAACGACCCGCCTTTTTGGACAATTTAAATCGACGATCAAATACACATGTCGATTCCATACCATTCAAAAGGGCAGATAGTTATTGGGGTAAATAAGAAAATAAAAGAAAGATAAATAAAGGAAATGAAACAACACATAATCTCGCAGCGGAACGATAAAATATAATAGTCAAATAAACAGTTCATGAAGCTGTTTACTATACTTTGACAATTATTTATACAACATTTATCAGAGTTATACATATGCAACAGAACAATTAAAATAATGCAGCAGATAACATGATGCCAGGGGTAATAATAGTAATAGTATACCAAATCTTTGTCTTCATCCTCCAGAATAGATCTTCAAAATCTGAAAAACTCAGGACTGACCCGAGCGTAATGAAAAGACAAAACACTCGAGTCAGGACTAAAATATCCTTATGAAAGTTAAATCAATCGTAATAAATATGAGTGTAACGGCGTCAGAGATGTTTACGAGGTTTGACATCTCATATCCAGTGTCAACGTGCGTGCAATAACTCAAGAGATGTTACGGGATTTTCCATCTCTTAAGGATCCGTGAAACTATCTACTATGTAGTAATATACGCTAAGTAGATAATGCCTATCAGTAATATAAAGTATCAAAATAGCGTTAAGGCGTTACCATAATCCCCCTTAACACATTTTTATAATGCCATAGTCTATACAGCACCGTAAGCCCCACCGTAAACTGGTGGTTATCAGAGGGTACCCCATAGGTATAGCACAAAACATAACATAGTGGTCGCGAATAGGATAATCAGTATGACAAGGTACATGAGGCGATACCAACTAGGATACTAGTAGTTGTGTGATCCAGACTGATGTTAAGCATAGCCAGCAGCTACCCCAACACCGCGAAACAACACTCTCAAATCAAGGGGTGCACCCAAATCGAATCACAAATGTAATAGAAATGGTATCGAAGAAGCGTGTCCGCTAGAGGTGGCGAACCTCAATGGCCCGGCGCGGCTCCTGTTTTAGTCATGTCAGGGGTCATCCAATATCGTTCTCTTTCTTCAGTCAACGCGTTCACCAAACCATCCACTTCATTCTGGATCAACACTCCGCGTATAATAGTTATTAAAGTGGTGTTCGGTACCGACAGAGAGTATGTCCATATCCGATCCCGGTCTCTTTAATAACAACGTATTATCACACCATTGGCTCTTTTATATTTCAAATCAATTCATAATTGATATCAAAGTATCATTTTTGCTTCAAAAATCAAGTCCATTTCAAATATCATCGTATCTATTCAAATGTAAGATTCCGTTTCAAAAATCATTTTTCGCATCAATATCTCATTTCGATTTCAAAATCATTTCGAATTTCAATTTAGGTTGCAACTTCATTTAACTCAATTCGTATTTAAATTCATGATTTAAATATAAACATTCCACTTTATCGACCAGCTTAGAATTTTAGAAAATAGTTTTAAGTAGTTTAAAAAGTAATTTAAATAATTAAAGTAGTTAAAAATACTTAAAGTCTTAAAATGGATTTAAAATAGATAAATTAGTTTAAAATAATTTAAATTGGGTTAAGTAGATTTAAAATAGATTAAAATAGTTGAAGTATTCAAAAAATGGTTAATATAACCGAGTAATTTGGAAAACAAAGTAGAACAGCTTCAAAACCGATCCATTTCAATTATATCTTCCCAATTCAAAACCCTTTCAATTTCCCTTCTACCGATTCAATTTCGATTTCAATTCAAATCAATGTCAACTTTTACTTCGAATTAATTCAATTTTGCATTCACCTTTAATTTATTCAATTTCAATTTATATCGATTTGGAGCTTGATTTCTCAAAAATATCAATTTATAACACTTAACAAAATTTTCCAACAAAATTCAAGTTTAAATCCAAATTTCAAATATGATTCAATTCCAAGCTCGATTTCAAAATGTCATTTTTATATCACTTTTACTTGGTAATATTCAAAGCTCGAATTAAGGTTAAATCTTCAAACAAATTAATTTTCGAAATCCAATCATATCCAATTTCAAATCTCAAAGTCTCAACTTAAATTATTTAACAAAATTCCTTTAACCAAAATTTATTTCAACATTCCAAACTCAATTTTCGATAAATTCAATTTCTATAAATCAATTTCTATTTATAACTTGTAAATCAAAACATTTAAATAAATTTCAAATCAACGATTTTTAAAAATTATTAATTTAGCCAATTCGGTGTCCGTATATAATTTTCTATCTATGGCCAAGTAGTTATTTATTTCAATTAAATGTCAGGGATGAATATATATCACTTAAACCAATCACAGTGTCATATGTATGCATAACAGTATATAAAAGCAAAAAAATATCCAAACATTTAAATATCAACCAATAACATCCATCAAAATACATCATCCAATAGACAATACAATTCATGGCAGTTTCATAATTATCAATGTCAGGTGATTTAATCGCAATTCAATTTCAATTTCAATTTAAATTTAACTGTCAATTTAATTTCAACGGTTAATTCAAATGACAATCTATATGACAATTAAATTTTATCAAACAACGACAAATAAAAATCATAACACTTCATACTGTCAATTTAACTAGCATAAAGATATTTAGTACGTTGTGAGCGTTATAAAACACTCACCTTGATTTTCACGATTTTAAATCAAATCGAACGACGTTCGATTTAACTAAAAAATTTCTCTAGCTCCAAATGATTCCAATCAAGTTCCATTGCGTAGTGCTCGACAAAACAAAGCCAACGCAATTCGTTTCGTCCAATTCCGACCTCGTATGACAAAGTTATGATAGTTTAAAGTTTATATGAATTTAAATTAAACAATTTCAGCTTTTATTTTTAATCTCAAACCATACATCAGATCACGGCCATTCATTCCACCTTCAACAGATCTGGGCCGCCCTTCTTTCATCTTCCCCAAACGTGAAAAATCACGTACGTGAGCAAATGAACCCAAGCCGCCTCCTTCCATCAATTATCGCACGCGACTCGATTAGCTTGAAGACGATCAGAGACTTCTACCTTGTAGCCCACGTCGAACTCCACCTTCACCAGAGAACCAGCCCCACTCGGCCTCCCCTATGGCCTCGAAAAACGTGAAAAACGCAGCTGCTTCCATCGCGTTTTGCCGTCAATCTGTGGCTCCGTTTTCGATCTCCACCGTTGGATAGCTAGATCTTGATGCCCTCTACAACTTTGTAGTTGAGAGTTTTTGCTAATTGTTGATGGATTGAGAGGAAAATGAGGAAGAAGTTTCGAAATTTTCTGGCCATTGAAATGAAAGTGGCGGCTAAGGGCTGAAACCCTAGGGTTTATGCAAAACAAAGAAAGTGGGGGTCCTTTTATAGAAAATCGCCAAAACACTATTCATCGAAAATTTTCCGAACTCCAAACGAAGCGTGCCGGCTGGCATTTCTAGAGTTTACCCCATGTTCCGGACACAATGGAACAGGTTTCGGAAGCTAATTCGATCGTATGTGTGAGTTACGACAATAAACGATCGATTTGAAATTAAATCGGTTAATCAAATTTCTGTGCGTTTGGGCTCGCCCCGGACAAACGGTAAATCCGATTGACTCAAAATTTGAAACCTTACAATAATATGACATTACGGATCCGATGAAACTGGTTTCGTAGAAATCCAAGACCGTTTGAAAAATGTCTATTTTAACTCGCCAAATTAATATTAAAACAATTTCAATGCGTTTCGAACTGCCACGGTCAAACGACAACTCCGATTGCTTCGAAAATTGAAATCCGATAATAACTAACTATTACTGCTCCAATGGAACTAGTATCATCCAATTCTGAGACTGTTCAAAATTGGCTATTTTTCAGTTGATAATAAAATAATAAAATATTCAATTTTCGCAAATAAATTTTAAATTCAGTTTTAAGAGTTCTATAACATCACTATAACTCCAATATGATAAAATAAAATTTTACAAATAATTTTTAATCATATTAACCCCGTTATTCAATTATCCAATAAATTCCAATTGTAAAATCTTATTAACTCTATTATAATCCCAATATAACTAGCATTCACTTTGGAAACCAATTTGAATCATATTAAATCAAATTTTAATTATTCACTCTATTTTCATATATTAAATTTCAATATCAAATTAATCATATCAAATTCGGAATTTAATTATTCAAACATTTATAATATTAAATTTAAACAAATTTGATTATTCTTAAATCACTATCTTTTGAAATATTCAAATGAACTTATAAAATTTTAACAAATTCAAATTATAGAACAACCATTTTCATTAAACAGTTATTCAATTCCCGTTATTCAATTAATTCAATAGATTCCAAATATTAAATTTAAACAATTTAATTGTTCAATATTTGACGGATTTCAATATTGGATTTTTAAATAAAATTTCATTATCAGTCGATTTTCTATATTACACCAAATGCACTCTACATTATTATTAATCCACAGTTAGAGATAATGCACCCAACTAATATATGAACTTTCATTTCAATTGCAATTGGTTCACAAATTCATTTCGACCAACTAAATGAATAGGTAACTTAAATAATTATCACCGTTAACTTTTAATTTCTGATAAGTTTATTATTTACAAACAAGTGTCACAATTACCTATACAATACAAATTCATTCAATTACCTTTGACTACATAACATTTCAATTGATTTGGGATTTTATTCAATTCATAAATAATTAACTTAGATAAAATCCTGTTGCATTTCATTCTAGTTATTATTATTCCAAACGACTTACAATTTTTTTCTAACACTAAATCACGAAATCTTATTAAATTAGCTATTTTAATTATCGAAAATTTACGGGTCGTTACACTCTCCCCCACTCAAAACTTTTCGTCCCCGAAAAGGAAAAAGAAGGGAAAAGGAACTAAGTAAAGAATTCAACATTTGATATATTTTATTAAAAATTATCCACTTATAAACAATGAAATTCCATTTATAAAGTCATAACTACGCTTCGACTAAGTTACTCCGAACGGCTTCCTAACTTTAATAGTTAGTAATCAAAACAAGTTATAAAAAAATTTAAAACTTGAAAAATTTTCTAACACCCGGATTTTACGGAAAATTTCGGCAGAGTCTCCTTTGCGCGGCTCGATCGGAAAAAAAAAAATAACAGTATATATATCACAAATATACATCTCATCAAGTGATGAGGCATCCCGCAGGGAAAAAGTGTAAAAGTACGGTATGTAATCCGAGATATGTACCTTATATATTGTCAGCGAGCATATACGGCTAATATAGCGCGAAAGCGAGCTCCAAATGCGAAGCAAGCACAATCCGCACCTACTAAACACTCAATAACTGAGTTAGAACCATGCATATAAAGATAGATCGATATACTTAGCCTACACAACATATATATAACATATTTAGCTTCAAAACTGAGATTATAATTTCAGGACAGCAAACAAATCTTAGTTTTAGGACACCTAAACGATAAAATTCGGCAACAGAATCTAAACAAAAGTTGTTGCATTCATTTCAGGCTTTCCGGAATATCCAAAATCATCGAATTCAGACCATACGTTCAAAAATTATGGATGTTTTACTTAGAGAATACGCCTCAGCCTGGGCAATGAATTGCGCAGGTCAGCGACGTTCACCCACGTTTTCGACCTTCTAAACGACATCAAAACACAAAACACTTAAAACAAAAGTTTAAGCTTAAGTTCTTATCTTTACAGAAAGTGCAAGATCATCAAAATCCGATAAACCATTCAAAAGGTATGGCGAAAATAGTAAGGGTGTATACTACTGATTTTACTTATTTTTACACAGGACAGCGAGTAACATTCAAGTTTTTAACCTAGTAGACGAAGGAATTTTCTCAAGTTATCTAAACAAAAGTTGTCCTATAGTTTCTAAGATTTTCGAAAAGTCCAAGATCGTCGAATTCCGTTAAGCCATTTAAAAGTTATGGTTGTTTTCGTTTCAGCATATATTGGACAATTTTGGATTTTTCCCAAAAATTTGCTTTTATTATTTCAAAGTACAAACCATCAAAACTTCAAATTTTCTAAAGAACAATCATAAACACAAAGTCATTTATTTTCTTATTCATCCATGCAATAGGTTTACATTCAATTTATTTCCGATTTATCCAATTTTGTTTCATTCATATTTTAAATTCAAGTCAATTTGCTTCAATTTAAATTGAATTCAATTATATTTAATTTCACGTTATTTCAAATTTGAATTTAATTATTTTAAAATTTTATTCCGTTTATTCAATTCCATTAACAAATAATGAATTCTACTTAATCAATTTTCATCCATCTAACAACCAATGCATATCAAACATTAACGTCCATCCAAAATCTACACTAAATAATTTATACATTTCCAAGTCAGTTTTAATTTCATACACTTCCAAGTTTATTGATATTTAGTTATATTCAAATTTAATTAGTTTCCATTTACCAATTTTATATTTCATTAAATTTAAATTTTATTTATTCACTTAGATATATCATTCATTTTACAGCTTAAATTTCTTTCATATTTACAACTATCAATAGATCTTCACATTTCATTATTCACTCTCACACTAGTATATTATTTCTCTACTTATCCTTATTAGCATTTTAAACCTTTTAAGTATTTGGTAAGTTATAGTTATGCAAATAGAATGTAGTTAAACAACATACAACTTCTTTTCATTTAAAGGTGAATTTTCAATTAATTAATTCTTAAGTCATTACTTAAATTTCACTATAATTTAATTTCACATTTACATTCGCATATAGTATTTCCATTTTATATTAACATAATTGTGAATCACCTTTAAATGTTAATTTAAATTCCAATTATTTACTAACAATTTTATTTATATTTGCAAACCATTAATTAAATGCATATTTCATTATTCAAACCTATACTCGTATATTATCCAATTAACGATTCATATAACATTTCTGAACTTCTTAAATATTTTGGTAAGTTATATCTATGCTATAGAATGAAATTTAATACTATGCGAGTTTTACAGTTTCAATTTTATTTTAAATTCATAATTTCCTAATTCTAAAGATTTCTACTTCAATTGATATTTTCACTTAGCTCTTAGGTTCATTTCTCATTTCACAATTCAGAAGTTCCTTAATAATTCAAGTCTAAATTCATTTCAATCATTTAAAATAATCATTAATTATTTAAAGGACTTAAGAATTCCAATCCCGGTTTCATTTCAAATCAAGTTTTGAAATAATATATACTTATATAATTTATATATCAAATCATACTATAGAGAATACAAAATAAAATAAAATTTGAATGAAAACAAGGTTTAGACAAGCTATTAAGTGGTCTCCCCCACTCAGACTCTCGAAAATAAACGCCGATGATGCGTGCACTCATCACCGAAATCATTTTCTAGCGTCAAGAGAAGGGAATATAACACTTATCATTAAAAAAATCCTTCGAAAACAATTTCAACTCAATTATGCTATCATATAATACACATATTATATTTTTCAAATTCTTGTAAGTCAATTTCAAACACCGGAATTTAAATTCCCAAATCCAAGTTAAAATTCATTTATATTCATTATCAATTGTGTTTACAAGATTTCATTTTCCTAAATCCATTGTTATTTAATCAATTGTTGTAAATATTGACTGATCAAACGATAACGATAATAATCTAGTATTATCATCTCCTAACAATCAATTAAATCAAAATGAATAAATATTCGAATAGTTCTTTTATATAAAATATATTCCAAAACGATATTGTGTTGATTTGTCCTATTCGAGTGTTTAGAAATTCCTATCGACGCCTTGGCGTCCCAAGTATCGACCAGAATTCATAAATACTCAACGGAACAAAGTTAACACAACATAAAACCATTTTATATCAATTAACAAGTACGCTCTCTCATATACACCCAACTCATTCATATAGTTTACCTCTATTTCAATGAGTTATTCCCCACTAGAGCCAAGGTTTATAGCTAAACCAAAGCTCTGATACCAACTGTAACGATCCGCCTTTTTGGACAATTTAAATCGACGATCAAATACACATGTCGATTCCAAACCATTCAAAAGGGCAGATAGTTATTGGGGTAAATAAGAAAAGAAAAGAAAGAGAAATAAAGGAAATGAAACAACACAGAATCTCGCAGCTGAACAATAAAATATAATATTCAAATAAACATTTCATGAAGCTGTTTACTATACTTTGACAATTATTTATACAACATTTATTAGAGTTATACATATACAACAGAACAATTAAAATAATGCAGCAGATAGCATGATGTCAGGGGTAATAATAGTAATAGTATACCAAATCTTCGTCTTCATCCTCCAGAATAGATCTTCAAAATCTGAAAAACTCAAGACTGACCCGAGCATAATGAAAAGACAAAACACTCGAGTCAGGACTAAAATATCCTTATGAAAGTTAAATCAATGGTAATAAATATGAGTGTAACGGCGTCAGAAATGTTTACGGGGTTTGACATCTCATATCCAGTGTCAACGTGCGTGCAATAACTCAAGAGATGTTACGGGATTTTCCATCTCTTAAGGATCCGTGAAACTATCTACTATGTAGTAATAAACACTAAGTAGATAATGCCTATCAGTAATATAAAGTATCAAAATAGCGTTAAGGCGTTACCATAATCCCCCTTAACACATTTTTATAATGCCATAGTCTATACAGCACCGTAAGCCCCACCGTAAACTGGTGGTTATCAGAGGGTACCCCATAGGTATAACACAAAACATAACGTAGTGGTCGCGAATAGGATAATCAGTATGACAAGGTACATGAGGCGATACCAACTAGGATACTAGTAGTTGCGTGATCCGGACCGATGTTGAGCATAGCCAGCAGCTACCCCAACACCGTGAAACAACACTCCCAAATCAAGGGGTGCACCCAAATCGAATCAAAAATGTAATAGAAATGGTATCGAAGAAGCGTGTCCGCTAGAGGTGGCGAACCTCAATGGCCCAGCGCGGCTCCTGTTTTAGTCATGTCAGGGGTCATCCAATATCGTTCTCTTTCTTCAGTCAATGCGTTCACCAAACCATCCACTTCATTCTGGATCAACACTCCACGTATAATAGTTATTAAAGTGGTGTTCGGTATCGACAGAGAGTATGTCCATATCCGATCCCGGTCTCTTTAATAACTACGTATTTTTACACCGTTGGCTCTTTTATATTTCAAATCAATTCATAATTGATATCAAAATATCATTTTCGCTTCAAAAATCAAGTCCATTTCAAATATCATCGTATCTATTCAAATGTAAGATTCCGTTTCAAAAATCATTTTTCGCATCAATATCTCATTTCGATTTCAAAATCATTTCGAATTTCAATTTAGGTTGCAACTTCATTTAACTCAATTCGTATTTAAATTCATGATTTAAATATAAACATTCCACTTTATCGACCAGCTTAGAATTTTAGAAAATAGTTTTAAGTAGTTTAAAAAGTAATTTAAATAATTAAAGTAGTTAAAAATACTTAAAGTCTTAAAATGGATTTAAAATAGATAAATTAGTTTAAAATAATTTAAATTGGGTTAAGTAGATTTAAAATAGATTAAAATAGTTGAAGTATTCAAAAAATGGTTAATATAACCGAGTAATTTTGGAAAACAAAGTAGAACAGCTTCAAAACCGATCCATTTCAATTATATCTTCCCAATTCAAAACCCTTTCAATTTCCCTTCTACCGATTCAATTTCGATTTCAATTCAAATCAATGTCAACTTTTACTTCGAATTAATTCAATTTTACATTCACCTTTAATTTATTCAATTTCAATTTATATCGATTTGGAGCTTGATTTCTCAAAAATATCAATTTATAACACTTAACAAAATTTTCCAACAATATTCAAGTTTAAATCCAAATTTCAAATATGATTCAATTCCAAGCTCGATTTCAAAATGTCATTTTTATATCACTTTTACTCGGTAATTTCAAAGCTCGAACTAAGGTTATATCTTCAAACAAATTAATTTTCGAAATCCAATCATATCCAATTTCAAATCTCAAAGTCTCAACTTAAATTATTTAACAAAATTCCTTTAACCAAAATTTATTTCAACATTCCAAACTCAATTTTCGATAAATTCAATTTCTATAAATCGATTTCTATTTATAACTTGTAAATCAAAACATTTAAATAAATTTCAAATCGACGATTTTTAAAAATTATTAATTTAACCAATTCGGTGTCCGTATATAATTTTCTATCCTATGGCCAAGTAGTTATTTATTTCAATTAAATGTCAAGGATGAATATATATCACTTAAACCAATCACAGTGTCATATGTATGCATAACAGTATATAAAAGCAAATAAACATCCAAACATTTAAATATCAACTAGTAACATCCAACAAAATACATCATCCAATAGACAATACAATTCATGGCAGTTTCATAATTATCAATGTCAGGTGATTTAATCGCAATTCAATTTCAATTTCAATTTAAATTTAACTGTCAATTTAATTTCAACGGTTAATTCAAATGACAATGTATATGACAATTAAATTTTATCAAACAACGACAAATAAAAATCATAACACTTCATAATGTCAATTTAACTAGCATAAAGATATTTAGTACGTTGTGAGCGTTATAAAACACTCACCTTGATTTTCACGATTTTAAATCAAATCGAACAACGTTCGATTTAAATCAAAATTTTCTATAGCTCCAAATGATTCCAATCAAGTTCCATTGCGTAGTGCTCGACAAAACAAAGCCAACGCAATTCGTTTCGTCCAATTCCGACCTCGTATGACAAAGTTATGATAATTTAAAGTTTATACGAATTTAAATAAAACAATTTCAGCTTTTATTTTTAATCCCAAACCCTACATCAGATCACGGCCATTCATTCCACCTTCAACAGATCTGGACCGCCCTTCTTTCATCTTCCCCAAACGTGAAAAATCACGTACGTGAGCAAATGAACCCAAGCCGCCTCCTTCCATCAATTATCGCACGCGACTCGATTAGCTTGAAGACGATCAGAGACTTCTACCTTGTAGCCCACGTCGAACTCCACCTTCACCAGAGAACCGTCCCCACTCGGCCTCCCCTATGGCCTCGAAAAACGTGAAAAACGCAGCTGCTTCCATCGCGTTTTGCCGTCAATCCGTGGCTCCGTTTTCGATCTCCACCGTTGGGTTGCTAGATCTTGATGCCCTCTACAACTTTGTAGTTGAGAGTTTATGCTAATTGTTGATGGATTGAGAGGAAAATGAGGAAGAAGTTTCGAAATTTTCTGGCCATTGAAATGAAAGTGGCGGCTAAGGGCTGAAACCCTAAGGTTTATGCAAAACAAAGAAAGTGGGGGTCCTTTTATAGAAAATCGCCAAAACACTATTCATCGAAAATTTTCCGAACTCCAAACGAAGTGTGCCGGCTGGCGTTTCTTGGGTTTACCCCACGTTCCGGACACAATGGAATAGGTTTCGGAAGCTAATTCGATCGTATGTGTGAGTTACGGCAATAAACGATCGATTTGAAATTAAATCGGTTAATCAAATTTCTGTGCATTTGGGCTCGCCCCGGACAAACGGTAAATCCGATTGACTCGAAATTTGAAACCTTACAATAATATGACATTACGGATCCGATGAAACTAGTTTCGTCGAAATCCGAGACCGTTTGAAAAATGTCTATTTTAACTCGCCAAATTAATATTAAAACAATTTCAATGCGTTTCGAGCTGCCACGGTCAAACGACAACTCCAATTGCTATGAAAATTAAAATCCGATAATAACTAACTATTACTGATCCAATGGAACTAGTATCATCCAATTCCGAGACTGTTCAAAATTGGCTATTTTTCAATTGATAATTAAATATTAAAATATTCAATTTTCACAAATAAATTTTAAATTCAGTTTTAAAAGTTCTATAACATCACTATAACTCCAATATGATAAAATAAAATTTTACAAATCATTTTTAATCATATTAACACCTTTATTCAATTATCCAATAAATTCCAATTGTAAAATCTTATTAACTCTATTATAATCCCAATATAACTTACATTCACTTTGGAAACCAATTTGAATCATATTAAATCAAATTTTAATTATTCACTCTATTTTCATATATTAAATTTCAATATCAAATTAATCATATCAAATTCGGAATTTAATTATTCAAATATTTATAATATTAAATTTAAACAAATTTGATTATTCTTAAATCGCTATCTTTTGAAATATTCAAATGAACTTATAAAATTTTAACAAATTCAAATTATAGAACAACCATTTTCATTAAACGGTTATTCAATTCCCGTTATTTAATTAATTCAATAGATTCCAAATATTAAATTTAAACAATTTAATTGTTCAATAATTGACGGATTTCAATATTGGATTTTTAAATAAAATTTCATTATCAGTCGGTTTTCTATATTACACCAAATGAACTCTACATTATTATTAATCCACGGTTAGAGATAATGCACCCAACTAATATATGAACTTTCATTTCAATTGCAATTGGTTCACAAATTCAATTCGACCAACTAAATGAATAGGTAACTTAAATAATTATCACCGTTAACTTTTAATTTCTTATAAGTTTATTGTTTACAAACAAGTGTCCCAATTACCTATACAATACAAATTCATTCAATTACCTTTGACTACATAACATTTCAATTGATTTGGGATTTTATTCAATTCATAAATAATTAACTTAGATAAAATCCTGTTGCATTTCATTCTAGTTATTATTATTCCAAACGACTTACAATTTTATTCTAACACTAAATCACAAAATCTTATTAAATTAGCTATTTTAATTATCAAAAATTTACGGGTCGTTACAAGTGGCATATCTAGTCTCAATCGGCTTTTAATGATTTAGAAGCACAAGTGATAGCACGTTATCTTTTGCAAGAGAATGACATCCAAACCAATACGATTAGCATTGGTACAAAAGATAAGGTCTTGGTTCTCTTCAGGAATCACAAGAATAAGAGTATCGAAAAGAAAGAATTTCTTTTAAATAATCTTCTTTCCTGAAAAGTTAAAACTTTCAAAATTACATTTATCTTTATGTAATAATCTTTCTAGAAAAATTTACATTTTTACAAGTCAATTTATTGTGTCTGACTGTCTCATCAAAGTGTTTACGAAATTCCTATCGATAACGTTGATCAAGCGTATCGACCATAATTCTTAAAGCACTTAATGGGCAATACAATCACAAAATCATCTTCCACTTTAAGAATATGCTTTGCTTGTTTAAGAGCAAAGTCAAATTGTACTTATAAATAAATCTTATGAAAAAGATTTGCAAAAATTTTAAATTGCTAATTTCATCCAAAATCAATAAACACAAGAATGGTCTCATCGAAATACTCATAGAATACCCGGCTTATAAAATGGATGAAATAAGCTGGACAAACTGAATGACAAAAATAAGTCATTCATAAGAATCGTAACGAGTGCGGAATGCGGTAAGTACTCCCGCAACTCGTAGCCAAATAAAAATCGGTGGCGAGGTCGAACTAGAAAGACCTTAGCACCACACAAAAGATTTCTTAGGTGATAATCCTAAGGCAAACTCAAAAATACCGAAAAAGTTTCACAAATTATTTAGATAAGAGAAATAACACTTTTCTCATCTTGAGGGCTTAAAGAATAAAATGATGCCTTAAAAAATTTGAAATCGGAATTACAAGAAAAAATAGAAATCTGCTTAACGGATAGAAAATGTCGAAGATGAATAGTCCACATGGAAAATAGGATATGGGCTTCACAACGATTAAGCCAATCCTTACAAAAATCAATTCCGAAGCCTAAGTAAAAATCTGCTCGGAAAGAAAAATCACATAAAATAATTTCGACATCAATAGAAAGCAAATTGAGTGTTGCGGATCTACCATCCGGATTCACAACTCTCAAAGAAGACATCAAGCCCAAAATATTTTCAAAGAAAAAGAATCCATAAGTTCTTTTGATATAAAAATAGTGAGATGGAACCCATATCAAAAAGAACTCAATTAAGAAGATCACGAAATAAAACAATGCCATCAAGGATTGAGTGAAAAATACCTTGACCAAGAGAAGAGTTGTTAGGGGCTTACAACTTTCCCTCTCTCTTGCTTGGAAGCTTAGGACACGAAGATAAAAGATGACCCGAACCTTTGCAATAACGACAAAAGAGGGTTTCGGGCACTCCCTTGCATGGTGGTCTGTGGAACCACAATTGTAGCATTGTCCACGACTAGAGGTAGGAGTCCTTGCTACCGGAGTTTGTTGCTTCCCTTTCTTATTAGAATTAGGGCCTTTGAATTTGATAGGCCTCTTCAAGTTATTTTCGAAGTTATGTTGGGCACGCACAACTTCAACATCACCTTCATTATCGGCCTCTTCAAGACGAAGAGCGATATCAATAAGCTGATCAAATGAAACCTCAAGTTTCAGAAGTAATGGCTTCTTAAGATTCTTATTCAAGCCATAGACAAATCTCTGATTTTTCTTCAATGGGGTATTAATGTACCCAACCTCGTATTTGGAAAGAGATTCGAAAGATGCAACATAGTCTGTCATAGAAGATTCACCTTGAACAAGGTCAATAAAACGTCGTGCTAAAGTCACCTTTTCAGCCTCCGGCACAAATTTCAATTCGAATCTTTCTCGGAATTGCTCCCAAGTGAGATCCGCTTCAACGATTTCAGAAATTAAAAGCTTATACCAATCTAACGCTCTTTCTTGGAGCATGCTAGAAGCCACTTGGACTCGATGTAGATCAATGAGGTTCATGCGAGAAAAGATGTGATCGCATGATTTGAGCCAAGCCTGAATTTCTATAACACTCTCGGATCCTTTGAATGGCCTTCCACCCAAATCGGTATAGTCTCTGCACAAGCATGCAAAACCGGATCTAGGATGAGTAGGCTCTGGATTGGGACCGGCTGCTTGAGCGTTCTTTACTAGATCAAGAAGCTGTTGGGCAGACATAAAAACTCCATCTTGGGGAGTAGCACTAGATTGACCGGCACTGGGATGACCAGGTCTAACCATTTCTCTTCCTTAAGAAAGAAAGAAGGAAGAAGAAGAAGTTTATTCACAAAATGAATATCAAGCAATCTTGATAGATAAAACAAAGAATCATAAAGAAAATAGGATGAATCGGTACGAAGACTCGAATTAAATCCTAAGGCACAACTCCTAAGAAAGACTTAGGACATGATCCTTGCTAGATTATTCTACATTGTTCCGAAGTTTGGCTTTGATACCAAGCTGTGACGCCCCACCTCTATACCCACACTAACCAAGAACACCATGGAGTAATGCTATCAACTAGCGCGGAGAATAAGGCTGTGGAGGAGCGACCATCCATGAAACCTCTTTGTGCGAGTACCGATATGTCAGATAGTATAGCATGTATTTCATTAGAGGAGGAAGTCCGACATACCGATACAAACTCAAAGCTATCACACGGTGGCTATAATTAATCTTCGGAAATAAATATAGAAATAAGCATAACACAAATCAGTCACAGACATCCATATCACAAAGGCGGAAGAAGATATGAATATATAACTAACACATGAAAGTGTACATCAGAGTAAGTGGTCAAAAAGATCCACAATATCACAAAAGATTAGATACAAGTGCTGGACAAAAGAATATGTATACATCAAGGAGTCTATATCTCAAATGTACACAACCAAAAACTACAAGCTGAGTAGTTAACCAAAAGATCAGATGATGGTCCGATAAGGAGTCAAGCAGAAGCACCTGTAAAATCTCAGTCTGACCCGAGTATTATTTAATAAGGAAATAATAAACGGATCAGTCAGCTATAAATATCAGATGAAATGATATAGAATAAGAGATATAATAAAAAGACGTATGATAACCAAAAATGTCATACTACGACAAGTATACATTAGAAAACCACGAAAGTCATACAAAATCCCAAGAATCTCATAGCATCAAAAAGAATATCATATTCTTTATTTAATTCACCAAGCCACAATAAATGACATACATATCAATGCGAACTGAAAAAGGTGGTGAAACATAAATTCTAGAAATCATCATATAGAAATCCAGAAATCACAAGAAAAGGTTGCCCAAGACATTGATGTAGTGCACACGGTACGTCCAATGAATCGAAAAGCCGAGACATCGATGTAGTACAAACGGTACATCCAATGAATCCAAAAGCAAAGACATTGATGTAGTGCAAACTGTACATCCAATGAATTAAAAAGCAAAGACGTTGATGTAGTACAAACGGTACATCCAATGAATCAAAAGCAAAGACACTGATGTAATGCAAACAGTACATCCAATGAATCAAAAAGCAAAGACATTGATGTAGTGCAAACGGTACATCCAATGAATCAAAAGCAAAGACATTGATGTAGTGCAAACGGTACATCCAATGAATCAAAAGCAAAGACATTGATGTAGTACAAACGGTACATCCAATGAATCAAAACACAAATCAATTCGGAACATCGACGTAGTACACACGGTACGTCCAATGAATCGAAAAGCCGAGACATCGATGTAGTACAAATGGTACATCCAATGAATCGAAACATATTAAAAGTACATGGGTCGCCAGCCCATGAAGAAATGAGACGAAGCTCAATAAATTGAGGTTCAGTCCTCCACGCGGACAAAGAGACATTGCACATTGCTAGTCTAAACTATAAAATGATCATCATCGATCATCAAGAAGTGTCAATCACAGTAAGCTAGTAAATATATGAGCTTAGCATCATGTCCCATAACCACTAGCTTAACTTAAATATTTACGAACAAATTGTAGATCTTCACTAGAGAATTGTCATAAGAGGTTCAATCGAACAAATCCAAGAATTAACCGACGAAGTGAACGCAAGTGTTTCATACCACTTGTTTTGCTAAGCCGTTTAATTAGATTTCTCATCCGAGTGAGGTAAAGGTTTGTATATACTAGTAGATTGGAAAACGGTTTAAGAAAAGAGCTTTGGTATTGAAAATAGAGTTGAAATCATTTTGTTGAAAGAGTTTTGATATTTACTACTAGTATAGAAAACCTTTATATTTTAAAGTGACAAATCATTGCAGTGATTATAGAGAAAATCAATCATAAAAATTCACATTCAAAGACGTGAATAAAATCCAAAGAAACCGGTAAAGAATCCATCGAAATAGATATTCAAAAATCCATAGAATCGACCGAGAAGCCAAAGATAGTTTGTCTCGAAGAATGGTCAACTCAGCATCTCAACAAAGCAAGTTCTGTTGAATGTTTTTCAGATAAGATCCCCTACGGAGGGGGGTCCAGGGGGGTGGCAACCCCCCCAAGGGGGGGTGCGAGGGCAACGCCCCGCTACGGGGTTCGACCTGCCCGGTCAGGTCGTAGGGGTCCAGGAGGCAGCGCCCCGTCCGAAACGGTACGACCTAGTGAAGACCTAAGGGAGGATAGGATCGAGCGACCTAAAGGGGCACGCGACCTAAAGGTGTTCGCGACCTAGTGGTCGAGCGACTTAAGGGGGCACGCAACCTAAGGGAAACTCGCGACCCAACATGGCCGAGCTAAGGTAAGGTGCGACTCAACCAGGTGAGCGACCGAAGAAAGACAAACGACTTAAGGAAGTAAGGGGTCGAGCGACCTATGAGTTTAAGGGGTCAAGCGACCTAGAGGTGTTCGCGACCTAGTGGTCGAGCGACTTAAGGGGATGCGCGACCTAACAGTTGCACAGGTTGAGCGACCTAAAGGGTTGCGACCTAAGGAAGGTAAGGTCTAACGACCTAACACTCGCGACCTAACAGTCAAAAGAAGATGGCCACGCGACCTATGACCTAAGGTCCATACGACCTACGACCTAAGGTCCATACGACCTAACTCCGAAGACGTTAGAAATGGCCTGAACGACCTACGACCCAAGGTCCATACGACCTACGACCTAAGGTCCATACCACCTAACTCCGAAGACATTAGAAATGGCCAAAACGACCTACGACCTAAGGTCCATACGACCTACGACCTAAGGTCCATACGACCTAACTCCGAAGACGTTAGAAATGACCAGAACGACCTACGACCTAAGGTCCATACGACCTAAGTCCGAAGACGTTAATTCCAGGCAGTGCGACCTAGCGCGATAACACGCGAGCGACCTAAGGGTTAGGTCGCGAGCGACCTAAGGGTTAGGTCGCGAGCGACCTAACTCCGAACACAAAAAAATAGCCAAAACGACCTAAGTGCAGAAAATTCACCAAAATGCTAAAAATTGGAGTTTTTCGCCAATCTAATCAAAACCAAATGCTAATATGCATGTGTAGGTGATAGGGAATCATTCCCACCAGTCCAATATGGTTATAGGCTAGAATTGTGAGATAAAAATATCACCTTTGCATCAAATATCAATGAAAATGAAGCTTTAAGCAAGCAAGAATCAATCCCTCTTCTATCTAAGCACAAGAAGCTTGAATTCAATGTCTTCTTCTTGAATTTGGAGTTGAAAGATGGATTGCAATTGAATTTGAGTTTTGGAATTTTAATTTCTCATTCCCTCCACCATTTTTGAAGAAGCTTGAAGGCTTAGGCAAATAGAAATGAAGTTATGAAGAGGAGGGGTGAAGGTTGGGTCTAAATAGGCTAAAAGCCCAAACTAAAGTCCAAAGCGAAAAGTAGCGAAATTCCATTAACTCCAAACATATCAAAGCATATACTCAAAAAGATTGCAAACGTCATTTTGAACTCAATGGCAGTGGTCTCGAGTCCTAATTTGAACGTATGCAAAAAGTAGCTTTTCGGACTATAATCCGACTAACGATAAAATATTTAAATAAAATATTTAAATATACAATTGATAAATATGTGGGTTTTTACAATTTATAAAGTGAAATATAAAATAGTTTTAAATATAACTTAAAAATACTTTATATAATAAATAGTTTTCTCAAATTTCACAAATCGATTTCAAATCGACTCGAATTCCAAAAATTCAAATTTAATCAAATCTCAAATCATCGATTTTAATTTATTTCAGTTTCTCGATAAACCATTTCAAATTATATCGATTCCAAATACAGATTTGAACCGCAAAATAAGCCATTTCGATTTCAATATTTCCAAAGCTTTAAATATTCAAACATTTCAAATCTAGATTTTATAATTCCATATATATATATATATATATATATATCAAATTCACTTTACTATTGTTTATTTTGAAATGTTTACTTAATCATTCAAATAAAATTTAAATAAAACTTCAAATTTCTAACTTAAATAAAACTAAATATACCATTTCAGTTTATGTAAATTTGAAATATTCATAAAAATCACTTTTAATCAAAAATCAAGTTATAAAATCGTATCTTTAAAATCCAAAATTTAATAAATTTCAAATCAAACTTATTTGAGTATAATTCTCAAATAAATTCAATTTAAAAACCTTAGAAATCATTTCAAAATAGACGTGTGTGTGTGTGTGTATATATATATATATATATATGTATGTATGTATGTATGTATGTTGACCAACGACGTCTGTATATAATTTCCTATCCTAGGGTCAAGTGATACAGATATTTATCATTTCAATCCATAATTTAAATATATATACGGGTATATATCATTTCAATCTGTAATCCTAAATTCAATTCAAATGAAAATCGCTTGGGTTTATCATTACAACCCATAACGATTTTCTCTTATTCTACAAATCGTTTGGGTATGTATCATTTCAACCCATAGGGAATCCTATACTAACATGGAACTTGTAGAGTGATGACAAATATGATATAAATATAACAGGCATGTATCATCAATATAAATAACAGATAATGGTGTCAGATGTAACAAGTGAACAGATATAGATAACAACATATATGTAGCAATGTAAATAACTAACAGCAACATATTTCATTGTCGTTTCAATTCAAATCAAATTTAATAAATAAAAGAACGTTAACCGTGAGTGATTGTTCACCTTTTGAGGCTAGAGAAATTTGACATAGAAATGAGCTATGAATCCGGAGCAAGGTGAGATGGGCACGAATTCGATGAAGAAAACAGGCACTACGGACCAAAGCTGATAAAATGGGAATCGATAAACGAATCAGAATCAGTTTGATTAAGATAGATGGTATGAATGAACTTATATGCATAACTATATATAACTATTTGTATAAAAAATCATAATTTAAATTTCAAACACATATTAAATTAAATATATATATATATAAACCAATATAGTTTACAAGTGTCTTAAAACTATATATATCCGTATATAATCAAACTTTTAAAATCAATATTTAGGAATATATAACACTGTAACAATATATTTATAAACCAAAATCGAAATATAAATACAAGTTAAATATATAACCTATATACGCTAATGTAACAGATTATATATCTTTACGCATTACTTATAAATAAACTAATATATGAATAACTCGCAACATATTTGTACATACTGCCATTGTATACATATACTAACCTTACTGAAAGATTACAAATATGAGAATCTAATATATATAAATACTAATATGGCTTGTACATGCATATCACGGAAAATTAACAACAGATAATAAAATTATAAAAGTACCTTTATGTATGTTAAAACCCATATAAATTAAACTGCATAAACTATATAACTTTCATTGGTAATATATGTGGCTGAGGCAGAGAATATATACACCCCGCAAAAACATATATATTATCTTTGAAAAAAGAATCAAAACTATATATTACTGTAAATATAATAGTATAACATATTTATATAGCACTTCCTTTAAAATACAATGCTCAAAAATCATAAAATCTCTGTTATACTATTCGTACTATAAGTATATATAAAATCAAAAATCATAACGATACACACACACACTTATATACTAATATATAAACTCATATTTATGAATATATAAACAAACTAAGAAATATAAACTGATATAACTTGGTATATGCTAATATATAACACTACAACATGCAAATATATACATACTTTGAAATATATGTAAAAGTATAAACCTAGGATCTAAAATATATACTTACATGAAATTTTATATATGTATATACATATCATATATATAAACAGTTATATAGAACGATACAATAAGATATACGTTTGTAAAAGTTAATTATATATATAAGGTGTAACATTCCCGAATTTTAACCAAATTTAATTTGGCAATTAATTTAATTTTGGAATTTATTTGTGAAAATAATTGTGAATTAACTAGGAAATTTCCAGAATAAATACATATTTTAGATTTTAAATAGAATTTTGGTTTGGAATTTAAAGATGATTATTTTATAAATGAATATTGAAAATAAAAATTCAAGAATAAATATATTAAAAGTAAATTGAATTTAAATACTTTATAGCTTAAGATTAATAAGATTTGTTTTGAAAATGTATATATGGTATTAAAACAAGGATTAACAAAAGTTTTAAAAGTATACTTGTCTTTTGAAAATTTATAAGAAAGCATATATATATATATATATATTTATATATATGAAGAAAATTGGTTTGTAAATTTATGAGATTTGATAAAAATTAAATTACTTTTCTTTTATACTTGAAAATAAATATAATGGTATATATGTAATTAAATATAAAAGCTTTTATATATATATATATATATACATCTTTTGAAATGAAGAAGTTAAAAGATATATATAATAATAATTTGTATAAATATGTAAACATAAAAGAATAAAGGTTTAAAAACAAAATTTATAAAATAATTTAAACAAAGATGTTAAATATGATTTGAATATGTATATATATATATATATATATTAACATTAAAGATAGAATTCATAAATCAATAAAAATATGATTTGTATAATGACTTGAGTTTAAAATTTAAAACATGAATGAAAGTAATTTTTTTTACCTTTTGAAATTTAATATATGTATTGTAAATAAAATTAATTTAATAAATCAGTTTACAAAAGCTTTATAAACTAAGAAATGTATATATGTATGATTAATTTGTTGAGTGTACAAATTGTTTTAATCCATTTTTTTCTTTAAAATTTGTAAAAGTAAAATGAATACAAGTGTATGTGAATAATTTGTAAACAAAATAATAAAAAGGTTTAAATGCATAAAGCATGTTTTCATAATTAAAGTAAGAATTAAAACAATAGAAACATGCATATGAATATAAGTGTAAATACAAAATTCAAGTGGGTTTAAAAAAAATTGACAAAATAAATTGCATTAGGGGTATAAACACAATTTAAAAAAAATGGACAAGTGTAGATCATGCACACAAAATAATTTACAAGTGTAGAATTTTGGTATGCATGAATAACAAGTGGCGATGTGATCTTCTTTAAACTATTTGAATAAAATAAAATGTTTTGAAGAATGAGAAACCTGTTCAAATTTTTTCAGTCCAAAGATTTCAAACCCTTCACCTCCCAACTCCTTCATTTTCAAATAAAAATCATAGCTAAAACAAAACTGGAAAACCAGATCAAAGCGAAGATTATCTCAATATCAAAACCCGAAAACAAGAAAGCAAAATAACTCAAAAGCTTCAACTAGCTGAGATTTTCAAAATCTGAAAACAAAGGCTTTCAACCTGGAACAGAGAAGAAATCAAAGGTTTCAGGAATTAAAGCAGAAGATCAAACCCAGTAGCTATTCAAAGCAAACTGGAAACTGAAGCAATCTGCAAAACAACTTAGGTAAAAATTAAGCAAACTCACAAGTAAAAATTTAAATTTAATTTTGAAGCAATTAAAATATAATTAACCCTAGTATTCTTGACCTGAGGGAATAGTGATCAAAAACAAAGATAAAAAGGGCAGAACATTTTAAAAAGATTGCATGTTCCGGATTCACAAACAAAACAATTTCCAGGAAAGTATCTCTGTTCCTTCCCAATCCAGGTGAGCAAAACCCCTTAAACCTGTTCTTTTATCTGATGTGTGGTTAATATTTGAATCTTCTATGAAATGTTGCTTAGTTGTTAAACTTATATATATATATATATATATGCATATGTATGGGTTGTGTGTGCATGTCTAGTTCCGGACATATGTTCTGTTTCAAACACTTACAGGGTTTAAATTCATGTAAAATTCGAATTCTTCTGCTCCAAATCATTTTAGAGTTTAGGATATGAAGAAAACATGTGTATTGAATCAAGAACCAAATTTCAAAAAAAACTGAGATAAATTTAACATAGTTTTAACCTGAAAAAGAATTACAGTAAAATTTAACATATGATAAAAATTCGATCTCCTTAATTATTTGATTCGCCTATATAATCGTAATTACCAAAAAAGTCATGATTTTTGAAAGTTAAATCAAAAAATTTAGATTTAAGAATCTCGAGAATTCGTGAGTTGAACTAAGATGGGTTTTTTGTCGAATTCGTGCGATCGGGGAAGGATTGGACCTCGAGGTCGTGGGTGAAGTTAGCTTGGATGTTGGCGATTCTAGGAAAAATACTCGCAAAAATTTTCATCGATCGTGATGGTCAAGCGAGATGATTTTAGGGTTTTGTGAGGTGGTTGAGGCGACGATGTGTTTGAGTTCGCTGTGATGTCAGAATTAGATCGGACTCCACCACAAGTAGAGGAATCGAAGCTGGAGACTGAGATGGAGCTTGGGTCATGAAGGCGTGGATGATCGTGAGCGAGATCATCGGCAATGATGGGTTTTCTGGTCGGGTTGGTTCCAGAGTTTGGAACGAAGGGTTCGTTTTCGATTTGCGTTGGTATTCCTCGATCTGGTTGGTCGTGAGGCTTAGGGTGATCAACGGGGATGTGTAGGTGACCATGGCAATGGTCGAAATAGCTTTGGTCGGCGGTGCAGGTGCACGTGTATGGTTGTATCTGAAGGAGGTCGTGACGTTGGGGAAGACGAAGTGGAACTCGGGGGGCGACTCGGGGGATTCGTGAGTTTACTCGAAGCAAACGATGTTGCGCGTAACTCAAAGCCGTACTCGAAGGGATTTAAATCATGGCTCAGGTTTTTATATCGGGTTTTTATAATAAGGTTACCAGGTTTTCAAATTGTAAAAGAAACATGTTTCCAGGTTTTGGAACTTTAATAAATCGAATTTTAAACCCTTTCTTAGTTAATAATAAAAAAAGTTTTATACTAGATACAGAATAATTTAAAGTCTTTTATAAATTGAGTTAAAATGTTTTAATGCCTGATTGTTTAAAATAAATTCATAAGTTTATTTAATTTAAGAAGATAATGGTTTTAATTAACTTAAGGATTTTAAGTTAGTTCATATGATAATTTAGTTATCAAGGATTATTTAAATAAAACCTTAAAAAGATAAATGGTTTATTTTAAACGATGTTTTGATTATGGGTGAACTTAAAGGTTTAAAATTGAATTATTTGTTAATGAAAATTTATTTTAATTTATGAGATTTAAAAGTTGAAATAGAGTGATAGTTAAGACAAGATTTTATCTTGATAAATCAAGGACTTAATTAAAGGATTATTATTGATGTGTTAAGAATAAAAATAAATTTATTTGACTAATTAATTAAGGTAATTAATTTAAGGATAATAAATTAATTTAAAGATTAATTAATTAATGAAAGTAATTAAGGTTAATTGATAAATAAATTAAGAATAATTAATCTAATAATTTATTAGGGTTAATTAATTAAGGATAATTAATCAAAGAATTAGTTATTAATTAATAGTTAATTAATTTATCATTAATGGTTAATTAATAAGTAATTAAATGATTATTAATCAAAAAGATTTGTAATTAATTAATAAAGGTGATTAAGAAATGATGATTAATTGTGGAGTAATTAACCAACGTAATTAATTAAGCATAATTAATAAAAGAATAATCATTTAATGATTTAAGTATGATTAATTAAAAGTTAATTAATCTATTATTAAAGGTTAATTAACAAATAATTAAAGGATAATTCATTAGAATAATTTGTAATTAATTAATATTAAATAACCAAGGATTAGTGACTAATCTGATTTAAATAATCAAATAATTGATTAGTCTTATTGATGGATGTTTGGATTGTTTTGAATGTTTGAATGGTTTGATATTCCTCATATGTGATGCTTTGTGATATGGATTATTCTGATTTGTGCTGTAAACTATGATGTAATTTATTCATTCGTGATGTAACTTATTTATCCGTGAATCTGTGTATATAGATAAGCGTTATTGGAATATACCGCTTATCGATATTGTTATGATTGAATCTGTGATGATTGATGTTGTTGCACTATTGGTAAAACTCCCTAGACCACACTATACACACACAAATATGGATTGCACGAGGAAATTGGTTAAGTCACAGATTTTTTACCAATTTTAAAGATTGAATTTTTGAATCCAAAATAGTTTTGGAATTGGAATTGAAAGCTTTTGAAAATAAATTTCACAAATAAAAGTTATTTTGAATAACTTAATAAAGTTTTGAAATTTAAATAATTTGATTTAAATTTGAATTCAATATTTTGAAATTGAATTCAATAATTTGGAAATTATGGTTTAAAAAGATTATACAAGTTATAAAGGTGTTTATATGAGTTCTTAACCATTTAAAAAGTGTTGTTTTGGGAGCTTAAATCTAAACCCAAGTTTTATACTTGATGGCTTTAACTTATGTAAATGTAATCAACTTTAACCTTGTGAAAGATTATTAAACCTTGTTTTAAAATCAAAGAGAGTTTTAAATGGTATATCTTTCACACAAAAGATTTGAATTGGAAATGGTTTGAATATTATGAATTAAATCTTTAGTTTAAAGATTGGATAAATTAATCCAATATGAAGTGAAATTGTTTTGAAAAGCCGTGAATGAACCTTTGTGGAAAATTGGTGAACTTTGTGAAATAAATCTTTTTGTTTATATGATTTAAAATGGTAAATTGTTTAAACCATTTGAAAAGAAAGTTTTGGGTTTTAAGTTGTGACTTAACTGAAATCCTATATCCATATGTTTTTAAATATTGCGCTCATTATTCGGTTTAGCCGAGAAAGGACCTTGTGTCATATAACCCATTCCGAATAATGATACGTCGATATGTATAGCATTTGAAGACCGGTGGTGAAGACCGGGTATTTTAAAGAACGAAAGGATAACCCGTCGATTGTCTCTGCACTGAGTCGCACCGGTATAGAGATTTCCTAAGTGATGGGAAGTCCGATCGGGATTGTGGATACCCGAATTTGCAAGGGCTTCTTCGAAAGAGCCTTCGGTTCTGTTCGAACCCAGAACAAACTTGTATGATGTGTGTCTGACATTAAACTTTGAGATGTAAAACTAGTTTCTATCAAATACATTTCTGATTGGTGGCGGAGAATTATTCTCGTAGCTTAACACCCTTCTCTGAGACGTACGAGCTCAGAGGCTATGTAGGTTATGGTTACTAGTGATACATTACCAATTTGGTAATGTGGCATACGAAGTGCTGCTGATCATTCGTTGATCAAAGCATGGCTTTGTGAAAAGCGTAGCTTTGTGGATGAGACCTCATCGAGCCTCACAAACCGGTAATGGTCGAAACAGGAAAGATGCGGCAAGGTTTCAGGGGTAGTTTCCCTAGGGTATGACTATTCCTTTTGGAAAAGGGTGGTATCATGTTATGGAGCCCAGATACTTACTCATGTGGACACTGTAGTATATTTATTACTGTGTGATGTTGTTGGTGTAGAGGGCCCTCGGACAAAGATCCTAAAGGACCGGGGGTGGCATATCTTAGGTTTATTCCCCGGGAAGGGGTAGCCGACCTTGTGTTAACAGAGAGCCGGGTAGGTTCTCGGGGCATCCCTCCAGAGGCGTTCCCATGTGGCAATAGGAAGTTCCTATGCCTGACCATTTGTTGGAAAATCCAAACAAAGCAATACGCGCCCTGTACGGTTTTAGTTGTATAACCTGCCATGGAATGTGGCGGTAACCTGCTATTGAACATGGTAGCTATAGTAGGCATACGACGAAATGTTGTATGATGGCTAAGATTAATATTATACTTTCGAAATGATTTTTCTACACTACGTACTAGTAATAATATCAAAGGAATTTTGCGTATCAAGCATGTTTGACTATCATAAAGAGAAATATCCTCCAATTCTGCGTTTTCATTGTGTGTGTGGCGGGAGGCCTTATGGTAGTTTCATTTTAAAAAAGCATTGCGGATATAAAAATTTAAAAATCTTTTGTTTGTTTTTAAAAGAGAAAAGCTATTTTCGTTTGCTCATACCAGTCCCATGAATGACCTAGAGTTTATTGTTCATTTCCTAAACTCTGGGTGCCCACTATTTTCCACATGGGCAGTCTAGAGTTGGGTTTTCCAGATAGTCAAATAGTAGATATCGATTCAGTAGCTTTTAGCTTGCTCTTTGGATTTGTGGATCGCATTTGATACACTTCAGCATTCGCGACCAGACCTTGCTTATCTTTGTGCAATTTGATGGGAGTTCTCGCTGGCTTTGGATTGGAGATGGAGTTCTTGGAGTTTGGCATTGAAGACATTATCTTTCCGCTATTATTTCTTGTATCTCTGATAGTATTGATATCTATTGTATCATTCTATTGTATTCTGTTGTATCAGATATTGTATCAAATGTTTTATATCAAATGTATTATTTCATTTTCTTCCGCTGTGTTGTACTTAACGTGTTATAAGCTCCGGCGAACCAGATTCGACGTTTGGATCTGCGGCATTTGAATACGAGTGTTGTATTCGATGCTGATTTTCGAAGGTCGAGTCAGGATCGTTACATAAGCAGTATACTATATACATCTACGACACTCTGAACATCATAAACATATATATCTATTCTAAACAAAATAGGTACATATATTTTTAAACCGAGTTCCCTAATACAAATATATAACTGACATAATAAACAATTATAACTACTGCATATACCTTAATAGAACTTTATGTAAATTTAAGCATCATACATATATATACTCGGCATATATATATATATATATATATATATATATATATATATATGTATGTATGTATGTATGTATGTATGTATGTATATATACTGTAACTAGATTTCGTACGACTAATATGTATAAATAGTACGGCTAAATCAAAACACATATTTAGATCCACATTTATATATAGATATATTCTCCAAACCAAAACATATGCATATAAACTAATATAACATAATATATACACTAATATATAAATTGTAAATAAAATTTCAATACAACATCTCAAACAGTAATTATATGCGAACAAAAGATGGCAGCTCAATCAAGCTCAAATGAAGGAAGGTGCTGCCGTGAAAGCTCAGCCAGAGCTTGGCTAGAGAGGGGGAGGTCGTATGGAAAGAAGAGAGGCCGTGGGTGGATTGCGGCTGCTAGCAAGGGGTCGTCGTGCTCAGGAACGTTCGAAGGTGAGTTGGTTATTGTGTGTGGGGTGGCTAGTGAGTGTGGATGGGTCGGTCTCGGGAAGATATGAAGGTCGGCAGTTGAACGATGGGAGAAGAGAATGATGATAGGAAGGGAAGGAGTTGTACAAGCAGGAAGATGAACCCCACGATACATACATTTCATTTTTTTATGTGATTGAACTGAAAAATAAAAATCATGGAAATGCATCAATGGGTTATATTGAAATGTAGAAATAAAAGAGTCGCGGCTATTGCTTCAATGTTAAAACTATTTAAATTCAACTGGTGGGAGTGAATGGTCATTGCAAACCAAAAGAAGTACCGTCGCGGTTAGCCGTTTGTGGATATCGTCGGGTACCGAAAATTCAAAACACAGAATTGAATATGCCATAGAGATCAGCACGACGAGATGATCAAAACTATATACAGATGTCAGTGGTACGATCAACTTACCAAAAGTCGATAATCGGTACCACAATGCTGCTAATACGTCGGAAGTATGATAGACGGAGCAATAGCAGTCCAAATTTGGAGAAACGAAATACGACGTCTCACTCTGAAGATGTTTTACAAATTTATTGTATGAAAATATTCGGGTTTGTAAAAGATTTTATTATCATCAATTTTAATTGATTTGAATTGATATAAAATTACACAAGAAAATAAATTTCCATATTATCAGATGAAAATTTACCAATTGTATGTTGAAGCAGATGTATTCCAAATATTAAATTTTAAATTCAAAAGTTTATCATTTGAAATTTCACAAAAATTCAATTAATTAAATTATAAAAATCAATAAAATTTACAGGTCGTTATACTCTCCCCCACTCAAAACTTTTCGTCCCGGAAAAGGGACGAGGTAGGAGAACAAAAACAACCAAAAGAAAATATATTGAAAACAAAATAAAACAATTAATTTAAAACCATATAAATTTTCAATTTCAATTAATTTATGTTCAATAATTGATTTTAAATTCAAGGTATTTCATTCATTTAATTTAATTTCAATTTACTAATTCCCTCAAAATAAAATTTATTCATCTCATTTATTCATTATCCTATTATTAAATTTATCTCAATTAACTTTTCTATAATCATAAATTAAGTATAAAACATTTATTATAACCACACAAATTTATTTATAAATTCCTTTAACGTCATTTTGCATTGTAAATTATTCAATTACATATTCAACTTCTGAATGATTAAGGTAAGTTATATTAGAATGTAATTGGGGCTTATACAAGTAAAGTTTTCCTAATTCAATTATTTCATGTTTAAATATTTATTAAAATTTCTGGTTCCATTTTATAATTGAAATCATCTTCAACAAAAAATTTAATAATTTTAATTTCCGATTAACTTCAAACAATTTTAGAGATAATATATATACTATATATATCAAAGAAAATATATAAACATATACATATATACCAAGTCAAACTTCAGAAATTCAAATCAAAATTGTTTTCCGAAAACAAAAGTGTAGCAAAGCTACAAAATGGTCTCTCCACTCTGAAACTCGAAAACGAATGTCAATGATGCTACAGTCATCATCGAAATTATTTTCCAGTGCCAAAAGAGGAGGACATTGATTCAAACGTTTAAAATTCTTTGAAACGATTTCTATTTGAAAATACTTTAAATACCATACATATTAAAACATTTAAACCAAAGTTTGAAATCACCGAAAATTAAATTCTCCAATTCCTGATTTAAATTCATTTAAATTCCAAATCAAATTATAACCTAGTTTTATAAATTCATTTATTTTATGCAATAGTCAATTGTTTACAAAACAATAAATGAAAATCGAATATTATCATTTTCAACAACCAATTCAATTAACTATTTAATTTTCAGAAAATTCACTTATATAGTATAATCATACAAAACTATTTCATTTACAAATTTGAAAATAATATTGTGTTAATTTGCTCTGTTAAACACATATTTTTTTTATTTATAAACATACATTCAGGTAAACACATATTCATCATCAAAGCCAAATTCATATGCATGCAACATGAAATCTTGGATTATACCAGAACTGTTTTTAAAATAGAATTTACTCACCTTTTATTTGCAGAGCGGTTTTTTTTTAAAATTCCTTTCCAGGCTTTGAACATCAATCTGGATAATGCTTTTAATTGCTGTTGTAAAATCCATCTGCATGCTTTTAAATTGAAGTTGAACTGCAGATGACTTGAAGTTGCAGGTTGATCTCATTTTGAAATGCAGGTTTTGGTTGCTGTTTTTATTTCCAACTTGATTCTCATGCATGTTGTTGAACTTGAAGTTTCAGGTTGAAAGATTGCAGATTAAAGTTGAAGTTACAGGTTTTAATTATAGATTTTTAAAATGAAATTTCTGTTTTGAACTAAGAAGTAAAAACAAAGGGAAAAGTGTCTAAATGAAAACTATTTTTTTTCTTAAAAATATTTATTAAAAATAAAAATTATATGTTGCCACTTGTCTTCAAGAGTTTACATTTGTCATTTAGTTCACTTAATTATTTTACAAGTGTTATTAGGATATCCTAGCCCATTTACACATGTTACCTAAGAAATTTTTAATAATTTTTTATTTAATTTAAAAGATAATAGAACTTACTTATTTTAATTCCTTAATTAATAAATGTTTACATATGTTTAAATAAATTCACTTTTAAAAGAAATATTCTAAAATTAATTATAATACAAATATATTTTCCTATACATGTATTTAAAATCTAAAACTTTTATAGATACATTTATAACTATTTTAAATTTAAACATTCTTAAAAAGAAAGCAAAACAAAACTTTATTTAAGTCCTCTTTTTACTATCATATTTAAAAATAAACAATTATCTGATATTTTTAAAACAATTGAATTAAACTTTAAATTAACTTTTGAAAACATTGATTCTAAACAAAGCTTCAATTTACAATATTCATACATTATAAATTATCAATTGATTAAATTAAATTTCAAAACAACTCAAATTATAACATATACATACATATATATTACAATTTGAAACTTAATCTTTTAATTTAAACAAAAGATATTTCCATTCACAATATATATCAAATATATGTATATATATATTATAAACAGAATAAAAATTTTATTAGCTTTGAAAAATAAATCTTATCCATTTCAAATTGTTAGAAAGATATTGATCACAATTATCAGATTAAATATTTGTTAACCTTTAAAATATTAAATTTACCAATTTAAATTAAAATTATAAAGAAAAATTATCAAATAAATCTAATTATTAATATAGATTATTAAATTGATTTTGCCCAAAATTCCGGGACGTTACAATCCTCCCCTCTTAAAAGAATTTCGTCCCCGAAATTTAAAAGCAAAGGTAATTTAATAATCTAGCAAAGATTTTAATTTCAAACAGCAAAGCATGCCCTATCAACCAGTTGCTAACAACCAAAGCAATCAATCAAACAAATAAACCAAACTAATTATCCTGACACAAATCGGAATAAATCTTATAACACTATCTCGAGTTTCTTAAGTATAAAACACTGGAAGACTCGCTCTACAGAAACTAAACAAACTACACCACTATAATCCAGAGCTCCTCTTATCTCTAGATCCATCAATCTGAACAGAAGATCAGACTATACTCAAGTCTAGCTCAAATTCCAAATCCAACTAAACTGCAGATTCAACAACCAACGATGAATCATACACGTACTCCCTTAGAGATACGTGAAACACAATGAATTCTAGCTATCCAAACTGGCAATTCAATCTTATCCTATCAAAGCACAGATAAGAAATATCAAATGCCATAGCACTAACCAACCAATTATTGTTCTCTTAACCAGAGAAAATCTTAACAGCAATGAAGTCTCCAACTTCGAATTCCAAACTCCTTATCTCGATCAGCATAACTCAACAGGCAATCCAGGGCAGCCAATTCTCTACCTGATCAGCTCAACCAATGCCGATGCTTCCAGAAACAACTAGACCAAAGCAAACCAATTTCTGGATTCTATTCAACAGAAAAAGTCTTCCAAAATCCATCGAAATCCAGAACACAAGCTCTATTACTCAAGCAATAGCAATCTGAACTTGCTTCCTTCCTTGTACAACTGCTACCTCGTTTCCGCTGCACAACTTTGATTCTGAAATAGATGAGAGTACCATTGATGAACACGAATACAAACTTATCCAATATATATCAGGAAAACTTTGTTCATAAAATCCGTATAATCTGAGTGACCCATCTGACTCAGTCACACAACCTTATAGCAGAATCCCAAACTCAAAAACTAGATTCGACCAAATTCAAATTCCAAAATATTCTGAGCTGCTACACCAACTCTTCTACTATGCTAACTACCAAAATTGCTTCTGGAACCAAAACAATATGGAACTCAACTCCAGATGCAGACAAACTTCTGATTACTTCAGTAGCTCCTACGTCCACATGAGAATTCTCAGTCTCAAACAAAAGATTTCCCAAGAAAAATTCCAAATTAATCGCAAGTCACTTTTGCGATCCAACCTAATTCAGATTCCAAAGACACCGTCCTCCCTTTGCCAATTAGAACAGCTTTTAGCTTTTCCAAACAAGGTTAACCCTTCAAGAAAACATCCACCAACTGCCCGGACTGCTGAAGAAGAACCACCAAGATTCCTGAACCATCGGAGAAACGAGCCACACTGTTGCTTCCAAACTCTACCTCGATGATACAGCAGAGCTAAAAGACCTTCTCGACAGCACACCGAACACTTCGAGTTGAACTGCTACCACTGCTAACCAAAGACTTCTAATCCAAAGGCTTCTCGAATACAAAAACCATCGACAAACCACACAACGGACCTTCGAGATGGTAGATAACCTCTCAAGAAATTCGGGCTCCAAACCAAGCATCAACATCTCGCTCTCCTAAAGGAATGACAAATGAGACCATGCCAAGCGAAGCAACTTATAGATCTTAGTCTCATATTCCAAAACAGCCAACCTCCTTGTTAAAGATCCAGACCACTTCTACACAGACGAATCTTCCCTACGGAAGGTAAAGATTTGCTCCTCAACAACTTCCAAAACTGCTTCAAGAGAAGACATCTTCGGAAAATAACCATGGATACTGCATCTCATCACGCAAATATCAAGATATCATTACTTACTTCTGCATTTTCAACAGATCCAAACTCAAGAAAAATTCGCTCACCCAAGCGTAATCCAAACTTACACTTCAAAGATAAACTCCGAATCTTTAAAATATTTCCTTTGGATATCAAATAAATCCTTACCCCAAACTACAAATCTTACTGAGACGGTATTAGGTCTACGGTCTCGATAATACTTCCAACCTCAAACATATGGACCTCTTCCATTAGTGGTAGTCGTGTTACACAGGCAAACCACTATTCCATCTACCTCTTAAACTTACGTTGGAAAATCCAAACAGATAACCCAACAGATCAGGTGTATATATATATATGTATATATATATAGTTAAATAAAAATTACAAGTACGCTCTCTCAAGAAAGAGACCACTTCAGAGCCTAGGTATTCACTCATGTAACATCCCGCCTTTTTGCACACTTTAAACCGACACACATGACGATTCAAACCATACGGAAGGGTGGATTGTTATGGGGTAAATAAGAAGAACAGAGAAGAAATAAAACAAAACAGAATCTCACAGCGGAAGGATAAAATATAATAATCAAATATACAGTTCATGAAACTGTTTTACAAAATATTTTATTTTACTTGTACAATGAATATCAGAGTTACCCATACCAATACTATCAATGCAGCGGAATTAAATGGTGTAGTGGAATAATATAGTAGATACTAGTAATACAAATCTTCGTCTTCGTCCTCCAGAGCTAAATCCTCAAATCCTGAAACGCTCGGACTGACCTGAGCGAATTTGAAAAGACAAAAACACTCGAGTCAGAACTAAAAGATCTTATGTAAGTTAAATTAACAGAAATAAACATGAGTGCAGTAACTCAAGAGATGCTCGGGATTTACATCTCCTAAGGATCCGTTAAACTATTTACTATGTAGTATACTGCGCTATTATAATAGTGTCTAATTGTAAAATAAACTTACTTTGAAATAGCGTTAAGGGGTTACCCATATAGCCCTTAACACAGAATATATTCCCATAGTCTATACAGTACCGTAATCTCCCCCGTACTGGGCGTCGTCAGAGGGCACTCCATAGGTATGGTACAAAACCAAAATCGTATAAGGTGCGCTAGGGTAGGTGACACGGCACAACTAGGCAATGCCAGGGTAGATATACCAATTACGCTTCCGGGCCGATGGTAACGCGTAGCCGCAGCTACCGCCCACCTCGAACAAACTCCCCAAAATCAAAGTAAAAGTGGCCACTGAATCAATACAAAGTCAAAGTATAATATCGAAGAGGAGTGTCCGATCAGAGGAATGACCTCATTAACCCGTCGATCGCTCCTGTTTTAGCCACCTTATGCCAACTCACGGGAATAGGGTCCCCGTATTTACCTTACAGGAAACGTCGCTACCATCCCCTTTTATTCTGGAATCTCCACCGCGTACACGGTTTGTCAAAGTGGTTTTCGGTACCGACAGAGATATGTGCATATCCGATCCCGGTCTCTTTGCCAACCAATCATTATTATAACACCGCGGTCAAAAAAATAGTTTATACTTTAAAACCAGGATAAAATTTCCCATTTGAAAACTAGGAATTACGATATCATTTTAAAAACCCAAAAAAATATGATATCATTTTAGCCCAAATATAATTCTTTTCCAAAAATCATACTGCTTCAAAATTTATAACATTTGGAAACTAAATATTTGAATTATACTTTCAAATCATAATATTCGAAATTCAAAATTTTAGGACCATAACTTCTAAAACTTGAATGGTTTGGATATTCAACAAATGTAAAATAAATGGTTTAACTTTAAAGTTACTTTGTAAAGAAAAATAATTTCCATGGCTTTTCAAATATATTTCTTTATTTAAAGTTTAAACCATAATTTAAATATCACTTCAAGTTCCAAAAACCCCTTCAATTTCTATATATATATATATATCCATTTGGAGTATTAATATTTCACAACTAAAGTTGGATTTTCTTCTCTCAACAATTAATATTCTATTATTTAGTCTTGAATATTCATATAAATTCCATAAATAAAACTCCAATTTCTAGCAATTAAATATTTTCTCAAATTTACTTTATACTAGAATTTTCATTTTTAATTCATCTTGGAAAATCCAGTTATAAATATCATACCTTAAAATTTCCAAACTTAAACATATAAGATAAATTTCCAAATTCCATTTTCTCAATTTTTCATTTTTATTCAACAGGTTTATACACAACTTAATTTTCAAAAATTTAACTTCATATGTATATATATCGAAGAATAATATTTTATAAAATATCAAAATCAAATTTTTATAAAGCGTATCCCATACAAACCATATAAATCACTTTAAAATAATTTATATATAGACCACGGTGCCTGTATATAATTTTCTATCCTATGGTCAAGTGATACGGATATTTATCATTTCAATCCGCAATTTAAAAATAAAATGCGGTTGTATATCATTTCAAACCACAATCCCAAATAAAATGAAAATGCATGATGACTTGAAGTTTATACAATATAATTATAGCATTCATTCATCCAAATATCAATCATCAATCATCAATTGCAATCATCATCCGATTTTAAACAATCATCGATACAGAGCATATGAATTATACAGGAATCAATAACAGATATTAACTAACAGTTTATATTCCATAATAAATTTAATGATTGTAATCTAGCAGTTTGTATGCAAAATAAATTCTAACTGTCAAATTTTATGCAATAAATAAAATAAATTAACATTAAATTAAATAAAATGCGATTTAACAGATATGCTGAATAAACATGCCAAACAGTCATAAATAAATTTCTACTCATATCTAAAATAAATTTAACAAACATAAAAACTTTTAGAAGTTGTGAGTGGGTTAAAACACTCACCTTTTGAATTTAAATCGAATTTAAATCCAATTTAAACCCAAAAATTCGACGGTCTCCAAATCTGTCCAAACTAGCGTCAAATCGTCCGTAATTTAATTACGATCCTAAGAAAAAATTCTCGTGTGAAACGGAGATCGTATGTGGAAGTTATCTAGATTCGAACACTTGAAAATTTAATTAAATAAAATAAATAAGTCAAACAGAAAACCTCCACGTCATCGTTTCACGCTCCTCCCTCCCATCTTCATCTTCACGTAAAATCTACAGAACCCACGCGGCCCCCCCTCCTCAAATCACGCGCGCGCCATACGACAACCAAAAGAGAGAATCAACGACCATCCCCACGTGCGCGCCAACCCCCTCTGCCACCACCCCAAGCACGGTGGCCTCCGCCTCTTACGTTTTCGCAAAATTCAAGAAAAACGTGCGCGTCTTCTTGCCCAGATTCTGGTGAATCCGAGAGGCTCTGGCACGAATCAACCGTTGGATTTGAAGTTCGTAGCGAGCTCTTCAACTTTGCAGTTGGAAGAATTCGTGATTACTTGATAGATTGATCGCAAATTAGAGGTGAAGTCGGAAGGTTTTCGGCCATTGGGGCATAGAGGTGGCGGCTGGTATAGATAACTAGGGTTTTGGGAATATTTTATTATTATTCTCGTGATGCGTGTCGTAGTTATATAGCTAGGTCTCAAAATAACTCGAACTCCGATTTAAGCATGCTGACAGGCTATCCTAACATAAAAAGGCCTTCTGAATGCAATGGTACTGGTTTCGAAGCCCAGTTCTATCATTTTCGTAGGTTACTGTTCGAGTCAATTTATTTGAATGACAAAAATGCCCCTGAAAAGTCCGTTTTGAGTCCGGAATGAAAATGAATCATCCCATTTATCAAAATAGACGTTTTTAAATATTTTAAACGTGATGGAACCAGTTTCAAGCTCAAATTCCATCGTATGAAGAAGTTATGCTGAAATCAATATTTTCAAATTAATTTCAAATTAATTTCAATTAAATCGATTTCAAGGCGTTTCGCGTCCGTACGATCAAACGACAGGTCCGATCGATACGAAACTTGAAACCCTACAATAATTCACCGATACGGATCCGATGAAACTGGTTTCGTCGAAATCCGAGTCCGTGGACAAAATGGCTATTTTTATATTCATTAAATAAATTAAAATAAATTATTGGAATCCAATTTTATATCTAAATTCAAAAATTGGCCAAATTTTATCGCTTATATATTTCCTAAACAATTTAAATGATTTAACACATTTAGATGTGAATTAAAAGTTGATAAGTCTATAAATTTCAGTGTTAATTCTCTACTTCCTTACATTTAGAAATTATAAATTTAATTCTCAAAACCCATTTATTATATTTCAACTTTTATATTCTCACCTTTTATCAAAACAAGGATGCCACTAACATTGGTTCATGATTTCATATTATTATCCTTAAAGTCCATATTAATTTCAATAACGTAATATTTAACCGTTAAATTCCATTTTATTATGCAATGAATGAAATTGTTGAATTTGATACTCAAATAAATTTATAAATCCTGCTTTCTAAAATCTATATCAACAAAAGGTCCAATTATAAATAAAATTAGCATTAACTTCATCTTATAGAATTAACTATTTCAATTACAAAACAAACCTACGCTAACAGCACAATTTAAATCAATTAATTAATTGAGTCTACATTAAATGTTATAAATTATAAATTGGAACCTCAATAAATTCGTTTATTGATTTAGACTCTTTCTATACAGTAAATAGACATTTTATGTGTATAAATAATATTTGAATTATAATACACTTAATTAGTGCAGGCTTCATTTCTTATAAATTCCCTTTTATTAACTAGAACATATTAACAAAACAAAATAAATAAATTTAGATTTATTTCAATCTATTTCCATTCTTAACTTAATATACTCAATGAATGGTTAACCTAAATAATTGTTACCCTTTTACATTCAAAATCACTTTCAACCATTAATAACAAAAATGTTTCCATATATTTAGATTCAATTAAATAAATTAGATGAATGGGTAAATTTTGGTAATTATCCCAAATGCCAAATATATTTATGCATTAGTTACTACTTATTATTATGAATTCATTTATTAATTTATTAGTTGCCTTTGTCTTCTTATATCCTATTTACTACCACACTTCCTACTTAGTTATAGTTTATCAATATATACATACCTAGGCAAATCAAGTTCTTGTCCTTTCTGTTATTTCAATTAAATCGGGTATGCACAAATAGATTGTTAATTAACTTATTCCTACAAAATTATTTACATACATTCAGTTCCAAATTTTATAGAATTAAATTCAAATTACTTACCACTTAATCCAACAATTATATATTCTATCCAACATGCATTTAAATCTTTTTATTTTAAATAAATTTATTCAATGTTGACATCCACTAAATAAAATTTACTTTCATTTATATAGTTGCAATTCAATTCAGTTATTATTTCATTAATACTATTTCCGCTTTATCTCTTCCAGTATTAATTTCACAAACTAATTAAATCAACAAATTATAACTTATAACCACAAACGCCAATTTACGTTATTTCAATCTATTGCCATATAAACATTTAAAATTGTTAACCTTAAATTACAGTTACTATATCTAATTCCTACATTTACTCAAATAAAATCTTAAGACTTTTATTTCATTCTAAATTAGATTAGAAATCATGTTAAATTAACTCATTCAATATCATCGAATTTAACGGGTCGTTACACTCTCCCCCACTCAAAACTTTTCGTCCCCGAAAAGGAAAAAGGAAAAGAGAAGGAAGAAAATAATAAACAGTACATCTTATTTCAAATATTAACTTATAAACAATAATTTACTAAATTAATTTCCTTAAATTAAATATACCCGTTTTATAATCATTATATCCTTTTATACTTAAATAATTAAAGTTGGAAAACATTTTCAACATAATTCTAAGTCCAAAATTTACGGAAAATTTTGGCAGAGTCTCCTTTGTACGGAAAGACTCTGGAGAAAATATAATATCAAAATATAACAAATATATTACATATATTATCCAAAATATTATATCCCAACACGGGAAAATTATATAAAATAGCGCTATAAACCGTAATCCGAAACGTACCTATTTGTCGGACAATTTACGCTTATTATTTTGGAACCAAAAGCAGTAGCAGTTGCTTCCATAACCTGCATTTCTCTTATAAAAACCCAAAAGATTAACAATTTATATATAGTGAAATATTTACATGGTTTCAACTACTAATAACAAACATACAACAATCATCAATTTCAACTAACAGCATACACAACAAAACAAAACAACCATTCAATCAAACAAGCAAATAGTTGTTCGGGTTCAAAACTTGAAATGGTACGGAATGAAAAATAACTATCCAATGCATCATTTACTCAACAGTCTTAGATGGTACAAAATAGATTATTTATTCATCCAACAACTTCAAATTTCCTTACCCAACCAACCCTAAATCAAACAATAACAATTCAAACCAACAAATCAAATTAACTCATTATAAATTTTTATTTCATACATTAGCTGTTTGATCTTTTCATCCATATAACAGTTTATCTTTTATTTTCATTTATTTTCATTCATATACCACATAAATTATCTTTTTATAATCTACATTTATTTCTAACAACTTTTAATTTTATTTACTCATCAGTGGTTGTTTCCTTTATTTTTACTTATTACTTACAGTTATTCATTTTTATTTATTCAGGTTATGTAAGTTTCTTTTATTTTTATTACATTTAATGCACTTCTCAATTTCAATCCCTTATTAAATGCTTACATTCTATTATATTTAATTACAGCAACCCTTTTTTATTACACTTAAATTCTTAACCTTATAACCTCCATTCTTATAAATAAAGGATTTTATTAATTTATTACTTAGGGTTTGCAGTCATTTATTTTTATTACCCACTTCCTATTATATTAAACTAGTAGCATTTAAATCATTCTTAAGTTTAAAATCCTACACATCAATCCTTATTTATTAAAGAATTTCATTTTATTTACTTAAGTTTAAAATCACCTATTAATAATATTACCTTTAATTTTAGTAAAATTTCAATTATAACTTAAGTTTATACTACTAAATTCTTATTTACAATAGCAATTTATTGAATACTTCATTATTTCCAAAATTTCTACTTGTATAATATTCTATCCCAATCTCTTATTTAACATTTCAACTTTTCATATTTGGTAAGTTATTTATGTTACAGAAAATGCAAAAGAACTTATACAAGTTTTATCTCATCTTTTAATTAACTTTAATGTTCAATAAATCTTTAATTTTTCCCTTAAGTTAAAAATTAACTTCCTTTATAGCTTAGCATTTTAGTCTCTTATTTTATTTAGGGTTTCAATTATTAATTAAATTCTGTTTCATTACCATAATTGAAATAATTAATTAATGGAAATTTAAGAATTAAATACCGGGTTAAATTTTAAAATAAAAATAATAATAGATAAATAATTTCTTACAACTTTTATATCTCAATTATATTTAGAAAAATTAAAATTTTAGATAATTTCCAAAATAAATCTGTAGTAGAATTTACTACAGTGGCCTTACCCCTTCGAAACTTGAAAATGAAAGTCGATGATGCGGCCGCCATCACCGAAATTATTTTCCAGCGACAGAGAGGAAAGTACAAAATTTATTTCTCCAACATCTTCTTTAAAACAATTATTCCGAATTATACTAAATATTTTTATAAGAAAATACTTATAAACCAAATCATTATATTTCATAAATCCTTTGAAAGCAGATTTTCAAAATTCCGGACTTAAGTTCTAAAATCCCCAATTTGATTTATTATAATTCCAACTTAGCTACAATTAGTATAAATATTTTTTATTACCTAACACCAAATCTATAGCAACCAAATATATATATCTTCATAAAATAATTTTATATATAGAAAATATAATAGGCAAAATTATTTCATTCACCTATATTAAAAACAATTATTATGTCGGTCTGTCCTATTAAGTGCTTAGAAATCCCTATTGATGACATAGCGTCCCATGCATCAGCCAGAATTCATAAATACAAAACGGAACAGATTAACCAATATCAAAAATCTTTTTATAACACTAACAAATACGCTCTCTCATAAATATACACTCAGCGACTCCCATAGGGTATTACAACCCTATTAACAAAGAGTCAAACCCCACAAAGCTAAGGTTTATCGCTAAACCAAAGCTCTGATACCAACTGTAACATCCCGCCTTTTTGCACACTTTAAACCGACACACATGACGATTCAAACCATACGGAAGGGCGGATTGTTATGGGGTAAATAAGAAAAACAGAGAAGAAATAAAACAAAACAGAATCTCACAGCGGAAGGATAAAATATAATAATCAAATATACAGTTCATGAAACTGTTTTACAAAATATTTTATTTTACTTGTACAATGAATATCAGAGTTACCCATACCAATACTATCAATGCAGCGGAATTAAATGGTGTAGTGGAATAATATAGTAGATACTAGTAATACAAATCTTCGTCTTCGTCCTCCAAAGCTAAATCCTCAAATCCTGAAACGCTCGGACTGACCCGAGCGAATTTGAAAAGACAAAAACACTCGAGTCAGAACTAAAAGATCTTATGTAAGTTAAATTAATAGAAATAAATATGAGTGCAGTAACTCAAGAGATGCTCGGGATTTACATCTCCTAAGGATCCGTTAAACTATTTACTATGTAGTATACCGCGCTATTATAATAGTGTCTAATTGTAAAATAAACTTACTTTTAAATAGCGTTAAGGGGTTACCCATATAGCCCTTAACACAGAATATATTCCCATAGTCTATACAATACCATAATCTCCCCCGTACTGGGCGTCGTCAGAGGGCACTCCATAGGTATGGTACAAAACCAAAATCGTATAAGGCGCGCTAGGGTAGGTGACACGGCACAACTAGGCAATGCCAGGGTAGATATACCAATTACGCTTCCGGGCCGATGGTAACGCGTAGCCGCAGCTACCGCCCACCTCGAACAAACTCCCCAAAATCAAAGTAAAAGTGGCCACTGAATCAATCCAAAGTCAAAGTATAATATCGAAGAGGAGTGTCCGATCAGAGGAATGACCTCATTAACCCGTCGATCGCTCCTGTTTTAGCCACCTTATGCCAACTCACGGGAGTTAGGTCCCCGTATTTACCTTACAGGAAACGTCGCCACCATCCTACTACATTCTGGAATCTCCACCGCGTACACGGTTAGTCAAAGTGGTTTTCGGTATCGACAGAGAGTATGCCCATATCCGATCCCGGTCTCTTTGCCAACCAATCATTATTATAACACCGCGGTCAAAAAAAATAGTTTATACTTTAAAACCAGGATAAAATTTCCCATTTGAAAACTAGGAATTACGATATCATTTTAAAAACCCAAAACAATATGATATCATTTTAGCCCAAATATAATTCTTTTCCAAAAATCATACTGCTTTAAAATTTATAACATCTGGAAACCAAATATTTGAATTATACTTTCAAAGCATAATACTCGAAATTCAAAATTTTAAGACCATAACTTCTAAAACTTGAATGGTTTGGATATTCAACGAATGTAAAATAAATGGTTTAACTTTAAAGTTACTTTGTAAAGAAAAATAATTTCCATGGCTTTTCAAATATATTTCTTTATTTAAAGTTTAAACCATAATTTAAATATCACTTCAAGTTCCAAAAACCCCTTCAATTTCTATATATATATATATATATCCATTTGGAGTATTAATATTTCACAACTAAAGTTGGATTTTCTTCTCTCAACAATTAATATTCTATTATTTAGTCTTGAATATTCATATAAATTCCATAAATAAAACTCCAATTTCTAGCAATTAAATATTTTCTCAAATTTACTTTATACTAGAATTTTCATTTTTAATTCATCTTGGAAAATCCAGTTATAAATATCATACCTTAAAATTTCCAAACTTAAACATATAAGATAAATTTCCAAATTCCATTTTCTCAATTTTTCATTTTTATTCAACAGGTTTATACACAACTTAATTTTCAAAAATTTAACTTCATATGTATATATATCGAAGAATAATATTTTATAAAATATCAAAATCAAATTTTTATAAAGCGTATCCCATACAAACCATATAAATCACTTTAAAATAATTTATATATAGACCACGGTGCCTGTATATAATTTTCTATCCTATGGTCAAGTGATACGGATATTTATCATTTCAATCCGCAATTTAAAAATAAAATGCGGTTGTATATCATTTCAAACCACAATCCCGAATAAAATGAAAATGCATGATGACTTGCAGTTTATACAATATAATTATAGCATTCATTCATCCAAATATCAATCATCAATCATCAATTGCAATCATCATCCGATTTTAAACAATCATCGACACAGAGCATATGAATTATACAGGAATCAATAACAGATATTAACTAACAGTTTATATTCCATAATAAATTTAATGATTGTAATCTAGCAGTTTGTATGCAAAATAAATTCTAACTGTCAAATTTTATGCAATAAATAAAATAAATTAACATTAAATTAAATAAAATGCGATTTAATAGATATGCTGAATAAACATGCCAAACAGTCATAAATAAATTTCTACTCATATCTAAAATAAATTTAACAAACATAAAAACTTTTAGAAGTTGTGAGTGGGTTAAAACACTCACCTTTTGAATTTAAATTGAATTTAAATCCAATTTAAACCCAAAAATTCGACGATCTCCAAATCTGTCCAAACCAGCGTCAAATCGTCCGTAATTTAATTATGATCCTAACAAAAAAAATCTCGTGTGAAACGGAGATCGTATGTGGAAGTTATCTAGATTCGAACACTTGAAAATTTAATTAAATAAAATAAACAAGTCAAACAGAAAACCTCCACGTCATCGTTTCACGCTCCTCCCTCCCATCTTCATCTTCACGTAAAATCTACAGAACCCACGCGGCCCCCCCTCCTTAAATCACGCGCGCGCCATACGACAACCAGAAGAGAATCAGCGACCATCCCTACGTGCGCGCCAACCCCCTCTGCCACCGCCCCAAGCACGGTGGCCTCCGCCTCTTTCGTTTTCGCGAAATTCAAGAAAAACGTGCGCGTCTTCTTGCCCAGATTCTGGTGAATCCGAGAGGCTCTGGCACGAATCAACCGTTGGATTTGAAGTTCGTAGCGAGCTCTTCAACTTTGCAGTTGGAAGAATTCGTGATTACTTGATGGATTGATCGTAAATTAGAGGTGAAGTCGGAAGGTTTTCGGCCATTGGGGCATAGAGGTGGCGGCTGGTGTAGAAAACTAGGGTTTTGGGAATATTTTATTATTATTCTCGTGATGCGTGTCGTAGTTATATAGCTAGGTCTCAAAATAACTCGAACTCCGATTTAAGCATGCTGACAGGCTATCCTAACATAAAAAGGCCTTCTGAACGCAATGGTACTGGTTTCGAAGCCCAGTTCTATCATTTTCGTAGGTTACTGTTCGAGTCAATTTGTTTGAATGACAACAATGCCCCTGAAAAGTCCGTTTTGAGTCCGGAATGAAAATGAATCATCCCATATATCAAAATAGACGTTTTTAAATATTTTAAACGTGATGGAACCAGTTTCAAGCTCAAATTCCATCGTATGAAGAAGTTATGCTGAAATCAATATTTTCAAATTGATTTCAATTAAATCGATTTCAAGGCGTTTCGCGTCCGTACGATCAAATGACAGGTCCGATCGATACGAAACTTGAAACCCTACAATAATTCACCGATACGGATCCGATGAAACTGGTTTCGTCGAAATCCGAGTCCGTGGCCAAAATGGCTATTTTTATATTCATTAAATAAATTAAAATAAATTATTGAAATCCAATTTTATATCTAAATTCAAAAATTGGCCAAATTTTATCGCTTATATATTTCATAAACAATTTAAATGATTTAAGACGTTTAGATGTGAATTAAAAGTTGATAAGTCTATAAATTTTAGTGTTAATTCTCTACTTCCTTACATTTAGAAATTATAAATTTAATTCTCAAAACCCATTTATTAGATTTCAACTTTTATATTCTCACCTTTTATCAAAACAAGGATGCCACTAACATTGGTTCATGATTTCATATTATTATCCTTAAAGTCCATCTTAATTTCAATAACGTAATATTTAACCGTTAAATTCCATTTTATTATGCAATGAATGAAATTGTTGAATTTGATACTCAAATAAATTTATAAATCATGCTTTCTAAAATCTATATCAACAAAAGGTCCAATTATAAATAAAATTAGCATTAACTTCATCTTATAGAATTAACTATTTCAATTACAAAACAAACCTACGCTAACAGCACAATTTAAATCAATTAATTAATTGAGTCTACATTAAATGTTATAAATTATAAATTGGAACCTCAATAAATTCGTTTATTGATTTAGACTCTTTCTATACAGTAAATAGACATTTTATGTGTATAAATAATATTTGAATTATAATACACTTCATTAGTGCAGGCTTCATTTCTTATAAATTCCCTTTTATTAACTAGAACATATTAACAAAACAAAATAAATAAATTTAGATTTATTTCAATCTATTTCCATTCTTAACTTAATATACTCAATGAATGGTTAACCTAAATAATTGTTACCCTTTTACATTCAAAATCACTCACAACCATTAATAACAAAAATGTTGCCATATATTTAGATTCAATTAAATAAATTAGATGAATGGGTAAAATTTGGTAATTATCCCAAATGCCAAATATATTTATGCATTACTTACTACTTATTATTATGAATTCATTTATTAATTTATTAGTTGCCTTTGTCTTCTTATATCCTATTTACTACCAAACTTCCTACTTAGTTATAGCTTATCAATATATACATACCTAGGCAAATCAAGTTCTTGTCCTTTCTGTTATTTCAATTAAATCGGGTATGCACAAATAGATTGTTAATTAACTTATTCCTACAAAATTATTTACATACATTCAGTTCCAAATTTTATAGAATTAAATTCAAATTACTTACCACTTAATCCAACAATTATATATTCTATCCAACATGCATTTAAATCTTTTTATTTTAAATAAATTTATTCAATGTTGACATCCACTAAATAAAATTTACTTTCATTTATATAGTTGCAATTCAATTCAGTTATTATTTCATTAATACTATTTCCGCTTTATCTCTTCCAGTATTAATTTCACAAACCAATTAAATCAACAAATTATAACTTATAACCACAAACGCCAATTTACGTTATTTCAATCTATTGCCATATAAACATTTAAAATTGTTAACCTTAAATTACAGTTACTATATCTAATTCCTACATTTACTCAAATAAAATCTTAAGACTTTTATTTCATTCTAAATTAGATTATAAATCATGTTAAATTAACTCATTCAATATCATCGAATTTAACGGGTCGTTACAACTCAACCTAATGCTCTGATACCAAATGAGACGACCTGACTTCATATCTCTAGGAAATCGCATCATCAATGAAGAAAGAAAGGGATAGAAGAAGAAAAGAAAGAGAAAGAAAGAAACAACAACAACAAAGAACTCATAGCGGAACGAATAAAATATAATATATCACATAAAATATTACATAGTATCATATTACATCAGAGTACACAACTTATACAACATATATTAGACAGTTATAAGCATCTGTCTAACTAAACATCTCAAGTAATCACAAGATACAGATACAACAAACACAGCGGAATCAATATATATATATCTACACGTCGAAGCCTCCTGCTGCATATCTCCTCCAAAATTCGTCAAGCAAACCTGAATCACTTGACTACTCATACATACTATGAGTACCCAAGAGTTTAACAAAACAGAAAATAAACACTTGGGTCAGACAGGGGTCTGGTGAGAGTAAACGGTTAAAATTGTTTAACTTTAGAAAACCTTTGAAAAGAAAAGGTATCACGTAAGACTTTCCACACATAAACATGGAAAAGTTTTTACCTTACGCTAACCAAAACATTTGATAGGAAATCCAGTGATATTATAATAATGTCTAGGGTTTTCAAGTAAATAAGAAATAGCCGAAATTGTTACATTATTAAATTCCAGCTACTAGCCACAAAAGTGGGTAATACAAACAAAACCGTAGGGTCTCGTAGGAAGAATAGGCTTCCATCAATGGCAGGGCTACTGGGGTACCGCCCGTCACAGTATGTGGCCTAGGTCAACGTATCGAGGAGTACGCCCGTTCCTCTGCAACACAAGGCCGGAACCATCCCTTACTGGACAGTCCCGAACAAGACCACCCCGTAGTTGGCGTGACCAACTATACACTAAGCCGAAATAGAAAGGGACCTCTAGACAGGGGTAAATCTCACTCTTAAGTGGGGGCTACCCACGAAGCCTTGCTGCACCTCCCCTATTTTAGCCATTCTCGGTTGATGAGGCTTGAGGCTGCGATTACCTTTATAGATCACATATATCTTAGAATGCTCATCGTCCATCTGACGATGTTCTGAAAGCATTCAATCCATACAAGTTCGTTCCGGGTTCGAACGAAACCGAAGGCACTATTTTGTTGCACTCATTTTGGAATCACCCTCAGTGTCAACGACCATAGCCCTTGCACTCTAAATCACTATTTCGAACCTATAAGTACTATTCCGTCAACTCATTACAGAATAACCCACAGAGTTATACTGACGTATAGTTCTTACACCTCGAGTCTTCACAAAGCTCCACTTGGATTCACGACCTAATGTTTAATTGGAATCGATGTGGTTTTCAGATCCCAAATATGGAAACCCGATCCCGGTCTCACCGAAACCAAACGCCATTTTAATGTCCAAGTTGTACTTAAGGGTTTAAAACAATTAAACTTATATTCAGGATGATATATAAACAGATGGATGAATCACATTATCACAATAGATAATTCATAACAACATTCATCTTCATGAAGCAGCATATCACATAACAGAGATATCCAAATCATCCAACATCAACCAATCATCCAATATCAATAACCCCATATTGATCATCCAATATCAATCAATCACCCAATATCAATCATCCAATATCAATCATCCAATATAAACCAATCATCCATTAAACAAAATTGATTAACTCTTAATCGATTGGATTACTTAAATCCTTCTTCATTAATTTATTTCAAATAAATAAATTGATCATCTCTTAATGATCTTCCTTAATTAATCTTCCTTGATTAATTGTATTTTAATTACATTCAAGTAATTAGCCTTAACCATATACAGTAATCAGCCTTTAATTACTATCATTAATTACAATAATTAATGATCCTTCATTTAATTACATTAATTAATCAACTATAGTTAATTACATTAAACCTCAATTAATTAATCACACTTAAATTAATTACTTACATTGATCAACCTTGATTAATATCATTTATTAACTAATGAACCTTATTAATTAATAATTCCTTTAATTAAATAATTAACTTGTAATTAATCAACTCATTATTCATAATTAGTAATTAACAATTTGTAATTACTTATCTTAATTAGTTAACTTCTTAATTAATTATATTAATCCTTTAATTAATTAATTAATCTAATTAATTAATCCTTAATTATTTCATTAAGTAATTATTAACCAACTAAATTAATAAATAATTCTTAATTAATTACCTTATTAATTAATTACACTTTAATTAATTACACAATGTAATTAATCTTAAATTAATCACATTTATTAATTAATTAATCACATTAATTAATTATCTAAAATAATTAAGTAATTAACTCTTAATTACTTACATGGGTAATTATTTCTAATTACTTCTATTAATCAATCTCGATTACTTCCTTAATTAATTACTTAACAAGTAATTAATCCCATTATTAAATAATTCAAAATTCTTTAACTAATTAATTACTCCATAATTAATTAACTTTAAAACAATTATATTAATCAATCCTTAATTAATATCATCAAGTGATTATCCAATAACCACTTCAATTAAATTACTCCCATGAGTAATTTCTCTAATTACTTCCATAAGAAATTTCCATCCTAATTACATTCAAAAATTAACCATTGATTACTCCATTAAGTGATCACACTTAATTAATCCATAATTAAGTGATTAAATAAACAATTAACTAATTATTTCAAATTAATTAAATAATTAATTAACTAATCTTTTTATATTCTTAAATCTTTGATTAATTAAGAAAATCATTAATCTTACTTAAATCTTACTTACTAACAAATCATATTAAATTAAGTATCCTTAAGTTAATTATCCAAATAATTTAACCTTATTTATTTTCATAAATAAATTATTTGAATTAATCAATTTTTAACAACTTAAACAAATTATTCAATTTAGATTTCAAAATCATAATAATAACCGTATATGAAAATAAGGAATTTAGAAATCAAATTAAAATACTTTAGTTATCCAATTTAAAATTATCTATTTTAAAATAATTTGAAAACTTTGTTATTAAAAACATTACTTCAAAATTTACTTAACACTTTGGTTTAATAATTAAATTCAAATCACTCTTTTAAATTTGAATTTTAAAACTTAATTAAGATAATTATTTTCAAACAAACATCTTAAAACATTTTAAATTTGAAATATAAATTAAATTTTCACTTTTAAATGTTTGATTTACTTTCACTTTAAAACAACAAGTTTAAACTTAGTTTTCTTTATAAACTTGTTTATAACTTAATGCTTGGTTCTTAAATTATTAAACTCGAGTTTATTATGCAATTTAGTATTATACCTAACTACCAAAACAGCAACTAAAAACCCGAGGCAACAATGAATCCACCCGAGACAACACCGAAGCAAACCCAAACCCCATCATCATCGAGTCGCCCCCGAAACACACGCGAGAACCCACCCGAGCAGATTCGTCTTCCCCAAATCCCATACTACCCAGCGTACACGGCCAAACTCGTGCACATACACCAACTCCGGCTGCCGTAGTTGGTCGCGCCTATCGCCGACGATCACCAAACCACCCACGAACACAAACGTAAACCCAGATTCGAGAATACGTTCACGAATCAAATTTTCGAACTTCTAGCTCGAACTACAGAAAACAATGCGACTCAAAACCACCCACGGCCGACGAACTCCTCGCCGTTGACCCTTGCCAACCCCACCATCGAAACGCCACGACTCGAGCTCCATTTTCCCCCATGTGCAAACACCCCCGATCCTTCGTTCGCGACGCAATCATCTCAATAGTAAAGCCCAACAAAAAGCAAGCTTAAACCCTACTTTAATCTAATTCGAAAAAATTGATTATTGGAGAAATTCCCTTGCATTTTTCTGTTAATCTATAACATACATGCAAGCTTCGATCCAAGTATCAACTCAAATTATCAAGTATATCATCTGCAGTTCATAAAAATTCCCAAAACATTCAAACCAAAAATTCAACTTAATTACACAATTAAAAATTATGATACAAGCTCTAATAATCTTAACTTTCCAATTGTAATTCAATTATAAATTCAAAACTAGAATTTGAAATCATAAAATTTTGCCCAAATTTGATCTTTCCACTGTAATTTGAAATTTTGAGTAATCATTCATTTTAAATTCCTATAATTAGTTTTAGATGATAAATTACGTTATTGCAAACAACTTTCATCTACAAATCAATGTCCAGTTTGTATTCAAAATCAAGTTATTGAAATTATTAAAGGATTTGAACTGTTTTTAATAAACACAATAACCATTCTAATTTTTTACAGGTAATTCAATATATATTTTTTTATTTATAAACGTACATTCAGGTAAACACATATTCATCATCAAAGCCAAATTCATATGCATGCAACATTAAATCTTGTATTATACCAAAACTATTTTTAAAATAGAATTTACTCACCTTTTATTTGCAGAGTAGTTTTTTTTTAAATTCCTTTCCAGGCTTTGAACATCAATTTGGATAATGCTTTTAATTGCTGTTGTAAAATCCATATGCATGCTTTTAAATTGAAGTTGAACTGCAAATGACTTGAAGTTGCAGGTTGATCTCATTTTGAAATGCAGGTTTTGGTTGTAATTTTTATTTCCAACTTGATTCTCATGCACATGAAGTTTCAGGTTGAAAGATTGCAGATTAAAGTTGAAGTTACAGGTTTTAATTACAGATTTTTAAAATGAAATTTCTGTTTTAAACTAAGAAGTAAAAACAAAGGGAAAAGTGTTTAAATGTGACGACCCAGAATTTTCAAGTATTTAAAATCGAAATATTTAATAGATTTTGAATATTCAATAGAGTAATTTTAACTTGAATTGCGAATATCACAATTTATTTGATAATTAAAATATTTAATTATATAATTTGAAATTGAATAAAATATTGAATCTTCAATTTTAAGCCTGTTAAAAATAATTTGAAGGCTTGTAAAATTTATATTGATAATACTGAAGATAGTAAAGGTGTTGAAATTAAATTTGGAAGTGTTTTGTTGAGATTTCAAGTTATATCGTTTAAATTGAAATTAAAAATAGCCTTCCGAGGCACAATCTCGGAATTCGACGAAACCAGTACCATTTGGTCCGTAATATTGAATTATTATCGAATTTAAATTTTCGTAGTGTTTGGAGTTACTGTTGGGTCATACGATTGGTTAATGCCTAGAATAATCTAATTGAATTTAAAATTAATAATCAAACCTTCTCTTATACGCCACTTCCCTCAATCTAAATTCGTTCCACCCTTAGTTTCAACACTAGGCAGAGATTTGTACTTGCGATTCTTCCTTCTTCTGAAAGCCAAGCCGAGCCTTCTGATTAAAGCCTCGCACCCCTTTTTCTTCTCTTCTATTCGAATGAAGAACAAATAAAAAAAAACCTAAGCTTCAAATAATGGCCGAGTTCCCCTTTCCCTTCAAATCGTTCCCCAGTTTCCCTTTTTTTTCAATCGAAAGCTAAAACAATTATGGTTGGCGATTTACTTGTAAAGCATTGAAGACAAGGGGATTTAATCGTGAATCGCAAGTTCGATAGGACGTGGAGGCTTGGCAGTTCGATAAGGAAGAGATTGAGGGCGACGTCAGGTAGATCGCGACGAGCAAGAGCTCGTTTCCAACCGATGGGTCGCTGGTGATGTTGCGACTGACGCGCGCGTGCTTAGGGTCGTTTGCGAGGCGAGTTCGATCTCGCGTGTGAAGATGGAGGTAGGGGAGCTGCGCGACTTGGTGATGCTAGGGTTGTTTGGGATTTTGGGCGTGCTGTTCCTAGGGCAGGATGCTCGAGCTTCTGGTGCTCGCGCACGTGGAAGGCAAGGACTTTTCTGTGAGGTATTTTCGTTTCTATGTGGTTTTATTTACTGATTTACTTTGTCTTTATGATAGATTATATTTATAGGAAGAAATAAACATAAAAATTATTTATACAAAGTGATAAATGTTGGACAATGGTAAATTTAGTTTGAGGCTTTTCAAAATTGTTAATACTCAAGCCTAAAACCTGAGTTTAATCTGTTGATTTTAGTTTATTAATAAGAATTTTTTTTTTTAAATAAGATATCCGAAAAATAGGGATTTTTAAAAGCGTATGGAGAATTTATAAAAGTTATTGAAACCTATAATTTAGTTTTATATGTGTATGTGAGTTTAAAAAGGGAAAATTAATGGTTTAAAATTTATTATTATTTATTTACCGGAAACTATATAGGGCTAAACGGGAATTTTAAAATATTTTGATTCGAACAGTTATATTAAAATTTGACTTTTGGTTTATATAAATTATCTTTTAAAAATATGTATTAGGGTAATTAACCTGTTTAAATTTACTTGTTTAATTACTTTAGACACTAAAGAAATTTTATCAAAGAAAATTAGTTAAAATAAATTATTGATTAAACCTAAATTAATAGCTAAATTAAATGAATAAATAGTAATTAATCGATTGACTAATTCAAAGATGATAATAGAATCGTATAATTGTTATACAAGGTTTTAAATCACGGAAGCAAGCCAGTTTGGAAATAGACTGCAAGTTTAAAGCAAAGGTGAGTTAATCTCACTCAGTTAAATTTAACTTTAAATGATTAAATTTAAATAATTTCTTGAAATGGTTGAATTGATTTATGTGCCGTAGTGTGGTATATATATATTTGGAATTGGCATTTTATATTGTGCTAACATCTGTGGATGCAGGGAGAACAGGTTGGAGGGATCCAACTGGACCCCTCAACTTTATTTAATTATTTAATATTCTCTGTTCTGAATATTTGATATCCTGTAATGAATTTTGTGGTAATATTGAATGCTATGGCTTGATGGTTTTAATCGGGCAATAATGAATTACCAGTGAAATTGTAAGTAAATAATGAAAGAAAGGTTGAATAAATTATGAATGAACTGGAAAGGAAATAAAGTGACTTTAAATTTTTAGTTAATAAATCTTGAGTATGGAAAGGAAAATTTAAACAAACAGGAAGTTAATGAAATTTAAACTTCAATGTTATTGTTTAAAAGAATAAAATATTGATTTTAAATTGAGGATTTAAATTATTTAAGAAGAATTAAGAAGAAATTGGGAATAACCTGAAATTTGTATATTTCAGCTAAAGGATTTATAATCAAACTGAAAATAATAATAAAGTCCATAATTAATGAATTTTGAAATGAACTGATGAGTAAAGAAATTTATTTCAAATGGAATAAATTGGGAATCAATTTGGAAAATTGATTTGAGTGATTGAGATTGGAAATTTCTCTCTGAATAACCAAGTACGTTTTCAAAGTAAATTTTTAAATATAAATTAAAGTTTAAAGTCAATTTAAGAAGTATGTTTTGAAAAATTTACTATTTCTAAATATTTAAATTCTAAAGTAAGTATTTCCTTTTAATCTATTATAGCAATAATTATTTTAATCTATTATAGCAATAATTATTTAAAGAATGACTTAGTATTTATTTTTAAAAGTGAAATCTTGTTTTATATTTTATTTAGTAACATTATTTTCAAATATTCCTATAGTATGAATTTTGAACAAATCATTGAAGCAGTTTTAACTTAAATGTTATAAAATATATTTCTAAGTAAAGTGTTTTAAATTATTTTCAAACTCTAGTTTTGTGCTTGGTGATTTCAGAGGAGATAGAAAATATTTGGGAATGTTTATTTTGAAAAGGAAGATGGTTTTGAAACTGTTTTCAAAGGATTGAAACATAAATATATCTTTGAGGATATTTTGAGATAAATAAATAATTTCGGGAAATTATTTATTGTTTGATGGATGGTTGTGAATGTTAATTGATAGTTAAATAACCGACTATCAATATTGGACAATGCGTTGATCATTTCGAAGAGACCGGGATCGAGATTTATTTCTCGAAAACCACTTCGATCCGATTTGTACGTTCGTGTAAACGATTCTGGATTCGAAGATGGAGCAGTGAAGTGCAAGGGCTAGTCGCTACTAATCCTGAGGATATTTCTAAAATGGATGTAGTAGGAGTAGTGCCTTCGGTTCCGTTCGAACCTGAGACGGACTTGGGTGGATGAATGCTTGTGAAACATCGTCAGGTGGACGATGGGCATTCTAAGAAATATGTTCTATAAAGGTAACGCTTAGCCTCAAGCCTCATCAAATGGGAATGACTGAAAATCAGGGGATATGCAGCAAGGCTAGGTGGGTAGCACCCAAGCAGGGTGAGGTCATTCCAGTCTAGATGTCCCTTTTTATTTTCGGCTTAGTGGTGCGGTTGCTGATCCCAACCGCGGGGTGATCTCACTCGGGACTGTCCAATAAGGGATGGTGCCGGCCTTGTGTTGCAGGGGATGAAGGGAGTAATCCTCGGTACGGTGATCTAGGCCCCATACTTTGACAGGTGGTACCCCAGTGCCTAGTCATTAGTTGGAAATCCATTCTCCCTACGAGCCTTGTACAAGTTTTGTTTGTATTACCCACTTTTATGGCTAATAGCTGGAATTTAATAATGTAACAATTTCGACTATTTTATAAGTACTTGTATATAGACCCTATTATAATATAAGAGGATTTATATAAAAATCGTTTTAGCTATCGTAAGGTAAAAACCCGACATGTTTATTTGTGGCGTGGTCTTACGAGATGCTTTTGTTTTCAAAGGATTTTTGAAACTTTAATAATAAATTGGGTGTGATTTTCTCACGCTGGTATTCCAGACTGACTCGGGTGTTATTTAACTGTAATGCTCGGGTCAGACCGAGTATTATAGGATACATGATGTGATGCTGTGGAGCTCAGGAGACGAGTTGGATGACAATACGTACTCACGTACTTGTATATATATATTATTCCGCTGTTGAGTTGTTGTGTATCCATTGTATGTTATTGATGTGAGCTGTGACTGATGTACTCTGATGATGTAATGTATGTAAACAGTTATATTTGATTTTGAGTAAAGATTATTTACTATCTATTATATTTTATTCCGCTGCGATGGTTAGATTCTGATGTTGATTTTGTTTTCTCTTCTTCTACCCCTTCTTCTTAAACCCAAATGGTTCATATTTCTGTGCAACTTGAGTTGATTGTTGTAGACTAGTGTTGACTCAAGGGGTACGGATTTGCGGGTCGTTACATTTGGTATCAGAGCATAGGTTGGTGATAACCTTGGCTCTAGTGGGAATAACTCATAAAATAGAGTCTATGGTACTCTAGAATGAGTTTGAGCGTATTAATAAATATGAGCGCGTATTTGTTAGTGAATATAAATTTTTTTAATATTGTGTTGATCGGTTTATTGAGTGGCATATGAACCTTCGTCGGCACAGTCTGGACAACTTTATCGAAAGGGTTTCTAAACACTTGAATAGAACAATCGACACGGTATTATTTTAAATGTGGGTGAATGAAATAATTTACCCAAAATGTATTTTGATATAAATAAAAGTTTTGTAAACTATTTTAGCTAATATATGGTTGTTAGGATGAATAATATTTAAGTATTGTCATTGTTAAGTGAAAATTTAACTAGGAACTGTAAATATAACCCAAGTTTAAGGGAATAAATTCATTATAAAATAAAGTTTATAAATATGAATTATGGATGTAAATTATAAATTGAAATATAATCACATGAGAATTTGTATGAGCATAAGCTGTGTAAATGAATTTTAGTAAAGATTTATTCAAGCAGGATTGGAAAATTTAAAAAAAAAACCCCGGAGATTTTGGAAGTATTTTGAAGATAAATTGTAGCATTATTGTTTTTAGGATATTTTTGAAAGGAAATTGTTTTAAAGGGATTTTGAAGGTGATATAGCATTGAAATCACTTGGATTATTGAAAAATAATTCTGATGATGACGGCCGCATCATCAGTATTCGTTTTCGAATTTCTAAGTGAAGAAATGCTACCAAATTGATTTTGTTTAGAAAAGCAAGTTGTTTTTGAAATTCCAAAGGAAATTTGTTGGGAATAAAACCAGGATTGGTTTAAAAATTTGAGAAGTGTGATTTGGGATATTGGAGATTTCAAAATGATTTGAAAAGCCGGGTGCATAAAATTCTGATGAGATAAGTTGTAAGCTTATAAATTGAGATGATTTTTAAATCAGAAATGGAATATAAGCTTTGAAGGTTAGAATTTAAATTTAGAGAGAAAAGTTGAAAGTGAAATTAACTTGGATTTGGAAATAAAAATTTGACTGGATTGAAATTAATTGAATAAGCTAAAATAATATCCAGTTGTATTCGAATTAAGTTGAAATCGAATTGAGTTAAATAAATCCGAGTTAAAGTAAAATTGAATTGGAATAAGAATTCAATTTAATTAATGAATGGAATTAAATTCTTACCTGGATAACCGGAAAATAAGTTGGATAAGAAATAAATTGGGTAAGAGTTAGATTGAGTTAAATAAATCAGAATAGCATATAAAAGAATTAAAAATGCATGGAATATAATAGGCTTGAGTTAAAAATAAAAGATGAATATATTCAAGTTTATGATGGAATAGAATTGTATAAAACGATAAGTTGTGACTTATTAAATTGAAAATGGAATAGAAAGCCCAAATTTAATATTTTGATAAATTGAAAAATGAAAAGGAAATCCAAACTTGAATTATAAAACACATTGAACTTAAGAAGATCAAATGAAGTGATATTTGGAAATAAAATCAAGTATTGTGCTATAAAAAGGAGAGAACTAATTTGATAATAAATTAGTTAATGAAATTGAATTGTGAGTTTATGATGAGGTTTGAAAATAAAAACTCAAATTATAATTAAATTTGACTTACATTGTCGATGAAGAAAATAAATATAATTAAACGTGGCCTTGAAATTAATTAATTGATTTGTGAATTAAATTGCAATGTAAGTTAATAAAATTGGATGGTAATTTAAAAGTGAATGGTAATTTGAAAATGAATAGTGGATTCAAAACTTGAGATATAAATTTAAAATTTAACTTGAAGTGTTAACAAATTAAATATAATTGGGAATGTATCAAATAAATAAAAAATGTAAATGGATTAAAATAGCAATGGTTTGAATGTGCAAATAAAATCCAAATAAGTGAAGATAACCTGGAAAACAGCCAGGTAATAAATGGAATGAGTTGAATCTGGAAAGTTAAATTTTATAATAACCAATCAAATGAAATTTGCAGATTTAAAATGGGATTGGATTAGAATAAAATCAAGTTAAATTGAAAAGAGAAAATTTACCTGTAAAATGAAAATGAGTTTAAGTGTAAAATTTGAATAAATTGAGGTTAATGGACTTAAGCTAAATGAATGAAGGAAAGTTGAATTGAATTCAACTTAAAAACCAAGTTTAAAGATATTGGATGGAATTTAAACCAAGTAAAAAAAACATAATAAAAATAAATTTGGATCGGAATAAAATTTGGTGGGTTGTAAATAATATTTAAGGAAATAAACATTTAAAATGAATTGAATGTGGATAAACTAATTATATTGAATAAATAAATGACGGAATAAATAAGTATTAAATGAAACGTGGTTTAAATAAGTTGAGAAATGGTTATTGAATGAAATAGCTTGGATTGTCTTCGAGCTAAATAAAATAGTTTGGAATAAACAAATATGGAATGAAATGTAAATGAATGGATTGTAAATGGAAATTTAAATGGAATGTGTCAAGCTAAATAAATGATTGTGACTGGATTAAGATAAGAGGGGATTTAATTAGTAATGAAGATGAACCTAAGATGTTAATAGTTTTGGATGAACTAGTTTGGTAATAAAATGAAATACAAGTGAATGTATTCAAAATTTGATATACATTGAAATGAGAATATTTAGATTATGAATAAATTTGAGAATGAAATAGGATTAAGTATAAATCGAGTTGAAATCCATTTAAACTGGTTATAAAACATAAATATTTGGTCGTTCACATAGATCTTGTTAAATTTGCATATAATAAATATCATTGGATCTAAATGGAAGTAATTAAAATTTCTATGAGTTGATAGAAGTAAAATAAATTGATGTTGAAAGCAATTGAATTAAATATGAGTTCAATTTGCTTAAGAATAAAATAAAAGTAAGCAATTGAATTCTAAACCATTCAAATTGATGGAATTGTATACGAATGAATCGAAAACCACCCGAATTGAGTGAAAATGGTTATAAATAAATTGGAACAGTTGAATCAGCATGGAAACTATATAAATTGCTTACAGAAAAATGTTTGGTATGAGTTTCTTTTAGAATTCATATGTTTTAACTATTATAAATAAGTGTAATATTGTTAAACTGCATATATTTGGCACTTACATGTTTAAATTGAGTAAGTACAGGTATCTGGGGAGCCGTGTGGCTGGATTTGGTTGTGCTATTTGCTAAAAATAATAAGCCGCTTGCTTAAAAATGCAAAATAAGGTACGCCTACACAATAAAAATAGGAAATATGAACTGTTTTTGGTTTTTCCGACCGTGTGGGTCGATGTATATATATTTATCTCTTTTGTCAAATTGCAAAAGCTCCTCCGTACAAAGGAGACTCTGCCAAAAATTTTCAGAAATTTTGGGAGTTAGAAAGTTTTTGAAATTTTGGAAAATTTTACTAACGACAAAACAATTTTAAACTGGAAATAGAAGTAAGTTAGTGAATGAAACTAATTAAAATAATGATATGAATTAGTAATAAATGACAAATAAATTTATATATTTAGAGTATAAGATGAATTGAACTCATATGTAAATGAAGGAATCAACTTGAATAGAATTAGATATAAACTAAGAAGGTAAGGTGAAAAGAAATATAAGAAACATATAAAATGCTTATGTTATTAATTGGAGGTTGATAATATAAATATATTCCAAGTTAATATTTGGATAAATAGATATTGGCGTTTTGTGAAAAAGTCGATGAATTGTTTTGGGATGTTGTGATTGGATATTAGTGCTAAGCAGGTTATGCAGGTATTATAAAAGGGAAAAGAAAATTTGGATTTGATTTCAAGAGATAAATTTGAAATGCTCGACAAAAAGGTATGTATTTAAAATTGGTGTGAATTTGATTGGGACTTTGGATTGAGCCACTTGGCTTTTGTTTTCTTTTTGGATTTGGGAGGCCGTAGAGCCATTTTGTAGTTGTACCGAGCTAGCCGCGCAAAGGAGACGCTGGCAAAATTTTTCGGGAATTTAGGGTGTTAGAAAATTTTTGAGAACATTTTGAATTATAATTTGTATGATTGAGCAAGTGGTAATATTTGGAAACTCTGGGAGAGTTGAGAAGTTGATAAGAATAATAATGGGCCCTTTATAAGAAGATAGTTGGTGAGGTATTAAATTGTTAAAAACTGTTTGGTTTTGAAAAAAAAAAAAGTAAAGTAAACGGGTAATGGACCATTCTTCCTAACTAGTAATTTCGGGGACGAAATTCTTTTAAGGGGGGAGGAATGTGACGACCCGGAATTTTCAAGTATTTAAAATCGAAATATTTAATAGATTTTGAATATTCAATAGAGTAATTTTAACTTGAATTGCGAATATCACAATTTATTTGTTAATTAAATTATTTAATTATATAATTTGAAATTGAATAAAATGTTGAATCTTCAATTTTAAGCCTGTTAAAAATAATTTGAAGGCTTGTAAAATTTATATTGATAATACTGAAGATAGTAAAGGTGTTGAAATTAAATTTGGAAGTGTTTTGTTGAGTTCTGAAGTTATATCGTTTAAATTGGAATTAAAAATAGCCTTCCGAGGCACAATCCCGGAATTCGACGAAACCAGTACCATTTGGTCCGTAATATTGAATTATTATCGAATTTAAATTTTCGTAGTGTTGGGAGTTACCGTTGGGTCATACGATTGATTAATGCCTAGAATAATCTAATTGAATTTAAAATTAATAATCAAACCTTCTCTTATACGCCACTTCCCTCAATCTAAATTCGTTCCACCCTTAGTTTCAACACTAGGCAGAGATATGTACTTGCAATTCTTCCTTCTTCTGAAAGCCAAGCCGAGCCTTCTGATTAAAGCCTCGCACCCCTTTTTCTTCTCTTCTATTCGAATGAAGAACAAATAAAAAAAAACCTAAGCTTCAAATAATGGCCGAGTTCCCCTTTCCCTTCAAATCGTTCCTCAGTTTCCCTTTTTTTCAATTGAAAGCTAAAACAATTATGGCTGGCGATTTACTTGTATAGCATTGAAGACAAGGGGATTTAATCGTGAATCGCGAGTTCGATAGGACGTCGAGGCTTGGCAGTTCGATAAGGAAGCGATTGAGGGCGATGTCAGGTAGATCGCGACGAGCAAGAGCTCGTTTCCAACCGATGGGTCGCTGGTGATGTTGCGACTGACGCGCGCGTGCTTAAGGTCGTTTGCGAGGCGAGTTCGATCTCGCGTGTGAAGATGGAGGTAGGGGAGCTGTGCGACTTGGTGATGCTAGGGTTGTTTGGGATTTTGGGCGTGCTGTTCCTAGGGCAGGGGCACGCGCACGTGGAAGGCAAGGACTTTTCTGTGAGGTATTTTCGTTTCTATGCGGTTTTATTTACTGATTTGCTTTGTTTTTATGATAGATTATATTTACAGGAAGAAATAAACATAAAAATTATTTATACAAAGTGATAAATGTTGGACAATGGTAAATTTAGTTTGAGGCTTTTTAAAATTGTTAATACTCAAGCCTAAAACCTGAGTTTAATCTGTTGATTTTAGTTTATTAATAAGAATTTTTTTTTTAAATAAGATATCCGAAAAATAGGGATTTTTAAAAGCATATGGAGAATTTATAAAAGTTATTGAAACCTATAATTTAGTTTTATAAGTGTATGTGAGTTTAAAAAGGGAAAATTACTGGTTTAAAATTTATTATTATTTATTTACCGGAAACTATATAGGGCTAAACGGGAATTTTAAAATATTTTGATTCGAACAGTTATATTAAAATTTGACTTTTGGTTTATATAAATTATCTTTTAAAAATATGTATTAGGGTAATTAACCTGTTTAAATTTACTTGTTTAATTACTTTAGACACTAAAGAAATTTTATCAAAGAAAATTAGTTAAAATAAATTATTGATTAAACCTAAATTAATAGCTAAATTAAATGAATAAATAGTAATTAATCGATTGACTAATTCAAAGATGTTAATGGAATCGTATAATTGTTATACAAGGTTTTAAATCACGGAAGCAAGCCAGTTTGGAAATAGACTGCAAGTTTAAAGCAAAGGTGAGTTAATCTCACTCAGTTAAATTTAACTTTAAATGATTAAATTTAAATAATTTCTTGAAATGGTTGAATTGATTTATGTGCCGTAGTGTGGTATATATATATTTGGAATTGGCATTTTATATTGTGCTAACATCTGTGGATGCAGGGAGAACAGGTTGGAGGGATCCAACTGGACCCCTCAACTTTATTTAATTATTTAATATTCTCTGTTCTGAATATTTGATATCCTGTAATGAATTTTGTGGTAATATTGAATGCTATGGCTTGATGGTTTTAATCGGGCAATAATGAATTACCAGTGAAATTGTAAGTAAATAATGAAAGAAAGGTTGAATAAATTATGAATGAACTGGAAAGGAAATAAAGTGACTTTAAATTTTTAGTTAATAAATCTTGAGTATGGAAAGGAAAATTTATACAAACAGGAAGTTAATGAAATTTAAACTTCAATGTTATTGTTCAGAAGAACAAAATATTGATTTTAAATTGAGGATTTAAATTATTTAAGAATTGGGAATAACCTGAAATTTGTATATTTCAGCTAAAGGATTTATAATCAAACTGAAAATAATAATAAACTCCATAATTAATGAATTTTGAAATGAACTGATGAGTAAAGAAATTTATTTCAAATGGAATAAATTGGGAATCAATTTGGAAAATTGATTTGAGTGATTGAGATTGGAAATTTCTCTCTGAATAACCAAGTACGTTTTCAAAATAAATTTTTAAATATAAATTAAAGTTTATAGTCAATTTAAGAAGTATGTTTTGAAAATTTTACTATTTCTAAATATTTAAATTCTAAAGTAAGTATTTCCTTTTAATCTATTATAGCAATAATTATTTTAATCTATTATAGCAATAATTATTTAAAGAATGACTTAGTATTCATTTTTTAAAGTGAAATCTAGTTTTATATTTTATTTAGTAACATTATTTTCAAATATTCCTATAGTATGAATTTTTAACAAATCATTGAAGCAGTTTTAACTCAAATGTTATAAAACATATTTCTAAGTAAAGTGTTTTAAATTATTTTCAAACTCTCGTTTTGTGCTTGGTATTTCAGAGGAGATAGAAAATATTTGGGAATGTTTATTTTGAAAAGGAAGATGGTTTTGAAACTGTTTTCAAAGGATTGAAACAGAAATATATCTTTGAGGATATTTTGAGATAAATAAATAATTTCGGGAAATTATTTATTGTTTGATGGATGGTTGTGAATGTTAATTGATAGTTAAATAACCGACTATCAATATTGGACAATGCGTTGATCGTTTCGAAGAGACCGGGATCGAGATTTATTTCTCGAAAACCACTACGATCCGATTTGTACGTTCGTGTAAATGATTCTGGATTCGAAGATGGAGCAGTGAAGTGCAAGGGCTAGTCGCTACTAATCCTGAGGATATTTCCAAAATGGATGTAGTAGGAGTAGTGTCTTTGGTTCCGTTCGAACCTGGGACGGACTTGTATGGATGAATGCTTGCGAAACATCATCAGGTGGACGATGGGCATTCTATAAAGGTAAAGCTTAGCCTCAAGCCTCATCAAATGGGAATGACTGAAAATCAGGGGATATGCAGCAAGGCTAGGTGGGTAGCACCCAAGCAGGGTGAGGTCATTCCAGTCTAGATGTCCCTTTATATTTTCGGCTTAGTGGTGCGGTTGCTGATCCCAACCGCGGGTTGATCTCACTCGGGACTGTCCAGTAAGGGATGGTTCCGGCCTTGTGTTGCAGGGGATGAAGGGAGTAATCCTCGGTAAGGTGATCTAGGCCCCGTACTGTGACAGGTGGTACCTCGGTGCCTAGTCATTAGTTGGAAATCCATTCTCCCTACGAGCCTTGTACGAGTTTTGTTTGTCTTACCCACTTTTGTGGCTAGTAGCTGGAATTTAATAATGTAACAATTTCGGCTATTTTATAAGTACTTGTATACAGACCCTATTATAATATCAGAGGATTTATATAAAAATCGTTTTAGCTATCGTAAGGTAAAAACCCGACATGTTTATTTGTGGCGTGGTCTTACGAGATGCTTTTGTTTTCAAAGGATTTTTGAAACTTTAATAATAAATTGGGTGTGATTTTCTCACGCTGGTATTCTAGACTGACTCGGGTGTTATTTAACTGTAATGCTCGGGTCAGACCGAGTATTATAGGATACAGGATGTGATGCTGTGGAGCTCAGGAGACGAGCTAGATGACGATACGTACTCACGTACTTGTATATATATATTATTCCGCTGTTGAGTTGTTGTTTATCCATTGTATGTTATTGATGTGAGCTGTGACTGATGTACTCTGATGATGTAATGTATGTAAACAGTTATATTTGATTTTGAGTAAAGATTATTTACTATCTATTATATTTTATTCCGCTGCGATGGTTAGATTCTGATGTTGATTTTGTTTTCTCTTCTTCTATCTCTTCTTCTTAAACCCAAATGGTTCGTATTTCTGTGCAACTTGAGTTGATTGTTGTAGACTAGAGTTGACTCAAGGGGTACGGATTTGCGGGTCGTTACATTAAATGAAAACTATTTTTTTCCTTAGAAATATTTATTAAAAATAAAAATTATATGTTGCCACTTGTCTTCAAGAGTTTACATTTGTCATTTAGTTCACTTAATTATTTTACAAGTGTTATTAAGGTATCCTAGCCTATTTACACATGTTACCTAAGAAATTTTTAATAAATTTTTACTTAATTTAAAAGATAATAGAACTTGCTTATTTTAATTCCTTAATTAATAAATGTTTACAGATGTATAAATAAATTCACTTTTAAAATAAATATTCTAAAATTAATTATAATACAGATATATTTTCTTATACATGTATTTAAAATCCGAAACTTTTATAGATACATTTATAACTATTTTAAATTTAAACATTCTTAAAAAGAAAGCAAAACAAAACTTTATTTAAATCCCCTTTTTACTATCATATTTAAAAATAAACAATTAACTGATATTTTTAAAACAATTGAATTAAACTTTAAATTAACTTTTGAAAACATTGATTCTAAACAAAGCTTCAATTCACAATATTCATACATTATAAATTATCAATTGATTAAATTAAATTTCAAAACAACTCAAATTATAACATAAACATACATATATATTACAATTTGAAACTTAATCTTTAAATTTAAACAAAAGATATTTCCATTCACAATATATATCAAATATATATATATATATATATATATATTATAAATAGAATAAAAATTTCATTAGCTTTGAAAAATAAATCTGATCCATTTCAAATTGTTAGAAAGACATTGATCACAATTATCAGATTAAATATTTATTAACCTTTAAAAGAATAAATTTACCAATTTAAACTAAAATTATAAAGAAAAATTATCAAATAAATTTAGTTATTAATATAGATTATTAAATTGATGTTGCCCAATATTCCGGGTCGTTACAGTATGACAATATCTGATCCAAATCTCTTTAACAACCAATCGTTTATTACACACCGGATGGTTCTTTTACATTTCGAAAGTCAATTCACAATTGATATCAAAATATCATATACTAAAAACCATAATACTTTCAAATCATATTTACTTTCTAATCATATACACTTTGAAATTATAATGTTTGCAAAATCATAATTTCTTCCAAAATCACATTTCCAAAACAGGTTAAATTCTTACTTTAAAATCATCATATTTAATCAATTTTAACATAAAAATCATAACTTAGGTTATAACATCATTTAAACTTTTTTCTTCTTTTAAACAGATAAATTTGGAATACAGACCCTTCCCTTTTACTTAGTCTAAAATTTAGAAAATGGTTTAAATGGTTATAAATAGTTAAAAATATTTATGAATAGTTTGAATAAAATTTCAATAGTCAAAATACTCTAGAATAGTAAATGTAGATTTAAAATAGTTAAATAGATTTGAAATAGATTAAATAAAATTAAAATAGATTAAATAGCTTTCAATTAGATTAATTAGATTTAATATAAGTTAAATTGGTTTAATTAGTTTCAAAATAAATTAAATGGTTTAAAGTAGGTTAAATTGATTTAATATAGTTAATATAGGTTAAAATAGTTTATAAATCTAAAAATGTTAAAATTTAGAATCGTAAAAATAATATAATTTAAACAGTTTATATTTGAAAAACATGAATTTGGAATTTATATCAATTTAAAACTTTTTATTTAATTTCAACAAAATCAGACCATTTCAATTTAATTTCTTGAAACAAATTCCTTTCAAGTCAATACACGTCTCGACACAAAACTTGATTTTTCCAAAATACGTCGATTTATACAAATCAAATTTTACTTCAAAATATTATTTAATTCCATTCAAAAAAATAAGGATTTTAAAGTCATTTAATTTAACCAATCCGGTGTCTGTATATAATTCTTTACCCTAGGGTCAAATGATATTGATATTTATCATTTCAACCCACAATTTAATATCTTACGGTTATATATCATTTCAAACCGTAATCCCGAATGAAATAAAAATCCATAACAAACTTGCAATTTATAACAATATAAAATATAACATCCATTCATTCAATATCAACAGTCAAATATCCATCACAATCATCATCCAAATAAATTTATAACCATCAGTATAGAATAGATAATCAATAAAAAGTATTTAACTGGCAAAATATACTCGATAATAAATTAAATAGCGATTTAATGTAACAAATTTCGAATTAACTGAGATGATGATTCAAAATATAATAAACAGCCATAAATCAATTTCTAATCACATCATAAATTAGATTTAACAAACATAAGAAATTTTAGAAGTTGTGAGTGGGTAAAAATACTCACCTTTGAATTTAAATTGAATTTAAATCCAATTTAAGGCCAAAATTTGAATGGTCTCAGAATTCGTCCAAACCAGCGTTAAAATGTTCGGAATTTCAATACGATCCCAGTGGATCAAACCGCGCCTGAAACAGAGTTCACATGTAAAAGATATGTACCATAGAACATTTGAAATCAAAATTAAAATAAAATAAAAAAACAGAACATGCACGAACCCAGGCCACATCACCTTTATCTATGTGCATGCTCGAAACCCTCGTACTTGATAACGTTGCTTCCATCTTTGATCGATGAACGCCGTCGCTACAAGTCGAAGCAACCCGATCGGAACCACCTCCAGACTCGCCAGGCCAGGCCGCGAACCCTAATCCCCACCTCGTCGAATGCGCCGCCCTCAAATAGCCCATGACCGCCACGAAAATCGAAGCCTAATCATCGATTTCCGACTACCTCCGACCTTCATTAGTGATGCGACCATCTCAGATCAACTTCACGAAGCTAGCTCCACAAAACCCCTCAACCGATTTGACGATCGGTCAACGTTGATCGTCACGCGATGAACGGCCGATATTAAACTGGTAAATTCTGGCCACACGGTGATCCAAATTGAAAAACGAATAGCACCAGAAGATTACGCTCTTTGACAGCTTCAAATTGATATATAATTTGTTTGGATTGGAGGAGTATGAATTTTTGGGTTTGAATTTGATTTGAAATTGCAATTGGAAACTAGGATTTGTCTGCCATTGGAAAGAGGAGATAAGAAGGAGATGTACGTACAGACAAATGATGATAAGGATAGCTAGGGTTTATAATGAGGTATTTATAGACAAAGCTGGAAACAGAAAAAATGGACCAGACTGGTTGAACGATACACGACCCGAACAGCCCGTTTCGACTCCGGAACGAAAATGGTCAGCCCATTTATCAAAATAGATGTTTTCAAATATTTTAAATTCAATGAACAAATTTCAATCCCTAATTCCATCATATGAAGAAGTTATAATAAAATTAGCTTATTTCGAATTGATTTCAATTGATTTTAATTAAATTAATTTTTAGGCGTTTCGAGCCCGTACGATCAAACGACAAGCCCGATCATTACGAAACTTAAAATCCTACAATAATTCACCGTTACGAATCTGATGAAACTAGTTTAATCGAAATCCGAGTCAATGGCCAAAATGGCTATTTTCAGGTTAATTAAATGAATTAAAAATTAATTAATTAATCACTTTCCAGTTTAAATTTTAACAATTTACAAATTCTATCGTTTTTGATTTCTTAATCATTTACAATAATTTAAAAAAATTTGGATGTCAATTTAAAGTTGATTAACTCATCAATTTAAGTGTTATTTTTCAATTTCATTAAATTCAAAAATTATAAATTAAAATTCCAAAATCCATTTATTAAATTTTTAAACCTTGTTAATAGTTTTAAGTACCATTGTTACATATCGTTTTAACATTCATTTCATTATTAAATTAGAAAGTTTTTATTTATTTCCATATTTAATTACCAAAACTTATTAATTTAACAAATTTAATAATCGGAAATTTACGGGTCGTTGCATGTACAGGCAGGAAGATGAACCCTACGATATATACGTTTCATTTTTTTTATGTGATTGAACTAAAAAATGAAAATCTTGGAAATGAAGCAATGGTTATATTATAAAGTGGAAATAAAAGAGTCACGGCTATTGCTTCAATGTTAAAACCATTTAAATTCAACCAGTGGAAGTGAATGGTCATTGCAAACCAAAAGACGTACCGTTGCGGTTAGCCGTTTCACGAATATCACCGGGTACCAAAAACCCAAAACACTGAATTGAATATGTGAGAAATGCGGATTAAGGATCTTAAGGCTAAGGATAAACACTAGAGGGGGAGTGAATAGTGTTTTAGAGGACTGTTAAATCTTTTTGAGTTTTTGTTAATTTAAACACAAATGTATGCAATGTTCAGACACAGATATGATCATAGAATCAAACACAAATGCAAATATAAAGCAAAAGCAGTAAATGAAAGAACGTACCGGATTTTATACTGGTTCGGAGTTACCCTACATCCAGTCCTACACACAAGTATGGATTTTCTTTCAAAAACAATCTTTACAATTACACCCTCGATTTCAAGGCTACGAGGTACACCCTCCAGAATCACAATCCTCTGGGTAGAGATACTTGATTTCCCGGGCAACAAGTTCACCCAATTGATTTCCAAGGCTGCAATCACTCCTTGATTTCCAAGGCTACAATCACACCTTTTACGCTTGATTGATTTCCAAGGCCACAATCACACCTTTTCTCGCTAAGTTGATTACAAAAAGCATATAACTCTGAATAGCACTGAGGATCTTGTTGAGATAGTGATAGAGAATCAAACAAAAGATAATCTAGTTAGATTCAATGTTGATTTCGGCAGAGTAATGATTAGAATTTGTATATAGAAATGTGGAAGAAGAAGAGGAGTGAAAAACCTGAAACACTGTCTTAAAATTTGTTGAAACTAACCCCTATTTATAGAGGAACAACAGTCTTGTCCATTTGTGAAGAGTTATGATGAATAGACACTTCTTTTGAAATTTAAATTTTGAACTCAACTGACACCATGTCGACATGGGGTACATGAGTATGTCGACATCCCAAAGGGATTTTTGGTGTTTTGATTTTCTTTGAAAATAACCTTTATTTTTTATTAAAACTATTTTAAACTTTATCAATATACTTGACTATATTTAAAATACATAAGTAAGTATAAAGAATAATATATACAAAATTTTACTATAATTTTATATTTAAAATCTAAGTACAAATATTTAAAAGTTAAATATATTATATTTAAAAGATAGTTTAAAAACAAGGATAATTGATTTTGAAATTAAAGATTATTTTGAGTCTAAAGGTATTGAAATCAGGATAGATGTTTTTGATGCTTTTAAAAGGAAGGTTTTGAAATCATTTTTAAAACAAGATATAATTTTGAAAAATCATTTTGAATAAAAGCTTAGCAGATACAAAACAATGTTCCACTAGATTTTTCGTAGGTTCCATCCTACTTAGGGTTCCATCCCTTTTACAGGCTCAAAGTGGATTCCATTCCACGAATAAATTAGATTTTAAGATGTCAGTGCTCTTCTAGGAGTTTTAAGAAAATTTCTAATTAAAGAATAAATTTCTTGAATTCTTGAACTTTGGATAATCTTGATACTCATGAGTCTTCAATCTTGATATCTTAAATCTCTATACTGTACAGTCATCATTCTTGGTACCTGCATGGTTAAATCATGCATATACATATATATCTAAACTTATATTGTTAGTATTTATATTTTATAATATATTCTAAGGTTGTTGTCATCAAAACCATCATCTCGCGGACTAACAATTTCCCCTTTTTGATGATGAAAACCTTTGTTTATAAAATATTACTTCTATCCTAATAACTCCCCCTTAACCTATGCCTAACTACCCTATTTTATACTTCTCCCCCTTTGTGATCAACAAAAAAACTAACTCTAAACTATATAACACTAAACTATATAACTCCCCCTCATTCTTGGATGAAAATACCTGCATTAATAAACTTATACAATGGAATATAGAATTGATAGTCACAATAATGAATCAAAGATTATATATATGTCAATGTATAATTGTACATGTTTTGTACAAAAAAAATCAATCCATACTAAATATATATCAAATTCAAACCAAGCCAAAGCAAACGAAATCATATCAATCAAGGCAAACAATTCAAACAAAGCAACCAAATAAAATTAAACGTTATGTGGAACTTCCACCCATCCTTCTTCTCTAAAGATAGGGTCTGCCTTAATAGCATCCCAATTTTCATTGTCGTTGGTGAGAGAGACTGGAGAATGTGCTTCGTTATCATCCTTGTGTAGGGAGGAAATCATCCATCTTTTGCATCGAAATGCCTTTCTTGCTCCTTGATCATCTGCATTTGACTCAATTCTAAGTGTCGCTGGTTACGAAGAATGAACGAAAGAATATTCTTGAACGAATTAAGAGTTTCTTCAAGATTTTCGGATAAGTTATGAATTGTATTATCCATATTTGGATTTGTGGAAGAATGAGAGATAGAGTAGATAAGAAATAGTTTTCAGTGAAGAATTCTGGAAGAAATAGGTATTTACAGGTGTAGAAATTCGTTTGAAATGAAGATACATATGGTAAATATTCAAATTCCAAATTCAAAATGAATTGTATTTCTGACCAGTACATGTCGACATGTTCATAGGGGGTATGTCGACATGGTGTAGTGAAATTTGATGATATATTTTGATTTTGTGAATAATTGATTGTGTGTGTGTGTGTGTATATATATATTTTATAATATACTAACATTTATTCTGGAGATAAGATAAGCTAGATAACAGAAAGAAATTCTATTTCATTTTATACTAAAATAATACAATGATTAATCATAAATAACTACACGAACATTCAAATCAAAATAAACTAAAACAAATACAACGAGATACGAAAAGGTAGAACTAGTTAGAGGATGATGATGAAGAAGAAAGTCCAAGTTTCTTGCTGACGTTGGAAATGAACTTGTTCATTTTGGATGAAATTTTGTCCAACTTCTTACTAACGGATCGTTTAAGAATCCATTGACTCTCAACAATCGTCTTTTCGTTTTTGAGAAGGGTTTTGGTGGACGGATTAGAAGGATAATCGATGCTTTCCAAAGAGGTTTCACCTTCTTCTTCTTCAATTTCCATTTCATCCCCATCTTCTTCTTCCTCTTCCTCTTCTTCCATTTCCTCATGAGCCAAACGCTCTTCCTTTTCGGCAAGAGTCTCATAAGGTTGAAAAACAAATGGAATTTTCATAAGCGAAATGTTGGAATGATTGAAAACTTTCTAGAAACAAATTCTTCGCCTTTGAAATCCACTCCAAAATAGTGAAAAATCCGAGTGAGATAAATTCCATGATACAAAGTATTCCCACCCATTTCAAGATTTTTGGGACGAAGTTCATCTAAAATAACTTGCGCCCAATTTATGTCATAATCTCCAAAAATAGCAAAAAGTGCTTTGCAAACTTTTGAAGTAGGATTTTTAAAGTTCCCCGATCTTGGGGTCTAAGTATGTTGCAAAAGAAGATTGGCAATTCTTGCTTTTGGTTGAAAATCTCGATTTTCGAATTCAAAATTATCATTCCCTTCGAAAATGTGATGAAATGTCTCACGATCATTTTCATCAATTTTAAAATTAGAAAGATCCATTCCGGTACTCTTGCAATTGAGAATGATACCCAGAAGATCACAATTCAAAACAATTCTAGTGCCTTTGACACTACTCCTAATTTCATCCTCATTTCCATTATAAAATTCATGGTCTAATTTTTCATAGAAAATGTTGACAAGATTTGGATAGCAAACAAAATCATTTTGAAAAGCATCAACAAGACTAAGAATTTGATTGTTTGCAAAAAGAGAATCAACTTCATAAGAAGAAAAATCATGAAAGATAGCAAACTTGTGAGGACCCGAACTCGATGTCCGATAAACGACATCAAATTCGCATCGCCGGAGCTTATAACAACATCAGATAAATATAAAACAGCGGAACAAAATGAATATCATACATGCATCACAGATACAACATCAACATAATATCCATACTACATCAGAGTATATAATACATACACCACAACTCCAAATACAACATCATGATAATACAACAGTGATCATATATCCAAAAGTCCTCAAATGAAAGAGGTGATAACGAACTTCCAAAAGTTAAACACCTGAAATCTCCAAAAAGCTCCCATAATATCTCCTTGAATAAGAGCTCCAAAATACAGCTTACTCCACAATACAGAAACCTGCTACTAGGCCGCCCGTGTAGAAATAATGGGCACCCAGAGTTTAGGAAAGAAAACAATAAACTCCAGATCAGTCATGGGACTGGTATGAGTAAGCAAAGACAGTTGCTTTTAAAGAAACTAGATTTATAAAAGAATTTTCGATATGCTTTTTAAAAAAATGGAACTACCATAAGACCTCCCACCACACACACAATGCAAACGCAGAATTGGAGGAGATTTCTTCTTATGATAGTCAAATATGTTTGGTACGGAGAAATTTCTTTGATATTATTACTAGTGCATAGTGTAGAAAACATTTCGAAAGTAGAATATTAATCTTAGCCTGCATAGGTACCATTATACTACGCCTACTATAGCTACCATATTAGATGGCAGGTTTTACAACTAAAACCGTACAGGGTTTCGTATTGGGAATTTGATTTCCAATAATGGTCAGGATAAGGAACTTCCTGGGCCACATTGGTACGCCTCTGGAGGGATGACCCGAGAACCTAACCGGATCTCTACTAACACAAGGCCGGGTTACCCCTAACTGGGTAACTACTGACACGAGTATGCCATCCCCCGGTTGTAACCAACCTTTATCCGGGGCTGCAGCAACAAATCACAAAGTAATATATATATATATATCTGCGATATCAACATAAGTTAAGTATCTGGGCTCTATACCATGATACCACTTCTATCCAGAAGGGAATGCCCATACCCTAAGGGGTGCTACCCCTAATAACCTTGCCGCATCTTTCCTGTTTCGACCACGACGAAGTCTCGTCCACAAAGCTCCGCTTTTCACAAAAGCCATGCTTTGATCAACAAATGATCAGCATCACTCAGCATGTCACATTACCAAGTTGGGAATATATCGCTGATAACCTTCAACTACATAACCTCTGAGCTCGTACGTCTCAGAGAAGGGGTGTTAAGCTAAGAGAATAAATTCCCCGCCACCAACAGAAATGTATTTGAAAGAAATCTGCTTTATATCTCAATTTGTAACGTCAGACATACAATCCATACAAGTCTGTTCTGGGTCCGAACAAAACCGAAGGCACTTCCAAAGAAGCCCTTGAAATCCGGGTATTCACAATCCCGATCGGACTTCCCATCACTTAGGGAGTCTCTATACCATTGCAACTTAGTGCAGAGACAATCGATAGGTCATCCTATCGCTCTCGCAAACACCCGGTCTTCCACACCGGTCTTCAAATGCCATCCATAACGTCGTATCACATATTCAGAATGGGTTATACGACACAAAGGTCCTTTCCCGGCTAATTCGAATATTGAGTGTCAAATTTTAAAACATGTGGATGTCATTCACAAAAATTCACAGGTTCGATGTGGGTTTCGGATAACAAACTGAAATCCGATTCCCTGTCGCATCGAAGTTTAAATGTCGTTTTACGGGCAATAGGGTTTTCACATCAATACAGAACAAACCACGATCACAGTGTAGTACAAGGCAATTACATCACACAGTATCATAAATAGAACAGAAATATCAATATAGTTCACAACAATAGTTACGTATTTTCCAATTAATTTAAATAAATCTATCACAAAATTATTTTAAATCAATGATAAGAATTTGAATAAATAATTTAAATCTTGATTAACTCGTTTTATTGTTTCAAAATTAGTTATTTAAATTAACCGCTAAATTTGATTTGTCGATTTTAAATTTATCTGGATAACAAATTCTTAATTTACAAATTAATTTGAACACTCAATGGTTTATTAATCAATTTAATTATAAATTTTATATAATTCTTAATTTATAAAATCATTTATTAGTACAAATTAGTTACCTTAATTATCATTTGAAAATCTGCTTTACACTTTAGAAATCAATTTATTGTTACATTGAAAATTTTAATGTAAATTAATTTTAATTCTTATTTTAAATTAAATTACTTAATTTAATTATAAATTAAGGTTTTATAAGCATTGATATTTATATACTAACTTAGTAAATAACTTAAACAAATTTTCACTTAACATTACTCAACATGGTTCAATTTAACAGTTTTGAACTTTACAAATTTGGGATTAACCCACCTTTAAAACACACCTTAGTAAACCATGCTAATGACTCGAGACAAACTCGAGTGTTCCTAGAAATTTCCCGCGTCCCTTCCCTTTCTTCCCCATTCCCTATTTCTTCTTCTTCCTTTATTCTTTTTCTTTTTAAAACTCAAGTGTAACTGCTGAAAACAATTCACTCGAACTCGCGTCATTCTCGAGTCACTTAACCCATACGCTCGAGAATCCTTCGATTTGAAATCAACTCACGAAGTCGCTGCGCACCCGCGCCACCATGCACGTGCACGGTGGTTCGCCACGACTTCGATGACCATCGCGATCGCCAGAAAGTCGCGCTTCATCCCCCCATTCGAAACCGAAGCTCGATTCTACACGAAAAACTCGAGAACGAAATCTTGCCTCTTTGTCAAAAACTGCTACCTGACATCACCACGAGAAAACACTTCGCCAGCACTCCTCAAACCACCGGAGGCGCCAAAAATTCGTCCACACTTCGACGACACTCCCAGCAACCCTCCCCCAGAGCCTCGAACAACTCGATGCACCCCAGAATCGTCCGCGACCATTTTTTTTTACAGGAACAAACATAGGTTATTAAACCCTAATGCGACCTCGTATCCAAATCTCACGCAATAGAAAAATTAATTGATAATTTTCCTGAGATCCTTAATGTTTCAGCATGCTTCACTCCAAATTTTAGTATTTATTATTGATTCGAATGTCTGAAATTCGTAAAAATGCATTCTTTGTTCATATACAAATTGCTCTGAGAATACTAAGCTAAAAATCTAAATTTTGTTTTAAAATTCATGTCTTGTAGTATAGATTCAATAAATATTCTTGAATTAATATTTTACAACAATTTATATTTATCAAAATATTAGTTGAATACCTGTAAAACAAAGTTACAGTGGTGAATCCACTGTATGTTTAAATAGCTTTGCAAAAATCTTGTTTAAGGATTAAATATCTTGATTAATAAAAAAAATCAAAGCTTGTCAGTGGTTAACAACAAATAGACTTTAGTTTTGAAACAAACATAAACCCTGTATAAATTTGCAGAGAACACAGAGCATCACAATCATATTTTTTCATACTGAAGCATGAACAAAGCAGTTTATAAATAAAGTTTGAACAGTTTTAAATAAATTTCAAAATTTTTAAAGATATGCTTACTCACATGAAATACTGAAACAGAGAGAACACTTTTTCTTGTTTTAGAAATCTGCAGTTAATCTTTTTCTTTGTTTTGTTTCTTCAGCAAATTGTCTTTCAACTTGAATATAAGGTGGTTCTTCTTTTATTCCTTTTTATTTTCTGGTCTTGCTCAGTTTTGTTGAACGAAATAAAGAGGTAGATTGATGTGTGTATATATATGTGAAAGGTTGTGTATAGGCTGGGGTTACTGAAGCAAGACTTCTCTTCTTTTATTTATTGACTAAACCTTGCCTAATTTCGGCTTGATAGGATCTTGTACATGCTAAAAGTAAATGGCATTAAATGAAAGCAGGTATGAATTATTCATTGCTCCCTTGTAGGTTACAGCAATCTTATTTTAAATTCTTGCAAGTACAAATTTTCCTTACTTTGTAAATTCTTAATCACAAATTTATTTGTTTGGCAGATCTTGTTTTTGGGCTGAAGAGCAATAACATTTAATGCTTCATGCTTGTTTACATACATTTTTATTTTATTTCCTGCAAGTACTCATTTTCTTTGTTTATAGGCTGAGATGATATTGCATTGTACAGGTAGGTATAATCCTATTGTTAATATTGACTAAACCCATGCTGAAGAGTAACAGCATTAAATGCAAGCATTAAATGAAAGTATGTTGCTTTGTGAATTAACGGCATGTTGTGTTCATGCATTATCTTTTGATAAAGGCTGTTTTGTTTTGCTTTCCAGTAAGTACTATTTTCTTATTTTATTTTATTTTTCTATTAAGATACTTACTTTCTTATTTAATTTGCAGGCTCTTTTTTTATTCTTTTTGCAAGTATTATTTTATTTTGTTTTGCTGAATCATTTGAATGTATTAGTTTATGGCTGAAGAGTAAATACCTTCTTGGTTACTTTTTTTCCTATTCTTTATTTGTTTACGGCAAACTTATTTTATTTTTGTAAGACTAAATCATGTTTTGTTTGGTTAACTTGTTTCTTATTTTACTTTGTTAAAAGAAAAGTTGTTTTAGCTATTAACATTTAATAACTATGTGCTTTTTATCACAATATTTGTTTTAGTTCTATTAAAGGTTGTAACTAAAAACATTAAATTTGTTCATATTTTATTTTATTGTTGTAAACAATTTCTTTTTGATAAGTGTTGTTTTCTTTAATTATTATTTTTATTATTTATTTAAACTTAACTATCAATTATTTATTTAATTCCTTATTACTTCGTAATATCATTCTTAACAATATTTTATTTTTCTTAAAATTCCACAATTTAAATTTTAAAAGTTCAAATAATTTACTAAATTTAATTTAACAAAATTTCGGGATGTTACAATATCCCCTCCTTAAGAAAATTTCGTCCTCGAAATTGAAAGAGAGAGAAAAGAAAACAAAGAATATACGAATTTAGAAAAACAAAGAAATGGCTTACAATTTGACGCAGCGCGCTGTATCAATCGTGTGAATTCGAGAACGTGTACCTTAGGTCGTTCAGATGTTTCAGCTGCTTTAGGTCGCTCGAGCATTTTAAGTCGTTCGCGACCTAACAACTTAGAGTTTAGACCGTTCTAGCGACCTAGTGCACCAAGTCCTAAGTCGTATGCAAGCTGTGTGGGCCAACCTAGCGAGTTAAGGAAGCCGGTGCACATTTCGTTAGGTCGCTCCGGCCTTTCGAGCTAAGAGCTCGACGAGCTACGACCTAAGTTAGGTCGCTCAGGCCTTAGGTCGCATGAAGCAATTTTCCTTATATCGTTGAAGCCACACTACCATCTTGTGCCGCAGTTCTCTTATGTCGGTCTCTTCAAGTCGCTGAGCTCCCTGATGCAGCGCTCTGCTTAAGTCGTAGGTCGCATGGGTTCTTTTTGTAGATTGATATAAGCCGTTTGTATGTTGAGTCGTAGGTCGCAAGGACCTGTTGTATGTTGTGAATTTTGTTAACTCGTAGGTCGTGTGAGTTGTAATTAGGTCGTATGTTGTTGGTATTTTGTTAGGTCGTTTGAGGTGTAATTCCTTTATGTTGTTGTGTCGTGCTATCTTAGGTCGTAGGCCGCGACCTGTGTTAGATCGGTTGAACTGCTATGTCGTAGGCTGAGTGTGTTGTAAACTCTATAAATAGCGGGTGAGTTGTATCATTTAGAGTGGTTGATTTTGAATAAAACTTTGTTTGAGTGCTTTGTGCCTCTTTGAAATTGGAAGTTGAGCGTTGTCTCCTTTCTCCATTTTCGGTTATTCGAGTGCGCTCGAATCAACGGATTTGAAGCCGATTCATGGAATCTCGTGCGCGAGATCAACGTAGAAGAATCGTAGATATTATAACACGGTATCGTGCGCGATCAACGTGTTGGAGATAGCTGGAATTTGGTATCCCTCGAGATCAACGAATTTGGGCGTTCGGTATTTTCAATCCATCCATTCTAATTTCCATCGTTTCATCCATTTTGACATATCCGCTGCATCAGTTTGGTATCAGAGCAGGACTTAGCCAATCATAGCCAAGCCGAGCCTATTGGGAGAAGATTTGAAGTGTTGAAGTTTTGGAGTTGTGCATCACTTTGTTTGAATCGAGGCCCTGATTTGAAGTTTGAGCCGAGCAAGCTAAGTGCAGGCCGAGAGCAAAGCCAAGTTCAGATTTAAGTTGAAGTTGTGCTAGTTAAAATGTGTTTGAAGATTCTACAATGCCACCGAGAAGAGCTAATCGCCATCAAAATGTTGAAGATTTTTATAAAAGAGAAGATGCTGAACAAATGGAACAACGAATTAGCAATAAATTCAATGAGAAGTTGGATGAGGGAATTGGTAGATTGGAGAAATTGATGATCGATATGAACCAAAGTCAACGGAGAAGATCACCAATCTTGAACCATGGAGGAAACAGAGTTTCACCATCGGTTACGGAAGCGAGGAGGGTGTCACCACAATCCCATCGAGATCAAAGAGAATCATCAGTTTCAACGAGAAGAGAACATCATGAGTATCGAGGTGAAGAGAGAAGAACTTATCATGAATTTGAAAATGAGCCATATCGTGATGCTAAAGGACATAGTAGAAGAGATATGCGTGATCATAGAGATGTTGATGGTCGAGATCGATATCGAAGGACATTTGATTATGATGAAGGTGGTGATAGATATAGTGTTCATTATCGAGATCGAGACCAAGTACGAAATCACTATCGGGAGGTAGAAGATGATCGTAAATGGGAGTCGGGGATGAAGACTGAAATTCCAGAATTCATAGGTGGAATGGCAGCAGAAGAATTTCTGGATTGGTTATCTAATGTTGAAGAAATTTTTGACGTCAAGGAAGTTCCCGAGCAACGAAGAGTTAAGTTGGTTGCTACACGATTGAGAGGAAGAGCTTTAGCATGGTGGCAGCAAACTAAACTTACACGGGAAATAATGGGGAAGTCGAAAATTGAGTCACGGGAGAAGATGAAGAAGTTGATGAGAGCTACTTTCTTGCCTTATAATTATCAATCTCTTATGTATCAGCGCTTACAAAATTTGAGACAGGGAACGAAGTCGGTGAATGATTATGCGGATAAATTTTATCAATTGATTGCAAGGAATGATATCATGGAGACAGAGGAACAATTGACAGCTGGATTTGTTGGAGGGTTGAGAATGCAAATTCAAGACATGGTGAATATGTTTGATCCAAGATCTGTTGCTGAAGCACACCAAAAAGCTCTAGCTTGGGAGAAGCAAGGCAAAAGAGGAGGTGGTGTGTTTACAAATTCCAACAATCAAGTGAAAGGGGCTAGTAGCAATACGAATGTTTCCAAGGCTGTTACTAAACCGGTTGTCAATGAAGTTGCTAAGACCAAGGTCAACAACAATTTCAAGTGCTATAACTGTCAGGAGTTTGGTCACAAGAGCAATGAATGTTCGAAGCCGAAGAAGCGAGTGATGGTTGCTGAGGTTGAGGATGAGGATGCAGAAGAGGAATGTTTTAATTCACCACAAATTGAGGAGAAAGAAGAATTAGTGTTAGGAGACGAAGGACGTAATTTGATGATGAGGAGATCTTGTTTGAAACCAAAGCAGGAGGATGAATCTAGGTGGTTGAGGAGCAATATTTTCCAGTCAACGTGCACTATTTTGGGAAGGGTTTGCAAGTTTGTCATCGATGTGGAAAGCTGTGATAACATCATTTCTACAGAGGCTGTGAAGAAGTCGGTGTTAAAGAAAGAAAAACATCCTAAACCTTACAAGTTAGCTTGGTTGAGGAAAGGTGGGGAAGTGAAGGTTGGTCGAAGAGCTCGTGTAACTTTCTCTATTGGGAAGAAGTACAAAGATGATATCTGGTGTGATGTTGTGGATATGGACGTATGCCATTTGTTGTTGGGAAGACCGTGGCAATATGATAGAGCTGTGCAACATGATGGTCGTACCAACATCTACAGTTTCATGTTCGAGGGCACTAAAATCACTTTGGTTCCTAAGAAACGACAACAAGAAGAAAGCAAGTTGGAGGAGATTGAAGACCTGAAAACTTTGTTATCTTTGAAGGAGTTTGTTAAAGAAGTGGAGGACAAGCCTGAAGTATTTTGTTGATTGGACGTGAGAGTAATGAAGTGGTTGAAATTCCTGAAGAAGTAAAGCCAGTACTTGAAGAATTTGAAGATGTATTTTCGGAAGAACTGCTAACGGAGTTACCACCGTTGAGGGACATACAACACCAAATAGATCTTATTCCAGGAGCTGTGTTACCACATCGACCACACTATAGAATGAGTCAAAAAGAACATGAGGAGTTGAGAAGGCAGGTGGAAGAATTGCTTGAACAAGGGAGCATACAAGAGAGCTTAAGTCCTTGTGCTGTACCAGCTTTGTTAGTGCTAAAGAAGGATGGTTCGTGGAGGATGTGTACGGATAGCAGGGCACTGAACAAAATAACTGACAAATACAGATTTCCTATGCCGAGGCTTGTTGATCTGTTAGATCAAATCAGTGGATCTGTAATCTTTTCAAAGATTGATCTTAAAAGTGGTTATCAACAGATTCGAATTAGACCAGGGGATGAATGGAAGACAGCGTTCAAGACGAGGGAAGGATTATATGAATGGCTGGTTATGCCATTTGGTCTATCGAATGCACCGAGTACATTTATGAGGGTGATGAACCAAATTTTCAGGCTGTACATTGGGAAGTGTGGTGGTAGTTTACTTGGATGATATTTTGATTTATAGTGCTAGTATATAGGAGCATATTCAGCATTTACGAAAGGTGCTAATTATTCTTCGTCAAGAACAATTCTATGCAGCGACGAAGAAATGTGTGTTTATGACGCGGAGTGTCTTATTTCTGGGATATGTTGTATCGGAAGAAGGAATACAGGTAGATCAAAGTAAGGTTGAAGCAATCAGAAATTGGCCACAACCCAGGATTAAAACTGAAGTGAGAATCTTTCATGGTTTAGCATCATTCTATCGGAGATTTATACCGCACTTTAGTAGTGTGATGGCTCCTGTTACTGATTGTATGAAGGGCAAGCAGTTTTCATGGTCAGAGGAAGAAGGATTTGCTTTTGAGCGAATCAAGGAACTCTTGACGTCAGCACCAATTCTAGTTTTGCCGGATTTTCAGTTGTTGTTTGAGTTACATACTGATGCATCTAAAATTGGGATTGGAGGTCTGTTGAGTCAGAAGGAACGTCCTATTGCTTATTTCAGTGAGAAGCTTTCGGGAGAAAAGATGAGATATAATACATATGATGTGGAATTTTATGCTATTGTGCAAGCCGTGAAACACTGGAGACATTACTTGTTTCACAAGGAGTTCGTGCTATATACTGATCATGAGGCGTTGAAACATTTGCAAGGGCAAGACAAGATTACAGCTAGGCATGCCTCGTGGATTGCATACTTACAACAGTTTACATTTGTTGTGAAACACAAATCGAGGGTTACAAATCGAGTGGCAGATGCATTGAGTAGGGGAAATCATTTATTGACTACGATGAAGGTTGAAGTGACGGGGTTTGATATACTTCCAGAATTTTTTGTTGAAGATCCTTACTTTGCAAAGTTTGTAGACAAAGTCAATAAAGGGAAGACGGATGAAATTGTGGTAGTGGATGGTTTCCTTTTCAAAGGAAATCGATTATGTATTCCGGATTGTAGTTTGCGAATGAAGATTGTGAAGGAGTTAGATGAAGAAGGTCATGTGGGTAGAGATCGTACTTTGCAGTTGATTTCTCAATCATATTTTTGGCATTCCATGAGAAAAGAAGTTGAGAGATTTGTGGAGAGATGTCACATATGTCAAGTTTCCAAAGGAACTGCTACGAATGCAGGATTGTATATGCCATTGCCTGTGCCTACCAGACCATGGGTTGATATTAGCATGGACTTTGTGCTGGGTTTTACCAAGAACTCAGAGAGGAAATGATTCTATATAAGTTGTGGTGGATAGATTTTCGAAGATGGCACATTTCATAGCTTGTAAAAAGACCGCTGATGCAGTCCGTGTTGCTCAATTATTCTTTAAAGAGGTGTATCGACTACATGGAGTACCTGAGACCATTGTTTCAGATCGGGACACTCGATTTCTAAGCCTTTTTTGGTTGAGTCTATGGAAGATGGTTGGAACGAAGCTGAATTTTAGTAGCACCTATCATCCACAAACAGATGGGCAAACGGAGGCGGTTAACAGATCATTGAGAAACTTGTTGAGATGTCTTGTGAAAGATAATTTGAAGAGCTGGGATATGAAGTTATGTCAGGCGGAATTTGCACATAATCATGCTGTTAATCGAAGTACTGGATTCAGCCCGTTTCAAGGTATATATTCAGCAATTCCGAAGGGACCGTTGGATTTGACGACAGTGCCATATCAGAAAGGGGTTGTTAAGCGAGCTTGTGATTTCGTGAACGAGTTGCAGGAGTGTCACAGAACTGTTCATGAACGATTGCTTGCATCAAATGAGAAGTATAAACAATAGGCATATAAGAAGCGAAGGAGTGTAGACTTCAAAGAAGGTGATTTGGTTTATGCAGTATTGACGAAAGATCGTTTTCCAATGGGAACTTACAACAAGTTAAGAGCTCGAAAAATTGGTCCAGTGGAAATCTTGAAGAAGATCAATGATAATGCTTATCAGTTGAGAATGCCGGATCATGTCCATACTTCTAATGTTTTCAATGTTAAACATTTGATTCCACATCATGGGGATAAGCTTTTCGAGGAAGAGGAAGAAGCAAATTCGAGGATGAATTCTTGTCAACCGGGGGAGGATGATGCAGCGCTGTATCAATCGTGTGAATTCGAGATAGTGCACCTTAGGTCGTTCAGATGTTTCAGCTGCTTTAGGTCGCTCGAGCATTTTAAGTCATTCGCGACCTAACAACTTAGAGTTTAGACCGTTCCAGTGACCTAGCGCACCAAGTCCTAAGTCGTATGCAAGCTGTATGGGCCGACCTAGAGAGTTAAGGAAGCCGGTGCACATTTCGTTAGGTCGCTCCGGCCTTTCGAGCTAAGAGCTCGACGAGCTACGACCTAAGTTAGGTCGCTCAGGCCTTAAGTCGCATGAAGCAATTTTCCTTATATCGTTGAAGCCATACTACCATTTTATGTCGTAGTTCTATTATGTCGATCTCTTCAAGTCGCTGAGCTCCCTGATGCAGCGCTCTGCTTAAGTCGTAGGTCGCATGGGTTCTTTTTGTAGATTGATATAAGCTGTTTGTATGTTGAGTCATAGGTCGCAAGGACCTGTTGTATGTTGTGAATTTTGTTAACTCGTAGGTCGTGTGAGTTGTAATTAGGTCGTATGTTGTTGGTATTTTGTTAGGTCGTTTGAGGTGTAATTCCTTTATGTTGTTGTTGTGCTGTCTTAGGTCGTAGGTCGCGACCTGTGTTAGATCGGTTGAACTGCTATGTCGCAGGCTGAGTGTGTTGTAAACTCTATAAATAGCGGGTGAGCTGTATCATTTAGAGTGGTTGATTTTGAATAAAACTTTGTTTGAGTGCTTTGTGCCTCTTTGAAATTGGAAGTTGAGCGTTTTCTCTTTTCTCCATTTTCGGTTATTCGAGTGCGCTCGAATCAACGGATTTGAAGCCGATTCACAGAATCTTTTGCGCGAGATCAACGTAGAAGAATCGTAGATCTTATAACATGGTATCGTGCACGATCAACGTGTTGGAGATAGCTAGAATTCGGTATATCTTGAGATCAACGAATTTGGGCGTTCGGTATTTTCAATCCTTCGATTCTAATTTCCATCGTTTCATCCATTTTGATATATCCGCTGCATCACAATTTAAGTCGAGATGTCTATTCTGTAATTGGGATATGATTTCTTCATATTATCTTCAGTCTCCCAAGTACAATCCTTTGGATCGCCACTCCATTGAAGTTTGACCAATTTCACAACTTTGTTTCGCAGTCGCTTTTCATCGCGATCAACAATTTTTATTGGCTTCCTTTTAACTGCCAAGTTAGGAGTGATCTCTAGATCCTGCTGAGCAGCTTCTTCAATAATATCATCTGGGTCGTGCACATATTTCCGAAGACTAGAAACGTGAAACACATCATGCACGCCAGACAACCAGCTGGGTAGCTGCACTCGATATGCTAGTGGACCAATCCTTTCCAGAATAGGAAAAGGACCAATATAATGCGATGCTAACTTTTCAGTTTTCCCCAATCTCAATACACCCTGCATCGGAGACACTTTTAAAAATACAGAATCTCCAACTTGAAATTCCAAATCTCTTCTTCGGCGGTCATAATAATTCTTTTTACAGCTTTGGGCAGTTAATAATTTCTTTCGAATAACATCAACCTTCTCCATGGCTTCTTTAATCATGTTTGGCCCAAGGACGATTCTGTCACCTGATTCGATCCAACGTGTAGGTGATCGACACAGACGACCATATAAAGCTTTGAAAGGAGCCATTTCTATACTGGTCTGATAGCTGTTATTATATGAGAATTCAACCATATGTAAATGGTCCTCCCAAGAACCACCAAAATCGAGAATACAAGTACGCAAAAGATCTTCTAGAATTCGGTTAACCCTTTCAATCTGCCCATCAGATTGTGGGTTATAAGCGATACTGAAACTTAATTTCATTCCCAAAGCCTCTTGGAATGCGTCCCAAAATCTACTAGTGAAGATCGGGTCACGATCACTCACTATACTGCTGGGAATACCATGGAGACAAACAATTTCCTTTATATATATACCTGCCAAGCTTGCTGCAGTCCGAGTGGATTTCACTGGAATAAAGTGAGCAGTTTTGGTTAGACGTTCCACTATGACCCAAATTGCTTCATTTCCCTTCTTGGTTCGTGGCAATCCGTCGATGAAATCCATCGATACCTGATCCCATTTCCATTTCGGTACTTTCAAAGGCTGAAGTAAACCGGCTACTTTCTTTTGATCGCTTTTGATTTGCTGACAAGTGGCACAGCGACTCACGAAAATAGATATGTTTCTTTTCATTGTCTTCCACCAGAAAGTTCTTTTGATATCTCGATACATTTTATTAACTCCTGGATGGATGCTGAGTTTTGATTTGTGACATTCATCTAAAATTTCACGCTTCAGATCAGGAATGTCCGGAACACATAACCTGCCTTTCAGCCTAATAACTCCACTATGATTGGTTTCAAAACTTGTATCTTCGCCTCGAAGAATTTTTCCATAAATACCTCAAAGAAATTTGTCTTCATTTTGCTTACTAGCGATTTTCTCAAGAAGAGTAGGAGTGAAACGACCCGCAAATCCGTACCCCTTGAGTTAACACTATTCTACAACAATCAACTCAAGTTGCACAGAAATACGAACCATTTGGGTTTAAGAAGAAGAGGTAGAAGAAGAGAAAACAAAATCAACATCAGAATCTAACCATCGCAGCGGAATAAAATATAATAGATAATAAATAATCTTTACACAAAAACAAATATATCTGTTTACATACATTACATCATCAGAGTTCATCAGTCACAGCTCACATCAGTAACATGCAATGAATACACAACAACTCAAACAACGGAAATATGTATATACAATTACGAGAATACGTATCGTCATCCAGCTCGTCTCCTGAGCTCCACAGCATCATATCCTGTATTCTATAATACTCGGTCTGACCCGAGCATTATAGTTAAATAACACCCGAGTCAGTCTGGAATACCAGCGTGAGAAAATCACACCCAATTGATTATTAAAGTTTCAAAAATCCTTTGAAAACAAAGGCATCTCGTAAGACCACGCCACAAATAAACATGTCGGGTTTTTACCTTACGATAGCTAAAACAATTTTTATAGAAATCCTCTGATATTATAATAGGGTCTATATACAAATACTTATAAAATAGCCGAAATTGTTACATGATTAAATTCCAGCTACTAGCCACCGAAGTGGGTAATACAAACAAAACTCGTACAAGGCTCGTAGGGAGAATGGATTTCCAACAATGACTAGGCACTGGGGTACCACCTGTCACAGTACGGGGCCTAGATCACTGTACCGAGGACTACTCCCTTCATCCCCTGCAACACAAGGCCGGAACCATTCCTTACTGAACAGTCCTGAACAAGATAAACCCCGTGGTTGGCGCGACCAACCACCCACTAAGCCGAAATATATATAAGGGACATCTAGACAGGGGAATTATCTTGTCCTGCTTGGGCATGACCCACCTAACCTTGCTGCATATCCCTTGATTTTCAGTCATTCCCATTTGATGAGGCTTGAGGCTAAACGTTACCTTTTTAGAACGTTTTTACTTAGAATGCCCATCGCCCACCTGACGATGTTTCGCAAGCATTCATCCATACAAGTCCATCCCGGGTTCGAACGGAACCGAAGGCACTATTCCTACTACATCCATTTTGGAAGTATCCTCAGGATTAGTAGCGACTAGCCCTTGCACTTCACTGCTCCATCTTCGAATCCGAACACGTTTTTCGCACGAAACGTACAAACCGGATCGAAGTGGTTTTCGAGAAATTAATCTCGATCCCGGTCTCCTCGAAACGATCAACGCAGTTGGCCAATATTGATAGTCGGTGATTTAACTATCAATTAATATTCACAAACAACCATCAACCAATAAATAATTTCCCAAATTATTTATTATCTTCAAAATATCTTTATAAGATATATTTCTATTTTCCATCCCTTTGAAAACAGTTTCAAAACCATCTTACTTTTAGAATAAACTTCCCCAAATATTTTCTATCTCCTCTGAAAGTACCAAGCACAAACTAGATTTTTAAAAATAATTTTTAAACACTTTACTTTGAAATATATACCTTTAAAACATTTAAATTAAAACTACTTCAATAATTTGTTAAAAATACATATTATATGAATATTTGAAAATAACGTTACTTAATAAATATAAAACTAGATTTATACTTTTAAAAATAAAATACTAAGGTACTTCTTAATAATTGCTACTAAAATAGATTAAAAGAAAATCTTACTTGAGACTTTAAACATTTAAAAATAATAAATTTTACAAAACTTGTTTCCTTTAAAACAATTTTAAAACATTTAATTTATATTTAAACATTTATTTATTTTTAAAACATGTACTTGGCTATCCAGAGAAATTCCAACTTCAATCACTCAAATCAAATTTCCAAACTTGATTTCCAATTTCAATTTATTTGAAATAAATTTCTTTACTTCCTTAATTCATTTTAAAATTCATTAATATTGACTTATTATTAATGTTATTACTTCCCGTTTGTTTTTTTAAACCTTTTTAAGTGAAATATACGAATTTCAGCTTTTCCCAACTTCTTCTTTATTTCTTTTAATAATTTAAATCTTAAATTTTAAATAAATGTTTTATTCTTTTAATTAATATCACTGAAGATTAAAATTCATCAGCTCTTTGTTTATTCAAATTTCATTTCTATACTCAAGATTTATTTACTAGAATTTTTAAGTCACTTTATTTCTTTCTAATTCATTCGAAAATTTATTCAAATTTCTATAATGATTTTACTTACAAATTTCACTTCTTTTGTTATCTTAATAAAAATCCAATTTATATATTTTTGGTAATTCATCATACCCAATTATATCCAATCGAACCATAGCATTCAATATTCCAATAAAGATCATCATAAGATATCAAATAAATCACAACAGAGGGAATTAAATAATTTAAATAAATATTGAGGGGTCCAGTTGGATCCCTCCAACCTGTTTTCCCTGCATCCACAGATGTTAGCACAACATAATATACCAATTCTAGAATATATCATACTATAACACGTCAATCAATCAACTTCAACCATTCAAACAATTATTCAAAATTTAATCATTTAAATTTAAATTTAAACTGAGTGAGATTAACTCACCTTGACTTAATTTGCAATCCAACCAGCCTATTCCTTTCAGATGTTGACCTTGAATACACATTATATGGTTTTTATTAATATTTGAACCAATCAAACAATTTATTATCATTATTTTACCACTTAATAAGCATTAATTAACTAATGATTTTATCTAACTAATAATTTCCTTCTGATAAATTACTAACCTAATTATTATTAAATCAATTTTCCTTTAATAAAATATCTTTTGGTAACTAAACAAATAACTAAGTTTAATTATTAAATAGTTTTAAGTTTTAAACTAACTTCCCTTTATAATCACTAAAAGATTACATAAGTTAGTTAAACGAATAAATCTCCCTAAATACAATATTTAGAATAACTAGCAAATTAAAAAGCATAAATGCATGTTCATTTTATGTTTTGAAACTTACTATATTTTTATAAGAAGTAATCTACATATAGATTTTCAAAAATCAAATCTACACCATAAACTTGACTGTAAATATATATTTTCGGTTTTCAACAGTTTATAACTAAAATATACATTATTATCATCGTTAGTTTTTGAATAAAAATGAATTGATTTCCAAAGTTGAACGTTTTAATTTTAATCAAAGAAAAAGAAACGCAAAACTGCTCACCTCACGTCCCCAGACATCAACAGAGCAACTCAAGCCTCACGGCATCGACTCTGACCAGCGTCGCATATCTCGGCGACGAGATCTTCGAAGTAGAACAAACCCTAGCTTCCTATCGCGACCGCGAGACCCCACTTCCACTGCCGTAAGCTTCCACGTCACCATCCATGCTAACTGACTTCGCCTCACCACCATGGGTCCTTCCTTGAATCGCGAGCAACAACCCACGCGCGCAATCTCCATCTCCAAGCCCACACCCAAATCGATTTCAGCTGAAGACGAACGCGTCCCACCATCATGATGCTTGTTCGACTTCGAACTAGTAGGAGATGCGGCCGAGAACGAGTTGCTTTGATTCGCTTCTCCATTTTTTTTCTTAAAAGCAATCGAACTGATTTTATCTGAAGGAGGTAAAATCGGCCTCTTTTTTTTTTAATTGAGAGAGAGACGAGATTTTGGAACTGAAGAGGGATTTTGCTTGGCCCCCTTTTATTCTGATTTCTATTCGATTTGTTTTTACAGAGGAAGCGACCATTTTTGTTTTGTTGAAGCTAATTTGTTCTGAGAGAAGGGAAGGAGACGTAATGATTTTAAAAAGAAAAGGAACGGCTTGCTTCAGAAGATGGTCGGCTACAGAAGATATGATGTGAAAGGAAAAGTTACGACGGTGAAAGAAAGTAGGCTGAAGTGATAAGGAGCAGCCGATGTAAAAGAATAAAGAAACAATATTATTAAATTTCCGATTAAATTTCCAATGCGTTTACTTATCGTATGCTCACATACTGACTCCGATAAATACGAAATTTGAAATCCGATAATAATACAATATTACGGACCCAATGGAACTGGTTTCGTCAAATTCCGAGACTGTGCCTCGGAATACTATTTATAAATTGAATTTAAACGATAATAAATTTCAAAACTGAACAAACCACTACTAATTTCAATTTCACAATTTCTATTATCCTCTGTACTATCAATATAAATTTTACAAGCCTTCAAATTTCTTTAACAGGCTTAAAATTTCAAATTCAACAATTTACCCAACTTCACTTATTTTATTTTAATACTTCAATTAACAAATAAATTGTGATATTCGTAATTCAAGTTAAAATTACTCCTTTGAATAGTTACAATCAATTAAATATTTTGAATTTAAATGTTCGAAAATTCCGGGTCGTCACATTCCTTCCCCCTTAAAAGAATTTCGTCCCCGAAATTACCAGTTAGGAAAAATAGTCCAATATCCGTTTACTTATCTCCAAAACCAAACAAATCAACATCTAACCAACTATCTTTTACAAAAGACCCTTATTATTTTTATTAACTTCCCAAATCCTCCCAAGGTTTCAAACTATACTATTTGTTTAACCATTTAAGTTTCAATTTAAAAACCAAATTTTGAATTATCAAAATTTCTCAAAATTTTTCTAACTCCCTAAATTCCCGAAAAATTTCGCCAGCGTCTCCTTTGCGCGGCTGACTCGGTACAACTACAAAATGGCTCTACAGCCTCCCAAATCCAAAAAGAAAACAAAACGCCAAGTGGCTCAATCCAAATCCAAATCCCAATCAAATTTCATACCAAATTTAAATACATACCTTTTTGTCGAGCATTTCAAATTTATCTCTTGAAATCAAAACCAATTTCCTTTTCCCCTTTTATCATACCTGCATATCCTGCTTAGCACTAATATCTAATCACAATATCCCAAAATATTTTATCGACTTTCTTACCAAATGTCAATATCTATTCATTTCAATATTATCTTAGATTATATTTGTAATATCAATTTCCAATCTAGAATTTACCATTCCTTTCTTAAGTTAGTATAAACATTTTATATGTTTCTTATCTTTATTTCTCTTTACCACTTTTAGTTTATACCTATTTCCATTTAAATCGATTTCCATATTACATATGTATTTCATTTATTTTCAACTTTGAATTTTTAATTTTTATCCTTCATTTATTCCTAATTTAAGTCATTACTTTAATTAGTTTCATTTACTAACTATTTTAGTTTCCCATTCTAAATAGTTTTGTCGTTAACAAAATTTTCCAAAATTTTCAAAAAAATTTCTAACTCCCAAAATTTCTGAAAAATTTTGGCAGAGTCCCCTTTATACGGAGGAGCTTTTGCAATTTGACAAAAGAGATAAATATATATACATCGACCCACCCGGTCGGAAAAATCGAAAACAGTTCATATTTCCTATTTTAATTGCGTAGGCATACCTTATTTAGCATTTTAAGCAAGCGGCTGATTATTTTTAGCAAATAGCCCAACCCAAATCCAGCCATACGGCTTTTAGGTACCTGTACTTACTCAATTTAAACATGTAAGTGCCAAATATATGCAGTTTAACTATATTTCACTTATTTAAAATAGTTAAAACATATGAATTCTAAAAGAAATTCACAGCAAACATTTTCCCATAAGCAATTTATATAGTTTCCGTGCCAATTCAACTGTTTCAATTTATTTATAACCATTTTCATTCAATTCGAATGGTTTTCAATCCATTCGTATACACCTTTATCAAATTTGAATGGTTTAAAACACAATAGCTTACCTTCAATTTATTCTTAAGCAAACTGAACTCATATTTAATTCAATTGCTTTCAAAATTAATCTATTTTACTTCTATCGACTCATAGAATTTTAATTACTTCCATTTACATCCAATGATAATCTATTCGTTGCAATTTGACAAGATCTAGGTGAATAAATAAGCATTCATGGTTTATAACCATTTTAAAGGGATTTTAACTCAATTCTATTCCCTTTTTAAATTTATTCTCGATCCATATATTCTCATTTTCATTGCATTTCATATTTGAATCCATTCACTTTGCATCTCACAGTATTATCCAAACCAGTTCATTCAAAACTATTAACAATTTGGTTCATCTTCATTGCCAACTAAATTTCCTTTTAATTTCAAATATCACTTCATTTAATTTTCTTAAGTTCAATGTGTTTTATAATTCAAGTTTGGATTTTATTCTATTATCCAGAACATCAAACAATATTTATTTTGGATTTTCTATCCCACTCTCCAAATCCATAAGCCACAACTAATTAGTTACACAATTCCATTTATTATAGGCTTGAATATATTTATCTTTTATTTTGAACTGAAGCCTTCTATTTATTTATAGCCTAAGCATATTTTATTTCCATGGATCTTTAATTCTTTTATAAGTTATTCTGATTTATTTATTTCAATCCAATCCTTATCCAACTTATTTCTCATTTATTCAGGTAAGAATTTAATTTCATTAATTAATTCAATTGAATTCTCATCCCAACTCAATTTTACTTAACTCGGATTTATTTAACTCAATTCGATTTCAACTTAATTTGAATATAATTGGATATTAACTTCAGCCCATCCAATTAATTTCAATCTAGTTATATTTTTATTTCATCAATCCAAGTTAATTTCATTTTAACTCTTCACTTTAGATTCACATTCCACTATCCAAAGCTTAAATTTCTTCCGGATTCAAAAATCATTTCCATTTATAAACTTACAACTTATCTTATCGGGATTTTTTTGTTTTTTTTGTTTTTTTGTTTTTCCCGGCTTTGGTTTCAAATCATTTTGAAATCTCCACCATCTCAAAATCACACTTCTCAAAAATTTTAAACCAATCCTGGATTTTATTTCCAACAAATTTCTTTTGAGATTTTCAAAAACAACCAGCTTTTTTGAACAAATCAATTTTTTTTTTTGACAGCAATCCGTCACTTAGAAATTCGAAAATGAATACCGATGATGCGGCCGTCATCATCAGAATTATTTTCCAATAATCCAAGTGATTTCAATGCTATATCAGTTTCAAAATCCATTTAAAACAAATTTCCATTCAGAAATATCTCCAAAACAATAATGCTATTATTTATCTCCAAAACACTTCCAAATTTTCGGGATTTAAATTTCCAAATCCTGCTTAAATCAAATTTTTTCTATAATTCATCTGCATAGCTTATGTTCATACAAATTCTTATTTGATTTTATTTCAATTCATAAATTACATCTATAATTCATATTTAAAAATTTCATTCTATAATGAATTTATCCCTTAAATATTAGTTATATTTCAATTTCTATTTAAATTTTTACCTAACAATGATAATACTTTAATATTATCATTTCTAACATCCAAGCAACCATATATTAGCTAAGATAGTTTACAAAACTTTTATTTATATCAAAATATATTTTGGGTAAAATTATTTCATTCACCCATATTTAAAACAATATCGTGTCGATTGCTCTATTCAAGCGTTTAGAAACCCCTTCGATACAGTTGCGCAGACTGTGTCGACGAAGGTTCATATGCCACTCAATAAATCAATCAACACAATATTAAAACAATTTATATTCACTAACAAATATGCGCTCATATCTATTAATACGCTCAAACTCATTATAGAGTACTATAGACTCTAATTTAAATGAGTAATTCCCACCAGAGCCAAGGTTATCACCAACCTATGCTCTGATACCAAGTGAAACGACCCGCAAATCCGTACCCCTTGAGTTAACACTATTCTACAACAATCAACTCAAGTTGCACAGAAATACGAACCATTTGGGTTTAAGAAGAAGAGGTAGAAGAAGAGAAAACAAAATCAACATCAGAATCTAACCATCGCAGCGGAATAAAATATAATAGATAATAAATAATCTTTACACAAAAACAAATATATCTGTTTACATACATTACATCATCAGAGTTCATCAGTCACAGCTCACATCAGTAACATGCAATGAATACACAACAACTCAAACAGCGGAAATATGTATATACAATTACGAGAATATGTATCGTCATCCAGCTCGTCTCCTGAGCTCCACAGCATCATATCCTGTATTCTATAATACTCGGTCTGACCCGAGCATTATAGTTAAATAACACCCGAGTCAGTCTGGAATACCAGCGTGAGAAAATCACACCCAATTGATTATTAAAGTTTCAAAAATCCTTTGAAAACAAAGGCATCTCGTAAGACCACGCCACAAATAAACATGTCGGGTTTTTACCTTACGATAGCTAAAACAATTTTTATAGAAATCCTCTGATATTATAATAGGGTCTATATACAAATACTTATAAAATAGCCGAAATTGTTACATGATTAAATTCCAGCTACTAGCCACCGAAGTGGGTAATACAAACAAAACTCGTACAAGGCTCGTAGGGAGAATGGATTTCCAACAATGACTAGGCACTGGGGTACCACCTGTCACAGTACGGGGCCTAGATCACTGTACCGAGGACTACTCCCTTCATCCCCTGCAACACAAGGCCGGAACCATTCCTTACTGAACAGTCCCGAACAAGATAAACCCCGTGGTTGGCGCGACCAACCACCCACTAAGCCGAAATATATATAAGGGACATCTAGACAGGGGAATTATCTTGTCCTGCTTGGGCATGACCCACCTAACCTTGCTGCATATCCCCTGATTTTCAGTCATTCCCATTTGATGAGGCTTGAGGCTAAACGTTACCTTTTTAGAACGTTTTTACTTAGAATGCCCATCGCCCACCTGACGATGTTTCGCAAGCATTCATCCATACAAGTCCGTCCCGGGTTCGAACGGAACCGAAGGCACTATTCCTACTACATCCATTTTGGAAGTATCCTCAGGATTAGTAGCGACTAGCCCTTGCACTTCACTGCTCCATCTTCGACTCCGAACACGTTTTTCGCACGAAACGTACAAACCGGATCGAAGTGGTTTTCGAGAAATTAATCTCGATCCCGGTCTCCTCGAAACGATCAACGCAGTTGGCCAATATTGATAGTCGGTGATTTAACTATCAATTAATATTCACAAACAACCATCAACCAATAAATAATTTCCCAAATTATTTATTATCTTCAAAATATCTTTATAAGATATATTTCTATTTTCCATCCCTTTGAAAACAGTTTCAAAACCATCTTACTTTTAGAATAAACTTCCCCAAATATTTTCTATCTCCTCTGAAAGTACCAAGCACAAACTAGATTTTTAAAAATAATTTTTAAACACTTTACTTTGAAATATATACCTTTAAAACATTTAAATTAAAACTACTTCAATAATTTGTTAAAAATACATATTATATGAATATTTGAAAATAACGTTACTTAATAAATATAAAACTAGATTTATACTTTTAAAAATAAAATACTAAGGTACTTCTTAATAATTTCTACTAAAATAGATTAAAAGAAAATCTTACTTGAGACTTTAAATATTTAAAAATAATAAATTTTACAAAACTTGTTTCCTTTAAAACAATTTTAAAACATTTAATTTATATTTAAACATTTATTTATTTTTAAAACATGTACTTGGCTATCCAGAGAAATTCCAACTTCAATCACTCAAATCAAATTTCCAAACTTGATTTCCAATTTCAATTTATTTGAAATAAATTTCTTTACTTCCTTAATTCATTTTAAAATTCATTAATATTGACTTATTATTAATGTTATTACTTCCCGTTTGTTTTTTTAAACCTTTTTAAGTGAAATATACGAATTTCAGCTTTTCCCAACTTCTTCTTTATTTCTTTTAATAATTTAAATCTTAAATTTTAAATAAATGTTTTATTCTTTTAATTAATATCACTGAAGATTAAAATTCATTAGCTCTTTGTTTATTCAAATTTCATTTCTATACTCAAGATTTATTTACTAGAATTTTTAAGTCACTTTATTTCTTTCTAATTCATTCGAAAATTTATTCAAATTTCTATAATGATTTTACTTACAAATTTCACTTCTTTTGTTATCTTAATAAAAATCCAATTTATATATTTTTGGTAATTCATCATACCCAATTATATCCAATCGAACCATAGCATTCAATATTCCAATAAAGATCATCATAAGATATCAAATAAATCACAACAGAGGGAATTAAATAATTTAAATAAATATTGAGGGGTCCAGTTGGATCCCTCCAACCTATTTTCCCTGCATCCACAGATGTTAGCACAACATAATATACCAATTCTAGAATATATCATACTATAACACGTCAATCAATCAACTTCAACCATTCAAACAATTATTCAAAATTTAATCATTTAAATTTAAATTTAAACTGAGTGAGATTAACTCACCTTGACTTAATTTGCAATCCAACCAGCCTATTCCTTTCAGATGTTGACCTTGAATACACATTATATGGTTTTTATTAATATTTGAACCAATCAAACAATTTATTATCATTATTTTACCACTTAATAAGCATTAATTAACTAATGATTTTATCTAACTAATAATTTCCTTCTGATAAATTACTAACCTAATTATTTATTAAATCAATTTTCCTTTAATAAAATATCTTTTGGTAACTAAACAAATAACTAAGTTTAATTATTAAATAGTTTTAAGTTTTAAACTAACTTCCCTTTATAATCACTAAAAGATTACATAAGTTAGTTAAACGAATAAATCTCCCTAAATACAATATTTAGAATAACTAGCAAATTAAAAAGCATAAATGCATGTTCATTTTATGTTTTGAAACTTACTATATTTTTATAAGAAGTAATCTACATATAGATTTTCAAAAATCAAATCTACACCATAAACTTGACTGTAAATATATATTTTCGGTTTTCAACAGTTTATAACTAAAATATACATTATTATCATCGTTAGTTTTTGAATAAAAATGAATTGATTTCCAAAGTTGAACGTTTTAATTTTAATCAAAGAAAAAGAAACGCAAAACTGCTCACCTCACGTCCCCAGACATCAACAGAGCAACTCAAGCCTCACGGCATCGACTCTGACCAGCGTCGCATATCTCGGCGACGAGATCTTCGAAGTAGAACAAACCCTAGCTTCCTATCGCGACCGCGAGACCCCACTTCCACTGCCGTAAGCTTCCACGTCACCATCCATGCTAACTGACTTCGCCTCACCACCATGGGTCCTTTCTTGAATCGCGAGCAACAACCCACGCGCGCAATCTCCATCTCCAAGCCCACACCCAAATCGATTTCAGCTGAAGACGAACGCGTCCCACCATCATGATGCTTGTTCGACTTCGAACTAGTAGGAGATGCGGCCGAGAACGAGTTGCTTTGATTCGCTATCTCCATTTTTTTCTTAAAAGCAATCGAACTGATTTTATCTGAAGGAGGTAAAATCGGCCTCTTTTTTTTTTTGTTAATTGAGAGAGAGACGAGATTTTGGAACTGAAGAGGGATTTTGCTCGGCCCCCTTTTATTCTGATTTCTATTCGATTTGTTTTTACAGAGGAAGCGACCATTTTTGTTTTGTTGAAGCTAATTTGTTCTGAGAGAAGGGAAGGAGACGTAATGATTTCAAAAAGAAAAGGAACGGCTTGCTTCAGAAGATGGTCGGCTACAGAAGATATGATGTGAAAGGAAAAGTTACGACGGTGAAAGAAAGTAGGCTGAAGTGATAAGGAGCAGCCGATGTAAAAGAATAAAGAAACAATATTATTAAATTTCCGATTAAATTTCCAATGCGTTTACTTATCGTATGCTCACATACTGACTCCGATAAATACGAAATTTGAAATCCGATAATAATACAATATTACGGACCCAATGGAACTTGTTTCGTCAAATTCCGAGACTGTGCCTTGGAATACTATTTATAAATTGAATTTAAACGATAATAAATTTTAAAACTGAACAAACCACTACTAATTTCAATTTCACAATTTCTATTATCCTCTGTACTATCAATATAAATTTTACAAGCCTTCAAATTTCTTTAACAGGCTTAAAATTTCAAATTCAACAATTTACCCAACTTCACTTATTTTATTTTAATACTTCAATTAACAAATAAATTGTGATATTCGTAATTCAAGTTAAAATTACTCCTTTGAATAGTTACAATCAATTAAATATTTTGAATTTAAATGTTCGAAAATTCCGGGTCGTCACAAGGAGTGATAACAAGAGGAGCAAGAATAGCATGTTTTCTACTCAAGGCGTCTGCAACTACATTGGCCTTTCCCAGTGTATACAGAATATCTAGGTCATAAGATGCCAGAAATTCCAACCAACGTTGTTGTCGCAAATTTAGATCTTTCTGGGTAAAGAGATATTTCAAGGATTTCCGGTCGGTGAATAATTCAAAATTTTCACCTAAAACAAAGAGAGTTTATTAACTATATTGTTCAAGTTAAGTTAATTTCGTAAATTGTTAAGAAAGCTGAAAAGATTGTTACCCAGAAGATAGTGTCGCCAGATTTTTAAAGCGAAAACAAAAGCCAAAAGCTCCAAATCGTGGGTCGGGTAGTTCCTCTCATGCGGACGTAATTGTCTACTCGCGTAGGCAACTACCTTCCCATTCTACATTAATACTGCACCTACCCCATCACCACATGCGTCGGTATAGACAAATAAGCCTTGGTTCCCGCTAATGATAGCGAGAACAGGAGCAGTAGTCAATCTCTTTTTCAGTTCCTGGAAAGCTTCATCACATTTTGGAGTCCAAACAAATTTAGCATTCTTCATTGTTAGCTTAGTTAATGGGCTAGCCAACTTAGAAAAATCCTGTACAAACTTTCTATAATATCCCGCTAAACCCAGAAAACTTCGAACTTCTCTAGGAGTAGTGGGTTGCTTCCAGTCCATAATTGTAGAAATCTTGCTTGGATCAACAGAAATTCCTTCTTCATTAACAATGTGACCGACAAATCTGACTTCATTGACCCAAAAGTGGCATTTGGAAAAAATTTCATATAGAATATTTCTCCTCAAAATCTCTAAAATGATTCTAAGATGCTCGGCATGCTCCTCTTCAGTCTTGGAATAGATCAAAATATCATCAATGAATACAAGCACAAATTTATTCAATACTTCCCGGAACACACGAGTCATAAGATCTATGAAGTATGCTGGAGCATTGGTTAGTTCGAAAGGCATGACTAACCATTCGTAGAACATATCAGGACCCCTAAAGGCAGTTAAATGAACACAATCCTCGACTATTCGCAGCTGATGGAACCCTTAGGCTAGATCCGTCTTTGAAAAGAAACGAGCGCCATGAAGTTGATCGAATAGATCGTCAATTCTTGGTAGAGGGTATTTGTTCTTAAGAGTTTGTTTATTGAGATCGCGGTAATCTACACACAATCTCAAAGATCCGTCCGATTTAGCCACGAACAAAACAGTTGAACCCCATTCGGAAACATTAGAGCGAATCAATCCTTTCTTTACCAAATCTCGAGTTCGATCGACTAATTCTATTTTTTCCCTAGGTGCCATCCTACGACTTGCGTGAACAACAGGACGGACATTAGGTACTAAGTCAATTTGGAATTCTATTTCTCTGCGTGGAGGTAAGGATTTTACTTCTTCAAATACGTTAGAAAATTCCCGAACAACAGGTATAGACTGCAAATTGGGTTCAGGATATCCCAAAATATACATCAATCTATCTCTCTTTGGACTCGGATCCTCACAAGAGATTTCAATAAAATTTTCAAAGTTTGTTTTGACTAAAACTGTCCGATTATTACAATCCAATTTAGCTTCGTATCTTGATAACCAGTCCATCCCGAGTAAAATTTTAAATTCATTAAATTCGAGGACATAAAGGTTGATAGGAAATTGATAGCAAGCATATGAAATAGGAACTCTCTTACAATACAAACAAATATTTGCGGGACCTTCAACCGGATTTTTCACGCAAATAGGATCGTCGACAAATTTAGTTTTAAGTTCTAATTCGTTTATGGTTTGTTGAGAGATAAAGCTATGTGAAGCTCCCGTATCAAATAAAACTCTAATAGTTCTATCATAAATAGTAAGGTTACCTTCCAAAACACCTTTTCCTTTATCTGCTTTCGAAGTTGAAGGGTCTTTCTTTATCGCATAAACATTTGCCACCTGTGCTTGCTTCATTACCGGGCAATCTTTAACAAAATGTCCAGGCTTTTGGCAATTATAGCATTCTTTAGCTCTTTGATCATTCCTTGCAGGTTATTCCTTCTTAACTTACTTCTTCGGTTTTGTGCAGCTGTTTGAATAATGGCCCTTCTCCAAGCAATTATAACAAGTGACATTTTCTACCGCGCTTCCCTGAATGCTCTTCTTTTTCTCGTTGCCCTGCCATGGTTTCTTGCCTCCAAATTTCCGCTTCTTCAAATTTTGATTGCTTGAATTTCCTTTCCCCACAGGGGCTTCTTGCATATCAAGTGTAGCATATTTGTACCCCATATCAACTAAATCTGAAAAGATTCCTTAACGTGGCCCGTCATTCTTTCGTGGAATTTCCTATTTATTCCGCGAATGAATCTTTCGTTCATCTTTAAAGGCGTATTCACCAATTCGGGACCAAAACGAGACAATTCATTAAATCTGTTCAGATACTCCTCGAATGATAAACTTCCCTGCTTCAGGTCTATAAATTCCTGGTACATTCGAGAAATTCCGGCTGATGGCAGATATCGCTTCTCAAACACTTCTTTGAATTTTTCCCAAGAAAACTCATCTTCTGGCTTATCTATCGTGATTGTCTCCCACCAGGCTGAGGCTTCATCTTGAAGTTGCCAAGAAGCTATGAGTCATTTCTGATCATCTTGCAGTTTTAGCCCTCTGAAGATTTTCTCACACGATCTTATCCAGGCTTGAGCTTCAACAATCGTCTCCTTGCCGGTAAACGGTTTACCACCAAGCCTTGAGAAATTCTTATATAAGTCAGCCAGATTCGGCTGTTGTTGAACTGCTGCTATTGCTGTGGGGGGATCTTGATCAGGTGCCGTGGCACTTCCTTGACCCCTAACTCTTCCCGTTCGTCCGCTCATTCTCACTATCTGTAATTAGTAAGAAAATTAATTTAGATGCACGAACGAAATATCTTAAGGAATATCAGCAGTAAAAACAATAGACTAATAAAATTTGGAGTTCCAGTCTTGGTTATACTCATTCTAGGGTATACTTCACCCTATCTCTAATGACCCATCTAATGTGTTATACTCCATAGCTATCTAATGTCTTATACTTCAATTAATGATACCAGATGTAACGTTCCGATTTTTCGTGCTCGAAGGTTGACATCAATACGTCCATTGTATCAACTGCCGAGCAATCGAATGCCGGAAAACCGAAATGTGATGGTTAAAGAAGAGGTAGAAGATAGAAGAAGAAAGAAAAAGAAAGAGCAGAACAGAAAGAAACAACAGAACAATATCAGAATCTCACAATCGCAGCGGAACAACATATAATAGATAAATGAATCATCTTTAAACAAAGAACTATATCAGTTATTACATTACATCAAATACATTACATTACATCATCAGAGTGTACAACAATAAACAACAACAAACAGCGGAAAAGAAATACTATATACTAGTGAATACGCCATGCCATCCAGCTTGCCTCCCGCAACTCCTGAATTCCAGAATATCCTGATAACCTGACTCTAGACCGCCCGTGTGGAAATTGGTGGGAACCCAGAGTTTAGGAAGGAAAGCAATAAACTCCAGGTCGGTCATGGGACTGGTGTGAGAACTTAAAACAGTTTATCTTTAAAAACAAACAACAGGATAATTTTTTTTGAAGTCAATTCACAATGATTTTTGAAAATGAAACTACCACAAGACCTCCCACCAAACACACAATGCAAACGCAGACTTGGAGGAGATTTCTTCTTTTGTTAGTAAAAGATGCTTACTACGGAAAATCAAATCATTTTTTATATTATTAGTGCATAGTGTAGAAAACATTTCGAAAGTAGAATACAAACTTAGCCAGCATAGGTACCATTATATTATGCCTACTATAGCTACCATATTAGATGGCGGGTTCTACAAATAAATCGTACAAGGTTCGATTGTTTCTTTGGATTTCCAACAAATGGCCAGGCCAAGGAACTTCCCATTGCCACATGGGTACGCCTCTGGAAAGACAACCCGAGAACCTAACGTTACGGTTAGATCTCTGCCAACACAAGGCCGGGTCACCCTTCAAACTGGGTAACTACTGACACGAATATGTCATTCCCCGATCGTAACCGATCTATATCTAAGGATCCTCGATTCCAACAACCACAAAGTAATAAATTTGCAGCAACAATATAGGTTAAGTATATAGGCTCCATACCATGATACCACCTCTATCCAGAAGGAATGACATACACTAAAGGGGCGCTACCCCTTAATAACCTTGCTGCATTCTTTCTGTTTTGACCATTTCCGGGGTGTGAGGTCCGATGAAGTCTCGTCCACAAAGCCACGCTTTATACAAAAGCCGTGCTTTGATCATCAAATGTTCAACAGCACTTCGTATGCCACATTACCAATTTGGGAATGTATCAATAGTTACCATCAACTACATAACCTCTGAGCTCGTACGTCTCAGAGAAGGGTGTTAAGCTAAGAGAATAAATTCTCCGCCACCAACAGAAATATATTTGATAGAAACCATCTTTACATCTCAAATTCTAACGTCAGACACACATCCATACAAGTCCGTTCTGGGATCGAACGAAACTGAAGGCACTTCCAAAGAAGTCCTTGCAATCCGGATATTCACTAATCACGTCCGGACTTCTCATCACTAAGGGTGATAAAACCTCTATATCGGAGATCAGCCGATGCAGAGTCATTCGACGGTAATCCTTTCGTTTTCAAAAATATCTGGTCTTCAACACCGGTCTTCAAATGCAATCCATAACGACGTATCACATATTCGGAATGGGTTATACGACCCAAAGGTCCTTTCCCGGCTAACTCGAATAGTGAGCGCTTATTTTAAAAATAAGTGCAGCATTCAAATTCAAGAAAATCACAACAAATACCAATTCAAAGGTAAATATTGATAGTCGGTTATTTAACTATCAATAGGCATGTACAACATCACCAGATTCCAAATAATTTTCCAAATTATTTATTTTCCAAAATATCTTTACTGTTAGCACCAAAATTGGGCAACACCCTTCGGAAGCCTTTGAAGAGATAATAAGTGAAGAACTTAAATTGGAAATGAAAATTATCTAACAAAAACTCCAAGTTATAGAAAAGTAAATTGCATAGAAGACAAGAATTTAGAGTGGTTCGGCGATGCGCCTACGTCCACTATGAAGTTTGATCACTTTATTGCTTAATACTTGAAGGTTACAAGTGTTTTGAGGCAAATTACAGCAGACAACAGACTTAAATTCGAAATCAGCAGCCAAGATGGCGGTATGGAATGATTCTAGCAGCGTTTAGGCGTACTCTTTCTCTCCAAATTCTCCGACCCCTCTTCTGAATGACCAGGGGCTCTATTTATAGGTGTGGAAGGCCAAAATCCCGCCTAAATCATGGAGAGGCTGCTTGGCGCGTGACGGGGGGCCCACAGGCCCGCGTTCTTGAAGTGCGTGCCCAGTTTGGGATCGATTCGAAGTGAACTTCGAATCGATCAAAAAATTGTCCAATTACGATGAAACTTGGCGTGGACGTTCTTCATCATGTAGACAGACTTCTGTAAAAATTTCATGGGATTTGGATCAGTAGATTTGGAGTTATGATTGGTTCGAAATTGGGTGTTCGTTATGCTAGTCGCTTCGACTCCACTGATTCATTCGAATCCATAGGTTCGAATCCATATGGTTCGACTCCATATGGTTCGAATCCATGCTTTCGTATGCGATGTGGATGGATTCGAAACCGATGGCTGATGGAGTCGAAGCTGATGGATTCGAAGCTTCTGATGGATTCGAAGCTCCTGATGGATTCGAAGCTTGGATGGATTCGAAGGCGATGGAGTCGGAGCTTCTGATGGGTTCGAAGTAGTGATGGTTTCGAAGTTAAAGGATGGATTCGAAACTGATGGGTTCGAAACAGATGGTTTCGAACATGACGGGTTCGAACAGGATGGGTTCGAACATGGTGGTTTCGAACATGATGGGTTCGAACACGATGGGTTCGAACACGATGGGTTCGAACCAAGAAATGTGCACCGTCTCATCTTGAATCCATCATAACTTGAGCATACGACCTCGGACCGTCTTGAAATTTGAAATGCTGGCTTCTATGGTCTTTCTTGCCATGCCCTATCAATTGCGGCCCGATCCGGGCTCGGACAAAATTCATCGATATCCATAGCGAAGAGAAGTGCAACCAATCTCTGAGACGAATTGCCCTTTGTTTTTGGCCAATCTTTTGGTATCACGGCTTTGCCAAAAAGCGGGATAACATTTTGCCCCCCAAAGTACGTCTTGTGGGAACATGACGTGCTTTGAATAGCCGCCATTTCTTTCTGAAAAATCATTGCCCTCTTTTTGTTGAGACTCATATACCGTATTGCCGTAACCTTGCCTTGATATGATTGATTATTGTGCGACTGTGCTTAATCGTTGGCTGTCGTTGCTATAACAGGGTGAATATTTGATCCCTGTGAATGTTCAAAATCGAACGTTAGTTCGTTATGTGTACACATACATTAGCTCCGCCCTTATTAACGTCGTGTGTCCATGAGTCATGTCGGTCTTTGTTTGCTGATGGAGTCGAAGCTTCTGATGGATTCGAAACTCCTGATGGATTCGAAGCTTGGATGGATTCGAATCAGTGATGGGTTCGAAGAAAACTTGGATGGATTCGAATCAGTGATGGGTTCGAAGACTCCGATGGATTCGAAACTGGGATGGATTCGAAAGTGGTCGTTCGAATCGATGGGAGTTGAAGTGACACTAATCCCTCTTGGAATCCGTATAAATATACGAGGTTGACTTCATTTTCACTTTTTACCTTTTACCATTGTTTTAGCTGCTTCTCTGAATCGATTTCCCAGAGCCAAATCAAACGTGCTTTTTCACGAATCGACCAAATTCCTTCTAGCTTCCATTTGTGATCAAACTAAATCAGGTAATCAAGGGGTCGATTCGGCTTTGAGAATGATAGATTAATCTTTTTTGGCATTGATTCAACCCCTCCTTCTGGAAATTTTTGGAGAGTGACGAGGTTTGAACGAAGTAGGCCGACTCCATGGAACTGAGGAATGCAAAACTTTGAGCCGTATCGATCAGGGGTGCGCGCTTTGAGTTGGTTTCGAATGGGTAGCTTCGAACCGATGATCGCAGGAGAACACAACAAAAAAGGCGAGCTATGATGGATTCGAAACAGTGGCATTCTGATCGATTCGAAGGAGCTCACTACTGATCGATTCGAAGCAATGACACGTTCATCGATTCGAAGGAGTTCAACTCCGATGGATTCGAAGCTAGGTGGGGCTTCGTGGATTCGAACCGCCCTTGATGGATTCGAAGGAGCCCGACTTTGATGGGTTCGAAGTCAGGTGGGGCTCCATGGGTTCGAACCGCCCTTGATGGATTCGAAGGAGCACGATTTCGATGGTTTCGAAGCTCCATGGATTCGAACCGCTCTTGATTGATTCGAAGGAGCCCGACTTTGATGGATTCGAAGTCAGGTGGGGCTCCATGGGTTCGAGCTGCGCTGATTCGAGGTTCATCGATCTGACTCGTGTCGAATCATGTTGATTGATTCGAACGTTCTTGCTTCTGAACTATGACCACTTTTAAATCGAACTTTTAACGAACTCACTAAATTTTTAGCATATCTGATTCCGACGAGCTTCGTCCTTCGCATGATCAAGGTTGACCTGACCTGTCTTTTTGAGCTCGTCGATGGCACCGTGACTTAAACGAATCCACACTTGAATCGGCCAGCAGTATCCGAAGGACGCGAAAGCGACGGTCAGTGATGACGGTCGTTTTCGTTCTCTGATCCAAAAGCCTAGTCGTTCAGATACCGCGTTTTACTCTTGTATAATTTGTTTTAGTTATGTATTCGCATTGCACGACATTTCCATATGCTTCACACCGGGGAATATACGGGCTTTCTTCGTTTTTTAACGCTGCTTTTTTGTGAGTTAGTTAGTTATGGAGTCTTCGGGTTCTGAACAACTAGAGTTACAAAGCTTGCCTCCTCTGATGCTAGAAATTCCAGAGATCATTCCCGAAGTAATAGATCCTGCTCCGGACGAATTGCCGGAGGCCTTATTTATCGAGGATCCCATAGATTCCGTCCGATCTAATATTTCTGGAGCATTATTGGGTCGGATATGTTCGAAGCATAGCTTATCCCCGGATGATGTTTTGCTACCGGGAGTTGATGATAGGCCTCACAATCCACCCGAGGGCTATACTGCTTTTTATCGCCATGCTTGTGCGGCTGGAACTCTCCCCCCGTTTAACCAATATATCAGGGAGATGCTATCGTTCATTGGAATCGCTCCCGCACAACTTCACCCTAACGGACACGCGTTACTGAACAGTGTTTTCATCTTATTCATGGACCGCCTTTTTCGTCCGCCTAGGCCAGCTGAAATTAGACATATATTCAACTTCAAGAGCAGGGGTGATAGTCCATCGTTCACCTTTCTGGAGGCAGTTAGAAATTGCCAGATTGTGACGGGAGCTTGGACCAGACTTAGTTACTTTAAGAATGAATGGTTCTTTGTCCGATGCCCTCCAGGATTCGCTAGGCGATGGCTGTCCAGACGTAAGTATCGTAAATCGTGTTAGCCTTCTTTAACGGTCATTGTCACCACTTGAACTGACATCAGGTTTTTTTTTTTTTTTTTTTTGCAGCTATCATATCAAGGCCAGACGGTGGTCGATACAGAAACATCATCCGAAGTCTACAAGAGGTTCCGAGTGACCTGCGGCACATTGACTTGGTCTTAACCGATGATAACTTAAGGACGCTGGGCTTAATTGAGTCGAACCAGAGTATTGTCGTTGAAGGGTTTGTGAAATCGGCTCCGAAGGCAAAGAAGAGGACCGGTGTAGCGATAAGAGGAATGGGCGATGATGAGAGGACGCCTACTGACACCGGGCTAGCGGCTGATTTTCCCCAAGCAGGGAAAAAACGGAAAGGCAAGGCCGTTGTTCCTAAATTTGCGAGACGGAAGTCCGTAATCGTGTCTCGCTTGACTTCTGGAATTATTTCTTCTGACTCCGCTCTTTGTCAATCAGGAAACATTTTCACAGGGCTGGATGACGTTCCCATACCGGAGTGCGTTTCTCTTTATCACAAGTCCGGGCTGGTTGAGCTCCGGGAAGCGTTAGACATAAGCGGGCTTTTACCCATCAGTGCAGTCGAAACCTCTGGTTGGTCGGGGGCTTTGCACATTTGCATACACTCTCATGACACTACATGACTGCTTCACTCGTCTTATTGATTTTTCCTGGAACTTAACTGAACTGTATCTCTTTTCCAGGTAACATGGCTGGTCGTCAGACTACATTGGACAAACTCCGGAGAGTGCATCACCCCTCAACCTATTATGAATCTCGTCGTGGAGGCCCCGACCGTGATCGTGACCGGAGGCAATATGGCCAGGGGTATTATGCAAAGGATCATCGCCGTGGTAACTCCAGCCAGGAACGATCGGACAGAGATCGTAGGCATCGCTCCCTATCTCGATCTCCTCCGCAATCCCGAAGTCATGTCCAGGCATCCGAGCCTCTGCGACATCAGTCATCTTCGCAGGTTTCGAGGCCTGAGCCACATCATTCTCGAACCGGGGTCGCAACGTCTATATCTGGGGAGGAGACCCTTGTTGAGTCTTCTGGCGAAGGGGCCATCAGGCTTGCACAACTGAGGAAAGATTTTCCAGAGATTTGCTTTGATGCTTGTATTTTTCCTCCCAATCTTAAAAGAATTCCCGATGATGCCGCGACTTCGGCGCTCAACTATACCCGCGACTTTTTTGCCCAGTACAAAGAATGGTACAAAGCGGCTGTTAAGGCTTCCAAAGTTGCCTTCGACCGGGCCCAAATCATTGAGAAGTTAGAGGCCGACTTGGCTCAAAAGAGTCGCATCGTCGACATACTCCAATCTGAGGCGGAATCTTCCCGCAAGGCCGAGGTCGAGTCGTTACAGAAGGTTGATGAGACATTAGCTGAAATGGCGAAAATGCAACAGGCACATTGTACTTTAGTTGAAGACTTAGGTCATCGATACAAGAACGTTGAATCTGAGCGGGATGCGGCAGTGAAGGAACTAGAGGAGCTAAAGGCTAGGTTTGCTGACATGAATAAAGAAAAAGACGACGCGAACGTGGCTGCGCAAGAGGCGTGTGAGCAGGCTGTATCTTTTCGGGCCGAGCGCGATGTGGCAATTGCAAGGGTTAAGGAGGTTGAATCGGAGTTGGAGGATAGAGTCCAAGCAGAGAGGTTCAAAATGGAGGCCGAATTTGACGATCTTTTGGACACATATAATGCCAATGTATTGGAGCATAGAAATCTATCCTGGCTAGGGGATTACTCGATGCCTCTCTACAATGCTTGGAAGAAATTAGTGGAAAACAAGAGGACGTCTTGTCCGGATTCGGTATTAGATGAGTTTGAGCTCGAGTCACGTCTGCTCAGCGAGGATGAGAGGAGGACCCTTCATGAAGCAATCATTTCTGTTGAAAAAGAAAGACTTGTCGTCCATCGAACAGAGGTTGGCGAAGGTCCGGGTGTCGTGCACCATAGCGGGAATACTGAAGTCCCTGTTTCGACTTCACCCGAAGCTGCTGCCGTGGTTGATTCACAAGTTATTCCCGCCTACAATCCGGACCAACCGGAACTGTCCTCGGGCAAGACGTTCGTCCCCGAGCTTGTTCAAGCTCCAAGGCAAGGTAAAGTAGGTATTTCCCTTTACGTCTTAAAACATTGATTTTCGAGGGAATTTCTTGGTCTGATAGCTCTAATTTTGGTTGTTTAGTGACCGAGAGTGTCGCACCCGTGCTCCCTGTCCTTTCGGCTTTACATCCTACACGTGGAGTTATCGTCACCGAGGCGATTTCAACTGCCGCCATGGTTGGTGATACGGGAGAAGGAGGCTCAATATCATTCGATGTTCAAATGTTTGAAGAGCTATTTGGTCATCCTCTTGACCCCATGCCCGACCTCTCTTTCGTGACGAGCGGAGCTACTTCTGTTTCTGGCTCGATCGTGACGACCACCGGCGTACCTAGCGCACCTCAACTGTCTCGAGAGGAGGAGATTTTAGCAGAGATAAGTGCCGAGATGGCCAAGACAGTGACAGTTGGCCCCGATGGTGACGCCGTTCCTTCAAGCTTATCTTCTCTAATGATGATTTCTCCTGGTGGCACAGTAACCGTCTCGAGTGTTGCTGAACAAGTATCCGTTACTGCTCCCGTGCCCCTGGCTCGTCCTTATAAAAGGATCTCCATCCCTTCCAGTTCTGAGGAAGATGTTGATATCATGCCGGAACCGGAGGATGTTCCAAAGAAAGGCAAAAAGTCTCGTATGAAGCCAGGCAGTGGGTCTAGCGGCTCAACTCCGAGGAAGAAGCACCGGAGGAAGAAAGAGTGAGCCCCTCGCTTTGTCGTGAGATTTACAGATAACAATTCTTTTGCCTTTTCTTTTGTTCTTTCTTGGGCCATGTGTATGTACGGATGCGGCCTCCACTTAATTGAAACATCTTTACTTGCCATGTAATCAAACTTGTTTTTGTTGGTTGATGAAATGGGAAGTTACACTTTTCTTCTTATCTGAATGCCTTGCAGTATTTGTGTTGTATTCGCTTGGTATTTATATAGCTTCGTGTCGTGATTTAATGAATGAGTCGGATTCTGAGTATATTATCACTTAAGCCAGCGATTAGCACCCAGCTTTTTGCCCCTTAGTTGTGGGGAGTAATACTCATATCCTGGTGGCTGATTGCGTTTATTGCAAGCCCTGAACACATGTCTCCCCCCCTTCTGGGGACTCATGACAATTTGAGATTGATAATCTGTCCTGCATTCCAGGAATCTGAGGGTTATCGATGTTTACACTCCATTCCACGCTATGGGAATTGGGAGTTGATATTGATATCTCGGCCCGTATTTTGGGAACTTCGAATTGTTACTTGTACTTTGATTCGTGCTTCGGGGATCTGGATTAGATGTTTATACTCCAATTCGTACTCTGGGAAGTTGGAGTCCGTTCGCGCTCTGGAAACAGCTTATTGGATGTTTTATACTCCGATTCATACTCTGGGGAGTTGGAGTCCGTTCGTACTCTGGGAACGATTTATTGGATGTTTTATGCTCCAATTCACATTCTGGGAAGTTGGAGTCCGTTCGCGCTCTGGGAATGACTTATTGGACGTTTTATACTCCAGTTCACACTTTGGGAAGTTGGAGTCCGTTCGCGCTCTGGGAACGACTTATTGGACGTTTTATACTCCAATTCACACTCTGGGAAGTTGGAGTCCGTTCGCGCTCTGGGAACGACTTATTGGACGTTTTATACTCCAATTCACACTCTGGGAAGTTGGAGTCCGTTCGCGCTCTGGGAACGACTTATTGGACGTTTTATACTCCAATTCACACTCTGGGAAGTTGGAGTTAGTAAAAGGATTGTCGTGTATCAATCCCTGTGAATGCTGGTATTGTGTTTTGGCCCCGAGCTCGGGTCTTATTTAGTAAGTTACTGGTCGTATCACAGTTACTCCCTATTTAGATAAATCCCACCGTGTGATGGAATTTAGCTCTTCGTGCAATGTGATATTATGTGCTATTTTCAGTGAATCACAACTTTTGGCTCGAAGAGATGGCGTTTTATTGCTGAAACAAAAGAAGCATGACAACATCAGTTGCCTTATTACAAGCTCAAATTTCAAAATGCGAAAAACAAAATGCTAAGGAAGAAATTGATAGAAAGATAAATAAAGCCTGTTAGGTGTAGTAGGGACGGAGGCTTCCGCTATTCCAGGCTCTTGGTAAAGTGAGACCATCAACGGTCGATAACTTGAACGTGCCATCTCTGAGTTTTTGTGAAATCATATACGGCCCTTCCCAATTTGGGTTCATGTGCGAAGGGACCGGGTAAACTCTTTTGAGTACCAGGTCGCCGGATTCAAAAGTCCGTGGGCGGACCTTGGCGTTGTATATTCGGGCGACTCGACTTCGATATGCAGCTGCCCTCACGTCGGCTTCTTCACGTTTCTCATCAAGCAGATCTAGGGATTCAGCAAGTAATATAGCATTCGCTTTCGGGTCGTAGTATGTCACACGGTGAGAGTGAACTTCCATTTCGACCGGGATAACTGCTTCGGAGCCATAGGATAGAGAAAAAGGGGTGTGTCCGGTCGCAGTTTTGTTAGTTGTTCTGTATGCCCACAGAGCCATTGGTAGTTCATCGACCCATTTGCCCCCGGCTTTCTCCAATCTTTTCTTCAATATAGACTTGATAACCTTATTGACGGCCTCGACCTGACCGTTTGCTTGTGGATGCGCTACTGCTGAGAATCTCTTATGGATGTGAAATCGCAGACAGAAATCCCTGAATTCAGTACTGTCGAATTGGGCTCCATTATCGGTGATAATAGTATGCGGGATACCAAACCGGCAGATGATGTTGCGCACCACGAAGTTGATCACCTTTTTTGTTGTTATTGTTGCAAGGGGCTCAGCCTCAGCCCATTTGGTGAAGTAATCGACCGCAACTATGGCGTACTTTGCACCCCCTTTAGCTAAAGGCAATGCACCGATTATATCCATCCCCCACATTGCAAATGGCCACGGGCTGACCATTTGGGTTATTTCAGAAGGCGGGGCTCTAGGGATCCGAGCGTGTCTGTGGCATTTATCACACCTCTTGGCATAATCCATAGCATCGCGGTTAACGGTAGGCCAGTAATATCCGTTTCGAAGTATTTTCTTGGCAAGCGCTTGCCCCCCAGTGTGATCGCCACATTCTCCTTCGTGCACCTCATGCAACACTCGCCTGATTTCGTTATGCGCGATACACCGGAGAAGAGGAACAGAGTAACCTCTTCGATACATAACTCCGTCTTGAATGACAAATCGCGACACCTTTCGAAGAATCTGTCTTCTCTCGCTTCGTCGTTCGGGCAGTGTGCCATGCTTAATATAATCTTGGTAGGGAGTCATCCATGATTCCTTCTCGGATGTAGCTTCTAATGTGAATTCATTTTCCGTTCGATCAATGCTCGGAGAGGATAATGTCTCGACAGGGACGAGTCCCAAGTGTTGAGTTTCGCCTGTACTTGCCAGCTTTGCCAATGAATCGGCTTTCTGATTGTGCCCTCGGGGTATGTAGAAAATGGTATAATAATCAAACTGATCCAGTATTGCTCGGACCCGGGCTAGATAAGCGGCTAGCCTTCTATCCTTGGCCTGATATTCACCCCGAACTTGACATACCACCAACTGGGAATCGCAGTAGATTTCCACAGCGATAATTTTCAGGTCTCGGGCCAACTTCAACCCGGTGAGCAAGGCTTCGTATTCAGCTTCGTTGTTGGTTGCCCGAAAGTCAAACTTTAAGGCGTAGCAGATGGATCGGCCCTCGGGGGTCTCAAGCACAATCCCTGCGCCTGAGCATCGATCGTTGGATGCGCCATCGGTGTATAGTTTCCATATATCTTCGGGGGAGTCACCAGTTTCGGGTAAGTCTTCAGGAACAGTGAATTCGGCAATGAAATCTGCCAAGACTTGACCGTGTATGGCTCTCCTTGGAACATATGCGATGTCGAACTGACTCAGCTCAATGTTCCACTTTAGTAACCTGCCAGACGTCTCAGGTCGTGTGAGGACCTGTCGTAACGGTTGGTCGGTGTATACAATGATAGGGTGAGCCTGAAAATATGGACGGAGCTTCCTCGAGGCGATGACTAGGCAGTATGCCAACTTTTCTAGCCTTGGATAATTTTTCTCGGCCCCGGTTAATCGTTTACTGACGTAATAGACTGGTTTTTGTATTCGGTCTTCCTCACGAACCAATGCAGCGCTAACAGCGTTTTCAGATATAGCCAGATAAAGGTATAATTGCTCGTGATCAACAGGTTTTGAAAGAATCGGTGGTGTGGAAAGATGCTGGATTAGTGATCGAAACGCGCCCTCACATTCCGTGGTCCATTCAAAGTTTCGTTTCCCTTTTCGGATCAGATCGAAAAAGGGTATGCATTTATCTGTTGATTTTGAGATGAACCTGCTTAGCGCTGCAACCTTTCCGTTGAGACTCTGAACCTGTTTTATGGTCCTCGGGGTTTGAAGATTCCTGATTGCCCAGATCTTTTCGGGGTTGGCCTCTATTCCCCGGGCGTTGACGATGAATCCAAGGAACTTTCCGGAAGCAACCCCAAAATGACATTTTAATGGATTTAGCTTCATCCCATATCTCCGGAGGACATCGAACATTGACTCCAAGTCCTTGACATGATCAATGGAGTACCGTGATTTTACCAACATGTCATCTACATAAACCTCCATGGTTTTCCCGATCTGATCGGCAAACATCCGGTTGACTAAGCGTTGGTAAGTTGCTCCGGCATTCTTTAAACCAAAAGGCATGACCATGTAGCAGTATAGTCCTAGGTCAGTTACGAAGCTTGTATGTTCTTGATCAGGCACATGCATGGGTATCTGATTGTACCCGGAGTAAGCATCCATGAAAGACAATAATTCGTGTCCGGCCGTTGAATCCACAAGTTGATCGATTCGAGGAAGTGGGAAACTGTCTTTTGGACAAGCCTTATTTAAGTCAGAGTAGTCGACGCACGTTCTCCATTTTCCATTTGGTTTGCGGACAAGTACAGGATTGGATACCCATTCCGGGTATAAAGCATCTCGGATAAACCCATTCGTCTTTAACTTATCGACTTCTTCTTTGAGGGCGGCAGATCTCTCTGGATCCATACCGCGTCTCTTTTGCTTGACTGGGATGTATCGCGGGTCAATATTTAAGGTGTGGCTCGCGATGTCCGACGAGATTCCACACATATCGGAGTGCGTCCAGGCGAATACGTCTAGATTCCCTTGGAGAAATTCGACCAATTCCTGTTGTGCTTGTAGGTTTAGCTGAGACCCAATTTTCAATATTTTCGAATCGTTATTGTCATCAATTGGAACATCGATCGTCAGCTCGGCTGGAGAAGCTTGATTTTCTTTGGATTCATCATTATCTTCAGTGTCTCGAGGGTCAAGATCCTTCTGGAATTGGTCGTGGTGCCCGGGCCGAGGCCCAGGCGCTAATTGTCAATCGTCGGCAAAGCGGACGCGGAGAGATTCCCCCACACCCTTTCCCTTCTCCTTCCTTTGCGCTTTTCGTAGTTCAGCAACATAACAGGCTCTCCCGGCAGCCTGGTCCCCTTGAACGACCCCAATCCCGTGGTCAGTAGGGAACTTTAGAGTCAGACACCACGGGGCAATTGCTGCCCTAAATTCTGCAAGGGCTGGTCGGCCCAGAAAGGCATTATAGGGTGAATGGATATCCAGGACAACAAACTGTAACATTCGGACTCTACGGCGTTCTCCGTTTCCCAATTCTACTGGCAATTCCACCATCCCGGTGGGTATATTAGCACTTCCGTCGAAGCCGTGGATCCTATATTGACAAGGCTTTAGATCCTTAGCTTCCATCTTCATCTGATCATATGCCCCTTTAAACAAGATGTTTACTGAGCTTCCACTGTCTACCAGGATCCTCTTCATCCAAGCAGGACCAACCTGTGCGGATATGACCAGTGGGTCTATGGTCGGGGCTTCGACTTTGTCAGCATCTCGGTTTCTAAAGATGATATCATCCGTCATCGTCTTCTGTTGTTTAGCCGGAGTCCCTTCATCAAGTGTACTACAGCTTTCAAAACTTACGTGCCTGATCGAATTGGCGTATGATTCCATTTCCCTCCAACTTCGATCCGCTGGATGAGGGCCACCACTGACTGTATTTATGACCAACCTTCCGCTTGTACGGGCGGGCTCTTCCTGTTTTTCTTGGTTCTGCGCACGATTTTGGTTTGACGGGCCCACACCGCCGGTTTGTGGTGCTCGCACAAATTGATCCAACTTCCTCTCTCTGATCAGTTTTTCAATAAGGTCTTGCAGATGCCTGCAGTCATTGGTGTTGTGTCCATAGCTTTCGTGAAATCTACAAAACTTCCCCGTTTGAATCTGTTTCTCCGATGATAATTTCGGAGCCGGCTTCTTATATTGCATTGCATTACAGGTTTGTAGATATACGTTTTCCAATGTCGTATTCAGTGGTGTATAGTTTTCAAACATCTGCGCCCTACGTCGGGGGCCACGGTTCTGATCCTGCTTCTTATTCCTATTATCGCCATTCCTTGGCTGGGTTTGCTTGTTCTGAATATTCAACTGCACCCTTCCTGAGCCCTCTCCTGACTGTTTAACCGCCACATTGCTTTGAACCCCCTCCTTGTTGGGCCTTGCATCGTCCTGCTTCCTAGATTGTTTCGCATCCTCACGCCTTAGGAATTGGGCGGCTTTGGAATAGAAACGATCCAACGACGTGGGAGGTTTTCCAGCTAGCCAGTTTCCAAAATCAGAGTCGGGGTCAATCCCCTTAGTAAGAGCCATCAAGATTGAATTATCATTGGGGTTAGTGATTTCTGCGCAGGCGGCGTTGAATCTTTCCAGGTATCGCCTGAGTGTTTCCCCGGGAACTTGAGTGACACTAGATAAAGTGTTTACGTCTTTAGGCCTGGCGATGTGCATACGGAACTGTTCGATAAACTTGGTCGCCAACTGGTCAAACGAGGAGATAGACCGTGGTGGTAATCGTGTAAACCACATTGTCGCAATCCCTCCCAAGGAAATAGGAAAACTACGGCACTTTACTGCATCATCAGCTCTTGCAGCAGTCATTGACCACTCGTACTTTAGAATATGCTGGCTAGGGTCGGAGTTTCCTTCATACATGGGCAAAGCCGGCATTCTGAATCGCCGGGGAGGCTCAGCATATAATATGTCATCGGTGAACGGGGTGTGACTTCGAGAGATCCCCCAATCGTCATTCGTCAAACCTTGACTTTCGCGAACCATTTGGCGGACCATAGCTGAGAGATCAGGTGTTGCTGTATTTGAAGGGTGTCGAGCCAAAGTGTGGTCGGGCTCCACAGTGCGAGGTGGGATCGGGTGCTGTCGACGATCCGAATCTCGACTCCTTGGCTCGACATCTTCCGGGATATTCGGTCCTGGGACACGTTCCTGTGGGTGGCAGTTTGGACTGGAGTGATTTCGGGTGTCGACTCCTGTGCCAACTGCGGCGGCTTGGTTATCTGCGGTGTGCTGTGGCATAGTGCCTCCTCGAGAGGAGGGTCCCGTATGAAAACTGGCGGAGGGGCCAACTCTTATTTGCCCTACAGTCAATGTCTGCCGGAGGCCAGAAGCATGCGCATGATTTCCGTCTAGCCTGGGGCGCGTAGATCTGCCGTTATAGTCGGATGAGGCAGAGCTTTCCGCGGAAGAATGCGGAGCGTGGTCCCTCTTTGATCTCCTTCGCCCTTGATGGTTTAGTTGGTTAGCTAATTCAGCATTGATACGTAGCTGCTCAGTTAGCTGTTGTCGGCTTTTAGTTAATTCCTGCAGTAATGTTTGGAACTCCTGCCTTGTAACCGGACCTGACTGATCCGCTTGCCCAACGGTATCCTGATTGGCTGACTGTAGCTGTGCGGGATTCTGCCTACCCTGACCTTCTTGGTTACCAATGTTGGAAGTGGTTCTCGTACTAACCATCCTGTAGGTTAGATTCCTATCCTAGATTTTGAGCAAACCTGAAAAGAATGGGTGGAATCTGAATTTGAAGTCTGGATCTCCTTCTTAGATTTGTGCAATCCGGTATCGAAGATAGATCCACGGAGCGGGAGAAAGAACTGGTTCTTTTTCTTTCTTAGTGAAAGCACCAAAATGTTAGCACCAAAATTGGGCAACACCCTTCGGAAGCCTTTGAAGAGATAATAAGTGAAGAACTTAAATTGGAAATGAAAATTATCTAACAAAAACTCCAAGTTATAGAAAAGTAAATTGCATAGAAGACAAGAATTTAGAGTGGTTCGGCGATGCACCTACGTCCACTATGAAGTTTGATCACTTTATTGCTTAATACTTGAAGGTTACAAGTGTTTTGAGGCAAATTACAGCAGACAACAGACTTAAATTCGAAATCAGCAGCCAAGATGGCGGTATGGAATGATTCTGGCAGCGTTTAGGCGTACTCTTTCTCTCCAAATTCTCCGACCCCTCTTCTGAATGACCAGGGGCTCTATTTATAGGTGTGGAAGGCCAAAATCCCGCCTAAATCATGGAGAGGCTGCTTGGCGCGTGACGGGGGGCCCACAGGCCCGCGTTCTTGAAGTGCGTGCCCAGTTTGGGATCGATTCGAAGTGAACTTCGAATCGATCAAAAAATTGTCCAATTACGATGAAACTTGGCGTGGACGTTCTTCATCATGTAGACAGACTTCTGTAAAAATTTCATGGGATTTGGATCAGTAGATTTGGAGTTATGATCGGTTCGAAATTGGGTGTTCGTTATGCTAGTCGCTTCGACTCCACTGATTCATTCGAATCCATAGGTTCGAATCCATATGGTTCGACTCCATATGGTTCGACTCCATATGGTTCGAATCCATGCTTTCGTATGCGATGTGGATGGATTCGAAACCGATGGCTGATGGAGTCGAAGCTGATGGATTCGAAGCTTCTGATGGATTCGAAGCTCCTGATGGATTCGAAGCTTGGATGGATTCGAAGGCGATGGAGTCGGAGCTTCTGATGGGTTCGAAGTAGTGATGGTTTCGAAGTTAAAGGATGGATTCGAAACTGATGGGTTCGAAACAGATGGTTTCGAACATGACGGGTTCGAACAGGATGGGTTCGAACATGGTGGTTTCGAACATGATGGGTTCGAACACGATGGGTTCGAACCAAGAAATGTGCACCGTCTCATCTTGAATCCATCATAACTTGAGCATACGACCTTGGACCGTCTTGAAATTTGAAATGCTGGCTTCTATGGTCTTTCTTGCCATGCCCTATCAATTGCGGCCCGATCCGGGCTCGGACAAAATTCATCGATATCCATAGCGAAGAGAAGTGCAACCAATCTCTGAGACGAATTGCCCTTTGTTTTTGGCCAATCTTTTGGTATCACGGCTTTGCCAAAAAGCGGGATAACATTTACTAGATATATAATTACCACACTTCAACCATTTGGAAAAAAAATTCAAATCACTTTTCACCTTTGCCACTTTTGAAAACAAATTTCAAATCGTTTCCCTATACGGGATATATTCACAAATCTTTGTTCAAAATTCATTCAAAATGGTTCGTTTAAACCAATTAAATAAATCCTTAACGATTTACTTTATATTTACGTTCCAAATCCGTAAATTTATTTCCACACTTCAAAAATAAATCAACGTTTATTTTTAAACAAATTTCCCTTTCTTTTATAAATTCCATAGTGAATTTACAATTCCAAAATATTTATGAATATACGATTTTCAAATCGATTTCTAATATTCATTTTCAATTTATCTTTAAAAGATAAAATCTCAAAATATTCACTTCATATTGGAAAACATTTCCATACTTATTTAATAATAAGTAATTCACAAATCCATTTATTTTTAACACTTGGAAAATATTCAATATACTTAAATCGAAATTAAGTATATATTTCATTCTTTAAGGAAAACATTCTCTTAAACACATTTATTTGAGTCAAAATGAATGTTGCGTAAAACATCGTTACGACAACCCAAAATCACTAGTATAGGGATTCAAAATTAAGATAGATATATAAATCCCAATACTATATAAAAAAATTCCTTTCGAAAATCATTTACTATAACAACAGTGTTATAGTCTGCCATTTTCTTATTTCTCGAAAACGACTATTTCAACAATGAATGTTGAAATCTATGGTTTCGACACTTAATGCATTTTAAAACATCTTTAAATCGTTTTAATTCTATTTAAAATATCACTTTCCCGAAACATTTTAATACATTATTCACTGTCCCAAAATCGTGAATATTCTTCGTTAACCAAATTCAACATTTTTTTCTACCCGTTTTGTTTAAAGGATTATCCACTGTCCAAAATCGTGATTATATCTCCTTTAAAAATCTAAAATAATTGACTTATCAAAATAAGTCGGTTTCGAATTTATAAAACAATGTTTACAAAATCCCATTTATATTTTATAAAGACTTCAATTTACAAAATTTAAAAATCTTACTACTTAAAAAAATTCCATTTATAACCGCATTTTCAGCATTAACAGAACTCCTTTTATAATTCCATTATTTCGATTTATAAAATATATATTTTATAAATATCATCTATAAACCATTTATACTTATTCGAAAATCTCAATTACAATGCCAAAATCCGATTTATAATTTAAATACTTATAAATCTTTTATTTTACAAAAATCTATTCATTTTATAACTTCCCAATTCACAAATCTATAAATTTCATTTACTTATGAAATCCATTATACTTCATTTTAACACTTAATAAAACTTGTTTTATAATTCCTATATTTTTAATTTATAAATATCAATTTTATAAATCTTTTATATACATCGTTTATAATAATTCAAAATCCCAATTTAAACTATTTTATAAAATTCATTAACTCCATATTTCAAAAATCACATTTTAATTATATTTCACAAAAATCATAATTTTTATAATATTAAATTTATAACGTTAATTTATTTAAAATGAATCAATTCCAAAATTTAATAAAACGTATATTTTCAAAAATCACTTTAAAATCCTTTTAAATTTTGAAAATCATCACTTTAATACTTTTAAAACTCCAAAAATAGGCCCAATGATGCAACAACAACAATATATCAATCACGACAATCAAAACATCATATATCAATATGATAATCAACAAATATCACAATATCTGTAAATAAATCAATACAGTTGAGGCATCCAGTTGGATCCCTCCAACCTGTTTCCCTGCATCCACAGATGTTAGCACAATACCAATTCCGTTCCAATACGGAATATCAAGGTATATGGGATTTATAAAATATTATAAGCTATTATGCGGCGCAATAGGGTCTCATCCGCTATATAATGCGGGAAATCAACTCCAAGTACATATATAATACCAGTTCCAATCAAGATGGAATTATCGCGGTATATGTTTTTAATAAATAACCTCCGCTCAATATACGGCGTATAGGGTCTATTACTTATACAACAGATAATAATTTATCGTCCAAACATACATTCAAGCAAATTTTAAATTTAACTATTTAAAATTTAAATCGAAACAATTCGATTGAGTGAGAAGTTCTCACCTTGATTTCAATACGGTTTCGGTGTTTTATTTCGAATAAAATTAATTACGCGTTTAATTTTACCCGAAATTCAAACTAGCTCCAAACGATTCCAATCTAGTTCCGTTGCGTAGTGCTCGACAAAACGAAGCCAACGCAAGTCGTTTCGTCAAATTCCGACCTCGTAGCAAATGTTACGATATTTATAAGTTTACACAAATTTATATATATTTAAATTTACAAATCTTTTTAATATTAAACCCTACCTTTGATTTGGGCTGCACGTTTTTGAAGATGGAATCCAGGCCGTGATTTTGTTTCTTCCTCCCAGTGAAAGCACGAACAGGATGAAACCCAAACACGCCGAAAACCCTAGCTAGCCGCACCACCTACATCCACTTCTGCATCGATCAACTTGCGTTACGTCGAAGCACTACTCGAACACCACCATCGGCCAAAACTACACAGAGCTCGGCCTCCCCCATTGTCGTGAAAACGAGCACGAACGTCCGGCCAACGCGGCACCTTAGCGACCACTACACGGCCCCAATTCAGATCACCACCGTTGATCTCGTAGCTCTCGCTACGATCTACAACTTCGTAGTTGAAGAATTTTCGAATTGGTGCGTGGATTGTGAAATAATTAAAGAAGAAAACAAGAGAATTTCGGCCATTGATACTGTAGAAGGCGGCTGGCTATTTAGGGTTAGGGTTGTGTTGTAAATTGTGACAAAGGAGGGCCTTTTATAGAATATTTGCAAATTACAATTCACTCGAAATTTTCCAAACTCCAAATCTCACGCGGTGACTGCCGTTTCTTGGGTTTACCCCGCATTCCGGACACAATGGAATATGTTTCGGGAGCCAATTCGATCATCTGTGCGAATTATGGAAATAAATGATCGATTTAAATTAAATCGATTTAAACCAATTTCTATGTGTTTTGGCGTGCCTCGGACAAACCGTAAATCCGATTGACACGAAATTTGAAACCTTATAATAATATCACATTACGCATCCGATGAAACTGGTTTCATCAAAATCCGAGACCGTTTGAAAAACGGCTATTTTAACTCGTCAATTAAATATTAACATATTCAATTTTCACAGATTAACTTTAAATTCAATTTTAAAAGTTCTAAAATATCGTTCTAACTTCAATATGATTTAATAAAATTTTACAAATCAATTTTAATCATATTAAACCCAATTTTTAATTATTTCTGTAATTTCAACTATTTAATTATCGATTTAATTATCCAATTAAATCCAATTATTCGAAATAAAATTTATTCGACTTACAAATCTTACTTGTCGATATTTAAATTCAATTAAATATACATATTTTAATTAATAGAAATTCTGGGTCGTTACAAACTTCCCCCCTTAAAAGAATTTCGTCCTCGAAATTACCAAGTAAGAAAAAGTCTTGAAATCCATTAACTTTTCAAAACAAACCGTTCAAATTGGATTTTTCTAATCTCTTAAGTGTTTAACTTTTCCAAAATTCATAGTTAAACTTCTTACAAAATCTTTACTAAGTTTCCAAATCCAAACTTAGTTTTCAAAATTTTCAAATTTCTCAAAAATATTCTAACGCCTTAAATTTTCGAAAAAATTCGCCAGAGTCTCCTTTGCGCGGCTCGATCCGAAAAAAAATGACAGTATATATATCACAAATATACATCTCATCAAGTGATGAGGCATCCCGCAGGGAAAAAAGTGTAAAAGTACAATATTTAATCCGAGATATGTACCTTATATATTAGCGAGCGTATACGGCAATATAGCGCGAAAGCTAGCTCCAAATGCGAAGCATAAGCCATCCGCACCCACTATACACTCAATAACAGCATGAGAACATGTATATATGAAAATAATGTCAATATACAACATATACCAACAACTATATATGTCAATATAGCAAATGTAATCAAAAGCAATAAATCCAACCATCAACCAACTATCATCCAACCAACATCCATAACCAAATCAATATACATTATTTTTCATTAATATTCATTGAATTGGTTTTTCATTTAATCACATTTGATTTCATTAACACTGGATGTTTTTACTAACATTCACTTATTCATATTCAATTAGTTTACATCCATTAATTCATATTCACGACCCGAACTCGATGTCCGATAAACGACAACAAATTCGCATCGCCGGAGCTTATAACAACATCAGATAAATATAAAACAGTGGAACAAAATGAATATCATACATGCATCACAGATAGAACATCAACATAATATCCGTGCTACATCAGAGTATATAATACATACACCACAACTCCAAAAACACAATATCATGATAATACAATAGTGATCATATATCCAAAAGTCCACAAATGAAAGAGGTGATAACGAACTTCCAAAAGTTAAACACCAGAAATCTCCAAAAAGCTCCTAGAATATCTCCTTGAATAAGAGCTCCAAAATACAGCTTACTCCAAAATATGGAAACCTGCTACTAGGCTGGCCGTGTAGAAATAATGGGAACCCAAAGTTTAGGAAAGAAAACAATAAACTCCGGATCAGTCATGGGACTGGTATGAGTAAACAAAGACAGTTACTTTTAAAGAAACTAGATTTATAAAAGAATTTTCGGTATGCTTTTTAAAAAAAATGGAACTACCATAAGACCTCCCACCATGCACACAATGCAAACGCTGAATTGGAGGAGATTTCGTCTTATGATAGTCAAATATGTTTGGTACGGAGAAATTTCTTTGATATTATTACTAGTGCATAGTGTAGAAAAAATTTCGAAAGTAGAATATTAATCTTAGCCATCATAGGTACCATTATACTATGCCTACTATAGCTACCATATTAGATGGCAGGTTTTACAACTAAAACCGTACAGGGTTTCGTATTGGGAATTTGATTTCCAACAATGGTTAGGCTAAGGAACTTCCTGGGCCACATGGGTACGCCTGTGGAGGGACGACCCGAGAACCTAACCGGATCTCTGCCAACATAAGGCCGGGTTACCCCTAATTGGGTAACTATTGACACGAGTATGCCATCCCCCGGTTGTAACCAACCTTTATCCGGGGCCCCAGCAACAAATCACAAAGTAATATATATATATATATCTGCGATATCAACATAAGTTAAGTATCTGGGCTCCATACTATGATACCACTACTATCCAGAAGGGAATGCACATACCCTAAGGGGTGCTACCCCCAATAACCTTGCCGCATCTTTCCTGTTTCGACCATTCCAGGGTGTGAGGTTCGACGAAGTCTCCTCCACAAAGCTACGCTTTTTACAAAAGCCACGCTTTGATCAACAAATGATCAGCATCACTCAGCATGCCACATTACCAAGTTGGGAATATATCGCTAATAACCTTCAACTACATAACCTCTGAGCTCGTACGTCTCAGAGAAGGGGTGTTAAGCTAAGAGAATAAATTCCCCACCACCAACAGAAATGTATTTGAAAGAAATCTGCTTTATATCTCAATTTGTAATGTCAGACATACAATTCATACAAGTCTGTTCTGGGTTCGAACAGAACCGAAGGCACTTCCAAAGAAGCCCTTGAAATTTGGTTATTCACAATCCCGATCGGACTTCCCATCACTTAGGGAGTCTCTATACCATTGCAACTCAGTGTAGAGACAATCGATAGGTCATCCTATCGCTCTCGCAAACACCCGGTCTTCAACACCGGTCTTCAAATGCTATCCATAATGTAGTGTCACATATTCGGAATGGGTTATACGACACAAAGGTCCTTTCCCGGCTAATTCGAATATTGAGTGTCAAATTTTAAAACATGTGGACGTCATTCATAAAAATTCACAGGTTCGATGTGGGTTTCGGATAACAAACTGAAATCTGATTCCCTGTCGCATCGAAGTTTAAATGCCGTTTTACGGGCAACAGGGTTTTCACATCAATACAGAACAAACCACGATCACAATGCAGTATAAGGCAATTACATCACACAGTATCATAAATAGAACAGAAATATCAATATAGTGCACAACAATAGTTACGTATTTTCCAATTGGTTTAAATAAATTTATCACAATATTATTTTAAATCAATGATAAGAATTTGAATAAATAATTTAAATCTTGATTAACTCGTTTTATTGTTTCAAAATTAGTTATTTAAATTAACCGCTAAATTTGATTTGTCGATTTTAAATTTATCTGGATAACAAATTCTAAGTTTACACATTAATTTGAACACTCAATTGTTTATTAATCAATTTAATTATAAATTGTATGTCATTCTTAACTTTTAAAATCATTTATTAATACAAATTAATTACCTTAATTATCATTTGAAAATCTGCTTTACACTTTAGAAATCAATTTATTGTTACATTGAAAATTTTAATGTAAATTAATTTCAATTCTTATTTTAAATTAAATTAATTAATTTAATTATTAATAAAGGTTTTATAAGCATTGATATTTATATACTTACTTAGTAAATAACTTAAACATATTTTCACTTAACATTACTCAACATGGTTCAATTTAACTGTTTTGAACTTTACAAATTTGGGCTTAACCCACCTTTAAAACACACCCGAGTAAACCATGCTAATGACTCGAGCCAAACTCGAGTGTTCCCCGAAATTTCCCGCGTCCCTTCCCTTTCTTCCCCATTCCCTGTTTCTTCTTCTTCCTTTATTTTTTTTCTTTTTAAAACTCAAGTGTAACTGCTGAAAACAATTCACTCGAACTCGCGTTATTCTCGAGTCACTTAACCCATACGCTCGAGAATCCTTCGAGTTGAAAACAATCCACGAAGTCGCTGCACACCCGCGCCACCATGCACGTGCATCGTGGTTCGCCGCGACTTCGATGACCGTTGCGATCGCCAGCAAGTCGCGTTTCATCCCCCATTCGAGACCGAAGCTCGATTCTACATGAAAAACTCGAGAACAAAATCTTGCCTCTTTGTCAAAAACTGCTACCTGACATCACCACGAGAAAACACTTCGCTAGCGCTCCTCAAACCACCAGAGGCGCCAAAAATTCATCCACACTTCGACGACAGTCCCAGCAACCCTCTCCCAGAGCCTCGAACAACTCGATGCACCCCAGAATCGTCCGCGACCATTTTTTTTACATAAACAAACATGGGTTCTTAAACCCTAATGCGACCTCGTATCCAAATATCACGCAATAGAAAAATTAATTGATAATTTTCCTGAGATCCATAATGTTTCAGCATGCTTCACTCCAAATTTTAATATTTATTATTGATTCGAATGTCTGAAATTCATAAAAATGCATTTTTTTTTCATATACAAATTGCTCTGAGAATACTAAGCTAAAAATCTAAATTTTTGTTTTAAAATTCATGTCTTGCAGTATAGATTCAATAAATATTATTGAATTAATATTTTACAACAATTTATTTTTATCAAAGTATTAGTTGAATACCTGTAAAACAAAGTTACAGTGGTGAATCCACTGTATGTTTAAATAGCTTTGCAAAAATCTTGTTTAAGGATTAAATATCTTGATTAATAAAAAAAATCAAAGCTTGTCAGTGGTTAACAACAAATGGACTTTAGTTTTGAAACAAACATAAACCCTGTATAAATTTGCAGAGAACATAGAGCATCACAATCATATTTTTTTCATACTGAAGCATGAATAAAGTAGTTTATAAATAAAGTTTGAACAGTTTTAAATAAATTTCAAACTTTTTAAAGATATGCTTACTCACATGAAATACTGAAACAGAGAGCACCCTTTTTCTTGTTTTTGAAATCTGCAGTTAATCTTTTTCTTTGTTTTGTTTCTTCAGCAAATTGTCTTTCAACTTGAATATAAAATGGTTCTTCTTTTATTCCTTTTTATTTTCTAGTCTTGCTCAGTTTTGCTGAATGAAATAAAGAGGTAGATTGATGTGTGTATATATGTGAAAGGTTGTGTATAGTCTGGGGTTACTGAAGCAAGACTTCTCTTCTTTTATTTGTTGACTAAACCTTGCCTAATTTCGGCTTGATAGGATCTTGTACATGCTAAAAGTAAATGGCATTAAATGAAAGCAGGTACGAATTGTTTGTTGCTCCCCTGTAGGTTACAGCAATCTTATTTTAAATTCTTGCAAGTACAAATTTGCCTTACTTTGTAAATTCTTAATCACAAATTTATTTGTTTGGCAGATCTTATTTTTGGGCTGAAGAGCAATAGCATTTAATGCTTCATGCTTGTTTACATACAATTTTATTTTATTTCCTGCAAGTACTCATTTGCTTTGTTTATAGGCTGAGATGATATTGCATTGTACAGGTAGGTATAATCCTGTTGTTAATATTGACTTAACCCATGCTGAAGAGTAACAGCACTAAACGCAAGCATTAAATGAAAGTATGTTGCTTTGTGAATTTACAGCATGTTGTGTTCATGCTTTATCTTTTGATAAAGGTTGTTTTGTTTTGCTTTCCAGTAAGTACTATTTTCTTATTTTATTTCATTTTTCTATTAAGATACTTTCTTTCTTATTTAATTTGCAGGCTCTTGTTTTATTCTTTTTGCAAGTACTATTTTATTTTGTTTTGTTAAATCGTTTGAATGTATATTGTTTATGGCTGAAGAGTAAATACCTTCTTGCTTACTTTGTTTCCTATTCTTTATTTTTTTATGGAAAACTCATTTTATTTTTGTAAGACTAAATCTTGTTTTGTTTGGTTAACTTGTTTCTTATTTTACTTTATTAAAAGAAAAGTTGTTTTAGCTATTAACATTTAATAACTATGTGCTTTTTATCACAATATCTGTTTTAGTTCTATTAAAGGTTTTAACTAAAAACATTAAATTTGTTCATATTTTATTTTATTGTTGTAAACAATTTCTTGTTGATAAGTGTTTTTTCTTTAATTATTATTTTTATTATTTATTTAAACTTAATATCAATTATTTATTTAATTCCTTATTACTTCGTATATCAATCTTAACAATATTTTATTTTTCTTAAAATTCCACAATTTAAATTTTAAAAATTCAATTAATTTACTAAATTTAATTTAACAAAATTCCGGGATGTTACAAAACTTTTCGGGATGGACTTTGGCATAATTAGCATAATTGATGCATGCTTTTATTACCTCCGGATCATTGAAGAGTTGCTCTTTTATCTTTCTAGAAATTCTCATGGTGGAGGGGTTGCTTGAAAAAGCCATTAAAGCAGAGAGTAGAGAGCTTGAAGTTTTGAAAAGCTAGTTTGAATTTTAAATGAGGGTGAAAAGATATGATAAAAGATAGTGAATAAATAGATTCTCAAAGGACATGTTCTCTGGTCCAAAGGTAGCTTTTCAGAGAATTGAATGAAGTGAAAAGGTGGAGGGAAATTCAAACATTTGAATTCAAATTTTGGTACCCATGTCGACATCATGGTAAGGACCATGTCGACATGTGCCAGTGAATTTTTGTGATTTATTTTTCCTAAGTTCTCTAATAAATATATATACTTTACTATTTTTTAATGTCTATATATTTCTGAAATATTATTGGACTTATAGTATATTTCAGAAAGTATTATTATACTATAAAGAATAATAAAAAACTAAAATAAAATAATAATAAAAAGTAGAAAATAAATTTTAAAATTCAAACAACACATCAATTCAAAATCAATCAATCAAGTAATTAAGCATCTAATTCTAAGCATGCAATTTCAACCAATTATATTGTAAATGTGTACCTTTTTCTGAGTCTGTTTCTCTGAATTCCTCGGAGTCGTGAACTACCGTGAAACACAAATTTGAATTATCTATTTTCTGATCATCATCACTTGAGGACGAGTCTGAATCATCTAAAGTAACAGTAAATGCACGCTTTCGTTTCTTTGCTGGATCATTATTCATAGGAGGATTCTGCCTTTCTGGATATGGACAGTCTCTTTTGATGTGGCCTGGTTCATCATGGTTGAAACATTTGACATTATTTGGCACTACATTCTGATTTCCAGAGTTCTTATAGTTGTTTCTCTTGATATTATTTATCTTTCTGTATTTCAGGAATTTCCTAAAATTTCTGGCCATAAAGGCTATCTCTTCATCATCATCATCACTATTTGAGTATGATCCATTGGTCAATGCATTGAATGCCATTGATTTCTTTTCAGATGCTTTGCTTTCTCTTCTCCTGATCATTTGGACTTCAAATGACATTAGATTTTCAATTAATTCTTCTATTTTTTAGGTACTGATGTCATTTGCCTTTTCGATCGCAAGTGTCTTTTGATCCCATTCTGGAGTAAGAGAATTTAAAAAAATTCTGACTTGATCTTCTATAGAAAATTCCTTTCCCAAGGATATTAAAGAATGCACAATATCCTGAAATCTACTATACATATTTGAAATAGACTCATTAGGGTTCATTTTAAATAATTGAAATTGATTTGTGAGCATGGAAATTTTGGTCTTTTTAACTTTGCTTGTTCTTTCGTGAGTTACTTGCAAAGTTTTCCAGATTTCATATACAGACTTACAAACTGACACTCTATTAAATTCATTTCTATCAAGTGAACAAAACAAAATATTCATTGCTTTAGAATCGTTTTTGCAACAGTCTTTTGCTTAGCGGTCCACTGTGCAAAATCGGTTGTGGTTTCAGAATATTCAGTTTGTGTGATATACCAAGTGTCTAATCCTATAGATTGTTAATATATTTTCATCCTACATGCCTAATATGTATAGTTACTGCCATTAAAAAGTGGTGGTAGACTGACCTTCTACAAATGAACTAGTGATAGGGATACTAGTGTTAATAACAATACCAGTGTTGGTAGCCATTTCGAGAAAAAAATTCAAAAATCAGATTATGAAACTTTGAAAACCTTGCTCTGATACTAAATGTGAGAAATGCGGATTAAGGATCTCAAGGCTAAGGATAAACACTAGAGGGGGGTGAATAGTGTTTTAGAGAATTGTTAACTTTTTTTGAGTTTTTGTTAATTTAAACACAAGTGTATGCAATATTCAGACATAGATATGATCACAGAATCAAACATAAATGAAAATATAAAGTAAAAGTGGTAAAGGAAAGAACACACCGGATTTTATACTGGTTCGGAGTTACCCAACATTCAATCCCACACACAAGTACGGATTTCCTTTCAAAAACAATATTTACAGTTACACCCTTGATTTCAAGGCTACGAGGTACACCTTCAAAATCACAATCCCCTGGGTAGAGATACTTGATTTTCCAGGCAACAAGTTAACCCAATTGATTTCCAAGGCTATAATCACACCTTTTATAATTGATTGATTTCCAAGGCTACAATCACATCTTTTACACTTGATTGATTTCCAAGGCTACAATCACACCTTTTCTCGCTAAGTTGATTACAAAAAGCCTATAACTCTGAATAGCACCGAGGATCTTGTTGAGATAGTGATAGGGAATCAAACTAGAGATAATCGAGTTAGATTCAATGTTGATTTCGGCAGAGTAATGATAAGAATTTGTATATAGAAATGTGGAAGAAGAAGAGGAGTGCAAAACCAGAAAAACTGTCTTAAAATTCATTGAAACTAACCCTATTTATAGAGGAACAACATTCATATCCATTCGTGAAGAGTTATGACGAATAGACACTTCTTTTGAAATTTAAATTTTGAACTCATCTGACACCATGTCGACATGGGGTACATGAGTATGTCGACATCCCAAAGGGATTTTTGGTGTTTTGATTCTCTTTGAAAATAACCTTTATTTTATATTAAAACTATTTTAAACTTTATAAATATAGTTGACTATATTTAAAATACATAAGTATAAAGAATAATATATACAAAATTTTACTATTTTATATTTCAAATCTAAGTATAAATATTTAAAAGTTAAATATATTACATTTAAAAGATAGTTTAAAAGCAAGGATAATTTGATTTTGAAATTAAAGATTATTTTGACGCTAAAAGTATTTGAAATCAGGATAGATGTTTTTGATGCTTTTAAAAGGATGGTTTTGAAATCATTTTGAAAACAAGATATAATTTTAAAAAATTATTTTGAATAAAAGGTTAGCGGATACAAAACAATGTTTCACTAGATTTTTCGTAGGTTCCATCCTACTTAGGGTTCCATCCCTTTAACAGGCTCGAAGTGGATTCCATTCCACGAATAAATGGGATTTTAAGATGGCAGTGCTTTTCTAGGAGTTTTAACAAAATTTCTAATTAAAGAATAAATTACTTGAATTCTTGAACTCTTGATAATCTTAATATTCTTGAGTCTTTGATCTTGATATCTTAAATCTCTATATTGTACAGTCTTTATTCTTGGTACCTGCATGGTTAAATCCTGCATATACATATATATCTAAACTTATACTGTTAGTATTTATATTTTATAATCTATTCTAAGGTTGTTGTCATCAAAACCATCATCTCACGGACTAATAAAATATGCCGCAAAGATCAACATGACGAGACGATCAAAACGTTATACAGATGTTAGTGGTACGATCAACTTACCAAAAGTCGATAATGGGTACTACAATGCTGCTAATACGCCGGAAGTAAGATAGACGGAGCAATAGCAGTACAAATTTGGAGAAACAAAATATGACGTCTCACCCAGAAGATGTTTTACAAATTTATCGTATAAAAATATTCAGTTTTGTAAAAGATTTTATTATCATCAATTTTAACTAATGTGAATTGAAATAAAATTACATAAGAAAATAAACTTCCATGTTGTCAGATGAAAATTTACCAATTGTTATATTGAAGCAGACGTATTTCAAATATTAAATTTTCAATTCAAAATTTTACCATTTAAAATTTCACAAAAATTCAATTAATCAAATTATAAAAATCAATAAAATTTACGGGTCGTTACAAATTATAATCATAATTAGGCATAATTCCAATCAAATTCCACTTATATTATAGTCTTTATAATTTACATCTCATAATTATAAATAGGTTAATTTCTATAATTTAGTCTAATTAGTATCATAATTAGGCATAACTACAGTCTTAATTCCATTTTATTACAGTCTTTATAACTTACATTTTATATTCCATTATTTCAGTTTTCTTACAATTTAATCCATATTCGCATTAATCTTATTCTAATCCGTAGGCGAAGAAGAAGGAGGAATAAAAGAAAATTGAAAATAGAGGGAAAGCCAAACGTATAAAGAAGACGTAAATAACTTATAAATAACAGTAAATAACTAGAATACTATAAATAAACAGTAAATAATTGGAAAAGCTAATAAGTAGAAATAAATTAAAATTACTAAAAGAATAGCTGAAAGGAAATAGATTGAAAATAGTTCTAAAAACTGTAAATAAACTACTGGAAAGACTATTCCAAAAATCATAGCAAAACTACAACTGTTGAAAACCCTATTATTTTCAATTACTTAAAAAAATCTTAAAATAATTACAATCACTCACATCTGGTCCTTAGCTCTTCCTTTTAGGCCTTCACGATCCACTTGGGGTTGTTAAAATATTATTATTAAAAAGATTCTCTCCTTCGAAAATTATTCCTTTTTGGGTCCTTCCTGAAAAGGTAAACCTAAGCGGAGAAAATCTGAAATGAGAAAAAGCGGTAAGCCTAGTGTCTTATTTATAGGTGCAGAAGTGGATCTTCGACTATTGGATTTGGAGATTGAAAAGGATGCGACCACGTCATAGGCTGAATAGAAGTCATCAGATGGAAGCATGGAAGGACCAGATGGAATAAAAGAATGCAAAACAATGTGTATGCAACTTCAACTGACTCATTGCTGCGTTAAATCATACAATGCGCCTTGTTAGTGCCTTATCTTATATTTAATTCAATTAATTACACCCTCAATGATATACAAACTATAAATAACGTTTTCTTCTCCTCAATTAATTTCTACTTTGTTCATTTTATTTCATATTATATTTCCATGCGTCTCTCTTTATTCGCATGTTTCATTTCAGTTTTCAACATCCCGTTTACTTTATATGTTTACGTCTAAAATAAATAAACAAACAACATACCAATATCTTTCCACATTTATATCTGAATTAAATAAATTAACATGTGAATTGTTATATCTACATTTTTTTCATATTCACATCTATTGTAACTTGGATAAATAACGTAAGTCCACAAACGTGTATATATATTGTGTATTAATTAGTAACCGTATTCTTTATCTTTAAATTGAGCAATCAATTACATTAATTAATTGGTAAAATGTTTTTATGTTCAAAAACCAAACGGACCCATATTCCTTACTAACAAAGAAATAACATACCTTATATTTTCTGTAAGAAATATAATCCTTCCATAATACACTCTTGCCTTTTCTGTTCAAAATATAACATTTATTTTATTAAATTCCTTCTTTTTTTATAAATATATATGTACATTTGCTCTCATTTTCAATAACCCATCTCATTTGAACATCGTCGTCTTCACTTTTCAAATCTATAAAAGTAGATGACTTCTTTTTAAATATACTATCATATATTATTCTTTTCACTTATTTTTACAAATTTAACTCCCTGTTTATAAAATCATTCATATATTCAAAAATGAAAAGTTTACTTCACTTATCACAAAACATGCATTTATTTCTATTTAAAATGTTCATTCCATTTTGACACAAACGTAAGTTCTTATATCAAACTTAATCATTACAATTTAATTCCTCTTTCCCTTTCTAAATGAAACATTTCAATAAATCAACTGCCAATTAATTTCAATACTAATTTCAACGAATTCTAATTATAAGAACTAATTCTTTTCACTTATAATTATTTATTAATTTCTCCTTAAATTTCGGGTTGTTACAACTCAACAAAGTCAGATAATTCTTTATTCACCAAATTCTACAAAGATACAGTAATCTATGTGTTAATTTATGTGGATGATTTCATCATTACTGGGAGCAATGACAGTGAAATCAGAGGTCTAATATAGAAGTTAAATCAAGAATTTTCTATCAAAGATCTTGGAGAGTTAAACTATTTTCTTGGTATTGAAGTCAAGAGAACTTCAAATTCAGAGGTCTACTTAAATTAGAAAAAATGTGTCTCAGAAATTCTCATTAAGCCAAAATGGATTAGGCAAACAGTCTTCCCACACCAGTGATTACTAATTTACATTTATCAAAAAATAAAGGTGAAGCTATTCGAATGAAAAACAATATAGAAGTATTGTAGGTGCTCTAAAATATGTGACTATAACCAGGCCAGAGATTGCATATAATGTTAATAAAGTCAGCGAGTTTATGCAAAGCCTCCTTGGACGAGCATTGGAAGGCAGTAAAGATAATTCTGAGATACTTAAAGGGAACCCTAAATTATGGTTTAACTTTGAAAATCTGTACTAATTTATGCTTATTTGGTTTTGCAGATGCCAACTGGACCATTGACCCAGATGATCGCAGATCTACTACCGGTTACTGTATCCACTTGGAAAAGAATCCAGTCTTTTGGTGTTCAAAGAAATAAACAACTATTTCTAGATCCAGCGTTGAGGCTGAATATAGAAGTGTAGCTAGTGCAACTTCTGAAGTTATGTGGATTAAATCTCTACTTACAGAACTAAAATTCAAGCTCAACAACAAAGCAATGCTGTGGTGTGACAAATTGAGCACAGTTTCCTTAACCGCAAATCTAGTTCTACATTCAAGAACTAATCATATGGAACTGGACTTGTATTTTTTCAAAGAATAAGTTTTAAGTGGAAATCTTCAAGTTAACTACTTATCAAGCACATACTAGAGAGAGGACATCTTCGCCAAGCCGTTGTCTGCAAAGAATTTTTACAGACTACGGCTTGAGCTCAATGTTGAGAACCCTTTTCAGCAAGATGAAAGTCTCAACAGCTACTCTCACCAACCATCTAAAGGCAGCCCTGGAGCTCTAGACTCCTTCGGATCCTAACCAAAAGACACAATAAGTATCGAAGAAATCAAGATTAAACTATGCACTTACAATCTCATGCAATCAGATTATAGCTTTGTATAACGACCCGTAAATTTCGATAATTAAATTGGTTAATTTAACAAGATTTTGGTAATTAAATCTGGATTAAATAAAAATTTAAAATTTGTTAATGAATTAATAATGGGAATGAGATGTAATAATGTTAATGTTATTCATAATATAATAATAGGTTGAATAAAAAGAATGGAAAATCAAGATTTATTAATTTATTGGAATTTAAATTTAATAATTGGATTAATTGCAAATAATTGAAATTTAAGATTTAAATATAACGTTAATGGAGATTAAGATGAAATTTGAGAATATTAATGTAATAAACCATGAACCAATGTTAATTTTATCTATTTGATGATAATGGATTGAATAGCAAGATTTAAAATCAAATAAATGGATTTACTGGAATTCCAATAGATAGCTAGTGAATTTATTTAAAATTGAGATTTAATACGGAAATGGGCAAATTATTTAACTTAAAATTGATATCTGAACTTGTCTAAATTATAGTGAACGTTTAAGAACTCAAAAATGATAAACATTTCTAATTATGGAATTGAAATTGAAAAAGGTGATTTAATTAATTAGTTAAACTGGAAAATAGCCATTTGGGCCACTGACTTGGATTTCGACGAAACCAGTTTCATCGGATCCATAAAGGTGAATTATTATAGGATTTCAAGCTTCGTAGCGATCGGGCTTGTCGTTTGATCGTACGGACTCGAAACACCTTGAAATCAATTTAATTGAAATCAATTGAAATTAATTTGAAATAACTTGAGTTTAGCCTAACTTCTTCATACGATGGAATTCGGGCTTGAAACCTGTTCCATTGCGTTTAAAATATTTAAAAACATCAATTTTGATGTGTGGGTTGACCCAATTTTGTTCCGGAGTCAGAATGGACTTTTTGGCCATTTATCGTTCAACAGTCCTAACCAATCGTCTCTGTTCCTCTATTTTGAGCTCTACCTATGTATATGTCGTTGTAAACCCTAGCAGCCTTTCTATTTCTCATTTCTGTATGTATAGAAACCACTGTTGCTCCTCTTCCTCAATGTTTGAAACCCTAAAACTACTCAACCCAATTTCAATTCAAAATCCAACTTCAAAATTTAAACTCCACGAACCCTATCGAATTATATACCATTTTGAAGCTTTCAACGAGCGCATCTCAGATCTGTAATTCGTTTTTTGATTTGACGTACCGTTTGTCAAGAAACCGAGAATGAACCGTGGCCATTTATATTGGATTTTTGACGATCCAACGGTGGATCGTCGACCGTTTGTCGATCGGATGATGTCGTTGTAAAGCTAATGACGAGCAGCTCACGGATCTGACATTCGTTCGTCGTCAAGTCGACTGAGTTCGTCGGAATTTGTGGTTGTTCGTCGCGAATGAGGGACGGTTGCCAGGCCACATGACGCCACTGGAACTAATGTGGCTTAGGTGGTGTGGTCAGCCGTGGATGAGGGAGGAGTTGGTGGTGTCCGATCGTGGCAGAGATGATCGAGGTGGCGCAATAATCGAGCAAGAAGGTGGCGGCTGGTCCTCGTTTCAGTATGTTCGAATTGTGCTATAGGGTTTCGAGAGGATGTGCTCTTTGCTGACGTGGAGAGTAATGGTTTTTCCTTTGTTTGTTTATTTATTTATTTCAATTTAACTTAAATTTGCAATCGTTTAATGCGTATAACTTTTACATACGAGGTACGTTGTGCGGTTTTCTCCACTTGGTTCGTATTGGAATTCCGAACATTTTGACGATGGTTTGGACTGAGACTGTTTGAATTTTGGGTTTAAATTGGATTTAAATTCAATTTAAATTCAAAAGGTGAGTGTTTTAACCGCCTCACAACTTCTAAAATTTATTATGTTTGTTAAATTGATTTATGACATGAGTAGAAATTTATTTATGACTGTTTGGCATATTTCGAATTATTATCTCAGTTTATTTGAATTTACTTGGATAAAATAGTTATTTAATTTATTATTTAATATAAACTGCTAGTAAATACCTGTAATTTATTATCTGTTCTATATTGATGTTATTGATTGAATTAGATGATGATTGTGATAAATGTTTGATGATTGATATTGGATGAATGGATGTTCTATTTTATACTATTATAAACTGCAAGTTGTCATGGAGTTTTATTTCATTCAAGATTGCGGTTTGAAATGATATATAACCGTATTTATATTTTAAATTGCGGATTGAAATGATAAATATCTGTATCACTTGACCATAGGATAGAAAATTATATACATACACCGTGGTGTATATATAAAAATATTTTGAAATGATTTCTATGGTTTGTAAAGGAATATATGGTTTTAGATAAATATTGATTTTAGATATTATATAAATGTTATTTTATTCTTGATTTTTAAGCTATGTATATTTGTTTTAGTATAGAATAGGCTTAATAATAAGTTCGATTTTCATTGAAGATAATATGGTTAAGTATTTAAATTATATTATATTATAGAGTTATAATGATTTAAATAAATTAAGGTTGGAGGATAAATTGGGAATTTATTTGAAATTGAATTTATGTAAGAATTAAACTCAAATAAGTTGATGTAAAATTTATTAAATTTGAGATTCTAAAGGGTATAAATTTTATACTTGATTTTGGTTTAAGGTGAATTAAATGGATATTTCAAGTATTAATAAATTAAAGGAAATATTTAGTTATTTGTAATTTGAGTTTTATTTAAATGATAATGGATTTATTATGTAAAATATTTCAAAACTAAATAATGGAAAATTGAATTGTTGAATCGTAATTACCAAACTTAGTTTTGAAATTGTTGAATACTTAAAATTTGAAATATATTGAATTTGAAATGGTTTACTATGTGGATCAAATCTATTTGAAATCTATAAATTTGGAATAGATTTTGGAAACCGAATTGAATTGAAATTTATGATTTGATTAAATATAACAATGTAGAAATTCGAGTTGGTTTGGATTTGATTTGTGAAATTGAAGAAGCTATTTTATTATATAAAGGATTTTAAATATTTAAACCATTTGAGTGGTGAAAGTTATGTTTCAAAGTTATGAGTTTTAAGGTATTAAAATTTGAAAGTGTTATATTCAAGTGTTTTGATTTTGAAATGTTATAACTTTGAAAGTGTTATGATTTTAGAAAAGGATATATTTGAAATGAAAATGATATCATATTGATTTGGTTTTGAAAGGGGCAATGATAATTGGTTTTAAAGTATAAACTATTTTGAAAATGACTGCGGTGTTATAATAAAGTTTGGTTGTTAAAGAGAACGTGATTGGAAGTTGTCATACTCTCTGCCAACTCCGAAAACCACTTTAACAACCGTGTACGCGGTGGAGATTCCAGAATGAAGTAGGATGGCGGCGGCGTTCCTTTGAGGTATATACGTGGACCCGACTCCTGTGAGTTGGCACAAGGTGGCTAAATCAGGAGCGATTGACGGGCTAAGAAGATAGCACATTTTATCGGACACACTCCTTCGATACCATTCTATTACTTTGTGATTGATTGGGGCTCTTTTGATTTTTGGGGTGTGGCTCGAGGTGGGTGGTAGTAGCTGCTACGCGTTACCATCGGTCCGGAAGCGTAATTGGTATATCTACCCTGGCATTGCCTAGTTGTGTCGTGTCACCTACCCTAGCACGCCTTGTACGAGTTTGATTTTCTCCCATAGCCTGTGTGGTATCCACTGGTGGCTTCCCGATCAGGAGGAACCATGATACTTGATGGACTACTAGGACTACTATGTGTTAAGGTGGAAACTGTAAAGCATTAATGCTATTTAAAAGTAAGTTTACTTTACTATAGACATTATTATAATAGCGAAATACTACTACATTGTAAATAGTTTAATGGATCCTTAGGAGATGTGAATCCCGAACATCTGTTAAGTTACTGCACTCACGTTGACACTGGATAGGAGATGTCAAATCCCGTAAACATCTCTGACGCCTTTCCACTCATATTATTTACCGTTGATTTAACTTACATAAGACCTTTTAGTTCTAACTCGAGTGTTTTGTCTTTTCAACTCGCTCGGGTCAGCCTAAGCATTTCGGGGTTTAAAGACTTTATTTCTGGAGGACGAAGACAAAGATTGTATTACTATTACTTATTATATTATTCCACTACATTCATACTGTTCCGTTGCATTATTTATTATTCTCTGGTATGTGTAACTCTGATCTGTGTTGTATAAGTATAATCAAATGTTTTGTAAAACAACTTCATGAACTGTTTATTTGATTATCATATTTTGTCGTTCCGCTGCAAGGTTCTGTTTTATTTTTTTTCTTTCTCTGCCTTTTCTTATTCACCCCCATAACAATCTGCCCTTCTATATGGTTTGAGTCTGACGTGTGTGGTTTTTCTTCGATTTAAAGCATACAAAAAGGCGGGATGTTACATCTGGTATCAGAGCTTTGGTTTTGTGATAAACCTTAGCTTTGTGGGGTTTGACTCTTTACTAATAGGGTAGTAATACCCTATGATGAGTCGCTGAGAGTATATATATGAGAGATCTTATTTGTTAGTGTTATAAAAGGTTTTGATATTGTGTTGATTTGTTCCGTTTTGTATTTATAAATTCTGGTTGGTGCATAGGACGCTATGACATCAATAGGGATTTCTAAACACTTAATAGGACAGACCGATACAATATTTGTTTTGAATATAGATGAATGAAATAATTTTTCCTATTATATTTTCTATACATATATATAATAATTTTTTTATAAATGATATATATTTAGTTGTAATATATTGCTTTTTAGGTAGTAAAATTTATAAATATTAGTAAGGTAGGAGTTGAAAATAAAATAAATGAAAATTTGAAATTTAGAACTTAAGTTCCGCGATTTTTGAAAACTGCTTTTAAAGGATTTTGGAATATAATAATATTATTATTTAGAAGTATTTCTTGATATAAATATTTCAATATGGTTTGAAAGAATTGTTTTAAAGTAATCTTGGAAGGAAATAAGTTCTGTACTTCCCTCTCGCTGGAAAATAATTTCGGTGATGAGCGCATGCATCATTGACATTAATTTTCGAGTTTCGAAGTGGGAAGGCCACTTTAGTAATTTTACTACAAATTTATTTTGATAAACAAATATAAATTTCAAATTGTTTTATATATAATTGGATATATAAGTTGTAATTATATATATTTATCTATTATTTTCAAATGATTCAAAATTTAACCCGGTATTTAGTTCTTAAATTTCCTGTGACGACCCGGAAATTTTGAGCATTTAAAATCGGAATATTTAATTGATTTTAAATATTCAATATAATAATTTTAACTTGAATTACGAATATCACAATTTATTTGATAATTAAATTATTGAATTATTCAATTAAACAATTTAAAGTTGGGTAAAATGTTTAATCTTCAGTTTTAAGACCGTTAAAAATAATTTGAAGGCTTATAAAAGTTATATTGATAATACTGAGGAGAATAGAAGTGTTGAAATCAAATTTAAGGATGGTTTGTTAAATTTTGAAATTTTATAGTTTAAATTGAATTTAAAAATAGCCTTCTGAGGCACAGTCTCGGAATCCGACGAAACTAGTTCCATTGAGTCCGTAATATTGGATTATTATCGGATTTGAAATTTCATATTGATCGGAGCTAGTGTGTGAGCATACAGATATAAAAGTGTTGAAAATTTCCATCGAAAATTCTATTTAAAATTTTATTTATATATTCACGTGCTAATCACCATCAGCTGCTTTTCCTTCAAATCACTGCCTCCTCTTGTACGTGCCATCATCATCGTGTCTCTCTTTCTCTTATCACGCAAGCTTCATTTTCACTTTAATAAATTTGGCCGAAGCCTTATCCTTCATAATCGAAACCCTTTCCCCGTCCATTTCTTTCAGTTCGAAACGATAGTTAGCCGTGCATTTTTCCTCCTCTCTGTTAATTTAGGAAATTGAAACCTTTCTCGCATTCAAATCGAATTCAGTAAATCAAAAAAGAAGAAGAAAACCATCACATCGAGGACGCGATCTTGGAAGGGGTCAATGACTTCAACCACATCAGAGCTAGGTGTGGCGCTTAGAGATTTGGGGAGGTCGCGGCATAGTTAGGGCTCGGCGGTCGGTTCGATCTTGTAAAGGATGGTGGAGGAGTGGATGAAATCAGAGGTCATATCTGGCGAGATGAGAAGCATCTTCTGACGAAGAATGGGAATGTGCAATTTAGGGGGTTCGACGATATTATGGCGTGGCTGGAGAGGTTGGACGAGCACGGCAGCAAGGAGGGTGGTGCTCTGATGAACGTGGCGGCGTGTGGAAGAGCAATCGAGTGTAATTATCTGGTCACAATGAAGAACGATTTAGGATTTCATAAATTACAGGGTTAAGGTAAATAACGGTAATTAGGATAATTTGATTTTTTTTAAGTTATTAAATAATTTGATATAATCTCGAATTTTCTTTTTAAATCATATCGTGTTCATACGAGGTCCAAAAATCAAACAATCAATAACGATTGGTTTGTAGCTGTGAACTCTATGCAATAAAAACTGGTTCGAAAATTACCGAAGATGGTTGGGGTTATAAATCTAATTGAACTTTGTTCAATTTGAATTAAAATTGGAATGGATGACAAATTCGAAAATCAAGGTCTGAAGTCATGGGAAAAACCAGGCGAGTTTGAATTGGATGTCAAAAAAAAAATCGAAGGTGAGTTAATCTCACTCAGTTAAATTTAAATTTAAACTTAAATGATTAAATTTAAATAATTGTTTGAATGCTTAAATTGATTCATGTGACATTGTTTGATATAATTTAAAATTGGCATATTATGTGGTGCTAACGTCTGTGGATGCAGGGAAAACAGGTTGGATGGATCCAACTGGATCCCTCAACATTTATTCAAATTATTTAATACCCTCTGTTTTGATTATTTTATATTCTGTGATGAATATTATTGACAATTGGAATATTAGATGTTATGGTTTACCTGGATATGTTCCGGTGCACTAATTTATCAAAATATATAGGATTAGATTTTGGAAATAAACTGAAAAGAATTTGTAAGTGAAATAATTATAGAGAATTTTAATAAATTAGGAATGAGTTGGATAGGAATAATAATAGTTCTAAATTCTAATAAATAAATTCCGTATATGGAAGGGATATTTCGAAAAACAGAAGATTAATGAATTTTTAAACTTCAATATAATTAAAACATTATTTAAAATTAAAGGTATAAATTATTTAAGAAGAATAAGGAAGAAATTTGAAAAAAAAAAATCTGAAATTGGTATATTCCATTAAAGGATTTAAAATAAAACGGAAGATAATAACAATAATAGTAAAATCCTTAATTAATAATTTTGAAATGAACTGAGTAAGTAAAGAAATTTGTTTCAAATGGAATGAATTGGAAATCAATTTGGAAAATTGATTTAAGTGATTGAAGTTAGAATTTTTCTCTGGATAACCAAGTACGTTTTTTTTAAAGTAAATTTTAAATATAAATTAAATGTTTTAAAGTTGTTTTTAAAGAAAGCAAGTTTCGTAAAATTTATTATGTCTAAAGTAAGTATTTTCTTTAATCTATTCTAGCTGTAATTATTAAGAAGTAACTTAGTGTTTTGTTTTTTTTAAATGTAGAAATCTAGTTTTTTATTTTATTAAGTAACCTTATTTTCAAATATTCATATAGTATGTATTTTTAACAAATTATTAAAGTAATTTTAACTTGAATGTTTTAAAGTATATTTTTAAAAGTAAAGTGTTTTAAATTAATTTAGAAAATCTAGTTTTGTGCTTGGTGATTCCAGTGGAAATAGAAATACTTGGAATTTATTCTGAGAAAGGCAGATGGTTTTGAAAACTGTTTTCAAAGGAATTTGAAAAGTGAAAATATGTCTTGTGAAGATATTTTTGAGATAAATAAATAATTTGGGAAATTATTTATTGTTTGATGGATGTTTGTGAATATAAATTGATAGTTAAATAACCGACTATCAATATTGGACAAATGCGTTGATCGTTTCGAAGAGACCGGGATCGAGATTTATTTCTCGAAAACCACTTCGATCCGGTTTGTAAGTTTTCGTGAAAAACGATTTTAGATTCGAAGATGGAGCAGTGAAGTGCAAGGGCTAGTCGCTACTAATCCTGAGGATATTTCCAAAATGGATGTAGTAGGAATAGTGCCTTCGGTTCCGCTCGGACTCGGGACGGACTTGTATGGATGAATGCTTGCGAAACATCGTCAGGTGGACGATGGGCATTCTAAAGGATATATTCTAAAAAGGTAACGCTTAGCCTCAAGCCACATCAAATGTGAATGCCTGAAAATCAGAGGTTATGCAGTAAGGCTAGGTGGGTAGCACCCAAGCAGGGTGAGGTCATTCCTGTCTAGATGTCCCTTTTTATTTCGGCTTAGTGGGCGGTTGCTGATCCCAACCACGGGGTGATCTCACTCGGGATTATCCAGTAATGGATAGTCCCGTTCTTGTGTTGCATGGGAGCGGACGTACTCCTCGGTACGGTGATCTAGGCCCCGTACTGTGACAGGTGGTACCCCAGTGCCTAGTCATTAGTTGGAAATCCATTCTTCCTACGAGCCTTGTACGAGTTTTGTTTGTATTACCCACTTTGTGGCTAGTAGCTGGAATTTAATGAATGTAACAATTTCGGCTATTTTATAAGTATTTGTATATAGACCCTATTATAATATCAGAGGAATTCTATAAAAATTGTTTTAGCTATCGTAAGGTAAAAACCCGACATGTTTATTTGTGGCGTGGTCTTACGAGATGCTTTTGTTTTCAAAGGATTTTGAAAGTTTAATAATCAATTGGGTGTGATTTTCTCACGCTGGTATTCCAGACTGACTCGGATATTATTTAACTGTAATGCTCGGGTCAGACCGAGTATTATAGGATACAGGATTTGTTGTTGTGAGGCTCAGGAGACGAGCTGGACGACGATACGTATTCTCGTACTTGTTTTTTATATATATTCCGCTGTGGTGAGTAGCTGTGTATCTAGTTGTATGTTATTGTTGTGAGCTGTGATTGATGTACTCTGATGATGTAATATGTAAACAGAGATATTTGATTTTTGCGTAAAATTATTTATTATCTATTATATTTTATTCCGCTGCGATGGTTAGATTCTGCTGTTGTTTTCTATTATCTTCTTCAACCTCTTCTTCTTTAACCCAAATGGTTCGTATTTCTGTACAACTTGAGTTGATTGTTGTTGAATAGTGTTGATTCAAGGGGTATGGGTTTGCGGGCTGTTACAGTTGGTATCAGAGCTTAGGTTGGTGATAACCTTGGCTCTGGTGGGAATTACTCATAAAATAGAGTCTATAGTACTCTAGAATGAGTTTGAGCGTATTAATAGATATGAGCGCGTATTTGTTAGTAAACATAAATTGTTTTCATATTGTGTTGATTGATTTATTGAGTGGCATATGAACCTTCGTCAGCACAGTCTGCACAACTGTATTGAAGGGGTTTCTAAACACTTGAATAGAACAATTGACATGATATTGTTTTAAATATGGGTAAATGAGATAATGTTACCCAAAATATATTTTGATATAAAGAAATATCTTGTAAACTATTTTAGCTAATATATGGTTGTGTGGATGTTAGGAAGAATAATATTAAAGTATTATCATTGTTGTGTAAACATTTAACTAGAAATTGAAAATATAACCTAAGTTTAAGAGAATAAATTCATTATAAAATGTAATTCATAAATATGAATTAAAAATGTAAATTACAAATTGAAATATAATTAAATGGGAATTTGTGTAAGCATAACTATACAAATGCATTATACTTAAAATTTGAATTAAAACAGAATTTGAAACTTTAAACCCGGAGATTTTGGAAGTATTTTGAAGATAAATAGTAGCGTTGTTGTTTTTGGGGTATTCCTGAAAAGAAATTGTTTCAAATAAATTTTGGAAAGAGATATAACATTGAATTCACTTCAGTAGATGGAAAATAACTTCGGTGATGACTACAGCATCATCGATGTTCATTTTCGAGTTTCTAAGTGACGAATTGCTGCCAAAAATTGATTTGCTTAAAAGAGCTAGTTGTTTTTGAAAATTTCAAAAGAAATTTTTTGAGGGTAAAACCAGGGTTGGTTTGATTTTTAAGAAATGTGATTTTTGATGTTGAAATTTCAAAATGATTTGAAACCAAAGCAGGGAGTTAAAAATCCTGATGAAATATGTTGTAAGCTTATAAATTGAGATGATTTTTAAATCAGGAAGAAATATAAGTTTCGAATGTTGGAAATTTAAATTTAAAGTGAAAAGTTAAAAAAATGAAATTAACTTGGGTTAGGAAACAAAATTTAACTGGATTGAAATTAATTAAATAAGCTGAAAAATAATATCCAGTTGTTTTTCGAATTAAGTTGAAATCGAATTGAGGTTAAATAAATCCGAGTTAAAGTAGAATTGAATTGGAATGAGAATTCAATTGAATTAATGAATGAAATTAAATTCTTACCTGAACAAATGGAAAATAAATTGAATAAGGATTGGGGTTGAAATAAATAAATAAGCATAAGGCTTGAGTTAAAAATAAAAGATGAATATACTCAAGCCTAGAATGGATGGGATTGTGTAAATAATAAGTTGTGACTTATAAATTTTGAAAGTGGAATAGAAAATCCTAAATAAATGTTGTTTTATGTTTTGGATAATGAAATGGAAATCCAAACTTGAATTAAATAATAAAATTGAACTAAGATAATAAAATGAAGTGGTATTTGGAATTAAAAATGAAGTATTGAACTATAAATAGGGAAGAACTAATTTGTTAATAAATTAGTTAATGAAATGTGTAGTTGGAACCTATTATAGTTAAATAAAGCTGAATTGTGTGTTAATAAATTGGATGGTAAATTAAAAGTGAATAATAGAATCTGAACTTGAGTTATTAATTAAAATTAGACTTGAAGTGTTAACAAAGTAAATTTGAAATGTATCGAATAAAATGTAAATGGATTAAAAAAAAGAAAAAAATGAAGAAGTAATGGTTTGAATGTACAAATAAAGTCTAAATAAGAAGAAATAAATTGGAAATGGCCTTGTAATAAATTGAATGAGTTAAATCTGAAAATTAAAAGTTTATAATAACTAATCAAATAAATTTGTAGTTTGGAATGAGATTGGATTAAAATAGAATCAAGTTAAGTTGAAAAGAGAAATTTATTTGTAAAATGAAAATGAGCTTAAGTATAAAATTTGAATAAATTGAAGTAAATTGACTTAAGCTAAATAGATAGGGGAGTTGAATTGAAATCCACTTAAACTAAGATTAATGCTATTGGGTTGGTTTTAAATCAAGTAAAAATAAATTTGGATCGAAATAGAATTCGGTGAGTTACAGATAATATTTAATGGAATGAAATTCTTAAATAAATAATTGTAAACCATTTAAATTGTTAAGGATTTGAAATAACTTGGAGTCTATAAGGAAATTTGAAATGGTTATTGAATGAAATAGCTTAGATTGTCTTTGAGCTAAATAAAACAGTTTGGAATAAAAAATATGGAATGGAATGTAAATGAATGGATTGTGAATAAAATTGAAATGAAATGTGTCGAGCTAAATAAATGGTCGTGAATGAATTAAAATAAAAAGGAAATTTAATTGGTAATGAAAATGAACCTAAATTGTTAATGGTTTTGAATGAACTGGTTTGGTTAATAAAATTAAATACAGATGAATGGATTCAAATCTGAAATGCAATGGAAATGAAAATATATGAATTGTGAATAAATTTTAAAAATGGAATAGTATTAAGTATAAATTGAGTTGAAATCCATTTAAAATGGTTATAAAACATAAATACTTATTTATTCACATAAATCTCGTTGAATTGCATAGAATAAATTGTCATTTGATGTAAATGGAAGTAATTAAAACTCTATGTATTAATAAGGGTAAAATAAATTGAGTTTGAGAGCAAATGAATTAAATGTAAGTTTATGAGTTGTTAAGCATTTAGATTAAGTGAAACGATATGTGATTGGTTGTAAGCAATTAAAATTAATGTTGGAATATTTAAATTGCTTATAAAAAAGTTTTTACTGGCATTTCTTTAGAATTCATATGTTTTAATTATTGCAAGTAAGTGAAATGTTGATAAACTTCATATATATGGCACCTACATGTTTAAATTGAGTAAGTACAGGTGCTGGGAAGCCGTGTGGCTGGATTTTGGGAACGCTAATTGCTAATAAATAAGCTATTTGCTTAAAAACGCTAAATAAGGTACGCCTACGCAATATTAATAGGAAATATGAACTGTTTTTGGTTTTTCCGACCGGGTGGGTCGATGTATATATATTTATCTCTTTTGTCAAATTGCAAAAGCTCCTCCGTACAAAGGAGGCTCTGCCAAAATTTTCCGGAAATTTTGGGAGTTAGAATTTTTTTGAAGATTTTGGAAAATTTTGTTAACGACAAAACAATTTCAAACTGGAAAATTGAAATAAGTTAGTAAATGAAACTAATTAAAATAATGACATGAATTAGTAATAAATGACAAATAAAATTTATATATTCAGAGTTAAAGATAAATTGAAATTCATATGGAAATGGAAGAATCGATTTGAATAGAAATGGATATAAACTAAAGTGGTAAAGTGAAAATAAATGTAAGAAACATATAAAATGCTTATACTAACTTAAGGAAGGAATGGTGAATTCTTAAATGAAAGATTGATACTACAAATATAATCTAAGATAATATTGGAATGAATAGATATTGACATTTGTAAGGAAATCGATAAAATGTTTTTGAAAGTTGTGATTGGATATTAGTGCTAAGCAGGATATGCAGGTAATATAAAGGGAAAGGAGAATTGATTTTGATTTCAGAAGATAAATTTGAAATGCTCGACAAAAAGGTATGTGTTTAAGTTTCTATATGAAATTTGATTGGGTTTTTGGATCTAGCCACTTGGCTTATTGTTTTCTTTTTGAGATTTGGGGCCGTAGAGCCATTTTGTAATTGTACCAAGCTAGCCGCGCAAAGGAGACGCTGGCGAAATTTTTCAAAAATTTAGAGAGCTAGAAAAATTTTGATAATTCAAAATTTGGTGTTAAATTAAAACTTGAATGATTGGGAAAATAGGGTTGTTTGCAGACTATGGGAGAGTTGAGAAGTTAATAAGAATGATAATGGGTCTTTTATAAAAAAATAGTTGGTTAGATGTTGGATTGTTTGGTTTTAGGGAAAATAGTAAACGGGTTTTGGACCATTCTTCCTAGTTCGTAATTTCGGGGACGAAATTCTTTTAAGGGGGGAGGAATGTGATGACCCGGAAATTTTGAGCATTTAAAATCGGAATATTTAATTGATTTTAAATATTCAATATAATAATTTTAACTTGAATTACGAATATCACAATTTATTTGATAATTAAATTATTGAATTATTCAATTAAACAATTTGAAGTTGGGTAAAATGTTGAATCTTCAGTTTTAAGACTGTTAAAAATAATTTGAAGGATTATAAAAGTTATATTGATAATACTGAGGAGAATAGAAGTGTTGAAATCAAATTTAAGGATGGTTTGTTAAATTTTGAAATTTTATAGTTTAAATTGAATTTAAAAATAACCTTCTGAGGCACAGTCTCGGAATCCGACGAAACCAGTTCCATTGAGTGCGTAATATTGGATTATTATCGGATTTGAAATTTCGTATTGATCGGAGCTAGTGTGTGAGCATACGAGATATAAACGCGTTGAAAATTTACATCGAAAATTCTATTTAAAATTTTATTTATATATTCACGTGCTAATCACCATCAGCTGCTTTTCCTTCAAATCGATGCCTCCTCTCGTACATGCCATCATCATTGTGTCTCTCTTTCTCTTATCACGCAAGCTTCATTTTCACTTTAATAAATTTGGCCGAAGCCTTATCCTTCATAATCGAAGCCCCTTTCCCTGTCCATTTCTTTCAGTTCGAAACGATAGATAGCCGTGCATTTTTCCTCCTCTCTGTTAATTTAGGAAATTGAAACCTTTCTCGCATTCAAACCGAATTCAGTAAATAAAAAAAACCATCGCATCGAGGACGCGATCTAGGGAGGGGTCAATGACTTCAACCACATCAGAGCTAGGTGTGGCGCTTAGAGATTTGGGGAGGTCGCGGCATAGTTAGGGCTTGCCGGTCGGTTCGATCTTGTAAAGGATGGAGGAGGTGTGAATGAAATCAGAGGTCATATTGGAGTCTGGCGAGATGAGAAGCATCTTCTGACGAAGAATGGGAATGTGCAATTGAGGGGGTTCGACGATATTATGGCGTGGCTGGAGAGGTTAGACGAGCACGGCAGCAAGGAGGGTGGTGCTCTGATGAACGTGGCGGCGTGTGGAAGAGCAATCGAGTGTAGTTATCTGATCACAATGAAGAACGATTTGGGATTTCATAAATTACAGGTTTAAGGTAAATAATGGTAATTAGGATAATTTTTTTTTAAGTTATTAAATAACTTGATATAATCTCGAATTTTCTTTTTAAATCATATCGTGTTCATACGAGGTCCAAAAATCAAACAATCAATAACGATTGGTTTGTAGCTGTGAACTCTATGCAATAAAAACTGGTTCGGAAATTACTGAAGATGGTTGGGGTTATAAATCTAGTTGAACTTTGTTCAATTTGAATTAAAATTGGAATGAATGACAAATTCGAAAATCAAGGTCTGAAGTCGTGGGAAAAACCAGGCGAGTTTGAATTGGATGGCAAAACAAAAATCGAAGATGAGTTAATCTCGCTCAGTTAAATTTAAATTTGAATTTAAATGATTAAATTTAAATAATTGTTTGAATGCTTGAATTGATTCTTGTGATATAGTATGATATAATTTGAAATTGGCATATTATGTGGTGCTAACGTCTGTGGATGCGGGGAAAACAGGTTGGGGGGATCCAACTGGATCCTCAACATTTATTTAAATTATTTAATACCCTCTATTGTGATTATTTTGTATTATGTGATGAATATTACTGACAATTGGAGTATTGGATGTTATGGTTTACCTAGATATGTTCCGGTGCACTAATTTATCAAGATATATAGGATTAGATTTTGGAAATAAACTGAAAAGAATTTGTAAGTGAAATAATTATAGAGAATTTTAATAAATTAGGAATGAATTGGATAGGAATAATAATAGTTTTAAATTCTAATAAATAAATTCCGTATATGGAAGGGAAATTTTGAATAAACAGAAGATTAATGAATTTTTAAACTTCATTATAATTAAAACATTATTTAAAATTCAAGGTTTAAATTATTTAAGAAGAATAAGGAAGAAATTGGAAAAAAAATTCTTAAATTGGTATATTACATTAAAGGATTTAAAATCAAACGGAAGATAATAACAATAATAGTAAAATCCTTAATTAATGAATTTTGAAATGAACCGAGTAAGTAAAGAAATTTAATTCAAATGGAATGAATTGGAAATCAATTTGGAAAATTGATTTAAGTGATTGAAGTTAGAATTTTTCTCTGGATAACCAAGTACGTTTTTAAGGTAAATTTTAAATATAAATTAAATGTTTTAAAGTTGTTTTTAAAGAAAGCAAGTTTCGTAAAATTCATTATTTCTATTACTTAAAGTCTAAAGTAAGTATTTTCTTTAATCTATTCTAGCTGTAATTATTAGGAAGTAACTTAGTATTTTGTTTTTTTTAAAAGTAAAAATGTAGTTTTATATTTTATTAAGTAACCTTATTTTCAAATATTCACATAGTATGTATTTTTAACAAATTATTAAAGTAATTTTAACTTGAATGTTTTAAAGTATATTTTTAAAAGTAAAGTGTTTTACATTAATTTAGAAAATCTAGTTTTGTGCTTGGTGATTCCAGTGGAAATAGAAATACTTGGAATTTATTCTAAGAAAGGCAGATAGTTTTGAAAATTGTTTTCAAAGGAATTTGAAAAGTGAAAATATGTCTTGTGAAGATATTTTTGAGATAAATAAATAATTTGGGAAATTAATTATTGTTTGATGGATGTTTGTGAATATAAATTGATAGTTAAATAACCGACTATCAATATTGGACAAATGCGTTGATCGTTTCGAAGAGACCGGGATTGAGATTTATTTCTCGAAAACCACTTCGATCCGGTTTGTAAGTTTTCGTGAAAAACGATTTTAGATTCGAAGATGGAGCAATGTAGTACAAGGGCTAGTCGCTACTAATCCTGAGGATATTTCCAAAATGGATGTAGTAGGAATAGTGCCTTCGGTTCCGTTCGGACCTGGGACGGACTTGTATGGATGAATACTTGCGAAACATCGTTAGGTGGACGATGGGCATTCTAAGGGATATATTCTAAAAAGGTAACGCTTAGCCTCAAGCCTCATCAAATGGGAATGACTGAAAATCAGGGGTTATGCAGCAAGGCTAGGTCGGTAGCACCCAAGCAGGGTGAGGTCATTCCTGTCTAGATGTCCCTTTTTATTTCGGCTTAGTGGCGGTTGCTAATCCCAACCGCGGGGTGATCTCACTCGGTATTATCCAGAAAGGGGTAGTCCCGGTCTTATGTTGCAGGGGAGCGGGCGTACTCCTCGGTACGGTGATCTAGGCCCCGTACTGTGACAGGTGGTACCCCAGTGCCTAGTCATTAGTTGGAAATCCATTCTCCCTACGAGCCTTGTACGAGTTTTGTTTGTATTACCCACTTTGTGGCTAGTAGCTGGAATTTAATGAATGTAACAATTTCGGCTATTTTATAAGTATTTGTATATAGACCCTATTATAATATTAGAGGATTTCTATAAAAAATTGTTTTAGCTATCGTAAGGTAAAAACCCGACATGTTTATTTGTGGCGTGGTCTTACGAGATGCTTTTGTTTTCAAAGGATTTTTGAAACTTTAATAATCAATTGGGTGTGATTTTCTCACGCTGGTATTCTAGACTGACTCGGGTATTATTTAACTGTAATGCTCCGGTCAGACCGAGTATTATAGGATACAGGATTTGTTGCTGTGAAGCTCAGGAGACGAGCTTGACGACGATACGTATTCTCGTACTTGTTTTATATATATATTCTACTGTGTTGAGTAGCAGTGTATCCAGTTGTATGTTATTTATGTGAGTTGTGATTGATGTACTCTGATGATGTAATATGTAACAGAGATATTTGATTTTTGAGTAAAATTATTTATTATTTATTATATTTTATTCCGCTGCGATGGTTAGACTCTGCTGTTGTTTTCCATTTTCTTCTTCCGCCTCTTCTTCTTTAACCCAAATGGTTCGTATTTCTTTATAACTTGAGTTGATTGTTGTTGAATAGTGTTGATTCAAGGGTTATGGATTTGCGGGCTGTTACATTTCCGTTAATCAATAGCGACTGTTGTACTGAAATGGAATGTAACTAATTAATAATTGGAACCTCTAATTAAAATAAGAGATTTAATGCTAAGTTATAAATGAAATAACTAGAAATTTGAAATTGTAACCTATAAAGCAAAGGATATGATTATTGAACATTAAATTAATTAAAGAAATGAGAAAACTTGTATAACTTCCAATTACATTCTTAAAGCATATATATAACTTACCAAATATTAATAGTTCTAATGTTTAATGAGAAAATGTAATGGATATTATACAAGTAAAACTTGAAGTAATGAAAGTATTCAATGAAATTCTTTAATAAATAAGAATTTGATGTGTAGAGGAAAGGGTACTAATTAAATATAATAGAAAGATAAGTATTATAAATACATGAAATGAACACTGAATGAATGAATGGAAATATGGAAATTTGAAAGAAATAAATGTGAAATTAAAAAGATAGATCATTATATGAAAGAAAAGAAATCAAACAACAAATGTTATGAAATGAAATTAATAAGAATGAACTTGATCTATTGTTTGAAATTGTTGTTTGTTTGGTTTATGGTCGTTTGGGCAAGGATAGTTTAAAATTGTTTAGATCTATGAATAATCTATGTAACAACCCACATGTTTATCGATTTTATATTTAAATATTTTATTTAAATATTTTGTCGTTAATCGATATTGGTCCGAAAAGCTAATTTTTGCAAACGGTCAAATTAGGACTCGAGACCACTTCCATTGAGTTCGAAATGCCGTTTACAATCTTTCTAAGTATAAACTTTGATATGTTTGGGGTTAGTGGAATTTCACTAACTTTTCCCACTTTGGACTTTGGGTTGGTTTAGCCTATTAAACATAAGTTCCAACCCCTTCTCCTCATCTCTTCATAAATTCCTACCTAACTCTAGTTTTAGCATTAATGGTGAGTGGAAAGGGAAATTAAAAATCCAACCCCAAGTTCATAAGCAAATTCAACATCCAACTCCAAATCAAAGTGAAGACATTGGATTCAAGCTTCTTGTGTTGAGATTGAAGTGGATTGATTCTTGCTTTGCTTTGGTCTTCATTTTCATTGATTTTTGGTACAAAGGTGAGATTTTTATCTCACAATTCTATTTTATAACTATATTGGACGGTTGGGAATGATTCCCCATCACTTTAGCATGTACATTTGCATTTGGTTTGGATTGGATTGGCGAAAAACTCCAACTTTTAGCGATTTTGGCGAAAATATGCGTTTAGGTCGCACTGCCTCGGAATTAGGTCGTTCTGGTGGAAAATTCGCCTCGGAGTTAGGTCGCAAGGTCGTAAGTCGTAGGTCGGTCGCCTTTAGGTCGTGCCCCTTTAGGTCGCTCGGCCTTGCCTACCTCGTTAGGTCACGTGACCTTAGGTCGTTCCCCTTTAGGTCGTATGACCTTAAGTTGTTCACATGGGTTAGGCCTTTAAACCATTAGGTCGCTCGAATGAGTTAGGTCGTTGGACCTTAGGTCGTTTACCCTTTAGGTCACGTGTTCCACTAGGTCGCGCGAACCCTTAGATCGTTGGACCTTATTCCCTCTTAGGTCGGCAACCACTAGGTCGTTAGCCTTGCTTAACTCGCGAACACCGTTAGGTCGCAAGCATTTAGGTTGCATGATCCCTATCTTCCTTAGGTCGTTGGACCTTGTTTCTTTGGGTCGTTGGACCTTGTTTCCCCTAGGTCGCTCGACCTGTTTCTCCCCTAAGTCGCTCGGCATACTATCTTTAGGTCGCTCGACCTATTTTACTTTAAGTCGTTGCACTTTAACTCGGTCGCATTAGGTCGCGTACATTTTAGGTCGCGTGTTTCACTAAGCCGTTAGGCCTTTACCTCGTTAGGTCGTAGGTCGCTTGACCCTATTACCTTGTTAGGTCGCGAGTCCCTTAAGTCGCTCGCCTCTGTTAGGTCCTTTTTTCTGCTAACTCGCGAACACCCCTAGGTCGCAACCAATAGGTCGCTCGATCCTATCCTCCCCTAGGTCTTCACTAGGTCATACCGTTTTGGAAGGGACGCTGCCCCCGCACCTCCACCTTGGGGGTAGCCACCCCCCCCATGGACCCCCCTCCGTAGGGGATCTTATCTGAAAAACATTCAACAGAACTTGCTTTGTTGAGATGATGAGTTGACCATTCTTTGAAACAAACTACCTTTGGCTTCTCGGTCGATTTTATGGTATCACGGCCTTACTAAAAAGGTGGGATAACAACTTTAGAAATATGAAGGTTTCAATACTAGTAGTAAATATCAAAACTCTTTCATCAAAATGATTTCAACCCTATTTTCAATAACAAAGCTCTTTTCTTAAACCGTTTTCCAATCTACTAGTATATACAAACCTTTACCTCACTCGGATGAGAAATCTAATTAAACGGCTTAGTAAAACAAGTGTTATGAAACGTTTGCGTTCACTTCGTCGGTTAATTCTTGGACTTGTTCGATTGAACCTCTTGTGACAATTTTCTAGTGAAGATTTATAGTTTGTTCGTAAATATTTAAGTTAAGCAAGTGGTTATGGGACACGAAGCTAAACTTTTATATTTACTAGCTTAGTGCAATTGACACTTCTCGTTGATCATGACGATCATTTTATGATTTAGACTAGCAATTGTGCGATGTCTCTTTGTTTGCAAGGTTAGACTAGACCTCATTGGTGTGATTCCGACTCACACATATCTCTTTGTCCGCAAGGTTAGTCTAGACACCATTTGTGTGATTCCACTCACACATACCTTTTTGTTGCGAGGTTAGGCTAGACACCATTTGTGTGATTCCACTCTCACATACCTTTTTGCTTTTTGGTTAGCCTGGACCTCATCTGGGTGATTCTGACTCACCTATATGCGGTAGCTCCCCATGGTCTTCGGACCGTCATGTGATAGGCCTCTTTCTCTTTTTCTGTGATTTCTGGATTTCTTGTGTTGATTTCTGGAATTTATGTCATTGACTTGTTATGAGTAAAAGTTTAGGGTATGATGCCCTCTTTGGATCTTTGAGAAGATTCTTGTGATATTGATTTATCTCTTATTGATTCATCTTCTGTTGATCATCATTTGCATACTTATAGTAGTATGTCAGTATGGATATTTTATGTTTATGCCATATCTTTTATTTTATATCATGTCATCTGATATTTATAGCTAGACCGATCCGTTTATTATTTTCTTAAATAATACTCGGGTTAGACCGAGATGTTACAGGTGCTTCTACATGACTTCTTCCCGGAATATGCTACTCCGACTTTTGGCTAACTATTTAGATTAGCACTTTTGTTGTATACACTTGAGATATAGACTCATAGTTGTATTCTTTTGTATAACACGTGTTGCTATTCTTTTGTATTATTGTGGATCTTTTTGACCACTACTCTGATGTACACTTTCATGTGTTAGTTATATATTCATATCTTCTTCCGTCTTTGTGATATGGATGTCTGTGACTGATTTGTGTTATGCTTATTTCTATGTTTGTTTCCGAAGATTATTTATAGCCACCATGTGATAAGCAATCACATGGATGGTCGCTCCTCAATAGCCTTATTCTCTGTGCTAGTTGACAGCACTACACCGTAGTGTTCTTGGCTAGCGTGGGTATAGAGGTGGGGCATCACAGCTTGTTATCAGAGCCAGACTTCGGAACAATGTAGAATAACTTAACAAGGATCATCGTCCTAAGTCCACCTTAGGAGTTATGTCTTAGGATTAATTCGAGTTGTCGTACCGATTCATCCTATATCCTTTATGATTCCTTGTTTTATCTAGCAAGATTGCTTGATATTCATTTGTGAATAATCTTCTTCTTTCTGTTCTTTCTTTCTTAAGGCAGAGAAATGGTTAGACCTGGTCGTCCCAGGGCTGGACCATCTAGTGCTCCACCCCAAGATGGAGTTTTTATGACTACCCAGCAACTTCTCGACCTTTTCACGAATGTTCAAACAGCTGGTTCTAATCTGGAACCTACTCACCTAAATCTGGGTTTGCACGCTTGTGCAATGATTACACCAACCTGGGTGGGAAGCCATTTAAAGGTTCTGAAACTATCATCGAGGTCCAGGCTTGGTTAAGGACCTGCGATCAAATCTTCATTCGCATGAATCTCGTCGATCTTCACCGTGTTCAGGTGGCTTCCAGTATGCTCCAAGAGAGAGCCTTGGACTGGTATGAACTTCTTATTTCTGAAGTCAACGAAGCGGACCTTACCTGGGAGCAATTCCGGATACGCTTCGAGTTAAAATTTGTACCAGAAGCAAAGAAGGTAACTCTGGCTCGACGCTTTATAGACCTTGTTCAAGGTGAGTTCTCTGTGACTGATTACGTTGCAGCCTTTGAGTTGCTTTCCAAATATGGAGTTGAATACATCAACACCCCATTGAAGAAGAACCAGAGGTTCGTGTATGGCTTAAACAAAAGCCTCAAGAAGCCATTACTTCTAAAGTTAGAAGTTCCTTTCGACCAACTTAAAGATATCGCCCTATTGTCTGGAAGAGGCTGATAAAGAAAGTGATGTTGAAGTAGTAGCTTCCAAACCCAACTTCAGCAACAAAAAGAGGCCCAATAAATTCAAAGGCCCTTATCCCAACAAAAAGGGTAAGCAAGCAACCCCTGCGGCAAAGTCTCCTTCTCCTAGTGGTGCGAGATGCTTCAACTGTGGATCTGGGGATCATTTTGCGAATAAATGCTCTAAGCCCAAATCTTGTCGCTATTATAAGATCCCAGATCATTACATACATCAATGCCTCAAACGTGAAGGCAAGAGGGAAGGAAAGTTAAACGTGGCTCAAGACCCTGGAAACACATCTCGTGGCCAAGGTATTTCTCATTCCATTCTTGATGGTATTATTTTATTTCATGATCAACCTATTAGATTTCTCTTTGATACGGGTGCATCCCATTCTTTTATATCAAAGGAACTTGTCGACACTTTCTCTTTAAATGTTGATGCTTTAGTGACTTCCTTAAGAATTGTGAATCCTGTTGGTGGATCCGTAACTCTTAGTTTGCTTTGTAAAAATGTGGAGATTATTTTATGTGATTTTCCATTCCTAGCCGATTTGCGTGTTATGTGTTACCTAGGCTTTGGAGTGATTTTGGAAATGGATTGGCTTAATCGTTATGAAGCTCATATCTTATGTCCTGAGCGGACTATTTATCCCCGACATCTGCAACCTGTAAATCAAATTTCTATTATTCTTAAAGATTCGGATTCTTCGTTGACTGCATCTTTATATTCTTTAAATCCTCATGATGATGATTATGATGAGGAGGAAGATGTCATTTCTCGAATTCACGTCGTTCGTGAATTTTCCGACATATTTGAGCCCGTTTTAGGTTTACCACCTAAACGAGCAATTGAGTTCAGAATTAATCTTACCCCTCGAGCTCAACCTATTACTCGTCCTCCTTATCGCATTTCTAATAAGGAAAATGAGGAGATGCGCAAACAATTATCTGAATTAGAGACGAAGCAATTTATTCGCTCTAGCTCCTCGCCTTGGGGAGCTTCGGCTATTTTCGTGAAGAAATCCGACGGTACGCTTAGGCTTTGCGTTGACTATCGCAATCTTAACGATCTGACTATTAAAAATAAATATCCTTTACCTCGGACTGACGATCTGTTTGATAAGCTTAGCGGAGCTAGGGTCTTTTCACATTTGGACTTGGCTACTGGTTTGCATCAGCTTCGTATTGCTGAGGATAGTATTCCTTTGACATCGTTCCGTACTCGTTATGGATCTTATGAATGACTTGTTATGCCATTTGGTTTAACAAATGCTCCGGCTTACTTCGTTGACCTCATGAATCAAGTTTTCAAGGCTTTCCTCAATCGGTTTGTTCTCATCTTCATTGGTGATATCCTTGTGTATTCTAAAACCGAGGAGGAGCATGAAAAGCATCTTCGGATTGTATTGGAAACTCTTAGGAGTAATAAATTAAAGGCAAAATTTTCTAAATGCCACTTTTGGCAATCTCGTGTGAAGTTTCTCGGTCATATTATTTCCGAATCCGGAATTTTCGTGGATCCTTCAAAGATTGAAGCGATTCAAGATTGGAAGAGACCGGAGAGTGTGACAGAGATTCGTAGTTTTCTCGGATTGGCGGGTTATTACCGTCGTTTCATTAAAGACTTTTCTAATATTTTCGTGCCTCTTACTGGCTTGACTAAGAAGGGAGTTAAATACATTTGGTTGGACAAATGTGAAGCCTCTTTTCAGAAATTGAAAGAACTCCTTTCCGATGCTCTTATTCTTGTTATTCCCGAAGGGAATCAAGATTTTGTGGTTTATACTGATGCTAGTCACGTTGGTTTGGGTGCCGTTCTTATGCAAAAAGAACGTGTTATTGCTTATGCTTCTAGGCAATTAAAGCCGGTCGAGACTAGATATGCCACACATCATTTAGAACTCGCGGCTATTGTTTTTCCCTTCGAATTTGGCGTCATTATCTATTGGGAGAGAAATTTATTCTTTACACGGATCATAAGTCTTTGAAATATTTATTTTCTCAAAAGGAACTTAATTTGCGTCAACAGCGTTGGCTCGAGTTCCTTGCACCTTATGATCTTGATATTCTTTATACCCCCGGTAGGGGTAATCGTGTTGCGAATGCTCTTAGCCGTAAATAACAAGCAGTTGTTTCTATGATGATATCCGAATGGAACGATCTCGAGATTTTATCCACTTGTGAGATTCGAGAGAGCGTATCCGATTTATGCTCATCACTTGTTTTATGTAGCCTTGAGGCTCATCCTACTCTTTTAGACCGCATTCTTGAAGCTCAAGGGCTAGATCCTGAATTGGCTCTTCTTGGCCAAAATGTTAAGGATAAAATTGATATTGAAGGTTTGAAAGACTTTGATATTGATTCTCGTGGCGGCATTCAAAAATTTGGTAGATTTATCGTATCAAATATTGGTGATCTTCGTAAAGATATTTTAGAAGATTCCCATCGTTCTAAATTTACCATTCACCCCGGTAGCAGTAAAATGTACGCTGATATGAAGCGACTTTATTATTGGGAGGGAATGAAATCCGACATCGCTAACTTTATTAAGTGTTGCATGACATGCCAACTTGTTAAGGCCGAACATCAAAGGCCTGGTGGGTTATTGCAACCTTTAGAAATTCCAATGTGGAAGTGGGACCAAATTTCCATGGATTTTATTGATGGCCTTCCCCGTTCTCGTTCGGGTCATGATAGCTTATTTGGGTGATTGTTGATAGACTTACTAAATCTACCCATTTTATTCATGTTCGGTCTAACCGAACCGTTCCTCTTTTGGCCAAACTTTTTATGAAAGAAATTGTTAAATTGCATGGAGTTCCTACTTCTATTGTTAGCGATCGTGATCCATTGTTTACTAGTGGATTTTGGAAGAGTCTTCAAAAAGCTTTGGGAACGAAGCTTAATTTTAGCACCGCTTATCACCCCCAGTCCGATGGACAAACCAAGCGTGTGAATCAAACTCTTGAAGACCTTCTTCGAGCTTGTGTGCTTGATTTTGGTGGAAGTTGGGAAGATCATATTTCACTTGTCGAATTTTCCTATAATAAAAGCTTCCAATCTAGTATTGGTATGGCACCTTTCGAGGCACTCTACGGAAGGCCGTGCTGATCTCCTTCTTGTTGGCTTGAGGCCGGTGAGAGGCTGGTTTTAGGTCCAGACTTTATTCGTGATTCCACAGAAAAGATTGAACTTATTCGACATAGGATGAAAGAAGCCCAGAGTAGACAAAAATCCTATGCCGATAATCGAAGAAGGAAATTAGAATTTTCTGTTGGAGATCTTGTTTTTATTCGTGTTTGACCTATGAAAGGTGTTGTACGTTTCAGTCGGTCGAGAAAGTTAGCGCCTCGATATTGGGCCATTTCCTATCACTGAACGTATTGGTTCCATGGCTTATCGCCTTTCATTACCGGCTCAGTTTTCTGCCATGCATGACGTGTTTCACGTTTCTCAATTACGGAAATGCCTTCGAGATTCCGATTCTATTCTTGAGCCTGGTATTGTGGAAGAAATTGAAGTTTCGCCAAATTTAACTTATGAGCAGCAACCTGTTCGAATTATTGCTTCGGAGGTCAAACGACTTCGAAATAAAGATGTTCCTCTTGTGAAGGTTCAATGGTCCTCAAACCCTAAAGATTGCTCTTGGGAATCTAGAGAATTCATCGAGCGAACACATCCGGACTTACTTTCTAGTGCTCAATGAGGTGAACTTCTTATTTCAAATTTCTTTTGTGATAATATGCTTTTATGGTAGTTACTTTTTATTTCCATCTTATATATTGCGAGGACCCAATTTCTTTAAGGAGGGGAGTCTGTAACAACCCGCATATTTATCGATTTTATAATTAAATATTTTATTTAAATATTTTGTCGTTAATCGGATATTGGTCCGAAAAGCTACTTTTTGCAAACGTCAAATTAGGACTCGAGACCACTTCCATTGAGTTCGAAATGCCGTTTACAATCTTTTTAAGTATAAACTTTGATATGTTTGGGGTTAGTGGAATTTCACTAACTTTTCCCGCTTTGGACTTTGGGTTGGTTTAGCCTATTAAACCTAAGTTCCAACCCCTTCTCCTCATCTCTTCATAAATTCCTACCTAACTCTAGTTTTATCATTAATGGTGAGTGGAAAGGGAAGTTAAAATTCCAAGCCCAAGTTCATAAGAAAATTCAACATCCAACTCCAAAATCAAAGTTAAGACATTGGATTCAAGCTTCTTGTGTTGAGATTGAAGTGGATTGATTCTTGCTTTGCTTTGGTCTTCATTTTCATTGATTTTTGGTACAAAGGTGAGATTTTTATCTCACAATTCTATTCTATAACTATATTGGACTGTTGGGAATGATTCCCCATCACTTTAACATGTACATTTGCATTTGGTTTGGATTGGATTGGCAAAAAACTCCAACTTTTAGCGATTTTGGTGAAAATATGCATTTAGGTCGCACTGCCTCGGAATTAGGTCATTCTGGTGGAAAATTCGCCTCGGAGTTAGGTCGCAAGGTCGTAAGTCGTAGGTCGCTCGCCTTTAGGTCGTTCCCCTTTAGGTCGCTCGGCCTTGCCTACCTCGTTAGGTCGCGTGACCTTAGGTCGTTCCCCTTTAGGTCGTATGACCTTAAGTTGTTCACATGGTTTAGGCCTTTAAACCATTAGGTCGCTCGAATGAGTTAGCTCGTTGGACCTTAGGTCGTTTTCCCTTTAGGTCGCATATTCCACTAGGTCGCGGGAACCCTTAGGTCGTTGGACCTTATACCCTCTTAGGTCGGCAACCACTAGGTTATTAGCCTTGCTTAACTCGCGAACACCGTTAGGTCTCAAGCCTTTAGGTCGCATGACCCCTATCTTCCTTAGGTCGTTGGACCTTGTTTCTTTGGGTCGTTGAACCTTTTTTCCCCTAGGTCGCTCGACCTGTTTCTCCCCTAGGTCGCTCGGCATATTATCTTTATGTCGTTCGACCTATTTTACTTTAAGTCGTTGCACTTTAACTCGGCCGCATTAGGTCGCGTACATTTTAGGTCGCGTGTTTCACTAAGCCGTTAGGCCTTTACCTCGTTAGGTCGTAGGTCGCTCGACCCTATTACCTTGTTAGGTCGTGAGTCCCTTAAGTCGCTCGCTTCTGTTAGGTCGCTTGTTTCTGCTAACTCGCGAACACCCCTAGGTCGCAACCAATAGGTCGCTCGATCCTATCCTCCCCTAGGTCTTCACGAGGTCTTACCGTTTTGGATGGGGCGCTGACCCCGCACCCCTATCTTGGGGTTTGCCACCCCCCCGGACCCCCCTCCGTAGGGGATCTTATCTGAAAAACATTCAACAGAACTTGCTTTGTTGAGATGCTGAGTTCACCATTCTTCGAAACAAACTACCTTTGGCTTCTCGGTCGATTTTATGGTATCACGGCCTTGCTAAAAAGGCGGGATAACAACTTTAGAAATATGAAGGTTTCAATACTAGTAGTAAATATCAAAACTCTTTCATTAAAATGATTTCAACCCTATTTTCAATAACAAAGCTCTTTTCTTAAACCGTTTTCCAATCTACTAGTATATACAAACCTTTACCTCACTCGGATGAGAAATCTAATTAAACGGCTTAGTAAAACAAGTGGTATGAAACGCTTGCGTTCACTTCGTCGGTTAATTCTTGGACTTGTTCGATTGAACTTCTTGTGACAATTTTCTAGTGAAGATTTACAGTTTGTTCGTAAATATTTAAGTTAAGCAAGTGGTTATGGGACACGAAGCTAAACTTTTATATTTACTAGCTTAGTGTAATTGACACTTCTCGTTCATCATGACGATCATTTTATGATTTAGACTAGCAATTGTGCGATGTCTCTTTGTTTGCAAGGTTAGACTAGACCTCATTGGTGTGATTCCGACTCACATATATCTCTTTGTCTGCAAGGTTAGTCTAGACACCATTTGTGTGATTCCACTCACACATACCTTTTGTGTTGATTTCTGGAATTTATGTCATTGACTTGTTATGAGTACAAGTTTAGGGTATGATGCCCTCTTTGGATCTTTGAGAAGATTCTTGTGATATTGATTTATCTCTTATTGATTCATCTTCTGTTGATCATCATTTGCATACTTATAGTAGTATGTCAGTATGGATATTTTATGTTTATGCCATATCTTTTATTTTATATCATGTCATCTGATATTTATAGCTAGACTGATCCATTTATTATTTTCTTAAATAATACTCGGGTCAGACCGAGATGTTACAAGTGCTTCTACTTGACTTCTTCCCGGAATTTGCTACTCCGACTTTTGGCTAACTATTTAGATTAGCAGTTTTTGTTGTATACACTTGAGATATAGACTCATAGTTGTATTCTTTTGTATAGCACGTGTTGCTATTCTTTTATATTATTGTGGATCTTTTTGACCACTACTCTGATGTACACTTTCATGTGTTAGTTATATATTCATATCTTCTTCCGCCTTTGTGATATGGACGTCTGTGACTGATTTGTGTTATACTTATTTCTATGTTTGTTTCCGAAGATTATTTATAGCCACCTTGTGATAAGCAATCACATGGATGGTCGCTCCTCAACAGCCTTATTCTCCGTGCTAGTTGACAGCACTACACCGTAGTGTTCTTGGCTAGCGTGGGTATAGAGGTGGGGCGTTACAATCTATTTAGTTTCATCTAAGACTGTTGAGTAAATGGTGCACTTAATAGTTTATTTTCCATTCTGTATAATTTAAAGTTTTTAACCCGAATAACTATTTGTTTTGTTTGATATGGATAGATAATTGAATTGTGTTGATTTTGTATGATGAGTGTATGTTGTGATTGCACGTGATTGTTGTTTATATTGATTTGTTTGTTTGTTGTTGAAACAACTTTGAATGTTTCATTTTATATAATTATGAACTCTTTTTGGATTATATAAGTAAGATACAGGTTATGAAAGCAATTGCTACTGTTTTTGGTTTCATAACTAAGCGTTAATTGCCCGACAAACAGGTATGTTTTCGGATTACGGTTTATAGAGTTATTATATTATTTTTCCCGTGTTGGGATATATTATTCTGGAAATATATGTTGTATATTGTTATACTTGATATCATATTTTCTCCCGAGCCTCTCCGTACAAAGGAGACTGTGCCAAAATTTTCCGTAAATTTTGGACTTAGAAAAATTTTGAAAAATGTTTTCCAAACTTTATTAATTTGAGTATAAGAAGATTTAATAGTTATAAATTGATATATTTTATTTAAATTATTAAATTTTGTAAATTTAATTGTCTATAAAATTAATATTTTGAATAAGATGTATTGACCACTTAATTCCTTCTTTTCCCCTTCTTTTTCGCTTTCGGGGATGAAAAGTTTTGAGTGGGGGAGAGTGTAACGATCCATAAATTTCGATAATTAAATTGATTAATTTAATAAGATTTTGGTAAATAAATCTGGATTAAATAAAAATTTGAAATTTGTTAATGAATTAATAACAGGAATGAGACGTAATAATGTTAATTTTATTCATAATATAATAATAGGTTGAATAAAAAGAATGGAAAATCAAGTTTTATTAATTTATTGGAATTTAAATTTAATAATTGGATTAATTGCAAATAATTGAAATTTAAGATTTAAATATTACATAATAGAGATTAAGATGAAATTTGAGAATATTAATGTAATAAACCATGAACCAATGTTAATTTTATCTATTTGATGACAATGCATTGAATAACAAGATTTAAAATCAAATAAATGGATTTATTGGAATTCCAATTGATAATTAGTGAATTTATTTAAAATTAAGATTTAATACGGAAATGGGCAAATTAATTAACTTAAAATTGATATCTGAACTTGTCTAAATTATAGATATGTTTTAAGAACTCAAAAATGATAAAGATTGCTAATTATGGAATTAAAATCGAAAAAGGTGATTTAATTAATTAATTAAAATTTATTTATTTAACTAACTGGAAAATAGCCATTTTGGCCACTGACTCAGATTTCGACGAAACCAGTTTCGTCGGATCCGTAACGTGACTTATTATAGGATTTGAAATTTCGCAACGATCGGGCTTGTCGTTTGATCGTACGGACTCGAAACGCCTAGAAATCAATTTAATTGAATTCAATTTGAAATAACTTGATTTTAGCCTAACTTCTTCGTACGATGGAATTTAGGCTTGAAACCTGTTCCATTGTGTTTAAAATATTTAAAAACATCTATTTTGATTTATGGGTTAACCCAATTTCGTTCCGGAGTCAGAACGGGCTTTTTGGGCCATTTATCATTCAACGGTCCAAACCAATCGTATCTGCTCCTCTATTTTCAACTCTACCTATACATATGTCGTTATAACCCTAGCAGCCTTTTTATTTTTCATTTCTGTATGTACAGAAATCTCTGTTGCTTCTCTTCCTCAATGGCTGAAACCCTAAAATTCCTCAATCTAATTTCAATTCAAAATTTAAACTCCATGGACCTTATCGAATTATATACCAATACGAAGCTCTCGACGAGTGCATCTCAGATCTATAATTCATTTTTTGATTCAAAGTACCATTTTTCCAGAAATCAAGAATAAACCATGGTCATTCATATTGGATTTTTGACGATCTAACGGTGGACCGTCGACCGTTAGTCGATTGGATGGTGCCATTGTGAAGCTAGTGACGAGCAGCTCACGACTCTGACATTCATTCGTCGTCAAGTCGATTGAGTTTGCCAAAATTTGTGGTTGTTCGTCACGAATGACGGACGGTGGCCAGGCCACGTGACGCAACCGGAACTAACGTGGCTTGGGCAGTGTGGTCGGCCGTGGATGAGGAGGAGTTGGTGGTGTCTTATCGTGGCAGAGATGATCGAGGTGGCACAATAATCGAGGAAGAAGGTAGCGGCTGGTCCTCATTTCAGCGTGTTCGAATTGTGCTATAGGGTTCGAGAAGACGTGTTCTTTGCTGACGTGGCGAGTAATGGTTTGTCCTTTATTTATTTCAATTTAACTTAAATTTGCAATCGTTTAATGCGTATAACTTTTACATTCTAGGTCAGTTTCATGCACGGTTTTTTCTCCTAGGTTCCTATTGAAATTCTGGGCATTTTAACGCAAGTTTAGATGAATTCTGAGACTGTTTGAATTTTGAGTTTAAATTGGATTTAAATTCAATTTAAATTCAAAAGGTGAGTGTTTTAACCCACTCAAAACTTATAAAATTTCTTATGTTTGTTAAATTTATTTATGACGTGATTAGAAATTTATTTATGACTGTTTGGCATATTTTGAATCATCATCTCAATTCATTTGAATTTATTTGGATAAAATAGTTATTTAATTTATTATTGAATATAAACTGTTAGTAAATACCTGTAATTTATTATCTATTCTATATTTATGTTATTGATTGAATTGGATGATGATTGTGATAAATGTTTGATGATTGATATTGGATGAATGGATGTTGTATTTTATATTGTTATAAACTGCAAGTTGTTATGGATTTTTATTTCATTTGGGATTGCGGTTTGAAATGATATATAACCGTATTTATAGTTTAAATTGCGGATTGAAATGATAAATATCCGTATCACTTGACCATAAGGTAGAAAATTATATACGGACACCATGCTCTATATATAAAAATATTTAGAAATGATTTCTATGGTTTGTAAAGGAATATATGGTTTTGGATAAATATTGATTTTAGATATTATATAAATGTTATTTTATTCTTGATTTTTATGCTATATATAATTTTTTTAATACAGAATAAGCTTAATAATAAGTTGGATTTTCATTGAAGATAATATGGTTAAGTATTTAAATTATATCTTATTATAGAGTTATAATTATTTAAATAAATTAAGGTTGAAGGATAAATTGGGAATTTATTTGAAATTGAATTATGTAAGAATTAAACTCAAATAAGTTGATGTACAATTTATTAAATTTAAAATTTTAAAGGGTATGATTTTTATACTTGATTTTGGTTTAAGGTGAATTTAATGGATATTTCAAGTATAAATAAATTGAAGGAAATATTTAGTTATTTGTAATTTGAGTTTTATTTAAATGATAATGGATTTATTATGTAAAATATTTCAAAACTAAATAATGGAAAATTGAATTGTTGAATCGTAATTGCCAAACTTAGTTTTGAAATTGTTGAATACTTAAAATTTGAAATATATTGAATTTGAAATGGTTTACTCTGTGGATCAAATCTGTTTGAAATCGATAAATTTGGAATAGTTTTGGAAACTGAATTGAATTGAAATTTATGATTTGGGATTTGGTTAAACATAAAAATGTAGAAATTCGAGTTGTGTTGGATTTGATTTGTGAAATTGAAGAAGCTATTTTATTATATAAAGTATTTTAAATATTTAAACCATTAGAGTGGTGGAAGTTATGTTTCAAAGTTACGAGTTTCAAGGTATTAAAATTTGAAAGTGTTATATTCAAGTGTTTTGATTTCGAAATGTTATAACTTTGAAAGTGTTATGATTTTAGAAAAGGATATATTCGAAATGGAAATGATATCGTATTGATTTGGTTTTGAAAGGGGCAATGATAATTGGTTTTAAAGTATAAACTATTTTGAAAATGACCGCGGTGTTATAATAACGTTTGATTGTTAAAGAGGCCGTGATCGGAAGTTGTCATACTCTTTGCCAACTCCGAAAATCACTTTAACAACCGTGTACATGGTGGAGATTTCAGAATGAAGTAGGATGGTGGTGGCGTTCCTTTGAGGTATATACGTGGACCCGACTCCCGTGAGTTGGCATAAGGTGGCTAAAACAGGAGCGACTGACGGGCTAAGAAGGTAGCACCTTTTATCGAACACACTCCTTCAATACCATTCTATTACTTTGTGATTGATTGTGGCCCTTATGATTTTGGGGGTGGGCTCGAGATGGGCGGTAGTAGCTGCTACGCGTTACCACCGGTCCGGAAGCGTAATTGGTATATCTACCCTGGCATTGCCTAGTTTTGCCGTGTGTAACGTACCAAAATTTATCAATTTAAATTTGGTAATTGTTGAACTTTTGTAATATAATTTAAAAAGTTTCAAAATAACTAAATAATAAGTGATAATTTAAATGAATAAAAATTTCAAATTTCTTTTAAGTATAAAATTTGAAAAACTAAAAGTTTTATAAAAAAAATCATTTGAATCTAAATTTTATACATATATGTGAATATATATTATGTGTGCATATATGGGTAAATTTGAACTTATATACTGAACTTGATTTTTAAATTGAATTTAAATTTTAAAATAAATGCTTTAGTAAAATATTTTGGATTTCAAAATAATGTGTGTAAAGGTAATTTAGTTAATGCCTAATAGGGTTAAAAATATTTTTTCTTTTAATTTTATATATACAAGTAAAAGAGAAATGCATTTCAAAAAACAATTAAGAAGAGAAAATCATTTAAAATTTTTGTATATATCTCATGCAAGGGACACATGGAGGGTATGTAGCATATGCATTAACAAGTGTTTAAGTTTAACAAATGATTCAACAAATGTAATTCATGTAGAAGGAATTAAAACAAGTGTCATTACCTCATTTTTGTTTTCCTTAGGAATTCATAGAAAAGAAAAATAAAAATTTTATAGGGTAATTCATTTTCTTCTTCTTACTCTTTTACCTCATTTTCAAAAAGCCTAAAAGAAACAGATCTGAGAAAAAAAAAATTCAAATCCTCAAATCAGAAATCAAGCAAGTTAAAAAAAATTCACAAACCAGAAAACAAAACAAGATAAAACAGGCTTCTTTTTTCAAACTTTTAATCAGCAAACTCAAGATCAAGCACTTTAAAGTCAAGGCTATAACCAACCCAAGTTTCAGCTTAAACAAATCAAAGCTTCAGCTAACAATCTAGTTTTATCATCAGATTATCAATCAGCAATTAAAATCTTCTTCTTCCAGTTTTCAAGCCTGACAACATCTACATTTCTCTGTTATCATAAAAATTATAAGTTAAATCCTTCTTTAGAATTTAAAATTTAGTTTATGTTAAAGAATTAATCAAGTAATTACGTCAGAAGCTAAGCAACTTTAATCAATTAGTTGCAGGTAAAATAAAAATCCAGTATCAAGTTGAAATAAAAGTTGCAGTTTCAATTTCCAGAGATTCTCTCTGTTTCTATTTCTGCTTTCAGTCCCATAATAAGTGAGTAAATCTTTCAAAACCTTGATTTTTGATCTGTTGCTTGAATACATGATGTAGAAAAGTTTGAATATGGGTTTGCATGCACAAATCTATCGATGTGTATATGCATCTTGCCTGTGCATGTTGATGTACAGGGTTGCTAATCCTGTTCTAGTTCTAGGTTTTTAAAAAACCTGTCAAAACCCCAAATTCTGTATTTTAAGTTTTGTTAGATTGAAGTGTCAAAATAAAAAGGTGTTTAAATTTATTAAGATTGAATTTTAAAAACATTTAAAAGACTAATATCTAGGATATATGGTCTGGAGCAAGAAAACACTGTAAAACTCGACTCATAATTTAAATTTGAATTCTTTGATTATTCGATTTGATCATATAACCTAAATCATCTTTGAAAATTTTGATTTTTAAGATTAAAATCATGATTTTTAAATTACATTTGGAGTGAGCATTTTGACATTGAACTGGAAACGCGTATTTGGGCTTTTCTGGCGACAGAGGCTATTAGGATGGTCGAAATTTTGCCTAAAGGTGGTAGGGGAGTTGTCGAGACCAGGAAAAATGTCAGGTGATTTTTCCAGTCACCGAAGGTTGATCGGCGAAAGATCTAAGCCCTAAAATGGGTTGCGATCAGATTTGTTGCCACTGCCGCTGATCGAGTCGTTTGGGGTTTCAGGATATCGTAGTGGGGAAGGATAGCTAGGTATGGCCGGAGTATTGGACATTTCGGTGGTCGGCGTGGGGTGTTCGAGGTGTTATTCTTGTGATGGCTGTTGTGCTTACTTTGATCGAGGCAACTCGATTTTGTTTTCGAATTTTACCTGGGCTTCTTTGTGTTATGGTAGCAAGAGCGGGTCGAAGGTGGCCTGTCGGTGGTGGTCTTGGAGGCCGGAAGGTTGACGTTGGTCGGTGCAGGTGCACGGCACCATGCTGTGTGTCAGCTGTTGGTTATAGGAAGGAGCGGCGTTTGTTTCGAAGAAGGCTTCGGGGAGTAGGGGTTTGAACTCGAGTATTGGCCTGAAGTGATTTGGGGTTGTACGAGTTTGTACTTAGAAAAAAAAATTAGAAAATAAATAAATAAAGCACACGGGTAGTTTTTATGAATGACTCGAAGCAAGCCGGATGAATTTTCGGGGAAGACTCGATGTAACTTCAGGGGGTCAGCATACAAGACAGTTTGCTCAAATAAAAATGATAAAATTCAAAACTTTTAAAACAATTTTAAACTCTTGTTTTTAAAGGATAATTTTGATTTGGATTTAAAACAAATTAAAGTTTAAGTAAGACATTTTTTTAAAGTAATTTAATTTAATTTAATTTTGTCACGTTACTTTATAAAATTAATTATATAATGTAATTAAGAATGATGTTAAGATAAAATGTTATGCAAAACAATTTTCATCTCTCAAGACAATTCATGTGATAAATTTAAATTAAGTTTACAAGATAATCAAAATGGTTAACAAAGATAAGAAGGTTTATCTTTTGAATTTTTAATAAGTAATTTATGATTTACTTAAGTGATAAATGATTTACTTAAAATAAACTATTGAAATTAATTGCTTAATATTTAATGATTAATTAAAAAATAATCAAGGTTAATCAAATTGTAATTAATTAAGATAATTAATTAAGGAAATAATTAATTAATAAAAAGTAATTAATATTTAATTAATGAACAATTAAGGATTAATTAATTAAGGTAATTAGTTAAGGAATGATTAATTAACGAAGATGATTAAGATTTAATTAATTGTAATTAAGGATAACTAATCATTGATTAAAGATAATTAATGAAATTAATTATGTGATTAGTTAGTTTAAATCACACGATTGATTCATCTTAGTTGTAGATGATTGATAACTATTGTATGATGTGTACTGATTGATATCTCTGATTGTAATTGTGAGGCTATGTGATATGAATTGCTTTGTGCTGAGCTGTGATTCTGTATTTTTTTTCTATGTGAATATGAAAACCCTTTGGCCGTAAAACGGTAATTGAATTTCGATACGACAGGGAGTCGGATTCCAGTTGGTTATCCGAAACCCACATCGAACCCTAAATATGAATCTTTGTGACAAATAAATCCACATGTTTTTAAATTGAGCGCTCACTATTCGGTTTAGCCGAGAAAGGACCTATGTGTCATATAACCCATTCCGAATAGTGATACGATGAAATGGATGAGCATTTGTAGACGGTGGTGAAGACCGGATGTCTTCGAGAACGATAGGATAACCTATCGAATGAGTCTGCACTGAGTTGCCCGGTATAGAGTTCTCCATATGTGATGGGGAGTCCGATCGGTATTGTGAATGCCCGGATTGTAAGGGCTTCTTTGGAAGTCCCTACGGTTCTGTTCGAACCCGGAACAGACTTGTATGGACTGTATGTCTGACGTTACATTTTGAGATATAAAGCAGATTTCTTTCAAATACATTTCTGTTGGTGGTAGAGAATTTATTCTCTTAGCTTAACACCCTTCTTTGGGACGTACGAGCTCAGAGGTTATGTAGTTGAAGGTTATCAGTAATATACTCCCAACTTGGTAATGTGGCATGCTGAGTGCTGTTGATCATTTGTTGATCAAAGCATGGCTTTGGTGAAAAGCGTAGCTTTATGGACGAGACTTCGTCGAACCTCACAACCCGGTAATTGTGACGCCCTACCTTAATGCCCACGCTAGCCAAGAACACTACGGAGTAATGCTGTCAACTAGCGCGGAGAATAAGGCTGTTGAGGAGCGACCATCCATGTAACTTCTTTGTGCGAGCACCGATATGTCAGATAGTATAACATGCATTTCATTTAAGGAGGAAGTTTGACATACCGATACAAACTCAAAGCTATCACACGGTGGCTATAAATAAATCTTTGGAAACAAATATAGAAATAAACATAACACAATCAGTCACAGACATCCATATCACAAAGGCGGAAAAAGATATGAATATATAACTAACACATGAAGGTGTACATCAGAGTAGTGGTCATGAAAGGACCACATACACAAAAGAATAGCAACACGTCCTATACAAAAGAATACATCTATGAGTCAATATCTCAAGTGTAAACGACAAAAACTGCTAATCTAAATGGTCAGCCAAAAGTCAGAGTAGTAAATCCCTGGGGGAGAAGTCAAGCAGAAGCACCTGTAACATCTCAGTCTGACCCGAGTATTATTTATAAGAAAATAATAAACGGATCAGTCTAGCTATAAATATCAGGTAACATGATATAAAACAATAGATATGGCAAGAACATATAGTAACCATAAAGACATACTATGATAAGCATGTAAATGAAGATCATCAAGAGATCAAACAATATCAAAAGAATCTTCTAAAAGATCCAAATTCACCTAAAAAAAAGAGTGATGACACACAAATTCACCAAAACAAAAAAGCTGGAAAATCATAACAATGAAAGTCATGAAAATAGGTGAAGCACAAATTCCATAAGACTACACAAGAAATCCAGAAATCACAATATAGGAGCATGAAAACTCACAAAATGGGAGCATGAAAACTCACCTACATGTGTAACACAAAGCAAGACGCTATCTCATGGTTGCAAGCCATTAATTTTGACACACGAATGGCCCGAAGACCGTGGGGCGCTACCCCACATATGTGATGGTGAAACATCACAAGAGCGGGGTCTAGTCTCCCTCACAGACAAAGAGACATCGCACAGTTGCTAGTCTAAAACACAAAAATGATCGTCATGATCATCAAGTAGTGTCAATCTCACCAAGTCAGTAAATATATGAGTTTAGCTTCATGTCCCATAACCACTTGCTTAACTTAAATTTTTACGAACAAGCTGTAGATCTTCACTAGAAGATTATCACAAAAGGTTTTAAGGAAAAGGTTTGTATATACTAGTAGATTGGAAAACGGTTGAAGGAAAGAGCTTTGTAGTAAAATAGAGTTAAAATCGTTTTGATGAAAGAGTTTTGATATTTACTACTAGTATTGAATCCTTCATATTTCTAAAGTTGTTGTCCCGCCTTTTTAGCAAGGCCGTGATACCATAAAATCGACTGAGAAGCCCAAGATAGTTTGTCTCGAAGAATGGTCAACTCAGCATCTCAACAAAGCAAGTTCTGTTGAATGTTTTTCAGATAAGATCCCCTACGGAGGGGGGTCCAGGGGGTGGCAACCCCCCAAGTTGGGGGTGCGGGGGCAACACCCCCGCTACGGGGTTCAACACCCCCGCTACGGGGTTAAACCTGCCTGGTCAGGTCGCGGGGGTCCAGGGGGCAGCGCCCCCAGCGGGGTGCGGCGCAGCGCCCCGTACAAAACGGTACGACCTAGTGAAGACCTAAGGGAGGATAGGATCGAGCGACCTAATGGTTGCGACCTAGGGGTCAAGGGACCTAGAGGTGTTCGCGAGTTAGCAGAAGCGAGCAACCTAACAGAGGCGAGCGACTTAAGGGGTCATGCGACCTAACACGTCTAACACGCGAGTCACCTAAGGGGTTAACACGCGAGCGACCTAAGGATTTTAACACGTGAGCGACCTATCAGTTTTAACATGCGAGCTAAAATGTTTTAAGGTCTAACGACCTAACACAAGACAAGTCCGAACGACTCAAGAGGTCAAAAGGGAGTGCGTCCTATCAAGTCATCAGGATGAGTGACCTAACTGGAGCGACCTAGAGGTCATACGACCTAAGGGCAAAAACAAGGTCACACGACCTAAAGCCATGCGACCTAAAGGAATAAAGGTCATGCGACCTAAAGGGGAGCGGTCTATCTAGGTGAGTGAGGTCGAGCAACCTACGACCTAACGGCTAAACGATCCAACGGTGTTAAGGCCGAGCGACCTAGGGGGTACGCGACCTAGAGGCGAACGACCTAGCGACCAAAAAGGCCAAGCGACCTACGACTAAAAGTCCAACGACCTAATACCGAGGCGAACGACCTAAAGCATGCGAACGAGTTTAAGGCCAGAAACGAGCTATTTGGTGACCGAGACTTTTCCACGCAAACGACCTAGCATAGGTAGAACGACCTAAGTGCAGAATTATGCCAATAGCACTAAAATTTAGGGTTTTTGGCCAATCCAACTCAAACCAAACGCAAATGTACATGCTAAAGTCATAGGAAATCATTCCCAAACATCCAAGATAGTTATAGACAAGAATGTGAGATAAAAATCTCACCTTTTCACCAAATTATGAAGGTAAAGCTTGAAGGTGAATGAAGAAGCAACTGCAAGCTTGAATCCAATGCTTTTCCTTGAATTTGGAGTTGAATGATGGAGTTGGAGTTGAAACCTAGGCTTGGAGTTTCTAATTTCCCTTTCCAGTCACCATTAATGTTAAAGTTTGTGTTTGGTAGGAATTTATGAAGAGTGAGGAGAAGGAGAGAAGTGGGTTTGAGTTATAATGGCTAATCTAACCCAAAGTCCAAAGCGGGAAAAGTAAGTGAAATTCCACTAACTCCAAACCTATCAATGTTTATACTTAAAAAAGTTGTAAACGGCATTTCAAACTTAATGGAAGTGGTCTCGAGTCCTAATTTGACCGTTTGCAAAAAGTAGCTTTTCGGACCAATATCCGATTAACGACAAAATATTTAAATATAAAATCGATAAATATGCGGGTTGTTACACTACCTTAGCGCGCCTTCGACGAGTTTGTTTTGTACCACACCAATGGAGTGCCCTCTGACGACGCCTCGTACGGGGGAGATTACGGTACTGTATAGACAATGGGAATATATAAAATGTGTTAAGGTGGAAAATATAAAGCTTTAACGCTACTTTAATACCTTTACTTTACTGTAGACATATTATAATAGCATATTGTACTACATAGTAGATAGTTTAATGGATCCTTAGGAGATGTGAATCTCAAGCATCTCTTAAGTTACCGCACTTACGTTAGACACTGGATAGGAGATGTCAAACCCCGTAAACATCTCTCACGCCATTCCACTCTTATTTATTTGTCATTGATTTAACTTACATAAGATCTTTTAGTTCTGACTCGGGTGTCTTGTCTTTTCAATTCGCTCAGGTCTGCTTGAGCATTTCAGAATTTGAAGACCTTATTTCTGGAGGACGAAGACAAAGATATTATTATTATTTACTATATTGTTCAACTGCATTATTATTTATTGTTCTCTGGTATGTGTAACTCTGATTCGATATTGTATTGGTATAATTAAATGTTTTGTAAACAGCTTCATGAACTGTTACTTGATTATTATATTTTTTCATTCCGTTGTAAGATTCTGTTTTGCTTTATTTCTTTCTCCTTTTCTTATTCACCCCAATAACAATCCGCCCTTCTGTATGGTTTGAGTCAGCACATGTGTCTGCTTAAAGCGTCCAAAAGGGCAGGATGTTACAGTTGGCATCAGAGCTTTGGTTTAGCGAAAACCTTAGCTTTATGGGGTCTGACTCTTTATTAATAGGGTAGTAATGCCCTATGATGAGTCATAGAGTTTATATATAGAGAGAGCGTATTTGTTAGTGTTATAAAAGCTTTTTATATTGTGTTAATTTGTTCCATTTTGTATTTATAAATTCTAGCTGGTGCGTAGGACGCTATGACATCGATAGAGATTTCTAAACACTTAATAGGACAGACCGACAATATTGTTTCGAATATAGGTGAATGAATAAATTTTGCCAATTGTATATTTTTATATATAAAATGATAATTTTATAAACGATATATTTGGTTGTAGTATATATTTTTTGTTAGGCAGTGCAATTTATAAATATTGATTGTAAAATAAAATTTACAAATAAAATGAGAATAAATTGGAAATTTAGAACTTAAGTTCCGGGATTTTTATAAAAATTTCTTTCGAATGATTTTGGAATATAATAATAATATTATTCAGAAGTATTTTTTGATATAAGTATTTCAATATAATTTGAAAGAATTGCTTTAAAGAAATTTTGGAAAGAAATAAGTTCTGTACTCCCCTCTCCATCGTTGGAAAGTAGTTTCGGTGATGATTGCATGCATCATCGACATTCATTTTCGAGTTTCAAAGTGGGAAGGCCACTGCAGTAGTTGTACCGCAGATTTGATAAACAAAGATAAAATTTAAATTTCTTTAAATATAATTGGATATATAAATTTTGAGTATATACATCCTTCTATTGTTTTAAATTATTTAAAATGGAACCCGGTGTTTAGTTCTTAAATTTCTGTCGATTAATAGTTTCAATTATTGTAATGAAATGGAATGTAACCAATCAATAATTGGAACCTCTAAATGAAATAAGAGATTAAATGCTAATTTATAAATGAAATTACAAGAAAGTCAAAATTTGTAACCCATAAAACAAAGGATATGATTAGTGAGCATTAAATTAATTAAATGAAATAAGATAAACTTGTGTAACTTTCAATTGCATTCTTAAAGCATATATATATATATATATATATATATATATATATATAATTACCAAATATTAAAAGTTGAAATGTTTAATAAGAAAATGTAATAGAATATTATACAAGTAAAACTTAAAGCAATGAAAGTATTCAATGAAATTGCTTTATAAACAAGAAATTGATGTTATAGTTGTTATAAACTTAAGTTATAATCGAAATATTACTACAATAAAATGTGATGGAAAGTAAGTATTGTAAGTAAGTGATTATAAACTTAAGTTAATGAATTGATATGCTGAGTAATTGAATTGAATATGAGTACTATAGATAAATGAAAGTAAATAAATGAAATTAAGTAATGAATGAATGAATATAATGTAATAAAAAGAAATTGATATGATATGAATAAATGAAAAAGGATTTTTGTAAGTAATAAATGAAATAACCATAGAATGAATGAATGGAAATTGAATGTTGTAAGGAATAAATGTAAAAAAGAGAGATGATCATTGAGAAATGGAATTTAAAAGAATGAACTAGATTATTGCTTGAAACTGTTTTTTGTGTTGGTTTATATATTGTTTGGGAAATGATACTTCTAATTGTTGGATGTATGAATAATCTATTGAGTTTTATCTAAGACTGCTGAGTAAATGACATGCTTAGTAGTTATTTGACATTCTATGTGATTAAAATTATCTTAACCCGAAAAAATTATTTATTTGGTTGATATGGATGGATAACTGATTTGTATTGATTTCATATGATGATTGTATGTTGTAGTTGCAAGTGATTATTGTTTTATATTGATTTGTTTGTTAGTGGTTGAAACAACTTTAATATTTCATTTTATATAATTATTAACTCTTTTTGGATTATATAAGTGAAATACAGGTTATGGAAGCAATTGTTACTGCTTTTGGTTTCATAATTTAAGCGTTGTTTGTCCGACAAATAGACATGTTTTCGGATTACGGTTTTCTAGCGATTTTATATTATTTTTCCCCCTGTTGGGATATATTATTTTGAAATATATGATATATATTGTTATATTTTGATTTTATATTTTCTTCTGAGCCTCTACGTACAAAGGAGACTCTGTCGAAATTTTTTGTAAATTTTAGGCATAGAAAATTTTGAGAGATGTTTTCCAAATTTTACTAGTTTGAGTATAAAAGGATTTAATGATTGTAAATGGATATACTTCATTTAAATTAGTTAATGCTGTAAATTTTTTATTTTTATAAATTTAATATTTTGAATAAGATATATTGATTGCTTAATTCTTTTTTTCCCTTCTTTTTCCTTTTCGAGGACGAAAAGTTTTGAGTGGGGGAGAGTGTAACAGGCCGTAATTTTTGTTAATTAAAAATAGTTAAATTAATAAGAATTCGGTAATTAAATATCGAAAGAAATAGAAATTGGTAATTTAATGATGATGTAATAACTAAAATGAATTGTAAAAATGTTAATTTAAGCTAGTTATTAACAATTGAAATTAAATCCCAATAAATGAAATAATGTAAAGATCATACTTGGTTATAAATTGAATATATGAAAACAAATGTAATTACGGAATTAATTAATGAAATAGTACAATAAATTGTAATTGAGTAGAATCAATATTATGTAAGTAATTATAATAGTTGATTGTAAATAATAAACCCTTACAACGGTGATCAAAAGTTAAAGGGTAACAATTATTATTAGTTACATGTTTATTTAGTTAGTTGAATTGAAATTAGAAATCAATTGTAATTAAATGAAATTAAGATAAAACTTGAGAATAATAACGTGCTAAGATATAAACTAATGTTAATTGTACCCATGAGATGACAATTTATGGAATAACAAGATTTAAAATCAAATAAATCGATTTGTTGGAATTTCATTTAATGAATTTACTGAAATTGAAATTAAATACGCTAGTTGGTAAATTAATTAAGTTTGAATTGATATCTAAGTTGTTTAAATTATTGTAATTGTTTAAGAAGTCAAAAATGATAAAATTGGTCCATTGTAGAATCGAAATTCGAAAAGTGATTTAATTAGTTAATAATAAATTTATTTAATTAACTGAAATATAGCCATTTTGGCAACTGACACGGATTTCGATGAAACCAGTTTCATCGGATCCGTACTAGCAAGCCATGGTAGGATTTCAAGTTTCATAATGATCGGACCTGTCGTTTGATCGTACGGGCTCGAAATGCCTAGAAATCAATTTAATTGAAATCAATTTGAAATGAGTTGATTCTAACGTAACTTCTTCGTACGATGGAATTAGGACGTGAAACTTGTTCCATTGAGATTAAAATATTTGAAAACATCCATTTTGATACATGGGTTGATCCATTTTCGTTCTGGAGTCGAAACAGGCTTTTCGGGTCGTTTATTGTTTGACTTTTCGAACCAATCGAGCCCATTCATTTCTATTTTGTTTTTCTTATGTATATGTCATTATAAACCCAACGTCATTTCTTATTCCTCATTTCTGTAAGAACAATTCTATTTTCTCCTCCTCTTTCACTGGAAGACAAAACCCTAAATCCCAAACTGCAAATTCAAATCAAAAATTAAATTGAAAATCATACTATTCATACTATATCGAACTATATATCGATTTGAAGCTCTCGAAGGGTGCAAGACAATTATGCGAATCTTTCCTCAATCTGGGTTGTTGTGTGGCCGAAACTGGCTAGCTTATTCCCAGCTATTCATTTGATGGTTTCGATTTCAGCGGTGGATCGTCATCCTTACGACGATCGGGTGGTGGCAACATGTAGGGGCGTAGAGGAATGTAGATCGGTGCGGCTACTTAGGGTCGGTGTCGTGTTGATTGGATGCGATTTGCAAATGATCGGAGCGACGGTGGCCGTCATCTTGGATCCATGATGGGCGTGAATGGCATAGGAAGGGGTGGCTTGGAGTGAGGGTGGTGGTGGAAGGCTCTGACCTTGGGGGCACGGCCTATGGCAACGGCGTTGTCTTGATGTTCATGGTGGCTTTCGTGAGCAGGTTGGGTTCGAGCGAGATACGAGGATTTCAAGCAGGTCAACGAGGTAGATGACGTGTGAAATTTATTAATATTTTATTTACTTGTAAATTCAATCGTATAACATCTATCTAACATAACTTTTGCATACGAGGTCTGATTCACGCGCGGTTTGTTTCGCTGGGATCGTATTGAAATTTTAGACATTTTGATACTAGTTTAGACAAATTCTAAGACTGTTCAAATTTTGGGTTTAAATTGGATTTAAATTCAATTTAAATTCAAAGGTAAGTGTTTTAAACCACTCACAACTTCAACAATTTCTTATGTTTTTTAAATTAAATTTATGATGTGATTATGAATTTGTTTATGACTGTTTGGTATAATTTTGAATCGTCATCTTAGTTAATTTAAATTTATTTGAATTAAATCGTCATTTAATTTATTATTGAGTATAAATTGCCAGTTAAATACCTATTATTGAATATCAGTTCTATATTGATATTTATTGATTGATCTGGATGATGATTGTGATGGATATTGATTGTTGATATTGGATGAATGGATGTTGTATTTTATATCGTTATAAACTGCAAGTTCGTTATGGATTTTTATTTAATTCGAGATTGCGGTTTGAAATGATATATAACCATAACATATTAAATTGCGGATTGAAATGATAAATATCTGTATCACTTGACCATAGGGTAAAAAATTATATATGAACGCTGGATTGGTTAAACTAAATGATTTTAAAATCCATAAATTTTTAAGTTTAATCAATTGATGTTTTGAAATAAAATTTGATTTATATAAATTGAAGTATTATAGAAAAATCAAGTTTTGTGTTGAAATATGAATTGGTTTAAAAGGTAATTTCTTTAGGAAATTAAATCCAAAGTTTAAAGTTACACTTTTATGTATAAATGAAATTCTATCGAAATTGAGTTATTGAACTTGTTTGAAAATAAATTTGAAATATTTTGAAATTGGAGTAATCCGTATTGATATTTTGAACATGGATTGAAACGATATGAAATTCGATAGTTTATTTAAATTTGGTTCGTCGATTTGGAAATTTGAAATGGTCCAAATATGTTGAAATGAAATAAATAGTTTAATTTGATATTAATTTCAAACTCATATTTTAATATAAACTATTTTAAAAATATATTATTTTAAAATTTATAATTATTAAGACTTTCAAATTTATTAAACTATTTAATTAATATTAACTATATGAATTATGTTAATCTATTTTAAACCAATTTAATTTATTTTAAACTAATTAAACTATTTTAATTTATTTTAAATCTAATTTATCTATTTTAAAGCTATTTAATCTATTTTAATTACATTTAATCTATTTTGAGTCTACAATAATTATTTACAACTATTTAAACTATTTTCTTCCAAATTCCAAACCAAGTAAAATGGATGGGTTTATATTCAAATTTCTCGATTTTTATAGTGAATATGGTTAATGATGTCATAACCTAAGTCGGGGTTTAAAAGTTATAACTAATCGAAATGATGGTTTTGAAGCAAGGACTTAACCTATTTTGGAAATATGATTTTTGGAAGAAATATGATTTGAAAGTGGTATAGTTTTTGAGAACACGATATTTTGATATAAATTGTGAATTTGACTTTGAAAGGAAATATATTATCGACCTATGATTTCAAAGGCGAATATGATTTCGAAAGTAAGTAATAATTTCGAAAGCGATATGGTTTGAATTGAATACGATATTTTGATATCAAATATGTAATGATTTTTGAAATGTAAAAGAACCATCTGATGTGTAATAAGCGATTGGTTATCAAAGAGACCGGGATCACATGTTGTCATACTCTTTGCCAATACCAAAATCCATTTTGACAACTGTGTACGAGGTGGAGATTCCAGAAGGAAGTAGGATGGTGGCGACGATCCTAAAGGTAGATTTGCATGGGCCCGACTCCCATGAGTTGGCTTAGGGTGGCTAAAATAGGAGCAATCGACGGGACAAGTGAGGTCATTCCTCTGATCGGGCATACTCCATCGACACTGTATTCTGACTTTTAATTTATTTGGTGGCCACCTTTCGATTTTTATTCGAAAGTGTGTTTCAAGGTGGGCTGTAGTAGTTGCTATGCGTTACCACCGGTCCGGAAGTGTAATTGGTATGTCTACCCTGGCATTGCCTAGTTGTGTCGTGTCACCTACCCTAGCGCGCCTTTTACGAGTTTGTTTTATACCATACCTATGGAGTGCCCTCTGACGACGCCCAGTACGGGGGAGATTACGGTACTGTATAGACTATGGGAATATATAAAATGTGTTAAGGTGGAAAATGCAATGCCTTAACGCTACTTTAATACCTTTACTTTACTGTAGACATATTATAATAGCGTACTGTACTACATAGTAGATAGTTTAACGGATCCTTAGGAGACGTGAATTCCGAATATCTCTTAAGTTACTGCACTCAAGTTACACACTGGATAGGAGATGTCAAACCCCGTAAACATCTCTGATGTCGTTCCACTCTTATTTATTTGTCGTTGATTTAACTTACAAAATATCTTTTAGTTCTGACTCAAGTGTTTTGTCTTTTCAATTTGCTCTGGTCAGCCAAAGCATTTCAGAATTTGAAAACCTTATTTCTAAAGGATGAAGATGAAGATATTATTATTATTTACTATATTGTTCCACTACATCACATTGTTCTGTTGCATTGTTATTTATTATTCTCTGGTATGTGTAACTATGATTCTGTATTGTATTAGTATAATCAAATTTTTTTTAAATAGCTTCATGAATTGTTACTTGATTATTATATTTTGTTATTCTGCTGTAACGACTCACAAATCCGTACCCCTTGAGTCAATACTATTCTACATCAATCAACTCAAGTTGAACAGAAATACGAACCATTAGGGTTAAAGAAGAAGAGGTAGAAGAAGAGAAAACAGAAAACAACAACAGAATCTTACCATCGCAGCGGAATAAAATATAATAACTATTCAATGATTCTTTACACAAAAGAAAACTATATCTCTTTATACATACATCATCAGAGTACATCATCAGAGTTCCACATCAATAACATACAACTGGATACACAACCGAATAATAATCAAATACGGGAGTACGTATCACCATCCTGCTCGTCTCCTGAGCTCCACAGCATCACATCCTGTATCCTATAATACTCGGTCTGACCCGAGCATTATATTTAAATAACACCCGAGTCAGTCGGGAATACCAGCGTGAGAAAACCACACCCAAATTGATTATTAAAGTTTCAAAAATCCTTTGAAAACAAAAGAATCTCGTAAGACCACGCCACAAATAAACATGTCGGGTTTTTACCTTACGATAGCTAAAACACTTTTTATCAAAATCCTCTGATATTATAATAGGGTCTATATACAAATACTTATTAAAATAGCCCAAATTGTTACATTCATTAAATTCCAGCTACTAGCCAGTCGTGGGTAATACAAACAAAACTCGTAAAAGGCGCGTAGGGAGAATGGATTTCCAACTAATGACTAGGCACTGGGGTATCACCTGTCACGGTACCTAGTCTAGATCAGTATACTGAGGATCACTCCCGACCCCCTGCAACACAAGACCGGGACTATCCCTTATTGGATAATCCCGAATAATATCAGCACACGGTTGTGATCAGCAACCGCACCACTAAGCCGAAACAAAAGGGACATCTAGACAGGGATGACTTCACCATGAAGTGGGTGCTACCCACCTAGCCTTGCTGCATAACCCCTGATTTTCAGTCATTCCCGGTTGATGAGGCTTGAGGCTAAGCGTTACCTTTTTAGAACATATCCCTTAGAATGCTCACTGTCCACCCCACAATGTTCTGAAAGCATTCAATCCATACCAATCCGCCCCGGGTTCGAACAGAACCGAAGGCACTACTCCTACTACATCCATTTTGGAAATATCCTTAGGATTAGTAGCGACTAGCCCTTGCACTTCACTGCTCCATCTTCGAATCCAAACTCGTTTTCCACGAAAACGTACAAACCGGATCGAAATGGTTTTCGAGAATTTGATCCCGATTCCGGTCTCTTCAAAACGACCACCGCATTGGCCAATATTGATAGTCAGTGATTTAACTATCAATTAACTTTCACAAACATTCATCAAACAATAAATAATTTCCCAAATTATCTATTTATCTCACAATATCTTCGCGAGATATATTTCCACTTTTCAAATCTTTTTAAAAACAGTTTCAAACTATCTTCCTTTTTCAGAATAAATTTCTCAAATATTTTCTATTTCCACTGAAATCACCAAGCACAAAACTTAAGATTTTCAAAATAATTTAAGAACTCTTTATTGTAAAAATATGTTTTAATGTTTAAATTTAGAGAAAACTACTTTAATACTTTATTTTTATATATATATATATGCACTTTAGGAATATTTAAAATAAGGTTACTGTATAAAATATAAAACTAGATTTTTCTCCTTTAAAACGAAATACTAAGTCACCTTTAAATTACGATAGTAGATTTGAAAAATACTTACTTTAGAATTTAAACATTTAGCAATAATAAATTTTCTAAAGATGCTTTTTAAAACAACATTAAAACTTCAACTTATATTTAAAAATTTACTTTGAAAGCGTACTTGGCTATCCAGGGAAATATACTTCTCTTCACATCCTTTAAAAATAAGCCCTATTTATTTTTAAACAAATTTTCTCATTCCTTTAATAAATTCCCACCTTGAATTTTATTCTTCCAAACATCCAATTTCAAACACTTAAATCAATTTCCAAATTGATTTCCAATTTACCCCATTTGAAATAAATTTCTTTACTCAATACATTTCAAAATCCATTTATTGACTTTATTTTTTATTTTATAGTTTTGATTTTAAATCTTTTAACTAAAACATACTAATTTCAGATATTCCAAATTTCTTCTTTATTCTTTTCAATAATTTAAATCTTAAATTTAAAATAAATGCTTTATTCTTTTAAATAATAACACTGAAGTTTAAAATTCATTATCTTCCTGTTTAATCAAAAACCCCTTTTCATATACGGAATGTATTTATTAGAATTTTAAAACCACTATTATTCTTATCCAGTTCATTTCTTAATTTATTTGCATTCTCTATAATTATTTCACTTCAAATTCTCTTCCTTTTATTTTCCTTTCAAAATCCAATTCTATATATTTTGATAACACAGTGTACCGAAATATATTCAAGTAAACCATAACATTCAATATTCCAATTATCAATAACATTCATCACGGAATATCGAATATTCATAACAGAGAATATTAAACAATATAAATAATTTGAGGAATCCAGTTGGATCCCTCCAACCTGTTTTCCCTGCATCTACAGATGTTAGCACAACATAAAATATCAATTCCACTTCGAGGTGGAATATCGTGGTATATGGGATTAAATATAATATCATCCGCTATTATGCGGCATATAGGGTCTCATCCGCTATAAAATGCAGAAAATCAATCATTCCAAGACATATTATATACTATAATATAACACATCAAATCAATTCAACCATCCAACCAATTATTTAAATTTAACCATTTAAACTTAAATCAAACCCAGATGAGTGAGATTAACTCACCTTTTACTTAATTTTGCAGTCCATCCAACCCAACTTGATTTTCCATGATTTCAGACCTTGCATAAACATTAGATGTTTTATTAATATATGGACAAATCGAACAATTTATTTCCCATTTTGAAATTTAATTAACAAATGGTTTTAGTTTTAAACTAACTTCCCTTTAACAATCCTAAAATAGTTACATAAGTTAGTTAAACAAATTTATCTCCAATAATACATTATTTTAAAAGTTAAACTAGTGGATTCAAAATATGTATACGTTTATTTATTTTATTTTAGCATATATATTAAAACAAAAACAAAAATGGTTTTTATATTACACTATTATATAAAAAGAAAAAATTCTTCAAATCTTATCTGTATATATATCTTTATCTGTATATAATAAAGACAGTAATTTCTTAACTGTAAAACTTTTCATTTTTATATTTACATAAAATGTTTTTAAACTATATGTATTTTCTTCCCAAATCTGAATATACATATTTAGTAACTTTTAAATAAATAAACTAATAAAACAGGCTATACCTAATTGCCTCCAGACCAACGCGGCATCCACGATACCCAACCCTAATCAAAATCGCGTCCAAGCTTCGACGATCGAACGTCGACACCACCAGAACCTCGGTCTCGCCCAAACCCTGTGTACGCACTCCACTCGAGCTGCCCTGGTCGTGAACCTCGCCTCGATTCTCGAACTAGTATGCACAGACCAACTCGACGTCGAATGAAGGCGAGAGGAGTTGATTATGTAAGAAAACGAACTCGATTTCAAAATCGAGTGAAGAGGAAGAGGAATGCGTCTTGAGGTTTTCATTTGAAGTATCGTTCATCAGAAACGAAGGAATTACTTCGATTTGAAAAGAGGTGAAATAAAGAAGAAGAGAGAGGAAAAATGAGGGCTTAGGCCATTTCTTTGAGTTGACGAATTGAAAGGAAGCAGCACGATTTTAAGAAGAACGAAGGTGGCTTTCGATAAGATTTTAGCCTCTGGTGGAAGACAAAAAGCACGAGATTAAGCAGAGAGGGGTAGGTCGGCTTGTGTGTTTTTAGGGAACGAAATGATGTTTTGTAGGCTATGTGAGTATATATGTTAATCAAGGAATATATATATATATATATATATATATATATTTAGATTTTTAAATCGTTCCGAATTCGCAACTTGAAATCTCGAACTCCTATCGAGGCGTGCCGCTAGAAGTCCATAATGTTATACTTCTATTACGAATGCAATGGAAAAGGTTTCGAGTCCTAATTCGATCGTATGGAGAAGATAGCTTTTTGGACTCAGTTATTATATTAAATTTTCGATATAAATTTCAATGCGTTTATGTATCGTATGCTCACACAACAACTCCGAACGCAACGAAATTTGAAACCCGATAGTAATACACTATTACGGATCCAATGGAACTGGTTTCATCGAATTCCACGACTGTGTCTCGGAAGGCTATTTTTAAATTCAATTTAAACGATATATTTTTAAATCTTGACAAAACACTTCCAAATTCACTTTTAACATTCAACTATTTTCAGTACTACCAATATAAGTCTTACAAGCCTTCAAGTTATTTTTAATAGGCTTACAACTGGAGATTCAATATTTTACCCAACTTCAAATTATTTAATTTAATAATTAAATTACCAAATAAATGGTGATATTTGAATTCAAGTTAAAAATTAACCTTTAAACAAATTAAATATTCTGATTTTAAATGCTCGAAAATTCTGGGTCGTCACATTCCTCCCCCCTTAAAAGAATTTCGTCCCCGAAATTACTAGTTAGGAAGAATGGTCCGATACCCGTTTACCTTTTTCCCAAAACCAAACTGTTTCTAACAATTTCCCAAAACAATCTTTTTATTTAGAACACCCTACCACTGTTCCTAACTTTCCAAACTTCTCCCATTAGGTTCGCACCAATATCATATACCCAACTATTCAAATTTCAATTTAAAACCAAATTTAAATTTTCAAAATTTTCTCATAAAAATTCTAACTCCCTAAATTTCTGAAAAATTTTGCCAGCGTCTCCTTTGCGCAGCTAGCTCGGTACAACTACAAAATGCCTCTATGGGCTCCTAAATTCCAAAAGAAAACAAAAAGCCATGTGGCTAGATCAAAACCCAATCAAATTTCATACAAAAATTTAAACACATTCCTTTTTGTCGAGCAATTCAAATTTATCTTCTGAAATCAAAACCAATTTTCCTTTCCCTTTATAATACCTGCATTTCCTACTTAGTAATAATATCCAATCACAACATTCAAAAACATTTTATTGACTTCCTTACGAAATGTCAATATCTATTCATTCAAGTCGTATGATGTACATTTATTTTATTAAATCTACACTCAAATGTTTATAAATTTTCCCGACACCCATATTACTTAAGAATTCACCCTTTTTTTCTTAAGTTTAATATAAGCATCCCATATGCTTCTTATATTTAATTTCACTTCACCACTTTAGTTTATATCTACTTTTATTCCAATTGGTTCTCCCATTTCCATATGAATTCAATTTATCTTCAATTCTGAATATTGAATTTTATTTCCCATTTATAACTGATTCATAACATTATTTTAAATTAGTTTCGTCCACTAATTTATTTCAATTTCCAATTTGAAATCATTTTGTCGCTAACAAAAATTTTCCTAAAAATTTTCAAAAAAATTTCCAACTCCCAAAATTTTCGAAATTTTTTGGCAGAGTCTCCTTTGTATAGAGGAGCTTTTGCAATTTGACAAGAGATATAAATATATATACATCGACCCACCCGGTCGGAAAAACAAAAACAGTTCATATTTCCTATTTTTATTGCGTAGGCGTACCTTTATTAAGCATTTTTAAGCAAGTGACTTATTATTTAGCAATTAGCATGCCCAAAATCCAACCAAACGGCTTCCTGATACCTGTACTTACTCAATTCAAACATATAAGCACTAAATATATGCAATTTTATTAACATTTCCCTTGCTTTCAATAGCTAACACATACATATAATGCACGTTATATAATTTTCATAAGCGCATATAAGGTTCCGACACTTATTACAATTGCTTACAACTAATCCTCAAACCATTCCATTTAGTTTGAGTGATTTACAACCTACTCGCTTATATTCAATGTTTATGCCAAAATTGGTCACAAACCCCAAATATCGTGAAAGCACCAGTGTATGAATACAAATCAATAATATTCAAACACAAATCTCAGATCTCAGCAAATATTAAACAGCAATCCAAAAGTAAAGCACAGAGACACAAGTTATATGGTGGTTCGGCTATCTCCGGCCTACGTCCACTCCAAAGTTTTATCCTTTTTATTGATTATCCTTGCTGGTTACAAGTGATACAGCAGTTACAAAGTCCAAAACTCGAAATAAATAGCCGTAATGATGTTATGGAGTGATTCTGACAACGTCCGGGCGTGCTTTCTCTCTCCAAATTCTCCGACCCCTTTTCTGAATGACCAGGGGCTCTACTTATTGGTGTAGGAGGCTGATATTTCTCCTAAAAATCCGGTAGACCGCTTCTAGCACGTGAGGGGGCCCACACGGCCGAAACCTGGAGATCCGGGCCTACTTTGGGATCGATTCGAAGTAAGGTTCGAATCGATCAAGAAACCATCCAATTGAGCTGAAATTTGATGTGAACAATCTTCAACATGTATGTAAGCTCCTGTAAAAAATTTATTGCATTTGGACCAACTGTCTGGAAGATATGATGGATTCGAGATCAAGGCTTCGTGCGCACTGCCTGGTTCGAACCCATGCTTCGAATCCACCTCCTCCGAATCCATTGCTTTGAATCCCTCTTCTTTGAACCCATTGCTTCGAACCCCTCTTCTTCGAGTCCATTGCTTCGAATCCACAAAGCCGACTCCCAACGTATCCTTCCTGAACGCTCTCCTTGCATTGACTCACAAACGATTGGTACGAACCACTCAGCTAGAATCCAAACATTTCCCTTTCGTATCGATCCAATACTGATCGATACGAAGAACATCCGCGCATCCATTCCGTCATATTACATCGAGGTGAAGTACATCGGTTCATAGTAAACTCCATACGCCTTTCTATTTAAATCCAGCCATCGAGCCAAGATCCATCGACCTTTCCCACCTGATCGATACGAACGCGGAGTTCGTGTCCATATTGATTGATACGAATGCTATCCATTCGAAGCCATTCCAACCTAATCGATACGAAGGGAATCGATTCGAAGAACCTCCATATTTCCTTTTGATCGATACGAACACTATCGAGTCGAACCAACACCTAATGTGAACCTCTCAGAGCCGAATCCATACCAATCGATACGAAGTGTGTCGATTCGAACCATCCCTGTGCCTTGCCCTCAATTGATGCGAACCTGATGGGTTCGAATCCGACGGATTCGAACCGAGCACCACCTTGACCCCCTCGATGGATTCGATCAGCATACCTCTCCTACCCTGAATCGATCATAACTCCTCCATACGAACTCCGATTAACCTGAAATTTGAAACATAGCCTTTCCTAGTCCTTATCATCATTTCCAAATAATTTTGTCCCGATCGGAGTTTAACCAAATTTTGACGATATCGATCGTAGCCTCGATTCCAACCGATCTCCAATCCTGATATCCATAATTCCTTGCCAATTTGTTGATATTCCAGTTTTGACCAAAAATGGGATAACACTCAGCCCCCTAAAACATGCCTTGTGATAACAAGGCGTGTTTTGAATAGTTCTGAATCCAATATCCGAAGACCATAGCCATATTGCCAGAGTATATCATCCTTGATTGCTCCGAGTCGACGTCCAATTCCAGATCCAATAACCAAAGCCTTAGCCACTTCCATATCCATTCGAACTTGACAACCGAGTCCTAACCCATCCTTATCCAATAGCCAATAACCAGATCCAGGACCTCTCCGGGTCGATATTCGAATCCATAACCTCTCCGGGTTCTTGCCAAGCGTGATGCACACCCTACGACCGTGGTCCAGTGTCCCTTGATGTTGAGCTAACCTCTCCGGGTTCTTGCCAAGCGTAATCCACACCTGACGACCGTGGTCTAGTGTTCCTGGACGTTGAGCTAACCTCTCCGGGTTCTTGCCAAGCGTAATCCACACCTGACGACCGTGGCCCAGTGTCCCTGGACGTCGTGCTAAGCCATGGCTTAAGTCCTAAGCCGAATCCTGGTCTTTCCGGACCCTTGTTTAGCATAGTCCATACTCAACGACCTGAAACAATAACCGATAATGCGGGGCCTAAGTCCTAGGCAGAATCCTGGTCACTTCGGACCTTTGCTGAGCATAGTCCATACTCAGCGACCTGAATGAGTCAATTTACCACGTTCGGGCAAAGTGACTCACCCCTTTCCAGGCATAATTCATACCCGACGACCATTTATTAAAAACCAGATGAAAATCCAATCAAAATCCAACCCAAAATCCAAATCCAAACCAGAAAACCAGAAATCCAAAGCAGCATTCAAAATCAAAAACAATCATCCAAAGGAAAATCTAAATCAAAAGAAAGCAAAACCGGGAGCTCAATCCAAACTCCAAAACCAAAATCCAAAAAGAAAAGCGGTGTCCAATCCAAAAGCAAAACATAAATTTCACCAACCATAGCATTGCAGTTTATCGTCATTCAGAGCATGCCTAGGGGCTATCTCCATCCTCGTACATGTGTAAATGACTTGGTTGCTTGCCAATAATTCGCGACTTATTCCATATTATCCTAGTCAATGGATGATCAACCGACCGTCGTCCCTGGGCCTCGCATCATCAAGGTGTGAGGTGGTCAGTGGTTGCTCCTGCTCCACCGCTGAATTCCGAGTTCCAACATATTGTGGTAGTATTCCCTTCCTGACATGTTCCTCGATTATGTCCTTTAAATGCCTACAGCTGTTGGTGTCATGCCCGTCTAAGTCATCGAAGAGACAATGCCTCCCTGATTCCCTCTCTCGTTCGGAAGGCTCTCTTCTAGCTGGCCTCCGGTAGGGAAGGCGATTCCGAGTATCCAGGTATATCCGCTCCAGCGTCTCGCTCAATCCTGTATATGTAGAAAACTTTGGATCCTTCCATCGCTTCCTAGCGTTTCCAGAATCATCGTCCAACTTCCTTTTCCCTTTGTCTTTATCCAAACCTTTGTTGGATGGTCCTACATCCTGAGTTGCATTAACCCCTTTCACCTTTAAATCCGTACTCGCGTCGTCTTGCCGGAGGAACCTTTCTGCCTCATGAAAGAATTCATCGAGATCCTGTGGGGGATCTAATATCAGAGACACCTTAAAATCCGAGTCCTCCCAGACTCCTGATACTGCTGCCATTAAAACCATCGATGGATCAGGCCGATCCACCGAAGCGACTGCCGCCCTGAATCGAGTTAGAAAAGCTCTAAGCGATTCATCCATCCTTTGCTTCACCGATGTTAACGTCATCACATTCTTCGGCCTCTTGATGTGAACCCGAAATTGTCCCGAAAACTTTTCTACCAATTCCCTCCAAGTCCTTATAGATCCTTCTTCCAGCTGCCTAAACCACATTGCAGCTAAGTCTGTCAAGTACAAAGTGAAGCATCGGGCCATCACTTCCTCCGAAGCCCCCAGCACCTCCATGTGTCTGGTGTACCTCATCAAGTGATCCGTTGGATCTGCCTTGCCATCATATACCTCTACGCTAGGCAACTTAAACTTAGGTGGATTCTGAGCCATCCTTATTTCCCGAGCAAACGGACTCCTGTTCATTCCTTCCAAGTCTCCGTTGGCCAAACCACCTCGCACGGTTTTCCTAATCATCTCTACCAATCCAGCGTTGTCTGTCAGGGGTTGCCCCCGAGGGAACTTCGGTACATACTCTTCATGTGGCTCGTTAGTAGCAACGTTGGTTCTAGCCTGTTGTATTCCTTCCAAAGGTCCTCCTGTGTGGGATCCTACGGGCCTGCCCCCAAGCCCTTGTCGATTGCCCTTTGGCTCTGTATCCTGTCCTCCATTGGGTTCCAAAACCCTAGCTCCTTGTCCTGCATCCGCAGCGGCTGTAGCCATCCCTAAGTTCTGGGTCCCTGCAGCTCTCATCTGCTCCAAGAAAGTCTGCATCATCTCCTGTTGACTCTTCAACAACCTCTCTTGTAGTAAATTTGTTATGGCTTCCATTTCATCCCGGGTTATGTAGATCGAAGCCGGTCCTTCCTCACCTTCGGAGGATGCTTGTTGACTTCCTTCCTATTGGCTTCTCTCAGCCCTTAGCCTTCTGCTATTCTGCCTAGTCATTGTCTTCAAATCCGAACTCCTTAAAACCTTCAAATCTGAACTTCAAATCCGATGTAGCAGGTGCTAGTCCTTCTCAGTGAAAGCACCAAAGTGTTTGTGCCAAAATTGGTCACAAACCCCAAATATCGTGAAAGCACCAGTGTATGAATACAAATCAATAATATTCAAACACAAATCTCAGATCTCAGCAAATATTAAACAGCAATCCAAAAGTAAAGCACAGAGGCACAAGTTTTATAGTGGTTCGGCTATTTCCGGCCTACGTCCACTCCAAAGTTTTATCCTTTTTATTGATTATCCTTGCTGGTTACAAGTGATTACAGCAGTTACAAAGTCGAAAACTCGAAATAAATAGCCGTAATGATGTTATGGAGTGATTCTGACAGCGTCCGGGCGTGCTTTCTCTCTCCAAATTCTCCGACCCCTTTTCTGAATGACCAGGGGCTCTATTTATAGGTGTAGGAGGCCTATATTTCTCCTAAAAATCCGGTAGACCGCTTCTAGCGCGTGAGGGGGCCCACACGGCCGAAACCTGGAGATCCGGGCCCACTTTGGGATCGATTCGAAGTAAGGTTCGAATCGATCAAGAAACCATCCAATTAAGCTGAAATTTGGGGTGAACATTCTTCAACATGTATGTAAGCTCCTGTAAAAAATTTATTGCATTTGGACCAACGGTCTGGAAGATACGATGGATTCGAGATCAAGGCTTCGTGCGCACTGCCTGGTTCGAACCCATGCTTCGAATCCACCTCCTCCGAATCCATTGCTTCGAATCCCTCTTCTTCGAACCCATTGCTTCGAACCCCTCTTCTTCGAGTCCATTGCTTCGAATCCACAAAGCCGACTCCCAACGTATCCTTCCTGAACGCTCCCCTTGCATTGACTCACAAACGATTGGTACGAACCACTCAGCTAGAATCCAAACACTTCCCTTTCGTATCGATCCAATACTGATCGATACGAAGAACATCCGTGCATCCATTCTGTCATATTACATCGAGGCGAAGTACATCGGTTCATAGTAAACTCCATACGCCTTTCTATTTAAATCCATCCATCGAGCCAAGATCCATCGACCTTTCCCACCTGATCGATACGAACGCGGAGTTCGTATCCATATTGATTAATACGAATGTTATCCATTCGAAGCCATTCCAACCTAATCGATACGAAGGGAATCGATTCGAAGAACCTCCATATTTCCTTTTGATCGATACGAACACTATCGAGTCGAACCAACACCTAATGTGAACCTCTCAGAGCCGAATCCATACCAATCGATACGAAGTGTATCGATTCGAACCATCCCTGTGCCTTGCCCTCGATTGATGCGAACCTGATGGGTTCGAATTCGATGGATTCGAACCGAGCACCACCTTGACCCCCTCGATGGATTCGAACAGCATACCTCTCCTACCCTGAATCGATCATAACTCCTCCATACGAACTCCGATTAACCTGAAATTTGAAACATAGCCTTTCCTAGTCCTTATCATCATTTCCAATTAATTTCGTCCCGATCGGAGTTCAACCAAATTTTGACGATATCGATCGTAGCCTCGATTCCAACCGATCTCCAATCCTGATATCCATAATTCCTTGCCAATTTGTTGATATTCCAGTTTTGACCAAAAATGGGATAACACTCTGCCCCCCAAAACATGCCTTGTGATAACAAGGCGTGTTTTGAATAGTTCCGAATCCAATATACGAAGCCCATAGCCATATTGCCAGAGTATATCATCCTTGATTGCTCCGAGTCGACGTCCAATTCCAGATCCAATAACCAAAGCCTTAGCCACTTCCATATCCATTCGAACTTGACAACCGAGTCCTAATCCATCCTTATCCAATAGCCAATAACCAGATCCAGGACCTCTCCGGGTCGATATCTGAATCCATAACCTCTCCAGGTTCTTGCCAAGCGTGATCCACACCCCACGACCGTGGTCCAGTGTCTCTGGATGTTGAGCTAACCTCTCCGGGTTCTTGCCAAGCGTAATCCACACCTGACGACCGTGGTCCAGTGTCCCAGGACGTTGAGCTAACCTCTCCGGCTTCTTGCCAAGCGTAATCCACACCTGACGACCGTGGTCCAGTGTCCCTAGACGTTGAGCTAACCTCTCCGGGTTCTTGCCAAGCGTAATCCACACCTGACGACCGTGGTCCAGTGTCCCTGGATGTTGTGCTAAGCCATGGCTTAAGTCCTAAGCCGAATCCTGGTCTTTCCGGACCCTTGTTGAGCATAGTCCATACTCAACGACCTGAAACAATAACCGATAATGCGGGGCCTAAGTCCTAGGCCGAATCCTGGTCACTCTGGACCCTTGCTGAGCATAGTCCATACTCAGTGACCTGAATGAGTCAATTTACCACGTTCGGGCAAAGTGACTCACCCCTTTCCAGGCATAATTCATACCCGACGACCATTTATTAAAAACCAGATGAAAATCCAACCCAAAATCCAAATCCAAACCAGAAAACCAGAAATCCAAAGCAGCATTCAAAATCAAAAACAATCATCCAAAGGAAAATCTAAATCAAAAGAAAGCAAAACCGGGAGCTCAATCCAAACTCCAAAACCAAAATCCAAAAAGAAAAGCGGTGTCCAATCCAAAAGCAAAACATAAATTTCACCAACCATAGCATTGCAGTATATCGTCATTCAGAGCATGCCTAGGGGCTACCTTCGTCCTCGTACATGTGTAAATGACTTGGTTGCTTGCCAATAATTCGCTACTTATTCCATATTATCCTAGTCAATGGATGATCAATCGACCGTCGTCCCTGGGCCTCGCATCATCACGGTGTGAGGTGGTCGGTGGTTGCTCCTGCTCCACCGCTGCATTCCGAGTTCCAACATATTGTGGTAGTAGTCCCTTCCTGACATGTTCCTCGATTATGTCCTTTAAATGCCTACAGCTGTTGGTGTCATGCCCGTCTAAGTCATGGAAGAGACAATGCCTCCCTGATTCCCTCTCTCATTCGGAAGGCTCTCTTTTAGCTGGCCTCCGGTAGGGAAGGCGATTCCGAGTATCCAGGTATATCCGCTCCAGCATCTCGCTCAATCCTGTATATGTAGAAAACTTTGGATCCTTCCATCGCTTCCTAGTGTTTCCAGAATCATCGTCCAACTTCCTTTTCCCTTTGTCTTTATCCAAACCTTCGCTGGATGGTCCTACATCCTGAGTTGCATTAACCCCTTTCACCTTTAAATCTGTACTCGCGTCGTCTTGCCGGAGGAACCTTTCTGCCTCATGAAAGAATTCGTCGAGATCCTGTGGGGGATCTCGTATCAGAGACACCTTAAAATCCGAGTCCTCCCTGACTCCTGATACTGCTGCCATTAAAACCATTGATGGATCAGGCCGATCCACCGAAGCGACTGCCGCACTGAATCGAGTTAGAAAAGCTCTAAGCGATTCATCCATCCTTTGCTTCACCGATGTTAACGTCATCACAATCTTCGGCCTCTTGATGTGAACCCGAAATTGTCCCAAAAACTTTTCTACCAATTCCCTCCAAGTCCTTAAAGATCCTTCTTCCAGCTGCCTAAACCACATTGCAGCTAAGTCTGTCAAGTATAAAGTGAAGCATCGGGCCATCACCTCCTCCGATGCCCCCAGCACCTCCATGTGTCTGGTGTACCTCATCAAGTGATCCGTTGGATCTACTTTCCATCATATACCTCCACGCTAGGCAACTTAAACTTAGGTGGATTCTGAGCCATCCTTATTTCCCGAGCAAACGGACTCCTGTTCATTCCTTCCAAGTCTCCGTTGGCCAAACCACCTCGCACAGTTTTCCTAATCATCTCTACCAATCCAGCGTTGTCTGTCAGGGGTTGCCCCCGAGGGAACTCCGGTACATACTCTTCATGTGGCTCGTTAGTAGCAACGTTGGTACTAGCCTGTTGTATTCCTTCCAAAGGTCCTCTTGTGTTGGATCCTGCGGGCCTGCCCCCAAGCCCTTGTCGATTGCCCTCTGGCTCTGTATCCTGTCCTCCATTGGGTTCCAAAACACTAGCTCCTTGTCCTGCATCCGCAGCGGCTGTAGTCGTCCCTAAGTTCTGGGTCCCTGCAGCTCTCATCTGCTCCAAGAAAGTCTGCAGCATCTCCTGTTGACTCTTCAACAACCTCTCTTGTAGTGAATTTGTTATGGCTTCCATTTCATCCCGGGTTATGTAGATCGAAGTCGGTCCTTCCTCGCCTTCGGAGGATGCTTGTTGACTTCCTTCCTGTTGGCTTCTCTCAGCCCTTAGCCTTCTGCTATTCTGCCTAGTCATTGTCTCCAAATCCGAACTCCTTAAAACCTTCAAATCTGAACTTCAAATCCGATGTAGCGGGTGCTAGTCCTTCTCAGTGAAAGCACCAAAGTGTTTGTGCCAAAATTGGTCACAAACCCCAAATATCGTGAAAGCACCAGTGTATGAATGCAAATCAATAATATTCAAACACAAATCTCAGATCTCAGCAAATATTAAACAGCAATCCAAAAGTAAAGCACAGAGACACAAGTTTTATAGTGGTTCGGCTATCTCCGGCCTACGTCCACTCCAAAGTTTTATCCTTTTTATTGATTATCCTTGCTGGTTACAAGTGATTACAGCAGTTACAAAGTCCAAAACTCGAAATAAATAGCCGTAATGATGTTATGGAGTGATTCTGACAGCGTCCGGGCGTGCTTTCTCTCTCCAAATTCTCCGACCCCTTTTCTGAATGACCAGGGGCTCTATTTATAGGTGTAGGAGGCTGATATTTCTCCTAAAAATCCGGTAGACCGCTTCTAGCATGTGAGGGGGCCCACACGGCCGAAACCTGGAGATCCGGGCCCACTTTGGGATCGATTCGAAGTAAGGTTCGAATTGATCAAGAAACCATCCAATTGAGCTGAAATTTGGTGTGAACATTCTTCAACATGCATGTAAGCTCCTATAAAAAATTTATTGCATTTGGACCAACGGTCTGGAAGATACGATGGATTCGAGATCAAGGCTTCGTGCGCACTGCCTGGTTCGAACCCATGCTTCGAATCCACCTCCTCCGAATCCATTGCTTCGAATCCCTCTTCTTCGAACCCATTGCTTCGAACCCCTCTTCTTCGAGTCCATTGCTTCGAATCCACAAAGCCGACTCCCAACATATCCTTCCTGAATGCTCTGCTTGCATTGACTCACAAACGATTCGTACGAACCACACAGCTAGAATCCAAACACTTCCCTTTCGTATCGATCCAATACTGATCGATACGAAGAACATCCGCGCATCCATTCCGTCATATTACATCGAGGCGAAGGACATCGGTTCATAGTAAACTCCATACGCCTTTCTATTTAAATCCAGCCATCGAGCCAAGATCCATCGACCTTTCCCACCTGATCGATACGAACGCGGAGTTCGTATCCATATTGATTGATACGAATGGTATCCATTCGAAGCCAATCCAACCTAATCGATACAAAGGGAATCGATTCGAAGAACCTCCATATTTCCTTTTGATCGATACGAACACTATCGAGTCGAACCAACACCTAATGTGAACCTCTCAGAGCCGAATCCATACCAATCTATACAAAGTGTATCGATTCGAACCATCCCTGTGCCTTGCCCTCGATCGATGCGAACCTGATGGGTTCGAATCCAATGGATTCGAACCAAGCACCACCTTGACCCCCTCGATGGATTCGAACAGCATACCTCTCCTACCCTGAATCGATCATAACTCCTCCATACGAACTCCGATTAACCTGAAATTTGAAACATGGCCTTTCCTAGTCCTTATCATCATTTCCAATTAATTTCGTCCCGATCGGAGTTCAACCAAATTTTGACGATATCGATCGTAGCCTCGATTCCAACTGATCTCCAATCCTGATATCCATAATTCCTTGCCAATTTGTTGATATTCCAGTTCTGACCAAAAATGGGATAACATTTAATTTATTCAAACCAAAACAAAATCATATTCATTCCAATTGATTTCAAAATCATCCTATTTCACTTCTAATAACTCACAGGATTTTATCTAATCTCGTTTACATCCAACGATCCATTTTCTTATGCAATTCGACAATATTAATATGAATAAATAATTACTTAAGCTTTATAACCATTTTAAATTGATTCCAACTCAATTTACACTTGATTCCATCCCATTTTAATTTATTCACAATCTTTTCATTGCATTTTCTTTCAAATCCAAAAAGTTTGATTCCAAACCATTTATTAAACTTGACAACCAATATATTAAATAACCATCTCACAATTTACTTAAGTTATTTATTTTCTTCAAACTATTCCGCTCAATAACGTAAGTTTATTTTATTCCACCAACCTCCATTTAAATCTTTGATTTGATTTTCCTTTGACCAAATGCCAACCATTTTACTAATTTATTCGATTAGTTTATTCTTTTATACATTTTAAAATTTTAATTCACATTAACAATTCATTATTGAATTTATTAGTAATAAGGCCATTCAATTTATGCTTGAATTGGATTTTTTACAACTCACACCAAATCTATTTTAATCCAATTCAATACTTACTTAGTTTACATTTATTTATTTAAGTAAGAATTTTATTCCATTTAATATTATCTATAACTCAATTGAATTCATTTCAATTCAATTCTATATAACTTAACTCCAGTTAAATCTAGCTACAAACCATTCTTTTGAATTTTGTTAAGCAAGGACTTAATTCTATTTAATATCATTCCAATTTCAGTTCATTTACTTACAATTATAAATTCATTTATTCATTCACAAATTCATTTTTAACCAATAAATTTTATTTCCAAACATTAATTATTTTTCGTCCAGTTGATCTAATTCTGCGCTTTATTTTCACAAATTTAAATCAAACATCATTCAATATTCAAATTTCATTTCATTTGCATGCCATATAAATCAATCAGTTACTTACTAATTTAAACCTCAAAATTTGGTTTCATTTAGTCCAACTTGACTAATTTTTCTCATTCAAACTTAAGTTCAACATTCAGTTTCAATTCCCTTTTGCTTACAAGTTTAAACTCATTACTAAAAGGTTCCAAATTCAATTTTGGAAACATATATATCTAAACCAAACTATTCTCTTGCACTTTCAAAATCAAACCAAATTTCATAATCAAGCATTAATCCAAAACATCCAGGTAGCGACCCCCCTCTTGGAAACTCAAAAATGAATACCGATGATGTCGCGATCATTATCGAAATTATTTTCCAACGACCGAAAAGAGTTCAATGCTTTTATCTCTTTTAAAACCCTTCAAATATTTTTAAATTCCAAATCTCTCTAGATTTCAAATCCGATTCAAAATATTTCTCAAATATATTTTATTTTTTCCCAACTTTTTAAGAATCATTTTCAAATTCAAAGGAATCTAAATTTCCAAATTCCAAATCCCAAATCCTTTAAATTTATATTCAAACATTACTTTGGAATTATATCTTATTTTAATTATTAATCATACTATAATTCACATTTATAGTTGCATTTACAAATCTCATTTGTTTATGAATTTGTTTCTTAGTTTTTAATTATGATTTCAATTCCTTATTCAATTATGAATCACATTTACAAATTCCATTTATTTTATTAATTTATTCCTTAATCTTTGGTTATTATATCAATTTCTTATCAATTCTCATACAACAATGGTAATAATTTAATATTATCACTTTCTAACAACCAAACATCCATATATGACTATAACAATTTACGAAAAATCATTTCTTTTATATACAAAAATAATTTTAGGTAAAATTATTTCATTTACCCTAGTTAAAACAATACTATGTCGGTTTATCTTGTTTAAGAGTTTAGAAATCCCTATCGATAACATGGCGTCTCACATATCGACCAGAATCTATAAACACTCAACCGATAAGTCAACACAATAAAAAACAATTTTAGATTTACTAATAAATATGCGCTCTATTAATATGCTCAAGCTCATTATAGAGTACTACAGACTCTATTCTATGAGTAATTCCCACCAGAGCCAAGGTTATCACCAACGTTGCTCTGATACCAACTGTAATGACCCGCAAATCCGTACCTCTTGAGTCAATACTATTCTACATCAATCAACTCAAGTTGAACGGAAATACGAACCATTAGGGTTAAAGAAGAAGAGGTAGAAGAAGAGAAAACAGAAAATAATAACAGAATCTTACAATCGCAGCGGAATAAGATATAATAACTATTCAATGATTCTTTACACAAAAGAAAACTATATCTCTTTATACATACATCATCAGAGTACATCATCAGAATTCCACATCAAAACATACAACTAGATACACAACCGAATAATAATCAAATACAGAAGTACGTATCGCCATCTTGCTCGTCTCCTGAGCTCCACAGCATCATATCATGTATCCTATAATACTCGGTCTGACCCGAGCATTATAGTTAAATAACACCGGAGTCAGTCTGGAATACCAGCGTGAGAAAACCACACCCAAATTGATTATTAAAGTTTCAAAATCCTTTGAAAACAAAAGCATCTCGCAAGACCACGCCACAAATAAACATGTCGGGTTTTTACCTTACGATAGCTAAAACACTTTTTATCGAAATCCTATGATATTAAAATAGGGTCTATATACAAATACTTATTAAAATAGCCGAAATTGTTACATTCATTAAATTCCAGCTACTAGCCATAATCGTTGGTAATACAAACAAAACTCGTAAATGACGCGTAGGGAGAATGGATTTCTAACTAATGACTAGGCAATGGGGTACCACCTGTCACGGTACCTAGTCTAGATCAGTATACCGAGGATCACTCCTGACACCCTGCAACACAAGACCGGGACTCTCCCTTACTGGATATTCTCGAGTAAGATCACCCCACGTTTGTGATCAGCAACCGCACCACTAAGCCGAAATAAAAGGGACATCTAGACAAGGATGACCTCACCCTGAAGTGGTTGCTACCCACCTAGCCTTTCCGCATAACCCCTGATTTTCAGTCATTCTCGGTTGTTGAGGCTTGAGGCTAAGCGTTACCTTTTTAGAACATATCCTTTAGAATTCTCACCGTCCACGTGACGATGTTCTGAAAGCATTCAATCCATACCAATCCGCCCCGGGTTCTGAAAGCACAACATAAAATATCAATTCCACTTTGAGGTGGAATATCGTGGTATATGGGATTAAATATAATATCACCGCTATTATGCGGCGCATAGGGTCTCGTCCGCTATATAATGTGGGAAATTAATCATTCCAAGACATATTATATACAATAATATAACACATCAAATCAATTCAACCATTCAACCAATTATTTAAATTTAACCATTTAAAATTAAATCAAACCCAGATGAGTGAGATTAACTTACCTTTTACTTAATTTTGTAGTCCATCCAACCCAGCTTGATTTTCCATGATTTCAGACCTTGTATAAACATTAGATGTTTTATTAATATTTGGGCAAATCGAACAATTTATTTTCTATTTTGAAATTTTCAAATAGTTTTAGTTTTAAACTAATTTCCCTTTAACAATTCTAAAATAATTACATAAGTTAGTTAAACAAATTTATCTCAAATAATACATCATTTTAAAATTTAAACTAGTGGATTTAAAATATGTAAACGTTTATTTATTTTATTTTAGCATATATATTAAAAGAAAAACAGAAATGGTTTTTATATTACACTGTTATATAAAAAGAAAAAAATCTTCAAATCCTATCTGTATATATATCTTTATCTGTATATAATAAAGACAGTAATTTCTTAATTGTAAAACTTTTCAATTTTATATTTATATAAACTGTTTTTAAACTATACGTATTTTCTTCCCAAATCTGAATATGCATATTTAGTAAATTTTAAATAAATAAACTAATTAAAAAGGCTACACCTAATTGCCTCCAGACTAACGCAGCATCCACGATACCAACCCTAATCAAAATCGCGTCCAAGCTTTGACGATCGAACATCGACACCACCAGAACCTCGGTCTCGTCCAAATCCCATGTATGCACTCCACTCGAGCTTGCCCTGGTCGCGAACCTTGCCTCGATGCTCGAACTAGTATGCATAGACCAACTCGACGTCGAATGAAGGTGATAGGAGTTGATTATGTAAGTAAAAGAACTCGATTTTGAAATCGAGTGAAGAGGAAGAAGAACGCGTCTTGAGGTTTTCATTTGAAGTATCGGCCATTAGAAATGAAGGAATGACTTTGATTTGAAAAGAGGTGAAATAAAGAAGACGAGAGAGGAAAAATGAGAGCTTCGGCCATTTCTTTGAGTTGACGAATTGAAAGGAAGCAGCACGATTTTAAGAAGAACGAAGGCGACTTTCGATAAGATTTTAGCCTCTGATGGAAGATAAAATGCACGAGATTAAGCGGAGAGGGGTAGGTCGGCTTGTATGTTTTCGGGGAATGAAATGATGTTTTGTAGGCTGATGTGAGTGTATGTGTCAATCAAGGAATATATATATTTATTTAGATTTTTAAATCGTTCCGAATTCGCAACTTGAAATCTCGAACTCCTATCGAGGCATGCCGCTAGGACTCTATAATGTTATACTTCTACTATGAACGAAATGGAAAAGGTTTCGAGTCTTAATTCGATCGTATGGAGAAGATAGCTTTTTGGACTCAGTTATTATATTAAATTTTCAGTAAAAATTTCAGTGCGTTTATATATCGTACGCTCACACAACAACTTCGAACGCTACGAAATTTGAAATCCGATAATAATACACTATTACGGATCTAATGGAACTAGTTTCGTCGAATTTTGTGACTATGTCTCAGAAGGCTATTTTTAAATTCAACTTAAATGATATATTTTTAAATCTTGACAAAACACTTCCAAATTCACTTTTAACACTTCAACTATTTTCAGTACTACAATATAAGTCTTACAAGCCTTCAAATTATTTTTAACTGGCTTACAACTGGAGATTCAATATTTTACCCAACTTCAAATTATTTAATTTAATAATTAAATTACCAAATAAATGGTGATATTTGAATTCAAGTTAAAAATTAACTTTTAAATATTTAAAACCAATTAAATATTCTGATTTTAAATGCTCAAAAATTCCAGGTCGTCACATCTGTTGTGAGATTCTATTTTTTTATTTCTTTCTCCTTTTCTTATTCAACCCAATAACAATCCGCCCTTCTGTATGGTTTGAGTTGCCACGTGTGTCTGCTTAAAGCGTCCAAAAGGGAGGGATGTTGCAGAAATGATGGGGGAAGAGGAGGAATAGATGGGGCCTGAACCTATGTAAGAGGAGGAGCAAGTTCAAGGACCTTCGAAGCGAGAAAAAGGGAAAGAAATGCTGCCAGGATCAAAAGGAAAGTCTATAGAAAAGATTTGGTGAAGGTAAAAGGAAATAGTGAAATGTTGGATGATATGAATGTTGGTAGGAAGTGAACAATTTGGTCAAAGGTGATTACTCATATTTACTAATAAATCCATAAATTATTTCAAGTATAGTGATTTGAAAGCTCAAATATGTTGAATGAATATTTGATAACTTGGTTGATATAATGGTTGAATATATGTTTGTGATATTGATGATAACTTGGTTTGATAAATTTTAAGAGAAATTGTTAGCAAGCATAGTTAATTGAAAATTAAATCCATATAAATGTAGGAAATTATTTAGCCTCTTAATTATTTCAAAATTTCTAAAAAGATTGAAAGAGGTATTATAATAATATGATATTAAAAAGTTAAATGAAATGGAATATGAGTTCGAAATATGAAAATATTGTTTAAAATGAGTTCAGAATGATTTATAAATGTTTTATAAACATTTAAAGGTGTTTCTAAGAAGTTTGAAAAGAAATTGAAAAACAAGTCAAAATTATACGCGTTGCGCAACGGCAGTTTGCGATTTCGCACCACAAAAGTTAAATAAGTGTACAAAGTGGAATATAGCTCGGAATTCTTTAAGATAAGAAATTTTGGTCTATTATATCCATAGTTTTTCGATGAAAAAAGAAAATCAAGATTTCATCAAGTAGATTTTGAAATATGTCTAAAATAATTTTCTAAAAACATCGCGGTTTCGTAGTTCGAAATCCAAAAGAGGATTTCTTTATAAATTATATTTTTAAATGATTTAAAATGTGAAATAAAATTTATAAATCTACTAAAATAATTTAAAAGAGATTTGGAATAAAAATATGAATTGCCAAATGATAAAAATTTGTTTAAATCAAATAAGCTTATATAGCACTTTCCACAGCATTTTTATGTTGTGAATTCTATAACCTTTTGAATATGAGTTTTAAACTTAACAATTCTTTCCTAAATCTTTTGTGAATGGTTTTAAAAGAATAATTAAGTAATTTAAAGATGATTTGGATGTTTTAATAAGAGTTTGAATAAATGGTTAAGTGGAATTGTTTATACCACTTAAACAAAAAGTGAAGAACGTTGAATCTAATAACAAACTGTTTATGTGGAAACGACTAGTACATTTGTCCCAGCTGTGAGATCTGAGAAGATAAAATAAGTTGTTTAACTAAGGTTATAGATGGAACAACCAATGCCCTGAACTTACCTGACCTATGTTTTCTCTTTTTAGGCGAGGGGTGAAACAGACGGAAAGGAGAGCCCGGATGTTCTAAAACATCATATTTAAGTTTTTCCAAAATAAAAGAAACAAATTTTTTGAATGTTAATTAACCACTTAACATCTTTTATTCGACGATTGGTACGAAGAACCGAGATCGAATTTGGGTGATTCCTATCTGAAAAACTAGGATCGGATCTGGGTGATTCCTATCCGAAAACCCTGTCAAACTAATTTTCAAAATAAAACATGTTGAAGAAAAAGGTCGTTAAAGACAAAGATATTCATGATGTAGGATTACTTGCCATTAGGTCCTGGAGGTGAAACTTACCATATTTAAGATGGCAGTAGTGCATTGTTATGAAAATCTTCGATTTGCAAGAACATGATTTGAAGTTAAGAAAGAAGTCTTTGATTAAGATTTAATAAATGATTTGGGAACATTTTCGCTAATTTAAAAGTTAGAGCTTGAATATAAAAAATCTTTGATTAAGATTTAATGAATGATTTGTAAAGGTTTTCCTAAGTAAAAGAGAAGATGATTTGGAATTATTCCAAGATTTAAGAAAGGTTTAAATAAACCAAATGATTTGATAAATAAGACCTAATGATTCCATATACATCAGAAAGAAAATGGAATAAATTGAAAAGAATATATCTAAGAAAGACATTTGATATAAATAAAAAAATGAAGTAATTGATTGATGATTGATATCCATATATGAATTTAACATCTTTTAAAGCGATGATTGGCTTCGAAGGAACCGGAGTTGGATTTAGGTGATTCCTATTCGAAAACCACTTCGAACTAATGTATACGTTCGAATGTGAAGATATGTTGAAGTTGATGATTATTGAAGACCGTGGATCTTCACAGCGTAAGGACTACTTGTTGAACATCCTCTGGGTAGCTTCCATTATAGAGTTATTTATAGCAGTGGTCTCCTCGTTGTGGAGATTTTTTAGATTGCGAGGTCTACTCGCTACTAGTGGTAGTAGAAGAGTGCCTTCGGTTTCGTTCAGTCCCAGAACGAACTTATATAAAAGAATGTATGACATTGCATTTCTGAGACACAACATTTGACTTTTACAAATGTGCATCTGCTTGGTGGCGGAGAAGACAACTTCTCTTAGCTTAACACTCTTTTTTGAGACATATGAGCTTAGAGGTTGTATGCTTGTGGGAGTCAAATTGTGATCAAACGAATGGCAGTGTGGCATTCAAAGTGGAACTTGTTATGATCAAATCGTGGTTTTGTATGAAAAGAGTGGCTTTGAAGTAAATTGACCGTAGCCTCGCGAGCCTAACACCCGGTGGTCTAATAGACATAAATTCGAAATAAGTCAGTATGTATAGTGGTGTCCAATACGTTGGGCCCTTTGGGAGATACGTCCCTCAAGGCATTTATTGCCCCATTTGGATAAAGTGGTTAGCTTGAGAAAAGTAGGAAACTACTGGTTATCAGTTGTAGTATGGCAAGTATAGTTCCAAGTGACTAGTTTGAGAAAAGTGATAAGGCACCGTGGGAACTATGTTTGTTATGCGTATATCAAAGGAAAGGCCACTAGTTCCTATCATGTTGGAAAACCAATCCCAATACCAGATTTACGTTTTGATTGTATTCCCAAAATAGCTGTAGTGACTTGCAAACATTTCAGCTGCACCTTTTGGTATCATATATTCCATTCGATATGTTCCAATGACCTAGTCCAGATATACTACCTTAGACTTAATCCAGATATGGATAACTTATTTGAGTTTATTTGAAAAGTGTTTTCAAAAGAATGTCATTAAAAATATCAAGTGAATTTTGGTATAAAAGTGTTTTGGTTATCATAAGGTAAAAACCCGTTCATGTATAGGTGTGGGCGTGGTCTTATGAGATACCCTTCCTTTCAAAGATTTTGATAATATAGTCATTTAAAATTTCGAGTATCTCATGCTAGTTTATCAAGCCTGATCCAGGTATCTTTAATACTCGGGTTAGATTCGAATAGTTTCAAGTTTAGTTGAAGACGGTTGGAGTTTCCAGAGGAAAGCTGGAGATCTTTATCATCGTATGGACGTATTCTATTATATGCTGCATCCATTGTATTTGTTTTGTTATTTGTCAGCATTTGTTATGACTGTCCAGGCTGAATCTAGATTAGACTCCGATATCGTATTTTAAAATTTTCCAATGTAAATATTATTATTGAAATAATATATGTTATTCCATTCGTGTGAGATTTTGTTCTGTCTTTATTTTCTTTCTTCCTCAATTATCTGTCTTTTCGTGCAATTTGAGTTAGACATGTGTAGTTTATTGTCGATTCAAAGGGTACGGAAAAACGATCCATTCATCACATTTGGTATCAGAGCTTAGAATGAGCGAACCCCTAGGCTTTGTTGGGGTAAGTCTCATCAGAAATAGGGTGAGTAATACCATAGGATGAGTAACTCATTAGAGATAGGTTTAATAACACCCTAGAATGAGTTTGAGTGTATTATATACATGAGTGCATATTTGTTATTTGATAAGAAAAATTTCGTGTTGATTTAACGGTTGAGCGGTTTATAAGTTTTGGTCGATATGGGAAGTACAACTACATCAATAGGTATTTCTAAACTCTTAACAAGGTATATCGAAACACTGTTTTGAAAAGAATATATTTTGCATATAACGGAATGCCTTTCAAAACACATAAAATTTTGTGTGATTTTAGAAATTAATAAGATGCATTCCCTTAGGGAAGTCCCCTGGATAAGGTCTTAATTCGTCTAGTGATGATTAAAATAATCTTCTAAGTATCAATCATATGTTGGCTTGGGCAAACGGTATTGAGCACTTGGTAAATTATTCTTCTTATCATTGGAGGATAAAGGCAAGTTCAAATCCAAAAAGTTGCGGGGAAGTCTTAGCGAAAACAATCTCTTAAGTATTTGGATAGAAGATATTTGAATAAAATGAAATGGAAATGGTATAAACAGTTCTAATCTTGGAATATCACTTAGCGGCGGAATGGCTTGTTATATGTCAATTCATGAGTTTTGGACGACTCCAAAGCAAGCTCGAAGAGAAAGAGCACAAAAAGAAGCAGAAGAAAAAGCAAAACTAGGACCCTTTGCTGACATCGAATGTTATTAGTGCGGTAAGGAAGGAAATTACGCGGTTATAGGTGAAACAAAGAAAAGTAAGAAGCAGAGGAGGGAAATAAAAATTCTGATCGGGATGATGTAGTCCGTTTCAAGTGTAAAAAGAAGGGAATTTTCTACGTAAATGTCCTAAAATCAAGAAGAAACCAAGAATTAAAAAGAAGAAAATGGGCTGCTACCGATGCAAGAACCTAAGACATGAGGTCAAAGATTTCCCCCAATGAACTTGTATTTGGTGCTTTCAAGGGAAACGCTAAATAAAAGATTGTCCAAGAATGAAAGTGGTTAACTTAAGCCCCAAAGATAAAGCACCGTCTACCTCAAAAGGAATTCAAGAATAGTAAATAGTAGTCTAAGCATCTATATAATGGTAGTAATTGATATGCTATATTCCCTAGGGAAGTTATCTCTAAAATTTTGTAATGCCAGTTAGGGATAGAAATAGATGTATGAATATGATGTTAATTAATAAACTTCCTTTTGATTATCCTCTCGATGCACTTCTTCAATCTTATATCCAATCAAATCTAACAAGATATTTAGAAATAAAAAGTTCAAAGGAATATTATAAAGAAATAGCTTTAAAAAAGTATTTAAAATTTAGAAAATTATTTAAAAATATATCTTATAAGAATATATTGAATAAAATAAAGAAAAGGATGAAACTGTGGAAATTTTATCATAGTCTTTTAAAAAAGTTTAAAGAAATAAATGGAAGTTGTTTAAACTTAAGATAATTTTGAAAGTAAAATCTATAATAAGATGTATTAGAAAAGAAAATTCAAAAAAAATATAGAGAGCTTAAATACAATTTTAATGATATTTTCCAAATAAAAGATAATTGATTTCTTTAGAAAAGAAGATATAACTATTTTGCATAAATATTTTGGAAAAAAGAAATGTGTTATACTAAAAGATGGTTTTGAAAAAAAAAATTGGAATGAAATATTCCCTTTTAAAAGAATAAATATTTGGAAATTTATGAAGTGGTTTCATAAAAGATTTTTAAAGATAAATTATCTTTTGAAGTAAAAAATGGTTTCTTTAAAATATTTTCCTTTAATAAAAATATTTGGAAATAAATAATTAACGGGATTATATAAAGAAGCACCTTTATAAAGTGTTTGAACTTAAGATAATAGTTTTATTAAAAAAATTGAAAGTTAATATATATATATATATATATATATATATATGTAGATCATTTCATCCCACAAATTTTGATCTAACATTCGAGTACGGAACTTTGAGGTATTTTCGCTGGTTCGAAAAAGGGTTTATCACTCGATTCTTGACGACGAACATTGATGAGAGTTTATGGTTAGGTACTTTAGTTTTCTATCATAGTTGAGCACTATGCAAGGAAAGCAAAAGTTTATGAACAAAGAGCCTGATCAGAGTCCGCACTAGAGGATCAAAGGATCGATACTAGTTCAGAAATAAAGTTGTGTATTCAAATAGGAGATCGAATAACTGGTTTCATACAGATGATCTATGTATATTATATAGAATTAATTTTGAGGATAAGTGTTTTGGGCAAAATTTTGTTTGGGTAATTTTAAGGATAAAATTCTTTTAAGTATGGAAGAATGTAACGACCCGTAATTTCGCTATTTCGAAAAGGAGAGATTTCATTAGTTTTAAATTTAGAAAGGTTTAAAATTTAAATAAATAAGTTATATATAATATATAATAATAGAGAAACTATTTTTCTTATAGTTTATTATTTAAAAAGTATAAATTTGGATTTTAGAACAAATCAACAAAAGTTAAGTTTTGTTAAATATAAATAAATGCTTAACCAAATAGGTTTAAATATTTATTTAAAAAGATAAATATTATTGAAAACATTTAATAAAGATAATAAAAGTAAATTAAAATATTGAAAAGTGTGTTAATAATCGTTTTACAAAATAACCAAATTTTGTCGCATTTTATCAGTTTTACATAAACTGTAAAATTAGAGATTTTGATATTATTTAAATATGATTTTGAAATATAAATAGACATATTTTAATTTATTTAAAGATGTAAAAATTTCATTTTTAAATTTGGTTTACATAAATAAATAGTTTAACTAAAACGTCAAAATGTGACCGTAAAACATTTTGTCGATTAAAAGTTGTCGCAACGTCATCGCGCCTTTATTTTCTTATATATAAACATATATTCAAATAATATAAGTATTAATTAATTCACTAATCAAATTTTCTTTTACTAAACATACTTAGAAAATTGTAGAATATAATTAACAAAAAGTAAGCACAAAAAGAGAAAAAAGTACAAAAGTCAAAAAGTAAAGCATCAAATTGAAGAAACATAATTATTACTTTCTTTACTTAATATCTAAGTGAAAATGACATAAAGTAATGATTTGAAATGTGATGTTAAGCGTTGAAAAAATTAAGACTACTTTATAAGTAAGTAAGGGTATTTTGGTCTTTTTACAAAATATTATTTTAATCCAAAACTTTTCTGTAGATAAGACCACCATTCTTCCACTTTCTTTTACACATTTTTACATCTTCTTCTTCCTTTCTCAAACTTTCCAAAAGCTTCTCTAATGGCTTCTTCTCTTCCATTTCCTTACTAACTTTTTTAAAACCATATCAAACAAAGTCAAAACATCATCACAATTTGCCAAAGATCTTAGAATACCATTATAACATGGTTTAGCATCTAAGAAGTGAAGAAACGATGGAGGAAGAGGAAGATGGGGGCCAAACCTATGTAAGAGGAGGAGCAAGTTCAAGGAGCTTCGAAGCGAGAAAAAGAGAAGGAAGAGCCGCTGGGATCAAAAGGAAAGTCTACGGAAAAGATTTGGTGAAGATAAAAGAAAATAGTGAAGTGTTGGACAATATTAATGTTGGTAGAAAGTGAACAATTTGGTTAAAGGTGAGTACTCATATTTACTAATAAATCCACAAATTATTTCAAGTATAGTGATTTGAAAGTTTAAATATGTTGAATAAATGTTTGATAACTTGGTTGATATAATGGTTGATTATATGTTTTTGATATGGATGATAACTTGGTTTGATAAATGATAAGAGAAATGGTTAGTAATCATAGTTAATTAAATGAAAATTAAATCCATATAAATGTGTGTATGGAAATTATTTAGCCTCTTAATGATTTCAAAATATCTAAAAATAAAGAAAAATATATTATAATAATATGATATTATAAATTGAAATGAAATGGAATATGAGTTTGAAATATAAAAATATTATTTAAAATGAGTTTAAAATGATTTAGAAATATTTTATAAACATTTAAAAAATCTTTCCAAGAAGTTTGAAAAGAAACTGAAAAACAAGCCAAAACTATGCGCGTCGCATAACGGCAGTTCGCGATTTCACGTCATAAATGTTAAATAAGTGTACAAAGTGAATATAGCTCAGAATTCTTCGAGATAAAAAAATTTTGGTCTATTATATCCATAGTTTTCCAATGAAGAAAGAAAATCAAGATTTCATCAAGTAGATTTTGAAATATGTCTAAAATAATTTTCTAAAGACATCGCGGTTTCGCAGTTCGGAATCCAAAAGGGGATTTCTTTATAAATGATATTTTGAAATGATTTAAAATATGAAATAAATTTGATAAATCTATTAAAATCGTTTTTTGGAATGAAAATATGAATTTTCAAATACTAAAAAGTTGTTTAAATCAAATAAGCTTAGCACTTTCTGCGGCATTTTTATGCTGCGAATTCTACAACCTTTTGAATGCGAGTTTTAAACTTAACAATTCTTTTCTAAATCTTTTGTGAATGGTTTTAAAAGAATAATTAAGTAATTTAAAGATGATTTGGATGTTTTAATAAGAGTTTGAATAAATGGTTACCACTTAAACAAAAAGTAAAGAATATTGAATGTTTAAACAAACTTAATATGCGGAAACGACTAGTATATTTGTCCCACCTGTGAGATCTGAGAAGATAAAACAAGATAATTAACTAAGGTTAGGAATGGAGCAACCAGTACCCTGAACTTACCAGTCCTATATATTCTCTTTTTAGGCTAGGGGTGGAACAGATCGAAAGGAAAGCCCAAATGCTCTAAAAGATCATATTTAAGTTTTTCTAAAATAAAAGAAAAGAAATTTTTTTGAATGTTAATGAACACTTAACATCTTTTATTCGATGATAGGTATGAAGAACTAGGATCAGATTTTGGTGATTCTCGGAAAAACCGGAATCGGATCTGTATGATTCCTATCCGAAAACCCATTCAAACTAATTTTCGAAATAAAACACACTGAAGAAAAAAATCGTTGAAGACAAAGATATTCATGATGTGGGATTACTTGCCATTAGCCTCTGGAGGTGGAACGTACCATATTTAAGGTGGCAGTAGTGCTATGTTATGAAAATGTTCGATTTGCAAGAATATGATTTAAAGTTAAGAGAGAAATCTTTAATTAAGATTTAATAAATGATTTGAGAATATTTTCCCTAATTTAAAAGTTAGAGCTTGAATATAAGAAATCTTTGATTAGGATTTAATGAATGATTTGGAAAGGTTTTTCTAAGTAAAAGAGAAGATGATTTGGAACTATTCCACGATTTAAGAAAGTTTTAAATAAACCAATCTGTTAACGCTTAAATTTGAACGCTAACACCCCGGTGTGTGAAGTGTAGTTGTGAAAGCACCACCCGATAGATCGGGAAAGAATTACAAGCAAGTAATAACGGAAAAGCAGTAAACAACAGCAATTTTATAGTGGTTCGGCTTATGGGTACAGCCTACGTCCACTTTAAGTACTTTTATTGATGATCTCGTTACAAGTTGATACAATTCTTCCCAAGTACAATTCACTTTGAACTACAAGAAACTTAGAACAAGTATTTTAAACTTCGATGGAGATGAGAGTCTTCGAATCCATGTTGGATGTACGTGATCTCTTGTTGAAGTTGTTTGTAGCGTTCTTAGTGTCTCGAGAGCTTCAAGTGTTGAATTGGTTTGGAATGCAGCAGAGTATCAGCGCTTGAAGAGAATGAGCAAAAGGTCCTTTGAATGTTGGAGGTGGCTGCCTATTTATAGAAATTCTCGGAGTTGAGTCGCCCCCCCTATGAGTCATACGCGACTCATATTGCTCAATAGGTCGTTCGCGAGTCACGAGTCATCGAGTCATGAGATAAGTATCACCCCTTAACTTCTCTTTGCTTACGAGTACCGGCTCACACCTTATGAGAAGCGGCATCACTTTTTCTCTAAGTGTTAGGTCGCACGCGACTCATCGCGATGAGGCATGAGTCGGCAACGACTCATAATAAGTCGTAGATCATGTCTTTGGGTTGTAGTTGAAGCATTTGTCAGTACTTCATACGATGAGTCGCTAAGCCGGTGTGCCATGAGTCGGTGGGCCACTGAGTCGTTGAACCACTTCACTCATGAGTCGCTAGAAGTATTGAGTCGCTAAGTTGCTTTACTGGTAAGTCGCTGAGTACTATGTCGCTTCATTCCTAAGTCGCTAGCTTATGATAACTCAATGAGTCGCATATCCCATGAGTCGTTCGCATCTTAACACACTAGGTCGCAAAGCATTTTAAGTCGCTAAAGCCACTGAGTCGCTCCTTTACATGAGTCGGTAACTATCATGAGTCGTAAGCTCCTTGAGTCGCTCGGCGTTAACAATTGCCCCTCGAAGTATACGCTTAGATCATGAGTCGTGTGCTTCGACTTTCTTCTTGAGTCGTGACCGACTCAAGGCGGCTTATGACTCGTGAGTCCTTTCTTATTCTCCCCTGTCTTGTATATAAGCTAATGCATTGCTCTTCTTCCTCACTTAATCATTGCCTCAACACCTTGTGCCGCTATTAACGAATCTTCCAATCTCATTTCCGAAGGCGAATTCAACCCTGTTACTCTCCGATTCATCCCAACCATTATACCTCGTAAGCAAATCCGATCTTAATCCATAATAATCAACGTTGAATCACAAATTCTCATCTTTCGGCTTTAGTTTGTTTTCATGCGTTGCGCTTCACTTCGAATTGTTATAATCGATTCTAGATCACTATCCGATACGCGAGCTTAGCAATGCATTGAATTTAAGATCGATGCGAAACATTTCAGATTGTTTTTCGGGTGATTTGTTGGTATGGACGGATGATGGGTTCCATTGGGAATGTGATAGATCTTTGTTGCCTTAGCACTAACGGGTTAGCGGATTGAGGCAGAGAAAGGGGGGCTGTGAGATGAGGCGTGGCGAGGAATTCCACGAGTTAGCAAATTAGGTTTTGAGTCGCTGGTCGAGTCAGCTAGGAGCCATGAGTCGTGGCCGAGACATCCTGAGTCGCTGCCGAGTTAGGACTTAGAGAATTCCGCATGCCCTCGAACCGAGACCCCTTGACTCATACAATGCGACTTACTGATGCAGTGATCTTCCTGTTAAGCTATGAGCAACTTTAGGTTTGGATGCATGGTGTCGTGCCTTGTGTCTCTTAACTTGATTTAGATTGCCTTGAGTTTTAAGCGACTTTGGGAACTTGAAATTTTGACAGAACTAGCTTATGTTTCTATCCTGAAGTTTGAATTGCTATGACAACTCCAATAACTATGTTATGCTTTGCCGCTGGATTATGCTACCTTTAATATTGATAACCTGTTAAATATAACACTTGCAGAAAAACGGGACGAATATACTGCCATTGACTTCCCATATCGAATGACAGATTAGTTAATAATAGACAATTAACTTAAACAAATTGTGTAAACGAAGTGCTCTAGATAACCGAATTCAAGTAGAATGCTAAAGCAATATCGAAACAGTCAACTGAAATTGACTGGTTTGCACTAACACCATGCTTGAATTTTTAAATTAACAAGTCCTGAAATTTGGTAGTCAATCAACTGCCAACTAGCCTAACTTCAGTTATATTTACTTGTTTATTTTTGTCAGTTTTACACAACACTTCACACTTTTAGGAAACATGCACCTTCACATTTGATCATCCAGTTGCTTGTGTAGAATGACCTCTCATCAAGAAGAGCCGATGGGCCAGGCTGAAGATGTCTTCCCAGTAGCCATCCCTATAGACAACCCTCCGGAGAGAACATCCACAACTTTGAATCAGCGGGTGTTTAACCAACTGCGCGTCCAGTTTGGCATTGATGATGCTGACATCTTATTTCCGGGGCCAAATGACACCGCGGATAGGCCCCCTCTTGGCTTTGTTGCTGTTAATCGCCAAATGTGCTTGAACGGCGCTATTCCTCCCTTTAATGACTTTCTCCAACAGTTCCTGCTTCGGTTGTCTATCTCTCCATTCCAATTACACCCCAATGGCTACGCCATTCTGATGGGGTTATGTGTTCTATTTAGGAGAGTTTTGGATCGATTACCAAGCTTCGGGGAGATCTGCTATTTTTGCTCATTCACGAAAACTAAAGACCATCCCTCCATCGTGGTTATAAGAAGCGCTCGAAACCGCAAACTTATTACTGATCTCTCCGAAAGCGCTCACGGATTTTTGAATCAGTTTTTCTTTGTTCGCTGCCCTCCAGGGTTTTATGCCATCTGGAGAGTGGGAAGTAAGATTTCCTGTCTTTACTTTTTCCGTTTTGAAACTTTCTCGAGATCTGAACTCTCAATTGCTAATTTCATTCTTTTCCTGTTTTAGCACTTCCACCCCCTGCTAAGGACCCAAGTCTTAGGCAAATTTTTGAAAGATTAAATGCCGTGCCGGTAGAAGAGAGGAGCATAAAGTTTCTGCTAAACGATGAATTTTTACATCAATACGGACTCCTCCATCCCTTTCGCTTTACTCGGCCTCGTGAAGCTCCAACGGAGGTTCCTGATTCTCCGGTGAAAACTCCTGATCTTCCGATCTCCACTAAAGAGCACATGCGAGGAGAAATTTCTGCAGAAACCTTACTAGTAAAGTGCTCTACTCCAAGAGACGATACGGGACCCTCCGAAAAGCCCGCACTTGCTCCCATAATTGAAGAAGAAGAGGAGCCCCTTTCCCAAACCAGGAAGAGGGCTGACAAAGGAGCTGATGGAGGGAATCAGGTTGGGCATGACGGTGATGACGTTTTTGGGGATTTAAGTGACATAATCGTCACTTCCCAAGAGCTCTTTAAAGATGACCCTGCCCATGGTAAAGCTATACCTCCGACGATTGAAGCAACATCTGCCCTCCAACAGACTCTAACTCCTTTATCTCAAGAATTGTCATCAACAGTGAAATCTATCGCTTCCCCCCAACAGAGGAGTGGTTCGTTAGTCCAACGCGAGTAGCTTGCACTTCACACACAACTAAGGATTTTCCAGCACATTTATGCACTTATCTTCTTATACTTTAAAGATTTCTAAAGCTTATCTTTTCTTATTTCAGATTCTTCAATGACACGCGGCGGATCATATTATCAGGATTTCCAACGCTACGGGGGGCGTGGTCAATATGATTATCGGCGTTACTTTCCCTCCTATAGAGAGTCTGACGAAGAGAGGGCTGCTCGAAAGGCTCGTGAAAGGAGGGATGCAGAAGAGGGTTATGACAGAAGGGATAGGGATGAGCACCATGATTCTCTGCAGAGAAGTGACGACTCTCACAAAAGGAAATCTCACGACGACCGAGGAAAGGGTCATGTAGTTGAAGATTCAGGCAAACGAGCCCGATATGGTGAGAGACATGCTTCCACTATTCCCGAAAAGCCTACTGCCCCTGCCCCTCTTGACATTCCTTCCGACTCTCCTGCTCTCGGGAAGGAGGACATCCAGACAATAATAAGCAGGCCTAAATTTCAAGTGGGACCTGGCCCAGCCACTTTACAAAGTCGTTTTCCACAATGGTGCTTAAAGGGTGTGAGATTCGACCTTGACCTGGTTCCTATTGACAAGCCTGCTATGCTACGAAATCTTGACGCCGTCAAACTTGATATCGAGAGGATGTCAAACTGGCAGAAGCTTGTTGATGAGCTTCAAAGAGTTAACCGTGCCAACTTAGAGGCCATGCTCACCATGGAAAATGATAAGGCTGAGTGGCAAAAGGTCCTTGAGCAGCATGACACCGAAATGAGGAGCATTACTTCCTACAACGAGGAGCTCGAAGCAAAGGTTGAGAAGTTGAAAGATGAGCTTGCTGCTTCCTCTACTTCATACTCTCAAAAAGAAGAAGTGCTTCTCAGACAAGTTAGAGATGCTCATGCCAGTCAGAGGGACGCTGAGGACAGGCTTGAAGTGCAGAAAAGAATCAACGAGGGCTATGCTTCTGATATTGCTGAGCTTCAAAAGAAAAACAACTCCCAGGAAGCGGAGATACAACTGCTTAAGCTTCAGCTTTCCAAAACCGAGAGGGAGCGTGATGAGGCTGTCGCCGGCAGAATCGCAGCTGAAGATTCTCATGAGGCGACCAAGAACAGCTTCGGCTCAACATTATTCGACTTCTATTTGCATAGCGTCTTGGGGCGTGGAAGCCTCGCTTTTCTTGGTCCCAAGTATGAGATCACTTTAGCTGAAGTGTGGGAGGCCGCCCTCGATATGCTTGGTGCTGAAGGTGCTGGTTATGACGAGTCAGCCCTGGAAAGGCATTATTTTGATGAAGACGCTCGCGCTGCTCTCGCCAGGGGAAAGGAACAACTTGCCAAATTAAGAACTGAAGTGACGGAAGGGGACCGGCTGGGGAAAACCACTTCAACTACTCTAGTCCAGCCACCTTCTTCGTCTGAAGTCGACATTATTGGTTCCAGTTCCCATCTTGCATCTCCCACCAAAGTTACCACTGAGATTACAAGCATACAAGGTGGAGACGAGGGTGATGAGAGCGCTGATGCGCAAGCTTATGAAGTCGATATCAGGAAACCAGCTTCTCCAAGTAATTTCACTATTAATCTCGCTACTGTCAATTCTGCTCAAGCGGGTTACTCATTTATTTCGCATGAGTTTCATGAGCTCCTTGGCTATTTTCTCAACCTTGACGAGCCTTCACCTCCTTTCTTTACCGACTTCATTGGTGAACCTTCATCTCCTCTCTTTACTGACTTTAACCTCTTTTCTTCTGTAGAAAAAGTATCAAGCACTGCTCAAATCTCTACTTCTCCGGTAATCCCTCCTCCATCTCTTCAGGTGGCTCCTCCTTCTGCTTCGCAGCCTGGATCATAGGAGGAACAAATAGAGGCTCTCCATGGCCTGGATGACCCCATTGCTTCGCAAGAGCAAAAAGATGAGGGACTTGAGGGAGGTGACATATCTCCGGAGCGGACTCCTTCTGACGATATAACTCTATCTAAACTTGTCACTCCAGGAAGTGAGTCTTCCTCAAAGAGGAGAAGGAAGCAAGGAGCATCAAAGAGGAGAGGGAAGATAATCACTGCCACTGAAGAGGAGCCAGAAGTTGGGCCAGCTGCGCCTACCTCTCCTTCCTCCCTTATACCCACTGGTCGACCTGAAAAGTTGGTCATTCGGCCGGGTAAAGGGTCCAAAGGCAGTAAAAAGAAGTGAAGACTTTAGCTTTTTGTCTTTCGTATGAACTGGCCGAGAGTTGTGCGGGTACCGGCCCCCGCTTTTATTTTGAAACCTGTATCTGTATTATAGTTGAATAAAATGATTCTTCGTTTGTACAAACTTCTGTTTGAATTTGAGTATGCATTTATTATTCATTTTTGCACAAGTTTATTTATATGATATTGCAGCGGGCTTATGGTATGTTGTTTGAGTATTACTTTACTGATGCAGCTATACTACTATACCATGTTGCCCCCATACCTTAAGCTTGCTGCAATATTTTATACTTCGAGGGGACTTGCACTCTTATTTGTTAAAGAATAATTATTTTATTCTTTAAAGAAAATTTTTGTAGAGTACAACTCCCTTCGTATAAGTTTTTACGCTTTGTCGTTCGAAGAAATCACTTTTTTCTTTTGCTTATGTGCATATTTTACCAAGTGAATTCCTCTATGTGGTAAAGCGGACCTCTGAAGGGTACTTTAACTTCTTTTCTTTTTTTTTTTTTTTACGATCATTTTCCATAGTAGGCAAATTACTCTTCCTTTGAAAGTTAAAGTACGCTTTTGATGAGGATTTTTTTTTTATACAAAATTGTACCTCTGAGGAGGGATTTTTCACGTTTCAACACTTGGAAGTTTTATTTCAATCTCGGTGAAACGTGTACCCCCAAAGAGTTGTGCCTTTGAAGAAAGCCTTTTCACGTTTCAACACTTGGAAGTTTTATTTCAATCTTGGTGAAACGTGGGCTTCCGAAGAGGTCTTTCTTCTTGATTGTGTCCCCGGGAGGGGGTTGTACCTCTAAGGAGGGATTTTTCACGTTTCAACACTTGGAAGTTTTATTTCAATCTTGGTGAAACGTGTACCTCCAAAGAGTTGTGCCTTCGAAGAAAGCCTTTTCGCGTTTCAACACTTGGAAGTTTTATTTCAATCTTGGTGAAACGTGGGCTTTCAGGAAGGTCTTTGTTTTGTTTTTGCATTTCAACTTTGGTGAAGTGAAATTCCGAAGAGCGGTTATTACACTTCAACTCCTGGCGAAATGTGCCTCCGAAGAGGGCTTTTATTTTGTTTACATTTCAACTCTGGTGAAGTGATATCCCGAAGAGCCGTCATAACACTTCAACTCCTGGTGAAATGGGCCTCCGAAGAGGGCTTTTATTTTTTGGCATTTCAACTCTGGTGAAGTGAAATCCCGAAGAGCGGTCATAACACTTCAACTCATGGTGAAATGTGCCTCAGAGAGGGTTTTCATCGCCTGGAAGTTACTCTCTCATGGTTGGAGGGTCATGACTCCTCCAATCTTTTTTGTTGAGTAGAGAACTTTCTTTTTTGTGGCGTATGACCCATTAGAGGTCTTTTATCCTCCGAAGAGGACTTGCGCTGCAGATGGTAGCTTTGGTTGTTCCTCTGTTCACTTGCTTATGCCTTTTCAGCGATCCTCTCTCTTTTTTTTTTTTAAGTTTTCATTCCCCTTTTCTTGCAAGTAGCCTGTTTAATCCAAGGAAGTGTACTTCATTGCCAGGCAAGTTCGTGAGAACGGGCACTAGCTTCCTAATTGGATGTTTGTTTGTTCAAACAATCTCAATTTATCAGCAAGGGCTCGTTTCTATCGAAATCATTAGCCGTTCAATTGAAGTATTTCCTATCTAGGATTTGAATTCGGGGTCTTTGTGACTTGAAATTTGTTTGTTGAATGATGGTGAGAATCGCTCGGTCTTATTATGCGCAAGTTTTATTTCCATTGTCTGCAAAAATTTAAATCGACATTTCAGCAATACATTTTATGTATTTTTATATCGAAAACAAAGCAAACATATAATGATAATAAGGAACACAAGATTTATAGTGGTTCGGCCATGAAATTGGGCCTACATCCACTTTATATTCTTTCATTATTTACTTGCATCAGTTTCACAATTGCTTTCAATTACAAGAATCATACATTCATAATTCTTTTTACAATGTTTCAACAAAATTTTCAAGTAAAGTATGGACGCAAATGGTTGCTGTTCCATGCCCTTGGAATTTGATCTCCATCAACAGTGGTGAGCTTGAATGTGCCGTCAAGAAGCTTCTGACCTATTACATATGGTCCTTCCCAATTTGGCCCAAACACACCTGTCGCAGTCATAATTCTTTTCAGGACTAGATCTCCAATTTCAAAGCTGCGTTGACGAACTTTGGAATTGAAATGTCTGGCTATCCTTTGCTGATGAGCTGCAACTCTGAGGTTAGCTTCATCTCTTTTTTCATCAAGGAGATCCAGCGCTTCAAGTTGTAGCTTCTCATTTTCTGCTTGATTGAAATGGATTCTTCTGTGTGAAGGGACCTCTGTTTCAACCGGGATCATTGCTTCCGATCCGTATGCTAACGAAAAAGGAGTATGCCCAGTTGCAGTTTTGTGAGTAGTTCTGTATGCCCATAGTGCAAGTGGTAGTTTATCGACCCAACCACCTTTTGCTCTTTCGAGTTGCTTTTTGATGGTTGATTTGATGATCTTGTTCACTGCTTCCACTTGCCCGTTTGCCTGCGGATGAGCTACTGCCGAAAAGCTTTTCTGGATTTTGAATCGTTTGCAAAAATCCTGGAATTCCTCGCTTTCAAACTGAGTACCATTGTCTGTGATTATTTTCTGAGGCACACCGTATCTGCAAATGATATTCTTGGTCACAAAGCTTATCATTTTCTTAGAAGTGATAGTAGCCAATGGTTCAGCTTCAGCCCACTTAGTAAAATAATCAACTGCAACAATAGCATATTTAATCCCTGATTTAGCAGTTGGTAGCGGCCCAATGAGATCCATTCCCCAAATTGCAAATGGCCATGGACTGACCATCTGTGTGAGTTCGGTAGAAGGTGCTCTAGGAATTTTGGCATGTCTTTGGCATTTGTCACATTTTCGGGAGTAATCTGCAGCATCCCGATTAATTTCTGGCCAAAAATATCCGTATCAGAGAATTTTCTTTGCTAATGTTTGACCACCTGAATGATCACCACATTCTCCTCCATGCACTTCAGCTAGGATTGTTTTGGACTCTTCCCGGGATACACATCGAAGCAATGGCATTGAGAATCCCCGTCTGTACAATCGGCCATCCTGAATTACATAGCGAGAGGCCTTCCTTAGTAGCTTTCGTCTTTCTATCGAGTTTTCTGGCAGAGAACCTCTGAGTAGGTAATCCAGTATTGGAGTCATCCATTGGCCACCTGAATGATCACCACATTCTCCTCCATGCACTTCAGCTAGGATTGTTTTGGACTCTTCCCGGGATACACATCGAAGCAATGGCATTGAGAATCCCCGTCTGTACAATCGGCCATCCTGAATTACATAGCGAGAGGCCTTCCTTAGTAGCTTTCGTCTTTCTATCGAGTTTTCTGGCAGAGAACCTTTGAGTAGGTAATCCAGTATTGGAGTCATCCATGACTCTTGTTCTTGAGATACATTCATAATCCAGTCTATATCCATCTCGTCTATACTTGGCGCTGAAAGGACTTCTACAGGGACCAATCCCAATAGTTGAGCTTCACCAGAACTTGAATACTTTGCGAGGGAATCTGCCTTCATATTCTCTTCGCGAGGAATGTGGCTTATTGAATAGTGATCGAGTTCACATAGGAGTTCCCAAGCCTTTGATAAGTAGGAAGGCAGGTTTCCACCTTTTGCTTGAAATTCCTTCTTGACTTGGCATACAATAAGCTGAGAATCACTGAAAATTTGTAATGCTCGAATGTTTAGCTCTTTAGCGATTTTCAGACCTGCAATAAGAGCTTCATATTCTGCTTCATTGTTTGTTGAAGGAAATTCCAATCTTAGTGCATAACATAATGATCGACCCTCAGGAGTTTCAAGTACCACTCCGGCTCCAGAACAGTAGTCATTTCTTGCGCCATCAACATACATCTTCCACTGGATTGGGGAATCATTGATTGCTTCTTCCTCACCATTATCTTTCTCTGTGAATTCTGCAATGAAATCAGCTAAAGCTTGTCCGTTGATTGCTTTTCGGGGGTGATAGGTGATGTCATATTGACTGAGTTCAACGTTCCATTTTAGAAGGCGACCCGAAGTTTCAGGGCGAAATAGGACTTGCTTTAGAGGTTGATCAGTGAGTACTTTGATAGGATGAGCTTGGAAATATTGCCTCAGTTTCCTTGATGCAACTAGTAGGCAATAGGCGAGTTTTTCCAACTTGGAGTAATTCAGCTCTGCCCTAGTGAGTCTTTTGCTGATATAGTAAACCGGATGTTGAATCCTTTTGTCTTCCCGTATCAGCGCTGCACTTAGAGCATGAGATGATACTGCCAAGTATATAAGAAGATCCTCACCATTGCCTGGCCTAGAAAGTATTGGAGGCGTTTCCATATGACGGATCAACTCATCGAAGGCTTTTTGGCATTCGGAAGTCCATTCAAAATTCTTCTTTCCTTTCTTTAGGGCGTCAAAGAATGGGATGCATTTATCAGTGGCTTTGGAAATGAACCGACTCAGGGCGGCGACCTTTCCGTTGAGACTCTGCAATTCCTTCTTTGTTCTAGGAGCTTTAACTTCTTTCAAGGCAGTAATTTGAGCTGGACTAGCCTCAATGCCCCTAGCACTGACGATGAAACCTAAGAACTTTCCGGACTCGACCCCAAATGTACATTTCAGAGGGTTAAGTTTCATTCTGTATTTCCGGAGGACTGCGAACATTTCTGCTAAGTGTTCAATGTGATCCGCTGCTTTCCTGGACTTCACTAACATGTCGTCGACGTAGACTTCCATAGTTTTGCCCAATTGCGGTTTGAACATAGCATTAACAAGTCTTTGGTAGGTTGCCCCTGCATTTTTCAATCCGAAGGGCATAACTCTGTAGCAATAAAGTCCAACATCTGTGATAAAGCTTGTATCCTCCTGATCCGGCTCGTGCATCATGATTTGGTTATAACCGGAGTAGGCATCCATGAAAGATAACAATTCATGTCCTGCAGTTCCGTCTACCAGTTGATCGATCCTGGGTAATGGGAAGCAATCTTTGGGGCAAGCTTTGTTTAGATCAGAAAAATCAATGCACACTCTCCATTTTCCATTAGCTTTCTTGACCAACACAGGATTTGAAACCCAATTCGGATATGTAGATTCTTTGATGAAGTTATTTTCCATGAGTCGATCAACTTCTTCTTTCAATGCTGCTGACCTTTCTGGACCTTGGGTTCTTCTTTTCTGTTTAACTGGCGTAAACTTTGGGTCAATATTCAGAGCGTGTACTGCAACTTCTGGGGATATTCCACACATATCGGCATGAGTCCAAGCAAAGACATCCAGATTTGCTTTCAGGAAAGATATCAAGATATTCTGAATTGACACATTAAGCTGTGAACCCACATTTAACACCTTATTTGGGTCCTTCGGGTCAACAGGTACCGGAACTGTCGTTTCCACCGGTACCACTCTATTCTCCCCTGCACTGGCTTTTCTGGGATCCATTTCTTTCCGTGCCCCGCTGTGCTCGCCAGTGCAGGGTCCGCCCCGTAATTGCTACAAGGCTGGTTCTTTGATGCGGACCGGGGTTGCCGCATCCTTCCCCATTTCTCTTTTTCTTGACTCTCGCAGCTCTGTCAAATAGCACTCTCGCGCAGCATTTTGATCCCCTTTTATAACTCCTACTCCATTGTCAGTAGGGAATTTAATAGTGAGGCACCACGGGGCTAGGATAGCTTTGAATGCTGCGAGTGTTGGACGGCCAAGAAAAGCATTATAAGCAGAAAACTCATCGACAATCACAAATGTTTGCTTGCGGACCACTTTCCTTTCTGCTTCTCCAAGTTCTACAAGCAGATCGATGGTCCCAATTGGTTGTTTTGGCTCCCCAGTGAAGCCAGCGATCTTCTGCGATGAGGCTTGTACATCAATCATAGGGATTTTCATCTGGTCAAATGTCTTCTTGAAGAGGATATTGCATGATGCTCCGCAGTCAATGAGGACTCTTCTGACAATGGCCGGTCCAATACCAGCCGAGATGACCAAGGGATCTAGGGTAGGAGCTTCTATACCTGTGGAATCTCTGGCTCTGAAAACAATATCATCGCTAAAAGTTTTCTGTTGTTTCAGGGGCGTAGTGTCTTCTAAAACAAAGACGTCTTCTTCGGCTGGAGCATATTTCAAAGCCCTGGAATATCTCTCCATCTCACCCCAGCTTTTGCCAGCTGGGTGAGGCCCTCCTGTAATGACATTGATAACGGGCCTTCCAGATTCATGTCCCGTAGCTTTCTCACCTGTCCTGGGCTGATGAACAGGAACCTGTTGCCCCTGACTTGACGATGCAGGATTGTTGCTATTCTTCTTCACAAATTGTTGCAGTTTGTTCTCTCTTAGCAACTCTTCAATCAGATTTTTCAACTGACGGCATTCATCAGTTTCATGACCGGGTTGATTGTGGAAACGACAGAACTTCCCACTCTGTATGGCTTTTTTCCCGGTCCTCAAAGGGATAGGTTTAGGGAAATCGACGGAATCTTTAGTGGCAAGGTAGATGTGCTCCGGCGTATGTGATAATGGAGTATATTCTGATGGCTTGAAGGACTGAGGCTTCTTCAGATTACCCTGTTTCTTTCCATTATTATTCTCCCTTTTCTGCCCCACCGATTCATTCTTGCGTGGAGCGACAGTGTTGTCTTCAGCTTTTTCCAACACTGCCTTTATTGGCAAAGGACGACTTTCCAAGCGAATGAATTCGTCTGCTTTTTTGTAGAACTTTTCGAGAGAGGTTGGCTCTTTCATATTTAACCATTTTCCAAATTCGCTTGACTTATCGATAGCCCTCATTAGATAAGTCAAGATCATTCGTGGTTCAGCATTGTCCACTTCCGCCAGCGCTATATTAAAGCGGTTCAAGAAAGATCTGATAGACTCACCAGGATTCTGCTCTAAACTCGATAGTGACATAATGTCCTTGGCCTTCGAAGCATATAGTCTAAACTGCTCCTTGAATTTTCTGGTCAAGTCTGAAAACTGATCGATAGATCGGACTGGCAACTTGGTGAACCATAGTAGAGCCACCCCTTCCAGGTATACGGGGAAATATCGGCACTTTATTTCGTCAGAGGCCCTGGCACCCGTCATGTGCCAATCATATTTATACAAGAACTCATTCGGATCACTTGTCCCTTTGTAAGCTGGAATAGTCGGAGGGACAAACTTCCTTGGAAATTCCGCCTTCAGGATTTTTTCAGTAAACGGAGTTTTACTTGGGGCGAAACCCCCTTCCTTCTCATCTTCAACCCTTTGCAAACTTTCTTTCATGATCTGCCGGACCATTCCAGAAAGATACTCCTCATCATGCCGAGTTCTAGATCCACCAGCCTCAGGAACTGCCTGCTCAAAGGGACTAGTAGCCCTTTCAGGAGCATTCCTCTCACTAACATCATGAATGTTGCCAGCATAGTTCCTTTCATTACCAGCTGGTTGATTGTTTGCCCCAAGTAAATCGTTCAACTTATTCAGAATCAGAGCATTCTGGGCACTTTGAGCCTCTAGTTGTGCATTTTGGGCGTTTATCTGCTGGTTTAGCCCTAGAATCACAGCATCCAATTCCGCTTTCGTAACTCCAACAGACGGAGTGGGTTGATTAGGTACAGGGGAAGCGGAGGTTCCCTCTTGAATGTTTCCAGATCTGATAGATCTACTTTTCCTTCCGGGAGCCATAATTTCAGATAGACTTCTGGTTTTTAAGGAAATTCTTTCTTCAAATCTCTGTGAAGCAATGATGACAGTTTTCCTGAGTTCAATTCTCAGTGAAAGCACCAAAAATGTTAACGCTTAAATTTGAACGCTAACACCCCGGTGTGTGAAGTGTAGTTGTGAAAGCACCACCCGATAGATCGGGAAAGAATTACAAGCAAGTAATAACGGAAAAGCAGTAAACAACAGCAATTTTATAGTGGTTCGGCTTATGGGTACAGCCTACGTCCACTTTAAGTACTTTTATTGATGATCTCGTTACAAGTTGATACAATTCTTCCCAAGTACAATTCACTTTGAACTACAAGAAACTTAGAACAAGTATTTTAAACTTCGATGGAGATGAGAGTCTTCGAATCCATGTTGGATGTACGTGATCTCTTGTTGAAGTTGTTTGTAGCGTTCTTAGTGTCTCGAGAGCTTCAAGTGTTGAATTGGTTTGGAATGCAGCAGAGTATCAGCGCTTGAAGAGAATGAGCAAAAGGTCCTTTGAATGTTGGAGGTGGCTGCCTATTTATAGAAATTCTCGGAGTTGAGTCGCCCCCCCTATGAGTCGTACGCGACTCATATTGCTCAATAGGTCGTTCGCGAGTCACGAGTCATCGAGTCATGAGATAAGTATCACCCCTTAACTTCTCTTTGCTTACGAGTACCGGCTCACACCTTATGAGAAGCGGCATCACTTTTTCTCTAAGTGTTAGGTCGCACGCGACTCATCGCGATGAGGCATGAGTCGGCAACGACTCATAATAAGTCGTAGATCATGTCTTTGGGTTGTAGTTGAAGCATTTGTCAGTACTTCATACGATGAGTCGCTAAGCCGGTGTGCCATGAGTCGGTGGGCCACTGAGTCGTTGAACCACTTCACTCATGAGTCGCTAGAAGTATTGAGTCGCTAAGTTGCTTTACTGGTAAGTCGCTGAGTACTATGTCGCTTCATTCCTAAGTCGCTAGCTTATGATAACTCAATGAGTCGCATATCCCATGAGTCGTTCGCATCTTAACACACTAGGTCGCAAAGCATTTTAAGTCGCTAAAGCCACTGAGTCGCTCCTTTACATGAGTCGGTAACTATCATGAGTCGTAAGCTCCTTGAGTCGCTCGGCGTTAACACAATCGATTTGATAAATGAGGCTTAATGATTCCATATACATTTGAAAGAAAATGGAATAAATTGAAAAGAATATATCTAAGAAAGATATTTGATATAAATTAAAGATGAAGTAATTGATTAATGATTGATATCCACATATGAACTTAACATCTTTTAAAGCGATGAATGGCTTCGAAGGAAGCAGAGTAGGATTTGGGTGATTCCTATCTGAAAACCACTTCGAACCAATGTATACGTTTGAATGTGAAGATATGTTGAAGATGATGATTATTGAAGACCATGGATCTTCATAGCATGATGACTGCTTGTTGAACATGCTCTAGGTAGCTCCCATTATAGAGTTATTTATAACAGTGGTCTCCTCGTTGGGAGTTTTTTTTGAATTGCAAGGACTACTCGCTACTAGCGGTAGTAGGAGAGTGCCTTCGATTTCGTTCAGTCCCAGAACGAACTTGTATGGAAGAATGTCTGACATTGCATTTCCGAGACACAACATTTGACTTTTACAAATGTGCATCTTCTTGGTGGAAGAGAAGGCAACTTCTCTTAGCTTAACACCCTTCTTTGAGACATACAAGCTCAGAGGTTGTATGCTTGTGGGAGTCAAATAGAGATCAAAGGAATGGAAGTGTGGCATTCAAAGTGGAACCTGTATGATCAAAAAGTGGTTTTGTATGGAAAGCATGGCTTTGAAGAAAATTGAGTGTATCCTTGCGAGCCTCACACCCCGGTTATAATGTGATACTATGTGGTCTAACAGACACAAATTTGGAATAAGTAAGTATGTATGGTGGTGTCCAATACGTTCGGCCATATGGAGGATACGTCCCTCAAGGCAACCCATTTGGATAAAGTGGTTGGCTTAAGGAAAGCATGGAGTATCTGTTATTAGTTGCAGTATATCAAGTATAGTTCCAAGTGACTAGTTTGAGAAAAGCGATAAAGTCACTGTGGAACTATGTTTGTTGTGCGTGGATTGGGGAAAAGGCCACTAGTTCCTATCATGTTGGAAATCCAATCCCAATACGAGGTTTACGGTTTTGATTGTATTCCTAAAATAGCTGTAATGACTTGCAAATATTTCAGCTCCCCCTTTAGGTATCATATATTCCGTTCGGTATATTCCATTGACCTATTCCGGATATATTACCTTAGATTTAGTCCAGATATTGATACCTTATTTGAATAAGTTTATTTAAAATGTGTTTTCAAAGAATGTCATTAAAAATAATATCAAGTGAATTTTGGTATAAAAGTTTTTTAGTTATCATAAGGTAAAAACCGGTCGATGTTTATGTGTGGGCGTGGTCTTATGAGATACCCTTCCTTCCAAAGGTTTTGATAATATAGTCATTTAAAATTTCGAGTATCTCACGCTGGTTTATCAAGCTTGATCCAGGTATTTTTAAGACTTGGGTCAAATCCGAGTAGTTTCAGGTTTTGTTGAAGACGGGGAGAGCTGGAGATCTTCATCATCGTATGGACGTATTCTATTATCCGTTGCATCTATTGTATTTTTTTTGTTATTTGTCAACATTTGTAAAGGCAGGTGTTATAACTATCCAGGTTGAATCTAGGTTAGACTCTAATATTGTGTTTTAAAATTTTCCGCTGTAAAGATTATTATTGAAATAATATATGTGATTCCATTCGTGTGAGATTCTGTTCTGTCTTTATTTTCTTTCTACCCTTAATGATCTGTCTTTTCGTGCAATTTGAGTTAGACATGTGTGGTTTATTGTTCATTTAAAGGGTATGGAAAAACGGCCCGTTCATCACACTTGCGTATCGACCCGTACTCATAACCTACTGAAATTGTACGCTGTGCGGTTGCGGTTATTTTTATTACTATTTTTTAACGATTTTCAAACTGACAGAAAACTCGTCGATTCAACACCACACTTTACCGTCATTCTGTCACTTCGTTATTCAGTTCTTTGTCTTCTCACTTTTCCTTCAAATTTTTTTTATTGACGACCGATAATCATGCACGCCCCATGCTGCCAGAATTGTTTCCTCCTCCGCCCCCACACTGGTAAGTAGCTTCGGCCTAATCCTCTTGCAGATTATTTTAACCTCAACTTCAATCAGTTTGCCAATCCGTTCCTCATTTCTCTTCTTGTTTTTAAATATGCGTCGATTTCATTCCTTACATATGTGATGGACTATAACTATTATTGCTATTTGTTGAATCTGCTTGCACAACTCCGAAACACCATGAGAGGTCTGTTATACCGCTTCCTACTCTTAGTCTTTGTTGCATGCAAAAATTTATTTTTCAATTTTGTTTCTTTCATGATTTTAATGTTGTATGCACACTGAAAAAGTAGATGGTTGTGAATTTAATTTTCTTTCCTACACAACCTGCAAGTCAGATCTATGCTCATGCCCCTATTTAGCTAGTCTGTCAATTATAGGCAGTTTGAAGTTGATAACTTTATATGTAGTAAAGGTCATTTTGGGATTATATGATTTATTCCATATGCGAGTTGCTCAAGTTTTATCTTCATGCTTTTGTTGAATTGCTTCTCCTGCTGATTTGGTTGTAAATTCCTCATTTTTGTAACTCCTCGTGCCCAAATGTCTTTGTTAGTGTATTTAAGTTCACGCTTGATAGCTTGCATGCAGCTCATGTTTTGAGTAAACCACTGATTTGGTATTATAATCTTCTCAATTTTGTTGTTATATCCCCCCACACTAGCTAGAGTGTCCCAACCTAATTTAGATATAAGAATTTGTCCATTTAACCAAGGATCCTTCACTAAGCTGGTATCTTGGCTATTAGTTATCCTTCTCTATATGTGTTTTTTCAAAGCATCTCTTTAGGCAAGAACGTTTTTCCAGACAGGAAGAGTTGTCACATTGCATGGTCCAGAAATTATCCTTAATATATCTACTTCTCATTCAAGTTTCCCAAATTGTATATGAATTATTGATTTTCCAGGCAAGTTTGAGGTTCTTCGAGGTAAATATGCCCAACCCCACATTCTTGTTTAGATCTGCATAGAATGTCGTAAATGACTTTGTGTACACCCCCTCTTCATATGAAGTTAGCACAAACTAAGTTTATTTTCTCAATCGAGTAACCTGGAATTTGATATGTTTGAACCCCAAATCTTACTTTAGCATTATTATTGTATGAACGAATTCCACCCTACCTGCGAATGATAGTAATTTGGAACTCCAACCGTTAAGTTTTTTTCTGATTTTTGTGATCAAATCACCACATTCTTTGTCATTTATAACATTTATAGACAGAAACACATCAAGGTATTTTACTTGAAGATTAACTTCTTTTACTCCAAGCATCTCTAGAGTTCTCTATTTCGCCTTGCAGAACTTATTGAAGTAACACTTTGATTTCATATTGTTAAGTTTCGAATCTATATGTATTCCTAAATTACAAAAGATGTTTTCATACTTTAAGATGCTTTAGGACTTGATTTAACCACTACTATCAATCGTCTACATATAATAGATGATGTACGGTAGGCCATGATCACATAAATTGTTAGATGACTCAACATGTAAATTTTACAGTTACAAAATGAAGCTATACACGATAACATAAATTTGAAAGATTATAATGATTAAAAACGAATTTTATTTTGGTGAAAAACAAGCTACTTCAAAAATATTAATGGCATCTTCATTTCAGACTAATTCATCTTCTTCTTTTACTTATTCAAATCTCCTTCTTTTTTAGATCGTATTATTTTCAGGCTCATTCTCATGTTTGTTCTTATGCCCAAGTGGTGAAAGTCCGATATTTATCTTTTTCCAATTCTTCGTCGCGGAGACTTAGATCCAAGAATTGGATTGATTCAAGAAGGAAATACGACTATTGTTATCGCTGTGGTGATCTTTCCCATTTAGCAAAGAATTATTGTGATCCAATTAGGTGTTTTAGGTGTGGATTCTTCGGATATAAAAATACAAATGCTCTACAAAATTATCTTCTATTTTCAACAGGCACGAGAATTCTTCCAAGGACCATGGCTTTCAATTTGTGCTCAAATGTATGCAGTTAAAGAGAATATTATTAGATTGCCTGTGAAATCAAAGAATAGAGGATATTACTTTGCTAGAGGTTCTATTCAAGCACTTCGATGTTATACATGCCATTAATATTGGAAAGAATTATAGAAAGAAATTCGGTGATCCAGTTGAGCATTTTGGGGATTATGCTTCTTTTCTAAAGAGGGATGATTTAGACGTGGATTCTACACTAGATAACTACGATTTGAACATTGACTCGGATCAATCTGCTTCTTCATTATTCTCTGATGTGGTTCATAAAGATGAAAATATTTTTTTGGACCCAATATTAGTTGATCATGTTGTCTTGCATCATAGGATGAATAAGTATGTTGTGGTAGGCGACAGAGGACGGGAGGATTTTTCTAATGATATTTCTGTTTTCTCTGTGCTTTCAAGAGATTTGAGTAAAGATTCTGAATATATTCAATGTCAAAAATTCAATTCTAAATCTCATAAGGTGGAAAATTTTAAATTAGCCACTTCAAATCGATTTGAATGTCTTGAGTTATTGGAAGATAGTGATTAAAATTCAGAGCCAAATATAGAGATTGCCGATGCTATTGTTTTTATTGATGATGTTGCTGTGGTTGAAGACCTTTTACATAGTACACAAAGCATTTCTAATGGTTTCAGGAAGCTTTAATCCTAGGCTTTAGAGATAAATGTACGCGCGGATAACAAGTGTGCTCAGTGCATTGATTCTCAAATGGATGGTTTCATTTCAAATGGAAAGGTGGCTTTTTCTAGGAAAGAAGGTGATGGTGATCCGCTTGTGGTTGGTTCTAGTATATATGCAAATTCAATGAAAGCTATTGATATGGTTGCCAATTCTGAGGTTGTGATGTAACGGTGCTATACATTTTAGTAGCTTTATTAATTGAAATTTTGTGAAATTTTAAACAATAAAAATTTGATATTTGAAATATGTTTATCTAAATATAACAAATGGTAAATTTTCATCTGAAAATTTGGAAGTTTATTTTCTTATGTAAATTCTATTTTAATTCAAATCAATTAAAATTGTTGATAAAAAAATGTTTTCTAAACCTGAATAATTTTACATAATAAATTTGTAAATCATTTCTAAGAGAGACGTCATATTCCGTTTCATCAAATTTGGACCACTATTATTCCGTCTATCTTAATTCCGACGTTTTAGCAGCATTTTCGGTATCGATTATCGACTTTTAACCGGATGATCATACCACAGATATCTGTATACCGTTTTGATCATCTCGTCGTGCTGATCTATGCGGTATATTCAATTCTATATTTTGAAGTCCGGTTCGCTACGGAATCAATAAAATGATTTCGTATCGATACCGGTTTTAAAATCTTTTGATCTCCATCTACCTATCGGTCCAAAATTGAACAGCCATAACTTTTGAAATTCCTAGAATTTAACAATCTGACCTTTACTATTCCCAAACTTTAATTTATTGAGTGGTATGTTTCAATCGTTTTGGTTCCTCTGCCTTCCCCTTCATTCGTTCTCTATTCCAGTGCATAGTTTTATATTTCAAAGTTTTACTGCCTTTTTCTCTGAAACCCGCCTCTACCACACATGTTCGGCCTCCCTCCTTCAACAACCACCCCACTTCGCTGCCAGAGCGTGACAACCGACAAACCCATCACACCTGCCACCTTCCTCCATCACCTCGGCCAACCAACACCACACCATCTCGACCTTCGTGTGTAGCCTCTCCACGTTCTGCCAACAACCCAGTGCGGAGTCTTCCCTTTTCCACTCAGCCACCACTTCGCCGTACCCACCTGACTTCGGCCACCTTCCACGAACCGCCTCTCCTCTATATTTTATATAAGGTTTCTAGGCAAGCACACTTGAGTCTGGTTGTTCGTGTATATATATGAGATATAACTAAGCAATGTATGTTATTATATTTCATTGTGATAGAGGCTATACATATATTAATGTATATGCTGTATGTACTGGGTGTTAGTTTATATATATTTTTATATGTTAATTCTATGTTTTATGTACATATATATTTATATGTAAGATTGCACATAGGTTGTAAAAATCTGTTAGTTGTATATACATAAGTACGACATTTGTATATATATTGGTCTTATACAAGTAAGTTACAGTATAAATGTTAGCAATTTATTATACTATTAAGGAAATTTTATAATAGTCACGTTCGTGTATATGTGACATACATACATACATACATACATAGTTTTGAAAGCATGCGGTAGATAAAGGTACACGTATAGACGCTTACAACATATTATAGTATAAAGTTCATATATATATATATATAATTTATAACGACTGTTGTTTATGCATATGAGTTTTATAAGTTTATATATATGAACTGCAGGTTATACAGTTATTATAATAAAGCAAGTTGTTATAATAAGTGTTGATTTTATAATATATTATGTATGAAAGTATATATGTTTCTGGTTATAGTCTGTTGCAAACAAAATAAAAATATATAGACTATAGTTTATCTAGTTGCGTATTTTATTTAAATGTGTATATATATTACATATAAAGTTATAAGTTGCATAGATATTTTGGATATATATGATCTACACCTATATTGTCTAAGTACATTTTGTTTGTTCATTTATTTTGTTTTGTCTTATGATCTGCATATACACACACACACACACACATATATATATTAATCTGCATAGTATATTTGCTTATTAACTATGAATTTTAAATTGTGTGCATATATGGCTATTTTAAATTTTGAAGTGAATATTGATTTAAATTATAAGCTTATATAAGTTGTTATTGTTTATGTGGTGTATATATAAAGTGGTATGTTTGTATAACTATGTAAGTATTTTGTATTTTTAATAAGTATATATATGTATGAATTTCAAAATATATATTGTATATATGTTTGATTTTTATATATGGTCTTAATTTACAACTATGATCTTCGAAAACCATATAATTTAATATGTGTTTAAATTTTGAATATGATTTTTATATATAAATAGTTATATATATAGTGGTATATATGAATTCACTTATACCATTTATCATCATCGATCCAGTCCTAATTTGATTTCGTCAATTCCTATTTATCAGTTTGTCCGTCGAATTCGTGCCAGTCTAGCTTTACTTTGGAATTCGTGCTTGGGTTGTAACTCAATTTCATTGTCTATCTTCTCTAGCCTCGAAAGGTGAGCGATCACTCATGATTAACGTTCTTATATCTATTAAATTTGATTTCAATTTAAATGACAATTGGAATATATTGCTGTTAGTTATTTACATTACCATATATATGCTATTATGTGTATCAATGCATCTGTGACATCTGACACCATTTTCTATTATTTCTATTGATGATATATGTCTATTATATTATTATCATATCTGTTATCACACTGCAAGTTCCTTGTTAGTATAGAATTCCCTATGGATTGAAATGATACATACCTGAACGATCTGTAGAATAGGAGAAAATCGTTATGGGTTGAAAAGATAAACCCAAGCGATTTTCATTGAATTGAATTTGAGATTGCGGTTTGAAATGATATAAACCCGTATTTATATTTAATTTGTGGATTGAAATGATAAATATCCATATCACTTGACCATAGGATAGATATGCAGACACCGTTGGTCTATATATAAATATTTTGAAAATGATTTCTATGGTTTTAGAAAGAAATATATGGTTTAATAAATATAGATTTTTAAAATATTATATATATATATATATATGTATTTTATAAAGTTAAATTCTAGATTTTTAAATTTTATGCTTTGAAAATTTTAAAATTATAAGTTAGTTTGAAATTATAAATTTTAAGAATTTACTTATAATTTACTATTTTAAGTTATGTATGATTTAGTTTCAATATGAAAATAAGTTTGATAATAAGATTTAAATATAAAGTTTTATTTGACTAAAATATAATATGTTTAAGTATTTATTTAAAGTAATATTTAAAATGTAGATTTTATAATGATTTTTATAAGTTATGGTTGGAAAGATGAATTTAAATTGATTTGGAATCGTATTCTTTAAGAATTATATTTAATTAAAAATCGATTTGAAACTTATTGAATTTGAGATTTTCAAGGTATATGATTTTATAACTTGATTTTGGTTTAAGGTGATTAAATAAATATTTCAAGTTTAGAGAAATTGAAGGAAATATTTAGTGATTTGAAATTTAGGGTTTTATTTAAATGATATTGGATTTTATTAAATGAATATTTCAAAACTAAATAATATTAAAGTGAATTTGATATATATATATATATACATACATATATATATATATATATATATATATGAAATTATCAAATTTAGTTTTGAAAATGTTGAATATTTAAAGCTTTGAAATATATTGAAGTTGAGATGGTTTATTTTGTAGTTCAAATCTGTATTTGAAATCGATATAATTTGAAATGGTTTATTGGGAAACTGAATTGAGTTAAAATTGATGAATTTAGATTGAATTAAATTTGAGTTTTTTAATTCAAGTTGATTTGAATCGATTTTTGAAATTTGAGGAAACTATTGTATTATATAAAGTATTTTTAAATTATATTTAAAACTATTTATACATTTTAATATTAATTATTTTAATATGAACTATTTTAATATAAATCATTTTTAACATAACTATTTTTAATATAAACTATTTTAATATACTAACTATTTTATTATAAACTATTTTAACTTATAACTATTTTACATAAACTATTCTATTGTATAAACTACTTTATTATATATACTCTCATTAATATCTAAACTGTTTAAAGAAAAGTGTTACGGTTTTCAAAGTGTTATAATTTCAAAGTATTATGATTTCAAAGTGTTATGATTTCAAAATATTATGATTTCCAAAGTGTTATGATGTAACATTCTTGGATTTTAGCCAGAATAAATTTGACAATTAAATTTGATTTTTGGAATTAGATTATGGATTAATCTGGTATTTTCCAAGAATTAATAGATATTTGTTTGTTTTTTAATATAAATGAATGTAAATATGATTTTTCAGTAGAATTTTTAATTTGAAATTCTGAAATAAATATTTTGAATAATATTTTAATTACAAATTTAGTTGTGAATTTATTTGAAGATTTGAATAAATATATATATATATATATATATATATATAAAGATTGTAAATAAAGGAATCAATTTAAAAATTCAACAGATTGATAACTTGATTCATTAATAAGAAAAAAATGTTTTTACCTTTAAAATAAATAAAGATTAATGATTTGGAATTCAAAAGTGAATATTTTATAAATAGATTACAAATTGAAAATGTGAATTTGAAATTCAAATGTTAATATATTGAAATTAATTGGACTTAAAGAAAATTTTATATTGAAACTAATGAAAATCTTGTTTTTCTAATTTTTGTGAATATGCATTTTGATATATAAGTATAGGTAATTGAAATTTTCTTTTGAAAATAAAATAAGGTAAACATTTGTAAAATGTAAGTGTATAAGGAGATGAAAAAAAACATAGATTTGTATATACATCGAACATATAAGAATATAAACATGATTTGCAAATTAAATAAAATAAGGGGATTTAAACAAAATCTGTAGATAAATTTAACCAAGGGGTTTAAACACGAAATAGATGTTAATGACATTTGTGAGGTAAGGACAAAGAAATAATACAAGTGTAAAAAAAGTAAATACAAGTGGCAAAATTCAATTCTTCTTTTGAAAGTGAATTACATAAAACATCTAAAAAAAAGCTAACCAAGCTAATACAATTCATCCTCCTTTCCAGTTTTGTTTCCATCTTCAAACTAAGAATTAAAAATCAGAAGAAAAAAATCAAAAATTGAAGCTTGCACCAGAAAATGAAACCAGAAGCAGTTCAAACTTAACCTGGAAATTAAAAGTAACAAGCAGTTTTCAAATCTGGAAATAATGTCTGCATTTGACTTTCTGGGGATGGATTCAAACTAGAAAGCAAACCAGGAAAAAAGATATGTTTCAATTTCAAACAAATCAAAAACAAGTCTGGAAATCCAAAGAAAATCAAAAAACAACCAAATTCAAGTTCAAATTCAAAGAAAACCTGAGCAAGATCCAAATTCAACAAGCTTCAACCTGAGTTAATCCAGTTTGCAAAGAATCAAGTTTTAAATCAAAAACAAAATCCCAAATTCCAGGCCTCTGTCTTCAGAAAGGTGAGCAAATTTTCGATCTTTAATCTTTTGATACTGTGTGCATGTGTTTGTCTGAATGTATTCACTTGATTAAAATTGAATTAGGCTATGTATATATAGAATGCATGTTTGGTATATGTATATATACCTATACTCTGTTGTTTTACAGGTTACAACCCTTAGATTAAAAAAAAATCAAATTGCTCTTCATTTATTTAGTTTTAGGTTACAATTTCTAAAGGAAAGATGATGGAAATGGTATAAAATCAATGTTGAAATTTAGTTCAAGTTTTTATATTGGGGATTTTATTTTAAAAATAAGAAATAACAGTAGAAAATCCAAATAAACCCAAAATTCAAATGTATGGATTATGAGATTTAATTACAGAAATGAATTTGTATTATAAAATCGTGATTTTTAAAAATCATTTCAGAATTTTTAATTTTGTATTTGAAGAGAAAATTCAAGTTGATCGAAAATGCTTAAATCATTGATTTACGGAGATCGACGAAGTATTGACATCGGGATTGGAGCTAGAGGTGGCTGGAGGTTTGTAAATCATCAGAAAAATACTTGATGATTTTATAATTTATTGTGGTAGGGTGTTGAGATCGAATTAGGGCTTGATTGCTAATTTTAGTTGATTGGGTTTAAATGGCTATCACGGCGTCTTGATCGGATTTCACGAGACCAAGGGGAAATGGTGAGCTGGTCTTTGGACGAGACTAGGTCAAAGTGGCGGGGTGACTGGAGGTCGAGATCGTCGGCACAACATTGATTTAGGCAACTTGTTTGGTTTCAGGTTGAGCTCGACGGCTCGATTTTGGAATTTATGAAGATGTCGTCGAATTTGATGTTTGGGTTTGTCGTAGATGTTGTTGGCGACGTGCCGGAGGTTTTAGGGATGGTCGGCAGCAACTCGATCAAGCGTGCACGTGCACGGCGGTGGGATTTGGTGTCAGTGGCATTGAGTTCGTGCGTCGTGGTCAACTTACTCAAGTCGTGCTCGAGTGAAAATGGTGTTAGCTTCGGTGTTGATCGAGTGCGTGAGTTAAACCTGATGCTAATTAACTTTGTTAAAACTTAAAATTTCTGGAACAAATAAATGAAGGAAAAAAAGGAGAAGAAGGCGTTGTGTACAGGGGAAGGCTCAGGGAAGATGAGTGAATAATTCGAAGTGTTACTCGAGTTTTGTTCGGGAAAGCCTCGGGTTTTTTTTGTCGAACTGCAATATTGTACTTTAAAGTAAAGATAAGTAAACAGTTTTCAACAAACTTTAAACACTGTAAATCTGAAAAATATTTAATAGTTTTAAGTTAAAAACTAAATACAATTTTTAATTTTCTTAGTTAATACTTTAAAATGTTTTAAGTTCTTAACTATTATTCTAATTAAGTAATTAATATAAGATAAGTATAAAACTTATTAACATATAAGTTTCAAAAGCTAAAGAAGATTCCTTTTAAAATGTCAATTAAGTTGAATAATTAATATTAATTGATTATTTTTAGAAAGTAATTAAGAATATATATTTTTATTGTAATTAGTAATGGATTATAAGTAATAAATGAATTTGTAATTAACTACTTAAGCTAATTAATGAATGATTAGTAGTGGTTAATTAAGTAATTTAATTAAGAAGCAATAAATGATTAATCAAGTAATTAGTGGTTAATAAATGGGTAATCAAGTTTAATTAATAATTAAGATTATTAATTAATGATTAAGGAATAGTTAATTAAGTAATTAAAGTTAAATAAACTGATCGAGGAAGTAATTAGTTAAATAGTGTGAAATAAAATAATTGAATGGTGAACTAAATAATTAAAGGCTGATGAATTATATTTAAAGGTTAATTAATTATAAGTGATTAAATTAATAAATGATTAAAGGATAATTAATCAAAATGATTTGTAATTTATTAATATTAATTAACTAGGATTAGTATGTCATAAGTAATTAAACCTGATTTTAAATTATTAGACAATTAATTAATTTTACTTACGGATGTTTGGATTTGATTCGATGATTGAATTGTTTGATATCCCAGATTGTGATGCTCTATTTTGATTTAAGCTATGTTTACTGTGATTTATTTGCTGTGATATATACCTGTGATCTGTGAATGAAAGATAAGCGTTACAATCGGTTTGTACCGCTTGTCAAATATAAGCGTTATAGTTTATATCGCTTATTAAATATATTGTTGTATTTGAATCTGTGTTGATTGATGATGTGGCACTTTTATTCTGTAAAACCCCTGGACCACACTTATACACACACAATATGGATTTCATGAGGAAATCGGTTAAGTCACAGATATTTGAATTTAATATTTTGAAATGGTTTTAAAGTTTGAATTTTGAATCCAAATGGTTTTGGAAATGAAATTGGGTTGAATTTGAAAAATAATTGAAAAGGAGTTTTGAAGATATAAGTTGTTTTAAATAACAAGATTTAGTCTTGAATTTTGATTTAAAATTTGAATTCAAAATTTGAAATTGAATTCTATGATTTGGGAACTAGGGTTTATAAAGGTTATTCAATTATAAATGGATTTATATGGATTTTTAAACCATTTAAAAATATGATTTTGAGAATTTGAATTTAACCCAAGTTTATATTTGAAAGGCCTTAACTCGTGCAGTTATAACCGAGTTTTCCGAAAACGGAGACAAGTTGTTTTCAAATAATAATAGCTTTTATATAAGGAAAGAATTTTCCAAATTATGATGAAAAGATTTCAAGTTAAAAAGAGAATGGCTTTTAAAGCTATAATTGAATTTGTGTGAAAAGATAGTTGAAACCTTATTGAAATTGAAGAGGATTTTTAACATGGTATATCTTTTATATATAAAAGATTGAAACGGGAATTGTTTTGAAGCTATGAAAAGAGTCTTTGATTTAAAAGACCGAATGAGTTAATCCAACTTGAAATGGAATTGTTTTGAAAGATTATAATTGAATCTTTGTCAAAGATTAGTGAATCTTGTTTTAAATTGAAAGGGGTCTTAAAAATGAATCTTTTGTTTAAAAGATTTAAATGTGGAAACTGTTTAAATCCTTGAAGGTTTTTGAAATGAATCCTTTTGTGTTAAAAAATTGGGAATGGTAATTTGTTTTAACCATTTAAAGGAAAGTTTTGGATTTTATAAGCTGTGATTTAACTAAAATCCCATATCCATATGATTTTAAATATTGCACTCACTATTCGGTTTAGCTGGGAGAGGACCTTTGTGTCATATAACCCATTCCGAATATGTGATACGTCGTAAATGGATAGCAATTGAAGGCGGTGGTGAATACCGGGTGTCTTTGAGAAAGATATGATAACCTATCAAATGACTCTGCACTGAGTTGCTCCGGTATAGTGATCTCCATATGTGATGGGGAGTCCGATCGGGATTGAAGATGCCCGGATTGCAAGGGCTTCTTCGGAAGTGCCTTCGGTTCTGTTCGAACCCGGAACAGACTTGTATGGATGTGTGTCTGACATTACACTTCGAGATGTAAAACTGGTTTCTATCAAATACATTTCTGTTTGGTGGTGGAGATTTATTCTCTTAGCTTAACACCCTTCTCTGAGACATACGAGCTCAGAGGTTATGTAATTGATGGTTACTAGTGATACATTCCCAATTTGGTAATGTGGCATACGAAGTGTTGCTGATCATTTGTTGATCAAAGCATGGCTTTTGTGAAAAGCGTAGCTTTGTGGACGAGACTTCGTCGAACCTCACAACCCGGTAACGATCGAAGCAGGAAAGATGCGGCAAGGAGCCTAGATACTTAACCTATGTGGTTGCTGCAAATTTATTACTTTGTGGTTGTTGGTGAATCCTGGGATAAAGGTTGGTTACGACCGGGGGATGGCATACTCGTGTCAGTGGTTACCTGTTTACAGAGGTAACCCGGCCTTGTGTTGGCAGAGATCCGGTTAGGTTCTCGAGGCGTCCCTCCAGAGGCGTACCCATGTGGCCCAGGAAGTTTCTTAGCCTGACCATTTGTTGGAAATCCAAAGAAACAATACGAGCCCTTTACGATTGCAATTGTATAACCTGCCTCCTCAGGAGGTAGCTATAGCAGACATAATATAATGGTACCTGTGCTGGCTAAGATTAATATTATACTTTCGAAATGTTTTCCACTATGCACTAATAATAATAATATCAAAAGACTTTGCGTATCAAGCATGTTTGACTATCATAAGGAGAAATCTCCCCCATGTGTGCGATTGCATTGTGCATGTGCCGGGAGGCCTTATGGTAGTTTCATTTTCCAAAAAGCATTGCAAATTTCAAATTTAAAATCTTTTGTTTGTTTTAAAGATAAAACTGCTTTTTGTTTGCTCATACCAGTCTCATGACTGACCCGGAGTTTATTGTTCCCTTCCTAAACTCTGGGTTTCCAAAATTTTCCACACGGGCAGTCTAGAGTTGGGTTTTTCAGATAGTAGATATAGATATCGATTTGGTAGCTTTCAGCTTTCTCTTTGGTATTCTTTGGAGATCTTGGATATTGGAGACTTTGGATTCATGACTGACCTTGCTTGTCTTAGTGAAATGTGATGGGGGTTCGAGCTACTGGCATGAAGTTTTTGCATCGGTGCTTTGGAATTAAAGTCGTTGTTGCTGTTTGGAGTTATCTCTTGGCTATTCGTTTTCCGCTGTAGCATTGTTATCTTGTATCTCTGATATTGTTTCATATTGTATCATTGTTGTATCGAATGTTGTATATCAATGATATTCATTTCTTTTCTTCCGCTGTGTTGTTGTACTTGATGTGTTATAAGCTCCGGCACGACTTGAATTTCAACGTTTGAATCTATGGCATTTAAGTACAGTGGAGTACAGACGTCGATTTTCGAACGTTGGAATTTGGATCGTGACATATGATTTCAAAATGTTATGATTTCCAAAGTATTATGGTTTTAAAGTGTTTTGGTTTCGAAAGTGTTATAACTTTGAAAGTACTATATGATTTTGTAAATGGATATATTTGAAGTGAAAAATGATATCATATTGATATGGTTTTGAAATGTAAATGATATGATATTGATATGGTTTTGAAATGGAATGATATCTTATTGATTTGGTTTTGAAATGGAAATGATATCGTATTTATAAGGTTTTTGAAATGGAAATGATATTTTAGTTTTGAAGTATAAACTATTTTGAAATGACTGCGGTGTTATAATAACGTTTGGTTGTTAAAGAGACCGGGATCGAAAGTTGTCATACTCTTTGTCAACTCCGAAAACCACTTTAACAACCGTGTAGGAGGTGGAGATTCCAGAATGAAGTAGAATAGTGGCGACGATCCTATATGAGGTATATATGTGGACCCGACTCCCGTGTGTTGGAATAAGGTGGCTAAAACAGGAGCAATCGACGGGCCAAGTGAGGTAGCTCCTCTGAACGGACACACTTCTTCGTATATCATTCTATTACTTTGTGATTGATTTGGTGCGCACCTTTGATTTGGGAGTGTGCCTCGAGGTGGGCGGTAGCTGCTGCTATGCGTTACCACCTGTCCGGAAGTGTAATTGGTATATCTATCCTGGCATTGCCTAGTTGTGCCGTGTCACTTACCTTAGCGAGACCACTACGAGTTTGTTTTGTACCATACCTATGGAGTGCCCTCTGATAAGCCCAGTTTAAAGGATGTCACGATACTGTATAGACTATGGGAATATATAAAAAGGGGCATTTCATCAGAAGGACAGACTTAGCAGTCCAATTAGTTTCTAGGACACACATTCAAAGAAATTACTTTCAATACCAAAATCAACAGAATAATTACTTTCAAGGACAAAGTCAGCAGTCCAGTTACTTTTAAGGACATTGTTTCATAGGTTTTTAGGCTCTAAAAACTAATTATTTTATGTTTTGTCCTCAAAGTAATTACTTCAGTTGTGCATCCTAGAAACTAATTCCACTTGCTAAAAAGGCCCTTGTGGCTAATTTCCACATATAAAAATCTGTAAAGGGGGATATGGGTAACGCCTTAACGCTATTTTAATAGATTACTTTACTACAAACATTATTATAATAGCGTATATTACTACATAGTAGATAGTTTAACGGATCCTTAGAGGATGGTTATCCCCAAACATCCTTTGAGTTACTTGTGTTTTAGTTTTTATTCACTTGAATTGGATTTATTAATATAAGAATGTTAATCCTCACTCGAGTATTTTGTGTTTTTCCTTACGCTCGGGTCAGACTGAGTGATACAACTTTTGAGACTCACCTTTGGAGTTGGAGCTTCGCTTGGAGATCCATTTATCTATTCAGCTTGCAGTTATTCAGTTGATTCCAGAGATGCATTCTGATCTTGTATTTGACTATGGTATTTGAGACTTCTGTAGTATCTTATTTAACTCTTTCATATATAGTAGCTTCATGAACTACTATTCTTTTGTTTCCACTGCTTATTGTTATTTTACTGTGTCTGTGATTCCATGATTTATTTATTGTATATGCTGAGTTTTGCTAATATAAATTAACAATATGATATTTCGAGCGATTCAAGTCCTACATTTGCGTCTGCCTATGCATTTGGCTGGTGCAGCATGATAAGGGGTTCTTGCATTTGGTTTGGTAGCGAGCGGATGACTCTTACTCCTACATGTCCCTGCGGGGTTGGTGCAGTTGAGAGGCTAGCTGTAAAGGCAGAACGCAGGTACCAATGTATGCTACAGTGGACATTACCCAACTAGCAGGTGGTCTGTCACCTATGGTCTCAAAGCTCTGGTTTTAGGCAAAACTCAACATGTAGGGTAATTTAATTACGGAATCACTTTCATTCGAGCTTGAATTCCTTCCTCTTTGACTCGGTTTCCTTTGAATCTTGGAACATTCCCCTCGGTTCCAAAATCCATTCTGGTGTCTTCCTATTCGTATTTTCTTGATTCTAGAGCATCCCATAGCTCCACTGTATGATTTGTAAAGGGGTGGAACTCCTTTACAATTGGCATTGATTCACTGGAGATTTCTATATCCTCGGTTTACGATGCTGCTATCTTTTGCTCTGCCTGAATTCTATCTCTTGCGATCGAATGTCGATTTTCCTCAGAATTCTGCATAGATTTTATTCTTGAAGTCACCGTTGATCCGGTTAAGGTCACCCACGATTTATATAAGTCTATCCATTCTTTTCTCTCTTTGTAATCTATTTATCTCCCTATCTAGATTATCTTCCAGTTAGAATTCGCTTTGATTAAGGTCCACTTGAATTTGAATCCTTACCTTTGCTTTGAAATCCATTCTGTGTTAACGAGTGAGGGAGTGTATTTGGAATTAATATAAAAATGTTTTATATATTGTGTTTGAGTTGCTAATGTTGATTTGGTTTTTAGATCGATTCGTCTGATCAACGCTATCGATTGGATTTCCAAAACACTTGAACAGAGCAAACTCACACAATATTCTTTTCAAAATTTGGTAAATGAAATAAATTTTGTATGATTATAATGTATATATATGTAAGTATAATTTTTTGAGACTTAATAGTCAACTAAATTGGTTATTATAAATGATAATATTTGATTTTCATCTAGTTTTGTAAACCATTGATTTATCCAACATATGAATAAATGAATTTATCAAAAATGGTTTATAATTTAATTTAGAGTTTAAATGAAATCAAATTAGAATTTGAAAATTTAATTTTCGGTGATTCCAAACTTTGGTTTAAAGTTTTAAAATGCATATTATTTATAGTATTTCAAATAGAAATCGTTTCAAAGAATTTTTAAATGTTTAAATCAGTGCTCTTGTAAAGACCCGTAAATCCGTACTCCTTGAATAGACACTAATCTCCATTGATTAATTCAAGATGAACGAAAATACGAACCCTTAGGGGTTTAAGAAAAATTTAGGAAAAGAAAAAGAAGAAGAGAGAAAGATAGAAAATTGGGAGGAGAGAAAACAGAAGATAGAAAATTTTAAAATAGAAGAAAAAGAGAATAGAGAACATAGAACAGAACAGAAAACAACAGAATAATAACAGAATCTCACAATTCGCAGCGGAACAACATATAATAATAAATGAATAATCTTTAAACAAAGAACTATATCAATTATTACATTACATTTCATTACATCATATCATCAGAGTGTACAACAACAACAAATAGTGCAGCGGAAAAAGAAATACTATATAAACTAGTAATACGCCATGCCATCCAGCTTGCCTCCAGCAATTCCAGAATATCCAGAATATCCTGATAAACCTTAAACTCTTGGCTGCCCGTGTGGAAATTGGTGGGCACCCAGAGTTTAGGAAGGAAAACAATAAACTCCAAGTCAGTCATGTGACTGGTGTGAGAACTCAAAACAGTTTATTTAACTTTAAAATCAAAATAGAGGAATATTTTTATTTCAATTCGCAATGCTTTTAAAAATGAGACTACCATAAGGCCTCCCGCACACACACACAATGCAAACGCAGAATCGGAGGAGATTTCTCCTTATGATAGTCAAAGATGCTTGATACGCATTTAAAATAACATTTGATATTATTACTAGTGCATAGTGTAGTGGAAAATTCATTTCGAAAGTAGAATATAAATCTTAGCCAACATAGACATTTCGAACTATGCCTACTATAGCTACCATCCAAACAGTGGTGACCACCATAAGTGAATGGCAGGTTCTACAACTAATACCGTACAAGTTTCGTATTGGGAATTGGATTTCCAACAAATGGTCAGGCCAAGGAACTTCCCATTGCCACATGAGAATGCCTCTGGAAAGACATCCCCGAGAACCAAACCGGAACTCTGCCAACACAAGGCCGGGTTACCCCTAACTGGGTAACTACTGACACGAGCACGCCATTCCCCGATCGTAAACGACCTTTCTCACGGGATCCCGAAAACCAACAACCACAAAGTAATAAATTCGTAGTAACCACATAGGTTAAATATCTGGGCTCCATACCATGATACCACCTCTATCCAGAAGGAAATGTACATACCCTAAAGGGTGCTACCCCTCATAACCTTGCTGCATCTTTCCTGTTTTGACCATTTCCGGGGTGTGAGGTTCGACGAAGTCACGTCCACAAAAACATACTTTATACAAAAGCCATGCTTTGGGTCAACAAATGATCAACACAATGATCACCAAGATAGACGATCAAATAAACGATCCTATCACAATAATCAACACAATGATCATTTCAGCAACACTCAGCATGTCACATTAACAAATTGGGAATATATTGCTGATAACTTCAACTATATAACCTCTGAGCTCGTATGTCTCAGAGAAGGGTGTTAAGCTAAAAGAATAAATTCTTCGCCACCAACAGAAATATATTTGAAAGAAATCGGCTTTATATCTCAACTTGTAATGTCAGACACACAATCCATACAAGTTTGTTCCGGGATCGAACAAAACCGAAGGCACTTACAAAGAAGTCCTTGCAATCCGGATATTCACAATCCTGATCGGATTCACCATCACATATGGAGAACTCTATACCGGAGCAACTCGGTGCAGAGTAAATCGACAGGTCATCCTATCGCTCTCGCAAATACCGGGTCTTCAACACCGATCTTCAATGCAATTTATAACGACGTATCACATATTCGGAATGGGTTATACGACCCCATGGTCCTTTCCCGGTTAACCCGAACAGTGAGCGCTTATTTAAAAATAAGTGTGGCATTCACATTCAAACAAATCACATCAATTACCCATTCAAAAGGGAAATATTGATAGTCGGTTATTGAACTATCAATAGATATGCACACATCACCAGTTTCCAAATAATTTTCCAAATTATTTATTTCACAAAATATCTCTACAAGATATATAATTTTCACATTTCAAAATAAATCAATATTTATTTTTAAACCAATTCCACTTTCTTTTATAAATTCCTTAGTGAATTTATAATCCAAAATATCTATGAATATTCGATTTCAATAGTTCTTTTCAATTTATCTTCAAAAAGATAAATTCTCAAAATATTCACTTTATATTGGAAAACATTTCCATACTTATTTATTCATAAGTAATTCACAAATTTTATTTATTTTCAACACTTAGAAAATATTCAATATACTTAAATCGAAATTAAGTATATACTTCATTCTTTAAGGAAATCATTCTCTTAAACATATTTATTTGGGCCAAAACGAATGTTGCGTAGAACATCGTTACGACAACCCAAAATCACTAGTATAGGGATTCGAAATTAAAATAGATATATAAATCCCAATACTATGCAAAACATTTCCTTTCGGAAATCATTTACTATAACAACAGTGTTATAGTCCATTATTTCCTTCTATTTCTCGAAAACGTCTATTTCAACAATAAACGTTGAAATCTATGGTTTCGAATCTCAACACATTTTAAAACATTGTTCGATCGTTTTAATTCTATTTAAAACATCCAAATCCAAAACAATTTCTTTAACATCTTATTCACTATTCAAAAACGTGAATATAACTCCATTAATAGGTTTCAACAATTTTCTTATCAAAATAAGTCATTTGCGAATTTATAAAACAACGTTTATAAATTCCATTTCTATTTATTTATAAAAGCTTCCTTTTTATAAATTCTTTTATTAACCTATTTCAGTTTATAACTAAATTATAAACTAAAAGTTCATATTATAAGCCAAATGCTTATAAAACGATTATTTTACAAAATCGTTCTTTTTAACTTCCCAAATTATAAATCTTATAACTTATAAGATTCATTCATTTATCCAAAATCATTATTTTAATAACTTAATAAATTTTATAAACCTACTGCTTATAAAATTCCATTTATAACTTCACCGTATAAAATTCTATAAATTCCATTCAATTATGAAATTTATTTTCACTTCATTCAAACACTTATAAAAACTTCTTTTATAATGTCCATATTTCAATTTATAAATATCCATTTATAAATCTCTTATATAAATCAATTTATATTATTCTTTTTAAACGTCTTTAAATTCCTTTAAAAACTTCTTCCTTTTGATTCATAAAATAATTAAATTTTATAAATCCTATATTTTAACTTTTCATAATAAATTCAAAAATTTCCATATAACTATTTTATAAAATCATTAGCATCATATTCTCAAAAATCAGTTTTTAACTATATTTCTCAAAAATCATAATTTTTATAACTTTAAAAATTATAACGTTTATTTATTTAAAATGGATCAATTCCAAAATTATTTTATAAAACGTATACTTTCTAAAATCACTTTAAAATCATTTTAAAATCCCAAAATTTGGGTCCAATGATGCTACACACCAAATAGTCAATCACGACTACAACGATATCATATATCAATATGAAAATCCATCAAATATCAAAATATCTGAAATCAAATAAATACTGTTGAGGAATCCAGTTGGATCCCTCCAACCTGTTTTCCTGCATCCAAAAACATTATGTAACGACCCAGTATTTTCAACCCCTCGCATCCGCACATGTCGGACTTGAATTGTTCAAAATACTGCGTTGTAAAATAAATTTGGCAAAACTCAGAATATGTAGTAAATAAATCACAGAATCACATACATATATCAGAACTCACAGCGGAAATAAAATATACAGTGGTTCATGAAGCCACTATAAAACTTTAACCAAATAGAATTTACATAGTTTAGAATCTGCAATACAGCTGTAGACATAAATAGAAACAGAGTCTTCCAATTTGATTGATTGCAAATAAGATAAAGACTGAGAGGCTTCCGGCAGTATGAATGATCTACGGGATGACATAACTCCGGAGAGAAACTGAAACTGCAACTCAGGCTGACCCGAGCGTAAAAATAAAACATAACACTCGAGTCAGGACATACATACTTATATAATGTAAGCTAATTCAAGTGTACTGTAATATAGAGCAAGTAACTTAAAGGATGCTTGGGACCGCCCATCCTCTAAGGATCCGTCAAACTATTTACTATGTAGTATATTGCGCTATTATACTAGTGTCTATTTATAAAATAAACTTACTTTTAAGTAGCGTTAAGGCTTTACATTTTCCACCTAACACGTAATAGTCCCAGTAGTCCATCCAATATCATAGCTCCTCCTGATCGGGAAGCAACTAGAGGATACCACACGGGCTACGGGAGAAATCTAAACTCGTACAAGGCGCGGTATGGTAGGTGACACGGCACAACTAGGCAATGCCAGGGTAGATATACCAATTACGCATCCGGGCCGATGGTAACGCGAAGCCGCAGCAACCGCCCACCTCGAAACAACTCCCCAAATCAAAATAGAAGTGGCCACTGAATCAATCCAAAGTCATAGTATAATATCGAAGAGGAGTGTCCGATCAGAGGAATGACCTCATTAACCCGTCGATCGCTCCTGTTTTAGCCACCTTATGCCAACTCACGGGAGTCGGGTCCACGTATTTACCTTACAGGAAACGTCGCCACCAACCTACTTCATTCTGGAATCTCCACCGCGTACACGGTTAGTCAAAGTGGTTTTCGGTATCGACAGAGAGTATGTCCATATCCGATCCCGGTCTCTTTGCCAACCCATCGTTATTATAACACCGTGGTCTTTTAAAACAGTTTATACTTTAAAACCAAAATAAACATTTCTATTTCAAACTATAAACACGATATCATTCAAAACCCAAAACAATATGATACCGTTATATTCAAGTATAATTCTTTTCCAAAAACCATACTGCTTAAAATTTATAATATCTGGAAACCAAATATTTAAATTATATCTTCAAAACATAATATTTTGGAAATTTTACTTTAAAACCATAACTCCCAAACACAATGGTTTGGACATTCAACGGTATATAGAATAAATGGTTTAACTTTATGGTTACTTTGTAAAGAAGATAATTTACATAGCTTTACAAATATATTTCTTTATTTTAAACCATAATTTAAATATCACTTCATGTTCCCAAGACCATTTCAATTCCTATATATATATCCAATTGGAGTATTAATATTCAAAACTAAGGTTGGATATTTTTTCTTTCAACAAATTAGTGTTTATTATTTCGTCTTGAATATTCCCATAAATTCCATAGATAAAACTCCAAAATTATGCCATTAAATAATTTCAAAATTTACTTAACACTAGAATGTTCATCTTAAATTTATTAAGAAAAATCCAGTTATAAATCTCATATCTTAAAGGTCTCCAAAACTTAAACATAAATATAATTTATCAAATTCCTTAAATTTCAAAACAATCAAATTCCAGATTCTATAGCACTTAGGAAATGCTACCTAAAGTTACGGGTAAAACTAGTCCAATTTCAAAAGACAGCATTTAAATGCTTTAGTAGATTGTTTAACTTAATAAATATTTCCAAATATAACTTATATATATATTTCTTAACTGAAATCTTATCCTTTCAAAAATCCAGAATTTCCAAAATAAGTTATATTCCAAAATTTTATTCAAATATTTATTTATTTATTTATTAACATTTATAACTCATTCAAAATCAATATAAAATCCTTTAAAGATATTAAATCAAATATTTAACTTCCAAATTTTTTTTAAATATTTCAGAAAATATTATAAGGACCACGGGCCTGTATATAGTTTTCTAGCCTAGGTCAAGTGATACGGATTTATATCATTTCAATCCGTAATTTACAAACCCCGGGTTCTATCATTTCAAACCCGCAATCCCAAGTTAACAGTTAACATAATAATAGCACAGTAATCATCATTTAGGCCTATCATTTCAGCCCACAACAATCTAAATTTAACAGGGAACTTGCAGTGGTGATTTAAGCAGTAAATAAACAATAATATAATATAACTGCAGAAATAATACAACAGATAATAACTGATGAGGTGTCAATTTAAATGGGATTCATCATTCTACGTTATACTACAGACAGATAATATTTAAATAAAATTTTTACACATACACTTGCGATAATTCACAAAATATATGTACATATGTCTGGTGAGAAATACTCACCTTAAACGCTGCAGTGGATCTAAATCAAACACGGTATCTACTTCGGAAGAAAAAAAAAACGGAAAGCACGATCAAACTTCGGCGGATGCAAAGCCTTGACTTAAATCTATAAGATCCAAATACCAAGTATGCGAATTTAAAAATTACGGTCAAAGCAAAATTTCAGAACAACTGGAACGAATAGAATAAAAGAAATTTAGTTCAACTTGCTCGACTACTACAACCCGCTAACCGTCTCAACATATCCTAGGCCCATACTTCAACCGTACGCATGCATAAAATAAATTGAATAAATTGCAAAATAAATTGCAAATTTAATACAATTGATTGAATAAAAAGATGTTATGCACCCAAACAAAACAAATACATGTTTAGACATTATTAAATTATTTCTCACATTTTTAATCATATTTATCATGATCAATTATTTTCATTCTCATATATATTTATTTAAATAAAATGACAATATTGGCAACAAACACAATACTGTTCAAATTATTCGATTTAATCAAATGTAGCCACTAACTACATTCGAATTCATTAAATAATACTTTATTTCACATACATGTTCATCATGTTTAGGCAAATTATTTCTTCTTTTACTTTTATTATTAAACATTAAAAGGTGATTATTGGTATACATCACCAATATCCTTTTATTAACCATAATAAATACAATCCATTGATATTTATCCACCCAAATTCTCAAATAAGTAGTTAAATTTATTTTTAACCATCTTAAATTTATTTCAACCATTAAAAATTGAAATAAATGTCATTTTATTATATTCACCCAAGATTTATTCATACAATATTGTTTATTTGAATTAAACAACATTTGATATCATTTTCTCCTTATCAATTTATCTTCTCCATTATTAAATTGTAATTCTTTTTTTTTTCCTATGCCTTCCTCTTCAAACTGCACTTATCCAAATCCACAATACCACTAACTACATCATAACTACACTAATTCCATAGTCTAGCTTCCTACAATCAATTTATATCATTTCTTCCAGCCTACTACTAACAAAGTTCTATATGTATTTATAAATGGCACGGCATGATGGGGAAGTAGCCGAGCAAGGAAATCAGAGAACACAAGAAGGAGGAAGGAAAATTGGAAGAAGCAAAGAAATAAACAATGCAAATTATTTACCTGATAGAAGCTTGTACCAGAGAGGGACAAACAAGGAGATATGAAAACTTATGTGAATGAGGCAAAGTATTTATAGATAAACTTGCGAAATAAAAAGGGGAGATAAATAGGCAGGTTTGAAAACGTAAGAAATAAATGCAAGCGTTGATTTTTGAGTGCATGCGTTTAGGCAAGAGATTTATTTCCAGTTCTTCTTGTTTGAACGCTACACGAAAATTGTGATAAATGCATGCGTTGATTTCTCTTTCCAGTTTTATGTTTGAACGATATCACTCTTTTGGATTTTTTTTTTTTTAGATAGCTTGCGTGATTTATACCAGTTATAATCTAAATTTAAAGCATGCGTTACTGCAAATTTGAACAGATTTGATTGAGGAAGCAAAACTTGAGCTCTTGCGTGATTTATGGTAAGCAATGAAAAAGCTTTTAACTGAAAAGGCAAAAGTAATAAATGCTTACATAAATATTTACTTGATCAATGGTTCGAAAAATTTATTTATTGCAAAACAAACGCAGTGGAAACAGAGAGATATAATGGGTATGCGAAAATTTGCAAAGATAGGCAAGATTAAATTTTGAATGCATTAAATTTAGGTGAGAGGGAAAATGGCAATTGGAAGAGTTGATATTTTTGTGGATAAGGCTGCGTGAATAAATGAATACAGTGACATGCTCAAGAAACAAATGGTAAGAGGCAAATGTCAAAATGTTAAAAGAATAAAATTTTGTGTCACGCGCAAAGGAAGGCAAATTTGATTTCCATATTCTTCTAATCAATTAATTCCCCTTTAATTGCCTTTAATTGATTTCAATTGATTACCTTATCCCTTTTAATTACCCTCCTTAATTGATTTCAATTAATTACCATATTACCAATTAATTATCCTCCTTTAATTACATACTCAAATTTGGTTACTAACTTAATTAGTTAATTAACCCTTTTTGTTAATTATCAATCCTGCGACGTCTCACATTAATCCGTCCGCTTTGTAGGCACTGGTAGCCGGACTGGTTACACGGGCAGATTTCTCCTACAAAATGGGGATTAACCTCGTGTCCTCATGCCATTAACCAAAAGAATTAACTTATTTATCTTTCATCAATTTTATTAATTTGCATTAATTATTCAATAAATTAATTCTGGTCAACTACTGAAATTTTACAATTAATTTCTCTATTAATTGTCATAAATTTCTTTTTGAAATATCTATTAATTGTCATTAACTCCATTTTAAAATATCCGTATGTGCCTTTATTCAAGTTTTGAATTGCTAACTAGGAATAAGGTAGATTTATCAAATAAATTGATTGTAAGTTTCATTGTTTTAAATTGCTTAACAATGTTCACTGCTAACATAATTAATATGTCAAAATTGAGAATATTCCACCAACATGATTTGCATGTCATAACCTACCAAATTAACATAATTAATTAACTACTTTAATATGTTACAAATTTTCTCCTTTTCATTATTTTTAGGGAATGGGTATAACAACAGATATTATGATAATATCCAAAACATTTAGTTACCACTCACTTCATTATACATTATAAAAATTTCCTTTTTTTTTTCTTCTTAAATTTAGTTACAAAAATCATATTAAATTAACGAGTTTAATTCTCTAAATTAAATATTTAAACAATATTGGTAAACACAATTTATATAAATTATATTTCTAAAAACAAAAAAAATAAAAGAAATAAATAGCTAAAAACTAGGGCTGTTACACTCTCCCCCACTTAAGAACTTTTCGTCCTCGAAAAGGAACAAAAGAAAAGAAACAAAGGAAGATAAGCTAGATAAACAAGAACTTTAAACGAATAGTTCCGGATTTGAAGCACGAAGAAGATCTTCTAGAATCGGTTTTACTCTTTTCAGTTCGACCGTCAGTCTATGGGTGGTAAGCGGTGCTCAGGCCCCGATGAGTAACAAAGATTTTTAAAGATTATAGAAAAGATTTCTAAATAGACTGGTATAAGCAATAGCCTCCTCATTCTGTAGCAGATAGGTAAACCAAGGACACTTAAAGATAGTTTGAAAACAAATAAGATAATAAATTTGCAATCATAATGCTTTGAAATCATTAAATTTATAAATTTGGAAATCATGCTACTAAAATCATAATACCTTTAAAATAATCTTCATTTATACCTTTTAAATTCAATGCCAAACAATATTCATTTCAAGGTTGAAATATTCCTAAGTTCATTTATAAAAAAAAAATTTCCAAAACATTTTATTTTTAGAAACAGCAGCACTCATAATATGCTATAGTAGATATAATAGTATTCCTAATCAGTTTATTATGTACTTAACTTTGAATTTTAACAAATAACCTAACACTTTATTAAAAATACTTATCTTATAAATAAGATATTCCTTCAATAAGTTACCCTTGAATTTCCATTTGAAAACCAATTCTCAATTATCAAAATTTAGTGATATTAGAATACGTCTTAACTATTTATTTAGACATCAATTAAACTATGATTTGAAGATATATAATCCTTACTCCAAAAATATCCCTTTCAAATATATTTTCCTTATTCAAAGATACCTTGTTTATTACACAAACATATTCATTTCAGGAAATAACCTTTTATTAAAATCTCTTGGTTAGATTTACGGCTCCATATTAAATTAATTTGATTATTAAGACATTTGAATAAAATTCCTTAAATTCCTTTTCCTTATTTATCCCCATTAATCTTTTATAACTAAAATTTAAGTGTATAATATTTATTATAACCACTCAAATTTTATTCATAAAATCCTTTTATATTGTATATTATCCAATTACATGTTAACTTTTGAAAATCAAGGTAAGTTATATTAAATGAAATTGGGTGTTATACAAATAAAACTTTCAATTTAATTATCTCCAATTGGAACCTTTTTATTCAAATTTTTGTTATTATATTTATTTTCCTTCCTCAAGATAAACTTTAAGAATTAAATTCCTAATTCCCTTCAAACCATTTAGAGATAACTAAATATATATACCTAATATGTCAAATCAAATTTAAATTATATATCTATATATATTAAGTCATACTTTAGAAATTCAAATCAATTAAAATCTCAAGGAAACACTGTAGCCAGACTACAGAATGGTCTTTTCACTTCGAAACTCGAAAATGAATGTCGATGATGCTGCAGTCATCACCGAAATTATTTTCCAGCGACAAAGAGAAAAGCACTAATTTTAAAATTTCTTTGGAAACAAATTTCTATACAAAAATACTTATTACATCCTTTTAAAATTTAAACACAAGGTTTGAAATCATCAGAAATTTAATTCTCAAGTTTTAGTTTTAAATTCATTTCTGTTTCCAAATTAATTTATAACCATTGTTTTATATTCACTTATTTATTAGACAAACACATGGCTTACAACACCATAAATAAAATCAAAACTATTATCTCTTGACAACTAGTTAAATTAATTATAAAATTTTGAAAATTATACTCATATATATAATATTAGATTTTAATTTCAAATATAGGAATAAACTTCTCAAACCAGGATAGAGACTCAAATTTGATGAACTCAAATCAAATAGAATTCAAGATAAATTGAAATCAGAAGATCAGAATAAGGAAACTGGGTAAGTCTATATAAGTCGCGGACAACCTTGACCTAGTCATCCGTGACTTAAAGAGCCATATCGATGTGGTTGGGGTAAATCTACATTTGATCCGAAGAGATAAAATTTGGAATAACCAAAGATACTAGCATATAAACCGAGGATAAATATAAATCTCCGGTGAATCAATGCTAATGGTAAAGGAGTTTCACCCCTTTATTAGAATAATGGCGAGACCGCCAATTTACAATAAAGATCATCCGAAGTGGAGTTATGAGATACTCCAGAATCTAAAGCAGATGAAAAAGTGAGGGATACGAATGAGCTTTGGAACCGTAGGGAATGTTCCAAAATTCGAAAAGAGAGTGGTTCAATCTCGAATGAACGTGATTCTGTAAATCAAATTTACCATACATTCTAAGTTTTGCCTAGAACCAAAGCTCTGATACCAAATGTAACGACCCAGTATTTTCAACCCTTCGCATCCGCACATGTCGGACTTGAATTGTTCAAAATACTGCGTTGTAAAATAAATTTGGCAAAACTCAGAATATGTAGTAAATAAATCACAGAATCACATACATATATCAGAACTCACAGCGGAAATAAAATATACAGTGGTTCATGAAGCCACTATAAAACTTTAACCAAATAGAATTTACATAGTTTAGAATCTGCAATACAGCTGTAGACATAAATAGAAACAGAGTCTTCCAATTTGATTGATTGCAAATAAGATAAAGACTGAGAGGCTTCCGGCAGTATGAATGATCTACGGGATGACATAACTCCGGAGAGAAACTGAAACTGCAACTCAGGCTGACCCGAGCGTAAAAATAAAACATAACACTCGAGTCAGGACATACATACTTATATAATGTAAGCTAATTCAAGTGTACTGTAATATAGAGCAAGTAACTTAAAGGATGCTTTGGACCGCCCATCCTCTAAGGATCCGTCAAACTATTTACTATGTAGTATATTGCGCTATTATACTAGTGTCTATTTATAAAATAAACTTACTTTTAAGTAGCGTTAAGGCTTTACATTTTCCACCTTAACACGTAATAGTCCCAGTAGTCCATCCAATATCATAGCTCCTCCTGATCGGGAAGCAACTAGAGGATACCACACGGGCTACGGGAGAAATCTAAACTCGTACAAGGCGCGGTATGGTAGGTGACACGGCACAACTAGGCAATGCCAGGGTAGATATACCAATTACGCATCCGGGCCGATGGTAACGCGAAGCCGCAGCAACCGCCCACCTCGAAACAACTCCCCAAATCAAAATAGAAGTGGCCACTGAATCAATCCAAAGTCATAGTATAATATCGAAGAGGAGTGTCCGATCAGAGGAATGACCTCATTAACCCGTCGATCGCTCCTGTTTTAGCCACCTTATGCCAACTCACGGGAGTCGGGTCCACGTATTTACCTTACAGGAAACGTCGCCACCAACCTACTTCATTCTGGAATCTCCACCGCGTACACGGTTAGTCAAAGTGGTTTTCGGTATCGACAGAGAGTATGTCCATATCCGATCCCGGTCTCTTTGCCAACCCATCGTTATTATAACACCGTGGTCTTTTAAAACAGTTTATACTTTAAAACCAAAATAAACATTTCTATTTCAAACTATAAACACGATATCATTCAAAACCCAAAACAATATGATACCGTTATATTCAAGTATAATTCTTTTCCAAAAACCATACTGCTTAAAATTTATAATATCTGGAAACCAAATATTTAAATTATATCTTCAAAACATAATATTTTGGAAATTTTACTTTAAAACCATAACTCCCAAACACAATGGTTTGGACATTCAACGGTATATAGAATAAATGGTTTAACTTTATGGTTACTTTGTAAAGAAGATAATTTACATAGCTTTACAAATATATTTCTTTATTTTAAACCATAATTTAAATATCACTTCATGTTCCCAAGACCATTTCAATTCCTATATATATATCCAATTGGAGTATTAATATTCAAAACTAAGGTTGGATATTTTTTCTTTCAACAAATTAGTGTTTATTATTTCGTCTTGAATATTCCCATAAATTCCATAGATAAAACTCCAAAATTATGCCATTAAATAATTTCAAAATTTACTTAACACTAGAATGTTCATCTTAAATTTATTAAGAAAAATCCAGTTATAAATCTCATATCTTAAAGGTCTCCAAAACTTAAACATAAATATAATTTATCAAATTCCTTAAATTTCAAAACAATCAAATTCCAGATTCTATAGCACTTAGGAAATGCTACCTAAAGTTACGGGTAAAACTAGTCCAATTTCAAAAGACAGCATTTAAATGCTTTAGTAGATTGTTTAACTTAATAAATATTTCCAAATATAACTTATATATATATTTCTTAACTGAAATCTTATCCTTTCAAAAATCCAGAATTTCCAAAATAAGTTATATTCCAAAATTTTATTCAAATATTTATTTATTTATTTATTAACATTTATAACTCATTCAAAATCAATATAAAATCCTTTAAAGATATTAAATCAAATATTTAACTTCCAAAATAATTTTAAATATTTCAGAAAATATTATAAGGACCACGGGCCTGTATATAGTTTTCTAGCCTAGGTCAAGTGATACGGATTTATATCATTTCAATCCGTAATTTACAAACCCCGGGTTCTATCATTTCAAACCCGCAATCCCAAGTTAACAGTTAACATAATAATAGCACAGTAATCATCATTTAGGCCTATCATTTCAGCCCACAACAATCTAAATTTAACAGGGAACTTGCAGTGGTGATTTAAGCAGTAAATAAACAATAATATAATATAACTGCAGAAATAATACAACAGATAATAACTGATGAGGTGTCAATTTAAATGGGATTCATCATTCTACGTTATACTACAGACAGATAATATTTAAATAAAATTTTTACACATACACTTGCGATAATTCACAAAATATATGTACATATGTCTGGTGAGAAATACTCACCTTAAACGCTGCAGTGGATCTAAATCAAACACGGTATCTACTTCGGAAGAAAAAAAAAACGGAAAGCACGATCAAACTTCGGCGGATGCAAAGCCTTGACTTAAATCTATAAGATCCAAATACCAAGTATGCAAATTTAAAAATTACGGTCAAAGCAAAATTTCAGAACAACTGGAACGAATAGAATAAAAGAAATTTAGTTCAACTTGCTCGACTACTACAACCCGCTAACCGTCTCAACATATCCTAGGCCCATACTTCAACCGTACGCATGCATAAAATAAATTGAATAAATTGCAAAATAAATTGCAAATTTAATACAATTGATTGAATAAAAAGATGTTATGCACCCAAACAAAACAAATACATGTTTAGACATTATTAAATTATTTCTCACATTTTTAATCATATTTATCATGATCAATTATTTTCATTCTCATATATATTTATTTAAATAAAATGACAATATTGGCAACAAACACAATACTGTTCAAATTATTCGATTTAATCAAATGTAGCCACTAACTACATTCGAATTCATTAAATAATACTTTATTTCACATACATGTTCATCATGTTTAGGCAAATTATTTCTTCTTTTACTTTTATTATTAAACATTAAAAGGTGATTATTGGTATACATCACCAATATCCTTTTATTAACCATAATAAATACAATCCATTGATATTTATCCACCCAAATTCTCAAATAAGTAGTTAAATTTATTTTTAACCATCTTAAATTTATTTCAACCATTAAAAATTGAAATAAATGTCATTTTATTATATTCACCCAAGATTTATTCATACAATATTGTTTATTTGAATTAAACAACATTTCATATCATTTTCTCCTTATCAATTTATCTTATCCATTATTAAATTGTAATTCTTTTTTTTTTCCTATGCCTTCCTCTTCAAACTGCACTTATCCAAATCCACAATACCACTAACTACATCATAACTACACTAATTCCATAGTCTAGCTTCCTACAATCAATTTATATCATTTCTTCCAGCCTACTACTAACAAAGTTCTATATGTATTTATAAATGGCACGGCATGATGGGGAAGTAGCCGAGCAAGGAAATCAGAGAACACAAGAAGGAGGAAGGAAAATTGGAAGAAGCAAAGAAATAAACAATGCAAATTATTTACCTGATAGAAGCTTGTACCAGAGAGGGACAAACAAGGAGATATGAAAACTTATGTGAATGAGGCAAAGTATTTATAGATAAACTTGCGAAATAAAAAGGGGAGATAAATAGGCAGGTTTGAAAACGTAAGAAATAAATGCAAGCGTTGATTTTTGAGTGCATGCGTTTAGGCAAGAGATTTATTTCCAGTTCTTCTTGTTTGAACGCTACACGAAAATTGTGATAAATGCATGCGTTGATTTCTCTTTCCAGTTTTATGTTTGAACGATATCACTCTTTTGGAATTTTTTTTTTTAGATAGCTTGCGTGATTTATACCAGTTATAATCTAAATTTAAAGCATGCGTTACTGCAAATTTGAACAGATTTGATTGAGGAAGCAAAACTTGAGCTCTTGCGTGATTTATGGTAAGCAATGAAAAAGCTTTTAACTGAAAAGGCAAAAGTAATAAATGCTTACATAAATATTTACTTGATCAATGGTTCGAAAAATTTATTTATTGCAAAACAAACGCAGTGGAAACAGAGAGATATAATGGGTATGCGAAAATTTGCAAAGATAGGCAAGATTAAATTTTGAATGCATTAAATTTAGGTGAGAGGAAAAATGGCAATTGGAAGAGTTGATATTTTTGTGGATAAGGCTGCGTGAATAAATGAATACAGTGACATGCTCAAGAAACAAATGGTAAGAGGCAAATGTCAAAATGTTAAAAGAATAAAATTTTGTGTCACGCGCAAAGGAAGGCAAATTTGATTTCCATATTCTTCTAATCAATTAATTCCCCTTTAATTGCCTTTAATTGATTTCAATTGATTACCTTATCCCTTTTAATTACCCTCCTTAATTGATTTCAATTAATTACCATATTACCAATTAATTATCCTCCTTTAATTACATACTCAAATTTGGTTACTAACTTAATTAGTTAATTAACCCTTTTTGTTAATTATCAATCCTGCGACGTCTCACATTAATCCGTCCGCTTTGTAGGCACTGGTAGCCGGACTGGTTACACGGGCAGATTTCTCCTACAAAATGGGGATTAACCTCGTGTCCTCATGCCATTAACCAAAAGAATTAACTTATTTATCTTTCATCAATTTTATTAATTTGCATTAATTATTCAATAAATTAATTCTGGTCAACTACTGAAATTTTACAATTAATTTCTCTATTAATTGTCATAAATTTCTTTTTGAAATATCTATTAATTGTCATTAACTCCATTTTAAAATATCCGTATGTGCCTTTATTCAAGTTTTGAATTGCTAACTAGGAATAAGGTAGATTTATCAAATAAATTGATTGTAAGTTTCATTGTTTTAAATTGCTTAACAATGTTCACTGCTAACATAATTAATATGTCAAAATTGAGAATATTCCACCAACATGATTTGCATGTCATAACCTACCAAATTAACATAATTAATTAACTACTTTAATATGTTACAAATTTTCTCCTTTTCATTATTTTTAGGGAATGGGTATAACAACAGATATTATGATAATATCCAAAACATTTAGTTACCACTCACTTCATTATACATTATAAAAATTTCCTTTTTTTTTTCTTCTTAAATTTAGTTACAAAAATCATATTAAATTAACGAGTTTAATTCTCTAAATTAAATATTTAAACAATATTGGTAAACACAATTTATATAAATTATATTTCTAAAAACAAAAAAAATAAAAGAAATAAATAGCTAAAAACTAGGGCTGTTACACATTAGCACAATACCAATTTCGCTCCAGTACGAAATTATCGCGGTATATGTTCTTATTAAATATTATCCGCTTAATAACGGCGTAATAGGGTCTCATCCGCTAAACAAAAAATGCGGGAAATCAATAACTCCAATATATACATATGCCAATATATATATATTGCTACTATATATAATACCAATTTCACTGTTTATGAAATATTCGCGGTATATGTTTTTAATAAATAACATCCGCTTACTAACGGCGTATAATGTCTATTTTAACAATCAATAGATATTAATCATCATTCAAACATGCATTCAAATATTTTAAATCTAACTATTAAAAATAAAATCGAAACTGATTCGATTGAGTGAGAAGTTCTCACCTTGATTTTATTTCCGTTTTAGCGATTTATTTCGAATAAAATTAAACGGACGTTTAATTTTACCCAAAATTCTCACTAACTCCAATCGACTCCAAACCAACTCCATCGCGTAGTGCTCATCCATACGATTCCAATGCAACTGGTTTCGCGCGTTTTCGACCTCGTATGAAAAAGTTATGAATTTACGAAGTTTATACGAATTTAAACTTAATAATTACAACTTAAACTTTATAATTTATAACCTATACAAGCTTTGGCCGTTAGATCCTGTACCCATGCATCCTAGCCGTGCATTTTGCTCCTTCTTCCTCACGTCTTGGCTACAGGTTGAGGCCGTGCTCCTAAACCCATTACAAACAAACTAGGGTTTAACCTTTCAACCTCATCTCTCGACGAAATCACATCAAACCACCGCCATCTCGAAGCTCTTCGCGAGAGCTACCTCCACCACCCATGGCTTGAAGCTCGGCCCCCTATATGGCCTTGAATTGCGTGCAAAAATCTGCAGGTTCGGCCCCACATAGCTCCCTCCACGCGACTCCAAACACGATCTCCACCGTTGATCTCCAAGCTCTCGTTGAGATCTTCATCTTTGTAGTTGAACACGAAGCTTGAAAGTGAATGGATCAAGAGATAATCGAGGAAGAAGGAGGAGAAATACTGGCCATTGACAGTGGTGGTGGCGGCTAGGGTTTCATTTTGTTTTTTTTTTTTTTAAAGTTATGAAGGCATTGGTCTATTTATAGAAGAAAATCGAACACTATTCATCCGGAAATTCCGAACTCCGATTTAGGCGCCGAAACTGACGTACCTAGGGTTTATCCCGCGTTCCGGACACAATGGAACAGGTTTCGAAAGCTAATTCGGACATCTGTGCGAGTTATGGCTATAAACGCTCAATTTGAATTAAACCGATTTAAGCGATTTTCTAGGCGTTTTAATTTGTAACGGACAAACGGTAAATCCAATTGACTTGAAATTTGAAACCTTACAATAATATCACATTACGGATCCGATGAAACTGGTTTCGTCGAAATCCGAGACTTTTTGAAAAATGGCTATTTTAGCTCGCCAAATTTAAATTAAAAATAAATCGATGCGTTTCGAGCTGTCACGCTCAAACGATAACTCTGATTGATACGAAATTTGAAATCCGGTAATAACTAACTATTACGGATCCAATGAAACTGGTTTCGTTCAATTCTGAGACTGTTCAAAAATTGACTATTTTCACTAGTCGATTTAAATATTAAAATATTCAATTTTCACAAATTAACTTTTAATTCGATTTTAAAAGTTCTAAAATATTGTTCTAACTTCCATATGATAAAATAAAATTTTACAAATCATTTTCAATCATATTTAACTCTATTTTCAATTATTTCCATAATTTAACGTATTAAATTATCGATTTAATTATTCAATTAAATCCAATAATTCAAATAAAAATTTATTTGACTTATAAATTCACTTATTAATATTTAAAATTAATTAAATATTCATATTTTAAATTATTAAAATTCCTGGGTCGTTACAATCTTCCCCCCTTAAAAGAATTTCGTCCTCGAAATTAACAAGTAAGAAAGTTATAGAATTTATTAACTTTCCCAAAATTCATAGTTAAACTTCTTACAAATCTTTACTAAGTTTTCAAAATTATACTTAGTTATCTTTTCAAAAACAATCTATATCATTTAACTTTCAATTCAAAATCAAAGTTAAAGTTTTCAAAATTTTCCAATTTTCTCAAATTTTTTCTAACGCCTTAAATTTTCGAAAAAATTCGCCATAGTCTCCTTTGCGCGGCTCTGTAACAACTCGCATATTTATCGAGTTTACATTTAAATATTTTTATTTAAATATTAAATCGTTAATCGGATTTTGGTCCGAAAAACTACTTTTTGCAAACGGTCAAATTAGGACTCGAGACCACTTCCATTGAGTTCGAAATGTCGTTTACAACTTTTTAAGTATAAACATCGATAGGTTTGGAGTTAGTGAAATTTCACTAACTTTTCCCGCTTTGGACTTTGGGTTAGTTTAGCCTATTAAGCCCAAGTTCCAACCCTCTTCTCCTCACTCTTCATAAATTTCCTAACTAACTCAAGCTTTAGCATTAATGGTGAAGAGAATGGGAAATTAAAACTCCAAGCTCAAATTCAATTGCAACTCCATCATTCAACTCCAAATTCAAGTAGAAGATATTGGATTCAAGCTTTGGATTGCTTCTCCTTGCTTTCAAGCTTCATCTTCATAAAATTTTAGTGCAAAGGTGAGATTTTTATCTCACAATTCTAGTCTATAACTATATTGGACTGTTGGGAATGATTCCCTATCACTTTAGCATGCATATTTGCTTTTGGTTTGGATTGGATTGGCGAAAAACTCCGATTTTTGGTGTTTGGGAGAAATTTCTGCATTTAGGTCGTTCTGGCCGTTTTTAGCTCGCTCGGAGTTAGGTCGTGTGGACCTTAGGTCGTAGGTCGCGTACGAGTTAACCCCTAGGTCGTTCTGGCCATTTTTAGGTCGTTCGGAGTTAAGTCGTTCGTCCATGGGTCGTGAGTCGTTCACGAGTTAACTTTAGGTCATTCTGGAAGTATTGGCACTTCGGAGTTAGGTCGCTCGCGAGTTAAGCCTTAAGTCGTAGGTCGCTCACGAGTTAGGCCTTAAGCCGTAGGTCGCTCGCGAGTTAAGCTTTAAGTCTTAGGTCGTTTCCGACCTATAATCTCCAGGCAAACGTTAAGTCGGCCTGCTTTATCTCGTAGGTCGTCTCCGACCTAAGCTCCTGATAAGTCGTTCGAGTTAGGTCGTTGGACCATTTACCTTAGGTCGCTCCTCCACTAAGTCGGCCTGGTTTATCTCGTAGGTCGTCTCCGACCTAAGCTCCAGATAAGTCGTTCGAGTTAGGTCGTTGGACCATTTACCTTAGGTCGCTCGACTCTGTTAAGTCGTAGGTCGTTAGACCTTAGGTCGCTCGACTCTGTTAAGTCGTAGGTCGTTAGACCTTAGGTCGTTCGCCTTCCTTAAGTCGCTCGACCCCTCCACACTAGGTCGCTCGGCTTGCTTGAGTCGTAGGTCGTTGGACCTTAAGTCGCTTGCCTCCCTTAACTCCAGTTAGGTCGCTCGACCATTGTGTTAGGCCGCGTGAACCCTTAGGTCGTTAGACCTCATTTTGCTTTAGGTCATAGGCCGCTTGTCTTCACTTAGGTCGTACCGTTTTGGACGGGGCGCTGCCCCGCACCCCGCCGGGGGCGCTGCCCCCTGGACCCCCGCGACCTGACCGGGCAGGTCGAACCCCGTAAGCGGTGGCGTTGCCCCCGCACCCCCACCTTGGGGGGTTGCCACCCCCCCTGGACCCCCCCTCCGTAGGGGATCTTATCTGAAAAATATTGAGCTGATTTCCTTGGATTTTATTCGCATCTCCGTATGCGATCTTTGTGACTGATTGTTTCTACACTTGCTTATGTGTTTTGTCACTTTATAATATAAAGGTTTCAATACTAGTAGTAAATATCAAAACTCTTTTAACAAACAATTTCAACTCTATTTTTAATAACAAAGCTCTTTTCTTAAACCGTTTTCCAATCTATTAGTATATACAAGCCTTTACCTCACTCGGATGAGAAATCTAATTAAACGACTTAGTAAAACAAGTGGTATGAAACGCTTGCGTTCACTTCGTCGGTTAATTCTTGGACTTGTTCGATTGAACCTCTTATGACAATTTTATTAGTGAAGATTTACAGTTTGTTCGTAAATATTTAAGTTAAGCAAGTGGTTATGGGACATGAAGCTAAACTTCTATATTTACTAGCTTAGTGTAATTGACACTTCTCGTTGATCTTGATGATCGCTTTATGAATTAGACTAGCAATTGCGCGATGTCTCTTTCATTGCAAGGTTAGACTAGACACCACTTGTGTGATTCCATTCACACATACCTTTCTGCTTTTTGGTTAGTCTTGACCTCATTCTGTGTGATTCCACTCACACATGTGGGGTAGCTTCCCATGGTCTTCGGACCGTCATGTGATAGGCCTCTTTCCCTTTTTATGATTTCTGGATTTCTCGTGTTGATTTCTGGAATTTATGTCATTGACTTGTTATGAGTACAAGTTTAGGGTATGATGGCCCCTTCAAATCTTTGAGAAGATTCTTGTGATATTGATTATCTCTTATTGATTGATCTTCTGTTGATCATTATTTACATACTTATAGTGGTATGTCGTTATGGATGTTTATGTTTATGCCATATCTTTTATGTTATATCATGTCATCTGATATTTATAGCTAGACTGATCCGTTTATTATTTTCTTAAATAATACTCGGATCAGACCGAGATGTTACAGGTGCTTCTGCTTGACTTCTTCCCAGGGATTCATCACTCTGACTTTTGGCTAACTGTTTAGATTAGCAGTTTTTGTTGTATACACTTGAGATATAGACTCATAGTTGTATTCTTTTGTATAGCACGTGTTGCTATTCTTTTGTATTATCGTGGATCTTATTGACCACTACTCTGATGTACACTTTTATGTGTTAGTTATATATTCATATCTTCTTCCGCCTTTGTGATATGGATATCTGTGACTGATTTGTGATATGATTATTTCTATGTTTGTTTCCGAAGATTATTTATAGCCACCGTGTGATAAGCAATTACATGGATGGTCGCTCCTCAACAGCCTTATTCTCCGTGCTAGTTGACAGCACTTCTCCGGAGTGTTCTTGGCTAGCGTGGGTATAGAGGTGGGGCGTCACAGGCTCGATCCGAAAAAAAAAATGACAGTATATATATCACAAATATACATCTCATCAAGTAATGAGGCTTCCCGCAGGGAAAAAAGTGTAAAAGTACGATATTTAATCCGAGATATGTACCTTATATTTTATTAGCAAGCATATACGGCTAATATAGCGCAAAAGCGAGCTCCAAATGCGAAGCAAACGCGACCCGCACCTACTAATTACTCAACAAACAACATGAGAACATGCATATAGACAATAATCTCAATATACAACATATATCTCCATAACAACTACATAATATAGCAAATGCAATATATTCAAACATCAACCAACTAGCATTCAACAAATTCATAATCAATATATATTCATTTATATTCTCATTAATATTCAATGAATTGGTTTTCAATTTAATCATATTTGATTCATTAACAGTGGATGTTCTTATTAACATTCATTTTCAACTAGTTTATATTCACTAATTCATATTCAAGTTGGTTCACTTCCAAATTAAATTCAATTCATTTCAAATTTATTTACTTCTAATTTGAATTCAATTACATAGCTTTAAATTTCACTAATTCACTTTCATTAATACTTAATGAATTATATACAATCAACTAACAACCATATATCAACCAATGTATATATAATTACAACCAAATTCCTTTACTTATCAATTGGTTTAATTAATTGATTTTCATTCAACTATTCAACTTTCAATAACATTAGATTTTAATGAATTAACACTTATATTCATTATTCCATATCAATTATTCAAATTTAATTGATCAATATTCAATCCATTCATTCAATTCAATTACCAAGTTGAATTCTATTACATAACTCAAGTTCATATCTATCACTTGGTTTTACTTAACTTAAATTCATTCTTATTTACTACTCATATTCATAAATATATTCATATAGTTTCACTTCTTATATATAAGTTTATTTCACAATTGTAAATCACTTTAATTATAATTTAATTCTTATAATTCTTTTTATTTATACAATTATCCTTTAATTTAAATTATTCAAACAACGTAACAATCAACTTATATATTTTAATAATTCTGAAAAATTATTTCTTTATATATAAAATATAATCAAGGTAAAATTATTTCATTTACCCAATTTAAAAACAATATTGTGTCGAATTGTTCTATTCAAGTGTTTAGAAACCCCTTCGGCATAGTTTGACAGACCGCGCTGACGAAAGTTCATATGCCACTCAATAAACCAATCATCACAATATAAAACAATTTTATATATTCACTAACAAATACGCTCTCATAGCTATTATTACACTCAAATTCATTCTAGAGTACTACTGACTCTATCTCTAATGAGTAATACCCAACAGAACCATGGTTGTCGCTTAACCATAAGCTCTGATACCAACTGTAAAGACCCGTAAATCCGTACTCCTTGAAAAGACACTAATCTCCATTGATTAATTCAAGATGAACGAAAATACGAACCCTTAGGGGTTTAAGAAAAATTTAGGAAAAGAAAAAGAAGAAGAGAGAAAGATAGGAAATAGGGAGGAGAGAAAACAGAAGATAGAAAATTTTAAAATAGAAGAAAAAGAGAATAGAGAACATAGAACAGAACAGAAAACAACAGAATAATAACAGAATCTCACAATTCGCAGCGGAACAACATATAATAATAAATGAATAATCTTTAAACAAAGAACTATATCAGTTATTACATTACATTTCATTACATCATATCATCAGAGTGTACAACAACAACAAATAGTGCAGCGGAAAAAGAAATACTATATAAACTAGTAATACGCCATGCCATCCAGCTTGCCTCCAGCAATTCCAGAATATCCAGAATATCCTGATAAACCTTAAACTCTTGGCTGCCCGTGTGGAAATTGGTGGGCACCCAGAGTTTAGGAAGGAAAACAATAAACTCCAAGTCAGTCATGTGACTGGTGTGAGAACTCAAAACAGTTTATTTAACTTTAAAATCAAAATAGAGGAATATTTTTATTTCAATTCGCAATGCTTTTAAAAATGAGACTACCATAAGGCCTCCCGCACACACACACACAATGCAAACGCAGAATCGGAGGAGATTTCTCCTTATGATAGTCAAAGATGCTTGATACGCATTTAAAATAACATTTGATATTATTACTAGTGCATAGTGTAGTGGAAAATTCATTTCGAAAGTAGAATATAAATCTTAGCCAACATAGACATTTCGAACTATGCCTACTATAGCTACCATCCAAACAGTGGTGACCACCATAAGTGAATGGCAGGTTCTACAACTAATACCGTACAAGTTTCGTATTGGGAATTGGATTTCCAACAAATGGTCAGGCCAAGGAACTTCCCATTGCCACGTGAGAATGCCTCTGGAAAGACATCCCCGAGAACCAAACCGGAACTCTGCCAACACAAGGCCGGGTTACCCCTAACTGGGTAACTACTGACACGAGCACGCCATTCCCCGATCGTAAACGACCTTTCTCACGGGATCCCGAAAACCAACAACCACAAAGTAATAAATTCGTAGTAACCACATAGGTTAAATATCTGGGCTCCATACCATGATACCACCTCTATCCAGAAGGAAATGTACATACCCTAAAGGGTGCTACCCCTCATAACCTTGCTGCATCTTTCCTGTTTTGACCATTTCCGGGGTGTGAGGTTCGACGAAGTCACGTCCACAAAAACATACTTTATACAAAAGCCATGCTTTGGGTCAACAAATGATCAACACAATGATCACCAAGATAGACGATCAAATAAACGATCCTATCACAATAATCAACACAATGATCATTTCAGCAACACTCAGCATGTCACATTACCAAATTGGGAATATATTGCTGATAACTTCAACTATATAACCTCTGAGCTCGTATGTCTCAGAGAAGGGTGTTAAGCTAAAAGAATAAATTCTTCGCCACCAACAGAAATATATTTGAAAGAAATCGGCTTTATATCTCAACTTGTAATGTCAGACACACAATCCATACAAGTTTGTTCCGGGATCGAACAAAACCGAAGGCACTTACAAAGAAGTCCTTGCAATCCGAATATTCACAATCCTGAACGGATTCACCATCACATATGGAGAACTCTATACCGGAGCAACTCGGTGCAGAGTAAATCGACAGGTCATCCTATCGCTCTCGCAAATACCGGGTCTTCAACACCGATCTTCAATGCAATTTATAACGACGTATCACATATTCGGAATGGGTTATACGACCCCGTGGTCCTTTCCCGGTTAACCCGAATAGTGAGCGCTTATTTAAAAATAAGTGTGGCATTCACATTCAAACAAATCACATCAATTACCCATTCAAAAGGGAAATATTGATAGTCGGTTATTGAACTATCAATAGATATGCACACATCACCAGTTTCCAAATAATTTTCCAAATTATTTATTTCACAAATATCTCTACAAGATATATAATTTTCACATTTCAAAATAAATCAATATTTATTTTTAAACCAATTCCACTTTCTTTTATAAATTCCTTAGTGAATTTATAATCCAAAATATCTATGAATATTCGATTTCAATAGTTCTTTTCAATTTATCTTCAAAAAGATAAATTCTCAAAATATTCACTTTATATTGGAAAACATTTCCATACTTATTTATTCATAAGTAATTCACAAAAATTATTTATTTTCAACACTTAGAAAATATTCAATATACTTAAATCGAAATTAAGTATATACTTCATTCTTTAAGGAAATCATTCTCTTAAACATATTTATTTGGGCCAAAACGAATGTTGCGTAGAACATCGTTACGACAACCCAAAATCACTAGTATAGGGATTCGAAATTAAAATAGATATATAAATCCCAATACTATGCAAAACATTTCCTTTCGGAAATCATTTACTATAACAACAGTGTTATAGTCCATTATTTCCTTCTATTTCTCGAAAACGTCTATTTCAACAATAAACGTTGAAATCTATGGTTTCGAATCTCAACACATTTTAAAACATTGTTCGATCGTTTTAATTCTATTTAAAACATCCAAATCCAAAACAATTTCTTTAACATCTTATTCACTATTCAAAAACGTGAATATAACTCCATTAATAGGTTTCAACAATTTTCTTATCAAAATAAGTCATTTGCGAATTTATAAAACAACGTTTATAAATTCCATTTCTATTTATTTATAAAAGCTTCCTTTTTATAAATTCTTTTATTAACCTATTTCAGTTTATAACTAAATTATAAACTAAAAGTTCATATTATAAGCCAAATGCTTATAAAACGTTATTTTACAAAATCGTTCTTTTAACTTCCCAAATTATAAATCTTATAACTTATAAGATTCATTCATTTATCCAAAATCATTATTTTAATAACTTAATAAATTTTATAAACCTACTGCTTATAAAATTCCATTTATAACTTCACCGTATAAAATTCTATAAATTCCATTCAATTATGAAATTCATTTTCACTTCATTCAAACACTTATAAAAACTTCTTTTATAATGTCCATATTTCAATTTATAAATATCCATTTATAAATCTCTTATATAAATCAATTTATATTATTCTTTTTAAACGTCTTTAAATTCCTTTAAAAACTTCTTCCTTTTGATTCATAAAATAATTAAATTTTATAAATCCTATATTTCAACTTTTCATAATAAATTCAAAAATTTCCATTTAACTATTTTATAAAATCATTAGCATCATATTCTCAAAAATCAGTTTTTAACTATATTTCTCAAAAATCATAATTTTTATAACTTTAAAAATTATAACGTTTATTTATTTAAAATGGATCAATTCCAAAATTATTTTATAAAACGTATACTTTCTAAAATCACTTTAAAATCATTTTAAAATCCCAAAATTTGGGTCCAATGATGCTACACACCAAATAGTCAATCACGACAACAACGATATCATATATCAATATGAAAATCCATCAAATATCAAAATATCTGAAATCAAATAAATACTGTTGAGGAATCCAGTTGGATCCCTCCAACCTGTTTTCCTGCATCCAAAAACATTAGCACAATACCAATTTCGCTCCAGTACGAAATTATCGCGGTATATGTTCTTATTAAATATTATCCGCTTAATAACGGCGTAATAGGGTCTCATCCGCTAAACAAAAAATGCGGGAAATCAATAACTCCAATATATACATATGCCAATATATATATATATTGCTACTATATATAATACCAATTTCACTGTTTATGAAATATTCGCGGTATATGTTTTTAATAAATAACATCCGCTTACTAACGGCGTATAATGTCTATTTTAACAATCAATAGATATTAATCATCATTCAAACATGCATTCAAATATTTTAAATCTAACTATTAAAAATAAAATCGAAACTGATTCGATTAAGTGAGAAGTTCTCACCTTGATTTTATTTCCGTTTTAGCGATTTATTTCGAATAAAATTAAACGGACGTTTAATTTTACCCAAAATTCTCACTAACTCCAATCGACTCCAAAACAACTCCATCGCGTAGTGCTCGTCCATACGATTCCAACGCAACTGGTTTCGCGCGTTTTCGATCTCGTATGAAAAAGTTATGAATTTACGAAGTTTATACGAATTTAAACTTAATAATTACAACTTAAACTTTATAATTTATAACCTATACAAGCTTTGGCCGTTAGATCCTATACCCATGCATCCTAGCCGTGCATTTTGCTCCTTCTTCCTCACGTCTTGGCTATAGGTTGAGGCCGTGCTCCTAAACCCATTACAAACTAACTAGGGTTTAACCTTTCAACCTCATCTCTCGACGAAATCACATCAAACCACCGCCATCTCGAAGCTCTTCGCGAGAGCTACCTCCACCACCCATGGCTTGAAGCTCGGCCCCTTATATGGCCTTGAATTGCGTGCGAAAATCTGCAGGTTCGGCCCCACATAGCTCCCTCCACGCGACTCCAAACACGATCTCCACCGTTGATCTCCAAGCTCTCGTTGAGATCTTCATCTTTGTAGTTGAACACGAAGCTTGAAAGTGAATGGATCAAGAGATAATCGAGGAAGAAGGAGGAGAAATACTGGCCATTGACAGTGGGGGTGGCGGCTAGGGTTTCATTTTGTTTTTTTTTTTTTAAAGTTATGAAGGCATTGGTCTATTTATAGAAGAAAATCGAACACTATTCATCCGGAAATTCCGAACTCCGATTTAGGCGCCGAAACTGACGTACCTAGGGTTTATCCCGCGTTCCGGACACAATGGAATAGGTTTTGAAAGCTAATTCGGACATCTGTGCGAGTTATGGCTATAAACGCTCAATTTGAATTAAACCGATTTAAGCGATTTTCTAAGCGTTTTAATTTGTAACGGACAAATGGTAAATCCAATTGACTTGAAATTTGAAACCTTACAATAATATCACATTACGGATCCGATGAAACTGGTTTCGTCGAAATCCGAGACTTTTTGAAAAATGGCTATTTTAGCTCGCCAAATTTAAATTAAAAATAAATCGATGCGTTTCGAGCTGCCACGCTCAAACGATAACTCTGATTGACACGAAATTTGAAATCCGGTAATAACTAACTATTACGGATCCAATGGAACTGGTTTCGTTCAATTCTGAGACTGTTCAAAAATTGACTATTTTCACTAGTCGATTTAAATATTAAAATATTCAATTTTCACAAATTAACTTTTAATTCGATTTTAAAAGTTCTAAAATATTGTTCTAACTTCCATATGATAAAATAAAATTTTACAAATCATTTTCAATCATATTTAACTCTATTTTCAATTATTTCCATAATTTAACGTATTAAATTATCGATTTAATTATTCAATTAAATCCAATAATTCAAATAAAAATTTATTTGACTTATAAATTCACTCATTAATATTTAAAATTAATTAAATATTCATATTTTAAATTATTAAAATTCCTGGGTCGTTACAGCTCTCCTCTTTTTTCACTGGAAAATAATTTCGGTGATGGCGGCCGCATCATCGACATTCATTTTCGAGTTCCGAAGTGGAGAGACCAATTCGTAGCTTTGCTACACTTTTTTTTTGGAAATTAAATTGATTTGAATTTCTAAATATGATTTGATTTTTATATATATATATATATATATATATATATATATATATATTGGTATATGATTATAGATTTGATGTGATGTCTGAATGTATATATATGTTTATCTCTAAATTGTTTGAAGTTAATCGGAAATTTAATTCTTAAATTTTATGTTAAAGGGGATTTCAATAATAAAATGAAGCCAAAAATTTTGAGTGAATATTTAAACTTGAAATAATTGAATTAGAAAATTTTTACTTGTGAAATACTCAATTGCATTCTAATATAACTTACCTAGATCATGCAGAAGTTGAATATGTAATTGAATAATTTACAATGTAAAATAATGTTAAAAGAATTTATAAATTGAATTAAATCAACAGAAATAAAATACCTTGAATTTAAAATCAATTATTGGATATTAATTAATTCAATTTGAAATTTGCATGGTTTTAAATAAAAAAATATATTTTGTTTTCCAATTTATTTTTCTTTCTGGTTGTTTCTATTCTCCTACCTCGTTACTTTTCGGGGACAAAAAGTTTTGAGTGGGGGAGAGTGTAACGACCCGTAAATTTTAGTGGCTTTATTAATTGAAATTTTGTGAAATTTTAAACAATAAAATTTTGAAATAAAAATTTAATATTTGGAATACGTCTATATATACATAGCAAATGGTAAATTTTCATCTGAAAATATGGAAGTTTATTTTCTTTTGTAAATTCTATTTTAATTCAAATCAGTAAAACTTGATGATAATAAAAAAATTTCTAAACCTGACAATTTTTCATAATAAATTTGTAAATCATTTTTTGAGTGAGACGTCATATTCCGTTTCATCAAATTTGGACTGCTATTGCTCCGTCTATATTAATTACGGCGTTTTAGCAGCATTTTCGGCACCGATTATCGATTTTTAATCGGATGACTATACCACAGATATATGTATTCCATTTTGATCATCTCGTCATGCTGATCTCCGTAGCATATTCAATTCTGTGTTTTGAAGTCCAGTTCGCTACGGAATCGATAAAACGATTTCGTATCGATACCGGTTTTAAAATCTTTTGTCTCCATCTACCTACCGGTCCAAAATTGAACGGCCTTAACTTTTGAAATTCCTAGAATTTAGCAATCTGACCTTTAGTATTCCCAACCTTTAATTTATTGATTGGTTCATTTCATTCATTTTGGTTCCTTTACCTTCCCCATCATTTGTTCTCTATTCCAGTGCATAGTTTTATGTTTCAAAGTTTTACTGCCTTTTTTCTTTGAAACCCGCCTCTACCATACATGTTCGTCCTCCCTCCTTCAACAACCACCACACTTCGATGCCAGAGCGTGACAGCCGACAAACCCGTCAGGCCCGCCACCTTCCTCCATCGCCTCAATCAACCAACACTCCACCATCTCGACCTCCATGCTCAGCCTCTCCACGTTCTGCCAGCAACCCAGTGCCAAGTCTTCCCTCTTCCACTCAGCCACCACTTCGTCGTACCCACCTGACTTCGGCCACCTTCCACGAACCGCCTCTCTTCTATATTTTATATAAGGTTTCCAGGCAAGTATACTTGAGTCTGGTTGTTCCTTCTTCTATTCTTTTCCCTGGCGCAGCTCGGGGTCGCTACGTACTCGAATAGGCGATCCGGGTCAACTGCCAGCAGTTGTTTCCGGGGCTCAAGCCTAGAATGAAAGGCTCCATGTGTGTGTGTGTGTGTGTGTGTGATATAACTAACCTATGTATATTATATCCAAAATTTGAACCCAGAGAAAATTTGACCTCGGTATTATTTTCGCTAAGCTTTTTTATGTTTGTTTCCGTCCGATTTTTAAATTATACTTCTTGTTTTGTGATATTTCTGAAATGTTTTGAGGGCTATGATGCCTATCAATAGACTAGCCAAGTGTTGATGAATTTGAAATTCAAATTTGATTTGAATTTGGATTGAATTTGGATCACGGTGTTGAGCGATTTCTTTAATTTCGAGCACAGATTTTCCAAACAATTTTGAAATAATTTTTAAAATAAGTTGTCATTAAAATAATTATTATGTAATATTTTCAAATTATTTTAAGTTCTAAAATCTATTTATTCTCTATAACAAGGGAATTTTCAAATATCGTCTTCAAAATTGATTTCAAAAAATTGTTTTAAATGCTTGTTTTGAAATGGAACAATACCATGGTGCACACTCTCCAGCGATGGTAAATCGAAGACCAGCTACAGTGATCCCGTTTTAACGTAAACATGCACGTGATGAAAAACGAAGGGTGAAAAACTTTCGAGGTCTGATTGAGGTTCAGATGGCCCTTTTTGGGTATGAAACTATCCATTGACGGCTGAAAGCGGCCATAGCCGTAGAACTCATAAAGAGCTTCGTTTTGATTGGTTATGGCTCCCGTAACCCTAAACGAGCCAACAGTTATGGCCATCCGAAGAATCGGTATCCATAGGGTGCAACATCTGCTATGATAGGTGCAACATCCGTTCAAAATGCCAAAACATTGTTGTACGACTTGCAGAAATGGGTGAATGGATTTGAACGGAACAATACCATGGTGAACCACTCTCCAGCGATGGTAAATCGAAGACCAGCCACGGTAATCCCGTTTTAACGTAAAAATACACGTGACGAAAAAACGAAGGATGAAAAACTTCCGAGACTCGATTGAGGTTCGAATAGCCTTTTTCGGGCATGAATCTATCCTTTGACGGCTTAAAGCTGTCAAACCCTTACAACTCATAGACAGCTTCGTTTTGACTGGTTATGGAAAACATTTCTGCAAAGTTTCATTGAATTATAAATTGTTTTGATATAGAAATTTGTTAGTTGAATTCGGCCAAATATTTATCTCTATGTGTAGGCCGAAAATGCACCATGTTCAAAAAATCATATCTTCTTCATTTTAGAGCCATTTGCTCCCAATTTAGGATATGTTTCTATAGTTGGACTGTGAAATTTTTTTGAAAATTTTCATGAAATTTTGAGTTGTTTTGATATAGAAAGTCGTTGGTTCAAAACAGCCAATAGTCTTGTTTTTCCGTGCTTGCTGAAAGGAACTATGATCGAAAAATCATAACTCTTTCATTTTGAAGCAAATTGGTCCAAATTTTGGATATGATATGGTTCTCATGTCATAGTATAACAAAGCATAATTTGGCAGAAATCTAGGTTGTTTTGGTACCCCAAATTACTGTCCAAAGTTAGCCAAAAACTAAGTTGTTTGGTAGATTGTTCTTTTGCTTCTATTTGCGCTTTCGTTAACTGTTTCACTGCAAATTTCGATGATTTTAAATATTATTTGAATAAGTTTGATGATGAATGTTTAAGTATTTTTATCTAACAATGGATTGGCTTGGTTTTGGAAATTTTAAAAATTTAAATTTTATTTAAATTCTATTTCAATCTAAATATCGATAAATGTCGATATTTGAAGAATTCGATGGTTTTAATTGATTTTGGTTTCGAATAAGTTTATGAAAATTCTTTATAAATTATGATTGATTAAATAAATGTTTGTAAGACATTTTAAAGGGTTTTTAAGCAATTATTTTTTAAAGTATTTTATAAACAGATAATCTATTTGATAAATGGATTTTTCCTTATATAACTTATTTAAAAATCTTTAAAAGTTGTTTAAAAATCCTGTTTTCTCTATAAAATTATTATAAATATATTATAGCCTATTTAGATGATTTTAGGCGTATAAGATGAGAATTAAAATACATGTTATGGGGCGTTACAGCGCGTAGCATTGCTTCGGCATGCAATCGAGGATCTGGCCAGTCCCGGATTTCTTAAGTTTTGATGTTTTGGACTTCACCATCTTTAGATGATTATTACATTGATAGCCTAGTGCCAGATGAGAGGTATACATATATGTTGAAATCATTTATGATGTTACTCTTTGATTGAGTTATTTGCATTATGGATTGATGATTTGATGATTTTATAGACTACTTGATGTTCATTATGTCAGAGGCTATACATATATTAATATATATGTTGTATGTATTTGGTGCTAGTTTATATATTTTTATATGTAAATTCTATGTTTTGTGTACATATATATTTATGTGTAAGATTGCACATAGGTTGTAAAAATCTGTTAGTTGTATATACATAAGTACGACAGTTGTATATATATTAGTCTTATACAAGTAAGTTACAATATAAATGTTAGAAATTTATTATACTATTAGGGAAATTTTATAATAGTGTCATTCGTGTGTGTGTGTGTGTGTGTGTGTGTGTGTGTGTGTATAATATTTATAACAACTGTTGCTGATGCATATGAGTTTTATAAGTTTATATATATGAACTGTTGGGTTATATAGTTATTATAATAAAGCAAGTTGTATGGTTTTATAATAAGTGTTGATTATATAATATATTATGTATGAAAGTGTGTATGTGAATATAATATGTTTCTGGTTGTAATCTGTTGCAAATAAAATAAATATATATAGACTGTAGTTCATCCAGTTGCGTATTTTATTTAAACGTGTATATATATTATATATAAAGTTATAAGTTGCATAGATATTTTGGATATATATGATCTACACCTATATTGTCTAAGTACATTTTGTTTGTTCATCTATTTTGTTTTGTCTTATGATCTGCATATATGTATATATTTTAATCTACATAGTATATTTGCTTATTAACTATAAATTTTAAAGTGTGTGCATATATGGCTATTTTAAATTTTGAAGTGTATATAGATTTAAATTGTAAGCTTATATAAGCAGTTATTGTCTATGTGGTGTGTATATATATAGTGGTATGTTTGTATATCTATGTAAGTATTTTGTATTTTCAATAAGTATATATATGTATGAATTTCAAAATATATATTGTATATATGTTTGATTTTATATATGGGTCCTAGTCTAAAACTATGATCTTTGAAAACCATATAATTTAATATATGTTCAAATTTTGAATATGATTTTTATTTATAAATAGTTTTATATAAAGTGGTATATATGATTTTACTTATACCCATTTATCATCATCGATCCAGTCCTGATATGACTTCATCAATTCCTATTCATCAGTTTGTCCGTCGAATTCATGCCATTCTAGCTTTACTTTGGAATTCTGCTTGAGTTGTAACTCAATTTCATTGTCTATCTTCTCTAGCCTCGAAAGGTGAGCGATCACTCACGATTAACGTTCTTATATCTATTAAATTTCAATTGAAACGACATTTGGAGTATGCTCCTGTTAGTTATTTACATTGCTATATATATGTTGTTATCTGTATCAGTGCATCTGTGACATCTGGCACCATTATCTGCTATTTATAGTGATGATATATGTATGTTATACTATTATCATATCTATCATCACACTGCACGTTCCCTATTAGTATAGAATTCCCTATGGGTTAAAATGATAGTTATCCGAACGATCTGTAGAATAGGAGAAAATCGTTATGGGTTGAAATGATAAACCCAAGCGATTTTCATTGAATTGAATTTTGGATTGCGGTTTGAAATGATATGTACCCGTATTTATATTTAATTTGCGGATTGAAATGATAAATATCCATATCACTTGACCATAGGATAGAAAATTATATACAGACACCGTTGGTCTATATATAAATATTTTGAAAATGATTTCTATGGTTTTGGAAAGAAATATATGGTTTAATAAATATTGATTTTTAAGATATTATATATATGTGTGTTTTATAAAGTTAAATTCTTAATTTTTAAATTTTATGTTTTGAAAATTTTAAAATTATGAGTTACTTTCAAAATAATAAATTTTAAGAATTTACATATAAATTTACTATTTTAAATTATGTATAAATTAGTTTTAATATGAAAATAAGTTTGATGATAAGATTTAATTTAATAAAGTTTGATTTAATTAAAATATAATATGTTCAAGTAATTATTTAAAATAATATTTAAAATATAGATTTTATAATGATTTTTTTAAGTTAAGGTTGGAAACATGAATTTAAATTGATATGAAATCGTATTCTTTAAGAAGTATATTTAATTAAAAATCGATTTGAAAATTATTGAATTTGAGATTTTTAAGGGATATGATTTTATAACTTAATTTTGGTTTAAGGTGATTAAATGAATATTTCAAGTTTAAATGAATCAAAGGAAATATTTAGTGATTTGAAATTTGGGGTTTTATTTAAATGATATTAGATTTTATTAAGTGAATATTTCAAAACTAAATAATATTAAAGTGAATTTGATATATACATATATATATATATTGATTTATTTATTTATTTATGAAATTATCAAATTTAGTTTTGAAAATGTTGAATATTTAAAGCTTTGAAATATATTAAAATTGAGATGGTTTATTTTGTTGTTCAAATCTGTATTTGAAATCGATATAATTTGAAATGGTTTATTGAGAAACTGAATTGAGTTGAAATTGATGAATTTAGATTAAATTAAATTTGAATTTTTGAATTCGAATTGATTTGAATCGATTTCTGAAATTTGAGGAAACTATTTTATTATAAAAAGTATTTTTAAATTATATTTAAAACTATTTATATATTTTAATATAAATTATTTTAATATAAACTATTTTAATATAAATCATTTTTAACATAAACTTTTTTTAATATAAACTATTTTAATATACTAAACATTTTATTATAAACTATTGGGGGAATTAATTTAAAGGACAAAGATTTGTATATTTTTTGCCTCAAGGACACGATCTCAATATTTTTACTACAAGGACAAACATTCTTCTAAAAATTATTCATAAGGACAAACATTTTCCAAAATTATTCATAAGGACAACAAAACTGCTACCAAGCTAAAACTGATACCTAAAAACTGCTATCGATAACTACAAACTGATACCTAAAAACTGCTATCAATAACTAAAAACTGATACCTACAGAAAGTTGTCCTTCAGGATAAAATATTGAAGGTCCGTCCTTGAGGGTAAAAAGCTGTGAAATTTTGTCCTTGACAATAATTTCCTGTAAACTATTTTGACTTATAATTATTTTATATTAAATATTTTTTTGTATAAACTACTTTATTATATATATTATCATTAATATCTAAACTGTTTAAAGAAAAGTGTTATGGTTTTTCAAAGTGTTATGATTTCAAAGTATTATGATTCCAAAGTGCTATGATTTCAAAGTATTATGATTTCAAAGTGCTATGATTTCAAAGTGCTATGATTTCAAAATGCTATGATTTCCAAAGTATTGTGATTTCAAAATATTATGATTTCCAAAGTGTTATGATTTCAAATTATTATGATTTTCCAAAGTATTATGATTTCAAAGTGTTTTGATTTCGAAAGTGTTATAACTTTGAAAGTTCTATAATTTTGGAAATGGATATATTTGAAGTGAAAAATGATATCATATTGATATGGTTTTGAAATAGAAATGATATGGTTTTGAAATGGAAATGATATCGTATTGATTTGGTTTTGAAATGGAAATGATATCGTATTAATATGGTTTTTGAAATGGAAATGATATTTTGGTTTTGAAGTTTAAACTATTTTGAAATGACCGTGATGTTATAATAACATTTGGTTGTTAAAGAGACCGGGATCGGAAGTTGTCATACTCTCTACCAACTCCGAAAACAGCTTTAACAATCGTGTACGCAGTGGAGAATGTAGAATGAAGTAGGATGGTGGAAACGATCCTATATGAGGTATAGACATGGGCCCGACTCCCGTGAGTTGGCATAAGGTGGCTAAAACAGGAGCAATCGACGGGCCAAGTGAGGTAGCTCCTCCGATCGGACACACTTCTTCGTATGCCATTCTATTTCTTTGTGATTGGTTTGGTGCGCACCTTTGATTTGGGAGTGTGGCTCGAGGTGGGCGGTAGTTGCTACTATGCGTTACCACCAGCCCGGAAGTGTAATTGGTATACCTACCCAGGCATTGCCTAGTTGTGCCGTGTCACCTACCTTAGCGAGACCACTATGAGTTTGTTTTGTACCATACATATGGAGTACCCTCTGATAAGCCCAGTTTAAGGGATGTTACGGTACTGTATAGAATATGGGAATATATAAAAATGTGTTAGGGGGGATATGGGTAATGCCTTAATGCTATTTTAATAGTTTACTTTACTACAGACATTATTATAATAGCGTATATTACTACATAGTAGATAGTTTAAAGGATCCTTAAAGGATGGTTATCGCAAACATCCTTTGCGTTACTTGTGTTTCAGTTGTTATTTCACTTGAGTTGGATTTATTAATATAAGAATGTTAATACTGACTCGAATTTTTTGTGTTTTTCTTTATGCTCGGGTCAGACTGAGTGATACGGCTTTTGAGACTCTCCTTTGGAGTTGGAGCTTCGCTCCATTTATCTATTCAGCTTGCAGTTATTCAGTTGATTCCAGTGATGCATTTTGATCTTGTATTTGACTATGGTATTTGAGACTTCTGTTGTATCTTATTTAACTCTGTCATATATAGTAGCTTCATGAACTACTATTCTTTTGTTTCCGCCGCTTATTGTTATATTACTCTATGTCTGTGATTCCATGATTTATTTATTTACTCTATATGCTGAGTTTTGCCAAATATAAATTAACAATCTGATATTTTGAACGATTCAAGTCCGACGTGTGTGGATGAGATTGGTGATGTTGCCAATGTTTCTGATGGTGATGTTGTTATTGATTCTCAGTGTGCATAGTTCTTTTCAATGGTTTCCAAGAAGTTCGACGTTTTGATGATTACTAAATTCGAAGATAATATAGGTATAAACTCTATTGATCATGCTTTTCAACCTAAAGGGGATGCTCTTTATCTGAATGAAGGATTAGTGGTTGTAGTTGCATCTTAGTGTGCACATTGTTTTGATGAGTCATAGTGTGCACAGTGTTCTCCAAATGATTTTGCAAGGATATTAGGGAAATGTAGCGATGTTGTTTCTCTAACTGATGAATGCACTTCATCTGGAATCTCTAAGGAGGATGGAGTAATTGTTCCATATGTTGATAGTTTTGAAGAAGCAAAAACTGTAAAAGAAGCCCTGTTCTTTTCTGAAATCATGAAGAAGCCTCGTTTTGATGTTCCTATAAATTGGAATTGTGGAGATTCGGCAGGTGTTGTGCATAAGGATAATGTGCACAGATCTTTTTACAATTTTTATGCGACCAGTAAATGTGCCGGGGAGGATGGTTTTTTGTCCAGGGTAAGTCTCGAAGCAAGTTTGATGAATGGGGATATCTGTTATCCCATTTTTGGTCAAAACTGGGATATCAACAAATGAACGAGGAATGATGGATATCAGGATTGGAGATCAGTTGGAATCAAGGCTACAATCGATGTCGTCGAAATTTGGTTGAACTCCGATCGGGACGAAATTGATTGGAGACAATGATAAGGACTAGAAAAGGCTATGTTTCAAATTTCAGGTTAATCGGAGTTCGTATGAAGGAGATATGATGGATTCAAGGTGGGAGAGGTATGATGTTCGAATCGTTCAAGATGGAGTGCTCGGTTCGAATTCATCAGATTCGAACCCATCAGGATGGATTCGAACCCACCAAGCTCGCATCGATGGTACTTCGAATCGATGGGGACTCGATGGATACAAAGAACATGGATTCGAAGGATTGGAGATGGATTCGAAGGTCATGGAGTCGAAGGATTGGAGATGGATTCGAAGGTTATGGAGTCGAAGGGTTTGGATTCGAAGACGATGGATTCGAACAATGGACATGGACTCGAAGATGATGGATTCAGACAATGGATATGGACTCGAAGATGATGGATACGAAGCAATGGACATGGATTCGAAGATGATGGATTCGAAGAGGATGGACTCGGAGGATGTGGACTCGAAGGAGATGGGCTCGAAAGTCACGGACTCGAAGGAGGCGGCTTCAAAGAGCATGGATTCGAAGAGTATGGATTCGAAGGAGTCGGCCTTATGGATATGAAGGGGATGGTTTCGAAATGGATGGTTTCGAAGCATGGGTTCGAACCAAGCAGAACGCACGGAGCTTTGATCTTGAATCGATCATATCTTCCAAACCGTTGATCCGAATGCAATGAAATTTTTACAGGAGCTTACATACATGTTGAAGAATGTTCTCACCAAATTTCAGCTCAATTGGATGATTTCTTGATCGATTCGAACCTTACTTCGAATCGATCCCAAGGTGGGCCCGGACCTCCAGATTTCGGGTATGTGGGCCCCCTCACGTGCCTGAAGTGGTCTTCCCGGATTTTAGGAGAAATATCAGCCTCCTACGCTTATAAATAGAGCCCCTGGTCATTCAGAAAAGGGGTCGGAGATTCTAGAGAGTAAAAGGACGCTTGGATGCTGCCAGAATCATTCCATATCAACATTGTTGCTACTTATTTCAAGTTTTGGACATTGTAACTGCTGTAATCATCTGTAATCATCAAGGATAATCAATAAAAGGATAAAAACTTTGGAGTGGACGTAGGCCGGAGATAGCCGAACCACTATAAAACTTGTGTCTCTGTTCTTTACTTTGGGATTATTGTTCAATATTTGCTGAGATCTGTTATTTGTGTTTGAATATTGTTGGTTTGTATTCATACACTGGTGCTTTCACGGTATTTGGGGTTTGCGACCAATTTTGGCACAAACACTTTGGTGCTTTCACCGAGAAACAACTAGCACCCGCTACATCGGATTTGAAGTTTGGATTTGGAGATTTTAAAGAGTTTGGATTCAAGGACAATGACTAGGCAAAATAGTAGAAGGCAGAGGGCTGAGCGAAGCCAACAGGAAGGAAGTCAACAAGCATCCTCCGGAGCCGGGGAAGGACAGGCCTCAATCTACATAACCCGGGATGAGATGGAGGCTATGGCAAACTCATTGCAGGAGAGATTGTTAAAGAACCAACAAGAAATGATGCAGACTTTCTTTGAGCAAATGAGAGCTGCAGGGATGCAGAACCTAGGGACAGCAACAACCGCTGTGGATGCAGGACAGGGGACTAGGGTTGTGGAACCCAATGGAGGTCGAGATATGGAGCCACAAAGCAATCAACAAGGGCTTGGGGGCAGACCCACAGGATCCAACACAGGAGGACCTCTGGAAGAAGTTCAACAGGCTAGAACCAACGTTGCTACTAACGAGCCACATGAAGAGTATGTGCCGGAGTTCCCTCGGGGGCAACCCCCGACAGACAACGCTGGATTGGTAGAGATGATTAGGAAAACAGTGCGAGGTAGTTTGGCCAAAGGAGACTTGGAAGGAGTGAACAGGAGTCCGTTTGCTCGGGAAATAAGGATGGCTCAGAACCCACCTAAGTTTAAGTTGCCTAGCGTGGAGATATATGATGGCAAGACAGATCCAACAGATCACTTGATGAGGTACAACAGACACATGGAGGTGCTGGGGGCATCGGAGGAAGTGATGGCCCGATGCTTCCCTTTGTATTTGACGGACATAGCTGCGATGTGGTTTAGGCAGCTGGAAGAAGGATCTATCAGGACTTGGAGGGAGTAAGTGGAAAGGTTTTTGGGGCAGTTTCGGGTTCACGTCAAGAGGCCGAAGAATGTGATGACACTAACATCGGTGAAGCAAAGAATGGATGAATCGCTTAGAGCTTTTCTAACTCGATTCAGTGCGGCAGTCGCTTCGGTGGATCGGCCCGATCCATCGATGGTTTTAATGGCAGCAGTATCAGGAGTCAGGGAGGACTCTGATTTCAAGGTATCTCTGATACGAGATCCCCCACAAGATCTCGACGAATTTTTTCACGAGGCAGAAAGGTTCCTTCGGCAAGAAGATGCAAGTACGGATTTAAAGGTGAAAAAGGTTAGTGCAATCGAGGTTGGAGCGGTATCCAACAATGGTTCGGATAAAGACAAAGGAAAAAGGAAATTGGATAATGATTCTGGAAACACTAGGAAGCGATGGAAGGATCCAAAGTTTTCCACATACACAGGATTGAACGAGACGCTGGAGCGGATATACATGGATACTCGGAATCGCCTTCCCTACCGGAGGCCAGCAAGGAGAGAACCTTCTGAATGAGAGAAGGCATCAGGGAGGCATTGTCTCTTCCATGAGTTAGACGGACATGACACCAACAGCTGCAGGCACTTGAAGGATATAATCGAGGAGCATGTAAGGAATGGACAGTTACAGCAGTATGTCGGAGCTCGGAATGCAACGGTGGAGCAGGAGCAACCACCGACAACCTCTCGCCGTAATGATGAGAGACCCAGGGATGGTGGTCGATTGATCATTCACTAATCGGGATAATATGGAATAAGTAACGAACTATTAGCAAGCAACCAAGTCATTTACACATGTACGGGGACGGAGATAGCCCCTAGACATGCTCTGAATGACGATAAAGCTGCAACGCTATGGTTTGTGAAATCTATCTTTCGCTTTTTGATTGGACATTACTTTTCTGTTTGGATTTTAGTTTTGGAGCTTGGATTGAGCCCCCGGTTTTGCTTGCTTTTTGACTTGGATTTTCCTTCGGATGATTGTTTTCAGTTTTAGATGCTGGTTTGGTTTTTTGGTTTCCTGGTTTTGATTTGGATTTTGGATTGGATTTTGATTGGATTTTTATCTGATTTTTGATAAACGGTCGTCGGGTATGGATTATGCCTGGCAAGGGGTGAGTCACTTTGCCCGAACGTGGTAAATTGACTCATTCAGGTCGTCGAGTATGCACTATGCTCGACAAGGGTCCGGAGTGACCAGGATTCGGCCTAGGACTTAGGCCCTGTATCATCAATTGCTATTTTCAGGTCGTTGAGTATGGACTATGCTCAGCAAGGGTCCGGAGTGACCAGGATTTGGCTTAGGACTTAAGCCACGGCATTATTCACGCCCAGGGACATTGGGTTACGGTCATCAAGTGTGGATTGCACTTGGCAAGAACTTGGACAGGTTATGAATTTGGATATCTACCTGGAGAGGTTCTGGATTCTGTTATTGGCTATTGTGTAAAGATGGATTCAAACTCGACTACCGAGTTCGAATGGATATGGAATTGGCTAAGGCTTTGGTTATGGGATTTGGAATTGGGCATCGGCTCGAAGCAGTCAAGGATGACATACTCTGGCGATATGGCTATGGACTTTGGATACTGGATTCGGGACTATTCAAAACACGTCTTGTTATCACAAGACATGTTTTGGGGGGCAAAGTGTTATCCCATTTTTGGTCAAAACTGGGATATCAACAAATGAACGAGGAATGATGGATATCAGGATTGGAGATCAGTTGGAATCAAGGCTACGATCGATGTCGTCGAAATTTGGTTGAACTCCGATCGGGATGAAATTGATTGGAGACAATGATAAGGACTAGAAAAGGCTATGTTTCAAATTTCAGGTTAATCGGAGTTCGTATGAAGGAGATATGATGGATTCAAGGTGGGAGAGGTATGCTGTTCGAATCGTTCAAGATGGAGTGCTCGGTTCGAATTCATCAGATTCGAACCCATCAGGACGGATTCGAACCCACCAAGCTCGCATCGATGGTACTTTGAATCGATGGGGACTCGATGGATACAAAGAACATGGATTCGAAGGATTGGAGATGGATTCGAAGGTCATGGAGTCGAAGGATTAGAGATGGATTCGAAGGTTATGGAGTCGAAGGGTTTGGATTCGAAGACGATGGATTCGAACAATGGACATGGACTCGAAGATGATGGATTCGGACAATGGATATGGACTCGAAGATGATGGATACGAAGCAATGGACATGGATTCGAAGATGATGGATTCGAAGAGGATGGACTCAGAGGATGTGGACTCGAAGGAGATGGGCTCGAAAGTCACGGACTCGAAGGAGGCGGCTTCAAAGAGCATGGATTCGAAGATTATGGATTCGAAGGAGTCGGCCTTATGGATACGAAGGGGATGGTTTCGAAATGGATGGTTTCGAAGCATGGTTCGAACCTAGCAGAACGCACGGAGCTTTGATCTTGAATCGATCATATCTTCCAAACCGTTGATACGAATGCAATGAAATTTTTACAGGAGCTTACATACATGTTGAAGAATGTTCTCACCAAATTTCAGCTCAATTGGATGATTTCTTGATCGATTCGAACCTTACTTCGAATCGATCCCAAGGTGGGCCCGGACCTCCAGATTTCGGGCATGTGGGCCCCCTCACGTGCCTGAAGTGGTCTTCCCGGATTTTAGGAGAAATATCAGCCTCCTACGCTTATAAATAGAGCCCCTGGTCATTCAGAAAAGGGGTCGGAGATTCTAGAGAGTAAAAGGACGCTTGGATGCTGCCAGAATCATTCCATATCAACATTGTTGCTACTTATTTCAAGTTTTGGACATTGTAACTGCTGTAATCATCTGTAATCATCAAGGATAATCAATAAAAGGATAAAAACTTTGGAGTGGACGTAGGCCGGAGATAGCCGAACCACTATAAAACTTGTGTCTCTGTTCTTTACTTTGGGATTATTGTTCAATATTTGCTGAGATCTGTTATTTGTGTTTGAATATTGTTGGTTTGTATTCATACACTGGTGCTTTCACGGTATTTGGGGTTTGTGACCAATTTTGGCACAAACAATATCATACACGCAGCTACTGATATAACATGTTCAAGCATGAAAAACAATGTTCAATTGAAGATGGTTTACAGCTCTCGAAAGGTTCTTCTTCAGATTTTGTTTGTAATAAGGGATTATTGAAAGCAGTGGTTAAATATTCTGTTGATTCTGGTCTTCACCTTCCTTTGGACAGCAATGATGTTAGTTTATAGGTTGTTAAATTCAAGGTTGGCATGGTATTAAATGCTAGTTCTAATAACAACTTACTAGATATTGGAGATGTGAAGAGTGGTATTGCTCCAACTGTTGGTGCTATCAATGTTGATGATGATGAGAATGATACTCTTTACGGCAATGATATGGATGAGGTTGGAGTTTAAAATAATTTTAATGTATCTACTGAAGAAAGTAAATTAGTTAATTCTAGAAACATTGATATAGAGATAAAATTTTCTGGGGTGGATACTATTTCATCATACGTATCAATCGCTAGTATTAATGATTTTATTAATGGTAGCAAATATTATTCTCTATCTCCATCGGCTAAGGAAGGTAGGTGGGGAAAATCTATTATTTTGAGTGGATCTGTTAGACAGAGTGCTAAGCTCCGCAGTAGTCATTCTCAGTCTTCGGGTAAGTTACATGATTCGAGTGCCACGAGTGGCGCTACGAATACAGGCTCTGGTATGATTTCTGATTTAGGCAGCACTTATTCTTCTTATGCTTTAGGTTGTTTGTCTTCCGCTGAGTTTTTTCAAAGCGGTACCACTTTTGTTTTTTCTGGCATTAACTTAGATTCTGATTATATTAGAAGTAGGGAAATCGAAAGGCTAGATCTGTTGGTTTATGAGGATTATCAACTGGAATATTAGAGGTTTGAACGATTTAAACAAATGTGATGAAATTAAAGCATTTTTTAAAGATTATTTATAACGACCCAATTTTTCAACTTTCGAAAGTCAACATCAATACGTCCACTGTATCGACTGCCGAACAATCGAACGCCGAAAAACCGAACCTTTAGGGTTTAAGAAGAAGAAGGTAGAAGAAGAAACAGAACAATAACAGAATCTCACATTTCGCAGATGAACAACATATAATAGATAAAAATATCTTTAAAACAAAAGCACTATATCAGTTTTACATACATCATCCTTATCAGAGTTTACAACAACACAATACAACACTAAAAGTCATTATAACTTGACTACATGGAAATTTACTTTTGCACCAACCATATGCAACGGATACTACATAGTATAAATGATACGCCTCGCCATCCAGTTTCAACTCCAGATCTCCACAGTATCTCTTCTGGCTTCGCTCCAGAATAATAATAACCTGACTCTAAGCTGCCTGTGTGGAAAATTGTGGGCACCCAGAGTTCAGAAAGGGAACAATAAACTCCAGGTCAGTCATGGAACTGGTGTGAGATCTTAAAAACAGTTATTTTCACAAAGAAAATAAAAATAAATCCGCTATGCTTTTGAAAAATGAAACTGCCATAAGGCCTCCCGCCACACACACAATGCAAGCGTACACTTGGAGAAGATTTCTCCTTATGACAGTCAAAAATGCTTGATACACGAAAACCATCTGATATTATTATTAGTGCATAGTGTAGAAATCATTTCGAAAGTATAATATTAATCTTAGCCAGCATGCCACATTTCGTCGTATGCCTACTACAGCTACCATGTTCAATAGCAGGTTACTGCCACATTCCATGGCAGGTTATACAACTAAAACCGTACAGGGCGCGTATTGTTTCTTTGGATTTCCAACAATGGTCAGACAAAGGAACTTCCTACATCGAAATGGGTACGCCTCTGGAAGGACGCCTCCGTGAACCTAACCGGACCTCTGCTAACACAAGGCCGACGTTGCCTTACGCTTTAACCAAGCTATAACATAGGTAACTACCACCCAAGTATGCCATCCCTGGTCGTTACCGACCTTTATCCGAGCGCTCGACACCAACAACCACAAAGCAATAAGTTTGCAGCAACCACATAGGTTAAATATATGGGCTCCATACCATGATATCACCTCTTATCTAGAAGAAAATGGACATACCCTAGGGGATCGACCCCTAAAAATCTTGCCGCAACATTCCTGTTTCGACCATTTCCGGGTTATGAGGCTCGACGAAGTCTCATCCACAAAGCTATGCTTTTCACAAAAGCCATGCTTCGATCAACAAATGATCAGCAGCACTTCGTATGCCACATTACCAAATTGGGAATGTATCACTAGTAACCATCAACTACATAACCTCTGAGCTCGTATGTCTCAGAGAAGGGTATTAAGCTAAGAGAATAAATTCTCCGCCACCAACAGAAATGTGTTTGATAGAAACCAGGTGTACATCTCAAAGTGTAACGTCAGGCATACAACCATATAAGTCCGTTCCGGGTTCAAACGAAACCGAAGGCACTTCCAAAGAAGCCCTTGCAATCCAGGCATCCACAATCCCGATCGGACTCCCCGTCACATATGGAGATCTCTATACCAAAGCAACTCAGTGCAGAGTCATTCGACAGGTTATCCTATCATTCTCGAAAACACCTGGTCTTCACCACCGTCTTCAAATGCTATCCATTTCGTCGTATCACTGTTCGAAATGGGTTATATGACACAAAGTCCTCTCCCAACTAAACAGAATAGTGAGCGCTTAATTTAAAAACACATGGACATTTCAATCACAAAGATTCATCATCAAGATTCGATGTGGGTTTCGGATAACCATCTAGTATCCGACTCTCTGTCGCATCTAAATTCAAATGCCATTTAAAGGCCAATATTGATAGTTGGTTGTTTGACTATCAATCAACATTCACAACAATCACCGAATTTCAAATAATTTTCCCCCAATTATTTATTTTCAAAATATCTTCGCAAGATATAATTTTAGCACTTGAACCATTTGAAAACAAATTTCAAACCACTTTTCAATCCTTTAAAAACAAATTTCAAATCATTTTCCTTACGCGGAATATATTCCCAAATATTTATTCATTTCCACTGAAAATCTACCGAGTCCAAATACTTTAAAATAATTCAAATCACTTATCCAAAATATACTTGGAAAACTTTAGAATAAAAATCATTTCTGAACACTAATTTAAATATTAGCTATGAAAAAATTATACCAATATCTCATATAAAACTTCATGTCCAAACTAATTTTTAAAATAAAATTAGTAGATATAGTATAAATATTTAAATAAACAATATCTAAATCAAATATCCATTTAAACCTTTAAAGAATCACTTCTATAATTTATTAAATAAATCTTTACTTTAAAGTTTTTCAGAATAGCTTAAGAAAATAATTTCTCCAAAATGTTCTTTTAAAACCAACTCTAGAACTTTTTAATTTTTATTCGAAAGCAACTTTTAAAAACATATCAGCTTCCCAAGGAGAATACACTTTCCATTTCAAAATGGTTCTTTAAACCAATTAATAAATCGTTTTCGATTTATTTTAAATTTACATTCCAAATCCGTAGATTTCTTTCCACACTTATTAAAAATAAACCGATGTTTTTTTTTAAACAAAATTTCCTTTCTTTTATAAAATTCCCATTGTGAATTTAAATTTTCAAAAATCCACAGATATAAAATTTTCAAATCGGTTCCCAAATATTCACTTTCAACACCAAATCAATTTTCAAATTGATTTCCAAATTTATTTCAAATACCAAATCAAATCCCAAATTGATTTTCCAAATATTTTTAAACACCAAATCAATTTCAAAATTGATTTCCTAAAATTTATGTTTAAACTCCAAATCAATTTCAAATCGGTTTCCCAAAGATTTATTTTCAAACACCGAATCAAATTCCAAATTGATTTCCAAATATATTTATTTTTAAAATAAATTCCTTAATTTCTTGCAAACAATTTAAAATTCGTATTTTAAATAAATTCTTCAACCTTTTAAAAAATATTACTTGTATTCCATTTATTAAAATTCTTTCTCATATTTTTGGAATTTATTCAATAGGATTCAAAAATAAAACTTCATCTATTTAAATTCCTTCTTTTAAATTCACCAAATTCTTTTAAATGAATTTATTATAAATTTTCTACTTAAACTTCAAAATTCTGATTTTATTTATTTCTGGTACCCTACGATACCAAAAATATATTTGGCTAAATCATTGCCTTCCACAATTTCAATCACAATATAATCACACACGGATTATAGATAAACCAACACACAACATATGAAACAAATTCAAATGTTTGAGGAATGCAGTTGGATCCCTTCAACCTGTTTCCCTGCATCCACAGACGTTAGCACAACAATTAAATACCAATTCCAATTCGAGGTGGAATATCGTGGTATATGAGATCTATAAAATATCATCCGCTATATAATGCGGGAAGTCAACCACTCCAAATGCATATATAATACCAATTCCACTTCGAGGTGGAATATTGCGGTATATGAGTTTAATATAATATCATCCGCTATTATGCGGCGCATAGGGTCTATTTTGATACAACTGATAATAATTTATCATCCAAGCACACAAATCAACCATTTTAAATTTAACTATCATAATTCAACAATCAATCAATAACTGAAATTTTCAATTATTATAATTTAAGTGAGAATATCTCACCTTTAATTTGCAATCCATTCCAACTCATTTCCACTCCGGCTTGTTTCTCCATTTTAGACCTTGTATAAACATTTATATAATTTATTATTATTCGAAATAAATCGAATAATAAATTCCTATTGAATAAATTAAATTAACCAATGATTTTAATTTCAAAATTGAAGTTTGATGTTTAAACAAATTTCTTTTCAACAAAGTATTTTCTTTGAAAATAACCTATATAGATTTTAAAGTCTATTTTTTCTTTTTCTCAACTTTATCTATATTACCATTTAAATTTCCTATTTCTATGTCTTATGTATGTGGATGTACAAATATTTACTGAATTGAAATCGAAATTATTTTATACTTTACAAAAATAAAGTTTCTGTTGGCATAATGATTTATCACAGTAAACCTTTCCCCCACCCTTTTTTTTCTTTCCCTGATTTATATTTTCCATCTACATACATAATTTATAAATTAATAAATAAGTAAAACTACCTCACGAGATTTCTATGCGACCCACCCCGTCAACACTCGAACAAATGCCCCTCAACGTCGCCTGTCGAAAAATCTGACATCGCCATGCCCTACATCGAGTTGTTGAGCAATTGTCGTCGCTCTGCTCCTTTGATCGAATTCGAGTTCAACATCAAAGTTGAACAAATCAAACCCATCGTCGAACCCCAATTTGCGACCTCCACTACATCTCCTCCACCACCCAAGTTGCCAACACCTGAAGCCATCACGCGAACGCGGCCCAATGCCAGATCGAATCGGTGAGCCTTCCTACTACTGCAAGTAACCCCTAGCCCAAAGCCACCGCACCTCCAGTCGCCCTACGAACGAGAAGCCACTCGATAAAAGTAGGTTCGTGGGTTGCGAACGCAGATCCAATCTACGCTCTGGCATTATTTTCGGTGGATCTCGATTTGATTCGAAGTTTAAAGACGAGCGGCTATTTATTATTATTTTTCTTCTGAAGGTATTGTTTAATTTTGAATGAAGAAAATTTCGTTTACTTGTTTTATTATTTTATTTTACTAAGGAACGAACGCGTGTTTCAATTCTTTTTCCAAGTATTGGAGAACAAGGAAACGTGTCATTAGCCTTGTAAATGTGAATATTTATATTTAATCCCAATTCAAATTCAAGTTTAAATTTAAATCATCTCGAAAACGCAATTTAAATTTTCGAACTCCAATCGAGGCATGTCGCTAGGCGTTTATAATGTTAAACGCATATTTCGAACGCAATAGAAAAGGTTTCGAGTACAAATTCGATCATATGGATAAGATAGCTTTTTGAACCAGTTATTGAATTAAATTTCGATATAATTTTCAGCGCGTTTGCTTATCGTACGGCTAAACAATCACTCCAAATGCTACGAAAATTGAAATCCGATAATAATACAATATTACGGATCCAATGGAACTAGTTTCGTCGAAATCTAAGACAGTGCCTCGGAAGGCTGTTTTTAAATATCAATTTAAACGATAAATTTCAAAACCGAACAATTTGTTTTCAAATTCAATTCTGAAGCTTCCATTATCTTCAGTATTGTCAATATAAATTATCTAAGCCCTCAAATTATTTTTAATCAGCTTAAAAATCAAGATTCAACATTTTACCCAACTACACATTATTAAAAGAAAATTAAATTGCCAATCAAACAATAATATTTGAAATTCAAGTTAAACTAACTTCCAAATATTTAAAATCAATTAAATATTTCAATTTCAAATGTTTCAAATTCAGGGCCCTCACATCCTTCCTCCTTAAAAGGATTTCATCCTGAAATTACTAGTGAAGAAGAATGATCCTAACCCATTTACTATTTCCCCAAAACCAAACAGTTTTATCAACTTGCCAAAAACAAATCTTTTCATTAGAGACCCATTATTACTTCAACTAGTTTTCCCAAAACCTTCCATAGTTTCCAAACAATATTGTTTTCTTAATCATTCAAATTTAATTTTAAATTCAAATTTCAAACTTCCAAAATTTTCTCAAAATTTTTCTAACACTCCAAAATTTTCGGAAAATTTCGCCCGCGTCTCCTTTGCACGGCTAGCTCGGTATGACTACAAAATGGCACCACGATCCCCCAGATTTAAAAAGAAAACAAAATGCCAAGTGGCTGGACAAGAAAATCATCAAATTTCATATACAAATTCAAATACATACCTTATTGTCGAGCAATTTAATTTTATCTTCGAAATCAAATCCCAATTCCATTTAACACACCTGTATATCCTGCTTATCATTTTGCACATTTATTTACAAAATTTTCAATATGTACTTTTTATACCATTTTTACTTCACTATTGAAGTTATATATCCATTTTCATTCAATCTTGCATTTTCAATTTCCTTTGAATTCAATTTACAATTTAAATTCTATTTGGATTCGGTTTACCTTCTGAATATTGAATTTTATCAACTATCTTTCATTCACAACTGATTTATATCACTATTTTAAATTAGTTTCATTTACTAATTCATTACAAATTCCAATTCATTTTTTCTCACACAATTCAAATTGGTTTTCAATATTCAATACCAGTTTTTATTCTTTTGTTGATTCTCAAAATTTATTTCCAATTTGCCACTTCGGTTAATATCTACTTATATGTAAACTGGATTTCAAATTCCATATGAATTCAATTTACCTTTCATTTATAATTATTGAATTCAATTCATTTCAAACCATATTTTCTTTGTCATTCCTTCAATTAGTTTCTCTTACTAATTTTATTTCAATACTTCACTTTGTTTATCACAAATCAAATTCGATTCCAATTCCAGTTCTATTTGCCTACTAATTCGAAATGAATTTCAATATTCAATTTCCCTTTTATCTACTTGCAATTGTAAATTTATTTATTCACAATTCTATTTTCCACTTTAATCGATTTTTATTCCATAACTATTTTTTTAATAAGATTCCAGAGTCTTTTCAACATTTCAAAATCATCTTTGAAATCAATTCAAATTATCCTTTGAATTCCCAAAACCAAACCCAGTTCGCAAAAAACTTTAATTTAACATAATTTGGCAACAATTTCTCTCCTGGAAACTCGAAAATGAACATCGATGATGTCACGATCATCATCGAAATTATTTTCCACCGACCAAAAAGAGTTTAGTGCTTTTATCTCTCGTAAACAGTTTTCAAAACCCTTGAAAATCATTTCCAAACTCGAAATTTCAAAACTTTTCTAACCCTTTCAATGCTTTTCAAAAACATTTCTTTGGAATTCTATCTCAAATCACAAATCACATTTACAATTTACATTCTCAAATTCCATTTGTATATGATTTTATTTCTTAACTTTGGAGTTACGATTTCGATTTCCTATTCAATAATCAATGGTAATAATTTAATATTATCACTTCCTAACATCCAAGCAACCATATACTATAATAATTTATGGAAAATTATTCCTCTTCTATACAAAAATAGTTTGGGTAATATTACTTCATTTACCCGATTTTAAAACAATACTGTGTTGGTTTATCTTATTTAAGAGTTTAGAAACCCCTATCGATACAGTTGGCCAAACTGCACCAACCAGAATCTATAAACAATCAACCGATAAGTCAACACAATACAAAATAATTTTATATTCACTAACAAATACGCGCTCATATCTATTATTACACTCAAACTCATTCTAGAGTACCACTGACTCTAACTCTAATGAGTAATCCCATACCAGAGCCAAGGTTGTCGCTTAACCAAATGCTCGAATACCAATCTGTAACGACCCAATTTTTCGACTTCCGAAAGTCGACATCAATACGTCCACTGTATCGACTACCGTACAATCGAATGCCGAAAAACTGAACCGTTAGGGTGTAAGAAGAAGAAGATAGAACAAGAAATAGAACAATAACAGAATCTCACATTTCGCAGCGGAACAACATATAATAGATAAATGAATATCTTTAAAACAAAAGCATTATATCAGTTTTACATACATCATCATTATCAGAGTTTACAACAACACAATACAACACTAAAAGTCATTATAACTTGACTACATGGAAATTTACTTTTGCACCAACCATACGCAGTGGATATTACATAGTATAAATGATACGCCTCGCCATCTAGCTTCAACTCTAGATCTCCACAGCATCTCTTCTGACTTCGCTCCAGAATGATGATAACCTGACTCTAGGCTGCCCGTGTGGAAAATTGTGGGCACCCAGAGTTTACAAAGGGAACAATAAACTTCAGGTCATTCATCGAATTGGTGTGAGATCTTAAAAACAGTTATTTTCACAAAGAAAATAAAAAGAAATCCGCTCTGCTTTTGGAAAATGAAACTGCCATAAGGCCTCCCACCACACACACAATGCAAGCAAACGCTTGGAGGAGATTTCTCCTTATGACAGTCAAAAATGCTTGATACGCGAAAACCATATGATATTATTATTAGTGCATAGTGCAGAAAACATTTCGAAAGTATAATATTAATCTTAGCTAGCATACCATATTTCATCGTATGCCTACTATAGCTACCATGTTCAATAGCAGGTTACTGCCACATTCCATGGTAGGGTATACAACTAAAACCGTACAGGGCACGTATTGTTTCTTTGGATTTCCAACAATGGCCAGGTAAAGGAACTTCCTATACCGAAATGGGTACGCCTCTGGAAGGACGCCCCCGAGAACCTAACTGAATCTCTGCTAACACAAGGTCGACGTTACCTCACGCTTTAACCAAGCTATAACATAGGTAACTACCACACAAGTATGCCATCCCCGGTCATTACCGACCTTTATCCGAGCGCTCGACACCAACAACGACAAAGCAATAAGTTTGCAGCAACCACATATGTTAAATATCTGGGCTCCATACCATGATATCGCCTCTTATCTAGGAGAAAATAGACATACCCTATGGGCGCGACCCCTAAAAACCTTGCCGCAACATTCCTCTTTTGACCATTTCCAGGTTGTGAGGCTCGACGAAGTCTTGTCCATAAAGCTACGCTTTTCACAAAAGCCATGCTTCATTCAACAAATGATCAGCAGCACTTCGTATGCCTCATTACCAAAATGGGAATGTATCGCTAGTAACCATCAACTGCATAACCTTTGAGATCGTACAACTCAAAGAAGGGTGTTAAGCTAGGAGAATAAATTCTCCGCCACCAACAGAAATGTATTTGATAGAAACCAGCTTTACATCTCAAAGTGTAACGTCAGACGTACAACCATACAAGTCCGTTCTGGGTTCGAACGGAACCGAAGGCACTTCCAAAGAACCCCTTGCAATCCAAGCATCCACAATGCCGATCGTACTCCCCATCACATATGGAGATCTCTATACCGAAGCAACTCAGTGCAGAGTCATTCGACAGGTTATCCTATCGTTCTCGAAAACACCCGGTCTTCACCACCGTCTTCAAATGCTATCAATTTCGTCGTATCACTATTTGGAATGGGTTATATGATACAAAGTCCTCTCCCGGCTAAACCGAATAGTGAGCGCTTAATATAAAAACACGTGGATATTTCAATCACAAAGATTCATCATCAAGATTCGATGTGGGGTTCGGATAACCACCTAGAATCCGACTCCCTGTCGCATCGAAATTCAAATGCCATTTAAAGGCCAATATTGATAATCGGTTATTTAGATATCAATAAACAATCACCAAATTTCAAATAATTTTCCCCCAATTATTTATTTTCAAAATATCTTCGCAAGATATAATTTTAGCACTTCAACCATTTGAAAACAAATTTCAAATCACTTTTTACTTTTCAATCCTTTGAAAACAAATTTCAAATCATTTTCCTTACGCGGAATATATTCCCAAATATTTATTCATTTACACTGAAAATCTGCCGAGTCCAAATACTTTAAAATAATCCAAATCACTTATCCAAAATATACTTGGAAACCTTTGGAATAAAAATCATTTTTAAACACTTATTTAAATATTAGCTATGAAAACATTATACCAATATCTCATATAAAACTTCAAGTCCAAACTAATTTTTAAAATAAAATTAGTAGATAGAGTATAAATATTTAAATAACCAATCTCTAAATCAAATATCCATTTAAACCTTTAAATAATCCCTTCTATAATTTATTAAATAAATATTTACTTTCAAGATTTTCAAAATAGCTTAAGAAAATAATTTCTCCAAAATAGTCTTTTAAAACCAACTATAGAACTTTTTAATTTTTATTCGAAAGCTACTTTTAAAAACATACTCGGCTTCCAGGAGAGAATACACTTTCCATTTTAAAATGGTCCTTTAAACCAATTAATAAATCTTTTTCGGTCTATTTTAAATTTACATTCCAAATCCGCAGATTTCTTTCCACGCTTTTTGAAAATAAACCAATATTTATTTTTAAAGGAAATTTCCCTTTCTTTTATAAAATTCCCATTGTGAATTTAAATTTTCAAAAATCCACTGATATACAATTTTCAAATCGATTCCCAAATATTCACTTTCAACAGCAAAACAATTTTCAAATTGATTTCCCAATTTATTTCAAATACCAAATCAAATCCCAAATTGGTTTTCCACATATTTTTAAACACCAAATCGATTTCAGAGTTAATTTCACAAAAATTATTTTTAAACTCCAAATCAATTTCAAATAGGTTTCTGAAAGATTTATTTTCAAACACCGAATCAAATTCCAAATTGATTTCCAAATATATTTATTTTTAAAATAAATTCCTTAATTTCTTTCAAACAATTTAAAATTCATATTTCAAGTAAATTCTTCAACCTTTTAAAAAATATTACTTGAAATCCATTTATTAAAATTCTTTCCCATATTTTTGGAATTTATTCAATAGGATTCAAAAATAAAACTTCATTTATTTAAATTACTTCTTTTAAATTCACCAAATTCTTTTAAATGAATGTATTATAAATTTTCTACTTAAACTTCAAAAATCCGATTTTATTTATTTCTGGTATCCTACGATACCAAAAATATATTTGGCTAAATCATAGCCTTCCACGATTTCAATCACAATATAATCACACAAAGATAATAGATAAACCAACACACAACATATGAAACAAATACAAATGTTTGAGGAATCTAGTTGGATCCCTCCAACCTGTTTCTCTGCATCCGCAGACATGAGCACAACAATTAAATACCAATTCCACTCCGAGGTGGAATATCGCGGTATATGGGATCTATAAAATATCATCCTCTATTATGCGGCGCATCGGGTCTCATCCGCTATATAATGCGGGAAATCAACCACTCCAAATACATATATAATACCAATTCCACTTCGAGGTGGAATATTGCGGTATATGGGTTTAATATAATATCATCCGCTATTATGCGGCGCATAGGGTCTATTTTGATACAACTGATAATAATTTATCATCTAAGCACACAAATCAACCATTTTAAATTTAACTATCATAATTCAACAATCAATCAATAACTGAAATTTTTAATTATTATAATTTGAGTGAGAAGTTCTCACCTTTAATTTGCAATCCATTCCAACTCATTTTCATTCCGGCTTGTTTCTCCATTTTAGACCTTGTATAGACATTTATACAATTTATTAATATTCGAAATAAATCGAATAATAAATTCCTATTGGTTAAATTTAATTAACCAACGATTTTAATTTCAAAATTGAAGTTTAATTTTTGAACAAATTTCTTTTTAACAAAATATTTTTTTTGAGAATAATCTATATAGATTTTAAAATCTATTTTTTTTCTTTTTCTCGGTTTTATCTATATTACCATTTAAAATTCCTATTTCTAAGTATTATGTATGTGGGTATACATATATTTACTGAATTGAAATCGACATTATTTTATACTTTACAAAAATAAAGTTTCTGTTAGCATAAAGATTTATCACAGTAATCCTTTCCCCCACCCTTTTTTTCTTTTCGCTGATTTATATTTTCCATCTATATACATAATTTATAAATTAATAAATAAGTAAAACTAGCTCACGAGATTTCTATGCGACCCACCCCATCAGCACTCGAACGAATGCCCCTTAACACGCTACATAGATGGAATACCGTTTAAACTGTCTAATACATAGTACAATACGCTACATAGATAATGTCTACAACAAATTAAAATATTAAAATATAATTAAGATGTTACCCATATCCCCCTTAACACATTTTATATAAATGCTGTAGTCTATAAGGTACTGTGAACTCTACTAAACTGGTGGGCTATCAGGGAGCACTCCATATGTACGACACAAACCAAACTCGTAGTGGACGCGATAAGACATGTGACAAGGCATGCGAGGCAATGCCTAGGGTAGGATTATACCGTTTTGCAGAATCGGGCTGGTGGTAATGCATAGCAGCTACAACCGCCTACCTCGAGACACATTTTCATAATCAAAGGTGCACCTAAATCAAATCACAAAGTAATAGATATAGTATCAAAGAAGCATGCTCGATCGGAGGTGCGACCTCACTTGGCCTAGGTATAGCTCCTGTTTTAGTCACATCAAGCTAACTCGCGGGGTCAGGGCTACGTTCATACCTCATATAGACGTCGCCAAACCATCCAACTTCGTTCTGGGTTCTCCACCTCGTATACAGTTGGTAAAGTGGTTTTCGGTATTGGCAGAGAGTATAACAATATCTGATCCCGGTCTCTTTAACAACCAAATGCTTATTTCACACCGTGGTCATTTCCATTTCGAACAATTCATACTACAAATCAAAATATCATAATTATTTCAACATCACATCACTTTCGAAATCATATACACTTTCGAAATCATTTCATTTTCAAAATCGTTATTCATCTTAAATTATAACTCACTTTAAATCATAACCACAAAATAGGTTAAAATATCATATCAACGTATTCGCACTTAAATCCATTAAATCTAAATCATAACAGTTCCAACTAAATAGTATGAATATTGAAAATAGTTTATATATTGAAAATGGTATATATATTAAAAATAGTTTATATTTAAAAGTATGTTATAGATTAAAATAGTTTATATATAAAAAATAGTTTATATCTAAAAATAGGTTATTGATTAAAATATTTATATATTAAAATAGTTAATATACTAAAATACGTTATCGATTAAAATATTTATATATTAAAAATAATTTACATAATAAAAAATATGTATATATTTAAAATTATTTATAAATTTAAAATAATAAATATTAAAACAGTATATATATTTTAAAAAAATTATATTGAAACTAGTTTCAAATTAGAATTGTTTCCTCCAAATTCAAAAATCAATTCAAATCAATTTTAGTTCAAAAAATTCAATCTAAATCAATTTCAGTTTAACAGTTTCAATTAAAAAGGTTAAACGTTCAATTCAAATTAAAACCATTTTAATTTATATCAATTTCAAATTCAGGTTCGAACTGCAAATTTAAACCACTTCTAATTCAATAGGTTACAAAGTTTGAATACATGAACATTTACATGAACTCAATTTGATAAATTTCATTTATATTTCAAATTCAACTTTAATTTTAGTTAAATATGAAAATATCCACTTAATCATTTTTAATAACATTTAAATAAAATCTCAAATTATAAATTTAAAACATTATTAAACATTCAATTTCAAGTTTATTTAAATTTGAAAATATTCATTTAACGACCTTTAATCAAATCCAGTTGTCAAGTTATAAAATCATATCTTTAAAGTCTCAAAATTAATAAGTTCAAATCAATTCCTATTTAAATAAAATTCTTTAAAACTAAAATTTCAAATCAATTTCAATTCATCTTCCCAACCTTAATTTATTAAAGTTATTAAAAAAATCTATTTTAAAATATTAATACAATTTTAAATAAATACTTAAACATATTGTATATTTACTAATTAAATTAAAATTTTATTATATAAAATTTTATTAAATTAAATCTCATTATATATATTTAAAAATAAAATTATAAGTAAAATCTTAAAATCTACATTTTCAAAACTTAACTTATAAATTTAAAATTTCCTAATATATAATTTAAAAAACTAAATTTTACACATATATTAAAATAAAATAAAATATTATTTTAAAATCAAAACACATATTTTTCTTTTACCAAAATTTTGGAAATCATTTAAAAATATAGCAACGGTATCCGTATATAATTTTTTATCCTATGGTAAAGTGATACAGATATTTATGATTTCAATTCGCAATAGTTTAATATTTATGGGTATATATCATTTCAACCCGCAATCCCAAATTTCCAAAATCAATAAAATCGCTTGGGTTTATAATTTCAACCCATCACGATTTTCCCGAATCTATATTATCGTTCAGGTATGTATCATTTCAACTCATAGGAAATTCCTAAACTAACAGGGAACTTGCTGTGTGAGAACAATAAAATAATAGCATAAAATGACAGAGCATATCAATGGAAAATATGATCTTAATTAACAATTTTAATATAATATATATATACAACAGGTTATGGTTATCATATGTCAATTATCATAGCTTAACAGATGCAGATAATAACATATGATACTCAGCAATTAAATTTCAAACCAATTCAAAATTTAACAACATATTTCAATCGTCATTTCAGTAAATCTACTAAATATAAGAATGTTAATTGTGAGTGATCGCTCATCTTTCGAGGCTAAGAATAATGGGACTAAGCAAACGGACATGGATAAGCACATGAATAAGCAAGCAGGACAACGACAAGACAAACTACTGCGATACGGATTGGGAAAGTAGAAGAGCAAAGCAAATAATTGCTTGTAATCTTCGGACAGTGGCACACAAGGCAAAGTAGCTTGTTAAGAGGAACTCAACCATAATCAACTATGAAACCACATAAATGGCCGAAATTTTTGATCAAAATCTCACGGCCGACAATGAACCAAGATTCATATGAATTGAAACATTGTAGAACAATCAGGCGACGAGCAGCCACCTTTATAATATGAAGAAAATAAAAAGAGCTACTACTGCTGCTCGGGTTTGGGTATCAACAGTAGGGAGGTGGAAGACTACGGGGCAGCTGCACCTTAAAACCTTTAGAGGCCATAACTTCTGCAACTAACAAGCTTCCTACTTCCTAGTTGTACTACCGACACCATGTCATGATGAGGCTGCCTTCGTAGTGACTGGGTGATGAGAGGCGGAGGAAGGTGGTAGGTGACTACCATGGAGGGAGAGATGAGTGGTGTAATGGCCCGTTTTTCCATACCCTATGGATCGACAATAAACCACACATGTCTAACTCAAATTGCATGAAAAGACGGACCATTAAGGGTAGAAAGAAAATAAAGGCAGAACAGAATCTCACACAATGGAATAACATATATTATTTCAATAATAATCTTTACAGTGTAAAATTTTAAAATACAATATCAGAGTCTAACCTAGATTCCGCCTAGACAGTTATAACACCTGCCCTTACAAATGCTGACAAACAATAAAAAAATGAAATAAATGCAGCGGATAGTAGAATACGTCCATACGATGATGAAGATTTTTAGCTCTCCTCTGGAAACTCCAACCGTCTTCAACTCAACCTGAAACTACTCGGATCTGACCCGAGTATTAAAAATAACCGGATCAGGCTTGATAAACCAACATGAGATAATCGAAATTTAAAATGACTATGTTATCAAAAACCTTTGAAAAGAAGGGTATCTCATAAGACCACGCCCACACATAAACACGGATGATTTTTTTCCTTATGATAACCAAAACACTTTTATAACAAAATACACTAGATATTATTTTTATTGACATTCCTTTGAAAACACTTTTCAACTAAACTTATTCAAATAAGGTATCAATATCTGGACTAAGTCTAAGGTCATATATCCGGACTAGGTCAACGGAATATACCGAATAGAATATATGATACCAAAAGGGGTAGTTGAAATATTTGCAAGTCATTACAGCTATTTTGGGAATACAATCAAAACTGTAAATCTCGTATTGGGATTGGATTTCCAACATGATAGGAAACTAGTGGAAAGATCAATCTGTATCCACGGCTTACGTCCAAGACTCAGACGCCATTATACAACAACACAAATGGCTAAAAGTGGATACAATTTGCGAATAACATCCAAGGACTCGGACTTCGTGCATCCCTACCATGTGGCCCAGACGTGTCTGGTACCTAGGGCTCAGAACATTTGGTAACCCAACTACTATCCGAAATGCGAGCATACATCTGACCACATAGAATCCCATTATAACCGGGGTGTGAGGCTCACGAGGCTATGCTCAATATCTTCAAAGCCATGCTTTTCATACAAAACCACGCTTTTATCATAACAGGTTCCACTTTGAATGTCACGTTGCCATTCCTTTGATCACTATTTGACTCCCACAAGCATACAACCTCTGAGCTCGTATGACTCATAGAAGGATGTTAAGCTAGGAGAAATGCAATGTCAGACATTCATCCATACAAGTTCGTTCCGGGACTGAACGAAACCGAAGGCACTTTCCTCGGCCATTACTAGGCGAGAAACCCTTGTAATCCAAAAAAATCTCTACAATGATAAGACCACTACTATAAATAACTCTATAATGGGAGCGACCCGGAGCATGTCAACAAGCAGTCCTCATGTTATGAAGATCCATGGTCTTCAATAATCATCATCTTTAACATGTCTTCACTTTCGAATGTATACATTGGTTCGAAGTGTTTTCTGGATAGGAATCACCCAAATCCGACTCCAGTTCCTTCGAAGCCAATCATCTCTTTAAAGATGTTAAGTTCATATATGGATATCAATCATCAATCAATTACTTCATCTTTAATTTAAATCAAATATCTTTCTTAGATATATTCTTTTCAATTTATTCTATTTTCTTTTTAAGAGTATATGGAATCATTAAGCCTCATTTATCCAATCATTTGGTTTATTTAAACCTTTCTTAAATCCTAGAATAATTCCAAATCGTCTTCTCTTTTACTTAGGAAAACCTTTCCAGATCATTCATTAAATCTTAATCAAAGATTTCTTATATTCATGTTATAATTTTTACCTTAGGGAAAATATTCTCAAATCATTCATTAAATCTTAGTCAAAGATTTTTTTTCTTAACTTCAAATCATATTCTTGCAAGTCGAATATTTTCATAACAGAGTAATACTACCACCTTAGATATGGTAAATTTCACCTCCATGGACTAATGGCAAGTAATCCTACATTATGAAGATCTTTGTCATCAATGCTCTTTGTCTTAAATATGTTTTATTTCGAAAATTATTTTAAAGGGATTTTCAAATACGAATCACCCAAATCCTATCCCGGTTCTTCGAATAGGAATCACCCAAATCCAATCCCGATTCCTTCGTGCTAATCATCGATAAAAAGATGTTAATTTCATACGGGGTTTCGAAAATTAGTTTGATGTGATTTTCGGATAGGATTCACCCAAATCTGATCCCTGTTGTTCGGATAGGAATCACCCAAATCAAATCTCAGTTCCTTCGAACTATCGATGAAAAATATGTTAAGTGATTAATTAACATTCAAAGAATTTGTTTCTTTTCTTTTTCTCTTATTTTGGAAAAACTTAAATATGATCTTTTAGAGCATCCAGACTTTCCTTTCGATATGCTCCACCCCTTGCCTAAAAAGAGAAAACATAGGCTAGGTAAGTTTAGCGCACTGGTTGCTCCATCCCTAACCTTAGTTAAACACCTTTTTTTATCTTCCCAGATCTCACAGGCGGGACAAATGTACTAGTCGTTTTCGCATACTCAGTTATTAATCTTCGTTTTAGAAATGATTCATTAAACTTTAAAATCATCATTTAAAACACTTAATTATACTTTTAAAAACATTCGCAAAAGATTTAGGAAAATATTGATTAGTTTAAAACTAATATTCAAAAAGTTATAGAATTCACAACATAAAAGTGGTGCGGAAAGTGCTATATAAGCTTATTTGATTTAAACAACTTTTTAATATTTGAAAATTCATATTTTTCATTCCATATCTCTTTTAAACTATTTTAAAAGATTTATAAAATTTATTTCATAATTTTAATCATTTAAAAATATCATTTATAAAGAATTCCCTTTTTGGAATCCTAACTACAAAACCATGATATTTTTATAAAATTGTTTTGGACATATTTCAAAATCTATTTGATAAAATCTTGATTTTCTTTACTTATTGGAAAACTATTATCATTTGGACCAAAGAATTTTTATTTCGAAGAAATCCGACATATAAATTATCTCTACATTAATTTGAAGTTACGGGTCGAAATTTACGAACTGCCGCTATACGACGAGCTCTATTTTGACCAATTTTGTCAATTGCTTTGGAACTTGTCCAAAACACTTCCAATTTATTTTAAACCATGTTTAAATTATTTTAACTCGTTTAAAACAATATTTTCATCATTTCAAACTCATTTTGCAATTCATTTCATATTAAAAAATCATTTCTAAACTTTTTACATTATTTAAAATCATTAAAAGGCTAAATAATTTCCATATACACATTTATGTGGATTTAATTTCAATTGAATTAACTATGCTTACTAACCATTTTCACTTATCATTTAACAAACAAGTTATCAACCACATAAACAATCACATATCAACCAATTTTTCATTGATGTTATCAAACAATATATTTAAGGGTTTTAGTGGACATATTAAAATAGTTATAAGGATGATTTAACTTTAAATAAACATTGAGTATTCACCTTTTACAAATTGCTTAACTTCGTACCAACATTCATATGTAACAAAGCTTCACTACATCTTCTTAACTACACCAAATCTTTTCCATAGATTTTCCTTCTGATTCTAGTAGTACTTCCTTCTCTTTTTCTCGCTCTAGAGCTTCACGAATTTGCTCCTCCTTCTTGATAGATTCGGCCACACCTTGAACTTTCCCTTCCTCCATCATTTCTTCACTTCTTAGATGCTAAACCATGTTTTAATGGTATTCTAAGGTCTTTGGCAAAGTTTGGTTGTGTTTTGACTTTGTTTGACATGGTTTTGAAAAAGTTAGTAAGGAAATGGAAGAGAAGAAGTCATTAAAAAAAGCTTCAAGGAGGAAGAATAAGAAAGTAGAAATAGTGTGAAAAAAGTGAGAAAGTGGTTGGTATTTATAGAAAAAAAATGAAGTGGTAAGTTACCAAAAATTTTCTTTACCAAATTACCAAAATAACCTTACTTGCTTGTAAAGTAATCTTATTTTTTTTCAACATTAAACATCATATTTTAAATCATTATTTTATATCATTTTCACTTAAGTATTAAGTAAAGATGGTAATAATTATGTTTCTTTGATTTGATATTTTACTTTTTGACTTTTGTACTTTTTTGTCTTTTTATGCTTACTTTTTGTTAATTATATTTTAGAATTTTCTAAGTATGTTTAGTAAAAGTAAAGTTAATTAGTTAATTAATTAATACTTAGACTATTTGAATATATATTTCAATATAAGAAAATAAAGGTGCGATGACATTGCGACAACTTTTAATTGACAAAACGTTGATTTTGGACAAGTTTTACAGCCGTATTTTGACGTTTTAGTTAAACTATTTATTTATGTAAATCAAATTTAAAAATGAACTTTTTACTTCTTTAAATAGATTAAAACATGTCTCTTTATATTTTAAAATCATATTTAAACAATATCAAAATCTCTAATTTTACAATGTATGTAAAACTAACAAAATACGACAAAATTTGGTTATTTTTGTAAAACGATTATTAACATACTTATAAATATTTTAATATAGTTTTATTATCTTTATTAAATGTTTTCAATAAGATTTATCATTTTTAGATAAATATTTAAACCTATTTATTTAAGCATTTATTTATTTTTAGCAAAAACTTAACTTTTGGTGATTTGTTCTAAAATCCAAATTTACGCTTTTTAAATTATTAACTATAAGGAAAAATAATTTCTCTATTATTATCTATTATATTTAGTTTATTTATTTAAGTTTTAAACCTTTTTAAACTTAAAATAAATGAAATCTCTCATTTTCGAAGTAGCGAAATTACGGATCGTTACATTCTCCCCTACTTAAAAGAATTTCGTCCTCGAAATTACACAAAACAAAAGTTTATCTAAAACATTTATCTTTAAACTTAATACCATATAATATACACATATCATCCATATTAAATATGTTATTCGATATTCAAATACATAACTTTATTTTCGAACTAGTATCGATCCCTCGATCCTCTAGTGCGGACATGAATCAGGCTCTTTGCTCAGAAACCCTTGCTTTCCTTGCATATCTCTCAACTATGATAGAAAACTCAAGTACCTAATCATAAACCCTAATCAATGTTCGCCATCAAGAATCGAGTGATAAATCCTTTTTCGAACCAGTGCAAACACTTCAAATTCCATACTCGGATATTGGATCAAAATTTGTACGTTGAAATGATCTACATATAACATATATGTTTATTAACTTTCAAAAAAAATTCATAAACTTTTATCTTAAGTTTAAACGTTTTCTAAAGGCGCCTCTTTATATAATCCCTTTAATGATTTATTTCCAAATATTTTTAATAAAGGAAAATATTCTAAAGAAATCATTTTTCACTCAAAGACAATTCATCTGTATTATAATTTTTTCCCACAATCCTTTAACTTAGTATATTTCCTTTAACACTAATATTACTTATGAATCATTTTATAAAACTATCACTTAAGTTTATTGCATCTTATAACTTATGTAAACCAATCACTTTAAATACTTGTCCAAATCCTCAATTAATGCAGGAATTCATTAAAAAAACATTTTCTAGGTTATAATTACTTTTTTAAAGAGCCATTATTTTATTTAAGTGAATAAATAGTTCATGGCTTAAATCTATATTTGTATGTTATACCTTTATGTCCTAAGAGTATATACAAATCACAAATTTCAAATTGGCTTTACTTAAATCCGTCCGTCTATCAAATTTAGACTTTGTTTTAGTTTACTATTGTCTCAAATTAATAAGTTATAAAACTTATTTCTTATTTAATACTATTATTAATTTTCTAGCTTTTGAAAAACAAATTTTAAAACCACCCATATTTAAATTGTCATACTCTTAAATCTTTTTTTCCTTCATAAATTAGATTTATAAAATATCCTTATCTTATTTCATTTACTCAAGGTATTTCATAATCTTTTTCCAAAAAAATTCTTATTTCTTAACTCTGAGTTAGGTATGAAACGGAAATTTTCGACTGTCCAAAATCGTCGGAAATCCCGCTTTATTTTAGCAATTAGCGATCCCAAGTTATCTTTAGTTTAAACACTTTTATAAAGATTACTAATCAATGATTCACATTATTTCTTTAACTTAAGAAAATTATATAGATCGAGTAACTCCAAAAAATCCAAGGAACTGGGTACCAATAGTATCATATATCCTCTTAACAAGAAGAGTAATAATTAAGAGAAGTGCTTACCATTCGAACATATCTTTTGTCCATTTTTAGTTTATTTTCGATTAATCGAATTAGTTATCATGAGGCCCAGAACACTTGGACTTCGCGCATACCTACCATAAGGCCCAGACGTATCTCGTACCTAGGGCTCAGAACATCTGATAACCCAGATCACTACTATCCGAAATGCGAGCATATATCTGACCACATATAATCCCATCATAACCGGGGTGTGTAATGACGTGTAAATTTTCAATAATTAAATTGTTGATTTAATAAGATTTTGGCAATTAAATATGGAATAAATGAAAATTTGAAATTTGTTAATGAATTAGTAATGGGAATGAGATGCAATGATGTTAAGAAAATTCATGATATAATAATAGGTTGAATAAAAAGAATGGAAATTCAAGATTTATTAATTTATTGGAATTTTAATTTAATGATTGGATTAATTGCAAATAATTGAAATTTAATATTTAACTATTACGTTTATGGAAATTAAGATGAAGTTTAAGAATATTAATGTAATAAATCATGAACCAAGGTTTGTTGCATCCTTATTGCGATAGAAGACGTGAATAACAAGTTTAAAAGTTTAATAAATGGATTTCGGAAATTTTAATTTATAATTTCTGAATTTAATGAAATTGAAATTAAACAATGCAATTGATGGATTAATCAACTTTAAATTGACAGCTAAATTTGTTTAAATTACTGTAATTTTTTAAGGAATCAAAAAATGATAAGATTTGTTAATTATAGAATTGAAATCGAAAAAGTGATTAAATTAATTAATTATTAATTTATTTAATTAACTGGAAAATAGCCATTTTGGCCACTGACTCGAATTTTCACGAAACCCTTTTCATCAGATCCGTAAAGGTGAATTATTATAGGATTTCAAGTTTCATAACAATCGAGCTGGTCGTTTGATCATACGGACTCGAAACGCCTAGAAATCAATGAAATTGAAATCAATTGAAATCAATTTGAAATAACTTGATTTTGGCATAACTTCTTCATAAGATGGAATTTGGACCTGAAACCTGTTCCATTGATTTTAAAATATTTTAAAACATCTATTTTGATATATGGGTTGGGTTGGCCCAATTTCGTTCCGGAGTCGAAGTGGTCTTTTCGGGCCATTTATCGTTCAGTCAAATCTGGTCCATCTATTCTATTTTCAGCTTTGTCTATATATACCTTGTTATAAACCCTAGCCTATTTCTTATTTCTCATTTCCATACGTACAATTTAGCTGTCTCTCCTCCTCAATGGCAGACAAACCAATTCTCACTTCCAAATACAATTGCAATTCAAAATCAAATCAAAATTTCAAACTCCACAAACTATATCGAATTATATATGGATTTGAAGCTCTCGACGAGCGCAAGTCAAGTATATGATTCATTTTTCGATTTGAGATGTGATTTGGTCTGAATTGGTTGAAACAATTTTGGCCATCCGTCGCATTAAGATCAACTTCGTCTGGTCGACGAATCGAAGGTGCTGTTTTGTAGAGGGGACCGAGGGGAATACATCCAAGTGATTGGCATGACAAGATGATGGTTGGATCGTGCTCTATAATCCGATTAGGGTTTTGATTTTTATGGCGGCCGACGCTTTTTGGGTGACGTTCGGGGTCAGGTTGGGGCCGTGGGGATGGTCGCGTGGTCGGCCTGGCGCGGTGGTGTTTCCGGCATGAGTGGACGGTCGCAGCTCCGTCGTAGGTAGCGCGGAGTGTTCTAGGTATTGGCCGTAGTGGGTTCGATTTGCTATAGTAGGGTTTCAGCCACGAGATGAAAGGGGTGATGTGGAGGCTTTCGGTTGGTTTTCTTTTTTTTGTTTATTTTAATTAATTTAAAATTTCAAAACGTCCTAACTCTCGTAACTTTTACATTTGAGGTCGGATTTACACGCGGCTTCTTTCATTAGGATCGTATTGAAATTCCAAACATTTTGACGCTAGTTTGGACGAATTCTGGGACTTTTCACATTTTGAGTTTAAATTGGATTTATATTCAATTTAAATTCAAGATGTGAGTGTTTAACTCACTCACACTAAAATTTCTTATGTTTGTTAAATTGATTTATGATGTGATTAGAAATTTATTTATAACTGTTTGCATATTTTTAATCTCCATCTCAGTTAAATTGAATTTATTGAGTTAAATTTTAATTTTAATTATTATTGCATAAAACTGCCAGTTAAGTTGTTATTTAATTTATTATTGAATATAAACTGCCAGTAAATACCTATTATTTATTATCTGTTCTATATTGATGTTATTGATTTAATTTGATGATGATTGATATTGGATGAATGGATGTTGTATTTATATTGTTATAAACTACAAGTTGTTATGGATTTTATTTCATTCGGGATTGTTGTTTGAAATGATATATAACCGTATTTATATTTTAAATTGTGGATTGAAATGATAAATATCTATATCACTTGATCATAGGATAGAAAATTATATACAGACACTGTGGTCTATATATAAAAATATTTTGAAATGAATTTCTATGGTTTGTAAAGAAATATATGGTTTTACGAGATATTGATTTGGATATTTTATAAATGTCATTTTATATATAGTAAAATTCTTGGTTTTAGGCGATGTATAAAATTGGTTTAAAGCATAAAAAAAGTTTACTAATAAAGTTGGATTTTATTAAGATATAATATGGTTAAGTATTTATTTAAATTATATTTCTGGAGTTTATAATGACTTAAATGAGAATAAGGTTGGAAGATAAATATGAAATTGATTTGAAATTTAATAAAATTGAGATTTTAAAGGTATGATTTTTATAACTAGATTTTGGTTTAAGATGAATTGAACAAATATTCCAAGTCTAAGTAAATTGAAGGAAATATTTAGTTATTTGTAGTTTGAATTTTATTTAAATGATAATGGATTCATTATGCAAATATTTCAAAACTAAATAATAGAAAATGGAATGTTGAATCGTAATTACCAACCTTAGTTTGAAATTGTTTAATACTTAAAGTTTGCAATATATTGAAATTGAAATGGTTTATTAAAAACTGAAAGTGAGTTGAAAGTTATGAATTGAGATTTAATTTAAAGTGAATAAAACTGTGAGGTCGAGGAAATTATTTTACTTTATAAAGTAATTTTAAATTTAAACTATTTTATTTTATATACTGTTTGAATATCCAAACCATTTAAGTTTTGGAAGTTATGGTTTAGAAGCTATGAAATTCAAAGTATTATGTTTTGAAAGGTTATATTTCAAGTGTTTGGTTTCGAAATATTATAATTTTGGAAGTGCTATAATTCTGGAAAAGATATATTCAAAATAAAAATGATATTATATTGATTTGGGTTTTAATAAAATGATATCATATTGATTGGTTTTGAAACGGAAATGATATCGTATTTATGTGGTTTTGAAATGGATATTATATTCTAGTTTTGAAGTATAATTATTTTGAAATGACCGCGGTGTTATAATAACGTTTGGTTGTTAAAAAGACTAAGATCGGAAGTTGTCATACTCTCTGCCAACTCCGAAAACCACTTTAACAACCGTGTACGCGGTGGAGATTACAGAATGAAGTAGGATGGTGGCGGCATTTCTTTTGAGGTAAATACGTGGACCCGACTTCCGTGAGTTGGCATAAGGTGGCTAAAACAGGAGCGATCGATAGGCTAAGAAGGTAGCACCTTTTATCGGACACAATCCTTCGATGTCATTCTATTACTTTGTGATTGATTGGGGCTCTTTTGATTTTGAGGTGTGGCTCGAAGTGGGCGGTAGTAGTTGTTAGGCATTACCACCGGTCCAGAAGCGTAATTGGTATATCTACCCTGACATTTCCTAGTTGTGTCGTGTCACCTACCCTAGCGCGCCTTGTACGAGTTTGGTTTTCTTCCATAACCCGTGGAGTGTTTAGGGTAGTCTCTCGATCTTGAGATGTGCTGATACTGGATGTACTACTGGGACTATTACGTGGTAAGGGCTATATGGGTAACCCCTTAACACTATTTAAAAGTAAGTTTATTTTACTATTAGACATTATTATAATAGCGAAATATTACTACATAGTAAATAGTTTAACAAATCCTTAGGAGATGTGAATCTCGAGCATCTCTTAAGTTACTACACTCATGTTGACACGGGATAGGAGATGTCAAATCCCGTAAACATCTCTGATGTCGTTCCACTCATATTTATTTCTGTGGATTTAACTCACATAAGATCTTTTAGTCCTGACTCGAGTGTTTTGTCTTTTCAATTCGCTCGGGTCAGTCTGAGCATTTCAAGATTCGAAGACTTTATCTCTGGAGGACAAAGACGAAGATTTGTATTACTATTATTTATTATATTCCACTGCATCACATTGTTCCGCTGCATTATTTATTATTCTCTGGTATGTGTAACTCTAAAATGTGTTATATAAGTAAAATCAAATGTTTTGTAAAACAGCTTTATGAACTGTTTATTTGATTATTATATTTTTTCGTTCCACTGCAAGATTCTGTTTTTTTTTCTTTCTCTGCTATTTCTTATTTACTCCATAACAATCCACCCTTTTGCAAGGTTTAAGTCTGACGTGTGTGGTTTATCGTCGATTTAAAACGTACAAAATGGCGGGATGTTATACGGTGTGAGGCTCGCTAGGCTATGCTCTTCAAAGCCACGCTTTTCATACAAGACCATGCTTTTATCATAACAGGTTCCACTTTGAATGTCACACTGCCATTCCTTTGATCACTGTTTGACTCCCACAAGCATACAACCTCTGAGCTCGTATCTCTCAGAGAAGGGTGTTAAGCAAAAAGAAGTTTCCTTCTCCGCCACTAAGTAGATGTACATTTGTAAAAGTCAAACATTGAGTCTTAGAAATGCAATGGCCGACATTCGTCCATACAAGTTCTTTCTGGGACTGAACGAAACTGAAGGCACATTCCTTGGCCATTACTAGGCGAGAAGCCCTTGCAATCCAAAAAAATCTCCACAACGATAAGACCATTGCTACAAATAACTCTATAATGGAAGCGGCCAAGAGCATCTCGACAAGCAATCCTCATGCTATGAAGATCCATGGTCTTCAATAATCATCATCTTCAACATGGCTTTACTTTCGAACGTATACATTGGTTCAAAGTGGTTTTCGGATAGGATTCACCCAAATCTGACTTCGGTTCCTTCGAAGCCAATCATCGCTTTAAAAGATGTTAAGTTCATATATGGATATCAATCATGAATCAATTACTTCATCTTTTACTTAAATCAATATATTTCTTAGATATATTCTTTTCAATTTATTCTATTTTCTTTTCAAGAGTATATGGAATCATTAAGCCTCATTTATCAAATTATTTGGTTCATTTAAACCTTTCTTAAATGCTGGAATAATTTCAAATCATCTTCTTTTTTACTTAGGAAAACCTTTCCAAATCATTCATTAAATCTTAATCAAAGATTTTGTATATTCAAGTTATAACTTTGGACTTAGGGAAAATATTCCCAAATCATCCATCAAATCTTAATCAAATATTTTTTTCATAACTTCAAATCATATTCTTGCAAATCGAAGACTTTCATAACAGAGTACTACTGCCACCTTAGATATGGTAAATTTCATCTCCAGGGACTAATGGCAAGTCATCCTACACTATGATGATCTTTGTCTTCAATATTTTTAATTTCGAAAATTAGTTTAAAGGGATTTTCGGATAAGAATCACCCAAATCCGATCCCGGTTCTTCGAAAAGAAATCAACCAAATCCGATCCTGGTTCCTTCGTGCTAATCATCGATAAAAAGATGTTAATTTCATACGGGATTTCGAAAATTAGCTTCAAGTGATTTTCTGTAATGACCCGTAAATTTTCGATAATTAAAATAGCTAATTTAATAAGATTTCGTGATTTAATGTTAGAAAAAAATTTGTAATTCATTTGGAATAATAATAACTGGAATGAATTGCAACGATAATTATCCAAGTAATGAAAAAAAAGCTACTTAGTGAATGCCTTTGCAATCAATAGTTGAATAGGATAATAAATGTTGAATTCATTGGGTATAATAGAGTAATTGATTGATAAGTAAAATCTATTTGGAATCAAATATTGAATATTGAACAGGTAAATTGTTTAAATTAAATATTTGGAAATTATTGAACAATTTAATAATGGGGATTTGAATAACCGTATAATGGAAATAGTTGTTCTATAATTTTAACTCGTTTCAAAAGTTAAATTTTATAAGTTCAATTTCAATATTTCAAAAGATAATGAATTATTGGATAAGCGAAATTGTCTAAATTAAATATTTGGAATTTATTGGATAAATTAAATAACGGGTTTAATATGATTAAAAATGATTTGTAAAATTTTATTTTATCATATTAGAGTTATAGTGATGTTATAGAACTTTTAAAACTGAATTTAAAATTTATTTGTGAAAATTGAATATTTTAATATTTAATTTTCGACTGGAAAATAGCCAATTTTTGAACAGTCTCAGAATTGGACAAAACTAGTTCCATTGGATCCGTAATAGTTAGTTATTATCGGATTTCAATTTTCGTAGCAATCGGAGTTGTCGTTTGACCGTGGCAGCTCGAAACGCGTTGAAATTGTTTTAATATTAATTTGGCGAGTTAAAATAGTCATTTTTCAAACGGTCTCGGATTTCGACGAAACTAGTTTCATTGGATCGGTAATGTGATATTATTGTAAGGTTTCAAATTTTAAGTCAAACGGATTTACCGTTTGTCCGGGGCAAGCCAAAACGCATAGAAAATCGTTTAATCGGTTTAATTTAAAATTGATCGTTTATTGCCGTAACTCACACATACGATCGAATTAGCTTCCGAAACACGTTCCATTGCGTTCGGAACGTGGGGTAAACCTTAGAAACGCCTGCCGGCACGCTTCGTTTGGAGTTCGAAAATTTTCGGTGAATAGTGTTTTGCAATTTTCTATAAAAGGACCTTCACCCTTTCACTTTGCAAACCCTAATTGACTTCAGCCCTAGCCGCCATTTACTGAATCAATGGCCACGAAATTCGAAACTTCTTCCTCATTTTCCTCTCAATCCATCAACAATTAGCAAAAACTCTCAACTACAAAGTTGTAGAGGACGATGAAAGCTTCAAATCCATACGGAGATGATCGAAAACGGAGCCACGGATCGACGGGAAATCACGTTCAAACCTGCTGCGTTTTTCACGTTTTTCGAGGTAAAATAGGAGGCCGAGTTCCACCATCTTACAGCCGAAGGTAGCCTTCGTCGTGAGCTTCAAAACCATGGTCGTTGATCGGCCTGAAATTGATCGTGGTGGTCACAATATTTAAACCTAGGTGATGGCTTATGGGTTCATCTTGTACGTGTTTTACTGGAAAGGGATGCGTGAGAGAAGAGAAAGGTGAGGGCGGCCCAGATCTGTAGTTGTGAAATCAACGGCCATGATCTAAGTGTGGGTTTAAATTAAAAAGAAAATAGTATATTAGTTTACATTTAAATTCATACAAACTTTAAAATGCTATATCTTTGTCATACGAGGTCGAAAACGCGCGAAACCAGTTGCGTTGGAATCGTATGGACGAGCACTACGCTATGGAGCTAGATTGGAATAGTTTAGAGCTAGTGAAAATTTCGGGTAAAATTAAACGCTCGTTTAATTTTATTCGAAATAAAACGCTGGAACTGCATTGAAATCAAGGCGAGTGTTTTATAACGCTCACAACGTACTAAATATCTTTATGTTAGTTAAATTTGATATTATGAAGTGTTATGAATTTTATTAGTCGTTGTTTGATAGAATTTAATTGTCATATAGATTGTCATTCGAGTTAACCGTTAAATTGACAGTTAAATTGAAGTTAAAATTGAATTGCGATTAAATTACCTGACTTTGATAACTATGAAACTGCCATGAATTGTATTGTTTATTGGATGATGTATTTTGATGGATGCTATTGGTTGATAATTGAGTGTTTGGATGTTTATTTGCTTATATAGATCCTGTTATGCATACATATGATACTGTGATTAAATTTAAGTAATATATGTTCATCCCTGACATTCAATTAAAATAAATAATTACTTGGCCATAGGATAGAAAATTATATACGGACACCGAATTGGCTAAATTAATAATTTTAAAAACCGTCGATTTGAAATTTATTTAAATGTTTTGATTTAAAGGTTATAAATAGAAATCAATTTATAAAAATCGAATTTATCGAAAATGTTTGGAATGTTGAAATAAATTTTGGTTAAAGGGATTTTGTTAAATAATTTAAGTTGAGATTTTGAGGTTTGAAATTGGATATGATTGGATTTCGAAAATTAATTGTTTGAAGGTTTAACCTTAATTCGGGCTTTGAATATTACTAAGTAAAAGTGATATGAAAATGATATTTTGAAATCGAGCTTGGAATTGAACCATATTTGAAATTTGGATTTAAACTTGAATATTGATGGAAAATTTGTTAAGTGTTATAAATCGATATTTTTGAGAAATCAAGCTCCAAATCGATAAAAATTGAAATTGAATAAATTGAAGTTGAATGTAGAATTGAATTGATTTGAAGTTAAAGTTGACGTTGAATTGAATTGAAATCGAAATTGAAATCGGTAGAATGGAAATTGAAATTGATTTGAATTGGGAAGATGTAATTGAAATGGATTAGTTTTGAAGCTGTTTTATTTTGTTTTCCAAATTTCTCGGTTATATAAACCATTTTGAATACTTAAACTATTTTAATCTATTTTAAATCTACTTAACCCGATTTAAATTATTTTAAACTAATTTATCTATTTGAAATCCATTTTAAGATTTTAAGTATTTTTAACTATTTTAATTATTTAAAACTACTTTAAACTACTTAAAACTATTTTCTAAGATTCCAAACTGGTTAATAAGGTGAAATGTTTATGTTTAAATCTTGAATTTAAATATGAATTGAGTTAAATGAAGTTGCAATCTAAATGGAAATTCGAAATGATTTTGAAAACGAAATGAGATATTGAGACGAAAAAATGATTTTTGAAAGGAACCTTATATTTTGAATGGCTATGTCGATATTTGAAATGGATTTGATTTTGAAGCAAACATGATATTTTAATATCAATTATGAATCGATTTGAAATGTAAAAGAGCCAACGGTGTAATAATACGTAGTTATTAAAGAGACCGGGATCGGATATGGACATACTCTCTGTCGATACCGAAAACCACTTTAATAACTATTATACGCGGAGTGTTGATCCAGAATGAAGTGGATGGTTTGGTGAACGCGTTGACTGAAGAAAGAGAACGATTATTGGATGACCCCTGACATGACTAAAACAGGAGCCGCGCCGGGCCATTGAGGTTCGCCACCTCTAGCGGACACACTTCTTCGATACCATATCTATTACATTTGTGATTCGATTTGGGTGCACCCATTGATTTGGGAGTGTTGTTTCGCGGTGTTGGGGTAGCTGCTGGCTATGCCCAACATCAGTCCGGATCACGCAACTACTAGTATCCTAGTTGGTATCGCCTCATGTACCTTGTCATACTGATTATCCTATTCGCGACCACTACGTTTTGATTTGTACCTTGAGTATATGGATTGCCCTCTGGTGACTTCCGGTTTTGGGGAAACTACGGTCTTGTATATGCTTTTGGGAATATAAAATGTGTTAAGGGGGATTATGGTAACGCCTTAACGCTATTTTGATACTTTATATTACTAATAGACATTATCTACTTAGCGTATATTACTACATAGTAGATAGTTTCACGGATCCTTGAGAGATGGAAAATCCCGTAACATCTCTTGAGTTATTGCACGCACGTTGACACTGGATATGAGATGTCAAACCCCGTAAACATCTCTGACGCCGTTACACTCATATTTATTTACGATTGATTTAACTTTCATAAGGATATTTTAGTCCTGACTCGAGTGTTTTGTCTTTTCATTACGCTCGGGTCAGTCCTGAGTTTTCAGTTTAGGTTGAAGATCATTTCCTTGGAGGACGGAGACGAAGATTTGGTATATTATCTACTACTATTATATTCATTCCATTCCGCTGCATTGTTGTATGATATTTGCTGTGTATGTAACTCTGATAAATGTTGTATAATAATAATCAAATGTATTCATTTCAAATGTATTCATTTAATTAACAGCTTCATGAACTGTTATTTTATTATTATACTTTAGCCTTCCGCTGTGAGATTCTGTGTTGTTTCATTTCCTTTATTTCCCTTCCTTTTCTTTTCTTAATTACCCAATAACTATCTGCCCTTTTAATGGTTTGGAATCGACATGTGTATTTGATCGTCGGTTTAAACTATCCAAAAAGGCGGGTCGTTACAGTTGGTATCAGAGCTTTGGTTTAGCGATAAACCTTGGCTCTAGTGGGGAATAACTCATTGAAATAGAGGTAAACTATATGAATGAGTTGAGTGTATATGAGAGAGCGTACTTGTTATTTGATATAAAATGGTTTTATATTGTGTTAATTTGTTCCGTTGAGTATTTATGAATTCTGGTCGATACTTGGGACGCCAAGGCGTCGATAGGAATTTCTAAACACTCGAATAGGACAAACCAACACAATATCGTTTTGGAATATATTTTATATAAAAGAATTATTTGAATATTTATTCATTTTGATTGAATTGATTGTTAGGAGATGATAATATTAGATTATTATCGTTATTGTTTGATCAGTCAATATTTACAACAATTGATTAAATAACAATGGATTTAGGAAAATGAAATCTTGTAAACACAATTGATAATAAATATAAATGAATTTTAACTTGGATTTGGGAATTTAAATTCCGGTGCTTGAAATTGACTTACAAGAATATGAAAAACATAATATGAGTATTATATGATAGTATAATTGAGTTGAAATTGTTTTCGAAGGATTTTTTTATGATAAGTGTTATATTCCCTTCTCTTGACGCTAGAAAATGATTTCGGTGATGAGTGCACGCATCATTGGCGTTTATTTTCGAGAGTCCGAGTGGGGGAGACCACTTAATAGCTTGTCTAAACCTTGTTTTGACTCAAATTTTATTTTGTTTTGCATTCTCTATAGTATGATTTGATATATAAATTATATAAGTATATATTATTTCAAACCTTGATTTGAAATGAAACCGGGATTGGAATTCTTAAGTTCTTTAATAATTAATGATTTTTTTTTGATTGAAATGAATTTAGACTTGAATCATTAAGGAACTTCTGAATTGTGAAATGAGAAATGAACCTAAGAGCTAAGTGAAAATATCAATTGAAGTAGAAATCCTTAGAATTAGGAAATTATGAACTTAAAATAAAATTGAAACTGTAAAACTCGCGTAGTATTAAATTTCATTCTATAGCATAGATATAACTTACCAAAATATTTAAGAAGTTCAAAAATGTTATATGAATTGTTAATTGGATAATATACAAGTATAGGTTTGAATAATGAAATATGCATTTAATTAATGGTTGCGAATATAAATAAAATTGTTAGTAAATAATTGGAATTTAAATTAACATTTAAAGGTGATTCACAATTATGTTAATATAAAATGGAAATACTATATGTGAATGTAAATGTGAAATTAAATTATAGTGAAATTTAAGTAATGACTTAAGAATTAATTAATTGAAAATTCAACTTTAAATGAAAAAAAGTTGTATGTTGTTTAACTACATTCTATTTGCATAACTATAACTTACAAATACTTAAAGGGTTTAAAATACTAATAAGGATAAGTAGAGTAATAATATACCAGTGTGAGAGTGAAAAATAAAATGTGAAGATCTATTGATAGTTGTAAATATAAAAGAAATTTAAGCTGTAAAATGAATGATATATCTAAGTGAATATATAAAATTTAAAATTAATGAAATATAAAATTGGTAAATGGAAACTAATTAAATTTGAATATAGTTAAATGTCAATAAACTTGGAAGTGTATGAAATTAAAGTTGACTTGAAATTGTATAATTGATTTAGTGTAGATTTTGGATGGATGTTAATGTTTGATATGCATTGGCTGTTAGATGGATGATAATTGATTAAGTAGAATTCATTAGTGTTAATGGAATTGAATAAACGGAATAAAATTGTAAAATAATTAAATTCAAATTTGAAGCAAAGTGAAATTAAATATAATTGAATTCAACTTAAATTGAAGCAAATTGACTTGAATTTAAAATGTGAATGAAACAAACTTGAATAAATCGGAAACAAATTGAATGTAAACCTATTGCATGGATGAATAAGAAAATAAATGACTTTGTGTTTATGATTGCTTTTTTAGAAAATTTGAAGTTTTGATGGTTTGCACTTTGAAATAATAAAAGCAAATTTTTGGAAAAATCCAAATTTGTCCAATATATGCTTAAACGAAAACAACCATAACTTTTAAATGGCTGAACGGAATTCGACGATCTTGGACTTTTCGAAAAGCTCAGAAACTATAGCACAACTTTTGTTTAGATAACTTGAGAAAATTCCTTCGTCTACTAGGTTAAAAACTTGAATGTTACTCGCTGTCCTGTGTAAAAATAAGTAAAATCTGTAGTATACACCCTTAGTATTTTTGACATATCTTTTTACTGGTTTATCGAATTTTGATGATCTTGCACTTTCTGGAAAGCTAAGAACTTAAGCTAAATCTTTTGTTTTAAGTGTTTTGTGTTTTGATATCGTTTAGAAGGTCAGAAATGTGGGTGAACGTCGCGGACCTGCGCAAACACTGCCCAGGCTGAAGCGTATCCCCTAAGTAAAACGGCCATAACTTTTGAACGGATGATCCGAATTCGATGATTTTGGATATTCCAGAAAGCCTGAAATGAATGAAACAACTTTTGTTTAGATTCTATTGTCAAATTTTACCGTTTAGGTGACCTAAAGCTAAGATTTGTTTGCTGTCCAGAAATTGAAATCTCAGTTTTGAAGCTAAATATGTTATATATATGTTGTGTAGGCTAAGTATAGCGATCTATCTTTATATGCATGGTTCTAACTTAGTTACTGAGCATTTTAGTAGGTAGCAAAGGGGTTGCGCTTCGTTGTGGAGCTCGCTTCTACGCTAAACGCATAATGTAAGTAAAATGCTAATAAATGCTAAATAAAAGGTACGCTTACGGTTTTATATGATATTGGTGATATTATATGTTGTTTCCCCACATATGGGATGCCCCATCATTGAGATGAGATGTATATTTGTGATATATATGCTATTATATTTTTTTCCGATCGAGCCGCGCAAAGGAGACTCTGCCGAATTTTTCCGTAAATCCGGGTGTTAGAAAATTTTTCAAGTTTAAATTTTTTTTTTTATAACTTGTTTGATAATTAACTTTTAAGTTTAGAAAGCCGTTCGGAGTAAGTTAGTGGAAGCGTAGTTATGACTTTATAAATGGAATTTCATTGTTTTATAAGTTGGTAACTTTGAATAAAATATATCTAATGTTGAATTCTATACTTAGTTTCTTTTCCCTTCTTTTCCTTTTCGGGGACGAAAAGTTTTGAGTGGGGGAGAGTGTAACGACCCGTAAATTTTCGATAATTAAAATAGCTAATTTAATAAGATTTCGTGATTTAATGTTAGAAAAAAATTTGTAATTCATTTGGAATAATAATAACTGGAATGAATTGCAACGATAATTATCCAAGTAATGAAAAAAAAGCTACTTAGTGAATGCCTTTGCAATCAATAGTTGAATAGGATAATAAATGTTGAATTCATTGGGTATAATAGAGTAATTGATTGATAAGTAAAATCTATTTGGAATCAAATATTGAATATTGAACAGGTAAATTGTTTAAATTAAATATTTGGAAATTATTGAACAATTTAATAATGGGGATTTGAATAACCGTATAATGGAAATAGTTGTTCTATAATTTTAACTCGTTTCAAAAGTTAAATTTTATAAGTTCAATTTCAATATTTCAAAAGATAATGAATTATTGGATAAGCGAAATTGTCTAAATTAAATATTTGGAATTTATTGGATAAATTAAATAACGGGTTTAATATGATTAAAAATGATTTGTAAAATTTTATTTTATCATATTAGAGTTATAGTGATGTTATCGAACTTTTAAAACTGAATTTAAAATTTATTTGTGAAAATTGAATATTTTAATATTTAATTTTCGACTGGAAAATAGCCAATTTTTGAACAGTCTCAGAATTGGACAAAACTAGTTCCATTGGATCCGTAATAGTTAGTTATTATCGGATTTCAATTTTCGTAGCAATCGGAGTTGTCGTTTGACCGTGGCAGCTCGAAACGCGTTGAAATTGTTTTAATATTAATTTGGCGAGTTAAAATAGTCATTTTTCAAACGGTCTCGGATTTCGACGAAACTAGTTTCATTGGATCGGTAATGTGATATTATTGTAAGGTTTCAAATTTTAAGTCAAACGGATTTACCGTTTGTCCGGGGCAAGCCAAAACGCATAGAAAATCGTTTAATCGGTTTAATTTAAAATTGATCGTTTATTGCCGTAACTCACACATACGATCGAATTAGCTTCCGAAACACGTTCCATTGCGTTCGGAACGTGGGGTAAACCTTAGAAACGCCTGCCGGCACGCTTCGTTTGGAGTTCGAAAATTTTCGGTGAATAGTGTTTTGCAATTTTCTATAAAAGGACCTTCACCCTTTCACTTTGCAAACCCTAATTGACTTCAGCCCTAGCCGCCATTTACTGAATCAATGGCCACGAAATTCGAAACTTCTTCCTCATTTTCCTCTCAATCCATCAACAATTAGCAAAAACTCTCAACTACAAAGTTGTAGAGGACGATGAAAGCTTCAAATCCATACGGAGATGATCGAAAACGGAGCCACGGATCGACGGGAAATCACGTTCAAACCTGCTGCGTTTTTCACGTTTTTCGAGGTAAAATAGGAGGCCGAGTTCCACCATCTTACAGCCGAAGGTAGCCTTCGTCGTGAGCTTCAAAACCATGGTCGTTGATCGGCCTGAAATTGATCGTGGTGGTCACAATATTTAAACCTAGGTGATGGCTTATGGGTTCATCTTGTACGTGTTTTACTGGAAAGGGATGCGTGAGAGAAGAGAAAGGTGAGGGCGGCCCAGATCTGTAGTTGTGAAATCAACGGCCATGATCTAAGTGTGGGTTTAAATTAAAAAGAAAATAGTATATTAGTTTACATTTAAATTCATACAAACTTTAAAATGCTATATCTTTGTCATACGAGGTCGAAAACGCGCGAAACCAGTTGCGTTGGAATCGTATGGATGAGCACTACGCTATGGAGCTGGATTGGAATCATTTAGAGCTAGTGAAAATTTCGGGTAAAATTAAACGCTCGTTTAATTTTATTCGAAATAAAACGCTGGAACTGCATTGAAATCAAGGAGAGTGTTTTATAACGCTCACAACGTACTAAATATCTTTATGTTAGTTAAATTTGATATTATGAAGTGTTATGAATTTTATTAGTCGTTGTTTGATAGAATTTAATTGTCATATAGATTGTCATTCGAGTTAACCGTTAAATTGACAGTTAAATTGAAGTTAAAATTGAATTGCGATTAAATTACCTGACTTTGATAACTATGAAACTGCCATGAATTGTATTGTTTATTGGATGATGTATTTTGATGGATGCTATTGGTTGATAATTGAGTGTTTGGATGTTTATTTGCTTATATAGATCCTGTTATGCATACATATGATACTGTGATTAAATTTAAGTAATATATGTTCATCCCTGACATTCAATTAAAATAAATAATTACTTGGCCATAGGATAGAAAATTATATACGGACACCGAATTGGCTAAATTAATAATTTTAAAAACCGTCGATTTGAAATTTATTTAAATGTTTTGATTTAAAGGTTATAAATAGAAATCAATTTATAAAAATCGAATTTATCGAAAATGTTTGGAATGTTGAAATAAATTTTGGTTAAAGGGATTTTGTTAAATAATTTAAGTTGAGATTTTGAGGTTTGAAATTGGATATGATTGGATTTCGAAAATTAATTGTTTGAAGGTTTAACCTTAATTCGGGCTTTGAATATTACTAAGTAAAAGTGATATGAAAATGATATTTTGAAATCGAGCTTGGAATTGAACCATATTTGAAATTTGGATTTAAACTTGAATATTGATGGAAAATTTGTTAAGTGTTATAAATCGATATTTTTGAGAAATCAAGCTCCAAATCGATAAAAATTGAAATTGAATAAATTGAAGTTGAATGTAGAATTGAATTGATTTGAAGTTAAAGTTAACGTTGAATTGAATTGAAATCGAAATTGAAATCGGTAGAATGGAAATTGAAATTGATTTGAATTGGGAAGATGTAATTGAAATGGATTAGTTTTGAAGCTGTTTTATTTTGTTTTCCAAATTTCTCGGTTATATAAACCATTTTGAATACTTAAACTATTTTAATCTATTTTAAATCTACTTAACCCGATTTAAATTATTTTAAACTAATTTATCTATTTGAAATCCATTTTAAGATTTTAAGTATTTTTAACTATTTTAATTATTTAAAACTACTTTAAACTACTTAAAACTATTTTCTAAGATTCCAAACTGGTTAATAAGGTGAAATGTTTATGTTTAAATCTTGAATTTAAATATGAATTGAGTTAAATGAAGTTGCAATCTAAATGGAAATTCGAAATGATTTTGAAAACGAAATGAGATATTGAGACGAAAAAATGATTTTTGAAAGGAACCTTATTTTTGAATGGCTATGTCGATATTTGAAATGGATTTGATTTTGAAGCAAACATGATATTTTAATATCAATTATGAATCGATTTGAAATGTAAAAGAGCCAACGGTGTAATAATACGTAGTTATTAAAGAGACCGGGATCGGATATGGACATACTCTCTGTCGATACCGAAAACCACTTTAATAACTATTATACGCGGAGTGTTGATCCAGAATGAAGTGGATGGTTTGGTGAACGCGTTGACTGAAGAAAGAGAACGATTATTGGATGACCCCTGACATGACTAAAACAGGAGCCGCGCCGGGCCATTGAGGTTCGCCACCTCTAGCGGACACACTTCTTCGATACCATATCTATTACATTTGTGATTCGATTTGGGTGCACCCATTGATTTGGGAGTGTTGTTTCGCGGTGTTGGGGTAGCTGCTGGCTATGCCCAACATCAGTCCGGATCACGCAACTACTAGTATCCTAGTTGGTATCGCCTCATGTACCTTGTCATACTGATTATCCTATTCGCGACCACTACGTTTTGATTTGTACCTTGAGTATATGGATTGCCCTCTGGTGACTTCCGGTTTTGGGGAAACTACGGTCTTGTATATGCTTTTGGGAATATAAAATGTGTTAAGGGGGATTATGGTAACGCCTTAACGCTATTTTGATACTTTATATTACTAATAGACATTATCTACTTAGCGTATATTACTACATAGTAGATAGTTTCACGGATCCTTGAGAGATGGAAAATCCCGTAACATCTCTTGAGTTATTACACGCACGTTGACACTGGATATGAGATGTCAAACCCCGTAAACATCTATGACGCCGTTACACTCATATTTATTTACGATTGATTTAACTTTCATAAGGATATTTTAGTCCTGACTCGAGTGTTTTGTCTTTTCATTACGCTCGGGTCAGTCCTGAGTTTTCAGTTTAGGTTGAAGATCATTTCCTTGGAGGACGGAGACGAAGATTTGGTATATTATCTACTACTATTATATTCATTCCATTCCGCTGCATTGTTGTATGATATTTGCTGTGTATGTAACTCTGATAAATGTTGTATAATAATAATCAAATGTATTCATTTCAAATGTATTCATTTAATTAACAGCTTCATGAACTGTTATTTTATTATTATACTTTAGCCTTCCGCTGTGAGATTCTGTGTTGTTTCATTTCCTTTATTTCCCTTCCTTTTCTTTTCTTAATTACCCAATAACTATCTGCCCTTTTAATGGTTTGGAATCGACATGTGTATTTGATCGTCGGTTTAAACTATCCAAAAAGGCGGGTCGTTACAGTTGGTATCAGAGCTTTGGTTTAGCGATAAACCTTGGCTCTAGTGGGGAATAACTCATTGAAATAGAGGTAAACTATATGAATGAGTTGAGTGTATATGAGAGAGCGTACTTGTAGTGTACTTGTTGTATAATAATGAGTTGAGCGTATATGAGAGATCAAATAAAAGAAAGCTCTCTTTCTCTTTTAATGGCTACTTAGCCAATTTTTATTTCTTGTAATCTTTTTTATTTTATGCAATTTAATACATGCTCTTTCCTTTTCATGTTCATTTACTTTCATGTTGTAGTGTAGGTTTCTCTTATTTCATGCAAGTAGATTAGTTTTGTTTCTTTGCTTTGCTCTCTTTTTCTTTCTTTTTTGCTTTCATGTTGCTTTCTACATTTGTTGATTTGATAACAAATATGAGAGCTTAATCCCTACAATTTAGGGGTAATGAAGCTCTCTAGTATGTAGATGCAACATTTTGATGTTTATACTCTCTTTTTGTGCTTTAATGGAAACATTTGAAGTGGTTTAATGATGTTGTTTAGCTTTGAATTTGATAGTCTATGTTGTTCATAACAAATAGGCTATGCTTAAACAAACATAACACAAATTGCCTCTTCATCTAAATATGACTATGGCAAAGAAGTGAATGTTGAAATTGAAATTTGATAGCCTATATTTCTAAACAATAGTTAATAGGCTATGCTTAAAATAGATTTCTATTTCAACTTGTTGTCATATTTCATGAGAGTTAAATGTGTATTAGTGGTTGTTTTATAGTTTGATGGTTTATATTGAGCTAATTAATAGCACAAATATACCATACTTAAAATAAGCACATCAACTAATTCACTAATGACAAGAAAAGAGAGATCATAACTTCATTTTGTTGATTTATATGATCTAGAGAGTGGATTTATCTCTAAATTGTTCTTTTAACTCTCATATTTTTATCATTTTCTTTTGCTAGTTTTTGTTAGTTTTTACATTTCTAGCTATTCACTCTCGACTTCGGTATAATTTGATTGAATAGAATTTTAAAATCATCAATTCCCTGTGGATCGACCCGTATTCGCCGCGTGCTACATTCGTACACCGTGCGCTTGCGGTTATTTTTTATTTCAAAATTCGTTCGACGGTTTTCTAATCCGATAGAAATTCCGTCGACGACCAAGTTTTTGGCGCCGTTGCCGGGGAATTGTTTTGATTTTGATTTTCTATTCTTCGGATTAGTTTCCTTTGATTTGTGTGTGTTTGTTTTTCTTAAACAAAAAAAAATTGTGTATTTGTTCGAAATTTTTTTTGTGTGCATTATGTTGTGTGTTTGTTTTTCTTGTTTGTTTTTGCATTGACATTTGCATATTCTATTAAAAAGAAAGAAAAAAACATTTACACAATCTCAATTGAAAAAGAAAAAAAAATTATTCCATTTCCAGATACATTTACATTTACAATTTGGCATTTTATCTTTGCATTTACAAATTTCATTTTGTTTGCTACTTTCTCTCTGCCTCTCTGTTTTTTCTCTCTGCCTTGTACTCCCTCTGTTAAATTCTTTACTGTAACACAATAGTGCACAGTTTTGTGCACCATCTGCCTGCACACAGTCCCCCAACCACCTTTCTTCTTCAACCAACTACCAGTCGTTGACTTAACCATCCCCATTGCCATATATACATCACTTGCACCCACCCAGTAATCATCTCACACCCTCCTCCCTGCCTCTGTTTTCCCATCATAAACACTGACTATCAACCCACATTCACTTCTAACCAAACTCCATCCAGCTTCACTTCTCTGTGCATCTATTATACAAACCCTCTGTGAATTACAGACAGTCCCTACTTCATCATCAAACTGATACTTCCTCATAACCATCAAACTGCTATCCTCTTTCACAAATACATCATCTTCACCGACCTCTGCTAGAACTACTGACCATTACTGTCCACACACTTCTGCTAGTGCTCCTCCACAACATCCACGATCACTTTTGAACTGCCTTAACCACAGTCAACTGCCATCTCATTAACTTCTTCCCACTGTCTGTGTACTTATACCGCTGCCTGAACTTCAACCATCCTCAGCCAATACTGTCTCAACCACAAAACCACCCATTCTCATCCCAAACTCATCAGCCAACGGAATCATTTCCAGAACTTCACACAATTCAACAACATCCTCCACTACAAACACAATAGCGAGCACTAGCGAATTGCCATCGAATTGCCATTTCTACTCCACCAGAGTTCCAACCATCAGCACAACCAAGGCGCCACAGCCTCGACCGTTACTCCGACACCGTTCCCAAATCAACCACAATTTCAAAGCCATATCCCCACAAGTTCTGCAGCAACTTCTCCTTACTAGCTACAATTTCACAGCAAACCATCAGCCACCAAAGCCTTACTCACTTCCACTATTTCGACTTCAACCGCAAATCCGAACCCCTAATAATCGAAAAAAAAACCCCACCTTTAGTTCAACCGCGACCTCAACACTTCAGTCGATTCCTTGACATCGAGCAACTCAACCTCGCTGCAATACCAACCGCCGACTATTGAACTCGAACCACTCCTTCACCTCGACCACCCATTTCCTGTCATCGTCGAAAACACCTAAATCGCCTGCAAATCGCGACCACGAACCAGTCAAATAACCGGAACTTGCTAGAATTTGACCAACCAGACCTCACGTCTTCCTCAGTCAAATCAACCTCTCCTCCTCCTGACATTAAATCTACCACCGCCTGAAAATCCACTCCACTGCTCGCCGTAGTTTCGAACAATTCGAGTCGGGTCCCCGGTTATTGAAGTCGCAATTTGTTTCAGAGGAGATTGTGAGGTCGCCGTTTTGATTTTTGGAGTGAATGATTTGCTGTGCGTGGTTTTTGACGTTCACGAATTTTGTTTTGAAAACTGCGTGAGGTTTAATTAGTTTTGGTTGGAGATTTACTTGGGTTGGAGATTTACATTTGGGCTTTGGGCCGATCAATTTTGCTTTACTTTAAAAGTTCACCTTTGTTTTTAGTGTTTCTTTCTTAAAAAAAAAGAGACAAATTTCTTTTGTCTTAGTCTTTGTTTGTGTTCATTTTATTTATTTAGTCCGTAATTCATCTTCGTTTTCATCTTCCTTTTGTGGTTTTGCAAAAGAAAAAAAAAGAGTGTTTGAATTTGATTTTGCTTTGTTTTTCTTTGAGTTCCATCCTTATAAACCAAAAAAAAAAAAATTTTTTTTTTTTTTTTTTTTTAGTAAAACCCTACTTTTAAGTTTCCTTTCCAAAAAAAAAAAAAATCTGTATAAATTTTGTCTTATTTCAGGTTGCCAAAGCAGAATTGTAGAAGAAGCAGAAGTGCTTGCTAAAATAATTTGCGTGTTTTGCTGAGCTTGCCAAAAAATAACTGCTTGCTTATTTATAATTTTTTATTTGTCTTGCATTGTATATATCTATTGTTTTTGTTTGTCTTGCATTGTTGTTTACTTGCATTTGAAAAAAAAAATCAGAAAAACCAAAAACAAAAATAAAATCCATTCGTAGTTGCATTGTTAATATACGTTTAATTTCTGTTTTGCATTTCATCTTAGATTTTGATTAATAATAACGGTTAGAAATCGATAACACTTAATTGTATATTGACAATTTGTCTTCTTTGAACAATTTAATTCTTGGTGTCTAGGCTACGGCAGAGCAATAATCAGTTATAAATATTACGGTGATTTGTAAATATTATACTGAATTGTTTCTCTGAAGGTACTTAAACCTTCGACTGCATTGCTACAGTGATTCGTGGTGTACCGATAAATCCTGCCCGTTACCTGGCTGAGAACTATCTTGTTTATTTAAGACAGTTTGTGATTATACAATTTTGGGTTAACTTAGGATAAATCATTTGTAATTAACCCTTGCATTCACTTAGTTGCATTAGTTCATGCATATTAAACAAACAAAAAAAACAAAAAAAAAATTCAAAATCCAAAACTAAAAAAAGTTGTTAATATTTCTTAACTTAGTTTTTTTTCTTTTCTTTTGAAAATTTTCAAATCAAAATTCCAAAAATCCAAAAAAAATTAAAATCATAAATCCAAAAAAATCTTTTCAAAAAAAAAAATCCAAAAACAAAACAAAAATCAATTTTCGATTTTGAAAAATAGATTCTACTTGTAAATATTTTTGTTTATAAAAAAAAAAACAAAAAAAAACCTTGAAAATGTCCGAGTTTCCTTTTTCTTACTCGCTTGAATTTAACTGCGAAAATCAATATAATCCATATGAGTTTACTCCAAATTCGTATGGATATTTTAACAACTTTTGTGTAAATAATTCAAATTTCGAACAACAAAATTTTCAAAACGATGACCAACGTTCGACTCTTGAAAATAGCATTGAAATGATTTCATCTTTACTCGAACTTTCTACACGACAAAATCAAGAGATAAATGATTTATGTAATTCTGATTTGTGTAATAACTCGAGTCGAGGATTTCAAAATTTGAATTCAATTCAAAATTCAAACGATTACGATTATAACCCATGCCAATTTAATTTCGAGCTCCAAAATGAATTCCAAACTCAACATGAAAATGGGAACAACTTTTCAAACGAATTTGGCAATGGGAATAATCTTAACCATGTTACGAGTGAAAATTTTTGTTCTCAACAAATCCAAATCGAAAATTCTCAATTTAATAACTATAAATTGGATTTTGTTGAACAAATGAATGAAATTTACGATGATCACTCGGATTTGTTGTTTGAAACTTATATGAAACAACGTGAACAACAAAATCAAATCTCAACGTGTAATGAGTCAAGTGATAATCCATCTTTTACCCAAATCGACGATTTTCAAATAACAACTTTTGAATTTGATAATGACGATCTTAATCAAGTTGTTGAAAATACGGTAATTGAGTTGGATTTCAATTCTTTTGAGGGTGCAAAACTCGATTTAAATTTCGATCTTCCTTTTTCTGAAAATTTGAATACAACAACTTTGAATTTTGAACTTGATTTATGTAATAAAGTTGTTGATAATCCAACAAAGGAAGACGAATTTAATGAACACGAATTTTTTGGACTTTTGGATGACGAGTTTTTAAATTCCGAAGGGGAAGATGAAAATCACCATTTTGATTTTGAAATCAATAATTGTGAAAATGTTTTCAATGATAAGCTTGAATTTCAAATTGGTGAAAATAAACTTGAACTTCAATCGATTGTTTTGTCGACCCTGAAAATCATCGAAAATAAAACAACTCGTACGATTTTTAATAAAACGACATTCGTTTTTCCAAATCGACAATCAACTTCAAATTCTTTTACGATTTGGTTTTTCGCGCTTAAGCCGTGTCTCACGCATTTGACGAGACAAATGAATTGGTCTTTGGAAGACCGTTTCATTTACTTTTTGACTATATACTTTCTCATCTCTTGTAAATAATAATCTTTCATGTAAATATTAGATTTTTATTTTATTTTTCTCCTTCCACTTGGGTTGACTGTGGGGACACAGTCAAAATCAAGTGTGGGGGGAGACTCATTTTCTTTTTGATTTTTCATGATTAAATTTTCATTTTTTCTTTTTTCTTCCAAAACTCAAAAAAATATCAAAATTTTAAAATACAAATTTTTTTTTTAGCATTTTTGATTTATTTTTAAAGAAACGCTATAGGATAAATATATGGTTTTGGTTTATTAAATTGAAATTTTTGAAAATTTATTCGTCTTAGCAAAAATAAAAATGAAGTTTGATTATAAATAACAATGGTTTAACTGGTATATAGGAAGGTTCATACGTGTTAATTATGAAATACATCCTAATTGAAAATCTTTGTTTTAAAAGTGGTGAATTTAAAGTAAAGGATATAACATTTTTTTTGTCTTCTAAGTTAAATGGTGCTAAGATGATTTTGCAAAACTCCCTCTCAAAAAAATAAAAAAATAAAAAATAATAACATCCAAGTATTCACTCTCATTTAAAAGTCCTCACGGTTATGCATGGGTGATTACTTGGAATTTTTGATTATGTGATTTCATACTCATTTAAAAGTCCTCACGGTTATGATGTATGGAACACATGTAAAAAAAAACTTAATAAAAACCACCTACGGTCGATAGTGTATGCATGAAAGTGTGTGCACTTGCCATGCTCTGTACTCCCCTCACATAAGCCCGAAAGACAGTGCATGGGTGGTATATCTGGCCTCAGTTTATCTGAGCTAGGTGAGTAATTTTTCTTGCAAATAATGAGAGAGCAAGCAATTGAAATCCTAGCACTATTTTTACTTAGTTGATTTGATTTGTTATTGAAAAGAAATGAAAATACCACTTTGATAAACTTTGATAATCAACTAAGGATCCATTTCATAGTTACACTTTGTTACTAACCAAAACAACGAGTTAAACTATAGTCTATTTGATATGATAACTTGATTTTTGTTGGAAATTTTGACGAGTAAATGGCATAAATTTTCAAGATAATAACCAAAACCTATATTTAACTTATTCATGTCAATTTAAAAATAAATCCTTCATTTGTAAATATTTTCAAAAATTTGCATTCATCTCTTTGTAAATATATCTTGCATTTTGTAAATATTTTCATCCCGCATTCGGATTTTGTGGGTAGTATCCGCTGAAAACCCTCACGAGACAACACTCGTCCTACTGGGGACACCCAAGTTTAACGGCTTGTTGCATACGCTCAATGCAATCGTGCTTCCTACGAAAACGGATTTATCTTAGTTTTAGTTTATTCGAGAACGAATAAAAAGATAAGTGTGGGGGTATTCGATGTGCACGTAAATGTGCATATTTTTACCACCATATTTATTCTATTTAAATTAAATAAATGATCATATTGGGTATTTTAACTTGTTTTAACCAAAATTCATTTTAATTCCAAATTTTCACATATTCATCTTCATATAGGGGCAAAACGGTCATTTAAGTGCATATATTCTTTGAGAAAAATTGATTGGAAATTTATATATATTTTTGTAGGAAAATGGTCTCAAATAGGAGTGGTTTCATGAAGAAATATGCATGCACAAAGAATATAAAGGAATGAAGACGGAAATAATTCAAAGTGAAGATCATGGAGGACCCTGCCTACCCACCTACCTTAATGTACAAATTAAAGGCTAATGCACATGCTTTTGGACTTAATGGCTTCATGTACACTTAATGGGGGATTAAGACATGTTAATGGTTACTTGGCCTCCACACTTCCTAAGGGGCATTTTGGGCATTCCCCAAAAAAGTGAATTAGGGTTTCATACATGTATAAATACCCATATGTTTCATGTAACATCATCTCCTCTCTTAGTCTCTCTTAGGCCTCCTTCTCTTTAGTTTAGTTTAGATCAAATAAAAGAAAGATCTCTTTCTCTTTTAATGGCTACTTAGCCAATTTTTATTTCTTGTAATCTTTTTTATTTTATGCAATTTAATACATGCTCTTTCCTTTTCATGTTCATTTACTTTCATGTTGTAGTGTAGGTTTCTCTTATTTCATGCAAGTAGATTAGTTTTGTTTCTTTGCTTTGCTCTCTTTTTCTTTCTTTTTTGCTTTCATGTTGCTTTCTACATTTGTTGATTTGATAACAAATATGAGAGCTTAATCCCTACAATTTAGGGGTAATGAAGCTCTCTAGTATGTAGATGCAACATTTTGATGTTTATACTCTCTTTTTGTGCTTTAATGGAAACATTTGAAGTGGTTTAATGATGTTGTTTAGCTTTGAATTTGATAGTCTATGTTGTTCATAACAAATAGGCTATGCTTAAACAAACATAACACAAATTGCCTCTTCATCTAAATATGACTATGGCAAAGAAGTGAATGTTGAAATTGAAATTTGATAGCCTATATTTCTAAACAATAGTTAATAGGCTATGCTTAAAATAGATTTCTATTTCAACTTGTTGTCATATTTCATGAGAGTTAAATGTGTATTAGTGGTTGTGTTATAGTTTGATGGTTTATATTGAGCTAATTAATAGCACAAATATACCATACTTAAAATAAGCACATCAACTAATTCACTAATGACAAGAAAAGAGAGATCATAACTTCATTTTGTTGATTTATATGATCTAGAGAGTGGATTTATCTCTAAATTGTTCTTTTAACTCTCATATTTTTATCATTTTCTTTTGCTAGTTTTTGTTAGTTTTTACATTTCTAGCTATTCACTCTCGACTTCGGTATAATTTGATTGAATAGAATTTTAAAATCATCAATTCCCTGTGGATCGACCCGTATTCGCCGCGTGCTACATTCGTACACCGTGCGCTTGCGGTTATCTTTTATTTCAAAATTCGTTCGACGGTTTTCTAATCCGATAGAAATTCCGTCGACGACCAAATTGACTTAAACAATTTTATAATATATAAGTACAAAAGCAAAGTAAAGTAAAAAGAAAAATAAGTAGCATTTAAAATAACAAAGACTAAAAGTAAGCCAGGCTTTGTATAAAAAAATGAGTGAAGCCTGTAAGTAGTTTCAAAGGCAAGTAGAATATGTTTGTAGCTGTAAGCAACTATGCAGGCAAGACAAGAAGTGAAAATATAAAATGTGCCTGTAAAATGATTATGCAAGAACAATGTATGAATAGAAATAAGACAAGAAATCAAACCAGATTTTGTGTAAATGTGAAAGCAACAAGGCAAAAGAAATATCAATATACACAAATAAGAAAAGGATGCAGGCATGAAGGGGAACACTTGCATTTAATGTAACCCGTACTTAGCATAACTTAAGTCAATTCGAAAATCTTATAAGGCAACTCAGCCCCCATTTGAAAAGTATTGCCTGATAAAACAAAACTAATTAGAGCACCAGCAATTGCAAGCCCAGATAATACCTTCACCTGTAAAATTTCTTCCTCTAAATACATCTCTGATACAAACAGAAAATGTTTGTACAAGCATATACAAACCCAGATAACACCTACCCTATACCAAAACTTATATTTCTATATATATACATCTCTATTTATTCTAGTTCGTTCCAAAAACATTGCAAAACAGAAATGAATTAGGTCTGCAACTTTTCTTTCAAAAAGTTTAACTAAGATAACCCGTAAAACAAAGTCTGTTATGTTTATCTTCAACCTGGAAATCAAGCATCTCCTCAACAACAACTATTGGCTTCAAAGTAAAAAGGGTTTTTAGTGCAAAACTTTCAAGTTTTCAAAACAGTTTCCAAAGTAAAGGTTCTGTTCTCATTTGTTTCAGGTGAGTAACTTTTCTTTTAAAATACTAAAGTATAAATTGCATGTTGATGCCTGTGATAAGTATGGCCTGTGTAAATATGGGTGAGTAAGTTCGTGTATATATATATATATATATATATATATATATATATATATATATGGATGTGGATGTGTGTATATCTGCTGATGTTTAAATACCTCTGTTTCCATTTCAAACTCAATATCCGAAGTAAAATACTCTATCTCTTAAATCCAGACATTATTAATATTTAGAATTTAAACAGAATAGGTTTATTATACCATGAATTAAAGTTTAACAATTCATTCATGTTAAAAGTATTTTGTATTGACCTTGGAAATCAAGAACAGCAGAGGAAATTCAATATAAGTTAAAATCCAAAACTCTGTAAATCGTCACTCAGGATTATAAATTGATTTCTTAATCAAAAACTAGATTTTTAAAACTAAAATCAAGATATTTAGTTTGGGTTTGATGATGTATATCTGGGTTGAACTCAATTTGAGTTTTTGAGTAATTCTGGGAATCTCGAAGTTTTGGAAGACTGTAACTTGCCGTGGTGGTGCAAGAATGTTTGAGGAGTTGGGGAAAAATACTTGTTAGTGGAACAGATCAACATGGTGATGGGGGTTGATCGAGTTTGTCAGTAACCCTAGTTTTGGGTGCTTTGAAAATTGATCGGTAAATTCCTATGGTGGATCGAGTACTGCATAACTTTGGGAAAAGGTAGCTAGAACATGGAGGAAGCCGTGGCCGAAGGTGGAGGCACTCCGATGGTCAGAGAGAGGGGAACGAGGTGTTGCCAGGATGAGACGCGGTGAGCTCTGATGTTTCCAGGTTTGGGTTTGGCATACTCGAATTTGATCTCGGGTTGGAAACGTCGATTTGATGCCAGGCATAGGGTGCTGGGGTGGTTCTCGACTTGTGGAGGCCATCGTTGATGGTCATCGGGAAGCGGGGCCACCGTGCATGTGCACGGTGGGTTTCCTTATGTACTGCGACGTTAGTATTGGAAGGGGAGTAAGTTCGTTAGTTTGCTCGAGTAATTCATGTTCCAGGCTCGAAGAAGGTAGCTTGTTGTCTCAAAGTAAAATACAGTGGTCTCGGGTAGATTGTAATATACAGGTTCAAGACCTGTAAGTTTTTAAAACAATTTGAAACTGTATTTTAAAAAAAAATGTAAAATGAACAATTAAACTAAGTTTAGATAAAAATTTAGTTTGGATTCAAATAAAGTTTGAATCCCAGTTTTTTTAAATAAATAATTTTTTTTCTTTTCAATTATTTATAACAACTTGAAAGGGGTTTAAATAGTTGGAATTTAAAAGTAAAGTTGGAATAAAAATAGGGATTTAAACTAAACTTGGATCTGAATTCAAATATAAAATTGAATCTTAGTTTTGAAAATAAAGAAGTTTTTAAATTTAAAATTGTTTTAAATAGTCTTAAGGTAAGTAAATTATCCTTAAACACCTTGTTAATGATAATTTGAACATTAATAAGAAAAATGTGGTTATTCTTGAATAAATGAAGATTTAAATGATTTGTAATTTATAAATTATTTAACAGGAATAATTTATTAAAAGGGATAAATAATGATTTGCGTCAATTTAGTAATTAAGAGTCTAAACTAGTTAATTAAGATTTAAGATGATTAATTTAGGATAAATTAATTGACAATTAAGGATCATTAATTAAATAAGATTAAATTTAAATTAATGATTAGTAATTAATTTTTTTATATAATTAAAGGTCAATTAATGGATTACTAAAGACTAATTAATTGGAAATTAATAATGGTTAATCTAAGTTGGTTACTTAAGAAGTAACTCAAGAATTGTTTATAAAGGTCATTAACTAGAATTATTTAATAATGAATAAATGTGATTAATTTTTAATAGTTAATTAGATTTATTAATGTAAAAATAATCAATTGTAAATTGTTTTAAATATAATTACCTAATGAAGTAATTAAGGAATTAATTACTCATTGTACTTAATTCAGTTTAATATGAATTGTTAAGTTAATTAATTATTAATTAATTTAAATAACCAATGGGTGATATGATAAGTATAATTACTTAGAGAAGTAATTAATGATAATTACTGGATGTAATTAATTTAAGAGTGATTTGGTAATGAAAGTAATTTGAGTATAATTACTTTGTATAATTAATCAAGGGATTAATTAATGAAGATAATTAATTATGGAATAATTAATTTGTTAATAAGTAATTAAGGGTAGTTAATTACTGGATTGATATTAATCAAGAGTGATTAATAATTGTATTTTAAATTTTAGATTAATCAATTAATATAATTAATTTAAATAAAGTAATTAATCTGAATATAAATTAGAAATCATTAATTTATATAATTAATGATGTAATTAAGAATTGTTTAATTTAGGAATAATTAATAATAAAGTGATTAATTAATGTAATTAATTAATGTAATTAATTATATTTAATTAATCAATGGAAAATTAAATGTTAATTACTATGAATGATTTAGGTTGATTAATTTGTGAAATTAATTAAAGACTAATTACTTATTGTAATTAGAGAATGATTAATCAAAGGTGTTAAATCAAGATAAATATTTAGAGAATGATAAATGAAGTAGAGTATAATTCATTAATGGATATATAAGCAGGATTTATGGAATGAAGTAATTAATTTAATTCACTTTAAATTAATTAGAGATAGAAGTAATTAATTTAATTTACTTTAAATTAATTAAAGATAGGAGTAATTAATTTAATTCATTTTAAATTAATTATAAATGGTGGTTAATAAATCATTGCTTATATATGTTATTGGTTGTGATCTCAGTAATGAGATGAGTAATATCTATATGTTATGGATGCTTAGTTAAGTATGATAATATGGATTATCTTTTTGTGATGATTTTCTGTTTGTGATGATAATACAGATTATCTGTTTATGATGAGAATGTGATTATCTATTGTGATATGTGAATTATCTATCTGTGTGTATATGGATAATATTGAATTGAATTGTTTTAACTTTAAAACAACTTGGCCCTAAAAGATACGTATTTGGATTTCGATGAGACCGGGATCGGGTTTCCATATTTGGACATCCGAAAACCACATCGATTCCAAATTAACGATAGGTCGTGAATCTGAAGTGAAGATGGAGATTCAGAATGCAAGGGTTATCGTCGTTAACTCTGAGGGTGATTTCAAAATGAGTGTAACGAGATAATGCCTTCGGTTTCGTTCGAACTCGGAACGAACTTGTATGGATTGAATGCTTTCAACACATCGTCAGGCGGACGATGAGCATTCTAAGAAATATGTTCTATAAAGGTAATCGTAGCCTCAAGCGTCATCAACTGGGAATGGCTAAAACAGGGGAGGTGCAGCAAGGTTAGGTGGGTCATGCCTAAGCATGACAAGAATATTCCCCTGTCTAGATGTCCCTTTTTATTCGGCTTTGTGGGCGGTTGATTGCAACAACTGCCGGGGTTTATCTTGTTCGGGACTGTTCAGTAAGGAATGGTTCCGGCCGTGTGTTGCAGGGAGTCGGGAGTGATCCTCGGTACGTTGATCTAGGCCACGTACTGTGACGGGCGGTACCCCCAGTAGCCCTGCCATTGTATGGAATCCACAATCCAATAAGTGCCCATGATTTTGATTGTATTACCCACTTTTGTGGCTAGTAGATGGAATTTAATGAATGTAACAATTTCGGCTATTTTCTATTTACTTGAAAACCCTAGACCTATTAAAATATCACAGAATTTCCTATCAAATGTTTTGGTTAGCGTAAGGTAAAAACTTTTCCATGTTTATGTGTGGGAAGTCTTACGTGATACCATTTGTTTTCAAAAGATTTTCAAAGTTAAGCAACTTTAACCTGTTACTCATACCAGACCCATGTCTGACCCGGAGTTTATTTTTGTTTTCATAAACTCTCGGGTACCCAAATTTTTACGGGTAGCCAAGGGATTCAGGTTTAGCTTTGACGAATTCTGGAGGAGCAATGGAGCAGGAGGCTTCAGCGTTATAGATATATATATATATATATATATATATATAGTTCCGCTGTGTGGTATCTCTGTGATGTATTGTGTATTGTATTGAGTTGTATTAACTAGACAGGTGTTTATAACTGTCTAGTATGTGATGTATTATATGTATCACTCTGATTAATGTTGAATATTATGTAAATATTTATGTAATTAATATATTTTATTCGTTCCGCTGTGAGATTATGATGTTGTTGTTCTTTCTTCTCTATCTTTTCTATTTTCTCATCCCTTTCTTTCTTCAAGACGAAACGTCTTCCTGGGCGTAGGAGGGCGGGTCGTCACAGTAATCTTCATTTTAGAAATGATTTATTAAACTTTCAAATCATCATTTAAAACACTTGATTATTCTTTTAAAAATATTCACAAAAGATTTAGGAAAGAACTGATTAGTTTAATAGTCATATTCATAAGTTTATGGAATTCGCAGCATAAAAGTGTTATGGAAAGTGCTATATAAGCTTATTTGATAAACAACTTTTTAATATTTGAAAATTCATATTTTCCATTCCAAATCTCTTTTAAACCATTTTAATAGATTTATCAAATTTACTTTATATTTTTAATCATTTAAAAATATCATTTATAAAGAAATCTCTTTTTGGATTTTGAACTGCAAAACCATGATATTTTTAGAAAATTGTTTTGGACATATTTCAAAATCTACTTGATGAAATCTTGATTTTCTTTCTTCATTGGAAAACTATTATTATTGTGGACCAAAGAATTTTTATTTCGAAGAAATGCACTTATAAATCATTCTCTACATTAATTTGAAGTTACGGGTCGAAATTTACGAACTGCCGCTACGCGACGAGCTCTATTTTGACCAATTTTGTGAATTGCTTCGGAACTTGTCCGAAACAATTCAAATTTAGTTTAAACCACATTTAAACTATTTTAACTTGTTTAAAACAATATTTTTATCATTTCAAACTCATTTTGCATTTTATTTCGTATTATAAAATCATTTCTAACCTTTTTAGATTATTTAAAATCATTAAGAGGCTAAATAATTTCCATACACACATTTATGTGGATTTAATTTCCATTGAATTAACTATTCTTACTAACCATTTCTCTTATCATTTATCAAACAAGTTATCAGCCACATAAACAATCATATAATCAACCAATTTTGCATTCATGTTATCAAACAATATATTCAAGGGTTTTAATGGACATATCAAAATAGTTATAATGATGATTCACCACACCAAAAAGTGCTTTTTGTGGTGCACAAAAAACGCAACCATAACTTATGGTGGCATTTTAGAGAACGCCGCCATACGACATGCAATTAAAAAACTAATATTTTTGGTTGCGTTTTTGTAAATGCCGTTATAATGGGTCTTATTGCGGCGGCGAAAAAACACCACCGTAAATCTTTTTTTGTAGCTTGTTGAAACGCCACCAAAAGTGATATTTTTTCAACATATTTTTTCTGTAGCGTTTGATAAACGACAGTAAATATTTTTGTTTTTCTTTGTTTATTTCTCACATTCTGCTAGCTCATTCACTCTCCAATTCACTTTATTCATAATTTTTATTAAACGGCAATAATACATAGTTCAATAATAAACAAAAAATACATGAACTACCATAAACACAAGTAGTACATTACCATACATTTCTTTGTCTTTACATTTCACTGTCTTACATTTCATTTTTTTCTTTACATTTACAAGTCATTTTCACTGTTCAATTCCCCTTGCTTCTTCCATCATACAAACATCTCGCTGCCAACTTCACCATTTCAACACCTTTTCGACCATTTACAACTTCATCACTACATCTTTACTGCTGAACCACTCTGCCATTAACCCACCATCTTCCAGCCTCTGCCTCTATCACTGCCTCACCTCCATACCACCTCAAAACTGTGCCAATACTTCACTACTTACTGCAACAGTTCAAACTCCTCCTGTACAAACCATATCTTAACCATAATCCTCATTTTTTGTTATACTTCTACATATTCACCTGTGCACCTGACTGTGCATTATCAATTTCAACAAATTGTGCACAGTCTCATTACTCTGTGCATTGTCATCTCCTCCTATCCACTTCTGCATAATCAACTGCCTGTAGAAAATTCCTCCAACCATCAAAACCTCATGTCAACCACATCACACCACTGCCACAACAAAACAACAGTGCATCCTCACACTACACCAACTATTTCACCCTATATCTGTGCATATCTATGCCACCCCATGTCATCATCCCCACAATAAACATCCCCTGCCACTTCTAGTACACATCGTCCACCATCCCACTTCACATCAAATATCCCGCTGTTACCATACTAACCCCATTCCATTGATGTGCACTTCTACATAACATTTCAACTTCAACTGCACTAACCTTACTGCCACTGTCCATAGCATACATAAACTACATCTTGCTCAGAACCATCACAACAAGAAACTTCCCACAGCACTAACAACCCTCCTCTGCCTGGAAATCCCCATCTCCTATCACCTAACTGACACTGCTGCTATCAGCTTCATCATCTGCCTACACCCCATCATAACCCACCATACTCTCTGCTCCTCTTAACAAATTCGATGAATAGATTTTGTGTAATATGAAATCGATAAATACCTCAGGATAGTTGTTACCATCAATTGTCTGAAGATGACAAATAAGATCTCTAGCTGCCTTGTTAAAGCTTTTGTAGCCCTGGCTTGCATCGTAATGTCAATCAATAAGAAACAAAACATACTAGAATGAAAACATTAGATACCATACTTTGTATAAATAAATAAATAATCATATGGTAGTGCATTACTAGTTGAACCTCTACCACTTAACTCAAATTAGATACAAAAAAATAGTCTTGATTGTCAATAGATAAAAAAATCTGGTATATAATCAAGTTACTCGGGGCAGCATTTCTACCTTACCTCTAGGATAGTGTCAGCACCAAATTCTTTTCTCCACTGAAGCATGTCAGCTCACATTTTGTGACAGCCCGTAAATCCGTACCCCTTGAGTCAACACCATTCTTCCTCAATTAACTCAAACGGAACAAAAATACGAACCATTAGGGTTTAAGAAGAAGAGAAAGAAGAAGAAGGAACTTAACAATATCAGAATCTCACAGTCGTAGCAGAATAAAATATAATAGTAAATAATGGATCGTTACACAAAATGAAAACGATATTCTGTTTTATACATCATATCATCAGAATATCACATACATCAACAATTACTAGTCAGACAATACAATACAGTCACAGCAGCGGATATATATATATATAAATACAGGTAATACGTCTCGGACTCCAGCTCCTCTCCTGCTCCATAGCATCCTGACCTGAACATATAATACTCGGTCTGACCCGAGCATTATAATGAAATAACACCCGGGTCAGTCTGGAATACCAGCTGATAATAATGCATCCAAATTGATTATTAAAGTTTCAAAAATCCTTTGAAAACAAAAGCATCTCGTAAGACCACGCCACAAATAAACATGTCGGGTTTTTACCTTACGATAGCTAAAACACTTTTTATAGAAATCCTCTGATATTATAATAGGGTCTATATACAAATACTTACAAAATAGCCGAAATTGTTACATCTATTAAATTCCAGCTACTAGCCACAGAGTGGGTAATACAAACAAAACTCGTATAAGGCTCATAGGGAGAATGGATTTCCAACAATGACTAGGCACTGGGGTACCACATGTAATAGTACGGGGCCTAGATCACCGTACCAAGGACGACGCCCGATCCTCTGCAACATAAGGCCAGACCCATCCCTTACTGGACAGTTCCGAATAAGATCACCCCGCGGTTGGGATCAGCAACCGCCCACTAAGCCGGAAAAAAAAGGGACATCGAGACAGGGATGGCCTTACTCCAAGTGGGGGCTACCCACGAGCCTTGCTGCATATCCCCTGATTTTCAGTCATTCCCATTTGATGAGGCTTGAGGCTAAGCGTTACCTTTTAGAACGTTTCACTTAGAATACCCATCGCCCTCCTGACGATGTTCCCAAGCATTTGTCCACACAAGTCCGTCCCGGGTTCGAACGAAACCGAAGACACTACTCCTACTACATCCATTTTGGAAATATCCTCAGGATTAGTAGCGACTAGCCCTTGCACTTCACAGCTCCATCTTCGACTCCGAACACGTTTCACGAAACGTACAAACCGGATCGAAGTGGTTTTCAAGAAATAAATCTCGATCCCGGTCTCTTTGAATCGATCAACGCATTTGTCCAATATTGATAGTCGGTGATTTAACTATCAATTAATATTCACAAACATCCGTCACACAATAAATAATTTTCCGCATTATTTATTTCCTCTAATATCTTTAAAAGATATGTTCCCAAATCGTCAAAACGCATTTGAAACAATTTCCAAAGTTTCTTCCTTTATCCGATAAATCCCTTTACCATTTATTCCCATTGGAAATAACCAAGTTCAAAAAAATTAGATTTAAAACAGTTAAAACATTGCTGTGACGCCCCACCTATATACCCACGCTAGGCAAGGACACTACGGTGTAACGCCGTCAACTAGCACGGAGAATAAGGCTATTGAGGAGCGACCATTTGTATAATTTCTTTGTGCGAGTACCGATATGCCAGATAAGATGTAACTTGCATTTCTTTTCAAGAGGACAGCCGACATACCGACACAAACTCAAAGCAACTACACAGTGGCTATTATATCTTCGGAAATAAATATAGAAATAAACATAACACAAATCAGTCACAGATAATTCATATCACAAAGGCGGAAATAGATATGAATATATATAACACATAAAAGTGTTCATCAGAGTAGTAGTCAAGAAGATCCACAATAATACAAAATAATAGCAACACGTGCTATACAAAAGAATACAACTATGAGTCTATATCTCAAGTGTATACAACAAAATAAACTACTAATCTAAGTAGTTAGCCAAAAGTCAGAGAAATCAATCCCAAGTGAGAAGTCAAGCTGAAGCACCTGTAACATCTTGGTCTGGCCCGAGTATTATTTAATAAGAAAATAATAAACGGATCAGTCTAGCTATAAATATCAGATGAAACGATATAGAATAAGAGGTATGACAAAATGCATAATAATCACAAAGCCAAGCTGTGATAAATAAGTAATTGAAAATCAACAAGAGATTAATCAATATCACAAAAACCTTCTCAAGGATCAAAAGGAATGCCATACTCTTTATTTCGTTCACCAAACCATAAATATTGACGATTATATCAATATCAATCACAAAAGTCAATGACGCACAAATTCACCAATGTACAAATATTGATAAAACTTATCAACGAAAATCACGAAAATTGGTGAAGCACAAATTCTAGAAATCATCTCAAGAAATCCAGAAATCACAAAAGGGAGAAAGGCCTATCACAAACGGGAGCATAAAGCTCACCAACACGTGTATCACAAATGGAACGCTAATTCCATGGTTGCTAACCATCACAAATTGAGCCGAAGCTCCACAAACGGCCCGAAGACCATAGGTTGCTACCCCACCAATTTGAGTCGAAACTCCACAAAACGGGGTTTAGTCTCCCTCGCAGACAAAGAGACATCACACATTGCTGGTCTAAATCACAAAAATGATCGTCATGATCATCAAGAAGTGTCAATTACAGTAAGCTAGTAAATATATGAGCTTAGCTTCATGTCCCATAACCACTAGCTTAACTTAAATATTTACGAACAAATTGTAGATCTCCACTAGAAAATTGTCACAAGAGATTCAATCGAACAAGTCCAAGAATTAACCGACGAAGTAAACGCAAGCGTTTCATGCCACTTGTTTTACTAAGTCGTTTAATTAGATTTCTCATACGAGTGAGGTAAAGGTTTGTATATACTAATAGATTGGAAATCGGTTTGAGAAAACGAGCTTTGCTATAAAATAGTGTTGAAATCATTTGTAGAAAGAGTTTTGATATTTACTACTAGTATAAAAACCTTTATATTTTAAAGTGACAAATCATAGAAGTGATTGTAGAAACAATCAACCATAAAAATTTACATTCGAAGACGTGAATAAAATCCAAAGAAACCGATAAAGAATCCATCGAAATGGATATTCAAAAATCCACAAAATCGACCGAGAATCCCAAGATAGTTTCTCTCGAAGAATGGTCAACTCAGCCTCTCAACAAAGCAAGTTATGTTGAATGTTTTTCAGATAAGATCCCCTACGGAGAGGGGGTCCAGGGGGGTGGCAACCCCCCTAGGTGGGGGTGCGGGGGCAACCTCGATAATAAATGATAACAAATAGGATCATCACGAATCGATTTAAATTTGGAAACCATGCAAAATAGGCGAAATAGGCAAAACAGCAATAGGTCGGTCGGCCGGCTACAGAGCTCGGTCGACCGGACCCTGTTCTGAAAAAATCCTCGGGAAGCAGGTCGGTCGACTGAGCTTTGTAGTTGGTCGACCGAACCTAAGACAGAGAAGTGCTATGCACTTTTAGTAGCAGGTCCGTCGACCGGCCCAGTGGTTCGGTCGATCGAACCTGTATTCTTGCACTTCCTACCCTATGTCAAAAGAGGTGCAAACTCCCTCAATTTGCAAACGATCGAGCAACGACACTAAGGGTTTACGCCAATCGACTACCCGGCCATAGAAGCTCTTCGGTTCATCACCAAAACATGATCAAAATATCAAAGCTATGATTTTTAAAGAATTGAACCCAAAACACCAAAAATTGGAATATTCACCAAATCAATCCAAACCAAAAGCAAATGCACATGAGTAAGTATTAGGAATTCATACCTAACAATCGAAGATAAATATAGGCTTAGATGTGAGATAAAAATCTCACCTTTGAACCCAAACGATTGAAAAAGAAGCTCGAAAGCAAAAGGGAGAATTAACCTCTCTTCAACACAACCCAAACGAGCTTGAATCTATGCTCAAATAGAAGAACATTCCCAAAGTTAGGTTCAGGAATTTCTGAAATCCAAGAGAGAAGGAGTTGAAGAAGATGAAGAGAAGGCTTACCAATGGGTTCTCTTGAATTTGGAGTTAGAAGTTGGATTTGCTAAAGAAAACTAGGGCTTGAGTTTCAATTTCCCACTTCTCTCTCCATTGTTATAAAAGCTTGAATATTAGGAAAATAGAAAGGAAGTGAATGAGGAGGAGAGGGTTGGGACTGAATACATAAATGGGGTTATTGGGCTCAGCCCAAACCAAAGCCCTAAGTAAAAAGTGGCAAAATTCCTCTAACTCCAAACATATAAAAGCTTATACTCAAAAAGATCGCAAACAGCGTTTTGAACTCAATGGAAGTCGTCCCGAGTCCTAATTCGACCGTATGCAAAAAGTAGCTTTTTCGGACAAAAATCCAACTAATGATGAAATATTTAATAAAAATATTTAAATACTCAATCGTAAAATATGCTGGTTGTTACAATTTCATACTTAAATATACTTTAAAATATGTAAATTTACTTCTTGTTATTTACTCAAATTATAAATTTAAAATATATGAAGTAAAATTATTTAATTAGATATAAACTTGATTTTACATAAAGGTTTAGTTAAATTAAATTTAAAAGCAGATTTTAAAGGGATTTATAATAATTTCAAATAACTTTATTCAAAACTAGGCTTAAATAAATCCATTTGTAAAAATAATTTCTAATGTATTCGTAAATAATTACTATTGCCAATTTACTAATTAGTTACTTAAAAATAATAATTTCAAAAATACTCTTTTAATCAAGTTTAAACTTTAACTTGTTCTTAAATACAATCTGTTAAAACACGAACCTGGTTTCCCAGGGAAACACTCTTCCATTCAAACACCCCAAAGAACTTTTCTTGTAAATCCTGCCCAATCCATTTTAGCCCAAGATTTATGTTTAAATAACGTAAATTTCCTTTCCATGCTTAAAAATAAACTCCTTTTTGAAGTTTAACACCTTTTCCATTCCCGGAAATTTACTTCCAAAATATAGGTTTAGAATATTTTTAAATAAACTTTTATAGATTTATTTATTTAAAATCGCGCTTAAGAAATCACTTAAATGAATACCTACTTAAATTCCAATGGGTTAAAACAGTATTTCAAAATATTTTATATACATTTAAACTGCTAACTTATATTTTTGGAAAGCTTCATTGAAAACATATTAAATTCCCAGGCAAACGCTATCCATTATCAAATACATAACCCATCGTTATTTTTAACAATTCATAACTCCTTATAGGATTTCTCACCAGAAATTCATACTTCCATATTTATCAACTGATAAATTTACCACTTTATTTATATTTCCAAATTTAAAAATTTTCAATCTTCATCCAAACTAGATTCCAAATTTTATTCCTTTAAATTCTTTATTCAACAATTCATTTTATTTCCTTTAAAACCCAATTCATTTTATTCATTTTTAATATTCTAGGTTTTATTCATCAAATTATCTCACTAAATAACTGAATTCAAAAATCTAGCTATCTCAGAATATAAACAAGATACATAATAATTTCCACATTGTGAGGAATCCAGTTGGATCCCTCCAACCTGTTTTTCTCTGCATCCACAAATATTATCACAACAATTATATATATCAATTCAGACTGATAACAACATTTATATTCAACCAATCACACATATTTTTAAATATTAACCATTTAAATTAGCTAGCATCCAGATGCGAGTGAGTTCAACACACCTTGAGTTTCGGCGAGCGTTTGAAATTTCGAATTAAATCGAACCGTTCGATTTTATCTAAAATTTCTGCTTGCTCTAACCGTCTCCGGATTTGCTTCAGCGCGTAAATTACGTCGCTGCGATCCCGGCGCTTCAAAAATCGCCCGATTCTGACCACAAATGCATTAGATATGAATTTTCAAAGTAAAATTACCAATTTAAAAACAATTTCTTTTAAATTTAATTTTATTATACCCAAAATCAAAACAGGCCACACGATCTACAGCACGCAACCAAAGCCCAAACTGCTTTCTTCTTCACGCCGTTCACAAGAACCCATAGCCGCATAGCTTGGGTTTGTCGTCGCTCATCCTACGAACACCAGGGGTCCATCAAACCATCGCCAAACGAAGCGTCTCGGCTACCTCCGCCAGCGCCTAGAGACTCGCGAAGTTCGGCGCCCCAAAAGTCTCGAATTTCGTGCACTAACAACGCACGAACACGGGCCCTAAGCTTCCTCTCCGGTCGACGAAAATCAATCACCACCGTATGGATGTGCCATCGCCGAGCACTTCGATTCCTTAGTTGAAATTTTTTGCAAAAGCTTAATGGATCGAGAGAAAAATGAAATGGAACGAAATAAAGCTTCGGCCATTGAATTTTATGAATGGCGGCCTGAAGAAAAATAGGGTTAGGGTTTAACTATGCACGTATATATACACGTATAACCCATTATATTAATATTTAATTCACTTAAAAGCAACTTTTACAAACGATCTCCAAACAACGCATGCCGACAGGCGTTCCTAAGGTTTTACCCACGTTCCAAACACAATGGAACATGTTTCGAAAGCTAATTTGGTCGTACGTGCGAGTTACGGAATTAAACGATCAATTTAAAATTAAATCGGTTAAAACGATTTCGATGCGTTTCGAGCTGCCACGATCAAACGACAGCTCCGATTGCTACGAAAATTGAAATCCGATAATAACTAACTATTACGGATCCAATGGAACTAGTTTCGTCGAATTCCGAGACTGTGCCCCGGAAGGCTATTTTAACTCGTCTATTAAATCGAGCGATTTTCGAATTTGTCGAAAACGCTTAAAATTTCACTTTTAAATTTTTATTAATTCTATTATAACTCGTATAAAATTTATATTCACATTTAAAATCATTCTGGTTCAGTTAAATCAAAATCTGATTATTTGCAATATTATATTATTAAATTAATATAAAATTCCAAATTCAATCTATCGACTATTAATTCCATCCAATGGTCCAATATTACAATTCAAATCCAATTAGACTCAAAATAAACTTTAGAATCAAATTTTATATCTATTTACACTCAGAATTACTAATTATTCCAATTCTAATATGAAATTATTATTATTCAAATTCCAATTTAATTCTCGTATTTGAAATTTGACTAATTTTATTAACTTAACCCAAGTATTTTGTTTCAAAATTCAAATTATACCACATATTCAACATTTAAAATGAATTAAATGTTTAAATCTAGCAACCCAAAATTCCGGTTCGTTACATTCCTCCCCCCTTATAAAAATTTCGTCCCCGAAATTTGCTAAGGCAGAAGAATGTTCCAAACCCAATAGCAAAACCTACCTAGTGAAAATCTCAAATTCACTTTGCCCAGATCCTTTAGTTTCAAATCGAAACTACTAATTCAATCCTATTCCAAAATCCTTTATTTCCAATTGTCATTTGAAATCGACTTGTCGCTAATGAAACAAATGCTCCTACACTCATTAACTTAACCCAAACTTCTTTAGTTAAAAGCTTATATACACTTCCCAAATCCAAACTCATTTCCTTTATTCATACTCAAAAGCTTTTGTTTCAACATTATTTCAAAAATAACTTCCCAAGTTCACTAAATTTTTCCAAAATCCTAAAAAATTTCTAACTCCCAAAATTTCCGAAAATTTTTGGCAGAGTCTCCCTTGTACGGAGAAGCATCCGCGATATCGCGATACAGATAAATATATATACATCGACCCACACGGTCGGAAATCAAAATATATCACAATATATATACCATTTCTCAATTATATTAGCGTAGGCGTACCTTTTTAGCAGCAAGCGGCTAATATTTTAGCATATATACGCTCCAACTCTATCGAACGCCCTCCGTACCTGTACTTACTCAACAAACTCATCAGTTTTCAAAGATATGAACATTTCAACAACATTTCCAATATAATGTAAGCCAACATATCCATTTACATCCCAAACAACACTTTGCATAATTTCATAAGTAAATCATATTTTCAAGCATATACAAAGTTCCTTTTCTAATGCCAACTCCAAGTTATTTCACAAAAAGGATTTTATATACAAGTTTTGTTATGTTCCATTCATATTCTATCCCATTTCCGAATTGATTTCCCAGTCAATTTCCTTTTAATTTGATACATTTGCACTTCTATTATGATTCACTTACATTTATACTCAAATCCATTTATTAAGATTTTAGCCCATTCCACTTTCATCCAAACCAACTTCATTTTATTTCAGTTGAATGATTTACATTCAAGTTTACTATATACCATTCATATTTATTACAATCAATTCATTTCTATTTCAATATGATTAACATATGCCTTAGTTACATTTCTTTATTTTAACTTACATTCCCAATTTGATTAACAATCAAATTTTATCTTAAACTTGAAAAATTTGCATTTCTTTTATGATCCATTTTCATTCATATGCAAAATCACTTAATAAAGTTCCAATCTATTCCAATTAATTCAAAACCAATTCCATTTGCTTCTTTAAACCAACTCAATTCCGAATACAACAATATAACCAATTCTTATGCAAATTAAGGTTATCCAAGCAAGTGACCATCACTACATCTTATAACCATTTAAAATTAATTTACAACTTAGATTCATATTAATTTTATTCAATTCTGTATGGTTCACAATCCAAGCATTCTTATTCCATTGCAATTCTTAAATCAAATCCTTATTCTCACTTCAAGTTCACCATTCAACTTAAGTTTAAATTAATAACATCCCATTCTATATTATTTACAACTCACACATCTTTAATTCATTCTTTCTTTTTCCATCACGATAAGTAATTAAAACCATTTCACTTGCAATTTAATTTCGTCATCTAAACAAATTTATCCAAGACCACCTTATAAGCTTGATCACAAATATATTTTTTTCCCAATTTGCTTAAGCTTTTTCAATCACACAATATTTCTATTTCTTTTTATATCACTTTTATTTTATTTTCATTTGATTCTCATCCAAATCAGTTCCAATCCATTTACAAATTTTAATGCACTTTGCTTATTTATTCAATCCATATTAGATTTATTTTACTAGCAAAGAACCCACTAGCATTTATTTACAATTCGAGCCATCACTATTATAATCTAATTCCATTATTCATTCAAACTTCCAATATTTATTACCATAAATTTAAATCCCATGCCACAATTGGATTGTTATTTACTTTCCAAATTTTGACCAAACTATCAAAATTTTATTCATTACCATACACATTCCATTTAATTTAGCTTATACAACATTCATTTCTTAACAATTATTTTGGAATTAGTTGAGTGAGCATTCCGTTCATTCAATATCATTTCAACTAAATTAAATTTCCTTTCAGTTTGATTCTTTTCCAAGTTTAATTCAAATTCAACTAAGTTTTATTTAGCCAACTTGGATTCATACCATTTCCTTTACTATTTTAAATAAGAATTTAATTACATTCTCTTTTTTTTTCATAACACAACTGAATTTTAATTTTAATTTATTCCAAATTCAGCTTAATTCTATTTAATCGAAGTTAAATCCAATTTAATCCATATTTAATTCTCCAAATACAAATTCAAAACTTATTTACTGACTTAAGTTCATTCACATCTTTAATCTCTCACTTTACTTTATTTCAGTTCATATTTCATTAGAGATTAAGTTTGAATTCACCATACCATTTAAAATAAAACTTCAATTCCATTCAAGATTATTTATTACTCCACTAGATTTTGATTTCAATTCAATCCAAATCTCAATCATTTCCATTCATTATTTAGTTTCCAACGGATAAGTCTAAAATCTTATTTACCATTTAAAGTCCATTTACCCATCTATATTTTACTTTGCCTCATCTCACTTTATATTCCATTTTAGATTTAGATTTGAATCCACTACACCATTTCAACTCCTTCCATTTTATAATTGCAATTTCAAATTATAGAAATAGCTTAAGGATATAGGTTTTCATTATATAATTATAACTCACAACTATAACCATTTTACATTCAACTTACATTCAATTCAATTCAATCATTAAATTATAATTTAATTTCCATTCCCACTTTTATTTAACTTATCTTACGTTAAATTCAAATTTTCTATTCACTTCAATAAATTTCATCCACTTCCATTTACTCAAGTTAAATTTTCAATTTCAGGATTAAAATCTTCATTTCCTTCTTATTAGCATCAACTTCACCAAATAAGTCCAATAGTTGATTCATTTTTACACATTATTTAAATAGAATTGTTCAGAATTCAATTACCCGGTTTTATTTCAAAACCATTTTGAAATATATCAAATATATACCTATTTGGTATATCAATCAAATCTCCGGATTTCCAAACAACTTGGTCGTACCAAAACAATTTCCCTATTTTGAATTTTCCAAAACAACTGTTATACCCAACAAGTCCAAACAATATCATAACCAACCACTTCGATAGCAATCCATCACTTTAGAAACTCGAAAATGAATTCTAATGATGTGGCCAGCATCATCGGGATTATTCGACTGAAGTGAGTTCAATGCTTTCTTACTTTCCCAAATTCATTTCAAAACATTTTCCATTCAAAAATTCTTTCCAAATAATATTCCATTATTACCTTCAATCACCTTAGCAAAAATTTCAATCTTTCCCAGGATTTTAAATTTCCAAACTTATGTTTTCATTACTACATTTAAAAATCCTTTCCAAAATCTCCGGGATTTAAATTCTGGTTTAATTTAAATTTAGTTATTCTCTTATGTATAATTTATACTCATGGAATTTATTTGGTTATAACCATTTCAAAGTTTAGATTAAATTTTAGATTCTTATTTGATTTTTGTATTAACAACCAATCAACCAAATATATATATAATAATTTTAGAAAATTATTCCTTTTATATCAAAATATAATTTTGGGTAAAATTATTTCATTTACCCACTTTAAAAACAATATTATGTCGGTTCATCTTGTTTAAGAGTTTAGAAACCCCTATCGATACGGTTATACTTCCCGAACCGACCAGAATTCATAAACACTCAACCGATAAGTCAACACAGTATAAAAAGAATTTTATATCCACTAACAAGTACGCTCTCATAGCTATTAATACACTCAACCCATTATAGAGCACTTCTGACTCTAATTAATGAGTAATTTCCCCACCAATGCCTAGGTTGTCGCCAACCTAAGCTCTGATACCAAGTGTGACAGCCCGCAAATCCGTACCTCTTGAGTCAACACTATTCTTCATCAATTAACTCAAACGGAACAGAAATACGAACCATTAGGGTTTAAGAAAAAGAGATAGAAGAAGAAGGAACTAAACAATATCAGAATCTCACAGTCGCAGCGGAAAAAAATATAATAGTAAATAATGGATCTATACACAAAATGAAAACGATATTCTGTTTTCTACATCATATCATCAGAATATCACATACATCAACAATTACCAGTCAGACAATACGATACAGTCACAGAAGCGGATATATATATATAAATACGGGTAATACGTCTCGGACTCCAGCTTCTCTCCTGCTCCATAGCATCCTGACCTGAACATATAATACTCGGTCTGATCCGAGCATTATAATGAAATAACACCCGAGTCAGTCTGGAATACCAGCTGATAATAATGCATCCAAATTGATTATTAAAGTTTCAAAAATCCTTTGAAAACAAAAGCATCTCATAAGACCACGCCACAAATAAACATGTCGGGTTTTTACCTTACGATAGCTAAAACACTTTTTATAGAAATCCTCTGATATTATAATAGGGTCTATATACAAATACTTACAAAATAGCCGAAATTGTTACATCTATTAAATTCCAGCTACTAGCCACAGAGTGGGTAATACAAACAAAACTCGTACAAGGCTCGTAGGGAGAATGGATTTCCAACAATGACTAGGCACCGGGTACCAACTGTCACGGTACGGGGCCTAGATCACCGTACCGAGGAGCACGCCCGATCCCCTGCAACACAAGGCCAGACCCATCCTTTACTGGACAGTTTCTAATAAGATCACCCCGCGGTTGGGATCAGCAACCGCCCACTAAGCCGAAATAAAAAGGGACATCTAGATAGGGATGACCTTACTCTCAAGTGGGGGCTACCCACGAAGCCTTGCTGCATATCCCCTGATTTTCAGTCATTCCCATTTGATGATGCTTGAGGCTAAGCGTTACCTTTTAGAACGTTTCACTTAGAATGCCCATCGCCCTCCTGACGATGTTCTGAAGCATTCGTCCATACAAGTCCGTCCTGGGTTCGAATGGAACCGAAGGCACTACTCCCACTACATCCATTTTGGAAATATCCTCAGGATTAGTAGCGACTAGCCCTTGCGCTTCACAGCTCCATCTCCGACTCCGAACACGTTTCACGAAACGTACAAAATGGATCGAAGTGGTTTTCGAGAAATATATATCGATCCCGGTCTCTTCGAAACGATCAACGCATTTGTCCAATATTGATAGTCGGTGATTTAACTATCAATTAATATTCACAAACATCCATCACACAATAAATAATTTTCCACATTATTTATTTCCTCTAATATCTTTAAAAGATATGTTCCCAAATCTTCAAAACGCATTTGAAACAATTTCCAAAGTTTCTTCCTTTATCCGGTAAATCCCTTTACCATTTATTCCCATTGGAAATAACCAAGTTCAAAACATTTAGTTTTAAAACAGTTAAAACATTTCATACTGAAATATACTTTAAAATATGTAAATTTACTTCTTGTTGTTTACTCAAATTATAAATTTAAAATATGTGAAGTAAAATTATTTACTTAGACATAAACTTGATTTTACATAAAGGTTTAGTTAAATTAAATTTAAAAGTAGATTTTAAAGGGATTTATAATAATTTCAAATAACTTTATTCAAAACTAGGATTAAATAAATCCATTTGTAAAAATAATTTCTAATGTATTCGTAAATAATTACTATTGCCAATTTACTAATTAGTTACTCAAAAATAATAATTCAAAAATACTCTTTTAATCAAGTTTAAACTTTAACTTGTTCTTAAATACAATCTTTTAAAACACAAACTTGGTTTCCCAAGGAAACACTCTTCCATTCAAACACCCCAAAGAACTTTTCTTGTAAATCCTGCCCAATCCATTTTAGCCCAAGATTTATGTTTAAATAACGTAAATTTCCTTTCCATGCTTAAAAATAAACTCCTTTTTGAAGTTTAACACCTTTTCCATTCTCGAAAATTTACTTCCAAAATATAGGTTTAGAATATTTTTAAATAAACTTTTATAGATTTATTTATTTAAAATCGCGCTTAAGAAATCACTTAAATGAATACCTACTTAAATTCCAATGGGTTAAAACAGTATTTCAAAATATTTTATATACATTTAAACTGCTAACTTATATTTTTGGAAAGCTTCATTGAAAACATATTGAATTCCCAGGCAAACGCTATCCATTATCAAATACATAACCCATCGTTATTTTTAACAATTTATAACTCCTTATAGGATTTCTCACCAGAAATTCATACTTCCACATTTATCAACTGATAAATTTACCACTTTATTTATATTTCGAAATTTAAAAATTTTCAATCTTCATCCAAACCAGATTCCAAATTTTATTCCTTTAAATTCTTTATTCAACAATTCATTTTATTTCCTTTAAAACCCAATTCATTTCATTCATTTTTAATATTCTAGGTTTTATTCATCAAATTATCACACTAAATAACTGAATTCAAAAATCTAGCTATCTCAGAATATAAACAAGATACATAATAATTTCCACATTGTAAGGAATCCAGTTGGATCCCTCCAACCTATTTTACCCTGCATCCACAAATATTAGCACAACAATTATATATATCAATTCAGACTGATAACAACATTTATATTCAACCAATCGCACATATATTTAAATATTAACTATTTAAATTAGCTAGCATCCAGATGTGAGTGAGTTCAACTCACCTTGAGTTTCGGCGAGCGTTTGAAATTTTGAATTAAATCGAACCGTTCGATTTTATCTAAAATTTCTGCTTGCTCTGACCGTCTCCGGATTTGCTTAAGCACGTAGATTACGTCGCTACGATCCCGGCGCTTCCAAAATCGCCCGATTCTGAACACAAATGCATTAGATATGAATTTTCAAAGTTAAATTACCAATTTAAAAACAATTTCCTTTAAATTTAATTTTATTATACCCAAAATCAAAACAGGCCGCACGATCTACAGCACGCAACCAAATCCCAAACTGCTTTCTTCTTCACGCCGTTCACAAGAACCCATAGCCGCATAGCTTGGGTTTGTCGTCGCTCATCCTACGAACACCAGGGGTCCATCAAACCATCGCCAAACGAAGCGTCTCGGCTAACTCCACCAACGCCTAGAGACTCGCGAAGTTCGGCGCCCCAAAAGTCTCGAATTTCATGCACTAACAATGCACGAACGCGGGCCCTAAGCTTCCTCTCCGATCGACGAAAATCAATCACCACCATATGGATGTATAGCCATCGCCAAGCACTTTCGATTCCTTAGTTGAATTTTTTTGCAAAAGCTTAATGGATCGGGAGAAAAATGAAAGGGAACGAAATAAAGCTTCGGCCATTGAATTTTATGAACGGCGGCCTGAAGAAAAATAGGGTTAGGGTTTAACTATGCGCGTATAACCCATTATATTAATATTTGATTCACTTAAAAGCAACTTTTACAAATGATCTCCAAACAACGCATGCCGACAGGTGTTTCTAAGGTTTTACCCATGTTTCGAACATAATGGAAGGTGTTTTGGAAGCTAATTTGGTCATACGTGCGAGTTACGGAATTAAACGATCAATTTAAAATTAAATCGGTTAAAACAATTTCGATGCATTTCGAGCTGCCACGGTCAAACTACAGCTTCGATTTCTACGAAAATTGAAATCCGATAATAACTAACTATTACGAATCCAATGGAACTGGTTTCGTCGAATTCCGAGACTGTGCCCCGGAAGGCTATTTTAACTCGTCTATTAAATCGAGCGATTTTCGAATTTGTCGAAAACGCTTAAAATTTCGCTTTTAAATTTTTATTAATTCTATTATAACTCGTATAAAATTTATATTCACATTTAAAATCATTCTGGTTCAATTAAATCAAAATCTAATTATTTGAAATATTATATTATTAAATTAATATAAAATTCCAAATTCAATCTATCGATTATTAATTCAATCCAATGGTCCAATATTACAATTCAAATCCAATTAGACTCAAAATAATCTTTAGAATCAAATTTTATATCTATTTACACTCAGAATTACTAATTATTCCAATTCTAATATTAAATTATTATTATTCAAATTCCAATTTAATTCTCGTATTTGAAATTTGACTAATTTTATTAACTTAACCCAAGTCTTTTATTTCAAAATTCAAATTATACCATATATTCAACATTTAAAATGAATTAAATGTTCAAATCTAGCGACCCAAAATTCCGGGTTGTTACACATTTGCTTTTTTTTATCAATATCTAATTTTCTCGCCTTCAAAAATCTGCGATTTTAAACGATCAAAAACTCCAAAGCTTGATTTCAGCAACAGTAAAAGAAGAAAATTTTACGATGGCCTTTATCTAATCTCATGATAAAATATAAAGTGATTTGCATAGATGTTTATGGTTGTGACTACTTTTATTTATTGTTTTTTTTCTGAACTACCTCCTGCTTTTCTTTTGGTCTCCTACAAAACATCAATCTTCTAGAGTTTCTTTCAACCAGAAGATATGATATTTTAGTTATCTGCTAACATTTTTCACAGTGAACTAACGCTTTATTATTGCAATAGAAAAGGGAATACAATAACAACACGCAAGATAACATAGGAAAAAAGAAAAAAAATGTCCACTTCAGACCTGGCCAATGAAGGAAGACAACAGCATAGTCTTCTATTTCCCATATTCTTCAGGAAGATCTTTAAATTTTAAGCTTGATATCAAAGATTGTTCATCCTGTTTTCCATCTACTGCTTGAATTTTATCAGACTCAATCACGGTACTTTTATCATAACTTGCTCGTGTACCCATATTTTGCCGGTATAATAAAGGGTCCAGTCTGTAACAACCCGCATATTTATCGATTTTTATATTTAAATATTTTATTTAAATATTTTGTCGATACTCGGAATTTAGTCCAAAAAGATACTTTTTGCATACGGTCGAATTAGGACTCGGGACCACTCCCATTGAGTTTAAAATGCTGTTTGCGACCTTTTTGAGTATAAGCTTCAATATGTTTGGAGAAAGTTGATTTTTGCTACTTTTTCACTTTGGGTTTGGGTTTGGGTTCAGCCCTATGTTTAACTTATACTCAAATCTGAGCCACTCCTCCCCATTCACCCTCACTTTCTCTTCTTTTTAGTTTTTAAAGCATCAATGGTGGGAGAGATGAGAAATTAAAACTACAAAACCCTAGTTTCCTTTTGCAAATCAAGCTTTAGCTCCAAACTAATAGAAGAATCCATTGGTAAGCTTCTCTTGTTCTTCTCCATCTCTTTCTCTCTTTGATTTCAGAAAATTCCTAAACCTAATTTGGGAAATATTTCTCTTTTTAGCTTGGAATCAAGCTTCTTGAGTTGGATTTGAAAAGTGGTTGATTCTCCTTTGCTTTCAAGCTTCATCTTCATTTGTTTGAGTTCAAATGTGAGATTTTTATCTCACATCTTAGTCTATAACTATCTTCGATTGTTAGGTATGAATTCCTAACACTTATTCGTGTGCATTTGCTTTTGGTTTGGATTGATTTGGTGAAAATTCCAATTTTTAGTGTTTTGGGTTCAGTTCATTAAAAATCATAGCTTTGATGTTCAAATGTGTTTTTGGTGATGCAACGAAGAGCTCATAGGGCCGGGTAGTCGATTGGCGTAAACTCTTAGCGTCGTTGCTCGACGGTTTGCAAATTGAGGATGTTTGCACCTCTTTTGAAATAGGGTAGGAAGTGCAAGTATACAGGTTCGGCCGACCGAGCTCAGGGTTCGGTCGACCGACCTGCTACCCAGGCACTTCCTGCCTCTGTTTTGGAAGTGCTGGATACAGGCTTCGGCCGACCGAGCCCCTGGGCCGGTCGACCGACCTAGTGCCCGAGCACTTCCAACCTCTGGTTCGGTCAACCGACTCAGGGAGTCCGGTCGACTGACCTGCTCCTATCTGCCAACTATGCCTTTATCCCTAGTTGTTTGAATTTCCAACTTTAATCGATTCGTGTTGTCTCCTATTTGTTGTTATCATGTATTATGACCTTTATGACTCCTTTTTAGGGATTTTTCGAATATCCATTTCGATGGATCCTTTATCGATTTCTTTGGATTTTATTCACGTCTTCGTATGTGAATTTTTGTGATTGATTGTTCCTACAATCTTCTTCGTGATTTATCACTTTAAAAATATAAAGGTTTCTATACTAGTAGTAAATATCAAAACTCTTTCTTCAAATGTTTTCAACACTATTTTAGTACAAAGCTCGTTTCTTAAACCGTTTTCCAATCTATTAGTATATACAAACCTTTACCTCACTCGTATGAGAAATCTAATTAAACGACTTAGTAAAACGAGTTGTATGAAACGCTTGCGTTTACTTCGTCGGTTAATTCTTGGACTTGTTCGATTGAATCTTTTGTGACAATTTTATAGTGGAGATCTACAGTTTGTTCGTAAATATTTAAGTTAAGCAAGTGGTTATGGGACATGAAGCTAAACTCATGTATTTACTAGCTTAGTGTAATTGACACTTCTCGTTGATCATGGCGATCATCTTTGTGATTTAGACTAGCAATGTGCGATGTCTCTTTGTCTGCGAGGGAGACTAAACCCCGTTTTGTGGAGTTTCGACTCAAATTGGTGGGGTAGCAACCCATGGTCTTCGGGTCGTTTGCGGAGCTTCGGCTCAATTTGTGATGGTTAGCAACCATGGAATAAGCATTCCGTTTGTGATACACCTGTTGGTGAGCTTTATGCTCCCGTTTGTGATAGGCCTTCCCCCCTTTTTGTGATTTCTAGATTTCTTGAGACGATTTCTAGAATTTGTGCTTCACCAATTTTCGTGATTTCCATTGATAAGTTTTATCAATATTTGTGCATTGGTGAATTTATGTGTCATTGACTTTTGTGATTGACATTGATATAATCGTCAATATTTGTGGTTTGGTGAACGAAATAAGGAGTATGACATTTCTTTGATTCTTGTGTAGATTTTTGTGATATTGATTAATCCCTTGTTGATTTTCAATTACTTATTTATCACAGCTTGGCATTGTGATTATTATACGTTTAGTCATATCTCTTATTCTATATCATTTCATCTGATATTTATAGCTAGACTGATCCGTTTATTATTTTCTTATTAAATAATACTCGGGTCAGACCGAGATGTTACAGGTGCTTCTGCTTGACTTCTCTTCTGGGGTTATCATCCTGACTTTTGGTTAACTACTTAGATTAGTAGTTTATTTTGTTGTATACACTTGAGATATGGACTCATAGTTGTATTCTTTTGTATAGCACGTGTTGCTATTCTTTTGTATTATTGTGGATCTTTTTGACCGCTACTCTGATATACACTTTTATGTGTAATATTCATATCTATTTCCGCCTTTGTGATATGAATTGTCTGTGACTGATTTGTGTTATGTTTATTTCTGTATTTGTTTCCGAAGAATTTATACAGCCACCGTATAGTAGCTTTGAGTTTGTATCGGTATGTCGGATTTCCTCTTGAAATAAAATGCATGTTTTACTATCTGACATATCGGTGCTCGCACAAAGCAATTACATGGATGGTCGCTCATCAACAGTCTTATTCTCCGTGCTAGTCGACAGCATTACTCCGTAGTGTTCTTGGCTAGCGTGGGTATAGAGGTGGGGCGTCACAGCTTGGTATCAGAGGCAAACTTCGGAACAATATGGAATATTATAACAAGGATCATCGTCCTAAGTATTTCTTAGGAGTCGTGCTTTAGGATTTAATTCAGGTCTTCGTACCGTCCTATCCTATTTTCATTTATGATTCCTTGTTTTATCTATCAAGATTGCTTGATATTTATTTTGAGAATAACTTTTCTCCTTCTTTCTTTTCTAAAGGAAGGGAAATGGTTCGTTCTAGCAGTCCTAGCGCTGGTCAATCCAGTAGACCTTCTCTGGATGGCGCATTCATGACTGCCCAACAACTTTTGGGTCTTGTAAAGAATCAAGAGTTTATCTGTGCTTTGAGTAAGAACCTCGAAATGGTTCTACCTTTGAAACTTGAAGTTTCTTTCAATCAGCTTGTGGATGTTACTCTTCTTCATGGAGAGGTTGGTAAAGGAAGTGTTTGTGATATTGGGACTTCCAGGAAGAGGCATATTAAGTTCAAGAGCCGTAATCCCAATAAGAGAGTGAAGCAAACTACTTTTGTAGCAGAGACTCCAATCCCTTATCATGGAGGATGCTTCAATTATAATTCTAAGGACCACTATGCAAAGGAGTGTCCGGAGCCACTCTTTTGTCGCTATTGCAGAAATACAGGTCATCATATTTCTGTCTGCCCCATACTTCAAAGCAAGAAGATGGTGGAACAAGAAACTTCGGCAGCCAAGACTCCTACCCCAAGTCGTAAACAATGCTACAATTGTGGTTCCACGGACCATTATGTAATTAATTGCCCGAAACCCCTCTATTGCCGCTATTGCAAAGGCTCGGGTCATTATTTATCTACATGTCCCAAACTCCCTAGCAAGAGGGAGGGAAAGTTGAAAGTCGTGCAAGCCCCTTGTGCCACTTCTCTTGGTCAAGTTATTTTACATTCAATCCTTGATGGCATCATTTATTTCGTGACCTTCTTATTCGAGTTCCTTTTGATATGGGTTTCATCTCATTATTTTTATATCAAAAGAACTTGTCGATTCTTTTTCTTTGAATATTTTGGGCTTGATGACTTCTTTGAGGATTGTGAATCCGGATGGTAGATCCGCAACACTCAATTTGTCTTTATTGATGTCGAAATTATTTTATGTGCTTTTTCTGTCTAAGCCGATTTTTACTTAAGCTTCGGAATTTACTTTTGTAAGGATTGGCTTAATTATTACGAGGCTATATCCTTTATCCCGTGTGGACTATTCATCTTTGACATTTTCAATCTGTTAAGCAGATTTCTATTTTTCCTTTATGATTTTGATTCCAACTTGATGGCATCATTTTATTCCTTAAGCCCACTTATAAGGAAAGTGTTATTTCTCTCATTCATGTAGTTTGAGAAATTTTTCGGTATTTTTGAGCTTGTCTTAGGATTATCACCTAAGTAATCTTTTGTGTGGTGCTAAGGTCTTTTCAGTTTGACCTTACCACCAGTTTTCATTTGCTACAAGTTGCGGAAGTTAGCATTCCACTTACTGCATTCCGCACTTGTTATGATTCCTATGAATGAATTATTGTGTCATTCAGTTTGTCCAGCTTATTTCATCCATTTTAGGTATCGAGCATTCTATCAATATCTCGATGATTCCATTTTTTTGCATTTATTGATTTTGGATGAAAACAGCAATTTAAAATTTTGCAAAATCTTTTTCATAAGATTTATTTAGAAGTATAACTGGATTTTTGTTCTTAAAACGAACAAAGAATATTCTTAGAAGTTTTTGAGAAACTTACTTATCCTATAGAATATGATTTTGTGATTGTATTGCCCATTTAGTGTTTTAAGAATTCTGGTCGATGCGCTTGATCAACGTTATCGATAGAAATTTCCTAAACGCTTTGATGAGACAGTCAGACACGATATATTGACTTGTAAAAATGTAAATTTTTGTAGAAAGATTATTACATAAAAATAAAAATGTAATTTTGAAAGTTTTAACTTTTCGGGAAAGAGGATTATTTAAAAGAACTTTTCCTTTCGATACTCTTATTCTTGTGATTCCAGAAGGGGAACCAAGACTTTATCTTTTGTACCAATGCATATCGTATTGGTTTGGATGCCATTCTCTTGCAAAATATAACGTACTATCACTTGTGCTTCTAAATCATTAAAGCCGATCGAGGCTAGGTATGCCACTCATGATCTAGTGCTCGCGGCTATTGTTTTCGCTTTTAGAATTTGGCATCATTATTGTTAGGGGAGAAATTTGTTCTCCACCTCGATCATAAATCTTTGGAATATTTATTTTTTCATAAGGAACTTTATGTCGACTCGAGTTCTTGGCATCTTATGATCTTGATATTCTGGAAGTCGTGTTACCAATGCGCTTTGTCGTAGGCAACAAGTTATTGTTTCTATGATGATATCTGAATGGAACGATCTCGAGATCTTATCCACTTGTGAGATTCGAGACCGCGTATCCGATTTATATTCATCATTTGTTTTATGTAACCTTGAGGCTCATCCTTCTCTTTTAGACCGCATTCTTGAAGCTCAAAGGCTAGATCCCGAATTGGCTCTTCTTGGCCAAAATATTAAGGATAAAATTGATATTGAAGGTTTGAAAGACTTTGATATCGATTCTCGTGGTGGCATTCGAAAATTTGGTAGACTTATCGTGCCAAATATTAGTGATCTTCGTAAAGATATTTTAGAAGATTCTTATCATTCTAAATTTACCATTCATCCCGGTAGTAGTAAAATGTACGCGGATATGAAGCGACTTTATTATTGGGAGGGAATGAATATTGACATCGCTAACTCCGTTAAGCGTTGCATGACTTGCCAACTCGTTAAGGCCGAACATTAAAGGCCCGGTGGGTTATTGCAACCTTTAGAAATTCCAATTTGGAAGTGGGACCAAATTTCCATGGATTTTAGAGATGGCCTTCCCCGTTCTCGTTCGGGTCATGATAGCTTATGGGTGATTGTTGATAGGCTTACTAAATCTGCCCATTTTATTCCCGTTCGGTCTAACCGAACCGTTCCTCTTTTGGCCAAACTCTTTGTTAAAGAGATTGTTAAATTACATGGAGTCCTACTTCTATAGTTAGTGATTGTGATCCATTGTTTACTAGTGGATTTTGGAAGAGTCTTCAAAAAGCTTTGGGAACGAAGCTTAATTTTAGCACCGCTTATCATCCCCAGTCCGATGGACAAACCGAGCGTGTGAATCAAACTCTTGAAGATCTTCTTCGCGCGTGTGTTCTTGATTTTGGTGGAAGTTGGGAAGATCATATTTCACTTGTTGAATTTTCCTATAATAATATCTTCCAATCTAGTATTAGTATGGCACCTTTCGAGGCACTCTATGGAAGGCCAAGCCGATCTCCTTCTTGTTGGCTTGAGGCCGGTGAGAAGCTGATTTTAGGTCCAGACTTTATTCGTGATTCCACAGAGAAAATTGAACTTATTCGTCATAGGATGAAAGAAGCCCAGAGTAGACAAAACTCCTATGCCGATAACCGGAGAAGGAAGTTAGAATTTTCTGTGGGAGATTTTGTGTTCATTCGTGTTTCACCTATGAAGGGTGTTGTACATTTCAGTCGATCGGGAAAGTTAGCGCCTCGATACTTTGGACCATTTCCTATCGCTGAACGTATTGGTTCCATGGCTTATCGCCTTTTATTACTGGCTCAATTTTCTGCTATCCATGACGTGTTTCACGTTTCTCAACTTCGAAAGTGTCTTCGAGATTCCGATTCTATTCTTGAGCCCGGTGTTGTGGAAGAAATTGAAGTTTCGCCTAATTTAACTTATGAGCAGCATCCTATTCGAATTATTGCTTCGGAGGTCAAACGTCTTCGAAATAAAGATGTTCCGCTTATGAAAGTTCAATGGTCTTCAAATCCTAAGGATTGTTCTTGGGAGTCTAGAGAGTTCATCAAGCGATCACATCCGGACTTACTTTCCCGTGCTCTTTAAGGTGAACCTTTTATTTCAAATTTCTTTTGCGTTGAATATGCTTTTATGGTTGTTACTTTATATTCTCTTCTTAAATATTGCGAGGACGCAATTTCTTTAAGGAGGGGAGTCTGTAAAACCCCGCATATTTATCGATTTTTATATTTAAATATTTTATTTAAATATTTTGTCGATACTCGGAATTTAGTCCGAAAAGCTACTTTTTGCATACGGTCGAATTAGGACTCGGGACCACTCCCATTAAGTTTAAAATGCCGTTTGCGACCTTTTTGAGTATAAGCTTCGATATGTTTGGAGAAAGTTGATTTTTGCTACTTTTTCACTTTGGGTTTGGGTTTGGGTTTGGGTCAGCCCTATGTTTAACTTATACTCAAATCTGAGCCACTCCTCCCCATTCACCCTCACTTTCTCTTCTTTTCAGTTTTTAAAGCATCAATGGTGGGAGAGATGGGAAATTAAAACTCCAAAACCCTAGTTTCCTTTTGCAAATCAAGCTTTAGCTTCAAACTAATAGAAGAACCCATTGGTAAGCTTCTCTTCTTCTTCTCCAACTCTTTCTCTCTTTGATTTCAGAAAATTCCTAAACCTAATTTGGGAAATGTTTCTCTTTTTATCTTAGAATCAAGCTTCTTGAGTTGTTGAATTTGAAGAGTGGTTGATTCTCCTTTGCGTTCAAGCTTCATCTTCATTTGTTTGAGTTCAAAGGTGAGATTTTTATCTCACATCTTAGTCTATAACTATCTTCGATTGTTAGGTATGAATTCCTAACACTTATTCGTGTGCATTTGCTTTTGGTTTGGATTGATTTGGTGAAAATTCCATTTTTTAGTGTTTTGGGTTCAATTCATTAAAAATCATAGCTTTGATGTTCAAATGTGTTTTTGGTGATGCAACGAAGAGCTCATAGGGCCGGGTAGTCGATTGGCGTAAACCCTTAGCGCCATTGCTCGATGGTTTGCAAATTGAGGGAGTTTGCACCTCTTTTGAAATAGGGTAGGAAGTGCAAGTATACAGGTTCGGCCGACCGAGCTCAGGGTTCGGTCGACCGACCTGCTACCCAGGCACTTCCTGCCTCTGTTTTGGAAGTGCTGGATACAGGCTTCGGCCGACCGAGCCCCTGGGCCGGTCGACCGACCTGGTGCCCGAGCACTTCCAACCTCTGGTTCGGTCAACCGACTCAGGGAGTCCGGTCGACCGACCTGCTCCTATCTGCCAACTATGCCTTTTTCCCTAGTTGTTTGAATTTCCAACTTTAATCGATTCATGTTGTTTCCTATTTGTTGTTATCATGTATCATGACCTTGATGACTCCTTTTTAGGGATTTTTTGAATATCCATTTCGATGGATTCTTTATCGATTTCTTTGGATTTTATTCACGTCTTCGTATGTGAATTTTTGTGATTGATTGTTCCTACAATCTTCTTCGTGATTTGTCACTTTAAAAATATAAAGGTTTCTATACTAGTAGTAAATATCAAAACTCTTTCTTCAAATGATTTCAACACTATTTTAGTACAAAGCTCATTTCTTAAACCGTTTTCCAATCTATTAGTATATACAAACCTTTACCTCACTCGTATGAGAAATCTAATTAAACGACTTAGTAAAACGAGTGGTATGAAATGCTTGCGTTTACTTCGTTGGTTAATTCTTGGACTTGTTCGATTGAATCTCTTATGACAATTTTATAGTGGAGATCTACAGTTTGTTCGCAAATATTTAAGTTAAGCAAGTGGTTATGGGACATGAAGCTAAACTCATGTATTTACTAGCTTAGTGTAATTGACACTTCTCGTTGATCATGACGATCATCTTTGTGATTTAGACTAGCAATGTGCGATTTCTCTTTGTCTGCGAGGGAGAGTAAACCCCGTTTTGTGGAGTTTCGTCTCAAATTGGTGGGGTAGCAACCCATGGTCTTCGGGCCGTTTGCGGAGCTTCGGCTCAATTTGTGATGGTTAGCAACCATGGAATTAGCGTTCCGTTTGTGATACACATGTTGGTGAGCTTTATGCTCCCGTTTGTGATAGGCCTTCCCCCCTTTTTGTGATTTCTGGATTTCTTGAGATGATTTCTAGAATTTGTGCTTCACCAATTTTCGTGATTTCCATTGATAAGTTTTATCAATATTTGTGCATTGGTGAATTTGTGTGTCATTGACTTTTGTGATTGACATTGATATAATCGTGAATATTTGTGGTTTGGTGAACGAAAAAAGGAGTATGACATTTCTTTGATTCTTGTGTAGATTTTTGTGATATTGATTAATCCCTTGTTGATTTTCAATTACTTATTTATCACAGCTTGGCATTGTGATTATTATATGTTTAGTCGTATCTCTTATTCTATATCATTTCATCTGATATTTATAGTTAGACTGGTCCGTTTATTATTTTCTTATTAAATAATACTCGGGTCAGACCGAGATGTTACAGGTGCTTCTGCTTGACTTCTCTTCTGGGGTTATCATCCTGACTTTTGGTTAACTACTTAGATTAGTAGTTTATTTTGTTGTATACACTTGAGATATGGACTCATAGTTGTATTCTTTGTTATAGCACGTGTTGCTATTCTTTTGTATTATTGTGGATCTTTTTGACCACTACTCTGATATACACTTTTATGTGTAATATTCATATCTATTTCTGCCTTTGTGATATGAATTGTCTGTGACTGATTTGTGTTATGTTTATTTCTATATTTGTTTCCAAAGAATTTATATAGCCACCGTGTAGTAGCTTTGAGTTTGTATCGTTATGTCAGATTTCCTCTTAAAATAAAATGCATGTTTTACTATCTGACATATCGGTGCTCGCACAAAGCAATTACATGGATGGTCGCTCCTCAACAGCCTTATTCTCCATGTTCGTCGACAGCATTACTCCGTAGTGTTCTTGGCTAGCGTGGGTATTGAGATGGGGCGTCACATTCCAGTCCTTTTTTCCATAACCTGGATTCAAAAGCTAAAAACTTCCATTTGGCACCATGGTTTCGATAGGGTAATAAGCCTTTGCCTATGAGGCAAAAGATACCTGAAATTTGCATGAGTTTGATCACTTTGATATAATATGTGTATAAATATGGTATACATTTATGGGAGAACTCACTGTAAAACCTCGATTGCTGCAACTAACAACTTCGACATCGGTACTTTCTCCTGTCAAAAATAGATGTTCTACCCTTCTCCAGTCAATCGCCTCACGCTCCTTTGTTTCTTAAGTAAAATCAGTTTATTTAAACATTATGTAGCACCCAGTCTAGTTTTGGTCCTTGGAGCATATATTGTATCTTTACCTTCATATTATTTTATCCATTAAGTTTTACACATATTGAAGCACACTATAAAGAAATTGGAAATTGTATTTAGACGACCTAAGAAAATAGTTATGAAATAAGTTCGAATGAAAAATATTTAAGTATCTAGTGTTATCTTCCAAATGAGACAGATACCAATTAATATCAGTTGACCTTCCTTAAAATGATTTCTAGAACATTGTATCACCGAAAATCCTAAGCATTACCTCTTGTTCTGCAAATACCATAATCGGCTTCTCGCTATGAAATTCAAGAGCACCTTTATTCACACTGAAACTATCTTTTTCGATTGGGTGCGAAATTTCCTTCACAACTACCACCATTCTGCGCACACGCACAAAAGAACAAACAGTATAACAACATAAACTATTGTAACATATGAATTTATGATGGAATACTTTATAATATGCATGCCTAAATTTGTATTCAGTTCAAAAAGGCAAAGAAAGCTTATGTTTCACAAACCAGTTTAGTGCAAACCTTTATTAGTTCAAATATTAAACAGTGAATACTGGATGGCTCCCTTACAAACATTAATTTTGCACTGTATGCATCTGCAGCATTGTACATGAAAGGCATAAACACAACTGCCACATAACATGAATAAAGACGCGGCATCACATATTCACAGAAATAAACTATTTTGCGATAATATATCATAAATATCTTTTGTCAATCATTTATCGTGCTTGATATATCTGGATACCAAAAGAATTTAAATATGCATTCATTTCAGATATAAGATGACAGTTTGCGATGATTGTCATAATTATGCAATCGTTGTGTTTAGAATTGTCATTTTGAAAGCAACAAAATACATACCTCTGAGTCTTGTGTTTATAAGTACTTCTTACTTTAGTTGGCTCTGTTGATATGTTACTCTAGCTGTTGCATACTAGATATTATCTCTGTGTGAGCTAATACTCTCTCCATCAACACCACTAAACACTAATGATGCTCAAAATTAAACTCCATAACCGTTTTTTCTTCAATGGTATTAGGGTGCTGCAACTATATTGATTCTGACTTATAAGTATGCTATGAGAAAAAATGATTTAACTTTAAATGGGCAACAACAGAAGAAAAAGAATATTGGGGTGTATGGTCCTAACCTCAACACCATCAAAATACTTATAAATGGATTTTAATCAAATTTTGAAGGAATTTAAAAAAATTCCTATAATTGAATTGAAGTTGATAGCTAGCTAAAATGAGATTCTTCTGAACCGTAGTTAAATGATAAAATAATTATAATTGTAGTTAAAAAAATTCTAAGTAGCCAGAATGCTTGTTTATGCACAACACTACATGTTACTGTATGCTCATACTTTGATCGTACAATACTAATTTATGTATGGAGAAAGTAGAAACCACGGCAGAAAAGAAGCATAAACAACAAATCGAAAAACCTGTTATCATGACATGAAACTTGATCGAACTTAGTGAAACGACGGTGCTGTTTTAATTTTCCCAATAATTCCCAGGTTGGAGGGTATTCATATTTGTATTTATAAAATGGAGGTAATTAATAATGGAGGATTTTTCAATGTAATTTGATTTATCGCTCAGTTATGAATCATGCAAATTACCATAACTCCCACATTAAGAAACCGTCACTCTTTTCAAGTACACTAAATTGTATTAATCAGATCGCATTCTCTTCAATAGAGCGGTAAACGATGCAATCTATACAAAATGTGTATTTACTAGTAAGCATCTACCTAATTTTGCTAGCTTCGCTGACGGCAGACATGCTACCATAAAGTAAAATCGATTTCTATCCACCTAACAAGCTTTTTCATAAAAGAACAAATTATTCCTAGGCAAACAAATCTACAAGTTAAAATTATATTCCAACATTGGTTTAGAGACCATACATTCAAATCGTATCGCTTTACAATAAAATCTATGTCAAAAAAGCATTGAAGGATATCATAAGTGATATTTCATTAATTCTAAGCTTTCTATTCCACCCTTCTATATAAAAATTCACCTCGAGCTTAATTAGGTTTTCTTTCTTCAATTATAGTTTACTTGCTTGTGTTAACTGGAAAATAAACGCCCTCTGTTGCTAACCTTGAAGGTAATACTTGGTTTGCCTTTATACTGAGTTTAGTACATGCATTATTTTGAACATGGAACACTTAGATATATCTAAGCAGATCCATTACAAGGGAACAATACACACATCAACATGTGATACTTTCAAAGTTCAAAAAACATTAATCAATTATTATCTGCAAGCATTCTTAGCCAGATTAAAAAATTACAAGCATATTAGTATTTAGAAAAGTTTATCCACAAGCTATAAAGTTACCATTAAACACTAACTTCATAATACCAAAAAATTTCAGGCCATAATCTCTCACATCTTATCTCCATTCTACACATTAGTTTCGAAATTATACTAGTAATTTAAGAATAAAAAAATACTAGTAGGAGGAGTCATGTCAACGTGTTCTTATTGAGTTAGATTCATATCTTATGCCAGTAACCTAAAACAACTAAAACATGGTGACACGGTCGAGCTAGGGTTTATGTAGACTGACGACGAATAAGCGAATTATGGTCTGTATTTGATTTATAAAATCAATATTGAACCATATAACTCCAATATAGTATCACAAACAAAGTATAAAATCCATACCAATTTAGGGTTTGTGTAGAATCTCAATCGAATGACAACAGATTAAAGGGGAAGTCGATCAACTATGTGGAGAGGAAAGAGTAGTGCGACGACTGTGATGTAGGAGAAATGAATCGACGATCATGATTTAGAACTTTGTGAATATTTCTAAAGATAAGAGGAAAAATTGAAATAGGGGAACTTGAAAAGGTAAAAAACGTAACAATGTTTTACAATTGGCGGCAAGAGAGGCAAATTTTGGTGCGTTGAGTTTAACATTGGTTGCTCTTAATTTCCAAACGCAGCTACCAAGTGCAACCAAATCCATATTTTATTGTAGTGATTTAACTTTGAATAAATATTGATTACTCACATTTTATCAAATTGTTTAACTTCCTACCAACATTCATATGTAACAACGCTTCACTACATCTACTTAACTACACCAAATCTTTTCCGTAGAATTTGGTTCTGGCAGCACTTCCTTCTCTTTTTCTCGCTCTGGAGCTTCACGAATTTGATTCGCCTTCTTGATAGGTTCGGCCACACCTTCATCTTTCCCTTCCTCCATCATGTCTTCACTTCTTGATGTTGAACCGTGTTTTAATGGTATTCTAAAGTCTTTGGCAAAGTTTGTTTGTGTTTTAACTTTATTTGATATGGTTTTGAAAAAGTTACAGGAAATGGAAGAGAAGAAGAAGCTATTAAAGAGAGCTTCAAGGAGGAAAAAGAAGAAGAAGGTAGAAATAGTGTGAAAAAAGTGAGAAAGTGGTTGGTATTTATGGAAAAAAAAGTGGTAAGTTACCAAAATATCCCTTTACCAAATTACCAAAATAACCTTACTTATAAAGTAATCTAATTTTTTTAATACTTAACATCACATCTCAAATCATTACTTTATATCATTTTCACTTAAGTATTAAGTAAAGAAAGTAACAATTATGTTTCTTTGATTTGATGTTTTACTTTTTGACTTTTATACTTTTTGTCTTTTTATGCTTACTTTTTGTTAATTATATCCTGGAATTTTATAAATATGTTTAGTAAAAATAAACTTAATTAGAGAATTAATTAATACTTATACTATTTGAATATATATTTCTATATAAGAAAATAAAGGTGCGACGACGTTGCGACAACTTTTAATCGATAAAACGTTGATTTTCGACAAAATGTTTTACGGTCACATTTTGACGTTTTAGTTAAACTATTTACTTATGTAAACCAAATTTAAAAATGAACATTTTACTTTTTTAAATAATTTAAAACATGTCTCTTTATATTTTAAAATCATATTTAAATAATATCAAAATCTCTAATTTTACAGTGTATGTAAAACTGACAAAATGCGACAAAATTTGGTTGTTTTTGTAAAACGATTATTAACCTACTAATAAATATTTTAATATACTTTTATTATCTTTATTGAATGTTTACAATAAGATTTATCATTTTTAAATAAATATTTAAACCTATTTATTTAAGCATTTATTTATTTTTAGCAAAACTTATCTTTTGTTGATTTGTTCTAAAATCCGAATTTATACTTTTTAAATTATTAACTATAAGAAAAATTAATTTCTCTATTATTATCTATTATGTATACCTTATTTATATAAGTTTTAAACCTTTTTATATTTAAAACAAACGAAATCTCTCATTTCGAAGTAGCATAATTGTTGCTTGCTCGGTCAGGGTGGAAAGTGGCGAAGGCTTGTCTGAAGTGGAGGGTTGGCGGCACTAAGAAGAAAGGAGCAGGGTAAAGGAAATGCAGGGCTCGGAAAAATTTATGATGGAGGAGGCGGCCAAAATTCGAGAAGGCGAAGCAAGCTTCGGTGGCTATTACTTGGCCGAGGGCGGCTATTAAGGTGATGGAGATTTGGCGAAGGGGCGGAGGTGGGTTTGGCACCGTCAGGTGGAGTGGTTCTCTGCCGAGGTTGGGTCCGAGTTGTTCAGTAGGAGGATATGGGGTGGCGGATGGTCAGTGGGGTGGTTGATGGATGTTGTGCGGAGCATGGGGAGGAAGGTAAGAGGCAATGGAAAGAGACGTAGGCGGATCCGGGTGGTGGAAATGGCGGGTCTGATTGCTTGCATGGACGGAGTATGGGATATGGGCGGCTGTGGGTAAGGGCAGTGTCACGTGTGAATGCGCATGCTCAGGTGAGGGGGCAGGTGGTTCTGGAAGGTGGTGGGTCAGCAAGGATCTCGGTGGAAGAGAGAGGTCGAGAGGAAGAGGTGAGAGCGGAGAAAAAGGGGAAGAAAGGAAGAACAACTGTCATGGACAAAATATATATAAATGCATAAAAGTTATTATATATTTTTTCTCTATGAATAGGAACAGAATGAAGTAAAAATGAAATAAAGGGAAGCGAAGGGAAGAAATGGAACGAACCAGAACAAATTGAAGTGGTGAAATAGTGAAAGTCAAATAATAAATTTCTAGGAACACAAAACAAGTGGCCATTCATTTTTAGCCGTTTGACAAATTAATGGGCACAGAATATTCAAGAGACTCAAAATGGGTGCCGATATGACTAATCGCTACGCAGATTCCGTCACATACTGAACGCTGAAACACACAATGAATTTACTACGGAGATCAGCACGACAAGGCAAACAGAATCGTACAAAGATATGAGTGACACGACCAACCTATTAAAACTCGATATTCGCTGCCAAAGATGCTACTAAAACTTTAGAAATAATATAATTGGAGCTATATCAGTCCAAATTCAGCGAAACCAATTATAATATCTCACTCAGAAAATGATTTACATTTTTCTTATATAAAAATATTCAGATTTCAAAAATATTTTATTTCCATCAAATTAAATAATTTTAAATTTAAATTGAGATTTCACAACTAAATAAACTTTTATATTTTCCAATGAAAATCTGACACTTGCTACGTTTAAATATACGTCTATCAAATCTCAAATTTTCATTGCTAAATTTTTTTTTAAGAAAAATTTAGTTAATTACGTTATTTAAAATAATTAAACAATTTGGGTCGTTGCACTAAAACTTTTAAATTCGAAAAAACTATGGTTATTAGAATCCAATTGCTAAACTCTAATTAAAAATAAATGGATTTCGAAGAATTTTATAATATCAGAAATACGGATAATTCTGCAAAAAAATTTGTTTTAAAGCTTAGAGGTCTTAGAAATTTTTTAAAAATTTAGAGTAAGAATGTTTTTGTTAGTATTAAAATTAAATAAGAAAATATTCTTTTCTAATTGCATAAAATAAACAAAATAGAAGAAACTAGACAACTAAATCTAGGTGAGCGCAACGTTCTCACTAATTTTAAAGAAGAGCTTAGTTCTATTTTAGAAAAGGAAGAGGTAATGTTAAACAAAGATCTAGAATTCAATGGATTAATGGAGGTTATAATAATACAAAAAATTCCATAATATGGAAAATGGTAGAAAACGTAGTAAAAAAGATAAACTCAATTTTTATGAATAATGTAGAATTGGTTAATCAAAAGGATCTTAATGTGGCTTTTTACTAATTATTAAAGAGATATATTTGGTACTAAGAGTAAACATAGAATTAACATTAGATGGAATGATATTTATCCTATTGATTCTAGGATTGACCTTTCTGAGTTTGATAATCCTTTCTTTGAAGAGGAAATTTTGAAAGCTATTAATGATTAAGCGCCAGGCCCAGATGGGTTCCCTATTTTATTTTACAAATTATTTTGGGATGTTTTAAAATTTGATTTAATTAGTATGTTTAATGATTTTTATAATGGTAAGTTACAACTAGGAAGATTTAATTTTGCAAATGTAATTTTATTACATAAATAATCTTTAATTAACTGCTCAATTAAGATTATTTCAAAAGTTTTAGCTAATAGATTTAGTATAAGAATGAATGATTCGATTGTAGCTTTCATTAAGGGTAGAAATATCATAGATGGTGTGGCTGTTGTTCAAGAATACATTAATCATTGCTGTAAAAATAACATTAATTGTGCTCTTCTTAAACTGGACTTTGTGAAAGCTTTTAATTCGGTTGATTGGGATTTTCTAGTTGATCTGTTACTAGCTAGAGGTTTCAGTCATAGATGGATTAGCGGATAATGACTTTGCTTAAAACGGGTAACTCCAGTATAGTGGTTAATGGTATTTTAGGTAATAAAATTCAATCTAAATGAGGTTTAAGGAAAGGTGATCCTTTATCACCTCTGTTGTTTAACTTAGTCGTAGTTTTAGCTAAGATAATTAAAAAAGTGATTGATAATGATCTTTGGGGAGTATTAGTAGTGAAATCTTACGTAATGGTCTGTCTGTCCTTCAATTTGCGGATGATACCTTACTATTTACCTCTCATTTGCCTAATCATGTCATTACCTTCAAATTTATATTATATAGTTTTGAACTTCTTTCAGGTTTAAAAATAAATTTTGATGAAAGTTCGGTTTTAATTTTAAATGATTTTGAAAAGGTTGAAGATTCAGTTGCTAACATGCTTAATTGTAAAACTATGAATTTTCCTTCTGATTATCTTGCTTTTTTGATTAGACTAACTAAACTTAAACATGATGATTGGCTTATTATTATAGATAAAATTAAAAATAGAATTTCTAATTGGAATGAGAGATTTTTATCTAGAGCTGGTAGATTAGTTCTCATAAATTATGTTTTGTCTTCCCTTCCAATCTATTGGATGTCTATACATCTTTTCAAAGATTAGGTGATTAAAAAAATTGAAAATAAGAAGGGACTTCTTATGGAGTGGGAACAACTCTAACAGCAGTATTAAATGCATAGTAAATTGGAAAACAGTTTGTAAATCCAAAAAGGAAGGTGGGTTAGGAGTCATTAATTTGCCTAATATGAATTTGTCTCTGTTAGGTAAATGGTTATGGAAATTTAAGGATACTAGATAACCTTATTTGGAAATAAATTATTTCTAAATATTACTATAATGATAGTAATAACTTATACCAAATTACACCTTTAATTATTAACACGTTGTCTACTTTTTGGAAATCAGTTATAAAATGTCATGAGATTTTTGACCTTGGTACTAATACATAGTTCATTCAAGAAATAGTACTTCTTTTTGGCATGACCGTTAATTTCTGTTTTACCTCTTATGATAGAATTTAAAGAGCTTCACGAAATTTGTAACCTTAAGAATGCTTTAATTGTAGATGTTTTTTCTCCCGAAAATGACCCCCTTGGAATTTTAGTTTTAGTAGAAATTTAGTAGGTACAACTCTTAGGCAACTTTTTTTGTTTTATGCTAGATTGAATCTATATAATATGGATGGTGAAAGTGATAATATTAGCTGGGAATGGGATAGGAGTAAGAAATTTACTTCTAATTCTTTTTATAAATTTCTTAATTTCTCAGGCGTAACTAATAACTCTTTTAAATTTATTTTGAAAACAAATGCTCCTCCTAAATCTAAAATTCATATGTGGTTAATCATGCATGGAAAACTAAATACTATAGAATTTTTAAAAAGAAAAAAAATGCAAATTGATAATAAATGTTATTTTTGTAATCCGCATTTAGAAGGTATTAAACGTATATACTATAGTTGCAATGATACTTACTACATTCTGAATAATACTCTCAAAATCTTTAACTTTAGTCTTACAACTAAAATTACTGATTGTGACTACTATTAGAATAATTTTATATTTAAGTTTAAAATGGAAAATAAATTTTTACTTGATACTCTATTCGTTATAATTTGTTGGTATATTTGATTTGAGAGAATTCGAAGAATTTTTAATAATAATAATAGTCATTTTAATAAATTGATTTTTATAAAACCTTCATTTTATTTTAATTAGATCTCAAATCCTAAATATAAATAGCTAAAAATAATCGTTTTAAAGAATATTTTAATAAGGTTAGTAATAATATTGAGTTATTTAAACATAAAAACAATATTTTTGACATTAATAATTGTAGCATTAACATTTTTTCAAACTTAAATGAGGATTTCGCTGATTATCATAATATCCTTTTGATCAAAGGTGCATAAGGATAAGTTTTAATTTGTTTTAGTTTGTTTTTGTTTAACTTTATAGATTTTTAACTTCTTTTGATCATGGATCCTTTTTTAGTCTGTTTTCTAATTTTTATTCTTTTCTGTCCTATTAACTTAGCTTTTATATCTTTACTTTTATTTCATTAATACATGTATATGTATATAAATTTCATTTATGTAAATTTATGTGTATTATTCTTATAATTTTCTTTAGTTCATTTTACAGATACAGGTATTGGCCAAAAATGGTGTTAGATCCTTTTTGTAGGTTCATAGGATTGCTAACGGCAGGATTGCTATTTTCAGTGAAAAGTTCTTCTTGGTTCTAATACATATTCAGTGTGGCATTCTACTTTCTGGATGATTCACTTTTCAGCAATGCGCTCTTTCCAATTCTTCTGAGTCTATAAAGTGGCATTTGTCATTCCAGATCATTCGTATTTCCAGTTCTTCCAAGTATGCAGCGTGAGTTTCCTTCTCAAATGGAGCTGTTTTCAAGTATCATTGGCGAGATGGAGCTGTTTTCTAGTACCATTGGCGCTGAGTTGCTTCATAGATTTTTTTAGGTACTTCTAACATCTCAATACCGGGTGATGGCCTTACCGGAGCTCGATATTAAGGTGTAATGGACGGTGGCCTTGCCCGAGCTTATTCAAGGGGTACCCGAGTTCTTTTCTTTGTTATTTGTACTATGATTAGCTACCTATCAAGCAAGTTGGCAGCACTTTGTCTTCTGTGATATATACATATTTACATGTGTGTTCTCCTTTATTCTAGAGGATCATGCATTTTTCTAACAAAAAGATTATAACGATAAAAAATTTAAATTTTTAGAGCATACGAATCACCTTGTGGATAAATCTTTTATGGAGAAACTTCCAGTTAACCATAGGAAATAACTTATTTAACTATAAATCTTGCTGTAAAGATGAATTACTAACAAAGCATTTGTTAATTATAAAGCATCTTTAAGCGTAGTGGGGGAAAATATAAGGACAAAACCAGGTTTGGGGAGGAAAGATGGTGGCAATCTTTGCATCACATTGAGCGTAAACATATACTTTATCTCATGCATAATCCATTTATTACATTTCATATTACAAATCAGTTTTCATTGCAAGTTCTTTCCTTTACGTTTAGCAAAACATTTTGAACAGTTATGACACCATCAAATTTTAGTGCCGAGGGAGACTCGTGTTGCTTTCATTTCCTCAAAATTTCACAATTTTTAAAATTTCACATTTGTTTTAAGAATTGCATGCTGCATACGGAGTAATTTGCATTTCATTTAGGCATATGCATTATGTACAAAGCATTTTAATTTTTTTCTAAATAAATTGTATGATTTTGTTTCAAATTAGTTGAGATTGATTTATTTTAAATAGACATGACAATGTAGTTGTACTACTTTAGCCATTTGATGGAAATTTTATGAATCACTTGTTTTAAATGGAAAATAAATGACAATTTTAAGTTACATAGGATAATAGTAAAACTGGTATATAGGCTGACTTATAAATGATAACTACGAAGTACACTTCAATTGTTGTCATTGTTTAAAAAGTGGTAAATCTAAAGTACATGTGTTAATATTTTAAAATTTTAAAACTAAGAGATGCTAAGATGATTTGTATTACTCTATTCTCTCTAAAAAAAACTAACATTAGTCATAGTAACAAAACCCTAGAGTATCCAATACTACTAGTACATCTAACATTGATGTGCACACCGACCAAGTTCTATCTCAGTCTAACGTATAACAAAAGGCAATGCATAGGTAATATACCTTTTATTGACATGGTCAAAATTCATTTGCACAATTCACCAAGCTCTGCTCCATTCTCACGTAAGCTTAAAATACAGTGACTGGGCGGTATATATTAGCCCATGGGTTAGGTTTATGTGTATATAAACATATGTAAACAACAACAGCAACAACATTAATAGGTAGATAAATAAATAAAGAGTAAGTAATTGAAATCCAAGTACTTTTCCTGTTTTGTTAATTTGAACCTATTATACAAGTAAAAAGAGAAACATCACTTCGATAGCTTTCACAATCGAATAATGAACATATTTCATAGTTGCACTATGCTTTCAGCTGAAACTACTGGTTAAGATAAAGTAGAATATAATGAAACTTTATTTTCTATTAGAAGTTTGCTATTAGTTGACAAATTAAAATATCTATATTTTGATTGAAACTTGTGTACATTGTAATGTTGTACCTATTTAAAGATAAATCGATTTCTCATTTGAAATAAAATTTGCATTCATGCGGCCGCATTAGGTGCATGACATATTGCATTTGGATTTTATGGATAGAAGCCATAGAAAACCCTCATAAAAACTAATCGTTCTATTAGGAATACCTAGGTTTAAAGAGTTGTGGCATACGCTAAGTCCGACCGTGTTTCTATATGAAAGTGTGGCCAATAAATTCAGTTAGATTTTTCGATGACAAATAAAATTCTAATGTGGGGTAAATTGATAAAATCAAACAATGTAAATTTTAAACGGCCTATTTACACATTTTTAAAATTCACTACGTAGTATTACTTGGTATTTTTATTTCATTCTTTGCATATTCTTGAGTTTGAAAGAGTGAAAAAAATTATTAAAGAATTGATTCAAAAATGCAATTCAACTTCAAATATCGATTAATAAGAAGAAGCTGCACATAAGCGCACGAAAGATGTTGTAACTCAATTGGTTTTGCAAATATTCATTTTATCCATGAATACATCTTGAGATCACTAGAATAGACATCTTGGCATAGTTTTATTTTGTTTCGTATTGGCATATATTTTTAATTTTAATTTTATTGTTTTAGCATTAGGGTTAGAAGTTTAGCATTCTATCTTTTCTGTCTCTTTCAACTTTTTTACTTAGTAATAACAAAAATCAAAACTTATCTTATATTATATATCTTATTAGCGGATCTCTCCCAATATTTTTCTAATTTTCTCAATATTTTAGAATTAAAATACTATATTATCCTTAATTCACTCAATTCTTAAGCATCATTCATTTGATGATCACTCCACCCAAGTTCAAATCTCACTAACCTCAATTTATCTAATATATTTTAAATCAATCGATTCTCATAAATTCCCTTTATCTATCCTCATTTCTTTTAATACATTTTAGAATAATGAAGATCGATATATTGTATTTCTCTTTTCTCCCTTTAGGCCTCCTCTTACATTAAAATTTGTATCAACACATCAAGATGAATCATTCATTTTTTTTGTGGTTATTTTAAATAATTAAGCTTGATCAGTTTTTATATATTACTGGTCCAAATTTTCCTATCTTAAACTGTGCAATCTTATTACTTGACCTCTCTTAATATATTTACAATTTTTCTCAGAATTTTAGAATTAAAACACTCCCATCTTCTCAGTTCACTAAATTCTTAAGGATAACATATTTAATGAGCACTCCCCTCAATTTTGAATCCCACGAACCACATTTTATCTAATATATTTCAAAAAGTTAACTCTCATTGATTCACTCTATCTAAAACAAAATGTAACTTGGAATCCCGCAATAACCATTTTATCTTATACGTTTCAGAATCATGAAGTTCAATAATGATGTTTTTCTTTTTTTTCCTTCAGGTCTCTTCTTAACATAATTTATATCAAAATTCAATTTCAGATCTTACAAACTTTTTGTGATTATTTTAAATAAGCAAGAATGATCCATTTTTTTTATTCTATTGGTACTATTTTACTAAAATAAAATATTAGTGGTGAAAATTAAATATCATTAAGCATGTATAGTAAAATAGTTAAGAGCTAACTTTGTGACGCCCCACCTTTATACTCACACTAAGCAAGGACACTACAGGGTAAAGCCGTGAATTAGTACGAAGAATAAGGCTGTGAGGAGCGACCATTTGTGTATTTTCTTTGTGCGAGTACCGATATGTCAGATAGTATGTCAAAACTGACATATCAAATACAAACTCAAAGCTATTACACAGTGGCTATGTGGCCTTTAAAAACAAATATAAAATAAGCATAACATAAATCAGTCATAGATATTCATATCACTAAGGCGGAAACAGATTTGAATATAACGCAGAAGTGAATATCAAAGTAGTGGTCGTATAAGATCCACTACATCACAAAAGAATAGGTACAAGTACTAGACAAAAGAATATGTATACATCATGGAGTCTCTATCTCGAATGTGTAAAAAAAACTACTAAGCTAAAGTAGTTAGCCAAAAGTGATAAGCTAGTCCCTACTAAGAAGTCAAGTGGAAGCACCTGAAACACCTCGGTCTGACCCGAGCATTATTTAAGAAGAAAAATAATAAACGGATCAGTCTAGCTATAAATATCATATAAAATGAGATAGGATAAGAGATATGACAAACATATATATGATAAAAACAAAAATCATACAATATCTCAAATTTTCTCAAACACCAAAAAGAATGTCATATTCTTTAATTTTATTCAACAAACCATAAATATTGATAGAGCTTATCAATGAAAATCACAAAAATTAGTGAAACGTAAATTCTAGAAATCAATAATTAGAAATCTCGAAAACACAAAGGGGGAGGCCTATCACAAACGGAAGCATGAAAACTCATCAACATGTGTACCATAAACGGGATGCTAACCCATGGGCCGCTAACCCATAGAGTGGGTATAATGATGTAGTACAACAGTATGCCTGAGGAACCAGAAATTCAAATAAGCTGGAACAACGACATAGTACAACGATACGTCCGATGAACCGAACTCCATAAAACAGTAAAAAAAAACCATAGATCACTAGCCCATAAAAATGAGATGAAGCTCAATAGAACGAGGTACAGTCCCCATACGGACAAAAAGACATCGCATATCGCTAGTCTAAATCTTAAAATGATCGTCATAGATCAATAAGTGTAAATCAACCTAGTAAATAAATGAGTTTAGCTTCATGTCCTATAACCACTTGCTTAACTTAAATGTTTACGAACAAATTGTAGATTTTCACTCGAAAATTGCCACAATATTTCAATCAAACAAGTTTAAGAATTAACCAATGAAGTAAACGCAAGCATTTCATACCATTTGTTTTGCTAAGTCGTTTAATTGGATTTCTCATACGAATGAGGTAAAGGTTTGTATATACTAATAGATTGGAAAACCGTTTTAAAAACAAGCTTTGTACTAAAAGATATGTTGAAATCATTTTTGTGAAATAGTTTGAGTATTTACTACTAGTATAGAAAACCTTTGTATTTTAAAGTGACAAATCATAGAAACGGTTGTAAAAACAATCTATACCAAAAATTCACATTTGACGACGTGAATTAAACCTATGAAAATCGATATCAAATCCATGAAATGAATATTCCCGAAAATACAGAAAAGAAGTCATCAAAGTCGATAATAAATGACAACAACTAACCGAATCAACCAAAATCGATAAAATGGAAACCCATATAAAAATAGGTTAATTGGCTGAATTTAACAGCGCAAGATGTCTGGTGGTTTTCCCGGACGTTTGAGCTAAAGGTCTAAAAATTTTCTTCTAGATTGCTCGGATGTCTGGGAATAACCTCAGACGTTTGAGCTAAGGGTCTAGAATTTTTATTCCTTTGCATCAAACGTCTGAGTGTTTACCCAGATGTCTGAGCTGAAGCTCAAGGCAAAATTTGCTTAGGCCATTGATGGCTAAATCAACTCGGAAGCGATCGAATAAGCAACGGTGGCTAGGGATTTATGCCAAGCAACAATCCAGCCCTATAGGCTCTTTAATACACTCCAAACAATATGTCCAAACATCCATAGTAAGATTTTTCATAGATTTTGACTTCAAAATACCAGAATTGGAAAATTCACCAAACCAATTCAATTCAAAAGCAATTGAACATGAAATAGATTTTAGGAATTCATACCTAACAACAATGATAGGTATAGACATAAATGTGAGTTCAAGAACTCACCTTTAAACTCAAAAACAAGGAATGAGAAGCTCTAAAACAAAACAAGATCAATCTCTCTTTAACTTCACTTCAAGAACCTTCAATCTATGATCAAATGAAAAGTTTTTCCAAAATTAGGTTATAGGAAAAATCAAGAATTGAAGAGGACTTGAGATGGAGAAGATGAACAGCATGATTACTTAAGCTTCTCCTTGATTTTGAAACTTGAATTTGAATTTTCTAAGAGAACTAGGGCTTAAGATTTTTGATTTCCTCCTCCCACCATTTTTCCTAGAGCTTGAGTGTATTAGGAAATTATGAGAGGAATGAATGAAGAGGAGAGGAGTTAAGTTATTTGATAGAGGAGTTTGGGTTCTCTTATTGGGTTAGTGGACTAGAACACAACCCAAAGCCCAAACGAAATACCAAAATCCTAATCAACTCCAAACATATCAATGTTTATACTCAAACAAGTTATAAACATCGTTTTGAACTCAATGAAAGTGGTCCCGAGTCGGGATTCGACTGTTTATAAAAAGTCACATTTCGGACTTTAATTCAACTAATGATGCTATATTTAAATAAAAAATTTAAATATTTAATCGTAAAATATGTAGATTGTTACATACTCCCCTCCTTAAAGAAACTATATCCTCGTAAACTTAAGAAAAAAATAAAGAGTAACAACCACACTAAGGCATAACAACACAAAAGAAAATTTTGAAATGAAAAGTTCACCTTAAGGAGCACGAGAGAGTACGTTCGGATGCGTTCGCTCGATGAATTCTCTGGATTCCCTAGAACAATCCTTAGGATTTGCGGGCCAATGAACTCTCACAAACGAACATCTTTATTACGAAGGTGTTTAACCTCCCTAGCAATGATATGAATAGGATGTTGCTCATAAGTCAAATTAGGTGAAACTTTAATTTCTTCAATAGCACCGGGCTCAAGAATAGAATCAAAATCTCTAAGGCATTTCCGTAGTTGAGAAACGTGGAATGCATCATGAATAGTAGAAAATTGAGCCGGTAATAAAAGGCGATAAGCCATGGAACCAATGCGTTCGGCGATGGGAAATGGGCCAAGATATCGAGTGCAAATTTTTCCAAACGACTGAAACACACAACACCCTAAATATGTGAAAAATTAATAAATATCAAATCTCCTACAGAACAAAGTCATTCTTTTCTATGGAATCATGAATAAAATTTGGACCTAAAACCAGCTTCTCATCGGCTTCAAGCTAACACGAAGGAGATTGGCTCGGCCTTCCGTGGAGTGCCTCGAAAGAATACTAGATTGGAAGTTATTGTTGTAAGAAAACTCGACAAGGGAAATATGATCTTTCCAACTTCCATCAAAACAAGAATACATGCATGAAGATTTTCAACTGTTTGATTCACACGCTCTATTTGTCTATCGAATTGAGGATGACAAGCGGTGCTAAACTAAGCTTCCTTCCCAAAGCTTTGTGAAGACCCTTCCAAAATCCACAAGTAAATAATGGATCACGATCACTAACAATAAAAGTAGGAACTCCATGCAATTTAACAATTTCTTTGACATGAATTTTGGCCAAAAGAGATAAGTCTGGTTGGACCGAATGGGAAGAAAATGGACGGATTTTGTAAGTCTATCTACAATCGCCCATAAACTGTCATGACCCAAATGAAAACGGGGAATACCGTCAATAAAGTCCATGGAGATATGATCCTACTTCCAAACTGGAATGTCTAAGGGTTGCAATAACCCACCAGGCCTTTAATGCTTGGCATTTATGAGTTGGCAAGTCATGCAACGCTTAGTAAAGTTAGCAATATCAGATTTCATTCCATCCCAATAATAAAATCATTTCATGTTCGCATACATTTTACTACTACTGGGATGAATGATAAATTTAGAACGATGAGAATCTTCCAAAATGTCTTTATGAAGATCACTAATATTTGACACAATAAGTCTACCAAATTTTTGAATGCTTCCACGAGCATCAATATCAAAGGCTTTCAAACCATCAGTCTTATTTTAATCCCTACAACTTTAGCTAAGAAGAGCCAATTCGGGATCTTGCTTTTGAGCTTCAAGAACGCGGTCTAAAAGAGATGGATGAGCCTCAAGGCTACATAAAACAAGAGATGCACATGAATCGGATTCATGATCTCAAGCCTCATAAGTGGACAAAGTCTCGAGATCATTCCATTAGGATATCATCATAGAACCAACTACTTGTTGCTTACGACTAAGGGCATCGGCAACATGATTTACAATTCCAAGAATATAAATAATATCAAGATCATAGGATGCAAGGAATTCGAGCCAATGTTGTTGACGCAAATTAAGTTCCTTCTAAGAAAATAAATATTTCAAAGTTTATGATCGGTGTAGAGAACAAATTTCTCTCCTAAAAGATAATGACGCCAAATTCTAAGGGTGAAAACAATGGCCGCGAGTTCTAAATCATGAGCGGCATATCAAGTCTCGGAAGGCTTTAATTGCCTAGAAGCATAAGCGATAACACATTCTCTTTGCATGAGAATGGCTCCTAAACCAACATGACTAGCATCGGGATAAACAATCAATTCTTGGTTCCCTTCGGGAATAACAAGAATAGGAGCATCGAAAAGGAGTTATTTTAATTTCTGAAAAGCAGCTTCACATTTTTCTGACTAAATGTTCTTAACTCCCTCTTTGTCAAACTAGTAAGAGATACGGAAATTTTAGAAAAGTCTTTTACGAAACGACGGTAATAGCCCGGCAATCCAAGAAAGATGCGAATTTCTATCACACTCTCCGGTCTCTTCCAATTTTGAATCGCCCCAATCTTTGAAGGATCCATGAAATTTCGGAATCAGAAATAATATGTGCTAAAAATTTCACATGGGATTGCCAAAAGTGGCACTTAGAAAATTTTGCTTTCAATTGATTGCTCTTAGGGGTTTCCAACCCAATTCGAAGATGTTTTTCAAGCTCCTCCTTGGTTTTATAATAAACAAGAATATCGTCTTTAAAGATGAGAATAAATCGATCAAGGAACTCTTTGAAAATTTGGTTCATAAAGTCAACGAAATAAGCTGGAGCATTCGTTAAACCAATGGCATAACAAGCCATTAATAAGATCCATAACGAGTACGGAACGACGTTAAAGGAATACTATCCTCTGCAATACAAAGCTGATGAAAACCGGTTGCTAAGTCTAATTATGAAAAGACTCTAGCACCGCAAAGTTGATCGAATAGATCGTCAATCCGAGGTACGGGATATTTATTCTTGATGGTAAGATCATTAAGCTTACAGTAGTCAACACAAAGCCTAAGTGTACCATCGAATTTCTTCACAAAGATAGCTGAAGCTTCCCAAGGAGAGGAACTAGATCGAACAAACTATTTTGCTTACAATTCGGATAATTGTTTACGCGTCTTCTCATTTTCCTTATTGGACATACGATAAGGAGGACGGGTGATAGGTAGAGCTCCAGGGATTAGATTAATTCTGAAGTCAATTGCTCGCTTAGGTGGTAATCCTAAAACGGGCTCAAAATATATCGAAAAATTCACGAACAACCTGAATGAGGGAAATGACATCTTCCTCATCATCATTATCGTCATCATGTGGATTTAGAGAATATAGGAATTCCATCTAATTGGGATCTGAATATTTAAGAACAATAAAAATTTGCTTAACAGATTGGGAATGTTGAAGATGGATAGTCCTCTCGGGACATAGGATGTGGGCTTCATATTGATTAAGCCGTCCTAAAATCATTCTGAAACCTAAATAACGCATAACATGCAAATCAACATGGAAAGCATAATCACATAAAACAATTTCAACATCCTTCAAAAATAAACTAAGTGTTGCGGATCCACCAACTAGATTCGCAGTTCTTAATGAAGTCATCAAGCCCATAACATTTAAAGAAAAAGTATCAACAAGTTCTTTTGATATAAAAGAGTGAGATGCACCCATATTAAAAAGAACTCGAATAGGATGATCACGAAACATAGTATTGCCATCAAAAATAGAATAAGAAATACCTTGACCAAGAGAAGTGTACTTAGAGCTTGCACAACATTCGGCTTTCCCTCTTTCTTACTTTGAAGTTTGGGACATGAAGATATAAGATGATCCGAACTTTTGCAATAGCGATAATAAAGGTGTTTCAGACACCTATTTGCATAATGGACCTTAGAACCACAATTGTAGCATTCTCCACGGCTAGAGGTAGGAGTCTTTGCTACCGAAGTTGCTTGCTTCCCTTTCTTATTGGTATTAGGGCCTTTGAACTTACTATCGAGTTAGCTCTTCTTTTTGTTTTTGAAGTTCTTCTTGGCACCCACAATTTCAACATCACTTTCTTTATCGGACTCTTCAAGTCGAAGAGCGATATCTACTAGGTGATTGAAAGGCACTTCTAGTTTCAAAAGTAAAGCCTTTTGAGGTTCTTATTCAAACCATAGATAAACCTTTGATTCTTCTTCAAAGGAGAATTAATATACCCGACCCCATATTTAGAGAGGGATTCAAAAGTTGCAACATAATCGATCATAGAAGATTCACCTTGAACAAGGTCAATAAAGTGTCGGGCTAAAGTTACTTTTTTAGCTTTCGGCATAAACTTTAATTCAAACCTTTTCCGGAGTTGCTATCAAGTAAGATCTTCTTCAACAATTTTCGAAACCAAAAGCTTATACCAATCTAATGCCCTCTTCTGAAGCATGCTAGAAGCCACATGGACTTGATGCAGATCCATAAGATTCATGCGAGAGAAGATGCGATCGCATGTTCTAAGCCAAGATTGGACTTCTATAACGCTTTCAGAACCCTTGAATGGTCTTCCACCCAAATTGGTATAATCATCGCACAAGCGTGCAAATCCGAATTTAGGATGAGTGGGCTCAAGAATGGATCTGGCAGCTTGGGCATTCTTTACAAGATCCAAAAGCTGTTGGGCAGACATGAGGACGCCATCCTAAGGAGTAGCACTGGATTGACCGACGCTGGGACGGCCAGGTATAACCATTTCTCTTTTGTAAGAAAAAGAAAGAAGAGGAAAAAGGTTATTCTCAGAATGAATATCAAACAAACTTGATTGATAAACAAAGACATCACAAAAGAAAATAGGATAGAACGGGTCCTAAGACTCAAATTAAATCCTAAGGCATGATTTCTAAGAGAGACTTAGGACAATGATCATTGTCATAATATCATATATTGTTCCAAAGTTTGGCTCTAATACCAAGCTGTGGCGCCCCACCTCTATACTCACACTAACCAAGGATGCTACTGGGTAATGCCGTCAATTAGTATGAAGAATATGGCTGTTGAGGAGCGACCATCTTTGTAATTGCTTTGAGCGAGTATCGATGTGTCAGATAGTATGTCAAATCTGACATATCAAATACAAATTCAAAGCTACTACACAGTGGTAATGTGGCCTTCGGAAACAAATATAAAGTAAGCATAACATAAATCAGTCACAGATATTCATATCACTAAGGCAGAAACAGATATGAATATAACATATAGGAGTGAACATCAAAATAGTGGTCATATAAGATCCACTACATAACAAAAGAATAGGTATAAGTGCTAGACAAAAGAATACATACACATCATGGAGTCTCTATCTCAAATGTATAAAAAAAACTACTAAGATAAATTAGTTAGCCAAAAGTCAGAGGCTAGTCCCTGCTAAGAAGTCAAGTGGAAGCACCTAAAACTTCTCGGTCTGACCTGAGTATTATTTAAGAAGAAAAATAATAAACGGATCAATCTAGCTATAAATATCATATAATATGAGATAGGATAAGAGATATGACAAATATATATATGATAACAACAAAAATCATAGAAAATCTCAAATTTTCTTAAACACCAAAAAGAATGTCATATTCTTTGATTTTATCCACCAAACAACAAATATTGATACAGCTTATTAATGCAAAATCACAAAAATTGATGAAACATAAATTCTAGAAATCAATAATTAGAAATCTAGAAAACACAAAGGGGGGGCCTATCACAAATGGGAGCATGAAAACTAACCAACACGTTTATCATAAACGGGACGTTATCCCATGGATCGCTAACCCATAGAACCGGTGCAACGACGTAGTACAACGGTACATCCGAGGAACCTGAAACTCAAATAAGCCGAAACAACGACATAGTACCACGATACGTTCGATGAACCGAACTCCATAAAATGGTAAAAAAAACCATAGGTCACTAGCCCATGAAAAATGAGATCAAGCTCAATAGAACGAGGTACAGTCCCCTACGTGGACAAAGAGACATCGCATATCGCTAGTCTAAACCTCAAAATGATCGTCATAGATCAATAAGTGTAAATTACATCAAGCTAGTAAATAAATGAGTCGAGCTTCATGTCCCATAACACTGGCTTAACTTAAATATTTACGAACAAATTGTAGATTTCCACTCGAAAATTGTCACAAGATTTCAATCGAACAAGTCCAAGAATTAACCGACGAAGTAAACACAAGCGTTTCATACCACTTGTTTTGCTAAGTCATTTAATTGGATTTCTCGTACGAATGAGGTAAAGGTTTGTATATACTAATAGATTGGAAAATGGTTTTAAAAATGAGCTTTGTGTTAAAAGTAACGTCAAAATCATTTTTGTGAAATAGTTTGAGTATTTAATACTAGTATAAAAACCTTTGTATTTTAAAATGACAAATCATAGAAACGATTGTAAAAACAATCTATCACCAAAAATTCACATTCGACGACGTGAATTAAAACCATGAAAATCGATATCGAATTCATCAAATGTATATTCCTAAAAATCCAGAAAAGAAGTCATCAAAGTCGATAATAAATGACAACAACTAACCGGATCAACAAAAATCGATAAAACAGAAACCCACATAAAAATAGGTAAATTGGCTGAATTTAATAGGGCCAGACGTCTGGTGGTTTTCCCAGACATCTGAGCTAATGGTCTGGAAATTTTCTTCCAGATCACTCAGATGTTTGGGATAACCTCAGACGTCTGAGCTGAGGGTCTATAATTTTTATTTCTTTGCATCAGACGTCTGAGTGTTTACTCGGACGTCTGAGCTGAAGCTCAGGGCAAAATTTGCCTGGGCCATTGATGGCCAAATCAACTCGAAAGCGATCGAATGAGAGATGGTGGCTAGGGATTTATGCCAAGCGACAACCCAGTCCTATAGGATCTTCAATACAATCCAAACAACATGTCCAAACATCCATAGTAGGATTTTCATAGATTTTGTTTTCAAAATACAAAAATTGAAAAATTCACCAAACCAATTCAATTCAAAAGCAATTGAACATGAAATAGATATTAAGAATTCATACCTAACAACAATGATAGCTATAGACATAGATGTGAGTTCAAGAACTCACCTTTAAACTCAAAAATAAGGAATGCGAAGCTTTAAAACAAAGCAAGATCGATCTCTCTTCAACTTCACTTCAAGAACCTTCCGTCTATGATCAAATGCAAAGTTTTTCCTAAGTTGGGTAATAGGAAAAATCAAGAACTGAAGAGGAATTGATATGGAGAAGATGAAGAGCATACTTACCTAAGCTTCTCCTTGATTTTGGAACTAGAATTTGAACTTCCTAAGAGAAATAGGGATTAAGAATTTTGATTTCCTCCTCCCACAATTTTTCCTAGAGCTTGAGTGTATTAGGAAATTATGAGAAGAATGAATGAAGAGGAGAAGGGCTTGGGTATTTGGTAGAGGAGTTTGGGTTCTCTTATTGGGTTAGTGGGCTAGAACACAACCCAAAGACCAAACAAAATCCCAAAATCCTAATCAACTCCAAACATATTAATGTTTATACTCAAACAAGTTGTAAACATCATTTTGAACTCAATGAAAGTGGTCTCGAGTCGGGATTCGACTGTTTGCAAAAAGTCACATTTCGAACTTTAATTCAACTAACGATGCTATATTTAAATAAAACATTTAATTATTTAATCGTATAATATGCGGGTTGTTACATAACTCTTAAAAATCATTTATAACATAAATAGCAATAAATATCAACAAAATATAATGATTAGTAAATCTTTATATTTATTCATTCTAGAGGCATAGATTTCATTTTGATGAAAAAATTTCCTCAAATTATTGTTATATTTTATAAGATATTTTTACTTTTAGAATTTTGTTTTATCTATGTTAGATTTGAATTTACTTTGCTGCTAAGTTCTCTCAATACAAATTATGGTGAAATGTTTGCATGTGACATGTTGAAAATTTGAATTCAGATTTATTAGTTGTTTAGTCGTAGAAGTTATTATTTATATTGATATATTGTATATTAGTTGTCATCTTAATTATAAACTCGCTAAGTTGTTAGAATTATGTTTAAAAAGTTGGAATTCTACAGTTACTTCTTTATATCAATTCCACATTAGATTAGTTTCAATTATAATTGTAAACAAACTAAGCGGTTACAAATATGTTGGAAATGTGAAATTTTAATTGTAAACAATCTTTTTATTGTCTTTTGAGATGAATTAAAATCCACTTTTTCATATCAATAGTAGAATGAATGTGAATGTTGAAACGAACACTATCAACGAACTATTTATTATATATAAATCTATTGGTCTTTATTGGAATATAGTGTGTGTACTTTTTTCGAGTAGAGCTCTAAACCTACAGGGTTGGCGTAGTTGGTTGATGTTCTAGACCGTGAGACCAAATGTTAGGTGTTTGAACCCCGAAAGTGACAACCTTATAACGACCACCTGGAGTATGTGTTTGGCAGACACATACTTTCATTAAATTTACATGTGAATTTGTTCTCTAGGTAATTCAAATACAAAGTAAAGCTTTCATTTTGATATCTTGAAGTATTGAACTCATGGCCTCTAGAACTTCGGTCTAGAGTGTCTTGCCACTTCCCACTAGAGCAATCGATCCTTGACTATATCATTTGGTTTTTGCAAATGAAGAATTATGATATATTCTTTTATATATTATATGTGAATCTCACTTTCAAACAACATTAAAATTATTAGTTTCTTCCATAAATTTTTGAAGTAAACTCTCAACTCTCATAATTCCGTATGAATTCGGCTATTCACTATGTTCGTAGAAAGGATCAGATGCCTATATTTAGGCTGTCAGATAATAATTTTGTAAGACTTTAATTATAAAAACAGTAATAAACATCGATAATAAGTGTGCACATATGCACAAATTTCATGCACAAATATGCACGAACACTATACAAGAGTGCAGTGATAACAACGCAGTAGAAACGAGAAGATGAATAAAAAAACAAAAGACAAGTTTTAATGCAGAAATTCAAAAATAAAACAATCAAACCGGTTTTGAGAAAATTTCATCTGAGGCCTTGCGTAATAATTTCTTTAAGACCTTATTTCAAGTCCCACAAGATACAAAAGACAATGATCTGCATGAGATTGTGATAGTATGATTACTTTGTAATATGAATATGCTTTGATTTGAGAATAGAACGAAGAAGAAGTTGTAGAAAAGGATTGGGAATGCAATAAGTATTTCCCTCCTTTTATAGTCTTCTTTGCAACGGTTATATCCGTTGGGTAATGTTGTGTCTGTTCGTTTTGAACTAACAGCCATATGCAACGTTTATTTTCGTCGGGAAATTGCATCCATTCAAATATTTGCAACAGCCATTTCCATAAGGAAAAACGCGTCCATTCAAACAGTCACACTGTTGAATTTAAATCATCAAAAATCTTTTTATGTTTAGCAAAAATAAAAACATTGTCCAGCCATATTGGACCCACACCCAGCCCGGTTTGGTTCGTACGGGCGGGCGGTGCACACATATGTGTTAAACCATGGTTATATAGGTCATCCCTCTTGCACAAAATTACTTGAACTTAAGGGCCAATATAGGTTGATGGGAAAGAGTAAATACAAATGAAAACTTACTCATTTTTTATGATGTGGTACTATATCTTCGTTTACCTATGCAATTGTCTTTAATAAATTTAAATGAGGTGTCTTCTATAATTTTGTTTCATTATTTTCAATTACAAATCAAGAGTTGCTAGAAAAAAGCTTCGTGGAACGACACATAAACATCATAAATTTATCATGCTTATAACTTCTTTGCATAGATCTCTGATGAAATTGTAAAAGAGACAAATATTGATAGCTATTAAAGTTCATAACTGAAGGAAATGACTTGGATGTTCAAAATAAAAAAATTAGTTTACAGAATGTTGTTGTAAATGCTTAGTATTATTTATGTAATGTTCTTAGTGAATATATAATAAATTCTATGTTGTAATGCCCTACAATACATATGTTATCCTATAGTGTTTATTTCTCTTTTCTATAATTAGGAATACAATATGGGATTTGTCTTTGTGACTTTAGGTAATAAAGAAAATAATGTTATGTTTTAAATATCAAAGTATTAATACTTAATGTTCATTTCATATTACATTCTCAATGCAAAAAATAATATACACTATGATCTTTTGAATTTTTTAGTGTTTTTCTAGGATTCCCATTGGAATTATAATAATGACATTTAAATTATCATTTTCGATAATTTATCATATTATGTGCGTAGCATGAGCTCATACTAGTTTTTTTTATATATAATAAAAATGGTATTTTATTCAAGCAGAGCATTCAAAGTAAATCAAAAACTTTTATTTATTTTGTAATATCAAAACTAAGTTCATATTTATAATTCGTGATGTGGTTATTTTATTTGAACTTGTTTTTTATTTTATTTCAAATCAGTCGCACTTTTATTTCTACTCCGCTGTTTATATTTTATTTGAGATCTATTGATGTGTCAAGAGATCAATGGTTCTCTTTAGTTATCTCTACTATTATTTTTCTGATATTAAAAGTAATAATTAATTTAAATGGAATCCTCGTTTTGATGTCTTAAGGGTGATGTCCCGCCCCGAGACCCACATTAACAAAGAGTATTATTGGGTAATACCATTTGCTAGTGCGGAGAATAGAGCTAGTTAGAAGCGACCATCTATAGCCTTGTCTTAAATACCTATTGAATACGTCGACAAATGCTCTATTTTTTTCCATCTCAAATGGATCGATACATCCAATAAATACTTACAGAGCTATAGGTGGCTATAGAATCTATCAAAATAAAATACAATAACTCGAATGTAAAACACATCACAGAACAACAGATAATCATATATACATACACATATACATATCAGAATAGCGATAAAAAGATTACAACAAAAAGATAGTAGAAAAGTCCACGTGGAAGCAGAACGGGCTAAGTCCAAAGGTACCTAACTTGAAACATCTCGGTCTGACTCGAGTTTTAACTCATTACCTCTAGAACATATGTTTGTTTAAAGTATCATACCACAAACCAGTTGAACTAATGATCTTTTAACTTTAATTTGAATTGCAATGCGTAAATAAGATCAATTTTCTTACTTATTTTTATGTTCTCCTATTTCTGATAAATTGGTTTTATTTATTGTTTGAAATTTAGTTGTTTTTTTCGTTTTTTAGTAGATTTCATAATCCCTCAATTTCGTTTAACACATTTAAAGTTTAAATTAATGTTAATGATTAATAAGTTCCTTACGAACTAAATCCATAATCGCACGTATTACAATTGTGCATTATGCGCTTGCAGTGCTACAAATTGCACCATAGAAACGGTCGAGTCAAAATGGGTTGGGTCGAGTTTGACCCAACCCATTTGTGACCCTTTGTTTTTTATCCATTTATGACCCAACCTATTTATGACCAAATCCACTTAATAAGCCGGTTACCCATTTAAAGATTTAAATTTAATTTGATTAATAAAAAACAAATAAATATAAAATAATTCTAATTTTAATTTTTGTGTTTTGAATTCCGATTTCTAAGTACAACTGTCAATCCCCTTTGAGAACTATAGTGTGCATTAACAATACGAAGTATCCGAGTGTTCCATACTGTCCGTAATTTAGGTGGGAGTTAATTGGTCTCTCCTAATTCCAATTTAATACGAAGAAGTTATTGCAGCTTGAAAAAAAAATAACGGCTTCTGAACTAGGCGGAGTTCAAATATGAGGATGTGGTAGCATGTTACCTAGTTCAAATATGAGGATGTGGTAGCATGTTATTTTCTAAGTACAACTATCAGTTCCCTTGGAGAAGTACAATGTGCATTCACACGATGAAGTATCCGAGTGTATAATATTGTCCGTAATTTAGGTGGGAGTTAATCGGTCGAAGTCTCATTTGATTCCGAGTTAGAACGCGTAAGTTATTGCAGTCTGAACAAAAAAAATAGCGGCTTCTGCACTAGGCGAGGTTCAAATATGGGGATGTGGTAGCCTGTTATTTTCTAAGTACAATTGTCGGCCCATGGAGAACTACAGTGTGCGTTCACAAGATGAAGTATCCGAGTGTTTCATACTGTCCGTAATTTAGATGGGAGTTAATCAGTCGAAGTCTCTTGCCTGATTCCGAGTTAATATGAATAAGTTATTGCAGTCTGAACAAAAAAAATAGCGGCTTCTGCACTAGACGAAGTTCATATAGGGGGATGTAGTAGCGTGTTATTTCTTAAGTACAACTGTCATTCCCCTTGGAGAGCTACAGTGTGCGTTCACACGATGAAGTATCCGAGTGTTCCATACTATCCGTAATTTAGATGGGAGTTGATCGGTCGAAGTTTGCCTGATTTCAAGTTAGAACAAAGAAGTTATTGCAGTCCGAACAAAAAAATAGTGGCTTCTACATTAGCCTATTATTTTCTAAGTACAACTCTGAGCCTTCATGAAAAACTACAATTTATGTTCAAAATTCTTATTTTTTAAATTTATATTAAAATTTAATGTTTTTAATAAATGAGTAAATGGATTATCCATTTATAACTCTTTTAAAAATGGATCAACCCTACCGATAACCCATTCAATAATATTCATAAATGGATTGACCCAACCCATTTATACGTAGGGTAAATGGGTTGGGTCATATTTTGATGGGTCTACCATAGATCAACATGTACTAAACATTGATCACATGAAAGTGTAATACAAATAAAAAAGTACCAAATGGAAATATGTGTAGTGCATCTCTAATGAGGTTCGGAAGCATGATATAGACACTCAGCGTCAACTACTAGGATTGAACATGTAGCTCACCAATAGAAATCTCATGATATTTCATAATTAACATACGATACGAAATGTGATAACATTTCAAAAATATTTCACAGCTAATAACACTTCTATAATATAAAACATTTTCATAATTTTTCACAATCAATATTCCACGGTTAAAAGGAGTTCAGATTTGAACAACCTGGGGCATTTTTTCAATATTTTAAACTTGCTATGAGATGCACCAAAAAAATTGCTCTGTCCTAAAAATCAAAAATAATTTCATTATTGCCCTCCTCGTGCAATTTTTTTCGGTGAGCTACTACCGTTTTAGGATTACTTTTGCGATCAGATCTCTTTGGATTTGGTTTTCAGTGGACCGTCTTTTCTTAGATGTTGTCGAATTTATTTTGAATGTTGGTAATGTTGGGAAATATTGTGGTTCGAGAAGAATTGGATGGCATTTGCATGAAGATAATGTTGTGCTTCCGACTTCAATGATCTATGGAATAGATTCTTTCAAACAATAGTTCAACCCACCAGGTACAAACGGGTTATCGAACTATCGACTTTCAGGATTCAATGAAGCCTTATAACAGCGTAATCGGATTCAAAATTTGTACGTATTTGATCCGACCAAGAACACTTTACCAACGTTTATGATGATACAATTTATAAAGAATAGAATCAAGAGAGGAAGAAGAGAGCAATTCTGCGACGGTTTCTAAATTTGCAGCATCTTGGAAGCATCACAAAACAGAGCAATGGTGGCACAGTGTTTAGCAACATTGTCTGGCGTCGCAAAATGCTCTGCAAAGAAGAAGAAGAAGATTCAGAAATGAAAACTATTTTCAACGTTTTCTGGGCGTTGCTATTTATAGATGTGAAGAGGTGCCTATTCACGAAGTGTCACAACCGTTTGCAATAGTTCGCAACTGTTACGCACGGATTCAACTTAAACGTCGCGTTCTTTCATATTTTGCAACGTTCAGAAAACCGTTGCAATTTCCCGCCCTTTATTCAATTTCAGAAATTCGGTTCTGGGTCCTTAACGGGCTGAAATTTGGCCTGTTACTGTTCACATATGATCCAAAAATATTTTCGGATCCGAACCCGAAACCCATACCCGTACCGGACCTGGCCCGGTTCGGTTCGGTCGGACGGACGGCGGCGACGCGCGTGTGGTGCTGCATGAATTATCTCCTCACAACAAAGCAAACATGTAGGAGCCCCAAGTCCCCAACATCCATATGAGAAAGCTTTATTTATACAAATATATAGTAAAAGTTTCTAGCATGTGGGACTAACTTCTCTTCTTCCTCTTTACTTCTTCTCTTCCAAATCAAAACCCAAAGCCCCAATAAAATGTTTGAAAATTTTACAACAATCTCCCCCAATTTTGAAAATAAATAAAAAGGACGGCTGAATCACTAGAGTGGCTTCCTACATACCCAAGTGGGATCAAGACTATGTAGTTCTAAGATCAAGTTTTTCATCATCATGAAAACCAACACATAAATAAAAGATATCTTTTGGATTTGAACCTTTACTTAGTGTAACCATTCAAAGCCTTATCGAGATTCTATGGTGAACGAATCTTGAACCATGTATCCCTAATGATAAAACCGGAACAATCACACATGTTGATTTCCTTAGGTAAAGTGTTCTGTATTGCTCAGCACGTTAATGGCCATGTGCTTAAATCCTGGTTCGTTAGTCTACTTAGAAAGCGGTCTTACTTTCCTAGGAAACGACCTGATTTCCATACTCATATAGGTAAGTCTCTTAAGGTGTTTCTGCGATACACCTTTTAAGGTTTCTAGACTTATTAAGGATATATATCCATCCTTTATTCTTGCAGAATCCAACACTAAATATTATGGGATTATCGATTTTGTGTTCCATAATCATTCTCTTAACTTGTTGGTACCCATTGAACTTTGTCTATCCTTTTCAAGACATAAGTTAGGTTACTGTTAAGGATGATCAACCTTCATTCACAGACCTTAGTCCCATTTCTTGTGAATTTATAGAAACCATTGCCTTTGGAAGACTCTTTGTAAGTGAGTCAGCCAAGTTTTTCTTTGTTTCTATGTAGTCAACAGTTATAACTCCTCTTTTGAGTAACTGTCTCACCATTTGATGTCTTAGGCTCACATGTCTAGACTTTCCATTACATGTCTTATTAGACACATTGTATATCGTTGCTTGATTGTCACAGTTAATCAAGACTGCTGGAGATGGCTTCTTCCATAAAGGGATTTCCATTTATAAATTCATAAGCCATTCCGCTTCTTTACATGCATCTGCTAATGCAATCAATTCTGACAACATTATTGAGTCAGAAATACAGGTATGCTTCTTGGAAGCCCAAGACACAGCAGCGCCACCTAATGTAAAAATCCATCCAGTCTTAAACTTGGATTTGGATTCTACATTGTTCCAGGTTGCATCACTATATCCTTCTATCACAGCAGGATATCCTTTATAAGATAAACCATATTCAATGGTTCCTTTCAAATAAGCTAAAACTCTGGAAATAGCTTTCCAATGTTCGAACCTAGATTACTCGTAAATCGACACAATACACTTATTGCATGTGCGATGTCTGGTCTAATGCAATGCATAGCATACATAAGACTCCCAATAACACTGGAATATTCTAGTTGAGAGATGGTACGTCCAGTATTCTTTTCTAATTCAATACTAGGATCTAAAGGAGTTGGTGCTGGTTTGTCATCGTAATGACCATACTTTTGTAGAAATTTCTCTATGTAATGAGATTGAGTTAGTAATAACTCCCCCTCATTCCTAACAATTTTAATTCCCAAAATTACATCAGCCTCTCCTAGAACTTTCATATTGAATTTAGAAGATAGAAACTTTTTAGTTTCATTCATATAGGATGTATTGGAACCAAATATTAGCATGTCATCAACGTATAAACATATTATAACAATACCGTTGTTATCCGATTTGCTATAAATACATTTATCAGCATCAAACAATGAATCCATATGACAGTGCAATTTTATGACAACCCGGAATTTTTGAATGTTTTAAATTGGAATATTATTTTAAATATTTAAAAGTTAATTTTTAACTTGAATTCAATTATTATTATTATTATTTAGCAATTAAGTTATTGGATTTAATAAACTGAAATTGGGTAAATTATTGAATCTTCAGTTTTAAGTCTGTTAAAAATAATTTGAAGGCTTGTAAAATTTATATTGATAATACTGAAGATAGTAAAAGTGTTAAAATTGAATTTAAAGGTGATTTGTTCAGTTTTGAAAATATATTGTAAATCGATATTTAAAAATAGCCTTCCGAGGCACAGTCTCGAATTTTTACGAAATCAGTTACATTGGGTCTATAATATTGTATTATTATCGGATTTCAATATAGTGTTTGGAGTTGACGTGTGACCGTACGGTCTGTAAACGCGTTGAAATCTATATCGAATATAATACTGGGTCTAAAAAGCTATCTTCTCCATACGATCGAATTAGGGCTCGAAACCTTTTCCATTGCGTTCGAAATAGGGATATAACTTTGTAAACACCTAGCGGCATGCCTCAATAGTAGATTGAGATTTTTGGCTTCGATTTCACGTCGATTTGAATTTGAATTTAAATATAATGTACATATGGTTGGACGGGTCAAAATGCTCACATCAGACATTTTACACCTCAATTCAAATATCACTGTAGCTGACAAAGCCTCCTCATTCCTTCGTAACACACTTTCTTTTTTTTATAAAAAAATAATAATAATCATTTTGTAATATACAGATGAGATATGCCTGCAATACATCATCGGCCTCATTTTTTTCCTCCCAGTAAAAGTTTGGCAATGGCCGAGCTATTCGAATAAAAAAAATAACGAAATGAAATAAAATCGAGACGAGCCTTCTTCGAATCCATCAAATTGAATATCCCCTTTTTCATTTTTCAAAAAGAAATAAGAGAGTGAGAGAGAGAATCTCTCGATCGAGTCGATCGTGACTCGACGGCGAGATCGTGCATATGGAAGGAGTCGCTCGCCTGCCATTTGCGTTCGTGTTCGTGGGTGGTGTCGTTCGATTTGGAGGCTGATTAGTTGTTCGATTGGGGAAGATACATCAAATTTGAGATATGTCGTGAACATCAAGTGAAGGAGGAGCGGCAGCGACGGGGTAGCTCGAGGAGGTTTGAGGTGGAAGGGGTCGTGATGGCGCAGTGGCATGTGCGCATGGAGGGAGGGTTCGTCTCGATGAACGAGTGCATGCGATTTCAAGGGTTCGGCCTGGGTTCGCTAATAGCAGAGAGGTATGCAGATTTAAATTTTGGTTTAATTTTTGTAAAATATATATGTATATAAATTTATAGTAAGGCATGCATGCAAATTATTCTTCAAATTGAGATTTTATGTTAACCAATAAGCAAAAGTTTGGATAATCCTGTTGTGACGGTAAAGGGAATTTTTATTTTATTTTACAGAAGGAAATTTCAGTTAAGTAAAATATATATGTGTACATGTTAAAGAAATATATTTATATTTATAGTTCAGTTCGAACGTTATATGAATATTTATGCAGTAAAGTAGAAAATTTTGTATAAATAAGATTTGGGAAAAATATAGGAATTTTAAAGGGTTGTAAAGTTTATATAAAAAAATTAAAATTTAATTAAATTAGAATTTTAAAACCTATATAGATTAATTTTATAAGTATGCATATATATATAGTTTCAAAAGAAAAGTAGATATGCAGATTTTAAACTTACTAGTTATTTTAAAAATAATGTATTATAGAGATTAAATTATTTAATTTACTTATTTAATTATTTTAGTTACTGAGACAAATTTATTTATTATAGGAAGGTTAGTTTTAATTTAAATTATTAATTCAAGACAAATTATTCGTTTAAAATTAAATAAATAAAATGGTGATTAACTGTTTGATTTATTCTAATGTTATTAAATCATAAATTGTTATATAAGGTCCAAAATCATGAAGAAACTAGTCCGAATGAAAATGGATTGCAAATTAAAGATCAAAGGTGAGTTAATCTCACTCTTCTGGATTTCTATTTAAATTGAAATGGTTAAATTTAAATAATTGGTTGAACGGTTGAATTAATTTTATGTGATATATTATATATAATAGTATATATATAGTATGTTATCCCGCCTTTTTAGCAAGGCCGTGATATCAAAAGATCGACCGAGAAAAGCAAGATAGCTCGTATCAAAGATTGGTCAACTCAATATCTCAACAAAGCAAGTTCTGTTAAATGACTTTTCCTCTAAGATCCCCTACGGAGGGGGGTCCGGGGGGGGGGGGGTTGCCAACCCCCTAAGGTGGGGTGCGGGGGCAACGCCACCGCTACGGTGATCGACCTGACCGGTCAGGTCGCAGGGGTCCAGGGAGGAGCGCCCCCGGCGAGGTGCGGGGCAGCGCCCCGTCCAAAACGGTACGCGACTTAGAGCATGGAGTCTCCAATGAGCTAAAGCTTCCAACGTGTTAACGACTCACAGGAAGTCGCGACTCAAGGTTGCAGCGACCTAAGAGATATCGCGACTTAACTTCTCCAGGAGCTACAGTAAGCTCACGACTTAACTGCAGACTCCGACCTAAGATGGCTCCGACCTAAAGACTTTACGAGCTAACATGCAGACGACTTAAGCTACAACGAAGACCTCGCGACCTAAAGCATGACCGACCTAAGCGGCTCAGCGACTTAAGGCATAAAGTGGTCCAGCGACCTAAAACTAAACGAGTTAACAACTCACAGGAAGTCGCGACCTAAGGGTGCATCGACCTAAAAGTGGGATGACTTAAAGAGTTCACGACCTAAAGAGTTCACGACTTAAGGCAACTTCTATCGACCTAACGACTTAATACTTAAACGACCTAACCAATCTTGCCTCATCAAAGTTAGGTCGCTCGCGACCTAACTCCTCTCCTTAACCCATAGGTCGCTCACGACCTATCCACTCCACAAAGATAAGTCGCTCACGACCTAAAGCAGACCCCGCCTTTTCTCTTAGGTCGCTCCACGCCATTACTCCTACTGTCATTATCCCTTAAGTCGTTACTCCTTCCTCTGCCACTCCATAAGTCGCCTACGACCTATAGTCAACCCCTTTAGGTTATAACTCATCAACCCACGACCTACGACCTATCTTAGGTCGCTCACGGCCTAAACCCAGCCGACCTAACTCCGAGCTGTCCTATAAATACTCCGCTTACTCCAACTAGAGGAGGACTTTTCTCGGATTCGAAGACGCCGACACTCCGCAGTTTTCTCCATTCTTCCAACACTTCAACCATCGAAGATTCTTCATCAAGAGATCTACTTCATTCAAGAGTGATTCGAAGAGCAATTGATCATCAAAATCCTAACTTCTCTCTTCAATCGTATTGTAATTGTAAAATCATGTTGTAAAGGTGTTGTAATCGAAAGATTGTGCTGTAAAAGTGCTGTAATCTTGTAAAAGCGTGTACAAAGAAGATAATGGAGGATGTAAAGTGGATGTAGGCTGGTTAGAAGCCGAACCACTATAAAAATCTCTGTCTCTTTTACTTTTTTGCTATTTTCTTTTTACTTTGTTTCCCGTGCAGACGGGTGGTGCTTTCACTTCATCACGACCTACACCGGGTGTTAGCGTTAAAACCATTTTTACCGTTAACATTTTGGTGCTTTCACTGAGATTGAACTCAGGACCTCCCGCTTACCAAACGGGTGCTTATGCACTGCATAATAGCGGATGAGACCCTATGCACCGCATAATAGCGGATGAGACCCTATGCACAGACTGATTTAACGCTAACATAGTATATATTGGAGTGACTGATTTTCCCGCAATATATAGCGGATGAGACCCTATGCACCGCATAATAGCGGATGATATTATATTAATCCCATATACCGCGATATTCAACCTCGAAGTGAAATTGGTATTTTATTGTGCTAACATCCGTGGATGTAGGGAAACGGGTTGGAGGGATCCAACTGGATTTCTCAAAATATTTAGTTTTGTTAAAATATTCTTCGATATAATTATTTGCTATCTTGTGATGAATTATATTGATAATTGGGAATGTTGGATACTATGGTTGATTTAAAATATTTCAGTGAACGGAGTTATCAAAATCTATAGAAATGGGATTTCTAAAAAAGAAAATAAAAGAGTGAATTTTGAGTAAAATGATTATAGAAATTGGAATAGATTAAAAATGAACTGAAAAAGAATAAAAAGTGATTTTTGAAATTTGATAAATAAAATTTCAAGTGCAGGAAATGAGATTTTGAATAAACGGGAATAAGTGGTTTTAATTTTAAAACTTAAGTGATATTATTTGAAGGAATAAAGAATTTATTTTAGAATGCAAGGTTTTAATTTATTTGAAAGGATAAAGGAAGAATTTGGGAAATATGAATTGGTATTTTCAGTTAAAAGATTTTAAATCATAAGTAAGAATTAAAAATCTGAAATTAATGGTTTTTGAAATAAATGAGTAAGTAAAGGAAATTATTTCAAAATAGAGTAATTTGGAAATCAATTTGGAAATTGATTTAAGTGTTTGAAATTGGAATTATAAAGGGAAATGAGACTATGGAATTTATAAACTGAGTTTATAAAAGTGAAGTAATATATCAGTGGATATTTGAAAGAATAAATTCACGGTGGGAATTTGTTAAAAGAATGGGTAAATTTGTTTAAAATTAAATGGCGATTTATTTTTAAAAGATGGGAAAGAGAAGCGTATTTCCCTAGATAGCCAAGTACGTTTCAAACAAATTTTAAGTATAAGTAAAGAGTTTTAAGTTGTTTAAAAAGTATGTTTAGAAAACTTATTATTTTTAAATATTTAAATTCTAAAGTAAGCATTTTCTTTTAATCTATTATAGCAGTAATTATTTAAAGGTGGCTTGGTATTATGCTTTAAAAGTTAGAAATTCAGTTTTATATTGTACAAAGCGGTTTTATTTTAAATATTCTTAAAGTGTATATTTTGAATAAGTATTAAAGTAATTTTTAATTTAAATGTTTTAAAGGATATTTTATAATAAAGTGTTCAAAATTATTTTAAAAATCTAAAGTTTTTGCACCTGGTGTTTTCAATGGAAATAAATATTTGAAAATTTATTTCATGAGAAAAGTGTGGTTTGAAAACTGTTTTCAAAAGGGTTGAAAATGGAAATATGCGAAGATATTTTGAGGTTAATAAACAGGAGGAATTATTTAAGGTTGATGGATGTTTGTGAATGTTAATTGATAGTTAAATAACCGACTATCAATATTGGACAATGCGTTGATCATTTCGAAGAGACCGGGATCGGGATTAATTTCTCGAAAACCAATTCGATCTGGTTTGTACGTTTTCGTGAGGAAGACGAGTTTAGATTCGAAGATGGAGCAGTGAAGTGCAAGGGCTATTCGCTACTAATCCTGAGGATGATTTCAAATTGGATGTAGTAGGAGTAGTGTCTTCGGTTCCGTTCGAACCCAGGACAGACTTGTAGGGATGAATGCTTTCGGAACATCGTCAGGTGGACGATGGGAATTCTAAGTGAAACGTTCTAAAAGGTAACGCTTAGCCTCGAGCCTCATCAACCGGGAATGACTGAAAATCAGGGGTTATGCAGCAAGGCTAAGTGGATAGCACCCATTAGGGTGAGATCAACCCTGTCTAGATGTCCCTTTTTATTCGGCTTAGTGGTGCGGTTGCTGATCCCAACCGCGGCGTGATCTTACTCGGGATTATCCAGTAAGGGGTAGTCCCGGTCTTGTGTTGCAGGGGATTGGGAGTAATCCTCGGTATGGTGATCTAGGCCACGTACTGTGATAGGTGGTACCCCAGTGCCTAGTCATTAGTCGGAAATCCATTCTCCCTACGTGCCTTTTACGGTTTTTGTTTGTATTACCCACGATTGTGGTTAGTAGCTGGAATTTAACCATGTAACAATTTCAGCTATTTGAATAAGTATTTGTATATAGACACTATTATAATATCAGAGGATTTTGACAAGAAATGTTTTGGCTATTGTAAGGTAAAAACCCGACATGTTTATTTGTGGCGTGGTCTTACGAGATGCTTTTGTTTTCAAAAGAATTTTGAAACTTTAATAATCAAATTGAGCGTGGTTTTCTCATGCTGGTATTCCAAACTGACTCGGGTGTTATTTAACTATAATGCTCGGGTCAGACCGAGTATTATAGGATACAGGAAAGGATGCTGTGGAGCTCAGGAGACGAGCTGGATGGCGATACGTACTCCCGTACTTGTTTTAGATATTCCGCTGTGTTTTTTAGTTGTGCATTCAGTTTTGTGAGGACAGGTTATGATTACTATCCAGTTGTGTGTTATGTATACTCTGATGATGTAATGTACAAATAGATTTTTTTTTGTGTAAAGATCATTTATTATCTATTATATTTTATTCCGCTGCGATGGTTAGATTCTGATGTCGTTTTGTTTTTCTCTTCTTCTACCTCTTCTTTCTTAACCCTGATGGTTCGGTTTTCAGGCATCCAATTGTTCGGCGTTCGATATAGTGGATGTATTGATGTCGATTTTAGGGCGTCGAAAATTCGAGCTGTTACAAATTTTATCAAATTTCTCATGCCATTGCATGGGAGCTTGCTTCAGGCCATAAAGAGATTTCGCTAATTTGCAAACTTTCTTTTCTTGGCATGGGGTTTTGAAACCTTCAGGTAGTTCCATAAATATTTTTTTCTTCTAAATCTCCATTTAGAAAAGCAGTCTTTACATCCATTTGATGTATGACTAATTTATGAATTGATGCAAGTGCAATTAAACAGCGTATAGAAGATATGCGAGCAAATGGAGCATATGTATCAAAGTAATCTACTCCATTTCTTTGCTTATATCCCTTAGCAACTAATCTGACTTTAAACTTATCAATGAATCCATTTATATTCAACTTTTTCTTGAATATCCATTTACATTCTATAAATTTAGCACTAGGAGGTAAATCAGTTAAAACCCAGGTTTTGGTTTAACAGTATGGAATTCATTTCATCATTGATAGCTCCTTTCCAGAAATTAAAACTCATAGCCTTAGAATAAGTTTTGGGATCATCATTGACGTTCATTACATATTTAGTCATATTAAGGACTTCGTCCTTACTGCCTTCTACAAGATATGTAGTGAAGTCAGGACCATAGTCCTTCTCTATTCTCGCTCTTTTACTTCTCCGTTGTTCAGTACTATTATGTAGTACCGATACTTCCTTGCTGTTTTGAGCAGGAGCATAATCATCGTCATTGATATCATTAGCCATACTAGGTTCTGGACTGGTGATCTCAATGGGATCTCAACAATTTGATTTTCAAAAAATTCTACATCTACAGATTCTATAACTTCTAGGGTGTCAAGAATAAGGAATCTATAAGTTATACTATTAAGTGAATATCCTATAAAAAACATTTAAATACTCTATTTCCTGACTTTGGTCGTTTAGGGTCTGGTTTTCTAACATATGCTAAGCAACCCCAAACTTTAAGTCTAGTTAGGTTAGGTTTCCTTTTAAACCATAATTCATAAGGGGAAATATTATTCTTTTTAAGTGGTACTCTATTTTAAATATAACATGCAGATAATATAGCATCACCGCATAGGTTATAAGGCAAATTAGAACTTATGAGCATAGCATTAACCATTTCTACTAAAGTTTTATTCTTCCTTTCAGCAACACCATTTTGTTGTGGTGTATATGGGACAGTACATTGGTAAACTATACCTTGTTGTTTATAAAACAAGGTGAATTTATTTGAGAAATATTCACCACCACGATCTGAATGTAATATTTTAATTTTAACTCCTAATTGTGTTTCGACCTCTGCTTTGTAAATTTTGAATTTATCAAAAGCCTCATCTTTAGTTTTCATTAAATATACATATGCATATCTAGTATAATCATCAATGAATGTTATATAGTATTGGTTACCACCATAGGTGATATGATTTTTTAAGTCACCCACATCACCATATACCAATTCAAACAAATCAGTTTTCCTTTCTACGGATTTAAAGGATTTCCGGTGTATTTTTGCTTGAACACATATTCCACATTTAGAGATGGTATCGAAATCACAATCATAAATTAATCCTAATTTATTCATATTTCTAATGGAATTATAATTAACATGTCCTAATCTTCCATGCCATAAATTAATAGAATCAACAATATAAACAGAGGATTTCTTTATTAGATTCAAATTAATCTTGTCGTTACAAGAGTATCCCTGTCCAATGAATCTACCATTCTTAGACAACACTAGCTTATCAGACTCATACACCATCTTGAATCCTCCTTTGTTAAGAAGGTATCCAGAGACCGAATTCTTACACATATCAGGTACATAAAATACATTAACTAGTGTAAGAACTTTTACAGAGGTGAAAAGAAGTTCTATAGTGCCTTTTCCTAGAACTTTACTTGGAACCTTATTTGCTCCAGTAACTTCGTCGGCTTCTCCTTTATTTTCTTCGTAACTCTTGAAAAGATTACGATCTTTTCAAATGTGAATGGTTGCTCCAGTATCGAACCACCAATCATTATCATTGCCGCTAACGGAGTTCGCCTCTTGCACTACAGCCACAAGCGAGTCTTCGACCATATTCACTTTTTGTTGTTTCTTCCGTAGACGGCAGTCTCGGGCATAGTGGTCGGGCTTGTTACAAAAATAGCAAGCACCTTTCTTTTTGTTGTTGGTTTTGGAATGATTTTTCTTCTTAAACTGTGGCTCATTCTTTGGCTTTAACTTATCAGTAATTTCAACATAATTTGCCTTAGAATGGGACTCAGTTTGCGCATTATCGTCTAGATCGCGTTTGCGAGAGTCTTCTTTTATACGAAGATGACGCTGTAAACTGTCTAAATTATAATCCGTTTCCGCATGCTTCATCTTTTTATCATAATCATTCCAACTATGTGGAAGTCTAGAAATTATAATTCCAGTAACAAAAGATTCAGGGAGATCAATTCCAGCATCTTTAAGTTGATTCACCAACTGTAAGATTTCGCTTACTTGTCCAATTATGGACTTATTGGTGACCATTTTGAAATCCATGAAATTAGAAATAAAAAACATTTTATACTTGCCTTGGATATGCGGTACTTATTCTCTAGTGCATTCTAGAGTGCCTTCGCTATTTCCAAGGTCCTATGAGCATTATAGACTGGGGTAGATAGCGCATTCAGAATATTGCCTCTGCATAGAAAATCGTCCTCTTTGCGCTTTGCACGTTTATCCATTAGAGTAGCATCATCTTTATCAGTTTTCTCTGGGATATCTTCCAAGTCATCTTCCAAAATGTAGAACAATTTGATGGTGACCAGGAAAAATTTCATCGTCTCTTGCCAACGAGTGAAATTGTCGCCATCAAAACGCTCCAATCGAGTTCGATGCTGATTCATAACTTGTAGAGCGCTCGAACCTTCTATGGTTGAAGTTAATTTTATGAAACTTTGTTGGGAAATATTGTGGTTCGAGAAGAATTCGATGGCGATTGCGATGAAGATAATGCTGTAATTCCGACTTCAAGGATCTATGGAATAGATTCTTTTAGACAATAGTTCAACCCTCCAGGTACAAACGGGTTATCGAACTATCGACCTTCAGGATTCAATAAAGCCTTATAACAGCGTAATCGGATTCAAAGTTTGTACGTCTTTGATCCGACCAAGAACACTTTAACAACGGTTTCTGATGATACAATTTATATAGAATAGAATGAAGAGAGGAAGAAGAGAGCAATTCTGCGACGGTTTCTAAATTTACAACACCTTGGAGGCGTTACAAAACAGAGCAATGGTGGTGCAGCGTTTAGCAACACTGTCCAGCGTCGCAAAATGCTCTGCAAAGAAGAAGATTCAGAAATGAAGAGGTGCCTATTGTGAAGTGTCACAACCGTTTGCAACTGTTACAAACGGATTCAATTTAAACGTCGCGTCCTTTCATATTTTGCAACGTTCAGAAAACTGTTGTAATTTCCCGCCCTTTATTTAATTTCAAAAATTTGGTTCTGGGTCCTTAACGGGCTGAAATTTGGCCCGTTACTGTTCACATATGATCCAAAAATATTTTCGGACCCGAACCCGGTTCGGTCGGACGGCGGCGGCGCGTGTGGTGTTGCATGACTTCTCTTCTCACAACAAAGCAAACATGTGGGAGCCCTAACGCCCCAACATTCACATGAGAAAGATTTATTTATACAAATATATAGTAAAAGTTTCTAGCATGTGGGACTAACTTCTCTTCTTCCTCTTTACTTCTTCTCTTTCAAATCAAAACCCAAAGCCCCAATAAAATGTTTGAAAATTTTACAATAGGTAAAACGGTAAGTCGTCAAATTTTGTCACATCTATCATATCTCTTCTATAAAAAAAAACTATTTTTGGATGGATTCCCGCCTAAAATATACCATTTTATCCAAGTTGGATTTCCTTTAACCACAGAAAAGAAAAGGAAAAAAGAAAAGAAATGCCTTATATATTGACATCTAGAAACACAGAACTTAATTAATAGCGTCCACCATGTAGGCATCTATTTTATGGATATGAATGCTTTTATAAGATGTTTAGCAAACGTGTTTCCGCTTATTGGGGTAACTTTTCACTCACGGGACAAACTAGACTTAAAGATTACACCTCATAATATGTAGGGAGATGCTTTGACTAGCAGTACTTACAATCAGATTCTAATCGAAGTATCAAGTAAGATCACACGTCTGAGTAAGCCTATCAGCTCTAATATATTTGCATGCATAGTCTTAAACTTACCTAACGATTAGTTTTGAAGATATATGTTCATTGCACTCTATTTTCACTTCCTAAATAACAATCAATTTGATCACAGTAATCACCCAAATGAACTGAAATTGTGGTACTTGGTGTTTTCCAATCCACTCCTATGGCCATATTGGATTCTCATCCGTAAACAAATTACCAAGTAATTGTGCCAAGCATCTTCTATCGTCCTTTTTACAGAGATTCAGCGCCAAGTCAACTATTCTTAACTGCTTCACTGTATTGCAACATGCACCAGACTGCATTATTTTATTCTTATGCAGATGAGTTTTTAAGATAATGAAATCAACTATCAATGCTATTATTCTTTTCTTTTGCATAAAATTTATACGCATTGTGATTTACGTAGCTATTATATATTTGAGCCAAAAAGGACACAAACACCCAATAAAATAAAATGTGCAGAGAAATACAAGTGAATAAAATAAATGAAAAACGATTAAGAAACAAAACACATAAAATTTATAATGCTTCGGCGTGAACCGACCTATGTCTACTTCAAGTTTCCTTTTATTATAATGTGTTTTTCAAATACATTTCTTACGGATAATATAAATCTGTTTCGGATAGTATAAATCCATGGATTGCAAGAAATTAGAGTATGAGAAAGCAAAAGTCCAAAAGATTCTTAAAGATGAGCTTTACCCTTCTATTTATAGAGGTAGAAGGCCTAAAAATCTCGTCCAGAAGATCTTTACATCGTTTTCCATGCCATGGACCATTTCTCCAAAGAAATAATGTGACACCTCAGCAGAGTTCGTGGATCGGTACCGATCCAGGGGATTAGATCGGTACCGATCCATAAGATGGTCGTGGATGTTGTTTTGAACACTTTGTATTGGCTCAATTTGTTGTAAACTTGTTACTTAATTGCATTCTTATAAACTTGTTACTGAGTCCAAATGATGTATCGGTGGAAAAGTAGATTGCTAAGTGCTTGTGGAGATCGACAAAGAATTGCATGGAATCGACAAAGTAACACCTGGAATAGGCTTTCATCATCGAGTAGAGTGAGTAGGAAGAGCCGGGGCAACTTTGAAAGAAGGAATATGGATCGGTATCGATCCAGAAGCTTGGATCAGTACCGATCCAACACATGTTGGATTCAGGTCCTCGAATTCTTGTGTCGGGTTGATCTTCATCTTGCGGTTCTGTTTGCGGTTAGTTTCTGGACTCTTGAGCTATCTCTCTAAACTGCCTTCCTTGGTAATCTCAAATTTAATTTGTCAAGTTTATTCGTATACTGCCTGGTCAAAAGATGGGATAACACTTGCCCCAAAGCACGTCTTGCGAATGGAATGTATGCTTTTCTTAAGAACAAATGTTGAACCGACGGAACATTTGTAGTTGAATTTCCTGGTTATTATCCGATCAAGCCATTGCGAATCGTCATGTTCCTTTGGATTCCATTGTCCATCACAGATCGTTCTGGATCTATTGCAGCCTTAAGATTCTAGACTCTGCCTAAATATAGTCTATACATCATCATCATTTCGATTTCATTCAGAGTTATTACATCACATATCAAAATTGTCCCGTGTTCATCTGAGATTTGCCAATTCTACTCTAATTACAAGTCGTTCAAATCCTTTTATCAAATTTGTATCGGTTCTAAGGTTCGATCTCTCCGAATCGTTTTATATTCATTCTAGTGCATGATTTCTTCAGATCATTTACCAAATCCATGGATATTCCGGGCCGATAATTAAATCTGCAATCTCCCCGGATCGTTAATTGACTTCGTAGCCTTTCAAGGCCCACAATTAAATCCATGGTCTCTCCGGACCTCAAATCAAATCCATGGCCGTTTGGAGCCGATAATCAAATCCATAGTCTCTTCGGACACTTGCTGACCCCAATCCATTCACTCTCCGACAAGGGGACTCAACGACAAGCAAGACTATCCACTCACGCTTCGGCGGGGTGACTTACTTCTTGCACTCTAGTCCCTACTCTCCGGATGGGACTTAAAGCGATCAATATTGTACAAATCGATCCGCTCGCTCTCCGGCGATGAGACTTGCACCTTGCACTTCAGTCCCGACTCTCCGTACGCGACTTAGCAATTAATATCATATAAATCCATCTGCTTGCTCCCTGACAAGGGGACTTGCACCTTGCACTCTGGTCTCGTCTCTTCGGACGGGACTTATCGATCAATATCGTATAAATTCATCCGCTCGCTCTTCGACGATGAGACTTACACCTTGCACTCTGGTCCAGTCTTACCAGATGGGATTTTAAAACGATTAATTTCAGTCATCACATTCAATGTGGTTTTTTTTTAATCCAATTATTCAAATGAAATCAAAGAAAACAAGCATAAATCTTAAGCATTCATCCCAGACATCCAACTCGGAGCATGTCTAGATATCAATTTAAGTTTCATACACTATGTTGTCCGAGGCGCGAGGCAGAACGGAGCGCTAGGATTTTTTTAGAGCCCAGACGTAGTCCGGGCGAAGCTTGGACAAAAAACAGGCGCTCATTGTCATTTTGCAACTCCTTTACTTAATTTTTTGCATTCCTTTTATTGTTTGTAAAAAAAATATGAGTAACAAAACAGGTATGTTGGGTGTAAACTTTGTCTGTTCGAGTTTGTGGTCGAAAAATATATGTCCATTTCTATCTGATTTTCATTTAGGACATGAAATAGGACAAGATAAAATGTACGAACTCATGTCTGTTCGAAATATCTGATGATTTTTCGATTGTCCGTTCATTGTCTGGCTATTCCGAAGAATGTACAAACAAAACACTCGTCTGGTCCGAGTCCGTATGATTTTTTAGGAGAAATCAAACTCACTCATGTCTGGTCCGGTCCGGTCCGACCAATTTACACCTTTACTAGTTGGAGACCAGCTATCACTGCTTGCTCATGCCAATATAATCGAAAAAAATCGGAAAAAACAAAACAAGCGTTCATAGGACGCCGCGCCTAAGCGACGCCCTAGTGATTAGGTGTTTCTGGATAGTGGGGCGCTAGAGCGAGGCGCCCATTTACGAAACCCGATGGCTCCCCGACGGCGCCTCTAACAGCATAGCTCGTATATGTGTAAGCGGTCCGAGGTTAACACCATCCTAAGTAGTCATCTTAAGCATCTGATTTAGAGCGTACCTAGAGACCATTCAAGATCTCGTATACGTGTAAGCGGTCTGAGGTTATTATTGTCTTTATTGCTTAATACGAAAAACAAAATGCAAAAAAAGAAACGAAAAAACAAAGTGCAAGAATCGAATTCAACTCTCGTCCATCCCGATCATGCGATGATTATCCTCGACCTCGATCCAAGGTCGTTTCCAATCGCTGCGGATGATGACTGCTCCTATTCCACCACCGCGGTTCAGTTTCTCACATACTGTTGCAGTTGGTTGTTTCCGATCTGTTTCACGATTAGATCGCATAAGTGTCTGCAATCATTTGTGTTATGTCCATCTAACTCATGAAATAGACAACATTTTCCAGACGTCCTTTCACGATCCATGGGCTCTCTTCTTGCCGGTTTTCAACAGGAGATCTGTCCCCTAATATCTAGGTAAATCTGCTCCAAGGTCTCGTTCAAATCTGTATAAGAAGAGAATTTTGGTTCCCTTCTCTACCACTTTGATCCTTTAAAGTCATCATCCATCTTCTGTTTTCCTTTGTCTCTGCAGCATCCTTTCCCTAGCGGGCTTCCGCCATTCACAACATTAATCTCTTACACTTCAACTTCAGCGTCCTCCTGACGTAGATGCCTTTCAGCTTCATGATAAAATTTTGCGAGGTTCATCGGCGGATCTCGCTCCAAAGCAGCCTTAAAATCCGTCTTACTAACCACCCTAGAAACTGCCGCATCAAACCACTAATGGATCCATTCTATCTAATGCGACAACCACCGCATTAAATCTCATCAAAAAACTCCCGAGGGACTCTTCAGCCATCTACTTCACACTCGATAATGTCATTACATCCTTGAATCGTGAGATATGGACCAGAAACTGTCTCATAAATCCATCCACTAACTCGGTCCACGTGCTTATGGAATCGTTTTCCAACCACCTAAAGAATAACGTGTTAGGAAATCAAATCTACGGTTTTGATGACAACAACTATACAATGGAAATCGAATATGCATATATATTTCTATTTACAGGTATTTGCTAAAGTAACATTACTAGAGAAACAAGAACAATGCTCAAAGAACATTACAAGAGACTACAAGTCGATAGGATCAATGATGCAATGACATAGATGCACAAAAGTCACATGCATAGGGATCAGACGTCTGGGTGCACTAGCCAGACGTCTGAAGAAATCTATGGATTATAAACCAGACAAGATCAGACATCTGTTTAATGTATTCAGACGTCTGAAAGACTATTGTACAAAAAAAAAATATAGCCAGACGTCTGAAACAAATATCAGACGTCTGGTACTGAACTCAGATTTTGAAATTCAAATTACAACTGCCGCATTTGAAAAGGCATCTTCGTTTCTCTTCACTACAACTCTTCATCACCATCAAAAGCGACTATAACACTTGTTAATGGATGCAACTACTCAAGAAATCTCTCTACCACTATAAATAACATCAAAAATCAAAAAGAAGAACTTACCTTACTTACTTTCGCTCTTTACTTTTATACTCTGATACATTCTTATCTCCAGCAATCTATACTTGTATTTTACTCTTCCATATACTCAGATCTCATCAATCAATATTCTCTAGATATATATATAAATATATATATATATATATATCGAAAGCATTTGTACTTAATAGTCAATATCCATGTTATAAAACACACACTTGACAAGAACAAGCTATTGTAACCAAGCATATTCCTCCGGACAAAGTGAGAGTGTTTGATAGTCGAATTCCAAAGGGGAGCTTAAGGACTGGACGTAGGACGGAAGGTCCGAACCAGTATAAAATCCCGGTATGCTTATTCTATATTTACCTAGATTAATTTTATCTTAGTTTGCATCGTATAGTTAGTCACATATACTTGCATATACACTACACGATCCACCTTATAGACTTTCAATTGGTATCGGAGCAAGGTTTGATCAAAGTACAGTAATACGTTTTTGAATCACTTTAATATGGCAAGTATTTTTCAAGAAGGACAATCCATAGAACGACCCCCACTTTTTAATGGCTCTAACTATGCATATTGGTCAACACGTATGAGAATTTTTATGGAAGCTAATGGTCTAGAAATTTGGCCAGCCACTCAAGATAAATATGAAGCACCTACTACTGCTATGAACACATGGACCGATGCATAAAAAAGCAGCTTCTAATAATGCCAAAGCTATGAATGTTTTATTTTGCTCACTAGATAAAAATGAATTTTCACGTGTCATGTTATGTAACACTACATTTGATATTTGACGTACCTTACAAGTTACACACGAAGACACAAACAAAGTTAAACAAACTAAGATTTCAATTTACAAAATCAATTCTCATCATTTAAAATGAAACAAAATGAATCTATAGTAGATATGTACTTTAGATTTCAAACCATTCAACATGATTTAATGGTACTTGGAGTCAAATTCACAAATTTTGATTAGTATCTAGAATACTCAATTCTTTAACTTCAGAGTGGGAAAGAGAAGTATTAGCTATGAAGAAGCTAATGATCTCTCAGCACTCTTAGTTGAAGAGTTGATGGGAAATTTAATGTCCTATGAAGCTAATTTGCAGGCACGGAAAGAACTAAATTCGGAAAATAAGAACATAGCATTCCCAGCAACAAATGAAGACTCCGACTTAGATGAAGAAGAAATTGTATTTATTGCCAAAAATTACAACAAATTCAAGAAGTTTAGGAAAATGACTAAATTTCAGAAAGGAGGAAAATCAAGCTCAACAAATTAAACATCAATTAAATGCTATGAATGTGATCAATTTGGACATAAGAAGAAAGACTGCCCCAAGCTCAATAATGATAAAAAGAAGAACAAATTTGAAAAATTCAAAAGGAAGAAGGCTTTCAAAGTAACATGGGATGACTCGGATTCTTCATCATCTGAAAGTGATAGGATAGTGACAGAGAACAAGCTAATGTGTGTTTTATGGCACAAACTAATGAGGTATGTCTCGAACTTAGCTATGACGAATTATTAGAACATAGAATGGAATTAGATGATAAATTTAGACAACATTAAAAAATTGAACAAAGAACGTATAGCCGAAATAAATAGATTAGAACTTGAAGTAGGAATGTTAAAAGATGAAAAAATTATCTTAGAAGAGGAACGAGAATTATCTCAAGAAAAAATTAAAAATAATTTGGTCAAAAATGAGGCTATTACTATTGACTTTGATAAAACTAAAGTAGTAAAGGATAATTTGTTAAAAGAAAATGTCAGCTTGAAGAGTAATATTGAAATGATGAAAATTGGAAATTTAGAATTAAATTAAAAATTAGATAAAATTACAAATAAGGTTTTAAAATTTAATAAAGGAAAACAAGATTTCGTAAATCTTATCAAAACTTCAAAACCATCAGGTGATAGAAATGGAATAGGATTTAAAAATACTTCTGAACAAAAAGGAAATGATGCTAAGAATTATAGTTATAAAAAGACTAAAAGTTCACCTAAGTCTAATATAAATACCAAAAATATGAAAATTTGGATTCCTAAGACAAATAATAATTTCTTAGAGAACGTAGTCTATAATAAAAATTATATTTATAAAGGTACCAAACCATCTTGTGTATGGCTACCTACTTTCTCTAACATCTAGGACCCTAACAAAGTATATGAGTACTAATTAAAACATCTTTTATTTTGCAGGTACTCAAAACAAAAAATAAGAAGAAATGGATACTAGATAGCGGATATTCCAAGCATATGACCGGGAATTCAAAAATGTTATCAAATATAACATACATCAATGGTGGGACAGCAACCTTTGGAGATAATTCAAAAGGATATGTCATGGGCTTTGGAAAAGTCATCAAATCTGGTATTTCTAACTCTCCTATTATTACAAATGTTTTATTAGTAGAAAATCTAAAACACAACCTATTAAGTATTAGTCAATTATGCGATAAAGGTTTTCAAAATAATTTCTAAAAAGATAGGTGTAATATTTTCGATAATAATAAACAACTTATATTTGAAGGTTTTAGAAACAAAAATATTTATGTCTTAAACATGAATATAAATAAAAATTCAAATTTATGCTTAACCGCCAAACACGACGATCCATGGTTATGGCATAAACGATTTTATCATATCAATTTTAAATATATTAATAAATTAGCAAAATATGAGCTAGTTAGAGATTTATGTAAAATAAATTATAAAGTAGAAAATATATGTGACTATTGTCAAATTGGAAAACTAAAGAAAATTTCTTTTAAATCTAAAAATAATATTTCTACAATACGACCATTAGAATTATGACATTTAGATTTATTTGGTCCAACGCAAGTACGATCTATAAATCATAACAAATGTGTTTTCGTAATAGTTGATGATTTTTCGAGATATACGTGGACTTTATTTTTAAAACATAAAAGCGATACCTTTGGTATGTTTAAAATATTTGCTAAAAGAATTAAAACACAAATGGACTTGAAAATTAAAAATATTCGAAGTGATCACGGTGGAGAATTCGAAAATGATCTTTTTACTAATTTTTGCAATAGGAAAGAAATAAGTCATAATTTTTCTTTTCCTCGCACACCTCAACAGAATGGTGTAGTGGAAAGAAAAAATCATACGTTACAAGAATGTGCACGAACATTACTAAATAGTAGTGGTCTACCAAAACATTTTTGGGCTGAAGCTATTGCCACGGCTTGTTATGTGTTGAATCAAGTAACCATACGTCCTATGACTAAACAAACTTGTTTTGAAATATTTTTTGGAAGAAAACCTAAAGTATCATATTTTAAAACTTTTGGATCAAAATGTTTTATATTAAATACAAAAGATAATTTAGGAAAATTTGACCCGAAGGCCGATGAAGGAATCTTTGTTGGATTTTGGATCGCAGCAAAACATATAGGATTTTTAATAAATGAAATAATACTATTGAAGAAAGTTTACATGTTTCGTTTGAAAAAAAATTTCTTATCTATCATACTAATGATGATAAAGAAATAATCCCCAATAACAAATACAACAAACTCTATTAATAATGAGACAAATGTGCAAAATAATACTTTGATATCATCTCCTAGAATTCTTAAGGATCATCCAAAAGATAATATCATTGGAGATCTTAATTCTAGAGTAACTAGAAAGCAACTTAATCGAATAAGTCATATAGCTTTTGTGTCAAATTTTGAACCAAAAAATTATAAAGAAGCTTCAAATGATAATTTTTGGATAATAGCTATGCAAGAGGAATTAAATCAATTTGAACGTAATAATGTTTGGGAATTAGTACCAAGACCAGAAGATCAATCGGTTATAGGAACAAAATGGGTATTTAAGAACAAAGCAGATGAAAACGAAAATATTGTTAGAAATAAAGCAGGTTTAGTTGCTCAAGGCTATAATCAAAAAGAAGGTATCGACTATGATGATACCTGTGCTCCAGTAGCAAGATTAGAGGTCATTCGTACATTAATCGCTTTTGCAAATCATCACAATTTTAAATCATTTCAAATGGATGTCAAAAGTGATTTTTTAAATGGTTTTATTAAAGAAAACATATATGCTGAACAACCCCCATTATTTGTTCATGAAAGATATCCTGACCATGTTTTCAAATTACACAAAGAATTATATGGATTAAACAAGCTCCTCGTGCATGGTACGAATGTCTTAAAAATCACTTAATTACATCTACTTTTCAAATAGGCAAAACTGATACAACTTTATTTATTAAACGAGAAAATAATGATATTTTAGTTGTACAAATTTACGTTGACGATATTATTTTTGGTTCAATCAACGAAAATCTATGTGATGAATTTTCAAATATTATGAAAAATGAATTTGAAATGTTACATATGTGAGAATTAAATTTCTTCTTAGGTTTACAAATAAAACAACTTGAAAATGGTATTTTCATTCATCAAGAAAAATATTGTAAAGATCTATTACGTCGTTTTGAAATGGATAAAACTTCGAGCAAACCAACACCAATGAGTACTACTGTTCACTCAGAAAAGGATGATAACGGAAAATATTTTGATGAAAAATTATATCGTAGCATGATTGGTTCTTTATCTATTTGAAGGCTAGTCGACCCGATATTATGATGAGTGTATGTCTTTGTGCTCGATTTCAAGCGAAACTAAAAGAATCTCACCTAAGAGCCGTTAAACGAATCTTACGATATCTATCTAGTACTAGAGATTACGGTTTGCTTTACCCTAAAGGATCATCATTTGAACTAGTTTCATATAGCGATGCGGATTTCGGTGGATGTAGAACAGATCGTAAAAGTACTAGTGGAACATTTCACTTTATCGGACAATCATTAGTTTCATGGTTTGGCAAAAAAGAAAATTATGTTTCTTTATCTACTTGCGAAGCCGAATATATTTCAACAGCTCTAGCATGTGCGCAAGTGATATACATGCAACAAACACTTACGGGTTTCGGCAAAATTATCAATAAATCTCAAATATATTGTGATAAAACGAGTGCAATAAATTTATCAAAAAACTCTGTAAATCACTCGCGAACTAAACATATAGATATACGGCATCATTTTTTACGAGACAATGTTGAAAAAAAGAACTATTTCATTAGAATACGTAAATACCGAGAATCAAGTAGCAGAAATCTTTACAAAACCACTAAATGAACAAACTTTTATTAAACTCCGACGCGATTTAGGAATTTGCTCTCTCCATGATCTGCTCACTTAATAATCACTCCTTCGTTTAGGCTATGATTAGCTATTAGTTTTCTATCCACAAATTGCAATTAATAAATTCTGCACCTTTGATTTTTTTAGTTAGTTAGTTTTTACAAATTTTCTATAAGTAATTTTTAAACTTATATATAAACAATTATACAATAAGAATATATATATATATATATATATATAATTTATAATTTTTAACAAAATATAGTCATGGCTTCTGAAAATTCTTATATATCCATCTCGACACCTACAACGGATAGCTCGGCGGATACACCACAATGGTTTCCTACACCACCACCAAATCAGGAACCGACGTATAGGTGGTCTTCACATGACACGGGATTCACTCCCGATAGCAAGAAGACCAAACGATCTTTATTTGTCTCTCCTAACACAAAGGAGAAAATTGATGAAATACATCACTATCAAAAACAACAAATAGATTTTCAACGAGAACTATATTTTGAACAAAAAGTCACGGCATGTCGGCTAAGCTTTTTGGAGCAAGTAGCGATGAAGTTTTGTACTTCACGGAAGAAAGATGTCCATGAACCACTTCCAATGCCTTGCAGTTCCTTGGATCCCTCTTCCTCGTATCGTACACCTTTGGACCCTCCACCAAAGCGATTCTCTGGTTCCTCAAGAACCTACAAACGAGGAAATATATGGAGTCCACTCAAACCTTGGAGGGACAACAAGATAAATGATTGCAAAACTCCATCGCCATCTAAATAGATTATATTTTTTATTTGTATGTATATCTACGTATATTTGTAATTTTGTTTCAGAAAAATAAAACTATATTTCTTTTTCAAACAAAAGATAATCGAGAAATAAGCAACACCATTAAAATTTAGGCTATTACTAGAAAAATTGTCCATTTCACACGTCTGGATAAGGACCTCAGACGTCTGACACTATGATATCACATGAATTTTTTATCACTGTGCATACTCCGGACATCTGTTATAACCCTCCAGACGTCTGTTATAACCCTCCAGACGTTTGAAAATTTGCTCTGCCTCCTTGAAATAGAAACTAGACTATTTTAGACGTCTGAACTTTGATCCAGACGTTTGAGTTATGCCTCTGCCATCAAATTTTAAAAAACTCGACCTAATTCAGACGTCTGATATTTTAACCAGACTTTTGGAAAATCCCTCTGCCTATCAAATTTTTAAAACTCGACCAAACCAGACGTCTAGCAATTAAATCAGACGTCTTAAATTATCTACTGTGTTGGAATTAGGGTAAACTAAATGTCTGAAATCACTTCCAGACGTTTGAAATTCAATCGACAATTTAAAAACACCCATATAACGTCATTTTTTTCTACTTTCATCTCTATTTTCAACTACGATTTCTCCATTGACGATTTTCTTCTCAAAATCATCTTTTTACGCTTGCTCAATTACAATGCCTCCCAGAACTAAAAATCCTATGATATCCAAAAGAAAACAGGACCAACCAACATCATCCTCAAATCCTCAAGTTTGCTCTGATGATCAAATAGAAAGATGGATGAATCAAGCACTACACTCAATCAAAAGATATGAGGATATACAAAAGAAGAAGCTTCACACTGTAACGACCCAATATTTTCAACCCTTCGCATCCGCTCATGTCGGACTTGAAGTGTTCAAAGTACTGCGTTGTAGAATAATTTTGGCAGAACTCAGAATATGCAGTAAATAAAATCACAGAATCACATACACAGATATCAGAACTCACAGCGGAAATAAAATATTTAGTGGTTCATGAAGCCACCATAAAACTTTTAACCAAAAAGAATTTACATAGTTTAGAATCTGCAATACAGCTGTAGACATAAATAGAAACAGATTCCTCCAAAGTCTTGATTGCAGATAAGATAGGGACTGAAAAGCTTCCGGCAGCACGAATGATCTACGGGATGACCTAGCTCCGGAGAGAAAAACTGAAACTGCAACTCAGGCTGACCCGAGCGTAAAATAAAACATAACACTCGAGTCAGGACATACATACTTATATAATGTAAGCTAATTCAAGTGTACTGTAATATAGAACAAGTAACTTAAAGGATGCTTGGGACCGCCCATCCTCTAAGGATCCGTTAAACTATTTACTATGTAGTATATTGCGCTATTATAATAGTGTCTATTTATAAAATAAACTTACTTTTTAATAGCGTTAAGGAGTGACCCAATATTCCCCTTAACACAAATAATGCCAATAGTCTATACAGTACCGTAATACCTCCTGATCGGGAAGCTACCAGAGGATACTCCATAGGTACGACACAAATAGAAACTCGTAGTAAAGGCTCGGTATGGTAGATGACACGGCACAACTAGGCAATGCCAGGGTAGATATACCAATTGCTATCCAGGCTGATGGAAACGCGTAGCCGCAGTTACCGCCCACCTCGGACTAACTCCCCAAAATCAAAATATAGAGGTGGCCACCGAATCAATCCAAAAACATAGTATAATATCGAAGAGGAGCGTCCGATCAGAGGAATGACCTCATTGGCCTGGAATTGCTCCTGTTTTAGCCACCTTATGCCAACTCACGGGAGTCGGGTCCACGTATTTACCTTACAGGAAACGCCACCACCGACCTACTTCATTCTGGAATCTCCACCGCGTACACGGTTGGTCAAAGTGGTTTTCGGTATCGACAGAGAGTATGTCCATATCCGATCCCGGTCTCTTTGCCAACCCATCGTTATTATAACCCGTGGTCATTTAAAACATTTTATACTTTAAAACCAGAATAAACATTTCCATTTCAAAATATAAATACGATATCATTTTAAAACCCAAAAACAATATGATATCGTTATATTCAAATATAATTCTTTCCAAAAACCATACTGCTTAAAATTTATAATATCTGGAAGCCAAATATTTGAATTATATCTTCAAAACATAATATTTGGAATTTTTACTTTAAAACCATAACTCCCAACACACAAATGGTTTGGATATTCAACGGTATATAGAATAATGGTTTAACTTTATGGTTACTTTGTAAAGAAGATAATTTATATAGCTTTACAAATATATTTCTTTATTTAAAGTTTAAACCATAATTTAAATATCACTTTATGTCCCCAAATCCATTACAATTCCTATATATATATATATATATCCAATTGGAGTATTTCCTATTCAAAACTAAGTTTGGATTTTATTCTTTCAACAAATCAATGTTTTATTATTTAGTCTTGAATATTCCCATAAATTCCATAAATAAACTCCAAATGTTAGTCATTTAATATCTTCAAAATTCACTTAATACTAGAATATTCATCTTAAATTTATTAAGGAAAATCCAGTTATAAATATCATATCTTAAGATTTTCCAAAACTTAACATAAAATAAAATTTATCAAATTCCATGAGTTTTAAAACAATCAATTCTAGATTCTGTAGCACTTAGGAAATGCTACCTAAAGTTACGGGTAAAACTAGTCCAATTTCAAAAAGACAGCATTTAAAATGCTGTAGCAGATTTGTTTAACTAAATAAATATTTCCAAATATAACTTATTTATCTATTTATTTATTAACTGAAGGCTTATTTTTCAAAATCCAGAATTTCCAAAATAAGTTATATTCCAAAATTCTATTCAAATATTTATTTATTTATTAACATTTATAACTCATTCAAAAATAAAAATAAAAAAAATCCTTTAAAGATATTAAATCAAATATTTAACTTCCAAAATAATTTTAAATATTTCAGAAAATATTATAAGAACCACGGGCCTGTATATAGTTCTCTAGCCTAGGTCAAATGATACGGATTTATATCATTTCAACCCGTAATTTATAAAACCCCGGGTTCTATCATTTCAAACCCGCAATCCCAAGTTATCAGTTAAGCAGTTAACAGACTAGTTTAACAATAACCATTATTTCAGCCCATAACAATCCAACTTTAACAGGGAACTTGCAGTGGTGATTTAAGCAGTAAATAACAATTAATAATATAACTGCAGAAATAATATAACGGATAATACTGATGAGGTGTCAATTTAAATGGGGTCCATCATTCTATATTACATTACAGACAGATAATAGTGAAATACAATTTTACACATACACTTGCAATAATTTACCAAAATATAAATACGTATGTCTAGTGAGAAATACTCACCTGAAAGCTGCAGAAAATTTGATTCAAGCGAAAATGAAAAATCCACCAAAAAAAAGAAACGCACAGAGGGTAGCGATCAAATTTCCCTGGATGTCACGCCTAGATTCAAATCTATAACAAGATCCAAATACCGAATACGTGACTTTTAAAATTTATGGTCAACGCAAATATTTGAAACAATTGGAACGAATAGAGTCAAAGAAATTTGGCACGATACGCTCGACCACTACACCACCCTACTTGACGAACAACTCGGCCCAAAATAAAATCTTTTTTTTTCTACCTTTTATATATATACTCTATTATTTAATTAAACAAAACGCACAACCACCACATTACTAAACTTCAACTGGAAGTATGCATAAGGTCACGGCCCAAGCCTATATCAACTAAGAATGTACGCTCACTGTAACCCAAAGAAATGCAAATACTTCACTCCCTTAATTTTTTCCCTTCACGCAAAAACACACTGCCTATTTCCTACTAGATTTGCGTGTACACATGCAAAAGTTTTCACCCAGCCTATACTACAAACTAATGCATGGATAGTACATTATTTGATCTGCACGTTACTTCCTTTATAAAATTTTATTATATCATTTCTAAATTATAAATATTCTCTTTTTTTTTTATATGTGTAACGACCTGTCATTTTCGTTAATTAAATTTGTCATTTTAATAAGATTTACGCAAATTTACTTTAGAAGAAATAAAGATTTTAAAATTAATAATGAAGCAAATGTTGAGAAGGAAATGAAACCATGGGAATATAAGGCTAAGTATTTACAGTTGAAACAAAATGACGAATAAATTGAAGTGATGTAAATTGTTATATTAGGCTAAGAGTTGCATATAAGAGAACAAAGGTAAGTAGTGAATTTAGTTAATGAATTAATAATATTAAATAGTAAATTGAATTAAATCAATGTCCGGTACAAATTGAAATATTGTTTGGAATGAAAGCTTATAAATTGTAAGCATTTAATTTACAAATGAAATCAGTGTGTGTTTTTTTTTTTTTTTTTTTTTATAAATATATATATCACATGCACAATTCGCCCAATCTTTCGACTAAATGCATGGATCTTTTTTAATAGATGCTTGCACACACACTATATGGTCTGAACTATATTTATGTTAAAAATATGCAGGCACTGCTTCCTATATGATATGCATTTAGTACAGGTAAATTATCTAATATATGCAAAAAGGCAAAGCTTCTCACTGATACACGCATGTACAGGTACCCTCAAATCTCTCCTCTCCCTCTTCCCTTCCTCTCCTTCCTCTGTTTTACATATATATTTCTTTCTTCTTTTTTTTTTCTTTTTTTTTTCTTTTTTCTTTCCAATGAACATTATTGACTTTCTATTTTGTTTGACCCAAAACTAAGTATGATATATACAATGAATAACCCATTTTTCCGTAGTGATAGTACGCGTAAACTTTAAGCTAGCATTAAATTAAATCTGGGTTAACTACACCATCTCTTTGCACACACATATTAGATTTCTACAGATGTGATGACTCATAAATTTCCAAAGTTTGTCAACTAGATCGGGTGAAGTAGATGGGTTGGAGTGGCCGAGCATATCAAATGAGAACAAAAAAAAAACTGAGGAAAGGAAAAACTGGAAGGAAAAGAAAGAGAAAACAATAAGACAATTACCTGATGCTTCGAACGAAATTGCCAGAGGAAAATTTGCAATGCTTTGAAGAGTGGTGAGTTTTTTTTTTTTTTTTTTTTTTGAGATGTGGATCTCTGGCATATTTATACACGAATTTGTGAAACGGCAAGGCAGTGATCAAGGGATGTGGCGTGATTAACTCATTTCAGTTTTGCAAAAGGATAATTTTTTTTTTCCAACGTATAAAGTTTGATCAGTATTCGAAAATTTGTAAACAAAAAGGCAGAGAAAATGGCAGCTTGGATTATGGGAAATAAATGACTTGCGTGATACATGGTTTGATTTATAAAGTTTGTACGTTACTTAAGGGGAATATTGATCAAAGGAAGGGCAAGCGTGATGTTTGGTAAAGCTGATGACAACAGAGGGTAAGAGGAATAAGCAAAAATGCGAACGTTACATATATACAAATGCACTAATGTTGCTCACGTGTGATCCATTTTATTTTAGCTAAAATCTTGATTTTAGTTTGATACCCATAAATGAAAAGGTGAATATTTATGTAAGCTTTAGGCAAAGAACGTATACCATTTATTAAAAGAAATCAAACGGTCCTTTAAAACAAAATAACGTCCGTCTTAAAATCACTGACTGATATTTTTCTCCATAAAGATATTTAAATACGATTTTTTTACTTTATATGCGTGATTATAGGAACGAAAAAAATTTTATCTTGCAAAATAAAGGCAGTGGAAACAGAGAGATATAAATAGGAATGTGAGAATTTGAAAAGATAGGCAAGGTTAAATTTGAATGCATGAGTTGATTTTTAGGCAATTAAATATATTAGTTCATTTAGGTTGCGTGAATAAATGAATACAGTGACATGCTCAAGAAACAAAAAGGTAAGAGGCAAATGCCAAAAATGTTAAAAGAATAAAATTTTGTGTCACGCGCAAAGGAAGGCAAAATTGATTTTCTTTCAAATGATATATGCGTGATTGTAGATTTAGGCAGATAAGGTTTCGTGATCAGAGGAATGGCAAAATATGAACCGTTCCAATTATATGAGAATTGATATATTATTTTTTTTAGTTTGATTTAATTAAATGATGGCAAGAATTTTTCAAAGCTTTTGGAAATGGAAACGTATATACACATTTTATTTAAAACCAAACTGTCAGTTACAACCAAAAGTAACGTTCGTCTTAAAAATCACTAACTGATGTTTTAATCCATAAAGGTGTTTATATATGATTTTAAAAGTACGTCAAACTGACGTAATACAAAACATCAAAAATATATATATAAAATAACGTTTTAAATTTTACACGTTTTATTACATTACTTACCATAAATTTTACGCGTCCTTTTAAACGCGATATTTAACAGTTTATAAATACACTAAATCCTTCAAAAATAATACTTAACTAAAATTTAAATTGGTTTACATTCTTCATATTTTATATATATATATACACGGTACTTATTCCCTAGATTTACGCGCCCTTTTTAAGGGCGTGATTACCCAGTTCAAATATACATAAAAAAAATTCGAAATTCTGACCGTGCTGAGACTCGAACTCGTGACCTGTCGTGAATAGCCCAGATGTCTTAACCACCTAAGCTATAAATGTTTTCTTAATTAAAACTTGATTTTTTCAGAGATCTTATTAGTTAGTCCTAATTTTTTTTTCATATTTTGTTTTAATCACTTTAAATAAACCCCAAAATTTTTTTTTTTTTTTTAAGAAAAAAAAAAAAAATACAAGTGAAAAATACTTGTAAAAAAAATTGGGCTGTTACACAGGTCAATTTTATACTCTACTTAAATTTTCAATGTATGATTTGGATGAAATGTGTGAGAATGTCGGACTAGAAACATTGATATCGTTCACTGTCAATGACATCCAAATCGATCAATTGGCAATATTTATTTTTTACGCAAATTTGGATAGAACGTCAGTGTGGAACACTGAGGATGAAGACAATTGGCTATGGTCTAGCGTGTATGGCAACACGATTAGACTCACTCCAAGCATAATAGGTAGAACTCTAGGATGTTCCGACACGGACGAAGACTTATATAATATTCTCGATATGCACTTCGAACCAAGTAATAGTATAACACATCAAATATGGGAGGATAAAATGCCTAAATTTGCCTCTAAAAATCTACGACCAAAAGCAAGACTTCTTACTTGAATGATCATCAATACCATCATTCCACGTATGGAAAGTCATGAGCAAATAACCTAGTTAGAGCACAAAGCCTTATATGCTCTATTTAGCGGAACAAGGGTGATTTGGGCCAAATTTATCTTTGACGAGCTCAAACATTTTTGGACTCGATCACGGCCTTCAATTATCTACCCCGCATATATTATGAGATTTCTACGTGCTCACAACATCCCCTCCTACTTATCAACTTTTGAAGAAATCTCTCCAAAATATGCTTCCACAAAGTTTTTCTCGTTAATGCATCTACCGGAAATTCCTCCGCAATTTATCTCTTTTGAAGATTGGACGCACAATCGTCATACCAGACAAGTTGAGCCTCCACCTCAACCACACAATGAACCATCTCAAGAGGAGGAACAACATCGTGAAGCAACTCCATCTCCTCCTACACCATTTGATTATCCAAGCCAAGATGAGATTTTGAAAACTCGAACAAAAACAAATCCAAATGAAAGCGTTCGCGATCTTACTCTTAAAAATCAACACATTTTGTCTCAAAATCAAAAAGTTTTAGCTAAGCGTATTGACAGCTTTGAAACAACTTTTTCCACACGCCTAGCAACGGTTGAAGAATCATTTTTAATTGTATTATCGGTTCTCAAAGAGGTACTTCAAAGGGTTTGCGGTCCTACACCTCCTTCTGAAGATTGGACAACCCCAGTGCCTTCTCCTCCCACGAAACATTCCAAACTTTTTGAGGACGAACCTCTAAAAGAAGCTTCGACATCTCCTACAAAGCAACCTAGCTCTTCCCAAAAAGAAGAAAAAGGGGATGATTAAGAAAAAGCTTCTCCGAAAGAATCGTAGATTTTAGGATTTCAACATTTGTACACTTGACAAAATCTATGAAATCAATTTCAAATTATTAATGAAATTTTCCTTTTTGTGTGTTAACTTTGATGATTGGATACAAATTTTATAATTCTTTTTGATAATGTCAAAGGAGGAGAAATATAAGCATAAATATATAAAAAATATAAATAAGTACATATTCAGGGGGAGATTTATAAATTATATATAAGTACATTGTATAGTTGTCATCATCAAAAAGAGGGAGATTGTTACGAAATTAAATCTACGGTTTCGATGACAACAACTATACAATGCAAATCGAATATGCATATATATTTCTATTTACAGGTATTTGCTAAAGTAGCATTACTAGAGAGACAAGAACAATGCTCAAAGAATGTTACAAGAGACTACAAGTCGATAGGATCAATGGAGCAATGACACAGATGCACAAAACCAACATGCACAGGGATCAGACGTTTGGATGCACTAGCCAGACGTCTGAAGAAATCCTCTGGATTATAAACCAGGCAGATCAGACGTCTGGTCAGACGATTGAAAGGCTACTATATACAAAAAATATATATATCCAGACTTCTGAAACAAATACCAGACGTCTGGTACTGAACTCGGATTTTGAAATTCAAATTACAACTGCCGCATTTGAAAAGGCGTCTTCGCTTCTCTTCACTACAACTCTTCATCACCATCAGAAGCGACTATAGAACACTTGGTAATAGATGCAACTACTCAAGTAATCTCTCTACCACTATAAATAACATCAAGAATCAAAGAGAAGAACTTACCTTACTTGCGCTTTTTACTTTTGTACTCTGATATATTCTTGATCTCTAGCAATCTATACTTGTATTTTACTCTTCCATATATTCAGATTTCATCAATCAATATTCTATATATATATATATATATATATATATATATATATATATATATATATATATATATATATATATATATATATATATATATATCGAAAGCATCTATACTTAATAGTCAATATTTGTGTTATAGAACACATACTTGACAAGAACAAGCTATTGTAACCAAGCCTATTCCTCCGGGCTAAGTGAGGGTGTTTGATAGTCGAATTTCGAAGGGGAGCTTCGGGACAGGACGTAGAAACGGAGGTCCGAACCAGTATAAAATCCTGGTGTGCTTATTCTATATTTAACTAGATTAATTTTATCTTAGTTTGCATCATATAGTTAGTCACATATGCTTGCATATACACTACATGATCCACCCTATAGACTTTCATAACGCTGTCAAATCCATCAAATACAATGGAAAGCATTGTCTCGTTACTTCTTCAGATGCACCCAACACCTCCATGTGACGGATGTACCTCATCAAATGAACTATCAGATCTATCTTTCTGTCATGCACTTCCAACAATGGTAGCTTGAAATCAGGTGAATTCCTAGCGTGCCCAATGTTTGGAGTGGATGGACTCATGTTCGCATCTTCTAGGTTTCGGTTGGGCAATCCACCTCTCATTGCTCGTCTCACCATCTTGGCAAGTCTGTCATCGTCACTCAAAAGAATTCTCAAATTAGCATACTCAGTGTACCCCTTTTTCCACGAGGGAATTCTAGAACATACTCCTCCGCTCGTGATCAATGTTCTGATTCACCTCCACATGCCCAGCATTGTACCCTGGAGGCACAATATTTATTCTAGGCCAGCATGATCCATGCCCCAAGCCCTTAGGGATCAGTCTCGACCCATTGTGGATTGGTACTGATCTGTATTATTGGCTCAGTGTTTGCTCCAGTCTGCTCCATTCTGCCTTCTGGCATGTTTGCTCCTGCTTCAAGTCTCTGGTTCTGGTTTGCAGCGACTCCGGCTCTTCTGCCTTGTCTCATTCTCTTGAAGAAATTTTTCATCATCTCTTCCTCGCGAGCAATCATCATTTCTTTCAGTCCATTCATCATAGTCTCCATCTCATTCCCGGTTATATAGATGAATGGGGGGTTAGCTTCTGAGGATGCCACTTGGCTGCTTTCTTATTGGTTTCCTCTAGTAACGGCCTTCTTAGTTGATTGTCTTATCATTTTGAATCTTTCCAACCCTCAAAACAATGGATTCTGGTGTTTCTCGGTGAAAGCATCAAAATACTTGAACCAAAAATAACATAAACACCCAATAGATTGAGTAGAGAAATAAAAGTGAAGAAAATAAATGAAAACGAGTAAGAAATAGAAAACACAAGCTTTGTAGTGGTTCGACGTACTCCGGCCTCCGTCCACTTCAAGTTTGCTTTTTATTATACTATGTTTTTCAAATATAATACTTACGAATCGGTATAAATTCATTTCGAATCAGTACAAATCTGTAAGTGATTACAAGAAATTAGAGTATAAGAAAGCAAGAGCCCAAAAGACCCTTACAAATGAGTCATAACCTCATATTTATATAGGTAGAAGGCCTAAAATCTCGTCCAGAAGATCTCCACATCGTTTTCCACGCCATAGAACATTTCTTCAAAGAAGTAAGGGGACGCCTTAGCAGAGTTCGTGGATCGGTACTGATCCGGGAGCTTGGATCAGTGTTGATCCATAAGATGACAATGGATGTTGTTTTGAACACTTTGTGTTGACTCGATTTGTTGTTAGCTTCGTGCTTTTATATTTGTTTGCATCTTTATTAACTTGTTTCTGAGTTCAAATGATGGATCGGTGGAGAAATAGAGTTGCTGATTTGAAGTGCTCGTGGAGATTGACATAGAACTGCATGTGATCGACAAAATAACATCTAGAATAGACTTTCATCATCAAGTGGAGCGAGTAGGAGGAGTCGGGCAACTTTGGAAGAAGAACGTGGATCGGTACCGATCCAGGAGGTTGGATCGACACCGATCCAACACATGTTGGAGTCGGCTCCTCAAATTCTTGTGTTGGATTGATCTTCATCTTACAGTTCTGTTTACGCTTAGTTTTTGGACTCTTGGACTACGTCTCTGGGCTGCCTACCTTGGTAGTCCCAAGCTTGATTTGTCAAGTTTATCTATATACTGTCTAGTCAAAAGATGGGATAACACCCTGGTAACGATCTTACACTACGGATGCCTGTGGATGCCTGAAACTTTTTCTATTTGTCTACGAAATCCATCTTATTGACAGGATTATAAATTGGTATTTGTCCACATTCTAATACCTAAGTATCTACTTTTTTGCTGGTCCAATGTGTTTGGATGATAGATTATTCTGGTTTTTGGCGTTATTTTTAATGTTCAGTTATGATGTACAAATTGCAGGGGAACAGTGCAGATTAGTACATGTATCGAAGTGCATCCATAATAATTTATACTATCAGATTCTTGTTTATTCATTAATTTCAAGTATAATCATAGCAAACGATTTAACGTTTGTATGTATAGCAAATGATCTGGAACAAATAGCGAAATGATTGAAGTTGTATTTCTGTTTGTTCATTTGTATTTTCATGATATTTTTCTTTGTTATATTCTATACTATATTTTTCACAGTTTTTTTTTCCACGGAGAAACGATTGTTGCCTGTTATATACTGATAATCTGGAAAATATTCATATTCGTTCCAGATTATAAATTTGGAACAGCTATTAAATGTTTTATACTGTTAATCTGGAACTGTCGATAATTAAGAAAACTTACTAAGTGCACAAGACTGATAATATGCAACATCTATTATCAATTTGAAGATAGACATTCTGGAACACTTAAGCAAATTTTCCAAAAATCAATCACATAGTAAACTAAGACGTTTATAAAATATTTCTAAAAATAATTGGAACATTTTACAATCGTTCAAATATCCAATTCCTGGTGTACTGCATGAGTTTGTATCCAACGATCATTGGGTTTTTGTTACTGTGCCCCAAAAGGGAGGCCACATGTGAAGAATAATATTTATGTGCTAAAAGACAAATATATAAATTTTACAGGAAATTTTCCTCAAGGACAAAAATTAGGGCTTTTTTAATCACAAGGACAGCCCGCTAAAATTTTATCCTCAAGGACAAATCACTGCAACTTGCCTCTCCAACTCCACATCTTGCTACAAAACCCACACCATCGCTTCCTTCTCCAACCCGATAAACTCCGACCGAGACGTCGACCTCTCAGATCTCGACAACACCTTGGTAGAAATCAAGGACCTGCGCGCGGAGTTCGAGCTCGAGAGACGAATTCGGAAGAAGATGGAGTCTGTGAAAAAATCTGAGATGAAGGAGCTTGCGGAGAAGAAAAGAGCACGTGAGGAAGCGGAGAGCGACTATGAAAAGTTAGGGATGGAGATCAAGCACGTGAGTGAGGATTTCGAAAAGACGATGAAGGAGACCGTGGACGAGAGGAGGAAGCGATGACGAGAGGATGGAAATCATTCTACTGTGTTCAGTTTTTGGGTATCAGTTTTGTATGCGATGGTATCAGTTTTAATAAAATAACATAATATCAGTTTTGGGTATCAGTTTTGTATGCGATGTGGTATCAGTGGATTTGTGGTGGTTTAGGAAATAGTATGGATTTGTGGTGGAAAATTTCTGATGGGTTATTGGTTTGACGAAACTGTGAAGGTGGTGGTATAGTGTGTGGTATTTGGAAGCGATTTGTAGGGTTTGCATCAGAAGAAATTTCAAAACTGATACCTAAAATTTAAAAACTGATACCTAAAATTTGAAAACTGATACCTAAAATTTCAAAACTGATACCTAAAAACTGGTATCAGTATCAGCTTTTAAGAGCATGGTGCTGGTGAGGGGGTGGCGTTGGCGGGTGGAGGAGATGACATGGGGTAGTTGCACGACGCTGGTGAGGAGGTGACGCTGCGGCGATGGTGAACACAAAACGGGTGGAGAAGGTGGCACAAGGTGGTTGCTGCAAAACGGGTGAAGGAGGAGGTGGCAATAGTGGCGCTGGTGAGGAGGCGGCGGCGCTGGTGAGGAGATGGCGTTGACGCAGGATAAGGTGGTCGGAGCTGAAAACGGGATTGAATAGGCACGGGGAAGAGAGATTTGTGCATTTGAGAAAAAATGGGCTTTGGGCCTGTCCTTGAGGATAAAATTATAGGCATGTGTCCTTGAGGATAAATTATTTGGATATTTTGTCCTTTACAATAAATACCCCTAAATTTTAAATATTATCCTCCTAACATAAAATTAAGTGGAATTCAAGGGATCTATTTAAGTAATTTAACCAACCTTAACATGTGCCCTAAGAGCACATGCTAACAATTTCCATAAAATTAAATAGGTGCTATAATTATATTGCTAAACCAAAATGAAATTCAAAGTTAATAGAAAACGCATGTATAGACATCTGCACAGTTAAAGCTTTTAGTGGTTCCATAACGGTGGAGGTGTAAAAAGTTGTAGCGGGATAGAACGAGGATATAACTGGATATAGCGGAGGTGCAAAAAGCTTCATTATATAAAAAAAATGTGTTTAAAATTAAGTTATTCTCATTCTCATATCATTTATGTAAAAAAAATTAACCTTATATAACAAAACAGAAAAATATTATGATTTATGTAAATTAGATTTGGTGACTACAATAAATTTCTAACTTATATTGAGCACTTATGCATATTAGGTGTTTACCATAACTTTTTTTGATTTGATTTAAAAAAGAACTAGTTAAATTAACTCTGTATATTAATATTGCTAAAGCGAGTGCTAAAAATTCTTGATTATAATGTAAAATAACTTAGCTTACAGTGGATCCACAGTTAATAGCGCTAAATTAAAATAGCGTAGTGGTCGAAGAATGCTATGCGATTTTGTGAGGATTTAACTGCGCAGATGGACATAACAAGACACTTTCTGCTAGTGTAGAAGTTTATGTTTAAGCCTTTCTTTTTGGAAAAAGAAACACCTGCTTTAGTGCAAAAATCAAAGGAGGGGTACAACCAATACTTTGAGCCATTGGATTAAAGATTCAATGATTCATAGTACTGGAATATTTTAGCAGTTACTGGAAAACACTAAAACGCAGCGCTGGGGAAACCCAAGAACTTGAATCAATGGAGAAACCATCAATATTTATTGATTACAATAGGATAAAAGTCAGTTCAAGAAACCCTAGAGCTCTAATTACTGTTTTTTCGGCTAAACATGCAAAAATGAGAGCTTGAATACCGCTAGTAAATAATCCAAGAAAGAGATAGGAACTTACTGAAGTTACTAAAGAAACAAGAACAACTACTAATTCATCCACCAATATATTTTCGAAAAGTCGAAAACTCGAAGACAAAGGTTTTGTGAAATCCTCTGGATGTTAACTGGTAAAAAGATTGGAGTTGGTTGAATGTATTTTCCAAATAAACCAATACTTTTTTGGTAAGACCCACATAAAAATATACCACGAACGTCTCATAATTGTTCATCCATTCTATATCATGTTTCTTTGTTTTTACTATGACTTAGTTACTTCTGTTGGATAATATTGGTGAATTGGTTGTTCTTTATCATTCTCTACGTTTTTTGATGTTCTTTTGCCAGGGTCAAAGATTTTGGTTCAGAAGATTTGGGGTTTATTCATATTTCAATCAATCAGATGGACAGAGCTCTGATCCGTATCAAAAATAATTTCAAGGATTTGCTATGTTTGAAGTTTAGGAAACATGATTGAAATTTGAATGATATTAACCATGTCCATTAAGAATATTTGACTTAACTAGTGAGTATGTCAATCAGAATCCAGCATAAATGGATTAACAAAGCCAATCTTGCATGTAACCGACATTGGGATATACATATGTATCATCTGATGCTGTGTAATCAGTTTACAAGCAAAGGTGTCACCTTTTTGACGTCATCTCTTTGTAAGGAGTTTTAGGTTCCGGTTGAACATGAAAGAACATGCATGAACATCTCAACATCACTAAGTTTGAACTCCAATTTAACGGAATCATCAAGCAGATCCACAAAATTACAAAAGCGAGCCAAAATCTCCACATGAGCACTGCCCATCTCTAAATCTATGAAGGCGTTTGCTATCACGAACCACGATTTCTCTATCTGTAAGCAATGAGATATACTTTATACAACTATGGCAATCTCTACACATAGTGATATTCTTCATAACTCTAACGGGAGCCCCTTTTGGTAATTTCAGCAATCCAAATGCCACCGCCACTCTCTCACTGTGATGAACGGCCGATCGAGGTTCCTTCTCTTCATCAGAAGCATCTGATGAAACCTCTACGCTTTTATAAGGAATATACCCCAACCCTTTAGCCTTCTCAATCAAACGCTCTAAAAAAACATACATTTCCTTGCTTTGATCATGTGACTTATCATCAGCTTTAAAGTAATGAACTTTATCTTTTATCGTAACCCAGCTTCGATCTCTGACACTCCCAACATTCTCCTCCTTCATCATCTTTCTAACTTTTGCTACATCTTGCCACCTTTCTAGTGATATGTACATATTAAGTAACAAAACATATGTCTCAATCGATTTTGGCTTGAGCTCTAGCAGCTTCTCTGCTGCATGAAACGCCAACTCGTAATTTCCATGACTTCTACACCCAGCAACTAATATAGACCAAATGATCTCATTTGGATTGAATCCCGTTTCATCTATAAACTTGAAAGCATCATCTAGCCTACCTAACCTCACGTACATATCAACCATACAAGCAAAATGATCCATAACAGGTTTAATTCTATACTCACTTGTCATCATTTCAAAGTATTTTTTTGCTTCATCAACTAAACCAGCATGGCTACAAGCTGATAAAACTCCAACAAAAGTGACTTTATTGGGTCTAACACCCGCTATCCTCATATCCTCAAAAAGCTCTATAGCTTCTCTGAATCGCCCATGCTGAGAGAAGCCTGTGACCATAGAAGTCCATGATATTAGAGTTCTATAAGGCATCTCTAGAAAAGCTTTGCTTGCATTCTCAATGCATCCACATTTATTGTACATGTTGACCAAGGCACTAGTCACCACAACATCAGATAAGTAACCGCTTTTCAAAGCGTGTGCATGAATTTGCTCTCCTTGTTCTAAGGCCACAAGGCTACTGCAAACAGTTAGGATGCTTGAAAGGGTGAATAGATCGGGCTTTGTATCTGATCTGGTAAGGTTGAGGAATATGTTAAAGGCCTCTAATCCACTCTGCCGGTTAGAGTAATCATCACGGGTTGGGCCCATCATTTGGGCATGGCCTGCTATCATCGCATTCCATGTGATGAGGCTGATTTTGTTCATTTGGTTTAATAGTTTCTTTGAACTGTTGAGGTCGCTGCATTTGAGATACAAGTACATTATTGAGTTCTTGACTGGAAGGGATTCATATCCATATTTGATGCAGAGGGAGTGGACCTGCCTAAAGAAAGGCCTTTTAGAAGTTTATACCAAATATTTTCAAGGTTCAAAAATAGTAGTTATAAAAAGACAAAATGATAGTAATATAAGAAGTCAACTACAGGTTATTTGATAGAGATGAGGAATGTTAGCCTCGAGGATCACACTTCATCAAGTTATATTCATTAGAGATACGAGAAATGCTAGCTTATTCTATTCCACGTAATGAATTGGATTGCATGAATAAGCAATATTGCAACTTGATGAAGTGTGAGCCCTCTGAACTTCTAAGGTATTGTGAGGGTTGCATTCCTCTACAGAGATTTTCATTTTTTTTTTAATTTAAAAAAAATTACGAGAAAAAGGTATTAAACAGGCTACATTTTCTAACAAAGTTTATGCTAAAATGTCACAGTATATTTAAGTGGCTATGATAATCAACTCCGATAAATTCGCAGGCAGTTATAACTGCAAATGACACATGATTGGTGTCCCGTATAAATAAACTAAAGATACAGTCTAACAGTATTGACACACAACTGCTTTTTGGCATTTAACATTGTTATGTATAAGCATTAATGTCTAATTACATGTTTCTGGCATATTCTTACTATTTATGCCAGACTGTAACGACTTGGCTTAGAAAAATTGTTTGTTGGTTTGTGCATGAAACAATTATTGTGCAGCTTATTATGTATGTCATGTCACAGATGTGCACACAGGTAGGGAATAGCACTATAATTATAAGTGAAAATATTTTTTACACGTTATAAACTGAAATTTCATACCAAATTTTATACTCTTCAATATATTTTTATCACTGGTATTTTAGCATGTGTGAATCAGATTCGTATAAAAATATCCTTAAAAATATAATGACTCAAATCATCAAATTCTAGTTTTGCATATAAATTTTCAATAAGACAATTATTCAACATGAAAATAAAGAATAATACAAGTTTAACACTGAATGTAAAACAGAACCATCAATAACGCATAGTTTTTAAAAAAAGTGCTGATATTGGAAATATAAGAAATATAAATAAATTGAGAAAACGAAGAAAAATATATGAACTTTCTACCAAAATTTGAACTTGTAATCTCGCTTTTATATCAAAATTTTCAACTAAAAACATATTTCAAATTTTATTACGGTTGAGACCCAAACTTGTACCTCATTTTGTATTATGACTACACAAAAAGCTTTGTGGTTAGACCAAAATAATGTAAAGGTCATAATAATATAGTGCTAAAGGTAAACTTTAAATTAATTAATCATGAGTGCCTATGTTGTACCGCTCATCTATGCATGATAGATGCATATTATGTCTTTTGTTTAAAATATTGATTGTTATTTAATATATATACAAGCTCAAACATTAATTTCAACTTTAGCCAATCAGTTCTAAGTTTAATAGTGACCATTTTGCACTTAACAAATCTATCATCGGATGTAAATTTTAAAACCAAATTAAATTCGCCTATATCGTAAAGCTCGTTTGTTTATAATATATTATTTCTTTTGGTTGATAATCAGTCATCATATTGATCATAGAATTATATCATTACCAAGGTCGACCAATTGGTTTGATTGCCCTGAATGAAAAAAATTGTGCACTTAACTTTTACACACACACACACATATTAATATTAGTGAAATAAATCAAACTAAATATGCCAACTGGTAATATTAACACTGGAACCATGCTTGTCTTTAATACATTAATTTTATATGTGATATAATATTATCTGGTAACTTGTCAAACAGATTGAAGTGAGAAGCTTCTACCGTTCAGATATGGAAAAAGACTATTCTGATAATCAAAGTAAAGAAACATCCAAATCACGATGAATATGATTATGGATTGTAACCGTCCAAAACAATAGGTTTCATCACACCCAACCAATATTTGGTTAAAATCTAATAAACCGACCAAATCAATTTATTTTGATCGGTTTGATTCGGTTATTAAGTTAAATCGTTTTGCGGTTGGTTTGGAAAATAAGTTTATTTGATAACCATCTAGCTGAACCAACTATATTTTTATTACATTGTCAAAATTAGTAAATTTTAATATATATTTTTTGATTAATTTAGCAAACAAAATATTTTTTATAGTTCAATTATTTATTAATATTATTCATAAAACCATAAAAATACTAAATGGAAACACACTAACATAACTTTGTGTTTTCCTTTATAGTATAATAAACATTCTAATCATAAAGTACAATATTTTCTTAGTTTGCTAAACCGTAAACCAACCGAATTAACCAAAATTCATTGGTTCGTTTTCAATTTCTGTGGTTTAATTTTGATTTACCATATTTTATATTGAAATTGGTCGAAAACACTCATCCTTAAACCCATATGGGTATTTCTACACCGTGCAATACAAAATTGGATGACCACATCTTTGGGTGCATTGTGGGTACACTTTTTGGATTAGAATACAATACTACGATATTGGAGTTTGAGCATATACCTGTTTCCCTAACTCAAGATCAAGCTTAATACAACACAAACTCATCACACTAGTCAAAGTAAATTCATTCGGCACCATATCCTCTACCAACATATCCAAAAACAATCTGAAGCCCAAGCCCGCATCACCGTTATCTCCACTAGCCGAAACAATAGTAGTCCATGATATCACATTCTTCTCCTCGATTCTCATGAACGCCTTCACAGCTAAATCCAATCTCCCACACTTCGAATACAAGCTACACAATGAGTTGCCAATACTAGCATCCAACTCAAGTCCATACTTCACTACAAACCCATGAACCTGCTCTCCAACCTCAGCAGACCTAACCCAAGTACAAGCACTAAGAACCGACCCAAGTGTGTAATTTGTTGGAAACACCCCTGAAATTAATAGCTTTACAAAAACCTCTATGCCGAATTCAGGCTTTCCATTTTTAACATAACCAGTGATAAGAGCGGTCCAAGTTACAACATTTGGTCCAGGAGTTTGATCGAACAGTTTCTGTGCATTAGTAGTAGAACCGCACTTCATGTAGGAAGTAACAAGTGAAGTTGCAATGAAGGAATCATGTACAGCATCAGTTTTGATAGCATGTGCATGTACGATTTCGGTTGATTGCAGGGATTTGAGATCTGTGCATTGTTGGATGAGCGGAACGTAGAAGGAAGTTTCGATTAGGGTTTGTTTGTCCAAAGAATTCGAATTCGAGGTGAATCTTTTGAGGTCTGGTTCGAGTCTGGGAAAAGTGGCGTTGATTGCGAGTGAAGGAAGAAACGCCATTGGAATGTTTAAACGAATGAGAAACAGAGTTTTGATTTATTCAGTGAAAACATAATTTTTCATTTGGTTTTTTCTATTTCCGTTATGAAACCTTATCTTCGGTTTTATCAACTGCTAAAATTGGATAAGGGTGTTGGAGCGAATAATTTGCATGGGTATAGATTGAAATGTGTGATTCAATTATGTGTGAAACAAAAACCACTAACCTTTTGAAACTGTCTAGCCTCAGGTTCAAAAAATATTTAATGAGCAACGATTTTCTAATGAAACTTCAAATTGATAGAAATTTGTTAAAAAAAAGTTTGGAGTTCATAAATTTTGAGTTCGCGGTTGTTGTTTATGATTATATTATTAAGAAGATGAAAATGTAAGCTTGTTTTCATAAAAAAATTCAACAAAATGAGAAGTGGATGTATAAGGGTAGAAGGATTAGTGTAGAAATATTTGTGTTGGTTGAGTAAAAAAGGTGAGAGAAGGATTAAAATGAACCCATAGAATATCACCCTTTTAAATTAGGTGATCTCATCCTGTATTTCAATTCTTAAACATTAAAATAATATGATCTCATATAGAAGACCATTTCACCTCATATTACTGGCGTTGATATCAAATATTCCCCAATCATTTCAAGAGTGGCCATCCGTAATTTCTCTCTCCTCCCTCTGTGTGAGTGATGTCGGACGACCTCTTACATTTGGCAGCAAAATTATTAAATGCTTTTACACTATACAACATCAAATAGACAAAAAAAATGAGTGATATATCCCTTAGACATCTGCCAAACTTTTCAATTTTCTGCATATACATACAGAAACATATGTGTGTGTATCTCTGTGCGTGTATGTATATAAATAGTTCTAAACTAAAAAGAGATTAACGTTCACCTTGTCTAACAATAAAAACAAATATTCCTTGATGTATAATTAAAATAATGTAGACTTTCGGATAAAATTTCATCCTTGTTTTGCAAGAATCATGAAACATCATCGAAAGTCAACATGCAATGTTACCCGTATACTCAGTTATTTTTTATTTACCATATATTTCAACTAAATTTAAAAAGGAACTAAGAAGAAAGATCAAATCGACGGGAAAAAAAATAATGCAGTTTGCATACATTTAAGTTTTGCTGCAATATTTATGGTAAAAATCGAAGGAACCCGATCCATTTCGCAGTGGATGAATGAGTAAATTTCAAAAATAATTCTCTGTTTGGATCTTAATGGAAATATAAAGTCTGTTAATTAGCATTAGATCTAATCTATGTATCAAAAAATTCATTTGAAATATTTATACTTAAATCATTGATCACATTGTCAAATTTGTTTTAGCGTGTGTATTCATAACATAGCAACATTTGGACATGTGAAAGGTCCAATCATTATTTATGAGATGCGAATTAATGGATCATAAATGTGACAAGAGTGTAATTATTTGAGAGTTTTGTTTTCTATTGATTAGTTCGGTGAAAAGTCATATTCTTATTTATAAGTATAATTATGTAACGACCCAGAATTTTGGTCACTGATTTTGAAATACTTAATTGATTTAAATATTAAAATGATTGGTTTAAAAGGTTGGGTAATTCAAAATTCTGAATATTGCGATTTTATTATAGTTAATAAAATTGAAATTCCAAATGCAGTGATTATTAAAATATTTGAATTGAGGAATTTAATACCGAATAGTGATTCAAATAACTAGATTTTAAATTGAATATTAATTCAATCAATTTAATGGCATAACTTAACTTATTTTAAATGAATAGATGATAACGATGAATTCAACCGTTAAATTAGTTGTAGTAACAACAATTCGAATAAATAATCGGAAATTAAATTTTTATTTTTATGACTATATTCCTGTTGTATTTTCCCATAATTTTTAATTTTGGAAATAATGCAATTTTCGTTTGACGTTTTATCTGCAAACAGTGGTGTTTACTAATATTTTAAAACTCCATAACCGGTATATATTATTATTGACTTAGAATCGTGTCGCTGTGCTGAGCACGCTCGGAATTTTGCTTGGTCGATTCGAGTTCCCTTCACTAATAAATTTCTACATTGTGATATAAGTCAACTAAAAATTTAAGTACGACCAAGAATACACTTTTGTCCCCACGATTCCTCTCTTCCTTCATTTGCATGCCACCATGTACCCTTTTGTTTAAACAAAATAGAACAAGAAAATAAAATGGCAGCGTTCGAATTCGTATATCACGGGTATGTCCATTGGAAGGGGGGTCCATTGGGGAGGGGCGGGGGTCTGGCAGCTAATGGTGGTGAGGGAACAGTGTGTTTCAAGGAGAGGAGAACGATGGAAGCGATGACTTGGTGATCGGAGAAGCGGAGAGGAAGGGAAAGTTGAAGTTTGATCGACAAATGGTGGAGCAAGCTTATAAGGCCGTGCGTTTCTTTTTTTGGAGGAGATGATAGTGCGGGTTGTAGGATATTGGGCCAAGCCCAAATTGTTTAAAGGTGATTTGTTCAAATTAAAAGTGGTAAGTGAATTAAATTATCATTAAAAAACCAATGTCTTATAAATTCCATAACTTGCTCATATTAGATCCTAATTTAACGCGATCAATCGTGTTGAGTTCACAGCGAGTTAGCTTCGCAATATAGTAGAGTTTGGAGCTATTGGAATTTTGCACTAGAATTGAATGTCTGTTGATTTTAATCAGAACCAGAACGCGAAAGCAACATTGGAACTATGGTGAGTTAATGTGACGCCTCACCTCTATGCTCACAATAACAAAGAGTATTAAAAGGAAATAATGTCTGTTATTACGAAGAATAAGGCTGGATAGGAGCGGTCATCCGTAGTTAGGCCTTACACTAGTATTGGTTACCTCGATAGGAGTGGTATATATATATTCCATCTCTTTGTTTATTTACTCCCATCGACATATCCAATTCCAGTATAAAATGAACTACGATGGTTCATAATAGTTTAAGACAATATATATAATAATAACACAGATAAGCTAAACACCGAACACTGATAATATCAAATCTCATATATATATATATATATATAACTGAAGTCAGTTACAATACATGTGATACAATACATATGATACAACTACAACTGTCGACACGGGAAGTTACATATACAAGTACATTATCGTGAATAATATACATGAATACATATCATCCTAGAAAATACACTGACTACTCCAAAAGATATGAAGAGACTTCATTGCTCAAGCAGCATCCTAAAGCAAGATATCAACAACCTGAAATAACTCGGTCTGACCCGAGTATTAAATTCAAAAGAAAATAACACACGGGTCAGTCTAATTCAAACTCAGTTATTAATGCACGGAAGCAATAATAATTAAATAATCAAATAGACGACAGTCACAATAAATCTTACCTATCCAATCCTATAGTAAGGAAATTGGATAACGGTAAATATAACACATAACAGTATTAAACAACAAATCAGCAAATTCAAATTATCAACAAAGATAAATGAAAGGATTATCAATGAAGATAATTTAGAAAACAACAGAATTGCCTAAACGGCAATTAACAACAAAATCTAATTATTAAATAAATAATTAGAAACTCATAATCTAATTATCAAATAGATAATTAGACAACAACAAAATGATCAAATCAAAACAAATCAAAATACAATTTCAAAATATCGAATTGGACACACAAAACAATTCAAACAATTGAAATATCACTTAAAATAGTCAATACTGTTTTAGCTGCAGTACACGCTCACGTGCACTGCCTCGCCACTATAGTGATGAAATACACAAAAGCTCAATGAATCAAAAACAAATGCACCAACTCAGATCAAAATGAACCAGATGGAACTGCAATAGCATGAGCATAGCATCCACCCAGTAACCACCAAATGAACAAAGTGCACACAAATGCACAATGAAAATTCACAAAGAGCACAAGGTCAAACCCGAGTTATCAGCTGGATTCAACACAGGTACAAGTTAAAAATGAGCACATCAAATATATTTTTCAGCAAAAACAGAGTCAACATAATGCTACAGGTCTGAAACTCCAAGATAAGCGAAACTCAAACCCGAGGCAACAATGGCAAAGATCTCACAAATGTTCAAAGATAAATGAAAATACAATGCCTCAGTACACATGAGATTAACTTAGTGCAATACAGACCACAAGGGAAAAACTGCAACAAAAGAAACTGCAGCCACCACATGAATACAAGCTACAGAACTCTAAATATTTCAAACTTGAAGTCAACATGCAGTTCAACAACAAGTGCACAAGTGAAGCAATGCAAAGGGTCGAGAACGCAAGTACCAACATAACATGGAAAATGCAACACAAAAGGATGCAAGCAGTTCAACGTCTCATAAAAAACAAGTTCATGCAACCAATACAGTGACACTACATAGTAAAGTGCAACACAGTGACAAGCTACCCAGATTCAAAGATGCAATCCTGTACAACAAGACTGCAAAATTCAAGAAGGCACCAAACTACAACAAAATGCAAAAAGTCAAGTCACTGACTCAACACAACTACAAAGCAACTCAACTCGAATGACCAAGTGCACAAAGGTAGTGGTACAACTACATGAAGACAACAGAATGAAGGTGAGAGCACCAAAGATATGGCACTACAGCACACAACAGAAAAAGAAACAGAGCAGCTTCAAATGAGAATAATGTCACCAGTGAAATACAGTGACCAAATGCAAATGAATACAATGCATCAATGCAATATATTCAGACTCGAGCACAAACAAAGGCAATATAAACCTAACAGTGCAAAATGGCAAAAGTGAAGACTGCCTGAAACACACGTACACAGAATCAAAGAATAAGACCACATACAAGTAGCCTGACAGTGAAACATGCCAGAGTGAAGATTACAGGTGCAAAGCATCTGTCCAGACATGGAAGCAAGACTAATGAATGCAACAAAATAATGCTATAAAATGTACCATCTCAACCGCCTATGCAACATATACTATATAGTGCCGAAATCAAAATAGTTCAAGTGGCCGAAGACAACAAGGACAAAATCACAAAGCATCAGAGAATCAAACGGTGATAGCAAGTTCGAACGAAACAAAATCAAGCAGCAGTTTTATCAAAATCGAACAAGTTCAAAATCAATCGAAGCCGTGATAAACCAGCGACGAAATTCACAAATTTGAGCAAGTCAGAAATCATTAAAACATTCGAAATAGAAGATGTGAGTGAAGAGAAGATCACTCACCTTGATTTCGACGAGCACGAATCCAATTTGCAGCTGAAGTCATGGAATCGCCGATTCACACAACACTTGAACTCGACCAAAAAAAGCAGCAGTAAGCAACTCAAAGAGATCGAGCAACTTTCGGCGGCTTCTAATTTAAAAGCCCTAATTTTTGATCGAACAATGAAAAAAGATCGAGCCGACATTTTTTCGTTTATCTAGTTTTAGGGTTTCGAACGAATGAATGAAGGGGGATCGGGTCTCTGCCTTGATACAACACAGCCCCAAACAAAAGCAACATGGGCTAAATTAAATTTTAAACCCGCATGATTCTTTTAACAAATTTTAAAAGAATTTTAACTGATTAAATCTCCCAACAGCAATTAGCTATCACCATTAATCGTTTAATGACGATAATTAATTGATGCGAAATCCTGGGTTGTTACAGTTAAACTCACTCATTTGGTTATTCAGCAATGGATTTTTAGTAAATAAAATTTTATTTATGTTGTTTGGATTGTTGAAAAATTGTTGATTGTTGAAATTAATTTAGGATGACGATATAGCATTTTGAAATGCTATTAGATTGATTGAACCGGATCTCGAGTGATGATATAACATCTGAATTACCATTAAATTGTTTATGTTTATTTTTAAGCTTATTATTAGTATTTGATAATATATGTGTGAAATTGATAAATGGATTGTGTTTGGAATTTCACTGTTAAATTATAACGTAAACTGAATTGAAATATATTGGTATGATCTATTTGGCCAAATAAACACCATTGAATAATAAATGGAGGAGTTTTATTGTGAATGACCTTGGTTAGGAGAATAAATTCTCATTCTATTATTAGATTAATTTGGACATTTATTTTAAGTGTCAGTGGATTTACACTGGATAATTGATGTGTTAACAATTGATTGTTAATTATGGATTCAATTTACATATATGCATGTTATTATGTAAATGAATGTAATTTAACTAAGGAAGTTAAATTGAATTTAATGGTAGCTTGTTAAGCATCATTCTGATCGTTAAGCCTTTCTCTTAATATGGAAAGTTATGGGTTTTGGTTAACTTCACATTATATAATTTAGAGTAAAATGTTTTATTAAATTATTATATATATACGAATTGTCTATTTAATTATTATTTTACAAATGTTTATAAATTCCTTTATTTAGTAAGGCTGATTATGTTTTAAAGTTAATTATTTATTTGATTTAGTTTAAAGAAATGAATTATTTTATTTTTAGCGATTTAGAACTAGATAATTATTTCATTAATAGTAGTTATTATAAAGCTAGTTAATTTTATTTAAAAGTTAATTTAAAGTTAATTACTTATATTAGATTTTAAAATGTTAAAGGTTAAATTATTACATTATTAATTATTGTTATTTTTAAAAAGTTTTAAAAATGGTTAAGGTATTCTGTGATGTTAAAATCTTATTTATTATAATTATATACTAAATTGTTTATAAAAAGATTTTTTTTTGAAAAAGAATGGGTTAAACGAGTTTATAAAATCTGAAAAGATTTGGAATATAAAAAGGGAGATTTTATTAATGGTTTGAGATTTATAGAGGAATTGGTTAAAGATGTTTATAAATGTGAAAGTGGTTTGGAATTGAAACCAGCGAGTGATAAGCAATAAAATAGCAACTCTTCAAAGTGGACGTAGGCTACAACGTCGAACCACTATAAATCATGTGTTTCTACTACTTTCCTTTTAAATTTTGAGTGTTCTTCATATTTATATTCTCTACATACTTGTTGTCTAAGATCTGTGATTGTAAACGGATGCTTTTATTGACAATTGGGTGTTTGTGACCAATTTTGGCACAAACATTTTGGGGCTTTAACTGAAAAAGGCTAGCGTTCAGGGATTCTACAACTTGGACTTTGGATCTGGAGGTTTAAAGACTTGGATCTAGAAAGCTATAACGAAGCAATCAACAAGGAGACAAAGAGTGGAGAGGAGGCAGCACTAAGGAACTTAGGAGGCTTCCTCAGGAGCAAATCAGACCTCAGTTTTCATCACCAGGGACGAGATGGAGATAATAAAGGAAGCTACTAAGAGGCAAGAAGAGGCGATGCAGAACCTACTCCAGCAAATTGGACAAGCTAGAGTGCATATCAAGAGAACGCCATGTAGGATCGATCTCACCCTGGAGGAGGGGTGAATAGGATGATACTATTAATTATAAAAATTATTGCGGAAGTTTATATAAAATAATTTCAACACAGATCACAATAGAATAATACCAGCATAGATAATAGCAGAGTATAAAAGTAGAAAAACAGAACACATAGATTTCACCAGCTTCGGCAAAACCCTGCCTACGTGCTGCCCCAAGGTTTCTACTAGAAATTAAGCAGTCAGATGCTTGCACACTTAAACTCGCGACACCCGCTGTCGACTAACCTTGACTCTACGCTTAAAACTCTACCATAACTCAGCCACTGAGTTGCAAATTCTCGAACTACACTACCGTAGTTCGTCCCCTAGTCACACGACTTGAAATTACATGAGTTTAAAAAGGAAAATACAAAAGTAAAAACAATTTATAAACTCAACCCAAATTAACTAAAGCCCTTAATAACAAGGCCGGCCCACAAATAAATAAGTGATAAAATTAAATCCTCTTTTCTTTTGTATTATAGCTTCGACCCGATATTCCTTTCTTGACAATGGCTATTCGTTCTTGTTCCTCTTTTCTTTGAAATTATGGATTTGTATAAATTGAAGACGCTAACTTTAGTAGCTCGATTGAATGATGATTTACGTCCTTACTTTATCGATCGATGCTCTCTTCTTTTAGCACACGGCTCCTTCTATTTTGATCAAGTTTGAACTTGCTTCGGTATGTAATTTGTTACTTTTTGCTTTACTTTTTTTTTTGCTTACTTGAACTCGATCTTGATTCGAGTTGAATGATTATTGTTCTCTGTTTAGCTCGAATCGAATGCTTTTCTACGCCGATGATGATTGGGTTTATATAGTGTTCGATCCCTTATAATTTTGTTCGTATATAATCATTTGAATTCGTCAATTAATTTTTCTCGGCTGTACGATTTTTCTTGAATGCTGTGATTTATTTCTGACCTTTTCAAAACGTGTATTTGATTAGTTGTTTGTTACGGCTTTGATTTTTGACTTGGTTAATTTTCTTGGCCATCACAGTTTGCTTGGTTCTGGATTAATACTTGCTACTGTTCGTGGTTGACTTCGGCTATTTTTGATTTGTGAAAATATGAACTTGTTCGATTTTTGTCTTGGTTATTGATTTTGACTTCTATGTCTTCGACACTGTCACTGCTAGTATGGCTTCGACCACCACCGTTGCACTGATATTGCTTCTGGTCATTGCACTTGTACCATTCAAATTGTGATACTAGTTATCACTACATACATCATACATATGTACACACATTCATCAATGTATGCTTTGTACGTAATTGTTCACCGTCCTGTGTCTTGTTTCATGTGATGTTCATTTATTTTGTCTCTGGTGGCATTTGAGTTATGATTAGACTTCATGTTGTTATGTTGCGGACTTGAGTCTTGAATATAAACCTTCATTGCATTGTCCACTGCTCGACTCGAAGTCTTGTTGCATTTAATTCATTTGCAATTTCACTTGATCTTTGTTTCACTTGATTTGTTTCTTTGCTGGTCTATCTGATCCCGTTAGTCGATTCGTCCTGTTTCCAATTAAGCTTGCTTGAAGTTTGGTCCGCACTTTAGTAAGACTGCCTCTAGTCATTGGTGGTTGTTTTGCATTGCTTTATCTTCGACATTGCCTGACCATATGCATGCTTTGAGGCAGTTTGCATTTGCTTTTATGTTGTAGTGTCTTCATGTTACATTATGTAGTCTTCACTTCTAAACTTCATGTGTAGTTGTTGTCTACATTCATGCCTTGGTTCTGGTTATGTTCACACTGGTGCATTCACTTGAAACTGATGTATATTGAACTGTTGTTGATTTGTGCCTGTTAGTCTTCACTGTGCATTATCTTGTACTCGTGATGCATTGCATTTGTTGATGCAATTCACTTGAATTCAGTTGCATTCTTGTTCTGGTTCCTGACCATAGGTATTATGTGTGAACTGTTTTGATGCAAGTCTGTACTTTGATATGCATATGAGCTTGTGCATATTTGTGACGAGTTGCACTATGGTTTCTCTTACCAGTCTTGTTGACTTTGTTTGCTTACTTCAAATGTACATCATTGAACTTTTTGGTCGAGACTTTTTTTAGTTGTCTTGACCATTTTGTTGTGCATTTTTTAATTGCGCCTGTGTTGAATCCAGTTTTAAAGCTCGTGTTCGACCTTGTGCTCGTGTCCTGATTTTGTTTTGTATCTCACTTGTGTTGAACCCAACTTTTAATTTGGGTTTGACCTTGTGTTGACCTGTCCCTGTAGATTTATCAAGTGCATATCAGTATGCACGGCCTTGTGGCATGTACATTGATACACTATTCATGTCATAAGCTGTTAGTGTATGATGAATTCAAAATTAAATGATGACAAACAACCCAAATAACTGAGGCAAATGATATTTTCAAAAATCATTTTATTTTATACTGCAAAATATTTTCTTTTCAATTTTACTGTGTTAGTGTTTATTTTGTAGATTGCTCAGATGCTGGATTCAATCTGGAATGAAGTTGAAGATCAATTTTGAGTGAAGGAGTGATATGTAGTGAGGTGCTGATGTAAATGAAAATTGTGATGTAATCAAACTTGTATTGTAATTGAAATTGTATAGATATAGTGAGAGCTTGAATTTGTACTATTCAAAATTATAATAAATATTTGTTTGAATAAAATATCCGTTTGAATTTAAATTCCGTGTTATTCATTTTATTCAGCAAATATTTATTTAATTATGCGAAAATAAAATAGTACGTTAACAAATACATTTAAATGAATATATATATATATATATATGTTTATTATCATCAAACAAAATCATATACTCGCATATTCAACAATCTTCACCTTTTGATGATAACAAACATTTATTTAAGATTTTGAATTTATTAAATGTATTTGATCATTCAATTTTCTCCCCCTATTTGAATGCCCCCTCCTTACACAAAACTCCCCCTTCATATGTGCATGAGAATAAATAAAAATATTCAAATGAACTTAGATGCATATAGAAAATATAAAATAAAATATTTGAATTTTATTTGCCAAAAACTTAACCTTTCTCCCCCCTTTTGTTATCAGCAAAAGAGTAATAGTTTTAGAAAAACAGAGATAAAGTAACATACATTAATACAACAATAATACTCAATCGGGTATAAATATTAAATTTCAATAAAAAAATCAAACAAAAATCACAAATACTCTGTTTGATGCATATTCCACTTTAGAATGATAGAGATGATGTCATCATATAAAACCATATAGTTGTGTCTATATGTGGTATATTTATTTCAGGAATTTGAATATCTACTAACCATGCATAACCGTTGGGACTTTTAAATGAGATTAGTAATATTCCCAATTAAAAAAAATGAATTCAAGTATTTCTAACCACGCATAACCATGAGGACTTTTAAATGATATTAGAATCAACTTGTCTATTAAATCAATCGATTTCGATAAGCATTCCATACATGCCGTGAGGACTTTAAAATGAGCATGGAAGCACAAAATCAAAAATGCCAAGTAATTCAACCTTACATAACCGTGAGGACTTTTAAATGAGAGTGAATACTTTGGATCGTTTAAAAAAATATAAAATGAAAAACGAATGATTTCTTGTTTAAAATACCACATATTGACAAACTATATTGAATTTTGATGAGTGATGGTCGATGGAAATATGATAGAAATAGAAATGTTCATGAAATTTTTACCAACAAAAAGTTTTATAGCTCTTGTTTAAATTTCTAAAGAAATTTACTAATTATACCGTCTCAAGTTATAACATATGATTAATATCAACACTCATCACTTTTTCAATCACTATTTATCTTCTCGATAATCAGTAGGGAGTTAGATTAGTCAATATAGTTATTTAAAATCAAATCCCAAAATAATTATCAAATCAATTTTTTTTAGAATGACTAATTTGAAACAAGGTTAAAAAAATGATTTTTTGAAGGGGTTTTATAAGAAAAATGTCCGCTATTTGAAAATTATTTCAAGTGAAAAATATGCAGATATTTTCTTTAAAAAAACGATGCAGCTAACAAATGTTTCTACATAAAACACATTGCACTAGTAGTTTTTCTATCAACTAGATTATCAGTATAGTATGCATTTGAATTTTTCTTTCACTCGAGATTATCATTAGTTGAATGTTATAGACCAGATCATAAAGTGTGTGACAAAATATCTCAAAATCATTTTTAACAACTTTTAAATGAAATTGAATTGAAGCCGTGCAAGTTTACATATAGTGACCATAGTGTCAGTAGTAAATTAACCAATATATCCACGCGTATCAAGAGCAATCATCAATAATCATCAATAGTCCAAATAGTTCAAAGATGATTGGTTAACAATTTTGAATAAGTTAGATTAATCATCAACATTTATTTCTTTATCATATAACTGGCTGATTCAGATTATGGTGTAGATTATCACATTTAATATATCATTCAAAATAAATATACCATTATCAGTTTAATCTTTACGATAATTTTTTCGTTTGCTCATTGTGATTCTATCACCTTTATACTAGGCTAAGGAACTTTAATTTTTCGTCCGTTGTGTGTCTGGAATTGCCAGAATCCAGATATCGCTGATGTTGTTCCTTAGCCTGCCACCATACCTACACGAGAGAATATTTTTGTGACCTGTTTGTTTTTATAGGTCCATGATTGTTAGTGGAAAATGATTTTGAAAAATAATTTTATGGAGACCCATAAATATTTATATATGTTCCTTTTGGCATCCAAATTTGTTTAACTTTGAGAGATTTTATATTTGTGCCTTTTGGAACCCAAAGTGGAATGGTTTTCACTTATTTGGGTCTATACAAACAAATATTGTGATTGTGTCCAAATTTTCCACAAATTGTGCACTTGAATTTGACTTGATTAATTTTGCTTCTATCAAGTTCAGATTGATTATATCCAAATCCTTGTCTACCCGTATTAACAGTTTATTTCCCTAATAGCATTTTCAATGATCTTTCACTTTTGGAAAATTTTCCTAAAGTCGTTGACAGTTGTTGGACTTGTGTTTTGAGAGATTCATTTTCGTTCAATAATTGTGTGCATTTTTAATGGAATTTTCTCTCCTCGTGTTTTTGCTTTCTTTCAAAATCAGAATTTCATTTTCAAATGATTTATTTTAACTTCTGATTTTTTAATCTCCTCTTCGAATGATGGACACTTATCACACTTGGGGATCATACTTTGATAGTTTTTAACTAATTGATCAAGGTGTTTATTTAAATCCATAAAAGTATCTTTTTGTGATTCAAGCTTAGCGTACTTCTCCCTAAGTCATTCAAAACAGCAATTTACTTCATGGAAATATATAAGTGATTCTGAGTGAGTGAGTTTTGACACCTTGCTTGGATCGTCATCGTCGCTATTAGTTATATCACCTCGAAGACACATATCTGCTTTCTCACTCTCACTACTAGTACTTCTATTATTTTCATCACTTGAATTCCATGTGGCTGCAAAATTTCTCCTTTTTGATTTCTTTTCTAGGCCGTATCAATTTTGAGGACAATTGGACTTGATGTGTCCGGGTTTGTTACACATGTGACAGATGATCTCCCATTCTTCTGGATTGTCTAGTGCTTTGGCTATTCTGCTTTTCAATTTCTAATTTAGAGCTAGATTTCCGTATTTGTGATTTCACCTTTTGAATTTCTTCATTAATAGTGCCAGCTCAGCCGCTCCATCATCATCATCACTTTCTGTTGTTCCTTTAAGCGCTGTTGATATGTTTCGACTATCACCTCCTTCACATTCTTCCTTGAATTTCATTTCTAGCATGTAAGTGTTGAGATTTCCGATGAGTTCTTTAACTTTTATTTGTTTCAAACCTTTTGATTTTTGAATAGCTGTAACTTTTGCTTCAAAATTCCATGGAAGGACTCTAAGGTTTTTTTTGACTATTTCCAACTTTGTGTATGATTTTCCGAGAACTTTTGATTTGTATATGAGATTGGAAAGTTGTGTATACATCTCTTTAACATTCTCATCCTTGGCCATTATGAAGTTCGCGTATTCGCTACTAAGAATTGCAAGGCGAGATTCCTTGACTTGAGATGTTCCTTCGTGAGTCACTTCAAGTATGTGTCATATTTCCTACGCAGTTAGACACTGTGAGACATGATTAAATTCAATATGATCCAATGAACAAATAATAGAATTCATAGCTTTAGCATTAGCATTCTGCAACTTATTTTCTAGATCTGTCCATTGATCAAATAGTTTTTCAATTTCCTGATTATCTACTACTATAGTTGGTGTCATAGGACATCGTCTCAACATTATTCCAAGCATAAATAGTTTTTAGAAAAATTTTCATTCTATTTTTCCAGTAAGCATATTCGCCACTGAACATTGGTGGTCTAACTATAAACTGACCCTCGGAAAAAGCGTTATTAAAGAATCCATTTTAAAGATTCAAATTTGGAAAAAAATTGGTCTTTGAAAAATCAAAATTTTTAAAACAAAAATGGCTTTTGTACCTAGCTCTGATACCACTTGTAGGATCGATTTCACACTATAGGGGGGTGAATATAGTGATACTATTAATTATAAAAATTATTGCAGAAGTTTATATAAAATAATTTCAGCACAGATAACATTAGAATAATAGCAGACAGATAATAGCAGAATATAAAAGTAGAAAAATAGAACACACAGATTTACCCAGCTTCGGAAAAATCCTGCCTACTGTTGCCTCAATGTTTCTACTGGAAATTAAGCAGTCAAACGCTTATACACGTAAACTCGCGACACCCGCTATCGACTAACCTTAACTCTACGCTTAAAACCCTTCCACAACTCAGCCACTGAGTTGCGAATTCTCGAACTACACCACCGTAGTTCGTCCCCTAGTCACACGTCTAGAAATTACAAGAGTTTAAAAAGGAAAATACAAAAGTAAAAAAATTTAAAAACTCGAAATCCTAATTAACTAAAGCCCTTAATAACAAGGCCGACCCATAAATAAGTAAGCGATAAAATTAAATCCCCTTTCTTTTTTGTGTTAAGCTTCGGCCCGATATTCCTCACTTGATAATGGCTGTTCGTTCTCGTTCTTTGCTCTGAAATTAGGGCTTTGTATAAATTGAAGACGCCGACTTTAGTAGCTCGATCAAATGATGATTTACGTCCTTACTTTATCGATCGATGCTATCTTCTTTTAGCAAACGGCTCCTTCAATTTTGATCGAGTTCGAACTTGCTTCGGTATGTAATTTGTTAATTTTTGCTTTACTGTTTTTGCTTACTTAAACTCGATCTTGATTCGAGTTGGATGATTATTGTTCTCCATTTAGCTCGAACACGAATGCTTTTCTACGCCGATGATGATTGGATTTATATAGGGTTTGATCCTCTATAATTTCGTTTGTATATAGTCGTTTGAATACGTCAATTAACTTTTCTCGGCTGTACGATTTTGCTTGAATGTTGTGATTTATTTCTGACCTTTTCAATATGTATATTTGATTACTTGCTTGTCATGGCTTTGATTTCTGACTCGGTTGATTTTTTTTGGCCATCACGGTTTGACTAATTCTGGTTTGAGGCTTGCTACTGTTCATGGTTGACTTCGGCTATTTTTGATTTTGTGAAAATATTAAATTGTTCAATTTTTGTCTTGGTTATTGATTTTGACTTCTGTATCTTCGGCACTGTCACTGCTAGTATGACTTCGATCACCACCGTTGCCCTGATATTGCTTCTGATCATCGCACTTGTACCATTTGAATTGTGATACTGGTTATCACTACATACATCACATATATTTACACACATTCATCAATGTATGCTTTGTACTTCATTGTTCACTGTCATGTGTCTTGTTTCATGTGATGTTCATTTATGTTGTCTCTGGTGGCATTTGAGTTATGATTAGACTTCATGTTGTTATGTTGCAGACTTGAGTCTTAAATATAGATCTTCGTTGCACTATCCACTGCTCGACTCGATGTCTGGTTGCATATAATTCATGTGCAGTTTCACTTGATCTTTATTTCACTTGATTTGTTACTTTACTGGTCTATCAGATCCTGTTAGTCGAGTTGCCCTGTTGCCTATTAAGCTTGCTTGAAGTTTGGTCCGCACTTCAGGAAAACTGCCTTTGGTCATTGGTGGTTGTTTTGCATTTCTTTGTCTTCGACATTGCCTGACCATATGCATGCTTCAAGGCAGTTTGCATTTTCTTTTATGTTGTAGTGTCTTCATTTTACATTATGTAATCTTCACTCTGAACTTCATGTGTAGTTATTTTCTACATTCATGCCTTGGTTCTAGTTATGTTCACAATGCTGCATTGACTTGAAACTGATATATATCGAACTGTTGTCGATTTGTGCCTGTTAGTCTTCACTATGCATTATCGAATACTCGTGATGCATTGCATTTGTTGTTGCCATTCACTTGAATTCAGTTGAATTCTTGTTCTGGTTCCTAACCATAGGTGCTATGTGTGAACTGTTTTGATGCAAGTCCGTACATTGATATGCATATGAGATTGTGCATATTTGTGACGAGTTACACTATGGTTTCTCTGACTAGTCTTGTTGACTTTGTTTGCCTACTTCAAGTGTACATCACTGAACTTTTTGGTCGAGACTTATTTTAGTCGTCTTGACGATGTTGTTGTGCATTTTTAATTGCACCTGTGTTGAATCCAGTTTCAAAGCTCGGGTTCGACCTTGTGCTCGTGTCGTGATTTTATTTGTATCTCACTTGAGTTGGACCCGGCTTTTAATTTGGGTTTGACCTTGTGCTGACCTGTCCCTGTAGATTTATCAAGTGTATATCGGTGTGCACGGCCTTGTGGCATGTACAGTGATACACTGTGCATGTCACAAGTTGTTCGTGTATGATGAATTCAAAATAAATGGTGACGAATAACCCAAATAACCGAGGCAAATGATTATTTCAAAAATCTTTTTATTTTATACCGCAAAATATATTCTTTTTAATTTTACTGCGTTAGTGTTTATTTTGCAAATTGCTTAGATGTTGGATTCAATTTGGAATGAAGTTGAAGATCAATGTTGAGTGAATGAGTGATATGTAGTGAGGTGCTGATGTAAACGAAAATTATGATGTAATCAAATTTGTATTATAATTAAAATTGTATATATATTTATATAGTGAGAGCTTGAATTTGTACTATTCAAAATTGTAATAATTATTTGTTTGAATAAAATATCCATTTGATTTTAAATTCTATGTTATTCATTTTATTCAGTAAATATTTATTTAATTATGTGAAAAATAAAATAGTACATTGACAAATACATTTAAATGAATGTATATATGTTTATTATCATCAAACAAAAATCATGTACTTGCATATTTAACATGCCACTACAAGGGACGTTGGAGATAGGGATCAGGAGCATGGAGCGACCAGGATTTAGAATAGAGTAGGACTATCAGGAGCAGCCCATGAACTGGGGGGAAGGGCACTCTCAAGGAGCATGTTGATCCAGCCTCAGGATGGATACCAGGCGGAGCTATTCAACACGGCGTTGATAGAAAAATGGATGCCCATCTAGGATAATAGATTCTAGAATCCCTCGCGAACTCGAGGGGGGTAGATCGAAGGCAACAGACAAGGACTACACCTTGACAACAGTAATAGATTGGTGGAGATGGTCAGAAGAGCTATGAGAGTCGGATTAGTGAATAGATATATCGAAGATGTTAACAGGAGCCCCTTCGCTCTCACAATTAGGCAGGCTAGGAATGCGCCAAAATTCAAGCTACCGACATTGGAGATGTATGATGGAAGGACAGACCCTGCTGTTCATTTGACGAGGTATATACGGCATATAGAAGTACTGGGGGCATCAGAGGAGATCATGGCACGATGTTTACCACTATATCTAACGGATATAGCAGCATTATGGTTTAGACAATTGGAGAGCAGTTCGATTGGAATATGGACCGAGTTGACTGAAAAATTTATGAGGCAGTTCAGGGTTCACATCTCGAGGCCTAAGAGTGTGATGAGTCTGAAGACATTGAAGCAAAAGACTGGAGAGTCTTTGAGGAACTTCTTAACACGATTCAATGCAGCAGCGACATCAGTGGATAGACCAAATCCATCCATGGTTTTGATGGCAGCTGTATCTAGCATAGCTAATGGCATAGAATTCAAGAACTCATTGACGAGGGATCCACCCATGGATCAAGGAGAGTTTTACCATGAGGCAGAAAGGTTTTTGCAACAAGAGGATGCATATGCTGAGAGAGAGGAAGGAGAGGGAGTTGAAGTTTATGCAGTCAAAAGCGGAGATCCGCCCGAAAGGATTCAGGCAAAGATAAAGGAAAACGAAAGGCAGATATTAGCACCAAAATTGGCCACTAACATCCAAATACAGATGAAAGCACCAAATCACAATCAAAGATCACAGATATAGAGTATAAATATGAAGAACAGTCAAAATTAAAAAGAAAGTAGTATAGAACAATAGATTTTATAGTGGTTCGGCTAACTCCAGCCTAAGTCCACTCTAGAAATTTCTTCCTTATTGCTGTAATAATTGATTGCAGTTACAAAATGGTAGAGTAGCCTTAGCCTTAGAAAATAGAAAGAAAGAGAGACCAAAAGAAGATCCCCCTATCTAGAGACCCACATGCTGTATTTATAGGCAAATCCAGGTAGTTGTGCCTCCTGAGTGACCTGGGGCCTGCCAAGTCCACGACCGATCCAGAAACTATAGCCTCGACCAACTTCCTGCCTAAATGCTACCGACCTAGGAAAACCACCAAGAAAACTCAAAGTAAACCCCCTTTGGACTCGAAGTAACCCAAAGACTTGATGCGGCCGAACCATGCATTGAGGCCGACCCATGTTATCACGTAGCCGAACCGAAGTCACGAGCCGAACAACACGAAGTGACCTAACTATAATGTAGACGACCCAGCTACATTTCCTACTGACCCACATCCTAGGAGCCGAACCACAAAACTCGAAGCAGGGAGCCTAAAAACCCGAAGTAACTATGCCACACGCCACTACAAACCCTCAACTTGGCCGAGCCAGCTTGTTAACTTATCCACGACCGAACCATCTTGTTACCTTATCCACGACCAAGCCACCTTGATGCTGAACTACTCCACATCAACCCACTTCAGCCAACCCCAACGAGGCCGAACGACCCCATCCTGACCGAACCGTGCCTCCCAGACTGAACGACATTACCAAGGCCGAACCACACCATTATGCCGACCCAAACTATACCGATCCACCTTGACCGAACCGTGTCCATCACACCGTCCCACACTATCCAGACCGAACCAAAGCATGCCGAGCTCTGCTTCATGCTGAGCCACATTTGTCCAAGCCGCATTAACATAGCCGAACCACCTTCCAAACGTTTTGCATTACCTATCCATCCAGTCGGCTCATACCTATCGCATTTCATCCTCGATAACTGAGAAATCGACTCAGTTAAATCCGCCTGCTCATGGCCTTTCCAAAAGGCGGTTTAACATTTTCCCCCGCAAAACATGCCTTGTGATAGAAAGGCGTGTTTTGAATAGCTTTTAATCCATCGTCCAAAGTCCATACGTCATCGATAGTCATACCACCCAATCCATAATCCAATCCATTTTATACAAGTGCCATTGCCATATACCTATCCAAATCTTTGACTGCTCCGAGTCAATATCTGATTTCTATCCAGTAACCAAATCCTTATCCAATTCCAAATCCATCCAAACCCGACATCTGAGTTCTAATCCATCCATACCCAATAACCAATAACCATATCCAGGACCTCTCTGAGTCGACATCCAAGTCCGGGACCGCTTCGGATCCATGCCTAAATCCTTAGCTGTTCATAGCCAATATCCAAATTTGTAACTTCTCTGGGTTCTTGCCAAGCGCAACCTGCACCTGCCAACCTGTGTCAAGTAGTGCCATGGTGTTCCTAATTCAGTGTCCCTGAACGTTGAGTAATGTCCTGGCTTAAGTCCTAAGTCCAATCCTCGTCATCCCGAACCCTTTCCGAGTATAGTCCATACTCGACAACCTGTTATAGTAACCAATAGATAATATGGGGCCTAAGTCCTAGGCCGTATCCTAGTCTCTTCGGACCCTTACCGAGCATAATCCATACTCAACAACCTTTTAGACAAAAGCCAGATACAAATCAATAAAAATTGAATCTGAGACCCAGATTCAAACCAGAAAACCAGAAATCCATATCAAAAATTCAAATCAAAAATCAAGCATCCAAACCAAAATCAAAATCAAGAAACCAACAAAACTGGGAGTTCAAACCGAGCTCCAAAACAAAAGTAGAAAAAAAGCAAATGTCCAAGCAAAAACGAAAAAATAGATTTCACAAACCGGGGCATCTCGGTAAACCATCATCTCAGAGCATGCCTAAGGGTTATCTCCAACCCCGTACATGAGTAAATGATTTAGCTGTTTGGCCGAAGTTATTTATTCCAAACCATCGCGATTAGTTGATGACCAATCGGCCACCATTCCTGGGCTTGCGCCTTCTCGTTCAAGGTAGGCGGCGGCTACTTCTGTTCCACCTCCGCATACCGAGTTTCGACATATTGCCACAACTGACCATTCCTTACATGCACCTCGACTATATCCTTCAGATGTTAGCAGTTGTTAGTATCATGCCCGTCCAGGTCCTGAAAGAAACAGTGCCTTTCTGATGCCTTTTCGCGTTCTGAGGGCTCCCTCCTTGCCAGCCTTCGATACGGAAGGCGATCTCGAGTATCCAAGAATATCCGCACTAATGTTGCATTCAATCCTGTGTAGGTGGAGAATTTTGGTTCTCCCCAACGCTTCCTTTTCCTTTATCCTTGTCTTTACCCAAGGTTTCACCGAGCGGTCCTCCATCCTTAACCATGTTTACTTCCTTTTGACTTCATATCCAACCATGCATCCTCTTGTCGGAGAAACCACTTGGCTTCATAAAAGAATCCCCCGAGATCCAAGGGCAGATGCCGTACCAATGAGACTTTGAAATTCGAATCATCCTTGACTCCTGACACTACTACCATTAGAACCATTGATGGATCCGACCGATCCACCGAAGCAACTATTGCATTAGACCGAGTCAAGAAAGTCCTGAGTGATTCATTCGTCCTCTGCTTAACTGACATCAGCGTCATCACATTCTTTAGCCTTTCTATGTGAACTGGAAACTGATTTAAGAACTTGTCCACCAGTTCTGTCCATTTTATAATAGATCCATCCTCCAGCTGTCTAAACCACATAGCAGCTATGTCGGTCAAGTACATGGGGAAACATCAGGCCATGACCTCCTTTGATTCCCCCAGCACTTCCAAATGCCTTGTGTACCTCATCAAGTGGTCAATGGGATCCGTCTTACCGTTGTACACTTTCAGAGTAGGTAACTTGAAATTGGCTGGATTCCTAGCTATCCTGATGCTACGAGCGAACGGACTTTTGTTTACTCCCTCCAAATCCCTATTTGTCAAACCTCCGCGAATGGTTCCCCTTATGATGTCAGCTAATCCAGTGTTACCTACCAAGGGTTGCCCCCAATTTACATTTCCTAACTGCCCTCCAAGTCCTCGAGGGAATTTCAGTACACACTCCTCGTCACATACTCTTGTACTCCTATCGGCGTCTGGCTACGCAGCATCATCTGGTATCCCTTCATGGATTGGTCCAGCATTTCGTGGTGGTGTGCCCTCGAGTCTAGGTCTATCCATATCGATAGCCGTTTGCTGATTGGGGGTGTCCCCTGCTGAACCACTCCATCTACTTGCCTGCTGAGTCCTTCTGATCCAACTACATTGATCTGAGCTCATGTAGACCTGCTGTTCCTGCTTGTCCAAATTGTCTGAAAAGTGACAACGCCATCTCCTCTTGGCTTCTCAACTGTTCCTTCATGGAATTCATCATGACCTGCATCTCGTCCCTAGTGATGTAGACGGAGGCTAAATTAGCTCCAGAGGAAGCCTTTTGACTTCCCTCTTGCTGACTTCATCCCGTCCTCTGTCTCCTAGTTGATTGCTTTTCCATAGTTTCCATAAGCCAAGTTCCTAAGCCTTTAAATCCAAACTCCAAGCTTCTGAGTCCCTGAGTGCTAGAGCTCTCAGTGAAAACATGAAAATGTTAGCACCAAAATTGGTCACTAACACCCAAATCCAGATGAAAGCACTAAATCATAGTCACAGATCACATATATAATGTGTGTAGATAATATGAATATGAATAATAGTCAAAATTAAAAAGAAAGTAGTAAAGAACAACAAAATTTATAGTGGTTCGACTAACTCTGGCCTACGTCCACTCCATAAATTTCCTCTCTATTGATGTAATAATCGATTACAGTTACAAAATGGTAGAGTAGCCTTAGCCTTAGAAAATAGAAAGTAAGAGAGCCTAAAAGAAGATCCCTTATCTAGAGACCCACATGCTGTATTTATAGGCAAATCTAGGTATCTGGGCCTCCTGAGTGACCCGGGGCCCGCCAAGTCCACGGCCGATCGAAAACCTATGGCCTCGACCACTTCCTGCTCATATGCTGCCGACCCAGGAAACCCACCAAGGAAACTCGAAGTAAATCCCTTTGGACTCAAAGTAACCCGAAGACTTGATGCAGCTGAACCATGCATTGATGCCCACCCATGTTATCATGTAGCCGACCCGAAGTCACGAGCCGAATGACGCGAAGTGACCTAACTATAATATGGTCGACCCGGCTACATTTCCTACTGACCCACATCCTAGGAGCCGAACCATAAAACTCGAAGCAGGGAGCCCAAAAACCCGAAGTGGCCATTCCATACGCCACTACCGACCCTCAACTTGACCGAGCCAAATTGTTACCTTATCCACGACCGAGCCACCATGATGCCGAACCACTCCACACTGACCCACTTCAGCCGACCCCAACGAGGACGAACAACCACATCCTGACCTAACCGTGCCTCCCAAACGAAATGACATTACCAAGGCCGAACCACACCATTATGCCGACCCAAACTGTATCGATTCACCTTGACTAAACCATGTCCATCACACCATCCTACACTATCCAAACCGAACCAAAGCATGCCGCGCCCTGCTTCACATCGAACCACATTTGGCCGAGTCGCACTAACATTGCCGAACCACCTTCCAAACGTGCTGCATTACTTATCCATCCAGTCGACTTATACCTATCGCATTTCATCCTCGATAACTGAGAAATCGACTTAGTTAAATCCACCTGCTCACAGCCTTGCCAAAAGGCGGGTAAACATTTTTCCCCCAAAACATGCCTTGCGATAGGAAGGCGTGTTTTGAATAGCTTTTAATCCATCATCCAAAGTCCATACATTATCCATAGCCATACCACCCGATCCATAATCCAATCCATTTTATCCAAGTGTCATTGCTGTATACCTATCCAAATCTTCGAATGCTCCGAGTTAATATCTGATTCCTATCCGGCAACCAAATCCTTATCCAGTTCCACATCTATCCGAACCCAACAGCCGAGTTCTAATCCATTCATACCCAATAACCAATAACCATGTCTATGACCTCTCTGGGCCGATATCCAAATCCGGGACCGTTCTGGGTCCATGCCCAAATCCTTAGCTGTTCATAGCAATCTGTAACCTCTCTGGGTTCTTGCCAAGCGAAAACTACACCTGACGACCTATGTTAAGTAATGTCATGTTGTTCCTGGTTCAGTGTCGCTGAACGTTGAGTAATGCTTCGGCTTAAGTCCTAAGCCGAATCATGTTCATCCGGACCCTTGCTGAGTATAGTCCATACTCAACAGCCTGTTATAGTAACTGATAGATAATATAGGGCCTAAGTCCTAGGCCGTATCCTGGTCTCTCCGGACCCTTACCGAGCATTGTCCATACTCGATGACCTTTTAGCCAAAAGCTATAAAAAAAGTCAACCAAAATTGAATCTGAGACCCAGATCCAAATCAAAAAACCAGAAATCCATATTAAAAATTCAAATCAAAATCAAAATCAAAAATCAAGCATCCAAACCAAAATCCAAACCAAGAAACCAACAAAATCGGGATTTCAAACCAAGCTCCAAAACAAAAGCATAAAAAAGCAAATGTCCAAGCCAAAAGAAAAAACAGATTTCACAAACTAGGGCATCTCGGTAAACCATCATCTTAGAGCATGCCTAAGGGTTATCTCTGACCCCATACATCAGTAAGTGATTTAGCCGTTTGACCGGAGTTTGTTACTTACTCCAAACCATCGTGTTTAGTTGATGACCAACAGCCACCATTCCTGGGCTTATGCCTTCGTCCCACATTTCGAGGTCCGATATATCGCCGCAGTTGATCATTCCTTACATGCTCCTTGACTATATCCTTCAAATGCCGCAGCTGTTAGTATCATGCCCGTCCAGGTCATGAAAGAGACAGTGCCTTCCTAATGCCCTTTTGCATTCTGAGGGCTCCCTCCTTGTCGGTCTTTGATACGGAAGGCGATCTCGAGTATCCAAGAATATTCGCTCTAATGTTTCATTCAATCCTGTGTAAGTGGAGAATTTTGGTTCTCCCCAATGCTTCTTTTTCCCTTTATCCTTGTCTTTACCCGAGGTTTCACCGGACAGTCCTCCATCCTTAACCACGTTTACTTCTTTTGACTTCATATCCAAACATGCATCCTCTTGTCGGAAAAACCTCTTGGCTTTATGAAAGAATTCCCCGAGATCTAGGAGTGGATCCCGTACTAATGAGACTTTGAAATCCGAATCATCCCTGACTCCTGACACACTGCCGCCATTAGAACCATTGATGGATCCGGCCGATCCACCGAAGCCACTGCTACATTAGACCGAGTTAAGAAAGTCCTGAGTGATTCATCCATCCTCTGTTTAACTGACGTCGGTGTCATCACATTCTTTGGCCTTTTCATGTGAATTCGAAACTGACTTAACTACTTGTCCACCAGTTCTATCCATGTTCCAATAGATCATTCCTACAGCTGTCTGAACCACATAGTAGCTATATCAGTCAAGTACAGGGGGATTCATCGGGCCATGACCTCCTCTGATGCCCCCAGCACTTCCAAATGCCTTGTGTACCTCATCAGGTGGTCCGTGTCCGTCATACCATTGTACACTTCCAGAGTGGGTAACTTGAAATCGAATGGATTCCTAGCTATCCTGATGTTACGGACGAACAGACTTTTGTTTACTCCCTCCAAATCCCTATTTGTCAGACCTCCGCTAATGGTTCGCTTGATGATGTCAGCCAATCCAGTGTTTTAACTACCAAGGGCTACCTCCTATTTACATTTCCTAACTGCCCTCCAATTTCTCGAGGGAATTTCGGTACATACTCCACGTCACATACTCCTTTATTCCTGTTGGCATCGGACTGCATAGCGTCATCTGGTATCTCTCCATGGATTAGTCCAGCATTTCCTGGTGGTGTGTCCCCGAGTCTAGGTCTATCCAGGTTGATAGCCGTTTGCTGATTGGGGGATGTCCCCTGCTGAACCACTCCATCTGCTTGCTTGTTGAGTCCTTCTGATCCAGCTACATGGATCTGAGCTCATATAGCTCCTGCTGTTCTTGCTTGTCCAAATTGTTTGAAAAGTGCCTACATCATCTCCTCTTGTCTTCTCAACTATTACTGCATGGAATTCATCATGACCTGCATCTCGTCCCTAGTGATGTAGACGAAGGCTTGATTAACTCCAGAGGAAGCTTCCTGACTTCCCTCCTGCTGACTTTTTTCTGTCCTCTATCTCCTAGTTGATTGCTTTTCCATAGTCTCCAGAATCCAAGTTCCTAAGCCTTAAAATCCAAAATCCAAGCTTTTGAGTCCCTAAGTGCTAGCTCTCAGTGAAAGCACCAAAACGTTAGCACCAAAATTGGTCACCAACACCCAAATCCAGATGAAAGCACCAAATCACAGTCGCATATTACAGATATAATGCGTATAGAGAGTATAAATATGAAGAACAGTCAAAATTAAAAAGCGGTAAAGAACAACAGATTTTATAGTGGTTTGTCTAACTACGGCCTACGTCCACTCTAGAAATTTCCTCTCTATTGCTGTAATAATCGATTAGAGTTACAAAACGGTAGAATAGCCTTAGCCTTAGAAAATAGAAAGTAAGAGAGCCCAAAAGAAGATCCCCTATCTTGAGATCCACATGTTGTATTTATAGGCAAATCCAGATAGCTGGGCCTCCCGAATGACCCGGGGACCACCAAGTCCACGGCTGATCCAGAACCTATAGCCTCGACCAGCTTCCTGCCCAAATGCTACCGACCTAGGAAACCCACCAAGGCAACTCAAAGTAAATCCCCTTTGGACTCGAAGTAAGCCAAAGACTTGATGCGGTCGAACCAAGCGTTGATGTTGACCCATGTTATCACGTAGCCGACCCGAAGTCACGAGCCGAACGACACGAAGTGACCTAACTATAATGTAGCCGACCCAGCTACATTTCCTACTGACCCACATCCAAGGAGCCGAACCACAAAACTCGAAGCACGGAGCCCAAAAACCCGAAGTGGCCATTCCACATGCCACCACCGACCCTCAACTTGACCGAGTGACCTTGTTACTTTGTCCACGACTAAGCCATCTTGTTTCTTTATCCACGACCGAGCTACCTTGATGTCGAGCTGCTCCACACCGATCCACTTCAGCCGACCCCAATGAGGTCGAACGATCCATCCTGATCGAACCGTGCCTCCCAACTGAACGACATTACGAAAGCCAAACCACATCATTATGCCGACCCAAACTATACCGATCCACCTTGACCGAACCATGTCCATCACATCATCCCACACTATTCAGATCGAACCAAAGCATGCCAAGACCTGCTTCACACCGAACCACAATTGGACAAGCTGCATTAACATAGCCGAACCACCTTCCAAACGTGCTGCATTACCTATCCATCCTGTCGACTCATACCTATCGCATTCCATCCTCGATAACTGAGAAATTGACTTAGTTAAATCCGCTTGCTTACGGCCTTGCCAAAAGGCAAGTTAACAACAGATAATAGCGGTGATGAACCAAAGCGACCGCGAAAGTGATTGAGATTCACCTCTTACACAGAGTTGAACGAGACTTTTGAACCAATTTACTAAGACACTAGGGGGCAGGCTCCCTACTGGGGCCAAAAAGGAGAGATCCGACCAACAATGAGAGGAAGTCAGACAAGTACTGCTTATTCCACGAATTAAGCGGCCATAATACAAATGATTGTAGATATTTGAGGGATGAGATAGAAGGGCATATACGGAACGACGTGCTATTACAATACGTGAGGAGGCGAGCAGCAACAGTGGAGCTAGAATGACCACCATCTGCGTCAACTGAAGGCGGCTCAGGATTGAGGCATCAGCTTTTCATCAACTGATTGAAATAATGACGAATAAGTCGCAAACTCCACACTAGCGCGGTTAAGTAGCTTACACAAATATAGGATCACGAACGGTCCTTAGGCGTGCTCTGAGATGACTATCAAATGCATTAGTGTAGGTGTCTACACTTCGAAGTCTCTGCTTTGCTTTTATTTTCTATTCTTTGCATCTGGACTTGATTTGGTTGAACATTTCGGTTGTAAGACTCATTTTGAATATAAATCTGGTATTTGTAATTCCATAATGGCTAAGACACATACACATGTACGGGATCGTGAACAATCCTCAGGCATGCTCTGAGATGGCGATAAACTTGCATAACAAACAATTCGAAAACTCACTCGAACGTGAAATCTAACATTAATGATACTAAGTCCCCTTACCCCCGACATACACAATTCGTCTCGAACGGTCACAACTCACCTCGAACGACACCCGACCGTGAATGGTCACAATTCGCCTCGAACGACACTCGACCGCAAACTGTCAAAACTCATCTTGAACGGTCACATACCACCCCGAACGGCATACAATCTCGAACGGTCACATACCACCCCGAACGGCATACAATCTCGAACGATCTCCATTCATAGTCAGGTAAGACTATCAATCACTTTACATGTCATTAACAGGATACGAACGTCCAACTTATTGAATTACAAAACACACCTTCCTATCGCAAGTAATGTTTTGTGGGGAAAGTGGCATCCCACCTTTTGGCAAGGCTATAACACCAAAGAATTGACTAAAAAGGGAAGATAATCAGTCCCGATGACCGATTACCAACAAAGTTCACTATGGATGCTGGTAAATTTTGTCCAAGTTTGGATCGAGCTACAATTAACATGACACGACAATAAAAGCTATGAAAGCTAACATTTCAAATTTCAACTCAATCGGAGCTTGTGTGCTCAAGATATCGATCGATCAAAATCGAGTCGCTTCAAGTCATTTGGGATTTGCTTCGAGTCATCCCAAGCTTTTCTTCAAGGTTTCCAAGCAAATGCTTCGAGTCAGAGATGGGTTTGCTTCGGGTCATGGATAGAGTAACATGTTTACAAGCTGCTTCGAGTCACCACAACACTGCTGCAAGTCACCAAAGAGTCTACTTTGGGTCAAGGAGGCGACTACTTTAGGTCGGAGCAATGAATCGATCAGCAACCAAGGTCCCCATCAATTTCGTATCCATGCTATTCATATCCATTAAGTTTGCACTCATTCCTTTCGTATCCATCAGACAAATGCATCTCCCAGGTCGACCAAGGTTGTTCACTTCATATTGATATATGTTTCGTAACGATCAACCAGATGATCGATACTTAACCCAACCCTTTCCATCGATACAAAGTAGCCCATGGATTTCTACTTCATATCGATCATGTTGGTGTATATTTCGTATCGATCAATCGGATGATCGATACGAAACTATCACTTTCCAGCGATATGAAAACAACTCTAGGTGATCGATATGAAGAGTATGTGCCATGCATAGTTACAAAAGTAGACGGGGATCGATACGAAGAGCATAGCACTCGATGGATACGAAGGAAGAAGTAGTCAGCACGACATAAAAGATTGATCTACCCTAGCTTATCGCTCCACATCACCATTGTTTGATCGATATGAATGAGATCGCTGCAAACGGCATCGATACAAGCTCGATAAAGCCTTACAAACACAAACTTGCATCGAACATAACTCAAGATCTACATGTCCGAATTCTACCAAATTTTCACAGAAGCTTGCGTACAACCTCAGGAATGTTCATGATCGATCTTGGCTCAATTAGGCAAGATTTGGATCGATACAAATCTCATTCGTATCGATCATGGATCGAGTCGAAACGACCAAGGATCGATCATATGGGCCCACCCACGTGAGAGGAGTCTACGGAGATCTGAGTGAGATATTTGCAGCCTATACCTATAAATAACAGTCCAAGAGCTTCAGAAAAATGGGCTTTTTGGTTCTTCTATGCTATTACTCTGTAGAATTCCATTGTAACTTGATTATTATTATTTATACTCTTGTAACCAACGAGTGATAAGCAATAAAATAGCAACTCTTCAAAGTGGACGTAGGCTACAACGCCAAACCACTATAAATCGTGTGCTTCTATTGCTTTCCTTTTAAATTTTGAGTGTTCTTCACATTTATATTCTCTACATACTTTCTATATGTGATCTGTGATTGTAAACGGGTGCTTTCATCGACAAATGGGTGTTTGTGACTAATTTTGACGCAAGCAGTTAAGTTATTATATTATTTATTATTATTGTTTTTAAAATGTTTTATTTTTTTATACTATTAAAAATGGTTAAGATATTTTATGATGTTAAAATATTATTTATTATAATTATATACTAAATTGTTTATAAAAGGATTTTTTTTTTGTAAAAGAATGGGTTAAAGGAGTTTATAAAATATGAAAATATTTGGAATTTTAAAAGGGAGATTTTATAAATGGTTTGAGATTTATAAAGGAATTGGTTAAAGAGGTTTATAAATGTGAAGGTGGTTTGGAGTTGAAAAGGAAGTTTACAAATGGTTTGAAATTGGTGAAAGGATATTTTTCTAAGTTAAACTATGTAATTTATAAGTAGTTTTATAAATAGAGTTTGGAATATTATGAAATAAAGAAATTTTTGAAAAGTAATGGTATATTTTAATAAGGTAATCCGAGGGAAGAGATTGCCAGTTTGGGATGTTTCCCTAGGATAGCGACGTAACCATTGTGCAAACTGCGATCTATGATTGACTTCATGGTGGAAATCAGAGGCGGAGATTGCCTAAGTTAAGTTTGAATTTCTCTGGGATAGAGACGTAATCATCACGCTGCAATCCATGGTCGACACCGAATGGTACTTCCATAACTATTTTGATAATATAGTTTTCAAGTATTTGAAAGAGATGATTAGTGAATATACTTATTCTGATGAAATAAGTATATGACTATATTTGATAAAGAGATTTGATTTATCGAAATTGAAATTTTATTAAATGAGGCTCAGTGATTTCACTGGGAAATGTAATTGTTGGTGAATATTTGTTTGTTTGATGGTTAAATAACTGACTATCAAATCTTGATCCAAATATTTAATCCTTCTTAATTTTGGTGGTAGGAAATTCCTACTTAACACTAAGGGATTTTAACTCTAGAAATATCTAGGGGAAAAACGAAATTATATGGTGCAGTTACCGTTCAAGGTGCTATACTGTACGTATAAACTCATTGTTCTTCTAGGATAAATGATAAGGAGATCCGTCCACTTAATCGGTAATGGGGTGATCTCCGATCTTATGTATTGTCTGATTATTTCCTAAAGAAACGGTCTTGGGCATTTCGAAAATCGAAGATTGGTTTTTGGAACACCTAGGAAATGGAGAGTGCGTTCATAAGAGATACTCAAAACCCATAAACCGAAAACATATACGGTTAAATATAGGAGATGCGTTATATTTTGGAATGTTGAAATCCATATGTGGTTCCGTGGCTCGTTAGAGTGTGAGAATCTGTTACGAGATCCCAAGATCTATTAAGATCTGGAATTCAAGTGTGATTCCATGACCTATTAAGGTGTAGAAGTCCATATGGGATTCCATAATTTAATTTGGGGCGGTGCGTAAGCTGGAACGCCAGACATAACCTTATCAGCGAAAATGACTAAAACAAAAGATAGGAGGCATGGCCAGTAGGGTTGGCAAACCCATAGGGTGTACTCAACTCCTTTTCTAGAAATACGGATACCTTCAGTTGTTTTTGGCATGTTGGAGCGATTCACTCGGTCTTAGCAAGACCAGTTATGTTTCTACTATAATACCCCGGCTAGACGAGTATGATGCTTTAGAAGGATAACTCTGATCCTTGTGCATGAGGACCATTCTCGATGTAATGAGGGCCCCTCCATGGAAATCCTACATAATTAGCAAACGAGCCTTATCGAATTTTGATATTATACTAGTATTGTTGTGATGTACATGGCAGGAGCATCACAACTATTTGATTATTATTAATATTTTGACCCTTAGACATTACTATAATGTCACTGGATTTTCTGTAAAAATGGTTTGGTGATCGTAAGGTAAAAACCTGTCCGTATTTATGTGCAGCATGGTCTTATGATATCATTATTTTGAAAAGGTTTTTATAACTTAATAAATCTAATTGAGTGTGTTTTCCCATGCTGGTTTACCAAACTGGCCCGAATCTTATTATTTTATAATAAGCAGACCGAGCATGTTACAGATATAGATTTGGATTGCTTTGGAGTTTAGAATGCAAATTGGAGACTAAGACGTATCCTCGTACATGTTTACTCTGCTACAGTGTTTGTTTGAAATTATCAGCAATTGTGAGGATGAGCTGCTATAACTGTTCAGGCTGGTAATTATTGATATGTGTACTCTGATTTGAATTATGTATATTATAGTTTTGATTTGTGTAAAGAGCTGTTAATATTATATATTATTCAATCCGCTGTGAGATTTTGTATTTGTTCAATTTCTTCTTTCTTCTACCTTCTTTCTTTTCCCCTAACAATCTGTCTTTCCGGCACTCGATTGTTCGGCATACTATATAGTGAACATATTGATATTGATTTTCGAGGGTCGAAATGTCGGGTCATCACAAAATAAGAGGTAATCTATATGAACGTGGTTTTAGTTTGGGGTATGTTGACTGGATTTGGCATAAAGAAAAGTTTTCTAGGAATACTAGGTAATCTATTGGTAGTACGTGCACCACTTCAAAGCAGATTGCAACAACAGAAACTGTTGACATGTGTGAAGCAGCGTATAATCAGTATGATTATGATATTAATTCGTATGAGTTCAAGAGGTTTGTGGCCGATGCTGAATAACCTTTGCTTGAGGGCAATGAGTCTACTAAGTTAGAGTCGGTATTGAAAATGCATAATTGGAAAGCTAGGTTTGGCAATAGCAATAGTGCCTTCACTGATGTGCTCTCTTTTGTTGGCTCTTTGCTTCCTAGAGTCATGTATTGCCTATTAGTGCATATAAAGCAAAGAAAACCCTATCTTATTTAGGACTTGAGTATATAAAATTACACGCATGTTCAAATGACTGTGCGTTATATAGGGGTATAGACCTTAAGGCCTCTAAGTGTCCCAAGTGCCATCTATCTCGTTCGAAGTTTAGGAAGGACAGGAAAGTTAGGGTAAATATTTCAGCCAATGTTATGTGGTATTTCCCATCAATCCAGATTTAAATGGATGTTTAAATCTGCTTCTACTACTGAACTAATGATTTGGCATGCGGGCAAGCGAACTCGAGATGGGCACATGCACCATCCTGCCGATTCTCCTTCTTAGAGAAATATCGATTACAAGTGGCCTTGGTTTGGTAGTGAGGCAAGAAATATACACCTAGCGTTATCAGAAGATGGTATAAACCCGCATACCAATAGCCTACGCAATAGGTACAACTGCTGACCGATAGTATTAGTAACATATAATCTTCGTCCTTGATTATGCATAAAGAGGAAGTTTCGGATGTTAACAATATTAATTTCTGGTCCGCATAAGCTAGGTAACAATATTGACATATATTTACAACCAATGGTTAATGATTTGAAGAAGCTATAGGAAGAAGGTGAATCCGATGTATATATGCATATAATAAATATTATTTCACTTTAAGAGCAGTTTTGATGTGGACAATAAATGACTTCCTCGCATACGAGAATTTGTCTGGCTGCGTTATTTGGGGTTACAAGGGGTGTCCAATATGTGGTGACCATACTATAGCTAAGTATTTAAGTCATTGTAGGAAAATGTGTTACCAAGGTCATCGTTGGTGTTTGGATCAGCATCATCCTTATAGAAGGAAGAGGGTAGCTTTTAATGGAGAACAAGAGTTTAGACCCCCACCTGTACCCCTTACTAGAGAAGAAGTGTTAGCGCAGCAGCAGATTACGTTTGCTTTTGGAAAGAGGGGAGAAGTCAAATAAGATGGAATGTGCATGGAAGAAGAAGTCAATTTTTTTCGATTTAGAGTATTGGAAGTTTCACCATGTTCGTTACCGTCTTCATGTTATGCACATCAAGAAAAACGTGTGCAATAACTTGATTGAGACGCTACTAGATATGTCATTTAAGACTAAGGATAGTGTGGCTCTCATCTTGATATGATTGAAATGGGTGTTTGGGATGATTCAGCTCCACAAGTAGGGGACAAGAGAACCTACTTGCCCCTTCCCCTTTTACTTTGTGAAAGGCAGAAGAAAAAATGTTGTCTTCATTCTTATTTATGAAAGTTCCCTATGGACATTCAGCGAACATCAAAAACTGTGTTTCTATAACTGATTTGAAGTTGTACGGGCTGAAGTCCCATGACTGCCACACCTCCTCCAACAGTTACTCCCATTTACAATTCGTTTTATGCTTTCAAAGAATGTAAGGGTCGATATAATAAGATTGTGATTCTTCTTTAACTCTTTGTGCAACAACGTTATAGATGTGTCGAAACTGAATAAATTGCAGTCAGATGTGGTATTGAACTTTACGTGAGCTGAAAAAATTATTTCCTCCCTCGCTTTTCGATGTAATGGTACATCTCATGGTCCACTTGGTTAGGGAAATGCATTTATGTGGACCGGTGTTTAATAGATGGATGTATCCATTTGAACGGTTCAATAAACTGTTGAAGAGTTATGTATGAAACTGTTATTATCCAGAAGGTTGTATAGCAGCAAGTTATGTAGGAGAAGAATCGGTAGAATTTTACATGGAGTTTGCTAGGCAGAGTTGCAGACTGCTGGTCTTCCGAAGGACGAAGGCAAGCTTTTGGTCCATTATCTGTTGTGATAATGAAGTCTTTGGAAGAAAAAGAACAAGATGAGGCACATTTGCATGTCCTTCTTAACAATTCTGAAGTGGATCCCTATATTATGTATAAAGATATTCTAGAAGGGATCAAGGGAAAAAGAGAGTGTTCAGTGCCTGATGGGAGAGCACAATAGGCTATTTGCTGATTAGTTTGAAAAAATGGCCGGTTAACATCGTATTCCTTCTTGTTGCTTTTGTTGTTGTCGAAACCATATATATGGTGTTTTGATGATAACAACCATGCAACAATGCTACTAATATGTTTATTAAGTTATTTCAGGTCAAAACGATAATGGAAAAGGTAAAAAATAAATTGGCTAAAAATATGCGAAGCTAGGACTCAAACCCGGGTAGGCGGAGAGATGAACACATGCTTTTACCGCTGAACTAAGCAAACTTTTGAAAATTTTGCTTATTCAGTCGACTGAAATCCTTGCTCAATCGACTGAACTAGCCTAAGTTGATTAACTTATAAAAAACAACCGATTGAATCAAGCCCGAAGTTCTAGACCAAAATTGGGCACTTTCAGTCGACTGAATTTGATCCTTAGTCGACTGCTACAAAAACGACTATTTTTTTGAATTGGTGCCTTCGTGTCTCTTTGCTCCAAAAGTTGCATATCTTCGCTCTTGTAGCCACTTCTCTTTATCAATGACGAATTTGGAAGGTTGCAACCCTACATTGACATCCCTACAACATCTATATAATCCCCTAACCATTCCTGAATCAACATACATTGAAACACAACTCTATGCTTTGAATTCTAGGCCTCAAAATCTCAATTCCTAAGCAATACACCGAATTCCACAAAATTCATGTGATTAAGAGATTTCGACTAGTGTACTTCATCTCCACATCTCATATTCTAGTCGAATAAACTCCTTAACCTCTACACCTCCACTCGATATAGTTTACTCGTTTAAAGGAGTTGTTGTACATTAAAATAACATTCTGTATATCAAAATACGTTGTGTCAGAAAGTAACATTTGTAACACTACTTGTAACTGTTGTTGAAGTCCTGTTTGGTTGTTCAGGCAGAGTCTGTAAACCCGTTCCTCCGGATGAAGTGTGTGTGTTGATAGTGAAATTCGTAAGAGGTACTTAGGGACTGGACGTAGGACGGGAGGTACGAATCAGTATAAGATCGAATGTGTTTTCTACTATTTTATTTCCGCTGCATTTACATTGTTTACAATATTTGGTCATCTTTGATCCTGTGCATAGTGATTAACAGGTGGTATCATAGCCCGAAATTCTGTCAATCATCACAACATCATATAACAATGGCCAGAAAGAGAAGATCCAGTCAAAGCTCAAAGATAGTCGAGAAAACGCAAATTTCTAGAATCGAGCAATAATCAATAGAATCAAGGTACATGTGTTGTATTATCTAATCTCAGATCAAAATCGACATGCTTAGATTCTATATATAATGATCTTTTACAAATGCTTGAGAAGTTATTAAAAGATTTTAAAACATCACAAAAGGTCAATTCTATTCTTTAGCTAAATTGGATGACGGTGAGCATAAAATTAGTATTTTAACATAAAAAAAATAAGTTTTCAATAAAACAAACTAAAGTTTTTGAAAATACATTGGAAGAACTTGTTTTACAAAAAGATTTTCTATTACAAGAAAATGGGCGCTTAAACGTTAGTATTGATCTTTTAAAGGAAATTGAAGTTTTGCAAAATAAAAATATATTTTTGGATAATTCTTTAAATAATTCTAATTCTAAACTTTTATCTCTTGAAATAGAGAATAGGACTTCAAATGATAAGAACTAGAATTAAATAAAGAATGTGAATTTTTTTTTTTAAAAAATTATTGTTTTGCATAAAGAAATTTGTGATTCCTAAGATGTTTTTGATAAATTAAATGAGAAAATCACTAATTTTAATAGGGAAAAAGATGATTTATCTTCCTTAACTACTAATAGCAAAGCTCACAATAATAGAACTGGTTCAGACTATAAAAAGATAATTATAGAAAAAGTACTAGATATGCATTCCTGTATACACATTTTAATGCTTGTACTAAAAGTAGAGATAGTTCTAAAATTAATCCATACCATGATAGTATCATGCTTAAAAATAGAAAAATCCTTTGAATACTAAATCAATGGCAATTAATGTTGATATATGGGTTCCTATTAATCCAGCTGATTACAATAGACAATCATTCATTAGCAATTATTACGACAATGTGATTAATAGTGAAAATTATATTTTTAGGAGATCAACCACATTCAACTAGATATGGTTCCTAAGTCATAAACCTTACATCTATTGTAAAATGAGTATCATTTTGCTTATATTTGACATATCTATTGGATACTCATCGCTTTGCAATAATGTTGAAAAATTTATTGTTTATGACTTCTCTATGATATTCTCCATTTATTTTTTTAATTTCTCATACTTTTGGTTAACTAAATAGGGAGAAATAATGAGCAATTGATAGGGGGAGTGTTAGTTAAAAGTTAAAGAGAAACATTATATTTAAGGGGAGTTTTTATTATATAGTGTGCCGATGCTTTTATCCATTTTTGTTGATGGCAAAGGAAGAGAACAACGCGTGCTTTAAATATATTAGATTAACATTTATATAAAGTTGAGGGATATAAGCTTATTATACATAACATATATTCATGGGAAGCTATTATTTTATATTATAGAGTTTTGTGGTTGTCATCATCAAAAGGGTGAGATTGTTAGAACCATATATATGGTGTTTTGATGATAACAACCATACAACAATACTACTAATATGTTTATTATGTTATTTCAGGTAAAAATAAATGATGGAAAAGGTTTAAAATAAATTGGCTAAAAATATACGAAGATGGGACTCAAATATGTGTGGGCTAAGAGCTGAGCGCATGCTTTTACCACTGAACTAAGCAAGCTTTTGGAAATTATGCTTATTCGGTCAACTGAAAATCATTGCTCAGTCCACTGAACTAGCCTAAGTTGACTAAATTATAAACAACTTCCGATTGTATTAAGCCCGAAGTTTTGGACCAAAATTGGCCACTTTCAATCTACTGAATTTGATCCTCGGTTAATTGAGCTAGTACAAAAATGACTATTTTTTCGAATTGGTGCCTTTATGTCTTTTCACTCCATAAGTTGCATCTCTTCGCTCCTGCAGCTACTTCTCTTCATCTATGGTGAATTTGGAAGGTTACATCCCTACATTGACATCCCTACAAGGCTACAACAACTATATAATCTACTAACCATTCCTAAATCAACAAACATTGAAACACAACTCTATGCTTTCAATTCTAGGCCTCAAACTCTCAATTCCTAAGCAATACTCTGAATTCCACAAAATTCATGTGATTCGGAGATTTCGACTAGTGTACTTCATCTCTACATCACATATTCTAGTAGAATAAACTCCTTAGCCTCTACACCTCCACTCAATATAGTTTGGTCTGGTTAGAGGAGTTATTGTACATCAAAGTGACACTTTGTATATCAAAATACACTGTGTCAGAAAGTAACATTTGTTACACTACTTGTAACTGTTGTTGAAGTACTGTTTGGTTGTTCAGGCTTAATCTATAAACTCGTTCCTTCGGCTGAAATGAGGGTGTTGATAGTGAAATCCCTAAGTGGTACTTAGGGACTGGACGTAGGATGGGAGGTCTGAATCAGTATAAGTTTGACTGTGTTATCTACTATTTTATTTTCGCTGTATTTACATTATTTACAACTGTTGGCCATCTTTGATCCTGTGCATAGCAATTAATAGCTATATGTTTTATAAGTTTGGGATGATTGTGGCTGTCATTGAATTTTGAAATTTACTTGTACTATGTTTACGATTATGCGTGCAGGTCGATATTGAAATGATGGATAATGGTGAAGGTATTTCTAAAATGATAAGATGGATGGCAGGAAAACCATAATTTTTCATATTCATTTATGAAGGTTTTCTAATTGATGGGGTTCGATACTTCAAAAAGGAGCGAGATGACGCAAGGTTTGTTCAAAATAGTGGCATGTCTTTAGTTGTAAAAATGGTCCAAGTCTCTAGTGGTAAGGATTCAAATCCTGTGGAGACTGACATGACATTTTATGGGGTCATCGAAGAAATCTAGGAGTTGGAATACCATGCATTCAAAGTTCCCTTGTTCTTGTGTAAATGGGTAGAGAATGATAGAGACATAAAGGTTGATAAGCTTGGCTTCACACTTATGGACATGATAGAGTTGGGGATATGCCCTAGGGGCAATTATGTAATTTGTTACATATATCTAACTCGTTGAACAATCTTGTTCATAACAAAGGTTTTTCTTTCTATTGTATACTTGATATAATGTGGTTATATTAATTAACTAATTTAATTAAAAGTATGTTTATAAAATCCATAAATGGCCTATTTTGTGATAGTAGTTACAAAGTGTTGTAACCGTGAGTAATTTATCACAATAAAACAAATATAACATTTAAATGTTCCTAGTCAAGATGCATCGAGACTGGATATTGATGTATCCATTGAGACTTGAGTATGTAAGGCTCTCCAGATGTTGGACAGTATATTACTCATGACTGCTGGGGGCGCTAGGGGTTACGTACTGATAGTTATTGAATAATTATGGAACGACTGACTCGATAGTTTCTATTGGTTAATATAGGTAAGGTCAAATAGAAAATATCGATGTGACTGATTTACATAGTTCTCTCGACTTGAGAATATGGTGGATCTTCAATATGAAAACTCCACTTTGGTTATAGTCAAATCATGGTATAGCATTTCATCGAGTGACTATAGTTGGGTTGAGTGGAAGTATTGGAAGTGAAGCACTATTCAAGAGAGGCTTCATCCCCTCGGTTATATGGGGTTAGTATCATGGTCAACTCAAGTCAACTTAAAGTCAAAGTCTCTGGCCAGAGCATTTCAGTTGATAATAATTGTTGTTATTGAACCAATGACTTTATGTTTGGACTATAAAGTTGAATGTGGATGATATTGGAATTATGACCATTACCCAATTCCATAAATCCAAAGTGATATAGTTTTTATGAAAAGAATTGGTGTAAATGATTGCCACTATTAGGTACCGCTTATAATAAGTAAAATTGGATTTTACCGAAAGATGTGTAAGCGGTGAATTCAACCAAAATGCGCTTATTAAGAAAACATTATGTCAGACAAGGTGCCTAATGCGCCTGTGGAAGCATCTCCTTGTACTGAATATGCTGACCATAACATAGAGATGCAACAGGTAACCAAACCAAGAGCCACTCGAAAAATTAGAACCGAAGAAGTTCCCTTTGAATTCAAAGCAAATTCGTCAGTTGATGTTTTAGATAATCCTGCATGGAGCATTTTAGTTAATCAACTGAGAGTAAAAAATAAAAAGACAAAAAAGCGTAGGACATATGAGGCTGCTACCTCCCCTGTTGACAGTAGCATTTCAGGTAACAGTTAATAAATGGAGTTCCTTTTTAGGAACATCCAGGTTATGAATGCCCTATCTAAATAGTTAGAAACATTGCATTTGATAAATAGTAAAAGAGTTTCTTTTTCTTGGTATCCTTGAAAATAAACCATCTATGGTTAGCATTGAAAGATTTATAGCAAAATAGATAATAAATGGAAGCATTCACATAGTATCTCTACCAGCCTTAAAGTAGAATTTTAATTATATGGAATTCTTCTCATTGGTCGAATATCATTGTTCGTACTAATGACCAATTTATTACTTGTATCCTACACAATGCCTATGGTACTAGTATGTTGTGTACAGTGATTTATGCTTTCAATGAGGAAGCAAAGTGAAAGGAGCTATGGAGCTATCTTACCGAGAAGGATAAAATATTTAATCTCCCATGGAGTATGGTGGGCGATTTTAATTCTATTTTATCGCCTAATGAGAGAATTAATGATGGTCTTTATAATTAGGTGGGTGATCAAGATTTTATTAACTGCATTACTTCGTTTAATCTGCGGAACCAATTTCACTGGTAACTATTTTACTTGGAGATGAGGAATTTTTTTTTCAATTCACGGTAAAATTGATCGTGTTCTTGTCAGTTCCATATAAATAAACAAGTTTTATCAATTTGGTATTGACTTTGGAAGTCATTTGTTAAGTGACCACTCTCCTATAATTTTAAAATCATGATTCATAATGAAAAAAATAAATGGGTACCTTTCAGATATAGTAATTCCTAGAATCTTCAAAAGGGGTACCACTCAGGCCTTCACAATGCACTATCTCAAGATTTTCATAGCAATCCTCTTCACATAATTTTATGCAAGCTAAAGGCTGCAAAATCAGCATTAAAGACATGGGTTATAAGTAATAAAAACATTCACTCTTTGTTTTGAAAGAAGAGGCCAATGAAATATGTAATCATCTAGTTCAAAATCCCTCGAATGATTATCTGATAGATCAATACATATTGAAAACCGATCAGATTCATTCAGTTATGAGAAGAACTGCTATTGATAATGAATAAAGCATGAAATTCAATTGATTAGTTAAAGGGGATAGGCAAACTAATTTTTCCTACAGTAGAGTTAATGTCCTTAAACATAATAAAGGTACCAATTACATACTTAATTCGAAGGGAACATGGACATCAACATCAGAAACGCTTGCATATGAAGCTGTTAGTTACTTTACTGATCTTTTTTCTTTAACTCAGGCTACAAGACAATTTCCAGGTATCATATGTAAAAAAATCTCTCTGAAAATGCAAGAAACAATTTATGCAAGCCATTTCAGTTGGAGGAAATAAAACCTGCTGTTTTCCAGATCAATGACAACAGTTCCCCTGAGCCTGATGACATAAATTCAAAATTTTACAAAGTTCATTAGGAGCAGCTTAAAGATGATATCTGGAATGCTATGAATGGCGTTCTTCAATATGGAAAAATAATAAGAGAAATCACTCATTCATTTATTTTCCTCATTCCAAAAAAGGGGATGCAATTGTTATGTCTAATTTCAGATCAATCTCTCCATGCAATGTCTCCTATAAGATTTTAGCCAATCTTCTTTGTAATCGACTAAAACCTTATATGAATGACCTTAATTCATATAATCAGAATGCTTTCATTCCTAGGAGAATCATTATGGAGAATTCTTTACTTGCATATGAAATGGTTAGAGGATTTAATAGGAAAAATTCCAATAATATTTTCCTAAAAATAGACTTGCATAAAGCCTGTAATAATATAAATAGAGAGTTTATTCATCATATGCTGATTTCCATGGGTTTCCCTATGACTTTTGCTAATCTATTATATGAGTGCATTTCTACTCCATCCTTTTCGGTGTAAATTGAAGGATTCCATTTGGTGTTATTGAGAGCTCGAGGGGATTAAGGCAAGTTGACCTTCTATCGCCATACTTATTTTCTATAGTTATGGAGTTCCTTACAATCAACCTCTATGTGGAGTACTTAAAAGGTAATTTCACCCCTATTCATAAGATTAATCTCATAATCACTCACGTATTATATGCGGATGATATCAAATTATGGCCAAAACTAACATAATAAATGCAAAATGCATTATGCACACCATTCGTAGTTTGAAATATTTTACTGGCATTGATGTCAATGAAAACAAATCCATTGTTTATTTTAGTAAATGAGCTAAAAAAAACACTAGATAACTGATATATAAAATATCAGTAATGGTAAACTGCCAGTGATATATTTAAGCATCCCATTATCTAACAACAAACTTAAAGCAAGGGACTTTGGATGCTTAATAGACAAAATGAACAAAAATTTTAACCATTGGAACAGTAAATTGTTTAATATTAGTGGTAGAATTGAATTAGTGAAAACTGTCATTCACCCAATGATTCAATTCTGCTTGCAATTTTCTCATTTTCCTATGACTGTAATTCAGAGAATCAATTTTATTTGTTCTAATTTCCTTTGGAGATCTAAATCCCATATGGTGAGCTAGGATGATGTCTATAAAACCAAGAATGAGTGTGGAATGGGTATCAGAAAAATTGATGAAATGGAAAAATCATTGGCTGTTAAACTGTTATGGAAATTTTTACAAGGGAATCAACATGGGCCAAATGGATGTATAACAAATATTGCAATAATATAAATTTTTAAGCTATTACCATAAATAACAATGCATCACATACATGGAAATTCTTGCTTAAAGCTAGAAAAAGGTGCACATGTTTAATTAATAGGAAAATTGTAAATGGTGAGAGCATGGATATTTGGCTAGACCCATGGATCAATGGATATTCCTTGGTGGAAAATTTTGGCTAGAACTCCACGGCTATTTATGGTGGTAATAATAGAAAAGTCTCCACTCTTATAGCAGATAATGAATGGAAAAATCATCTTGATTATATTCCTACTCAATGTCAAAATACAGTGCATAATATCATAATAGATAATCAGATGTGGCATGATTTCTGGTTTTGGCTTCCTAACAATAACGGTCAATTTAATTTAAATTGGGCCTGGAATTATATTAGAAGCAAACACACATAATTTAAGTGGTCCAGTATCATATAGGATAATAAATATGCTCTTAAAATGTTGATTTGCCCTCTATTGGCCATATTAAACAAATTAAACACAAAAGATAGAATCGGTGGATGGAATAATAGTACTAATCGATCCCGTGTTCTCCGTATAAATCAAAATGAAGACAGCATATATTTTTAATTGCTCATATTCTAGACATATTCTAGAAGAAATTACGCATATGCTTCAAATTAGCTTCAGAAACTCTTTTGATATCAACCATTTATTGGAAAATATGTGTCATAATCAGAACAGTAACGGTCTGCTTAACCATATCATGAACATTGTGTTTACTTCAATGATTTAGCACATATGGTGTGAACGAAACTCGAGAATTTTTAAAGGAATAGAATTGCCAGCTCATGTAAGAATACTCTCGTAACAGAAAATTGCAAGAATTTGTTTCAAAGTAAAGTGGATTCTAAGAAGATAATTAGAGATTTGGTACTTATCTTGTCCAAATTTGAAATTAAAATTGACCCAAATCTAGAGATCCATCCTCGATAAGCTCGAAGTTGATAGCTTTCGGTCGATCTTCTTCTGTTGTGAATATCTTCTTTGTGTGAAGATAAGTGGCTGCCTTTATTAATGTTTTGCTTAAGTTTGTTTAGATCTGAATTTTTAGTAAAGGCATCTGGAAGCTTCTCTCTCTCCTGCATCTTGTTTTTGAAGTCTTTTAGTTCGATTGTTGTTTCCTATGTTGAGCTCACGGGCTTTAACACGTTCTTTTGTTTTGGTTTTTATTGTGCTGTAGTTTTCTTTGTTTATGCCCCAAGTTGCTCGTATGGATGGTTTTGAGTGTGTTGCTAATTTGTTTTACTCCTTCATCTATTTGACAACTTGGTTTTCCGGGCATATTTTTTGTTGTATTGTTAATATATTGACATGATATGTGTTTGGGCCAAAATTGGTCACAAACACCCAATATCGTGAAAGCACCCGTTTATGAGCACAAATCAGCAACAATCAATATAGAATTCAGATCTAAGCAATAACAATCAAAATAATTCACAAATAATAATCACAAACACAGGATTTATAGTGGTTCGACGATCTTGCCTACGTCCACTCTGAAGCTTATATCTTTATTGATTCACTTGATGATTTCAATCGATTACAACGAATTACAATTGATGATAGCTTTCAAATCTGAATACAACAGTAGTATTGAAGCGTAGAAATGAATCCGACAGAGTATGGATGTTGAATGGCGGAAGATCCCCTTTTCTGAAGGCTTCAGGGTGCTATTTATAGGCGTTGGAGGCCCAGATCTCGCTCAAACTTAGGGGGACTTTTTCTGGCACGTGAGTGGGCCCACGCGACCGACCCCACCAAGTTTCGGTTCGATCTAAGATTGATAGAAAGTGATTTTGAATCCATCAAAAAATGATCCAATCGAGCTGAAACTTGGCAGGAATAATCTTTACCTTGTATGGAAGCTATGTGAAAATTTCGTTGCATTTGGATCAGTGGTTTAGGTGATATGATCGATTCAAGTTGTGGTTTTTCGTGAGGGCTGTTGCGTTCGAATTCATTGCTTCGAATCCACTCCCTTCGAATCGATCGGTCACGTGGTTCTTTGGTGACGTGGCGCGCACTCCTCACATCGATCCTATTTTTTCTCCGAGTCGACCGCTTCGCATCCATGATCTTCGCCTTGTTTGTATCGTTGAATGACACGTCATCCAAGCTAGTTGACTTGGTGGATACGAACGAGTGATTGTTCATGGATTCGAGTCCGACGGATGCGAAGACGATCGATACGAAGTAGTGCATGGGCATGAGACCGATCGATTCGAAGTAGGGCATACAGAATGTGATGGATTCGAAGTGCTCTGGACTCGATGGATACGAAACAGTGCTCTAGCATGGATACGAACATGCTGAGGGGATGCCCATCTGATGGATTCGAACCGATCGATTCAAAGTGATCAATATCATGCCTGATCAGTTCGAACTCGATCGACTCAAAGCGTATGCAAACCGATGGATTCGAACAAGATGGATACGAATCCTATGGGTTCGAAGTGAGCATCTCCTCCACTTTTTGATGGGTTCGAGCGACATTCTTTGGCTAACTTGAATTGATCATATCTCGTTCATACGACCTCCGATTAATCTGAAATTTGGAACACTGGCTTTCTTGGCTTTGCTTGTCATGTCATATCAGTTGTAGCCTGATCCGGGCTCGGACAAAATTCATCGATATCCATAGCGAAGTGAAGTACAACCGATCTCTGAGACGAACTGTCTTTTGTTTTTGAACGATCTTTTGGTATCACGGCTTTGCCAAAAAGTGGGATAACATTTGCCCTCCAAAACATGCCTTGCAGTAGGAAGGTGTGTTTTGTAATGCCATGAGCTGTATGTTCATATCCTGTTGATGTCCTACAAAGGAAGTTACAGTTTTACGTGACCTCAAATAACGACCGTTCGGGATCGAGATATTTGAGATGAAGGGCGACCGTTCATGGTCAAGCGCCTAACTTCAAATGATGATCGTTCGGGATCGAGCCATTTGAGGTGAAGTACGACCTTGCGCGGTCAAGTGGTGGACCTCAAATGACGACCGTTCGTGATCGAGCCATTTAAGGTGAGGTGAGTTGTGCCGTTCGAGGAGAGTTGTGACCGTTCGAGGTTGGGTGCCGTTCGAGGCGAGTTGTCACCGTTCGAGGTCGGGTGCCGTTCGAGGCGAGTTGTGACCGTTTGAGGTCGGGTGTCGTTCGAGGCGAGAAAATGTTGCCCGGGAGGGATTGGTATTATCGATGCCAGGGTCACGTTCGGGTGAGTTCCTGGATCGTTTGTGTGCCTATTGGAGGCGAATAAGTGTGCCTGGGGGGGCTTGGCATTGTTGATACCAGGTTCACGTTCGAGTGGGTCCTTGGATCGTTTTTCAGGGTGGCATATTGCCATCTCAGAGCATGCTTAAGGACCGTTCGCGACCCCGTACATGTGTAAGTAGCTTAGCCATTTCAGAATTATCCGAACCAAATTTACATTCAACTGATGAGTTTTAAAATAGAAATGTCCAAACAATCGAAGTCTAAATGTTCAAATCAAAACGAAACAAAAGCAAAGCAAGGATGTCAAAATGTAAATTTTCACAACGATAGGGTTAATAGCCACTCAGAGCATGCCTGTGGACTGATCGTGATCTCGTGCATGTGTAAATGATTAACCCACGTTAGTGAGAGGTTTACTACTTGTTCATCGTTATTTCAATTAATTGATAACCAAACGATGTCCTGGTTCAGGGTCACCCTTAGCTGATGTAGACAGTGGCCGCTCTGACTCTACCGCTGGGGCTCGTCTCCTCACATACTGAAGCAACATACCATTCCTGATGTGTCCTTCTACTTCATCCTTTAGATGCCTACAGTCGTTAGTGTTATGACCATTCAGTTTGTGGAATAAGCAATATCTGTCTGATTTTCTCTCATCAACAGTGGGGTCCCTTCGTATTGGCCTACGGTAGGGAAATTGCTCTCGTTTATCTCGGTAGATTCGCTCCAAACTCTCATTCAGCTCTGAATAGGTGGTGAATCGTGCCTCTCTCCGCAGTCGCTTTGACCCGTTACCACTATCCTCAGACTTTCGTTTTCCTTTACCCTTGCCTGAGTCCTTTTCGAGAGGCTTTTTGTCTTTAAGCACATAAACTTCTATTCCCTCTCCTTCTTCTCCTTTTGCATTCGCATCCTCTAATCGTAAAAACTTTTCTGCCTCACCGTAGAATTCCCCTAGATCCACAGGTGGATCTTTAGTCAATGAATTTTTGAACTCTGTGCCGTCAGCTACTCCGGACACAGCTGCCATCACAACCATAGATGGATCTGCTCGATCCACCGAAGCTGCTACCGCATTGAATCGCGCTAGATAACTCCTCAAAGTCTCTCCGGTTTTCTGCTTTAGGGTTGCCAAAGTCATCACGTTCTTGGGTCTTGTAATATGAACTCTGAACTGTCTCATAAATCTCTCAGTTAAATCATTCCATGTTCCGATAGATCCACTCTCTAGTTGTCTAAACCATAATGCTGCAATATCCGCCAAGTACAATGGAAAGGATCAGGCCATAACCTCCTCTGATGCCCTCAGCACTTCCATATGCCTCATATACTTCGTCAGATGAACCGTGGGGTCCGTTCTCCCGTTATACATGTCCAACGATGGTAACTTGAAATCCGGTTGGTTCCTATCTCGCCTAATTGCTGGAGTAAAAGGACTCCTATTAACATCCTCCAAATCTTTGTTTACCAAACCACCTCTCATAGCTCTTCTAACCATCTCTGCCAATCTATCATTATCTCCGAGATGCAATCTTTGTTCATCACTTTCAACCTGCCCCCCGAGTTCATGAGGGAACTCTGGGATCTGCCCCCTTGACTGAGCGTTCACTCCTATGCTACTCCTATGTTGCGTAGATGTACCTCTCTCTCTCTCTCCGAGATTGGATTAACATTCTCCATGGGCGTGCCCCCTAGTCCTGGTGCTACGCCGGATGGTCCTGCTCCGTTTTGAACTCCATTCGCTTCTCTATTCTGCGCTCCAAGTTGTCCTATCTGTTGAAATAAACTCTGGATCAACTCCTCTTGTTTCTTCATCATTGTCTCCATCTCATCTCTAGTGATGAAGACTGAAGCTTGGTTCGCTCCTGAAGAAGCCTCTTGACTCCCTTGATGTTCACTTCTCTCTGGCCTTTGTCTCTTACTTGTTTTTCTCGTCATGGTTCTTAGATCTAAATTCTTAAGTCTTCAAATTCAAATTATCCTGAATCAACTTTTCTCAATGAAAGCACCAAAATGTTTGGGCCAAAATTGGTCACAAACACCCAATATCGTGAACGCACCCGTTTATGAGCATAAATCAGCAACAATCAATATAAAATTCAGATCTAAGCAATAACAATCACAAAATTCACAAATAACAATCACAAACACATGATTTATAGTGGTTCGGCGATCTTGCCTACGCCCACTCTGAAGCTTATGTCTTTATTGATTCACTTGATGATTTCAATCGATTACAACGAATTACAATTGATGATAGCTTTCAAATCTGAATACAACAGCAGTATTGAAGCGTAGAAATGAATCCGGCAGAGTCTGGACGTTGAATGGCCGAAGATCCCCTTTTCTGAAGGCTTCAGGGTGCTATTTATAGGCGTTGGAGGCCCAGATCTCGTTCAAACTTAGGGGGACTTTTTCTGGCACGTGAGTGGGCCCACGCGACCGACCCCACCAAGTTTTGGCTCGATCTGAGATTGATACGAAGTGATTTCGAATCCATCAAAAAATGATCCAATCGAGCTGAATCTTGGCAGGAACAATCTTTACCTTGTATGGAAGCTACTGTGAAAATTTCGCTGCATTTGGATCAGTGGTTTATGAGATATGATCGATTAAAGTTGTGGTTTTTCGTGAGGGCTGTTGCGTTCGAATACATTGCTTCGAATCCCCTCCCTTCGACTCGATCGGTCACGTGGTTCTTTGGTGACGTGGCGCGCACTCCTCGCATCGATCCTATTTTTTCTCCGAGTCGACCGCTTCGCATCCATGATCTTCGCCTCGTTTGTATCGTTGAATGACACGTCATCCAAGCTAGTTGACTTGGTGGATACGAACGAGTGATTGTTCATGGATTCGAATCTGATGGATACGAAGACGATCAATATGAAGCAGTGCATGGGCACGAGACCGATCGATTCGAAGTAGGGCATACAGATGGTGATGGATTCGAAGTGCTCTGGACTCGATGGATACGAAACAGTGCTCTAGCATGGATACGAACGTGCTGAAGGGATGCCCATCTGATGGATTCGAACCAATCGATTCGAAGTGATCAATATCATGCCTGATCGGTTCAAACTCGATCGACTCGAAGCGTATGCAAACCGATGGATTCGAACAAGATGGATACAAATCCGACGGGTTCTAAATGAGCATCTCCTCCGCTTTTTGATGGGTTCGAACGACATTCTTTGGCTAACTTGCATCGATCATATCTCGTTCATACAACCTCCGATTAACCTGAAATTTGGAACACTGGCTTTCATGGCTTTGCTTGTCATGTCCTATCAATTGTAGCCTGATTAGGGCTCGGACAAAATTCATCGATATCCATAGCGAAGTGAAGACAACCAATCTCTGAGACAAACTGTCTTTTGTTTTTGACCGATCTTTTGGTATCACGGCTTTGGCAAAAAGCGGGATAACAATATGTACTTTTTTTCCTGGCAAGGCACTTTAGATTAGGGAAATTATAATGCTTTAATGAGGCATATATTGAAGTATATGCTCATTATCCATTTATAAAGTGCCCTTTTTTCCAAAAAAGTCACACCGCCTACTAAGTGACATGTAAACATTAATATTTGAATTGTTCAACATTAATCGCTGATTGAGTTTACACCTTTGAGTCACACAACCGAAATGATGAGGCTCTAAATGAACCACATTATTTAATTAATTTATATCTATTGTAAATTATTTAATATTTATGAAATATTAATTACTAAATTTTTATTTAATTTGTTTGAATGCCCTTTGCATTTAGTAAAGTGCGCATATATATGAGTTATAAATGCGAATATTGATACATGATATCTTTAGAGTGTTTAAATTTGATTTAAACATGATAAATACTAAAATGGGGGCTTCAAATAAATTAACTTAATTAGTATTATGAATATTAATTGTTAAAATTTTATGTTAATTTATTTGAATAACATTAGCATTTAATGGTGTGCATATATAAAAGTTATAAACGTGTGTATATTTGAATTGGATTGAAATTGGATTAATGCTAATGAGATTTAGAAATTTTTGAGGGTCCATGTGGCACCATCTATGGCTAGCCATGCATATAGAAGAGAGAGATGATTTGATTAACATTTAAAAAGGAATTAATGGGGGAAATTTTTTAAGGAAGGAAAAGCAAAGGTGTCTATCATTCCTTTAAAACACATCTCCCTTTATTTTCTTGTACGATTGATTTTTATTTCTTGTCATAATCGTCCCTCTTTCTCTTCTAACAGAGAATTTCAAATTTCATGGATTCCTAACCTCTAAATTTTCAAAATAAAATATCAAATAAAATTAATAACAAAAGGTGGTTCTAATCTCTTAACTCTTGCAAAATTCGGAGATTGATTATGGAATCTAAGAGCCTTTGATTCATCATTCAAGGTACATTCTCTTGGCAACATCATAAGGTGATAATTCTAATTTTATATATTCATCATTCAACTTGTTTATGTAATTTAGATCCATTTCCTATTTCATCTCATTTGTGCATTTGTTTACAAATAGATTAGATCACTTTTGTTCCATCTTAATTAATTACATATGTCGATCATGTTATTTTAATTTGAATCTATTTTAAGATAAATTTTGATTATTAGCAAATTCTTATTGCCATTATTAGATCTGCATTATTTTTTATATTGCTTAATTGTTTAGATCTGAAAGCTTTGCAACATATACATATGTTTCTGATTTGTCCTATCTATTTTGTTGTTGTTTCAAGTTTGTTATTCAAAAAAACACCTTTTGATTAAAATCTTAGTCTTAATTAATGAACTATTTCTGCTATTGATTCAAACAGAAAACATATATAATTTATTTATCTTTGTATATATGTTTTGTGTTCAATATTTCAAATTCAATCTTTTGGTTTTTGCATACTTTTGTTTAAAGTGACAAAAAAAGTTCTCTTTATAAACATGACTGGACTTTATTACAAAATATCATAAATCCTTGGATTTCCTTTTAAAATTAAAGTTAGGCTTTAGGTTTACTTTATATTGGAACATATACTAAATTATAAATTTTAACATAAAGATGTATCAAGTTTAAAACATTATTGACAATGATTTTTGTATGTATATGTACACACACAAATTTATGTGCGTGTGTGTATTTATATATATATGTATTTTGAATTGAATGTATATGGTGGACTTTTATGTAAAATCATAATTTTTTAATATTAAAAACTTTCAGTTTTGAAACTAGGTTCAAAATTTCTGCCTTTTGGAGTTATAAAAGTGACATTTAGTTTTATCTCATTTATATGTATATGTATATTGTAAATATATGTATGTATATGTATTTTAAATAATATAATGAATAATAAAGACACATATGTAGGAAATATCATCTGCACTACATAATTCACAGTAAAGTACATTTGGACAATAGTTACATTTTATGCCATGAATAAATTGCCAATTAATATCACTTAATGATCTAATCAATTTAATTAGAGGGAGAGAAAATGGAAGGTTTCTCTCTTCATATAATGTTTATTATACTCTCAATTAATTACCTATTTTACGGAAAAAAATGAATGGTTTCCTTGCCTAAATTAACTCTTATAAGCAATTGTTTAGTGTATTTGATGCACTATACATTTAAGCTAAATTAGTTTTAAACTTCCTTTAACCAACTTTAAATAAAATAAGATTTTGTTTAATGTTTAACTAGATTGGATCTAATATACATTTAGACTTCGTAGGATGATTAAAGATCCAAAATGGTAATTTTTTTGAAATTCAACCATTTCTTCTACTACGGACTGACCCAGTTCATTCAATGGTATCAGAACTCCAATAGCCAATATGGTCTAAATTATTCATGTCAGGGCTAATTAATTAAGCTTGTGCACTAAGTATGATGTCTAAAAAGGTGATGTCTAGGATTAGAATTGGGTAACTAAGTACCTTATCCTACTTGGTAACCTGCCTGGCCTGAAAGGTGATGTGAGACCAAAGTTTGCCTATAATAGAAAAGGCCCAATTTGAGTTAGGCTTTGGGACAATTTTCAAAATAGTTTTGAAAATTAAGATATGATTTTAAATTTAAAAGTTAATTTTAAAATAAAAACATATTTATTATAAAATGTTATAATAGAACATAAATTTTCGAAATGTTTGAAAAGGTAATGAAAACTTCAAAATGTTTGAGACTATTTAAATATTAATTTTGAAATTTAAAAATTTATTAGTAAGACTAATAAAATAAATTAACTAAATGAGTTAATTAATTAATACTCATATGCATGTATTATATATGTCGATATATGTTATGTTATTTTAAAGTTTTTGAGATAACATAAGTATACATGTATGTATATAAGATAGATTTTGAAATTAATATAATTTAATTAAAATTGTTTAATTAAATAAACAAATTAAATGTTAACTAATGAAATAAAAATACACATTTATAAGATATATGTTTTATATTATAAAGGTTATAGTATACGCTATGTTTATAAAATATACTTCTCCTTCACTATAACCCCCCCTTAATATATGCCTAATTATTCTATTTTATAATTCTCCCGCTTTTTCATCAACCAAAACCATCCTAAAACCATTAAACTATAAAACTTCCCCTTAAACTAATACTAGAACAATGTATAGTAAATGGAATGTGAAAGACATTAACATAATTATATTATAATTATTCAATACATAAATATGTATAAGTATATCTTAGACAATTCAATCAACACACATCAAATCTAATCATGTCAAACAAGTCAAACAAATCAATAAGGTCAAACAAATCAATCAAGTCAAACAAGTTAATCAAGTCAATCAAGTCAAACAAATCAATCAAGTCAATCAAGTCAAACAAGTCAATCGTAACATACCAAACAAATCAAAAACTAATAATCCTATACTATAAGACAATACTACAAACTTCCCCTAAATAAAATACACTCGTTATGTATACATGTAGCAATATGTAGTTTGTAATACTGTAATGCCCCACCCCAAGACCGAGCCTAGTAAAGGGAACTAACGAGTAATTTCGTCTACTAAAGCAGAGAATAGGGCTGGTTAAGGGCGACCATCTATTACTTTGTCTTAAACATCTACTGAATACGTCGATAAATGCAGTATGATTTTTCTTTTCTATCTCAATGGATCGACATCACAGTAAATACTTAATCCAAAACTATAGGTGGCTAACGGATCTATCAGAACAAAATACAATAACTAATGTAAAGCACATCACAGAATAGTAATCAACGTCATTGATATACATATATACTAATACATGTTTAGTACAATACAATATGAATACAATAAAGGTGGTACTCGACCACACCATATACATTGAATCAAACACATCAGAGTATGCGGAAGAACAGAAATTTCTCAAGAGAAAGGAGAGCTGATATCCAGCATCAACTTCAAGCAAAGACCAATAGATGATACCTGAAACAACTCGGTCTGACCCAAGTATGAATACACGGGTCAGTCTAGCTACACAAACCGGTCAATAATGGTAATATGAAGCAGAATAAACATGAAGATACTTCTTCTCAAAAGAGACGAATGAATCAATAAACTCATAAGCTCAACACTTAAGTAACAAATGCTACTTAAGTGAACAAATACCTCAAAAGAGGTAACTCAAACTCAATACTCAAATCAAACAAAAGTGCCTCATATCATCGGCGACGTCCCAAAATGTCTACATGGTTTCCACGAACCATATCTCCTCAAAAGGAGAAGCATCAATATAAACTCTCGCCAAAATGGAAAACATATGACATTCTCAAATAGGATGATCCAAAACTCAATTATAGACGAATCTCCAAATTCAATTATACCTCATTTCATCAGTATAAATGTATATAAATCTCAATCTCAATCTCAACTCGCCTAAATGGCAAAACCCAGAATATCCTACAAAATCCTGAAATTATCCACACTCAAAACTCAAGGAACTCGATAAGAGTTCAAGATATCATAATTGAAATCACCATATATAACATCTCATATGGCACTAGGCTATCGATGTAATAAAACATCTTAAAAAGGTGAAATCACAATAAAACAGAAAACTTCAAAAATCCGAATTGGCCAAATCTTCGATTGTAATGCCAAAGCAATGTTGCACATGCAAAACTCAGACGGCCGAAGCCTCAGACAAGGTCGCTAACACCTCCCAAAGCAGTTCGTCCTTATGACAAGTTCGCTAACACCTCTTCAAGCCATTTTGTCAGCTCTAATAAGGTCGCCAACACCTCCCAAAGCAGTTCGTCCTTATGACAAGGTCGCTAACACCTCTCAAAGCAGTTATGTTAGGTAAACATCGTGAATGTGTCACAAAATGACGGATAGGAAACCGAAAAGTGTTAATACGTGTCCCATACCACACATTCACACTTAGCGGTTTACTTCCCGTTAGTCGATGCCACACTAAAAACATCATAAAACTCAAAAAACTATATCTCGCCTAGTCTCATTGGAGAGTGATAAAGAGACACCAAACTTGTCTCATCTCATCGACGAGTATTAAATGGCATCATGACTTGTCTCATCTCATCGAAAAGTGAAAACATCATGATGGTTCCTCATAAACTATAAATCTCAAAATATGAAATCATAAACTCAAGACTGGCCTTATATCATTTGCAAGTAAATAAAACATTGTGATGGATCTCATCGACCATACTCCTATATAAGAGATCTCAAATCATAATATTTGCCAAATATTGGTCATCCTAGATAATTCCAATAAATAGAAATTATAAAACTCAAAATACGTCATAAAATGGCAAAACATCTCAAAATCAATATTCTCAAATAGCTTCGATCGTACAAGTCCGAATTAACCGAAATAGTAAACGCACATGTCCCATACCACGTGTTTTACTAAATCTTTAATTCTCTTTTTCATACGTTCGAATAGTATAAAAGTAATTAAAATAAATAAAATTAATTATTTTACTTGAGAAAATGGGGTTATAAACAAATTTTAGAAATTTATCTAAAAGATTTCGAGAGAAAACATATCACTAAAAAGGATTTTAATAATTTTTAAAAGCCTTAAAAATAAAGAATAATTGTCTAAAAAACTCTAAAAATGTATAAAAACATTCATTACTCCAACCATGATGTTAGAAGATTTTCTGGAATTTATTCGGATTTTTAAAACTCAAGAAAACATCAATTTGCAATTTAATCGGCTTAAACCAATATTCAAATTTAAATCGAATTCAAATTAATTAAATTCAAATATCATCCCAACTTGATTAGTCAATTCCTGGACAAAATGATCAAATATTAGCGTCAAATTTCATAATAATTTTTTTCCAAAAGAATGCATATGAAATTGTCGAAATCGGACAAATATATAAATATTGTGGCTGTCAATGACAGACCAGCATTAAAAACATCAATTTTCCACCATGTAAACAACAAAATAATACAAAATTTAAAACATAAAAGTTGTATCATATCTCCTAAGAATTCCAGAACATCTTGAATTTCAAGATTTTGATCAGTAATGTGAAAGTTGTGATCGAAATACTACCCAAATTTTTTTTATGTGCACTGACTATCAACACAGACCAACAATGAAAAAGTCAATTTTTCACCATGTAGACTTCAAAATCATTCAAAAATGAAAACATCGAATTTGTGGCATATTTCACAAACATCTAAAATTTCTAAATTTCGATTCGAAACAAGGAAGTTATGATGATATTACTAAAAAAACATCAAACTCAGCCTGAACTTATGCATTTACAGGACATCGACAAACAATTGCAATTTTAGCATAGATAACATCGAAATCAGGCAAAATAAATAAAAATAAATTTGTAGCTTAGTTTTTATGCTTTCGGAATGACCAAAATCATCAAAATCGGTTAAGAAACGAAGTAGTTATGGTCAAATTCGATTCAGCTTCAATGAGAGAATAAATATTGGTTTTGCTCTCGGGTTTGCAGTTGAAAAATTAGATTTTGACATAGCTAACATCAAAATTACAAAAAATTCGAAAAATAAAAATTGAATCGCATGAATTAAGCTTTCCAAAACATCCAGAATTATTAAAATCGGTTAAGAAGTACAAAAGTTATGGCAAAATTTGTTTCAGCATAAATCTCAAACAAATTTTTACAGAGATGATTTTCGTATATTTTTCTTTTTCTTTTGCCAAGTTCTCACAAGATTATCATTTCAGCTAGCAAATTTGTGATCTTGCACTCAACTGATGTTTTAGCAAAGTTTTTAGGTGCATGAAATGATCTTTGGCTGAGAAATGGAGCTCTAGGCACCTGTATTTGTTGGAAGAAGAACGTGCAACATGAAACAAAGCATTATAGACAAATTCGTCTCTCAATTCAAGAAATTTTGATGAAATAACTTAGTATTGGATGGAGATTACCTTCTCTATTCTTGTCTTAATGGATTAACTTCTTCAGTTAGCAGCAAATTAGGTGAAATTTGATTTTTAATTTAAGGAAGCCATTGAATTTTTTTTTTTGTTATTTACTGTAAGTGTTGTTTTGAGAAGAAGGAACAAAATGGAAATTACATACAGTAAGTTTTCGCAAGCCAGAAGCCTCTAGATCTAGGCTAATGGATCCTCTTATCTATCCAATTAGGTCCAAATGTGAATATACTTAATGAAAATTGAGTTATGTACATGTTTTTCTTATTATACCACAAAATACACATATTTTCTCATTTTTAAGTCAAATAAAATGCATACATCTTGTTGTACTGAATTAAAATAGTTATTGTAACAAAATAAATTTTATTTTAACAATAAAAAGTAATTATTATTATTTTTATAAATAAAACCATATTTTTGACAATTTTATAATATGCACAATTTAGTGTAAAAACACCATTTTAAAAGCATAATTTGTTCAAAATTTATTCTCTTGTCAAACAAATTGCGATAAATAATTCTAACACTTTTAAACCATCAAAATAATATTTTCAAACAATTTTCATCTTTTATTTGAATAAAAGATATGTTTTCTTCATAATTCTCCTTTTATATTCAATAGAAGGCTAATATTGGCAATAATTACGAATATTATCACATTAATAAAATACAACAATTGATTATTTTCACTCTAAATATTCAAAATAAAGTTTTTAAAACTTTATTTCAATTAATTTGGATTTATTTCAATAATTAAATGTTGAAATACCTCACTTGGTAAATTTATTAACTCAAATTTACCTAAATTCCAATATTTTCATTTTATTTAAACCAAATACTTATCCAGTCAATATTTAACCCCATATTCATTCCCAAATAAACAAAATAAAGTCCCAAACTTTATTTTTCTCATTTTATCCACGGAATTCATTGTTTATTCCATATAAACAATCTAAAATTTCTAATTATATTTTAATTTACAATATTAAATTTAACTTCCGTTATAATTTAATTTATACAGGTTAATCTCCAAACCAGGGTTGTTACATACTCCTCCCTTAACAAAATTGCGTCCTCGCAATTTCTAGAAAAGAGTTTGTATTAAACACATTTATTTCATTATTCAAAGAAAGGATAGACAAGCATGAGGTCAAAATTCCTCACTCTCTACTAAATATGTAAGAAGACCAAGATGAAATTGCTCAGTGAACTCTATGATTACCTGATTAAATAAGTCGGGATTAGAGGACTATGGAATATCTTCGAGCGACACTTCATGACTTCGAAGACATCTCACTTTCGAAACAAAACATAACGATATGCTACTCAAAAATCTATCGAATGAGATTGATGTCACAAAAGTTTCTCGAAATAGAGTTTGGATTTTAGCATCGCTTTATCCCAATTCTGACAACAAGCTGATGACTTCTCATATGTTACTATAGAAGCAGCCACACTATACTAAGATAACTACAATTGAGGTAAGAAAACCCAATGAGAGGTGGTTACTTCAAACACCACATAACTCAAACGACCGCAAAACGCAAGTCGTTAGATCATTGCACTAAGGCAAGACAATCACGAGGAACAAAATAGATATAAATTTTAATTTACAATCAAAATTTATTAGAGTTCGAAATTCATTATCTTCAAAACCATAATTTAAATTTTTGTTTACAATCAAACTTCTTAAAGTTTCAAACCTCATTGCTTTTAAATTCCAAACCTCACTTTTCAACACTTGGAAATTTTTCCAAACTCTTTCCTATAGTACTTAAGAAGTATTATAAAGATTCAAATTCCTCTTGCTACAAATTAAATTTCCAAAAGAATTTTATAAATTCCTCCCAATATATTCTGAAAGAAAAATTTAAATTTCATCACTCCTTTTTTTCCAAACCACCAAAAGTTTTGAAAACAAGCTTCAAATTTATTACATATAATTTTGATATTATATTAAAATATCCAATAGACGTTTTAAAAATTTTGAAACCCAAAACATTGTTTATCTAGTAATCAACATATTTTTTGAGCAATAATTATATTTATATTTAAATTTATAAATTCAAAACAATATAGTGGCATTACCTCGCCATCGGTTTATAGTGAAGGACTCTATCCGTTGGCTATAGAGTTGACCAAGTAATCAAAACTGCCTCGTCACTTAATTAATCATCACTATGGTTTAATGGCTGCATATACCATTCAAAAATAAATTTAATATATAATCTCAAAATATTATTTTCAAAATCTCAATTTTTAAAACACAACATTGTGTCTGATTGCCTCATCATAGCATTTAGGAGATTCCTATCGATAATGTTGATCAGGCGTATCGACCAGAACTCTTAACTACTATATGGATAACCCAACCCTCTCAAATTATTTCTATGAAAGAATACTAATCATATAAATATATTCTCAAAACATTCTTTGATTTTTTTAAATATCTCAAAACTCCAATTTTGCTTTTTAAAACTCATATATATAGCTTCAAAAGCTCAAACCAAAGAACATTAAGAGAATGCATCGAGATTTTTCCAGAATACTCGATTCTCAAAATCATCAAAAAGAGATAGAGTGTTCGTCAATCTTATGATGTCGCGAGCCACTCCCAAAAAAATCAGCAAGATACATGATAAGCAAGATATGCTTCTTGAAGGAGAAGAAGCATACAATCCACGAATCACTACTTCAAACGAAGTAATGCTAAAGGATAACATTGATTGAGTATCTAAAAAGAACATTCAAACAAAGTAGAATGATAAACTCAATCAAACTCGAATAATCTAGAAACTCACCTCATTCCTTAGTGGATATCCTCGTGGAAGGATAACTGAAGAGCTAAGAGCTAGGAATAAGGTTACCTCAACACTCGATTGCCTGATTGGATGTCAAATCTAAACGGACTCACAAAACTCAACAATGTCACCTTGACTAGAATTCGAGATATATCATCAACATCTCGATACTCAAAAGTGAATACAGAAACTTCGGAATCATCACTAACATTCCAACGTGATAGAAATAATAACCTAATCAAATTAGGATGCCTAAATAAATACAGGATCCCATAACAACAAAAGGATCGGACTTAACATCAAATAAGTCAGTCCATCTCAAATCAGATACATCTCAAGATATTGAGTAACAAACAAATACTCACAAAAGCAACGTCAAATAAAAATCTTAGAATGCCCACAACGAGCCAATCATTGTGGATCCCTTTAATAGGATTCACAACTCTCAAAGGAATGCAACAAGAATGCTCAAAGAAATCAATCAGCTCCATCGATACGAACTCACTCGTATCGGCAAAAAAAAAGAATAGAATAATCCCAAATAAGATTACTCATAGGATAAGATAACATCAAACTCAATTATGGAATACTACGGAATACAATTTATATTCCTAGACATATTCCATCTTAACATATTCCAAAACTCGAAAAAGAATCAAAGCATGATTCGAAAACAAGCTTGAACAAAGGACGATGATTCACTCGTATTGTACTTCGACGTATCGTGATATACGTACTGTTCTGTGTTTATTCTACTTTATACTGACCACAGTTCTGATACCAAGCTGTAGTGCCCCACCCCGAGACCCACCTTAGTAAAAAGAATTAACGAGTAATTCTGTATACTAAAACGGAGAATAGGGCTAGTTAAGCGCAACCATCTATAACTTTGTCTTAAACATCTACTGAATACGTCGATAAATGCATTATGATTTTTCTTTTCTATCTCAATGGATCGACATACACAGTAAATGCTTAATCCAAAACTACAGGTGGCTAACGGATCTATCAGAACAAAATACAATAACTAATGTAAAGCACATCACAGAACAGTAATCAACATCATATTATACATATACACTGATACGTGTTTAGTACAATACAATATGAATACAATAAAGGTGGTACTCGACCACACCATATACATTGAATCAGACACATCAGAGTATGCAGAAGAACAGAAATTGCTCCAGAGAAAAGAGAGCTGATATCCAACATCAACTTCAATCAAAGACCAATAGATGATACCTGAAACAACTCGGTCTGGCCTGAGTATGAATACACGGGTCAGTCTAGCAACACAAATCGGTCAATAATGGTTATATGAAGCAGAATAGACATGAAGATACTTCTTTTCGAAAGATACGAATGAATCAATAAACTCATAAGCTCAACACTTAGGTAAGAAACGCTACTTAAGTGAACAAATACCTCGAAGGAGGTAACTCAAATTCAATACTCAAATCAAACACAAGTGCCTCATATCATCGGCGACATCCCAAAATGTCTACATGGTTTCCATGAACCATATCTCCTCAAAAGGAGAAACATCAATACAAACTCTCGCCAAAATGGCAAACATAAGACATTCTCAAATAGGATGATCCAAAACCCAATTATAGATCAATCTACAAATTCAATTATACCTCATGTCATCGGTATAAATGTATATAAATCTCAATCTCAATCTCAACTCGCCAAAATGGCAAAACCTAGAATATCCTATAAAATCCTGAAATTATCCAAACTCATAACTCAAGGAACTCGATAAGAGTTCAAGATATCATAATTGAAATCACCATATATGACATCTCATATAGCACTAGGCTATCGATGTAATAAAACATCTTAAAAAGGTGAAATCACAATAAAACAGAAAACTTCGAAAATCCTTATTGGCCAAATCCCCGATTGTAATGCCAAAGTAATGTTGCACATGCAAAACTCAGACGGCCGAAGCCTCGGACAAGGTCGCTAACATCTCCCAAAGCAGTTCGTCCTTATGACAAGTTCGCTAACACCTCTTCAAGCCATTTTGTCAGCTCTAATAAGGTCGCCAACACCTCCCAAAGCAGTTCGTCCTCATGAGAAGGTCGCTAACACCTCTCAAAGCAGTTCTGTTAGGTAAACATCGTGAATGTGTCACAAACTCATGGATAGAAACCTGAAAAGTGTTAACGTGTGTCCCATACCACACATTCGCACTTAGCGGTTTACTACCCGTTAGTCGATGCCACACTACAAACATCATAAAACTCAGAAAACTATATCTCGCCTAGTCTCATTAGCGAGTGATAAAGAGACACCATACTTGTCTCATCTCATCGACAAGTATTAAATGGCATCGTAACTTGTCTCATCTCATCGACAAGTGAAAACATCATTATGGTTCCTCATAAACCACAAATCTCAAAATATGAAATCATAAACTTAAGACTTGCCTTATATCATTGGCAAGTAAATAAAACATCGTGATGGATCTCATCGACCATACTCCTATATAAGAGATCTCAAACCATAATATTTGCCAAATATTGGTCATCTTAGATAATTCCAATAAATAGAGATTATAAAACTCAAAATACGCCATAAAATGGCAAAACATCTCAGAATCAATATTCTCAAATAGCTTCGATCGTACAAGTCCGAAATTAACCGAAACAGTAAACGCACATGTCCCATACCACGTGTTTTACTAAATAGTTTAATCTTATTTCTCATACATTTGAATAGTATAAAAGTAATTAAAATAAATAAAATTAATTATAAAAGATTTTACTTGAGAAAACGGGGTTATAAATCAAATTTTAGAAATTTATCTAAAAGATTTGAGAGAAAACACATCACTAAAAAGGATTTTAATAATTTTTAAAAGCCTTAAAAATAAAGAATAATTGTTTAAAACCTCTAAAAATGTATAAAAACATTCATTACTCAAACCACGATATTAGAAGATTTTCTGGAATTCATTTGGATTTTAAAACTCAAGAAAAAATCAATTTGCAATTTAATTGGCTTAAACCGATATTCAAATTTAAATCGAATTCAAATTAATTTAGATTCAAATCTCATCCTAACTTGATTAGTCCATTGCTGGACAAAATGATCAAAATATTAGCATCAAATTTCATTAATTTTTTTTTTGCAAAAGAATGCATATGAAATTGTCGAAATCAGATAAATATATAAATATTGTGGCTGTCAATGACAGGCCAGCAGTAAAAACTACAATTTTCCATCACGTAAACAACAAAATCATACAAAATTTAAAACACAAAAGTTGTAGAATATTTCCTAAGGATTTCATAACATCTTGAATTTCAAGATTTCGATCGGTAACGTGAAAGTTATGATCGTAATACTACCCAAAAGAAATTTTTGTGCACTAGCTATCAGCACAGGCTAGTGATGAAAAAGTCAATTTTTCACTATGTAGACTTCAAAATCATTCAAAATTAAAAACATCAATGTTATGGAATATTTCACAAGGATTCTGGAACATCTAAAATTTCTAAATGCCGATTTGAAACAAGAAAGTTATGATGAAATTACTAAAAAAAAAATCAAACTCAGCCTGAACTTATGCATTTACAGGACAGCGACAAACAATTACAATTTTAGCATAGATATTATCAAAATCAGACAAAATGAATAAAACTAAAGTTGTATTTTAGTTTCTAAGTTTTTCGGAATGACCAAGATCATCAAAATCGGTTAAGAAACAAAGTAGTTATGGTCAAATTCGTTTCAGCTTCAATGACAGAGCAAATATTGGTTTTGCTGTCGAGTTTGCGGTAGAAAAATTAGATTTTTACATAGCTAACATCAAAATTACAGAAAACTCAAAACGTGAAAATTATAGCACATGAATTAAGCTTTCTGTAACATTCAAAATTATCAAAATCGGTTAAGAAATGCAAAAGATTTGGCAAAATCTGTTTCAACTTAAATCTCAAACAAATTTTTACAGAGATGATTTTCATATATTTTTCTTTTTCTTTTGCCAAGTTCTCACAAGATTATCATTTCAGCTAGAAAATTTGTGAGCTTGCACTCACCTAACATTTTGGCAAAGTTTTTAGGTGCAAGCAATGATCTTTGGCAGAGAAATGGAGCTCTAAGCACCTGTATCTTCTAGAAGAAGAACATGCAACATGAAACAAAACATTACAGACAAATTCGTCTCTCAATTCAAGAAGTTTTGATGAAATAACTTAGTATTGGATGAAGATTACCTTCACTGTTCTTGTATTAGTGGATTAACTTTTTGTGTTAGCAGCAAATTAGGTGAAATTTGATATTAATTTGAGGAAGCCATTGAATTTTTTTTGTTATTTACTGTAAGTGTTGTTTTGAGAAGAAGGAACAAAATAGAAACTACGTACAGTAAGTTTTCACAAGCCAGAAGCCTCTAGATCTAGGCTAATGGATCCTTTTATCTATCCAATTAGGTCCAAATGTGAATATACTTAATGAAAATTGAGTTATGTACATGTTTTTCTCATTATACCACAAAATACACATATTTTCTCATTTTTAAGTAAAATAAAATGCATACATTTTATTATATTGAATTAAAATAGTTATTGTAACAAAATAAATTTTATTTTGACAATAAAAAGTTATTATTATTATTTTTTATAAATAAAACCATATTTTTGACAACATTTTAGAATATACACAACTTAGTGTAAAAACACCATTTTAAAAGCATATTTTGTCCAAAATTTATTCTCTTGTCAAACAAATTGCAATAAATAATTCTAACACTTTTAAACCATCAAAATAATATTTTAAACAATTTTCATCTTTATTTTAATAAAAGATATGTTTTCTTCATAATTCTCCTTTTATATTCAATAAAAGGCTAATATTGGCAATAATTACGAATATTGTCACATTAGCTCAAATAAAATATAGTAATTGATTATTTTCACTCTATATATTCAAAATAAAGTTTTTAAAACGTTATTTCCATCAATTTGGATTTATTTCAACAATTAAATGTTGAAATACATCGCTTGGTAAATTTATTAACTCAAATTTACCTAAATCTCAATATTTTCATTTTATTTAAACCAAATACTTATCCAGTCAATATTTAACCCCATATTCATTCCCAAATAAACAAAATAAAGTTCCAAACTTTATTTTTCACATTTTATCCATGGAATTCACTGTTTATTCCATATAAACAATCTAAAATTTCCAATTCTATTTTAATTTACAATATTATATACAGGTAATCTCCAAACCAGGGTTGTTACAAATACAGTATGAACTGTATGACATATGCAATGTAGCATGAGATGATATGCAAAATGAAGTGCAACTTGTGATGCAAATGATTATGATATTTCATGCATTGTAATTTATGATGTAATATGCGATCAAATGTGATATGATATAGGATGCATAATGATATGTAATATGAAACAAAATGATAACGAAGTAAAAATAATAATAATAATAATATGCAGAATGATATGATGATATATCTACTACGGCAAGAGATATCCCGATTATAAGATAAACATGAGTGATAAGTAATATCTAATTGACAAGCATATATATGTATATATATCTGTGTGTGTATGTATATGTATGTATGTATGTATGTATGTGTATGTATATGTATATGTATGTATGTATACATATATCAAACAATTTATTAGAACTCGCTTCAACCAAACAAAGGTAATACACACCAATTACTAAACTTAGGCTAAGGTAACTAATGAATGAGACTAAAAGATTAGTAATGACAAGAGTTTAAAGGTAAGTAATGGTATTAAAACTATAATATATTCATGAAATGTAGTAATCAAACTCAATATCAAAATCAAATTGCTAAGAAATATGAATTCAAACTATATATATATGATCAAATATGGTTTTTATAAAAATTAAAACCCTCCTTATTTAATTTCTTTAAAATAATTTTTTTAAGAATCTAAACTTCTACATTTATAAAATACTTAACTTACTAATGAAAACCTATATATTAAATTATTATTGATTAAAATATTTAGAAACATGTTTAGACACCTCTTAATTAAAAAAATATCATAATAAAATATAAAATAACAAAGATTGAAAAACTAAAATAAACATGTATTATATTAAGGCCTCTTAAATTAAAAAATTTAGTTAATTATTAAAATATATTTAAATACGAAATTAATTAAAAATATTCTAATATAAGTTAGAAAATAACTCTAACAAGAATAGAGAAAAATACTAAATTTACATATCGTTTTTTATATAGTTTAATGTTTCAAATAGAAAAGACAGCTTTTATAGAATGCTATAAAAAGTTTTTGCAGTAAAATATATACAAAACATTATAAGCAAAAATTGCAGCATTTATCAAATGTTGCAAAAAGTTTCTAAAACACTACAATGTTTCAAAGCACAGAAATGCTATAAAAACATATTTGCAGCATAACAGAAGCAAAGATGGCATTTCAGAAATGCTATCTAAGGTTCTGGGCTTGTTTATATTGTGAGTTTATACTAATTTTATGACTAGATTTTGACATGTAAATAATTGATTTGGCCCAATATTTTTATAGTGCTTAATATAACTAAAGTACTTAAAAAATATAAAAAATGATAAAAAACATGTGTAAAGATACTTGGCATTATGCATGTAAAAACATTTTTATTAAAGAACAAGTGTAATGATATGCGTCATTTTGCATGTATGTCACTATCTATTTGTATGACAAGTGTCATGTGACGTGGCGATATCTTATTAATTTAAGAAATATATTAATAGAGTCTTATTCTAACATTCTAAATTCACTTATTAATTTCTTAAAGCATAAAATTGGTATCTTAAAGGAAATAGAGTACGAGAAGTAAAAATAACATTAGAAAAGTTGAAATCACGAATGAAGTAATGTTTTTCTATTTAGTATAGCTGCAATAAATTAGTAGTAAGATTCTGTTTGAAAGAAAACAGATTTTTAAAAGATTTTAAAAAATATTAATCTGATATATCGATATGTATACTATAGTGTGTCGATATATGGACCAAAATATCAAAACTTATAAAAGAGATAAATTTCTATACCTAACTAAATGCATAAGTATATATTCCTAAATGCAACAATAAAGATGAAATAATAGTAAAGCATACCACTTTTTGTACTCCTCCATCTTTCTAACTTTGTTGTTCTTCCGTTGTCGTGAATCACATATTTATATCTTTCTGAATTTGATGATGAGAGCTGCTTTATTGTGACGGGCTTGTTTTTCTGATCATCGTAGTATATTCATTTGCTGAATTTGAAGAACGTATGAGAAAGACACAGATGATTTAGTAGATTGACCAACTTGGCGCCAAAACTTTGAATTCGAATTTTGAACGAGTGGACACTTCAACCACTATAAATAGACCCAAGAGTCACCACTTTTCATAAAAGTTTATCTTCTTCTTCTTTCCATTTTTCTACTTACTATCAAACTTCTAGAAGACATATCTCCTTCGTTTCTTAACGGAATTGGATGAAACCAGTGGCAATTCAAAGCGGAAGGCAAGGACCTCAATCTAATAATAGTTTGGTGAAAAATTTGGATGGTGTTGCGGTGCAATAGGCTAAAAAGTAGGATGAATGAAGGAAATCCCGTACGTAGTTTTCAATTTTGGATAACCAACTTCAAACTGTCATATCTCACTCAATTTTGATCAGAATTTGATGATCGACCCATCAAAACAATCATGAGAACAACAACTACAGTTTGGAAAAGGAATCGGACAAAATACTCAAATCTCTAGATGTAATGTGAAGAATACCATTGACAGTTTTGCTTTCATTTTCCTCTTTGTTCACCAAAACTTCACTTGACCATAACTTGGCCACTTCTTAACGGATTCGTATGAAAGTAGTGGCATTATAAAGCAGACGGAGAGAAGTATAGTATCAAATCAAGTTGTAGATGAGAATCAAAAGTTTTGTATTGATTTGGTACCCATTTCATTGTCGATTTTCATTATATATCCATTTGTTCTTCTTGATCGACGAATGATTATCTGGTATCTTTTAACCAACGGTCGTTAGACATAACTCTTCTCCTGCAAAATAATATAAATTTTTAAAGAATCAAGTTACTTTTCAAAATAACTAAATATTGTTTTAAACAACAATATCATGATGACTCTGTGACATATTCATACGAAAATAGTGTTAACAAATTTAATCAAAAAAATTTGCTATTTAAAATTTAAAAAAAATTAGATTATGAAAATTTTGAAAACCTTGCTCTGATACCAAATGTAAGAAATGCAGATTACGGATCTTAAGGCTAGAATAACACTAGATGAGGGGTGAATAGTGTTTTGTGGATTTCCTAAATCTTTTTGAAACTTATGTAATTTAATCACCAACAAATGCAATAGATAGACACAGATATAATCACAGAATCAGACTTAGATGCAAATAATAAATAGAAGTAGTAAAGGAAAGAACACATCAGGATTTTATATTGGTTCGAATTTACCCTACATCCAGTCCCGCACAATTGTGCGGATTTCTTTTCAAAATAATCTTCTAGATTACACCCATGATTTCAAGGCCACAATGTACACCCTCCTGTATTCGATTTCGGGGGCAAACTCTCTTGATTTACCAGGCTACAGGATCACCTAATCGATTTTCGGGGCAACGATCACACCCAATTGATTTCAAGGCTCAACTGCACTTTTTACTCAATAGTTTAATTTAATAATCCTATAACTCTGAATAGGACTGGGATCTTATGAAGAAAATGGCAGAGAATCAAATAAGAGATAATCAAGTTTGATTCACTTGGTATTTTGACAGAATATAGTTTAGGATTCTTTTGAATAAATATGGAAGATGAAAGGGAGAGAAAATAAATGAAAAAATGGCTAAAATTCGTTAAGAACTTACTGGTATTTATAGAGATCAACAGCCATATCTATTCGTGAAAGGATACGATGAATAAATACTTCTTTTGAAAATTGAAATTTGAAAAATAATGGACACCATATCGACATGGGAGGTAGGGGTATGTCGATATGCTCCAAGCAAAAATTGATTTTTTTGATTTTCTTATTAAAAAGGTTTTTATAATTTGTCAAAACAATTTCTAAACTTTGTAAATATACTTGGATGTAGTTTAAACATATAAAAGAGTTTAGAAAGTAATTTTTAATATATATAATCTTAATCTACAAAGCGATTTAAAAATATAAGTATATAAATATTTCAAAGCTAAGTATTTAAAACAAGAGAAAGTTTAAAATCAAGGACAATTTTGAAATCAAAATATTAAAAATGATAAAAATTGTTTTGAGGCTAAAATATTTAAAACCAAAAGAGTTGTCTTTTTGGAAAGAAAGTTTTGAAAACATTTTTAAAAACAAGAGATATATTTTTGAAAAACATTTTTATAAGATTAGTGGATATCAAAATAGGACCACTATATGTTCCACTAGATATTGCCATGGGTTCCATCCCACTAGGGTTCTATCCCTTTAATAGGCTCGAAGTGAATTCCATTCCACGAATAAATTTCAAATAGAGATGTCAGTGCTTTCAAGAAGTTGTAACATAATTCTAGACTCAATACTTATCTTGTACTCTTGAAATCTTGAACTCTTGATATCTTGATACTCATGAGTCTTCAATCTTGATATCTTCAATCTTGAATCCTTATACTGTACAGTCTTCATATACATATATATATCTAAACTATAATGTTAGTATTTATATTTCATAACAAGTCCTAAGGTTGTTGTCATCAAAACCATCATCTCAAGGACTAACATTTATGAGTAAGACTAATGCAGTTGGAATTAAATAAGCTTCGTTGATAAGATAGTGTCACAAACATCAATTGTTGAAAATAGTGCAATAGATTCAATATTCAACACGTTCAAGTCAATTTGGATTTACTCACAAAAATATTGCTTGATAAGTCCTAATGTTAATACATATGTATTGAAACAAAAAATTCTAAATAATGATTTAGAGTAAGCTGTTTACACATATTAACCAAAAATGTCTCAAAATCAGTGGGAGCGATATTAAGTTTGTGAGCCTTTGGATATGATCCAAGAAATGATACTAAAATAGTATTTTATAAGAATCAAGATTGAATAAGTATTTTGATAGAAATATCAAATAGTTTGATTTTCAATCAAAGTGCAGAGGAAGATTGTGTTCATAAGAAAAAAACGTTTAAAGGTACATTGATATTTCTAAACTATAAGTAAACAACACATTGTTGATTTTAACGATGTACTTGTGTTAAAATCAACCTTAGTTGTTTTAATACTCAACATTGGATTAATAAACGATGTCTTTTATAGTAAGTATAAAATATGTCGGGATTGTCCCAAATGATATGCAAGGACACCTTATTAAAATTTTTAATATGGAACATGTAAGATTGATTCCTTTGCATTAGCAAAAGGAATTATCATACATGTTATGTTGTCTATGGTATCATGATTTGTTTATATATTTGATACATGGATCAAATATCAAATCCAAATTGATATCACTAAATGGTTGTTTGAAGTTTTCTTGTGTATTTACAAAATATTAGATAATTGTTTATAGAAATAAAAACTCCTTATGAAGGAGTGTTCGAACTCAAACTTCATAAGTCATACGGAGTCTAGCATGTCAAAATAAATTCAAGTTAAGAATCTTTAAGTTAGAAATATTTCAAAAAAACCGTGGCTTATTAAATGAAAAATGGCTACGTACATCGCCTTGAATATTGCCGCAATAAAAAAATGTATATAAAACTATAAGTGCACAAATTTACAAATGAGCCGATTCTAAATGTTGAGAATCTCATAACGTTGTTAAATGATAGCAGTGTTGCGATATGGTTCATAATAGTACTTAGAGCTCATTAGAGGTCGAGATACATACTCCGAATCGTTCCACGTTGTAAAACGGTTTATCACCATCGGAGAAAGTTGATTGACAGAGTATATAATTGAAACATAAAAGCATACCCATTCATAAAGGGACTGACCTAATTGGTTTTGAGAAACTGAATGAAGAATTTGGAATAAGATTCCATAATTGGCCTCAAGTGCAGGTGGTAGTTGATAGAGTAGGGGTATGCCCTAGGGGCAATTATGTAATTTGTCGCATATATCCAACTAGTTGAACAATCTTGTTCATAATAAAGGTGATTATTTCTATTATATAATTGCTATAACGTGGTTATATTAATTAGTTAATTTAATTAAAAGTATATTTAATAGAAAATCCATAAATAGCATATTTTGTGATAGTAGTTACAAACTATTGTAAGCGTGAGTAATTTATCACAATGAAACAAATATACCATTTTAAATATTCCTAGTCAAAAAGCATCGAGACTAGATGTCGATGTATCCGCTGAGACTAGAGTATGTAACACTCTCCAAATGTTAGGCAGTTCATTACTCATGACTGCTGGGGGCACCTAGGGGTTACGTATTGATAGTTATTGGATAACTATGGAACGACTCACTCAATAGTTTTTTGTTGGTTAATATTACTAAGGTCAAACAAAAAATATCGATGCGACTGATTTACACGGTTCTCTCGACTTGAGAATACCATGGATCTTCAATATGAAAGCTTCGTTTTGATTATAGTCAAATCATGGCATGACTTTCCATCGAGTGACTATAGCTAGGTCGAGTAGAAGTATTGGAAGTAAAGCACTATTCAAGAGAGGATTCATCTCCTCAGTTATATTGGGTTAGTATCATGGTCAATTCAAGTCAGCTTAAAGTTAAAGTCTTGGCCCAGAGCATTTCGGTTAATAATAATTGTTATTATTGAACTAAAGACTTTATGTTTGAACTATAAAGTTAAATGTGGATGATATTGGAATTTTGACCATTACCAAATTCCATAAATCCAAAGTGATATAGTTTTGGCGAAAAGAATTGGTGTAAATAATTGCCACTATTATGTACCGCTTATAATAAGTAAAATTGGATTTTACCGAAAGATGTGTAAGCTAACGGTGAATTCAGCCAAAATGTCACACCACCTACTAAGTGATGTGTGAACGTTAATATTTGAATTGTTCAATATTAATCGCTGACTGAAATTATACCTTTGAGTTGCACAACCGAAATGATGAATGCTCTAAATGAACCACATGATTTAATTAATTTATAATCGTTGTAAATTAATTAATATTTATTTAATTACTAAATTTTTATTTAATTTGTTTGAATGCCCTTAGCATTTAGTAAAGTGCGTATATATATGAGTTATAAACGCGCATATTGATATATGATAACTTTAGAGTGTTTGAATTTGATTTAAATACGATAGTTACTAAAAGGAGGGCTTTAAATAAATTAGTTAATATTTCTGAAATATTAATTATTGAAATTTTATTTCAATTTATTTGAATAACATTAGCATTTAATGATGTGCGTCCATAAAAGTTATAAACGCGCGCACATTTGAATTGGATTTAAATGGGATTAATGCTAATGAGATTTTAGAAATTTTTGAGGGTCCATGTGGCACCATTTATGGCTAGCAAATCATGTAGAAGAGAAAGAGGATATGATTAACATTTATAAAGGAATTAATAGGGGAAAGTTTTAAGGAAGGATAGGAAAGGTTTCTATCATTCCTTTAAAACACATCTCCGTTTATTTTCTCATAAGATTGATTTTTATTTCCTGTCATAATCATCCCTCTTGCTAATCTATCGGAGAATTTCAAATTTCCTGGCTTCCTAACCTCTAAATTTTCAAAATAAAATATCAAACAAAATTAATAACAAAAGGTGGTTCTAATCTCTTAATTCTTGCAATATTCGGAGATTGGTTTATGGAATCTAAGAGCCTTTGATTCATCGTTCAAGGTACATTCTCTTGGCAACATTTCAAGGTGATAATTCTAATTTCATATATTCATCATTCAACTAGTTTATGTAATTTAGATCCATCTCCTTTTTCATCTCATTTGTGTATTTGTTTATTTGGTGAAATGGATTAGACCCCTTTTGTTCCATCTTAATTAATTACATATGTTCACTATGTTATTTTAATTTGAATATGTTTTATGATATATTTTGATTATTTTCTAATTCTTGTTGTCATTATTAGATCTACATTATATGATCTCGTTTTTAATTATTTTTCATATTGCTTAATTGTTTACATCTGAAACCTTTGCAACATATACAAATGTGCCCGATTTGTCCTATCTTTTTTGTTGTTGTTTCAAGTTTGTTATTAAAAAAAACACCTTTTGATTAAAATCTATGTCTTTATTAATGAAATATTTATGTTATTGATTTAAATAGACATACTTCTTTTTAAAGTTGCAAAAAAAGTTCTCTTTATAAACATAACAGGATTTATTACAAAATATCATAAACCCTTGTATTTCCTTTTAATATTAAAGTTAGCATTTAGTTGTTACTTTATATTGGAACATATACTAAATTATAAATTTTAACATAAATATATATTAAGTTTAAAACATTATTTACAATGATTTTTTTATGTACACACACACAAATTTATGTGCGTGTGTATATACACATACGTATATATAATTTGAATTGAATTTATATGGCGGACTTTTATGTAAAATCATAATTTATTAATCTTAAAAACTTTTAGTTTTGAAACTAGGTACAAAATTGCTGAACTTTTGGAGTTATAAAAGTGACTCTTAATTTTATCTCATTATATGTATATGTATATGTATATTGTATATAAATGTAAGTATATGTATGTTTATGTATTTTAAATAATACCATGGACAATAAAGACACATATGTAGGTAATATCATTTCTATACATTATTAGATTTATTGCACTTACATCACAGTAAAGTATATTTGGATAATGGTTATGTTTTATGCCATGAATAAATTGCCAATTAATATCATTTAATGACCTAATAAATTTAATTAGAGAGAGAAAATGGAAGGTCTCTCTTCACATAATGTTTTATTATACTCTCAATTAATTACCTGTTTTAGGGATAGAAACGAATGGTTTCCTTTCCTAAGTTAACTCTTATAAACAATTGTTGAGTGTATTTGATGCACTATACATTTAAATTAAATTAATTTTAAACTTCCTTTTAACCAACTTTAAATAAAATAAGACTTTATTTAAGTTTTATTAGATTGGATATAATATACATTTAGACTTCAAAGACTCTTTAATGATCCAAAATGGATTTTTTTTTAAATCTACTCATTTCTTCCACTGCGGGCTAGCCCAGTTCCTTCACTTTAGTCGACAAAGCCAGAAGAAGGATAAATATGTGTATGTGGACCAAGTGAAGCAAGTTTTCTATGTGGAAGATCCAGTTGATGCTAGCTGGTCTGTTGTGTTAACCTCCATGACTCGAGATTATCATGAGGTGTACTATGACAATAATCTAGAAGGCTCTAAGCAAGAAGTTCAATATTATGTACAACCAACATGGAATTCCTAATGGGCCGACTAGGCACACATCACAGTCCTACATAGGCATGCTGGCTAGGAATATGGTTCCCAATGACATTTCGAGCTGGCCAAAAGTTCATCCTAAATTAAAAGGGAAGATATGGCTCGATATTCAGGTAATTTTAGTTTTTATAAATTTGTGGTGAATTGGAGTTTTTAAAATGTAGTGTGGATATTCAAGATGTGTGCTTGCATATCTCTCATGATACATTCAAAGTTTCTCCAAAAGTGAGGCCCTAGTGCTAAAGTCTGCCGGTGTCAAGTGGAGACAATTCAAGGCTTCATTTACCACTAAGTATGCGCTTCCATTTATTGGACAGAAGAAGAAACTGAGTAAGCCTCTGATGCAGTATACGTTTGTTGGTAGGGAGTCATGGAAAAGATTTTTTGCCGAGAGATCCACTGCTAATTGGCTGATATAGTTGCTGCTGTGATTAATTATTTTATTTTTGTTTATGAACTTGATATCAATTATAGTCAGCGGATATATGAAATTTAGTTTTTGGTTATAATTTTGGCTGCAGTCAGTTCATAAAACACAAAGTGAGAGAGTGAATAAGCGAAAATATCAACACCGCTTGTCAAGGAAGGACTATATTGGTTTACAGGAAGAAGAAGTAAGAACCTATCCTTATTGCAATTTTCATTTTGTCATGCCTTTTTAAATGGTTCTGCATTTTAAGAACCTGTCCTTTTCCACACCGATTGCACTTTATGTAGATAAAATCAAGGAAGTTGCCTGAAGGAGAAGAGCTTGACCGGTCGGTTTATAGGAAGAAGTCTCGTATTCCAAAGAAAGGGAAGATAGATGCAGAGCTGACCAAGTTAAAGGATAAAATTATAAGCCTCTATGTGATAAATTGTTTTTTATTATTTAATTTTCAAAATCTCACTTAAAGATGGTTTTTTGTTGATTATTATTGTTCATGACGGGATTCCTTACCGGAAAAGAAGCGTAAGGGTGAATTCAAACCGTCTGGAAGTGAAGATGTGTTGACTACCGTATTGGAAACTCATGAGCATTCAGGTAGGGTTCGAGGAATTGGAGGCTTCATCTGCCCGACATCGTTCTTCAATCTGCCAAAATAGAAAAGGATTCAAATTACTAAGTGTAACATGTCGATTTTTCGTTGCCGAAAAACCGAACAGTTATGGGTTTTAAAAAAAGAATTTAAGAAAAGAAAAAGAGAGAAAAAGGTAGAAGATAGAAAAAAGATAAGAAAATAGAATAGAAAAGAGAAAATAGAACAGAATAGAGAATAGAACGGAATAGGAAACAACAGAATCACATCAGAATCTCACAATTCGCAGCGGAATAACATATAATAAATAAATGAATAATCTTTAAACAAAGAACCATATCAGTTATTACATTACGTCGCATTTCATTACATCATATCATCAGAGCGTACAACAACAACAAATAGTGCAGCGGAAAAAGAAATACTATATAGTAGTAGTACGCCATGCCATCCAGCTTGCCTCCAGCAACTCCAGAATATCCAGAATATCCTGATAAACCTTACTCTTGACTGCCCGTGTGGAAATTGGTGGGCACCTAGAGTTTAGGAAGGAAAACAATAAACTCCAAGTCAGTCATGTGACTGGTGTGAGAACTCAAAACAGTTTATTTATCTTTAAAATCAAAATAGAGAAATATTTTTAAATTCTATTCGCAATGCTTTTAAAAATGAGATTACCATAAGACCTCCTGCCACACACACAATGCAAACGCAGACTTGGAGAAGATTTCTCCTTATGATAGCCAAACATGCTTGATACGCATTAAAATCAAATCAATTTTGATATTATTATTAGTGCATAGTGTATAAAACGATTTCGAAAGTAGAATATAAATCTTAGCCAGCATAGGTACCATTATATTATGCCTACTATAGCTACTTCCTGAGGAAGCAGGTTCTACAACTAAAACCGTACAAGTTTCGTGTTGTTTCTTTGGATTTCCAACAAATGGTCAGGCCAAGGAACTTCCCATTGCCACATGAGAATGCCTCTGGAAAGACATCCCCGAGAACCAAACTGGAACTCTGCCAACACAAGGCCGGGTTACCCCTAACTGGGTAACTACTGACACGAGCACGCCATTCCCCGATCGTAAACGACCTTTCTCACGGGATCCCGATAACCAACAACCACAAAGTAATAAATTCGCAGTAACCACATAGGTTAAATATCTGGGCTCCATACCATGATACCACCTCTATCCAGAAGGAAATGTACATACCCTAAAGGGAGCTACCCCTCATAACCTTGCCACATCTTTCCTGTTTTGACCATTTCCGGGGTGTGAGGCTCGACGAAGTCACGTCCACAAAAACATACTTTATACAAAAGCCATGCTTTGGGTCAACAAATGATCAACACAATGATCACCAAGATAGACGATCAAATAAACGATCCTATCACAATAATCAACACAATGATCATTTACAGCAACACTCAGCATGTCACATTACCAAATTGGGAATATATCGCTGATAACATTCAACTACATAACCTCTGAGCTCGTACGTCTCAGAGAAGGGTGTTAAGCTAAAAGAATAAATTCTCCGCCACCAACAGAAATATATTTGAAAGAAATCTGCTTTATATCTCAATTTGTAACGTCAGACATACAATCCATACAAGTCTGTTCTGGGCTCGAACAAAACCGAAGGCACTTACAAAGAAGTCCTTGCAATCCGGATATTCACAATCCTGATCGGATTTCCCATCACTTAGGGAGTCTCTATACCGCTGCAACTCAGTGCAGAGACAATCGACAGGTCATCCTATCGCTCTCGCAAATACCGGGTCTTCAACACCGATCTTCAATGCAATTATAACGACGTATCACATATTCGGAATGGGTTATACGACCCCATGGTCCTTTCCCGGTTAACCCGAATAGTGAGCGCTTATTCAAAAATAAGTGTAGCATTCACATTCAAACAAATCACATCAATTACCCATTCAAAGGGAAATATTGATAGTCGGTTATTGAACTATCACTGGATATGCACACATCACCAGAGTCCAAATAATTTTCCAAATTATTTATTTTCCAAAATATCTTTACAAGATATATTATTTTCAATACTTCAAAAATAAATCAATATTTATTTTTAAACAAATTCCACTTTCTTTTATAAATTCCTTAGTGAATTTATATTCCAAAATATTCATGCATATACGTTTTCAATTATTCATTTCAATTTATCTTCAAAAAGATAAATTCTCAAAGTATTCACTTTATATTGGAAAACATTTCCATACTTATTTAATAAGTAATTCACAAATTTTATTTATTTTCAACACTTAGAAAATATTCAATATACTTAAATCGAGATTAAGTATATATTTCATTCTTTAAGGAAATCATTCTCTTAAACATATTTATTTGGGCCAAAACGAATGTTGCGTAAAACATTGTTACAACAACCCAAAATCACTAGTATAGGGATTCGAAATTAAAATAGATATATAAATCCCAATACTATACAAAACATTTCCTTTCGGAAATCATTTACTATAACCACAGTGTTATAGTCCATCATCTCCTTCTATTTCTCGAAAACGTCTATTTCAACAATAAATGTTGAAATCTATGGTTTCGAATCTCAACACATTTTAAAACATTGTTCGATCGTTTTAATTCTATTTAAAACATCCAAATCCAAAACAATTTCTTTAACGTGTTATTCACTATTCAAAAACGTGAATATACTTCATTAACAATTTCATCCTTTTATTCATTTTAATTCAAAGGATTATTCACTATTCAAAAATGTGAATATAACTCCATTTATAGGTTTCAACAAATTTTCTTGTCAAAATAAGTCATTTGCGAATTTATAAAACAACGTTTATAAATTCCATTTCTATTTATTTATAAAAACTTCCTTTTTATAAATTCTTTTATTAACCTATTCCAGTTTATAACTCAATTGTAAACTAAAAGTTCATATTATAAGTCAAATGCTTATAAAACGATTATTTTACAAAATCGTTCTTTCAAAGACTTTCCAAATCATAAATCTTATAACTTATAAGATTCATTTATTTATCCAAAATTCGTTCTTTCAATAACTTTATAAATTTTGTAAACCTACTGTTTATAAAATTCCATTTATAACTTCACTGTTTAAAATTCTATAAATTCCATTCAATTATGAAATTCATTTTCACTTCACTCAAACACTTTATAAAAACTCGTTTTATAATGTCCATATTTCAATTTATAAATATCCATTTATAAATCTCTTAATATAATTCAATTTATATTATTCTTTTAAAACTTCTTTAATCTCCTTTATTATTTCACCATTTTGATTCATAAAATAATTAAATTTTATAAATCCTATATTTAAACTTTTCACAATAATTCTAAAATATCTCGATTAAACTATTTTATAAACTCAATAGCATCATATTCTCAAAAATCAGTTTTTAACTATATTTCTCAAAAATCATAATTTTTATAACTTTAAAAATTATAACGTTTATTTATTTAAAATGGATCAATTCAAAAATTATTTTATAAAACGTATACTTTTCAAAAATCACTTTAAAATCATTTTAAAATTCCAAATTTGGTCCAATGATGCTACACACCAAATAGTCAATCACGACAACAACGATATCATATATCAATATGATAATCCATCAAATATCAAAATATCTGAAATCAAATAAATACTGTTGAGGAATCCAGTTGGATCCCTCCAACCTGTTTTCCTGCATCCACAAACATTAACACAATACCAATTTCGCTCCAGTACGAAATTATCGCGGTATATGGGATTTAAATATTATCCGCTTAATAGACGGCGTAGTAGGGTCTCATCCGCTAAACAAAAAATGCGGGAAATCAATAACTCCAATATATACATATGCCAATATATATATATTGCTACTATATATAATACCAATTTCACTGTTTATGAAATATTCGCGGTATATGTTTTTAATAAATAACATCCGCTTACTAACGGCGTATAATGTCTATTTTAACAATCAATAGATATCAATCATCATTCAAACATGCATTCAAATATTTTAAATCTAACTATTTAAAATAAAATCGAAACTGATTCGATTGAGTGAGAAGTTCTCACCTTGATTTAATTTCGTTTTAGCGATTTATTTCGAATAAAATTAAACGGACGTTTAATTTTACCCAAAATTCTCACTAACTCCAAACGACTCCAATCCAACTCCATCGCGTAGTGCTCGGCGATACGATTCCAACGCAACTGGTTTCGCGCGTTTTCGACCTCGTATGAAAAAGTTATGATAATATGAAGTTACACGATTTTATAATTTAATAATTACAACTAAATTTATAATTTCTTTTAACCTAGCTTATCCCAAGCCACAAGATCCCTAGCCTCCAAATCACGACCGTCCACTGCATCTCCTTCCCCTCCGTTGTTCACGCGTGCAGTATAGAGGCCGAACCCATGATTGATTTTTAGGGTTTAGGAAATCGAACACCACGTTGAACTTAAACTCGATCAGCTTGCTCCATGACGTGCGCCTCACCTTCCTCTATGCTCGGCCCATGACCGGCCACGTGCGGCTCCTCCATGAATCTCGAAATGCGTGCGCAGCCGGCCCCCTTCTTCCACGATTTTCCGCCAATCCACTCACCCACTCGCGATCATAGCCGTTGAATCTCTTGCTCTCATCGCCCTCTTCAATACTCTAGTTGAAAGTTTAGCCTAATAGTCGACGGATTTGGAGTAATCGAGGGAGGAAGGTCAAACGTTTCTGGCCATTGATGGGGTGAACGGTCGCTAGGGTTAGAAATTAGGTTTTGTTTTATTTTTTTTTTCTAAATTATGAAGAGGGTGGGTATATTTATAGGAAAAATTCGAACACTATTCATCCGGAAATTCCGAACTCCGATTTACGCGCCGTAACCAGCGTTTCTAGGGTTTATCCTGCGTTCTGGACACAATGGAATAGGTTTCGAAAGCTAATTCGGACATCTGTGCAAGTTATGGCTATAAACGCTCAATTTGAATTAAACCGATTTAAATCGATTTCTAGGCGTTTTAATTTGTACCGGACAAACGGTAAATCCAATTGACTTGAAATTTGAAACCTTACAATAATAACACATTACGGATCCGATGAAACTGGTTTCGTCGAAATCCGAGACTTTTTGAAAAATGGCTATTTTAACTCGCTAAATTAAAATTAAAAATAATTCGATGCGTTTCGAGCTGCTACGATCAAACGATAGCTCCAATTGACACGAAATTTGAAATCCGGTAATAACTAACTATTACGGATCCAATGGAACTGGTTTCGTTAAATTCTGAGACTGTTCAAAAATTGACTATTTTCACTAGTCGATTTTAATATTAAAATATTCAATTTTCACAAATTAACTTTTAATTCGATTTTAAAAGTTCTAAAATATCGTTCTAACTTCAACATGATAAAATAAAATTTTACAAATCATTTTCAATCATATTTAACTCAATTTTCCATTATTTCCATAATTTAACATATTAAATTATCGATTTAATAATCCAATTAAATCCAATAATTCAAATAAAAATTTATTTGACTTATAAATTCACTTATTAATATTTAAAATTAATTAAATATTCAAATTTTAATTAAATAAAATTCTGGATCGTTACAATCTTTCCCCCTTAAAAGAATTTCGTCCTCGAAATTACAAGTAAGAAAAGTTACAGAATCTATTAATTTTCCAAAATTCATAATTAAACTTCTTACAATACTTTACTAAGTTTTCAAAATCATACTTAGTTATCTTTTCAAAAACAACTACTATTGTTTAACTTTCAATTCCAAATCAAAGTTAAAGTTTTCAAAATTTTCCAATTTTCTTAAAAATTTTCTAACGCCTTAAATTTTCGGAAGAATTCGCCATAGTCTCCTTTGCGCGGCTCGATCCGAAAAAAAAATGACAGTATATATATCACAAATATACATCTCATCAAGTAATGAGGCATCCCGCAGGGAAAAAGTGTAAAAGTACGATATGTAATCCGAGATATGTACCTTATATTTTATTAGCAAGCATATACGGCTAATATAGCGCGAAAGCGAGCTCCAAATGCGAAGCAAACGCGATCCGCACCTACTAAACACTCAACAAACAACATGAGAATCATGCATATAGACAATAGTATCGATATACAACATATAGCAACATAATAACTATATATGTCAACATAGCAAATGAAGTAAAAGCAACAAATGCAATATCAACCAACTATCATCCATAACCAAATCAATATTCATTCATATTCTTATTAATATTAAATGAATTGGGTTTTCAATTTAATCACATTTGATTCATATACAGTGGATGTTCTTACTAACATTCATTCTCAATTAGTTTATATTCACTAATTCATATTCAAGTTGGTCCACTTCCAATTCAAATTCAATTCTATTTAAGATTCACTTAACTTCTAATTGGATTTCAATTACTTTAGCTTTCAATTTCATTAATACTTAATGAATTATATACAATCATCTAACAATCATATAACAATCAATGTATAATAATTACAACCAAATTCCTTTGCTTTCAATTGGTTTAATCAAATTAATTTTCATTCAATTATTCAACTTTCTAATAACATTAGATTTTAATGAATTACACTTATATTCATTATTTCATATCAACTTAAATTTACATTTAATTGATTATCATTCAATCCATTCATTCAATTCAATTACAACAGTTGAATTTTATTTATATAACTTAAGTTCATATATATATCCATATAGTTTCACTTCTTATATATATAAGTTTATTTCACAATTGTAAATCACGTTAATTATAATTCATACACTTATAATTCTTTTGCTTATACCATTATTCTTTTATTTAGATTATTCAAACAACTAAACAATCAACTTATATACACTTTAATAATTCTGAAAAATTATTTCTTTATATATAAAATATACTCAAGGTAAAATTATTTCATTTACCCAATTTTAAAAATCAATATTGTGCCGAATTGTTCTATTCAAGTGTTTAGAAACCCCTTCGATTCAGTTTCGAAGCTGCGCCGACGAAGGTTCATATACCACTCAACAAACCAATCATCACAATATAAAACAATTTCATATTCACTAACAAATACGCTCTCATAGCTATTATTACACTCAAACTCATTCTAGAGTACTACTGACTCTATCTCTAATGAGTATTACCCAACAGAACCATGGTTGTCGCTTAACCATAAGCTCTGATACCAAATGTAATATGTCGATTTTTCGTTGCCGAAAAACCGAACAGTTATGGGTTTTAAAAAAAGAATTTAAGAAAAGAAAAAGAGAGAAAAAGGTAGAAGATAGAAAAAAGATAAGAAAATAGAATAGAAAAGAGAAAATAGAACAGAACAGAGAATAGAACGGAATAGGAAACAACAGAATCACATCAGAATCTCACAATTCGCAGTGGAATAACATATAATAAATAAATGAATAATCTTTAAACAAAGAACCATATCAGTTATTACATTACGTCACATTTCATTACATCATATCATCAGAGCGTACAACAACAACAAATAGTGCAGCGGAAAAAGAAATACTATATAGTAGTAGTACGCCATGCCATCCAGCTTGCCTCCAGCAACTCCAGAATATCCAGAATATCCTGATAAACCTTACTCTTGACTGCCCGTGTGGAAATTGGTGGGCACCCAGAGTTTAGAAAGGAAAACAATAAACTCCAAGTCAGTCATGTGACTGGTGTGAGAACTCAAACAGTTTATTTATCTTTAAAATCAAAATAGAGGAATATTTTTAAATTCTATTCGCAATGCTTTTAAAAATGAGACTACCATAAGACCTCCTGCCACACACACAATGCAAACGCAGACTTGGAGAAGATTTCTCCTTATGATAGCCAAACATGCTTGATACGCATTAAAATCAAATCAATTTTGATATTATTATTAGTGCATAGTGTATAAAACGATTTCGAAAGTAGAATATAAATCTTAGCCAGCATAGGTACCATTATATTATGCCTACTATAGCTACTTCCTGAGGAAGCAGGTTCTACAACTAAAACCGTACAAGTTTCGTATTGTTTCTTTGGATTTCCAACAAATGGTCAGGCCAAGGAACTTCCCATTGCCACATGAGAATGCCTCTGGAAAGACATCCCCGAGAACCAAACCGAAACTCTGCCAACACAAGGCCGGGTTACCCCTAACTGGGTAACTACTGACACGAGCACGCCATTCCCCGATCGTAAACGACCTTTCTCACGGGATCCCGATAACCAACAACCACACAGTAATAAATTCGCAGTAACCACATAGGTTAAATATCTGGGCTCCATACCATGATACCACCTCTATCCAGAAGGAAATGTACATACCCTAAAGGGAGCTACCCCTCATAACCTTGCCGCATCTTTCCTGTTTTGACCATTTCCGGGGTGTGAGGCTCGACGAAGTCACGTCCACAAAAACATACTTTATACAAAAGCCATGCTTTGGGTCAACAAATGATCAACACAATGATCACCAAGATAGACGATCAAATAAACGATCCTATCACAATAATCAACACAATGATCATTTACAGCAACACTCAGCATGTCACATTACCAAATTGGGAATATATCGCTGATAACATTCAACTACATCACCTCTGAGCTCGTACGTCTCAGAGAAGGGTGTTAAGCTAAAAGAATAAATTCTCCGCCACCAACAGAAATATATTTGAAAGAAATCTGCTTTATATCTCAATTTGTAACGTCAGACATACAATCCATACAAGTCTGTTCCGGGCTCGAACAAAACCGAAGGCACTTACAAAGAAGTCCTTGCAATCCGGATATTCACAATCCTGATCGGATTTCCCATCACTTAGGGAGTCTCTATACCGCTGCAACTCAGTGCAGAGACAATTGACAGGTCATCCTATCGCTCTCGCAAATACCGGGTCTTCAACACCGATCTTCAATGCAATTATAACGACGTATCACATATTCGGAATGGGTTATACGACCCCATGGTCCTTTCCCGGTTAACCCGAATAGTGAGCGCTTATTCAAAAATAAGTGTAGCATTCACATTCAAACAAATCACATCAATTACCCATTCAAAGGGAAATATTGATAGTCGGTTATTGAACTATCACTGGATATGCACACATCACCAGATTCCAAATAATTTTCCAAATTATTTATTTTCCAAAATATCTTTACAAGATATATTATTTTCAATACTTCAAAAATAAATCAATATTTATTTTTAAACAAATTCCACTTTCTTTTATAAATTCCTTAGTGAATTTATATTCCAAAATATTCATGCATATACGTTTTCAATTATTCATTTCAATTTATCTTCAAAAAGATAAATTCTCAAAGTATTCACTTTATATTGGAAAACATTTCCATACTTATTTAATAAGTAATTCACAAATTTTATTTATTTTCAACACTTAGAAAATATTCAACATACTTAAATCGAGATTAAGTATATATTTCATTCTATAAGGAAATCATTCTCTTAAACATATTTATTTGGGCCAAAACGAATGTTGCGTAAAACATTGTTACGACAACCCAAAATCACTAGTATAGGGATTTGAAATTAAAATAGATATATAAATCCCAATACTATACAAAACATTTCCTTTCGGAAATCATTTACTATAACCACAGTGTTATAGTCCATCATCTCCTTCTATTTCTCGAAAACGTCTATTTCAACAATAAATGTTGAAATCTATGGTTTCGAATCTCAACACATTTTAAAACATTGTTCGATCGTTTTAATTCTATTTAAAACATCCAAATCCAAAACAATTTCTTTAACGTGTTATTCACTATTCAAAAACGTGAATATACTTCATTAACAATTTCATCCTTTTATTCATTTTAATTCAAAGGATTATTCACTATTCAAAAATGTGAATATAACTCCATTTATAGGTTTCAACAAATTTTCTTGTCAAAATAAGTCATTTGCGAATTTATAAAACAACGTTTATAAATTCCATTTCTATTTATTTATAAAAACTTCCTTTTTATAAATTCTTTTATTAACCTATTCCAGTTTATAACTCAATTATAAACTAAAAGTTCATATTATAAGTCAAATGCTTATAAAACGATTATTTTACAAAATCGTTCTTTCAAAGACTTTCCAAATCATAAATCTTATAACTTATAAGATTCATTTATTTATCCAAAATTCGTTCTTTCAATAACTTTATAAATTTTGTAAACCTACTGTTTATAAAATTCCATTTATAACTTCACTGTTTAAAATTCTATAAATTCCATTCAATTATGAAATTCATTTTCACTTCACTCAAACACTTTATAAAAACTCGTTTTATAATGTCCATATTTCAATTTATAAATATCCATTTATAAATCTCTTAATATAATTCAATTTATATTATTCTTTTAAAACTTCTTTAATCTCCTTTATTATTTCACCATTTTGATTCATAAAATAATTAAATTTTATAAATCCTATATTTAAACTTTTCACAATAATTCTAAAATATCTCGATTAAACTATTTTATAAACTCAATAGCATCATATTCTCAAAAATCAGTTTTTAACTATATTTCTCAAAAATCATAATTTTTATAACTTTAAAAATTATAAAGTTTATTTATTTAAAATGGATCAATTCAAAAATTATTTTATAAAACGTATACTTTTCAAAAATCACTTTAAAATCATTTTAAAATTCCAAATTTGGTCCAATGATGCTACACACCAAATAGTCAATCACGACAACAACGATATCATATATCAATATGATAATCCATCAAATATCAAAATATCTGAAATCAAATAAATACTGTTGAGGAATCCAGTTGGATCCCTCCAACCTGTTTTCCTGCATCCACAAACATTAACACAATACCAATTTCGCTCCAGTACGAAATTATCGCGGTATATGGGATTTAAATATTATCCGCTTAATAGACGGCGTAGTAGGGTCTCATCCGCTAAACAAAAAATGCGGGAAATCAATAACTCCAATATATACATATGCCAATATATATATATATATATTGCTACTATATATAATACCAATTTCACTGTTTATGAAATATTCGCGGTATATGTTTTTAATAAATAACATCCGCTTACTAACGGCGTATAATGTCTATTTTAACAATCAATAGATATCAATCATCATTCAAACATGCATTCAAATATTTTAAATCTAACTATTTAAAATAAAATCGAAACTGATTCGACTGAGTGAGAAGTTCTCACCTTGTTTTAATTTCGTTTTAGCGATTTATTTCGAATAAAATTAAACGGACGTTTAATTTTACCCAAAATTCTCACTAACTCCAAACGACTCCAAACCAACTCCATCGCGTAGTGCTCGGCGATACGATTCCAACGCAACTGGTTTCGCGCGTTTTCGACCTCGTATGAAAAAGTTATGATAATATGAAGTTACACGATTTTATAATTTAATAATTACAACTAAATTTATAATTTCTTTTAACCTAGCTTATCCCAAGCCACAAGATCCCTAGCCTCCAAATCACGACCGTCCACTGCATCTCCTTCCCCTCCGTTGTTCACGCGTGCAGTATAGAGGCCGAACCCATGATTGATTTTTAGGGTTTAGGAAATCGAACACCACGTTGAACTTAAACTCGATCAGCTTGCTCCATGACGTGCGCCTCACCTTCCTCTATGCTCGGCCCATGACCGGCCACGTGCGGCTCCTCCATGAATCTCGAAATGCGTGCGTAGCCGACCCCCTTCTTCCACGATTTGCCGCCAATCCACTCACCCATTCGCGATCATAGCCGTTGAATCTCTAGCTCTCATCGCCCTCTTCAATACTCTAGTTGAAAGTTTAGCCTAATAGTCGACGGATTTGGAGTAATCGAGGGAGGAAGGTCGAACGTTTCTGGCCATTGATGGGGTGAACGGCGGCTAGGGTTAGAAATTAGGTTTTGTTTTATTTTTTTTTCTAAATTATGAAGAGGGTGGGTGTATTTATAGGAAAAATTCGAACACTATTCATCCGAAAATTCCGAACTCCGATTTACGCGCCGTAACCAGCGTTTCTAGGGTTTATCCCGCGTTCCGGACACAATGGAACAGGTTTCGAAAGCTAATTCGGACATCTGTGCAAGTTATGGCTATAAACGCTCAATTTGAATTAAACCGATTTAAATCGATTTCTAGGCGTTTTAATTTGTACCGGACAAACGATAAATCCAATTGACTTGAAATTTGAAACCTTACAATAATAACACATTACGGATCCGATGAAACTAGTTTCGTCGAAATCCGAGACTTTTTGAAAAATGGCTATTTTAACTCGCTAAATTAAAATTAAAAATAATTCGATGCGTTTCGAGCTGCTACGATCAAACGATAGCTCCAATTGACACGAAATTTGAAATCCGGTAATAACTAACTATTACGGATCCAATGGAACTAGTTTCGTTCAATTCTGAGACTGTTCAAAAATTGACTATTTTCACTAGTCGATTTTAATATTAAAATATTCAATTTTCACAAATTAACTTTTAATTCGATTTTAAAAGTTCTAAAATATCGTTCTAACTTCAACATGATAAAATAAAATTTTACAAATCATTTTCAATCATATTTAACTCAATTTTCCATTATTTCCATAATTTAACATATTAAATTATCGATTTAATAATCCAATTAAATCCAATAATTCAAATAAAAATTTATTTGACTTATAAATTCACTTATTAATATTTAAAATTAATTAAATATTCAAATTTTAATTAAATAAAATTCTGGGTCGTTACACTAAGTCTTATTTGTTGGCCCATGATAGAAAGAGTGTGAGGAGATGGAGAAAACAAAGAAGGATCCGATGTTGGAAATGGATGAGCTGAAGGCGATGTTGAATACGAAGCTGGCTGCTGCATCCAATGTTCTCGGTGTTGTTTCTCCAATATTGTTCGACAAAGAAAGTTTCCAACTAGAAAACGATCAACTTGAAGCCTGCAAGCTAATACCAGCAGTTGTCAAATGATTTGTGCTGGATAACGAATGTGGCATTATTGACAATCTTCCTCCACCTCCTAAAAAAGGGTAAAACAAACAGTACGTGTGGCTCATTAAATAGCAAGTTTCAATACAATACATGAGAGCCAGCTGCTTCTTCAACCTTCCCCATTTCACCAACTACCGGCACCGGAAGCAAGGCATCTGGTTTGATGTTGCTATCCATCGACACATGAAGATATCCAGGATGCAGAGGTGCTCATTGTAACCCAAACACCTTCATTTCCCTTCCTCGTTCGAGGTATGCCATTAATGAAATCCATTGATATTTGATCCCACTTCCAAGCTGAAATCTCTAAAGGTTGAGATAACCTTGCAATCTTCTATTGGTCGCTCTTGATTTGTTGACAATTGGCGCATCTGCTAATATAAATGGATATGTCCCTTTTCATGCTTTTCCATCAAAATGTGCGCTTCATGTCTTTATACATTTTGTGAATTCCCAGATGAAAATTAAGTTTGGATTTGTGGCGTTCAGTCAATACCTCTTGCCTAAGATCTCCAATATCCGAAACACAAACTTATCTATTCAACTGTAATACTCACTAGTTATCTACTTCAAAACTTGAATCTCTTTCTTCTTCGACTGCCTTAATGACCTTCATAAGCTGTATATCTTATCCCTGCTTGATGGCTATTCATTCCAGAAGATTTGGAGTCATTACTAAATAAGCAATGACAACATACTTTCTTCTTAGTGCATTGGCTACTACGTTGGCTTTGAAAGTGCGGTGTGTATACGATTATATGTGCTAATATAGTACACACGGATCATGTAATATGGACTATAATATAAATGCGGAAATAGATGATAATAGCATAGTAAATAAAAATAGAAAAATCACACCGGAGATTTTTATACTGGTTCGGAGCACCGTCCTACGTCCAGTCCCAGACTTCTATCTGGATTTTCACTATTAACTACCTCGCTTCACCCGGAGGAACAGGTTTACAACACCCGAGCAACCGAACGGGATTTCACGCCTCTAATACACTGAGGACTTCAACACTTGCCTCTTACAACACAGAGGACTTCAACAAAAGAAGAAATACAATTGTTGTTGACAACTTGTGCTCTTGAAAACACGGATTTGTCACTAGTAGTACACCCTTCCTATAATCTTATCCTCAAAGTATGCGAATGATGTTTTGAAAAGATTAAGGAAAGTATATTACTTATTGAATCAAAAAGATATGAAATAGTTTCAATGATTCAATAAATAATCGAGAGCTTTTAGAATGCAGGAGTATGTAGAAAGTAAGATCAGAGATTAGAGTAAAAAGCATATATAATCATGTTGTTTTAATCAACGAATTAGATGAGTTTATATAGAGAAGAACGGTTGTAACTCTTTGTGAGCAGTTGCCATTAAGAGATATGATCTTTGATGAAAGGTAAGAGATGCAACCTTTGGAGAAAAGAAGTGTCTTTTGGAAAAATTGCTTTCTGTTTAAAAACGGTCGACAAGTTAAAAAGTGACCAGTAGACAGGAATTCAAATATATATACGTTATGTGCATGTGTGCACGTTCAGTGTGCAAATTATGCAGGAACGGTCGACCGCATATATTGTGACCAGTCGACCGGTTCCTGTAAAGTTGCACACTGAATGTGCAACAATAATTTAGTCGTAGATATATTGATTTCCTTGAAATGGATGATTATTTGAGGATAGATTTTAACAAGTTTATCACTATTATAATATCAAATAATCAACCTACAATCTAGAGTACCATATGTAGCTCTTTATAGCCATAATGACCTTGTTTTGTCGATCGCCTTTATTTATTTGTCAGAAATCAAAACCTTCATAAAACTTGTGACTCAACATTCTCCCCCTTTTTGGTTGATGACAATATATATCGGCAAATCTGAATCTCCCCCTGAGTATGTGATCTCTCTCTTTGAATTCTTATATATGTACGTTCCTGCAAACAATTGTTAGCCCTTTCTCCCCCTTTGTCATCGACAAAAAGGAGTAACAGATACTAGAATAGTAGAGAAGTGTAATTAATATGATATGCATAGCAAAATAAAACATTAACACATCCAAAACATAACAGAGTATAATACAGACCATAATGTCAAACGAAAAATAAGAATAACGACACTATTTAGTACAAGTGTCGATGAATGTTTTTAAAGTGCCAAACCATAATAGAATCTAAGATGAAGCAGATCGTATCTCCTCTTCATCATCATCATCGTCGTCATCATCATCATCATCTTCTTCTTCTTCTTCCTCATCATTGTTCCCTCTAGATGATTCTCCATGTCCATGACCACTCATACCAGTAGACTCGTCAGATGATGTCCAGGTGAAAACAGGAGCAGCAGGACGTTTTCCTGGGTCTTGTGCTTGAACAGAGGTGGATGTGGAACATGATATAGCATCCCATAGCATACCAAAGAATGACTTGACCTTATTGAAGCGCTTATCAATTTTAGAGTCCATGCGCTTGAGACGTGATTCAAGCAAAAATTGGTTACGCGCAATAGTTTCAAGTGATTCTTTTGTGGATGATTTTGATTTTAATAGTTTTACTTCATCGGAACGAGGACGAGAGGAAGTTGCTTTTTGTTTTCTTGGTCCTCTTTGTTGCCATTCTTCAAAAGGCATAATCTCAAGATAAGGTGGAGGAAGCTTCATTCGTTTGATGGTTATGGAATCAATGCATTTTGGTTTTGAGGTTGCAGAATCAGGAGGCTTTACCCCACAAGCTAACAAAAGTCGCATGATATATTCATTGTAGAAGAAATGAGGTTGTGTAGAGTTATTTACCTTGAGAATTTCATCAAAAAGCATGTGTACCCAATTGATTTGGATTTCACCATAAATAGCATAGAGAGCTTTGAAGTTTTCTTTATATACAGCATCATAATTTCCAAGTCTAGGAAAAAGAGAATGCATCAAAACACGATGAAGTAGTCTGGCTGTGGGTTGAAGTCCAATAGACTTTGTGCCATCACTATTATTTTCTATGAACTGATGACTGGTACTATTGCGAGTGAAGACTTCGCAGAAAGTAGATGAAAACTCATCGCCTCGATTTGGTATACCAAGTATAGAGGCAATTCTAGCATGAGTAAGAAAAATTTGCTTGCCACAGACCACAGACCAGATGACTCCGTTTGGCTTATCAGGTTGATATTCGTCGAGATTCATGTTGGCTTAAAACAATTTGATCATCAAATGATTTATCTCCACATTATTTTCTAAAAAATCTATCAATGGAGTAATGTTGGAATTATTGGCTAACCTCCGAACTCCATAAGCCGTGAAATCATCAAATTTGATGAAAGAGCCTGGATGAAACTTGTAATTTGTCATCTGATTCCATCTTGTTACAGCAATTGGACTTTCAAGCCACTTCTTGGCGGAGATGCTCAGAGATGAAGTTTCAGAGGATGTTCCTTTCTTGGATTTCTTTTGAGGAGGAGCCATTGTTGGAAGATTTGAGATTTGGGAATTGAGAATAGGAAACTAGGGTTTGTGATTTTGGAAAAAAATAACAGCTTGAGTCAAAAGAGAAGGAGGGTAGAAAGAAAATGACTCATAGATATATATAAAAACTGAAAATACGTCAACCGGTCGACCAAAGAATTATGGCTGGTCGACCGTTTTCAACCAAGGAGCAAATGGTCGACTGGCTATAAATGGGGCGGTCGACCGGTTTTGCATGCTGAGTAATAACATTTTATTTTGCAAGTTTTTATAATATATCAACCTATATATATTGTATTTCATTCTTAATACAAAATATAAACGTTATTACACAAGTGATAGATAAAGATATAATAACTATATATAAATCTAATGAGAAGTGGAAGGTTCGTCATTAGAATTATCGTTGTTTCCTTCAATACGTTTTGACCATGGATTCCAGTGTTTCTGAGCACCTTCATTCTTCTCATAGTTCCGATCCCAAGAGTTAGGACTTTTAGATGTTGATGGCCTAGACGGCATTGGTTCATGCACGTCATGCTTGTTGGAACTACAGAAAAATGTTGCCAACTTTTCTAAAACGGATAATCGTGCCGATGTCCGTTGTTGCTCATGATAAAGTTGACTTTGCCCATAATGGAGCTGTCTCTGAAGATCTATTTGATGTTTCTGATAGTGGTGAATCTCATCGATTTGTGCTTTGGTACGAGGAGAACAAAATAGTATCCTCTTCACTCGTTTTGAATTTGGAGTATTATCAGAAATACAAGAGCATTGATGATGACAACTTGGTTTTTGTTTTGGTGTTGTAGGAGAATAATATTCCTCCGACTCAGAACTCGTAATAGAAAAGTATGATTCTTGAGCACATTTATCACAAATGTGAGCCTTAGGGAATGTTGTATAGAATATTATGGTTAGATAAAAAAAGATGAACAAAATATGAAATTTTTGCAAGCTTATATACAAGTTTCTTATGTATAAACCTATGGATGTGAGTTAATAGAAAATTTTGACCAAGAAAACATAAGTAGAGACTTTATGTTAACTCTAAAAATAGTTCTCCTTTTAAAACTGAAATTATAAAATAAGAAAGGAAAGGACGATCACTAAAGGAAAAGAATGAAAAATGAGTAAAGAGAATTAACCATTAAATCAAGCAGTGGCTTATATTTAATGTAAAAAATAGTTTATGCAAAAGTTATGGTTAAAGAATAACTAAAAGAGAAGATGTTCTTTAGAAATTACTTAGTCAAGATTTTTTCTTGAAATTAAACCAAGCTCTCTTCGTAATCTAATAAAATTAGATTCGAGCAGAGGCTTAGTAAAAATGTCCGCTAATTGATTGTCAGTATGGACATATTCAAGACATATATTTCCTTTTTCAATATTATCTCGAAGGAAATGATGACGGATATCAATGTGTTTGGTTCTAGAGTGATTTACTGGATTTTTAGAGAGATTTATAGCACTAGTGTTATCACGGTATATAATAGAATTTGATAAATGAATATCAAAATCTTGAAGTGTTTGCTGCATATATAGTACTTGAGTACAAGCGAGAGCTGCTGATATATATTCAGCTTCACATGTTGATAGTGAAACACAATTCTGTTTCTTACTAAACCAAGAGACAAGTGATTTTCCAATAAAATGGCACGTACCACTTGTACTTTTTCTATCCGTTCGTGAGCCACCGAAATCAGCATCACTATATGATACTAATTCAAATGGACATTCTTTTGGATAAAAAAGACCAAAATCTTTGGTATTATTAAGATAACGAATTATACGTTTCACTGCTCGTAGATGTGATTCCTTTGGATCGGCTTGAAAACGAGCACATAAACAAACACTCATTATTATATTTGGACGACTAGCTGTAAGATAAAGAAGAGAACCAATCATGCTTCGATATAATTTCTGGTCAATATTCTTACCACTTTCATCTTTTTCATGATGTGTAGTTGTACTCATAGGAGTTGGTTTACCAGATGTATTTTCTAATCCGAAGCGTTTGATAAGGTTTTCACAGTATTTTTCTTGATTGATAAAAATATCATTTGAAAGTTTCTTTATTTGAAGTCCAAGAAAATAAGGTAGTTCTCCCATATGAGACATTTCGAATTCTTTGGTCATAATACTTGCAAATTCCTTGCAGAGTTTATCGTTTGTTGAACCAAAGATGATATCGTCTACATATATCTGGATAACTAGAATATCTTTTCGAGAATGTTTAATAAACAAAGTTTGATCGACTTTGCCTATTTGAAATCCTGAGTTAATAAGATAGCTACGTAGTCATTCATACCAAGTACGAGGTGCTTGTTTTAAACCATACAGAGATTTCTTAAGTTTGAACACATGGTCAGGATATTTTTCATGTACGAACAAAGGAGGTTGTTCGACATAGACATTCTCTTTGATAAATCCATTTAGAAAAGCACTTTTGACATCCATCTGATAAAGTTTGAAATTATGGTGACAAGCAAAAGATAATAGGATTCTAATAGCTTCTAGTCGAGCAACTGGTGCAAAAGTTTCTTCATAATCGATACCTTCTTCCTGATTATATCCTTGTGCTACTAATCTTGCTTTATTTTTGGTGATATTTCCTTGTTCGTCAGCCTTATTTTTATAGACCCATTTAGTACCAATAATTGACTGATCAGTTGGTCTTGGAAGAATTTCCCAAACGTCATTGCGCTCAAACTGATTTAGTTCTTCCTGCATGGCAATGATCCAGTAATCATCTGTAGCAGCTTCTTTTGGATTCTTAGGTTCGATATTTGAGAGAAAAGCGACATGACCCATTTGATTGAGTTGACTCCTTGTTCTGACATGTGATGTTATTTCACCGATTATATTTTGTGCCGGATGGTTTCTTAATATTCTTGGTGGTGATTGTAACTCACATATTTGAGGAATATTCTCAATAATTATTTCCGAGTCAGAATCAATATTTGTGATGATTGGATTGTCAGTGACTATTGATTCGTCATCATCTGATATAGTGTGAGGATGCTGATAGATTTCATCAAAAGAGACATGAAGTGATTCTTCAATAGTTTTGGTTCGTTTATTAAATATCCGATAGGCCTTACTTCGTTCCGAATAACCGACAAATATTCCTTCATCGGCTTTTGGATCGAATTTGCCAAGCTGGTCTTTCGTATTTAAAATAAAGCACTTGGAACCAAAAACTTTGAAGTATGAGATTTTAGGCTTTCTTTTGTTAAATAATTCATAAGGAGTATTCTTGGTAAGAGGTCTTATGGACACACGATTTAAAACATAACAGGCAGTTGCGACAGCTTCCGCCCAAAAATGTTTTGGTAAGGTGGTTCCATTCAATAATGTTCTTGCACATTCTTGTAAAGTTCGGTTCTTCCGTTCTACAACTCCGTTCTGTTGTGGAGTTCTGGGAAACGAAAAATTATGATATATACCTTTCTTTGTACAAAAATGTTCAAATTTTCAAACTCTCCGCCATGATCACTTCTTATATTTTTAACTTTAATCCCTTTTGATTTTTGAATTCTTTTGACGAAAGATTTGAAATGATCGAAAGTGTCACTTTTATTTTTTAAGAAAATTGTCCATGTATAACGAGAGAAATCATCAAAAATTACAAGCGCATATTGACTGTGATTTATTGATTGAACCCTAGTAGGTCCAAATAAATCCATGTGTAGTAACTCAAGTGGTTGTAATGCTGATATGACTTTCTTGGATTTAAAAGATGATTTGGTCAATTTTCCTAATTGACATGCATCACAAATGTTGTTAACTTTAAAACTCATTTTGGGTAGTCCTCTAACTAGATTGTTTTTGGCTAGCTTGTCAATAGTTCTGAAGTTTATATGACAGAAGCGTTTGTGCCATAGCCATGGATCATTGTCATTAGCCACAAGACACATATCTGAATTATGATTAATATTCATATTCAGAATATATATATTTCTGTCTCTATAACCTTCGAAAACCAAATTATGGTCTTTATCTAAAATACTACACTTATTATTCGAAAATGAAATTATAAAACCCTTGTCACATAGCTGACTAATACTAAGCAAATTGTGTTTTAAATTTCTAACTAGCATGACATTAGTAATAAGAGGTAAGTTAGATGTACCACAATTGCTCACATCGCCTTTGCCGATGATATAGCCTTTTGAATTGTCTCCAAAAGTGACGGAGCTACCATCTGAGTATGTAATATTTGTTAATAAGTTCTTGTCTCCCGTCATGTGCTTTGAGCAACCACTGTCCAATATCCACTTTCCTCTTTTCTTAAGTGGGACCTGCAAAAAATAGAATTAAGTCCATGGTACCCACTTTTTATAGGGTCCTAAGAGTTAGGTCTTAGGAGTCCAAACCCATATGGGTCCGGTATCTCCTTTATATATATAATTATTATTAAAATGCACAGTATTCATGAATTGCTGAATGTATTTGTTCCTAATCAAATTGTTATTTGTTTTAGGAACCCATATTTTGATAGTCTTGACATTTTTCTTTTGAAATTTCACAACTGGTTTTGGTTTGGAATATAATAAACTAAGATTTTTCTTAGCTTCAGTTTTTTGTACTTTCTTCTTCCTTTTATTTCCAAGATGTTTCTTGGTTTCTTGTTTGTTATATCCCAATCCTTGTTTGTCTGAAATAGATTGTGAACTTTCAATGATTTTTGTCAAATTTTCTCGACCTTTGTTAAAGTTAGAAACATATTGAGTAATGTCATCAAACTTTGTTTGTAAGCTAGCTTTTTCTAGGTCTAGAATTTTGACTTTTGCTTTAAGCTCATGATTTTCAGTAGTGAGAGCATTATTTTTCTCTTTTTGAGCTTCTATTTCTTGACTCAAAAGAGATATTTGAGAGTCAACATTAGATGATGATTCTTGAATATTTTCAAGTTCCTCTTCTAATATTTTCTTCTCATCTTTTAACATATCTCGTTCAAACTCTGCTCTACTTAAATCTGCTTTGACTACTTTTAATTGACGTTTTATGTCTTTATATTTGACTATCAATTTAGCATTAATATCAAGTAATTCCTCAAATGTAGGAATTTATACCTCATCTTCTGTTGCCATAAAACAAACATTAGCTTGTTCATTCTCTAAATCACTTTCACTTTCTGATGAAGATGACTCTGAATCATCCCATGTTACTGAGAAGGCTCGTTTCTTAGATTTGTCCTTCTTATATTTGAATTTGTCATTTTCCGACTTCTTCTTTTGTTCTGGACAATCCTTCTGCATGTGTCCCTTTTTGTGGCAGTTGAAACATTCTATAGCAGATGAAGATGGTTTATTTGATCCAGGTTTCCTTTTATTGTAACAACTGGCTTTTCGATATTTTAGGAATTTTTTGAATCCTTTCGCAGTGAATGCCAAATCTTCGTCTTCAGAATCTGATTCATTTTCATCTTTCTCAACATGAAATGCTACATTTTTCTTTTCTTCTTTCTGTTCTTTTCTAGCCTGCAAATTTGCTTCATAGGACATTAAATTTCCTATCAATTCATCTGGCTTCATGACGGAAAGGTCATTAGCTTCTTCAATTGCTAACACTTTTCCTTCCCATTCACTTGTCAGAGAATGTAGGACTGTTGAAACAACATCTAAATCAGAATACTTTTGTCCTAAGCCAATAAGTGCATGGTGAATGGTTTGAAACCGTGAATACATGTCATTGATTGTCTCATTTGGTTTCATTTTGAAATTTTGAAATTGACTTTTCATCATGGCTATTTTGGCTTGTTTAACCTTGTTAGTACCTTCATGAGTGATTTTTAGTGTTTGCCAAATTTGATATGCAGTAGTGCAGATACTAACACGGTTATATTCATTTTGGTCTAATGCACAGAACAACATATTTATTGCTCTTGCATTTACGGCTGCTACCGTTTTCTCAGCTGCAATCCATTCTGAATAATCAGTTGTTGGATTCACTATTTCTCTTTGAGTGGCATTCCAAGCATCATAGCTATTTGATTGCATAAAGAATGACATACGTGTTGCCCAATAACTATAGTTAAGACCATTGAAAAATGGAGGTCTTTGTGTTGATTGACCCTCCGTGTAAGTGGTGTTTTGAGTGCTAGTACTTACGTTATTTGCCATATTACTATAATATATCAAATAACTGTGTTACGGTTATATGATGACCGTGCTCTGATACCAAATGAAAGTGCGGTGTGTATACGATTATATGTGTTAATATAGTACACACAGATCGTGTAATATGGACTATAATATAAATGCGGAAATAGATGATAATAGCATAGTAAATAAAAATAGAAAAATCACACCAGAGATTTTTATACTGGTTCGGAGCACCGTCCTACGTCCAGTCCCAGACTTCTATCTGGATTTTCACTATTAACTACCTCGCTTCACCCGGAGGAACAGGTTTACAACACCCGAGCAACCGAACGGGATTTCACGCCTCTAATACACTGAGGACTTCAACACTTGCCTCTTACAACACAGAGGACTTCAACAAAAGAAGAAATACAATTGTTGTTGACAACTTGTGCTCTTGAAAACACGGATTTGTCACTAGTACTACACCCTTCCTATAATCTTATCCTCAAAGTATGCGAATGATGTTTTGAAAAGATTAAGGAAAGTATATTACTTATTGAATCAAAAAGATATGAAATAGTTTCAATGATTCAATAAATAATTGAGAGCTTTTAGAATGCAGGAGTATGTAGAAAGTAAGATCAGAGATTAGAGTAAAAAGCATATATAATCATGTTGTTTTAATCAACGAATTAGATGAGTTTATATAGAGAAGAATGGTTGTAACTCTTTGTGAGCAGTTGCCATTAAGAGATATGATCTTTGATGAAAGGTAAGAGATGCAACCTTTGGAGAAAAGAAGTGTCTTTTGGAAAAATTGCTTTCTGTTTAAAAACGGTCGACAGGTTAAAAAGTGACCAGTAGACAGGAATTCAAATATATATACGTTATGTGCATGTGTGCACGTTCAGTGTGCAAATTATGCAGGAACGGTCGACCGCATATATTGTGACTGGTCGACCGGTCCCTGTAAAGTTGCACACTGAATGTGCAACAATAATTTAGTCGTATATATATTGATTTCCTTGAAATGCATGATTATTTGAGGATAGATTTTAACAAGTTTATCACTATTATAATATCAAATAATCAACCTACAATCTAGAGTACCATATGTAGCTCTTTATAGCCATAATGACCTTGTTTTGTCGATCGCCTTTATTTATTTGTCAGAAATCAAAACCTTCATAAAACTTGTGACTCAACAGGCTTTCCTGGATGTATATAGAATATCAAGATTATAGGATGCAAGAAATTCTAACCAACGTTTTTGCCTCATGTTTAAATCTTTCCGAGTGAAAAGATATTTTAATGGTTTTTGATCCCTGAAGAGATCAAACTTTTCACCCAGTAAGTAATGCCTCCATATTTTTAATGCAAACACAACAACTAGTAGTTCAAAATCGTATGTTGCATAATTCCGCTTGTGAGGCTTTAGCTTTCTACTTGCATAAGCGATCACCTTACCTTCCTACATTAGAACTGCACCAACTCCTTACCCACAAGCATCCGTAAAAGCAGTTAACCGACTATTTCCATTTATAATTGCTAGGACAGAGCGGTAGTTAACCTCTTCTTAAGTACTTGGAATGCTTCTTTACATTTAGGAGTCCAGATAAATTTAGCATCCTTCATTGTCTACTTCGTTAGGTGATAAGAAATCTTTGAGAAGTCTGAATCTTCTATAATATCCTGCCAAACCTAAGAAGCTATAAATCTCTCAAGGAGTTTATGGCTGCTTTCAATTTTTAATAGCTGCAACCTTTATAGGAGGATCTACCGAAATCTTATCCCTTGACACTATATGCCTAAGGAATCTTACCTTATTTTCCCAAAAGTGGCATTTTGAGAATTTGGCTTTAAGCACATTATTCTCAATATCTCTAATACAAGATGCCTTTCATGTTCTTCTTCTGTCTTAGAATAGACAAGGATCATCGATAAAGACTAATACGAAATTGAGTACATCTCTAAGTATTCTATTTATAAGGTCTCCAAAATAAACGGGTGTATTAGTCAACCCAAATGGCATAACCGACCACTCAAAGAAAGTAGTAGGACCTTTAAATGCAGTTAAATGGATGCAACCTTTTGCGATTCTTAGTTGATGGAATCCCGTGGCTAGATCCATTTTCGAGAATACCTTAGCACCATGTAACTGATCAAACAAGTCATCTATTCAGTGTAGAGGATATTTGTTCTTAATTGTTTGTTTATTTAGGTTTTGATAGTCTACACAAAGCCTCAAAGACCCATCCAACTTGGCAACAAAAACTACCACCGATCCCCAACTTGAACGGCTAGGTCTTATCAGTCATTTCCTTAATAGCTCCTAGATTTGGATATTCAGCTCATCCCTCTACTTTGAAACCATCCTTTGATCATATTGTTTAACCGGCCTTGCATCAGGAATCAAGTTGATATGAAACTCAATTTCGCGATGTGAGGGTAAACTCTTCACTTCTTCAAAAACTTCTAGAAACTCTCTCACAATAGGTATTGTTTCTAGTCCTTTTCGGGGTGATTCTAATGCATAAAGAAAACTATCCCTCCTTGGACTAGGATATTCACAAGATATTTCTATAAACTTCCCAAAGCTGGTTCATAAAGATATCTCCTTCTATCACAATCGAGAACATATTTATACTTAGTCAACCAATCCATACCAACTAAAATTTCAAATCCAATAAAATCTAAGACAAATAGATTGCAAGGAAATTTATGGAAAGAATGGGGACCTTTTCACAATTCAGACAAAGGTTAGTGGTACCACCTATAGAATTGTTAAGCAGACATGGGTTTCAACTAATTTAGAGATAAGTTTTAATTCATCTATTGATTCTTTAGCAACAAAACTGTAAGAAGCTCATGTATCAAATAATACTCTAACTAAACATCTTTGATAAAAATATTACCTTCCAAAACTTGATTGCCCTTCACATCTTGTGAGGTTGAAGGTTCATCCTTTAAAGCAAAGTCCTTAGCTTGTTCTTCGATTTTCATCACTGGACAATCCTTTATCATGTGCCCTGGTTGATGACAATCGTAGCAGAGACCATTCTGAACCATAGGAGAGACAGAATTCTTGACTTTGGACTCCTACAATCGTTCGCAATATGGCCCTTCCGCTTGTAATTGCTATAAGTGTAATCCTTAAAGCGGTTCTCTTAAGATCCTTCCCTGGATTTTCCTTGTCACGGCTTCTTACCACTTTTATTGAACTTCCTCCTTTTCCACTTGTTGGTGTTATTGTTGGCCCGAGCTACCACTGGATTCTTCTTATCCAATGTTTCACAATGAAATCCCATATCCACCATGTCCACCTTTTACATGAGCAATCGTCCTGCTTTGGTACTTCTCGTTCATTCCAGAAATAAACTTCTCATTTTTCTTTAAAGACATATCAATCAGACCTGTCAAAACAAGATAATTCATTTAACTTATTTGCATACTCCTCAATAATAATTTCATCCTGCTTCAGATCCATAAAGCTTATGTAAAGATAGGATTTTACGGTTGCTGGCATATATTATTCCTCCAAGACTTCCTTAAACCTTTTCCATGAGAAATTGTATTCCAATTCATTTAGGGTAATGAACTCTCACCAAGCCAAAGCCCCTTCCTGCATTTTCGAAGGGCCTATAACCTCTTTTATTCATTGCTAATATCCAATGCCTTAAAGATTATTTCGCATGATTTGATCCAAGCCTGAGCTTCAATGATAGTTTCAGTGGCGTTGAATGGTTTTCCTCCTAAGCTGGTATAATTTTTGCATGGGATGGGAAAGTCAACCTGGGGTTATATAGATGCTAATTTTTCTACAACAGCAGCGGTTGGAGCTTGATGGTTAGTTGTTATGGTGCTGTCATTTCCCCATCTCTATCCTCTATGAGTACTCATGTTTTAGTACCTAGATATAGTAAGATAACTTTAGAATACAAAGACAAAATTACCTTATGGGATGGGTATTTAAGCATAACACAACTTGAGTTTATTCGGGTAAGGATTTTTAATGCGTACTCTCAAAGATTAAATTCATTCTAGGGTATAGCTAACCCTATCTCTAATGAGTCATATCTCACCAAAGCTAAGGTTCTCGCTTAACCTTCAACTTTGATTCCAAATGCGATGACCTGTCTCCTCGACCTTTGAAAATCTACACTAATACATCCACGATATTTATGTGTCGTGATTCCAAGTGCTGGGGGGCAAATTATCAGGGGTAATTCTCACATTGCAATTAACTATATAGATAGATGGTACATACAACCACGCTCTCCAGGTACATCAGAGTTATGGTATGAACTAACCCGGCCAGGAAAAGTTATAACTGGTTGCTCCTACACTTGCTGGTAACATAGGAAAATAAAAAAGATAGATAGATATCCACATAAGATGCTCCAGCTCCATGCTCTAAAAACTCCTCTAGAATGCTTCGGTAAAAATGCTCCTAACATGATCCTGACTACTTGGCTACCCGAAAAAATAGGACACCCAGAGTTTAAGGGTAAAGAAAATAACCTCAGGGTCAGTCATGGGGCTAGTGTAAGAAAACTTAAAAGAGCGTAAACTTTTGAAATCAAATGTATCTCATTAGACCACGCCATGCACAAACAAAAACGAGGTTTTTCCCTTATGATAACCAAAATATTTTCTACGTAAAATCATTTGGTATTATTTTTAATGACATTCTTTAAAAACACTTTTCAAGTAAATATATCTTTAGTAATAGTTTTAATACGTTTGGTGTCACACTTTTTTGGTGTACACGTGAACTACCAAAAATACCCTTACACAAATGTAAATCCAAACTTCAAAATACAAAGAAGTGGTCCATCCATTATTTCAGCATACAAAAGCATGTCCAATAAATCCAAACTTCAAAACACAAAGAAGTGGTCCATACATTATTTCAAAATACTACTGACTACTTGGCTACCCGAAAAAATAGGATACCCAAAGTTTAAGGGAAAAGAAAATAACCTCAGGGTCAGTCATGGGACTAGTGTAAGAAAACTTAAAAGAGAGTAAACTTTTGAAATCAAAGGTATCTCATAAGACCACGCCATGCATAAACAAAAACGAGGTTTTTCCCTTATGTTAACCAAAATATTTTCTACGTAAAAGCATTTGGTATTATTTTTAATGGCATTCTTTAAAAACACTTTTCAAGTAAATATATCTTTAATAATAGTTGTAATACGTTTGGTGCCACACTTTTTGGTGTACACGTGAACTACCGAAAATACCCTTACACAAATGTAAATCCAAACTTCAAAATACAAAGAAGAGAAAATTATGTATAAAATTATGCATAAAAAATTATGTATAAACTTTCACAAAGTACGCAAATTGCTGCCATTGATTGTAAAGTTTGCAACTAATTTTTGTAATAGGATCTTTCTATATTTCTTTTTTATGTCTCTTTTTTATCTTTATTTTATTTAATAGTTTATCTAAAATGAAATATGAAATGATGTTAAAGTAATTTTTTCTTATTTTAGTCTGGAAACATTGAATAAAAGTATCAAACATCATGGTACAGTGTATGGTTCAATATTTTTAACCTGTACCAATCTTTTTTTAAACTAAAAAGCAAGAACTCCAATATGCTGACGTGCTTCGAGGCACCGTATCTCTACGTATTTTTCCTTCAATAGAAAAAAAAGCAATACACCTCTTATTCCTATAGAGCGAACCCTTATTTTTATCTTTGCCTTGATTTATACCCATCCCTAGCAAAAAATGATTGGCCATCACTTAGTTCAACGGTCTACCAAGTTACGGTTATTGCCAAATTATTCAGTTCAACTATCTTAACCATGACTGTTTGAAAAAAAATCATGATACCTGCCTGTGCAATCTCAAAGATTGATTTTTGCAATCTTTGTTTTTAATTGATTGTTGTTGCTTGATTTTTAGGTATGAATTTTCCATTCTTTCGACCCTAATTTCAAAGTTTATTTCCTAATGAAAAATGCTGTAGGATCTACTGAATGTTTTTGGTATCGTCCACATTCACGTTACTGTTTAACCTGTTAATCAACTGTAAGAACTGAAATTTATTACAACAAATACAAATATATATTTTTTCAACACCAGTGACTAAAATTATTCATTTTTGCGTTTGTTTGTAGCCTTTGCTTAGTTTGTGTAGTAAATTAGCCTACGTACCAATGTTGATTATGAAACATATCATTGGCATATTTGCTTACTCGGGTACTCTGTGTAGTTAATTATAATTGGGATCCTCCGCTTTTGTTACAAGTTTTTACATGGAAGTCGTATTTCCTCATGGTTGCATTTCAATACAATGCAGTACTTTGTTTCAGCCAACCTTTTACATTGCAATATAATAAGTTTCGTGCATGTAGTTATGTCATTGTCAGCACATCATGTACAAATTATGAAAGAAAAAATTATGCCAATATGAAATTATGTATAAAATTATGCATAAAAAATTATGTATAAAATATGAAAGGAAAAAGTACCACTGTTTCAGGCAACCTTTTACATTGCAATATAGTAAGTACAATTACCCACCTCTTCTTCATATACAGTAAGTACAATTTTCTTTTCCGATAGATTTTTTAATTGTTTCCATGCTTTATGACGTTAGCAACATTATTATATCTCACATATGATTATCACCATCAGCCAATCAAGATTGGTTCCAATGATACTGTCCAAATTATGCCCATCTTTTAAGTTCTTACAAAAGTTTGTTTTGGTCTTGGGGAAGTGGGAGTGATAAGTTAGAGTGATTGCATTTAACTGGAGTTGTACACGCGCTTGCAGTTTTCTGTGCTTATGCCATGTCATGCACGTACATGCATGTGTGTGGGTATTTGTATTGGTGTGCAACAGGTATGAGATTTTGAGTGTGTGAGTGTGCGTAGCCTTGAATAGTGTATGTGTGAATGCAAAAGTATGATACATGGGTATGTGAATAGTGTATGTATGAGTGCAAAAGTTAAGACGTGAAATACAATACCAGTGTATATGCATGTTCTTGCATGAGTTGGATACCTATTTTCATGCGTGTGCATTACCAGAAGCATGTAGCCACCTGAGTGTTAATATGGGTTTGTTCCCATTCAAGGATTCATAAATTAATACGGAAACATATTTTTAAAAGGTGCAAAATTTTAGTATGTGAATAAAACTCAAGTTTTAGTATGTGAATAAAACTCAAGTTTTAGTAGGTTAAACTAGGCAATGTAAAGAAAATTGTTTGTTTATATATATATATATATATATTGAAAGTTGTTATATTACATATGATTTGTTAGTGAATTATGTTTTGAGGGCCTCAACAGCTTGTTATTTTATGTGGAATGTTCAATGAGTTTATATCTTTTCATTGATTTGGTAAGTGAACTTAAGTTCTCAATGTTATGTGACATTTTGGTGGTTTTAAATTTTGTTCTTTATCTTCGAAAATTCTGACTTATAGAGGGATTTTTTATGTTCGCTAACACTATTTACGAACTGTTTAGAAACATTAAAAGTCTGACTGAATGGGTTTGTTGTATTTAATTTTTTTGTAGTTTGAGTGTGATAATTTTGATATTGTGAGGCAACGCTTTTTGCACATTAAAATCATAACCAAATAATGGACGTCAAACAATCTGATAAACAAAAATTGACACACGATGGGGCATCACCTACCAAAGCTACAACAGGGGAAAATAAAAAACAAGTACAAGAATAGCCACGCAACGATCAACACACCCTCTTGATAGACGACTATGGCTGGGATCAAAATTTTACTTCTGAGTTGGTAAGTTATATACTAATATATATATATATATATATATATATATATGCACATACACACACACATACATTCACATACACATATGTATTCATTATCTAATCTTATTTTTCTTCGTTTATTTTTGCAGATAAATTATTTGGAGAAAAATGGATGGTGAAAAATGAAGACAACTAAGAAGAAATTATTTATCGTCGTATCTTTAATAATAGTTAATTAGGACAAATGTATATCGTTTAGTATTATCTTATTAAATGCTTCATTATTAGATTTTTGTTTAACATTTATGTTCGTTAGTTATATGATCTTGCCATTTTTTTAATACTATAGAAATTATTGTGCATGATTAACAAATTTAAAGTCTTATTAATCATACATGATTATTTATATTTTAATACAGTTGCGTACCAAAAATGAATAATCAAAGAAGGCGAAATAGAAGAATAAATGTTTGAATCGATGAACAAAGAGAAATTAACCGAGTAAGAGCAAGAGAACGAAGACAAGCCACGAATCCGGAGGAAAGAGAAGCATATCTTGCTCGACGTCATCAGGCTTATAGACTACGCCGAGAAAGGCTTCAAAATACGTCTTTAAGTAGAAATTTAGATGGGATAACCAATGAAAATTTGGATGGGATAACCAATAAAAATTTGGATGACATGCATCAACCAAATGAAGAATTATTTACAATATCGCAAGTAAACAACCACCAAACAAATTTAAACCAATCTAAAGAAACTGAAATGATGGTTATAGAGACAATTAACTCAAATGCGACAAATGAGCATATCAATGAAGAGTATCATCATTGCCGCGAAGAAAGAAATCGTAATGATAATGACATCAAAATTCTTACCATCAAAGACGACAAATTATGGAAAATGATAATGACATGCAAAGACATCAAGGAGTATGCATACATATACGAACTCATAACGTTGCAATAAATTTCAAAGACCACATTGCCTTTCGAAGGTATTCATTACAACGACCAAAATTTTGTCCGCATTGCTCAGCAAAATTATTTGAACATGAAACATGTTCTCTATGTTGCGAGAAGGGACGAACTATCCTATCCCCATTAAGGTCACCAACTGAGCTCTTCAACCTTTACATTAACACATGTAATGATGGTGTACACTTCAGAAGAAACATTCGGTCATATAATCATGTATTTTCTTTCACTTCAATAGAAGTTCATATTGATGAAAATTTGGCAAACGGAAAAGCTGGAGTCCACGCTTTTCATGCTCAAGGATGTATATATCACAATATTGGCGGCTTACTACCCCAAGAAGGATATAGACCAAGGTCTTTGCAATTGTATGTATATGACACTGACCATGAAATTGAAAATTGTATGGCGGAAAATGAATAGTTGGATAGAAGAATGCTAGAAAAGATACAACATATATTAGATGAAAATAATAATTTTGCACAAAATTTTCGTCGAGTTTCACAGCTTACTAACATTCATGACTATAGATTTATAATCAAGAACAACCATTACAGTGACAATATGCACTTCTGACAGCTTCACAAGTTGCAAGAATAGTGGTAGGTGATGAGAAAAGTATCATAAATGGTAGGGATATCGTTGTACAAACTGTGTCAGGACAACTTATGAGAGTACCGGAGACGCATGGTTGTTATGATCCTTTACAATATCCTCTTCTACTACCTTATGGAAATACTGATTGGGACCTAAATAGTCGTAATGAGAATGGTACCCCCGTTACATGCCGAGAGTATTATGCATATCTCTTACAGGTACGAACATAGATCATTGATTACTTTATATATATTTATAATCTTAGTATTGACCAAATATATTAATCAACATTTATTTATCTTAGTAAAATACTTATATAATTAATGAATCTTATAATTATAGATTCGGCAAGAAAGCACATCTCTTTTACTGCTCGATGGACGTTTGTTACAACAATATATTGTAGATAATTACGTAAAAATTGAAAGTAGTAGAATGAGATGGTTTCGCGAAAAACAACATCACATAAGATCAGAACTGTATGTGGGTCAACAAGATGCGTTGAATGCTGGAGAGAACAATGCAGGTATATGAATTTATTTATATTGCTCAATAAAATTAATATTCACAATATGTTATATACATACATACATATATATATATATATATATATATATATATATAATATCATCAACATGCTAAAAATGATTTGAAAATTAAATATAGGAAACATCGAAAGAAGAACAGTATTACCCACTTCATTTAATGGAAGCCCACGCAACATGTACCAACGTTACCAAGATGCTATGGCTTCGGTGCAGAAGTTTGGAAAACCTGACATTTTCATTACAATGACATGTAATCCTTCATGGGATGAAATCACTTCTAAACTACTATATGGACAATCAGCTCAAGATCGTCCAGATCTTACGACCAGAATATTTCATGCAAAATATGAGAAGCTTAAGGACGATATTTATAGCAAACAAGTTCTCAGTTTAGATGCAGCACATGTGCACGTTATAGAATTTCAGAAAAGAGGACTTCCTCATGCTCATATTCTTATCATATTAGATGAGCAAGATAAACTTCATAGCCCGGATGATTATGATGTTATTGTAAGAGCAGAAATCCCAGATCGTGACGAAGAACCAGAATTATATACTACTGTTATTAAATGGATGCTTCATGGACCATGCAGAAGACATCGACCAAGTTCACCATGTATGAAAGATGGAAAATGCAAAAAGAATTATCCAAAACAATTTTCTCCAGCCACTCTTCAAGGCAATGATTCATATCCAATCTATCGGAGGCAAGATAATGGTAGAAGCATTGCATTAGGCAATGACCATGATTTTATTGTTGATAATCATTGGGTTGTCCCATGTAATCCATGGTTGTTAAAAAAATATGATTGTCATATTAATGTCGAAGTTTGTAGTAGTATCAAATCTATCAAATACCTATACAAGTACGTCTACAAAGGTCCAGATCGTGTGGCAGTTGAAGTTCGTCCAGGAAGTGAGTACGATGAAATTCAAAAGTTTACTGATGCAAGATGGATATGCCCTCAAGAGGCCTTTTGGAGAATTTTTGAATTTTCACTGCATACAATTCATCCTTCTATTCAACGATTACAAATACACTTACCAAGTAGGCAACAAGTCACGTATCATTCTAATAAAACAGTATCTGATATTTTATTAGATGAAAGCCTCTCTACACCGATGCTAATTGAGTTATTCAACACAAACTCGCAAGATCCCCAAGCAAGACAACTTTTATATCGTGAATTTCCAGAGAAATACAGGTGGGTAACAGATATAAAAAAATGGAGACGTAGGACATCATCAAAAAAAGTCATAAGGCGGATTTATAGCGTTTCACCATCAGAAGGAGAACGTTACTACTTGAGAATTCTTTTAAATCATCTAAAAGGACCAACCTCATTTGACTATCTTCTCACGGTTGATGGTATTAAATATCCAACTTTTCAGAAAACAGCGGAAAAGATAGGACTATTAGAGGAAGATCAAAGCATTAGAGCATGTTTGCAGGAAGCATCAGCCACACGAATGCCATCATCTTTGAGAAGATTATTCGCTACAATCTTGATTTATTGTACACCAACCGGTATTAGAAAATTATGGGATGAATTTTTCTACTATATGATAGAAGATTATTCAAGTTCAAGAGTACGAGTTGTACTTGAAAATCGTCTTTTAAAAGATCTTAATGTTTTATTAATAAACCATTATAAAAAAGTTTCTGATTACGACCTTCCAACAATTAGAGATGACATAAATCATCGTTCATTAACCTTGAGATTAATAAATGAGCAATATTCTATTATAACACCAAAAGAGGATTTAACTTCTGCCAGCAAGTTGAACGAGTCCCAATTGCATGCATATACTGCAATTATGAATGCTGTTAATAATAAAGAGAGCATGATTTATTTTATTGATGGTCCTGGTGGAACAGGAAAGACATTTCTCTATCGAGCAATACTTGCAACACTTCGACAAGAAGGTTTGATTGCACTTGCAACAGCCACATCTGGGATTGCTACGACTATTCTACCAAGCGGTCGAATGGCGCATTCGAGATTCAAAATTCCAATTAATACAACATCTGAATCAATGTGTACGATATCTAAACAATCAGAATTAGTAGATCTTTTGCGTCAAGCATCCATTCTTATGTGGGATGAAGCAACTATGACTCATAGGTATGCTTTCGAAGCATTAGATAGATACCTTTAGGATATTATAAGGAATAGCTTGCCATTTGGAGGTGAAATTCTTATTACTGGAGGGGATTTTCGACAAGTCTTACCCGTTGTACAACATGGTACAATAGCAAAAACAATTGATGCATGCATTGTTAAATCATCACTATGGAATCATGTAGAAGTCATCCTACTTACTCAAAATATGAGAGCAAAAAAAGATTCTTTCTATTCGAATTTTCTATTACGTTTTGGTGATGGGAATGAACCGCACATAGGCGACGACTTGATTCGAATTCCAGATGAAATGGTTGTACCATTTCAAGATGAATGTTCAATAACTACTCTTATAAATACAATTTTTCCCACATTACAGGAAAATGCATTCCAAAAGGAATATATTGTGGCAAGAGCTTTAATTACCCCTCTCAATGAATGCGTCGATAAGTTAAATAACCAAGTTATTAATCTATTTCCTGGAGAATTACATACGTACTACTCATTTGATTTTGTCGAAGATGATACAAGAAATCTATACCAACTTGAATACCTTAATTCAATAGCTACAGGTGGTTTGCCTCCACATAAGTTGGTCTTTAAGAAAGGAGCACCGATCATGCTACTCTGGAATCTTGATCCAATGAATGGATTATGCAATGGTACCACATTAATAAGTCGTGAATTTTACCGAAACCTTATAGATACTGAAATTGCCACCGGACAATTTGCAGGAGATCGAGTTTTCTTACCAAGAATACCTATGAAGCCTTCCGAAGATATCTGTTTTCCATTCACATTATTGCTCAAACAATTTCCTATAAGGTTGAGTTTTGCCCTCACTATCAACAAAGTTCAAGGACAAACAATTCCACATATAGGAATTTACTTGCCTCAACACATGTTAGGTCATGGTCAGCTTTATGTTGCGTTATCAAGAGGAGTTTCAATGAGTAACACGAAAGTTTTGATAAAAGATGGCAAAGTTCATGGAAAATCAGGAACTTATACTAAAAATGTTGCTTATAGAGATGTACTTATGTCGACTAAAAGACAAAATAGTTGAATAAATTTTATAAGCATTACTTTCGAATATGTTTATACAGTGTAGTCTTTCTACTTCTTTTTCTTGGAGTGATAGTTTAATAAACCAAGCAACATTGGTGAACATCATTTTTTCTTGCGTATGTAAAATACACAATACTTGTAGAACAACAATTCATGCACGAAGCGCGTGCCGTTACGCTCGTTCAAATAGCCGAAATTGTTTCCATTATCAAATTCCAAAATACTAGGCTCTACAATCAAAATGGAAGGCATGTATTGGAGAATGGATTTCCAACAAATGACCAGGTGAAGGGACTACCTTCCGGTAGTACATCTCTGGAGAAATGTACCGATGCTACAGAACATCCGCATCTCTACCAACACAAGATCGGCCTACCTCTTCCTAGATAATTACCGAATATGTCATCACCTCGATCGTTACCGACCCATCTGAGATGTCCCTTAGCATACACCAATAATTAAAGTCGAATGTTATAGCAGGTAGAAATATATCTAGAAATGATGATTAAACCTTAATGGTTGTGAACCACGTTGCCTTGCCATATCTACCTTGTTTTCTCCATTTCCAGGTGTGAGGCTTGAGGTGACGATTACCTTTCCATAGCACATCATCTTTCCTCTTTGAATTCCACATTGTCATTCCATAATCATATAACTGATTTTTACAAACATATAGCTCATGAGCTCATACGTCTCAGGAAGCACGTTAAGCTAATAAAAGTTGCTTTCTCCACCACCAAATAGATGATAGTTTATAGAGATCAATCAATGTGATTTTAAAATGCAATGTCAGACATTCATCTATACAAGTTCTGCGGGAACAAAATAAACCAAAGGCACTTCTCCTACCACATCATGTTTTGGGAATCACCCTTAGGATCAGTAGCGATTTATCCTTGCAAATCAAAGATTTTCATAACGGAGCACTACTGCCAAATATATGGTATGGTAAATTTTACCGCGAAGGACTAGTAGCAAGTAGCACTACACCATGAATTTCCTCGTCTTCAATGATCTTATATTCAACATGTTTTACTTCGAAACGTAAATTGGTTTGAAGTAGTTTCTGGATAGTAATCGCCCAAATCTGAACCCTGTCTCTTTGAATCCAATTATCAAAAAAATTGGTAAATGTGGGTGATTAGTAAAAAAACATTTTCATCCGGCCATATCTTCAAAGATATATATATATACACACACACACACACACATATATAAATTCATTTCGGTATAAACGGATTTTTTAAACCTCTCTTTAAATCATTTTCTTTTATCCTTGGAGATTATTTCTAAAGGGTATCTTTTCTTTTGGAATAACTTAAATATAATCTTTTTTAGAGCATCCGGAATTTTCCTTCGATCTATTCCGCCCCACGCCTAGAAAGAGAAAACAAAGGATTAAGTTCAGGTCACTGATTGCTCTATCCCTAACCTTGGTTACACACCCTGTTTTACCTTCCTAGATCCCACAGGTGGGACAAATGTATTAATCATTTCTACATACTCCTTTTTTATTAAATTGAAGCAAATGATTTCAATTATGTTATAAACAATTCCTCTTAACCATTCATTTAAACTCTTTTTAAATTTTTTGTTGAAAATTGTTACAGATAGTGTTTTAAAAGCTTGTTTGATTAAAAAAACTTTTCTATCATTTAGAAATTCATATTTATAACTCAAATCTTGTTAAGAACATTTTAACATACTTATCAAATTTATTTTATATTTTTAAACATTTAAAAATATTCATTTGAAATAATTTTATACTTTGGTCACTTAACTGCAAAAGCGTGATTTTCTAAAAAAATTGATTTGGGCATATTTTAATTTTTTTTAAAATAAATTCTTTATTTTTATTTTGCATTTGAAAACTATAGCAAGAAGAGTCTAGAAAATTCTTATTTCAAATAATTTTGATTCTGGTTCTATCGTACAAATGAATTTAAATTTTGCGGCGCAAAATCACGAACTGCCGTTACATGGCGCGCCTATTTTCAGTTGATTTTCAACTCTTTTCAACTCTTTTCCAAAATCATGTTAAATACTTTTCATACGTTTCTAAGCCATTTAAAACTATTCTCCCATGATCTTAAAAGAGGTTAACAAGTCGTATACGCTTTTGAATTTAAATAAGGAAATGATTCCTTTTGTGATTTTTCGATGTGTAATTTATCATGACTTGTTATGATATAAATCAAACAATCATTCAACTTCCATATAACATCCAAATATGATATCAAGCAATATAACAAGTACAAAATCATGTTATAACATAAACGTAAAGAAGAGGTAGAGTTTCCTCACCTTGGATCGAATTGCACTAACTTAAAAATAGTTCTAACTTTCCAAACATGAATCGAGAGCTCGCTAATGCTTGCTTTAAGGGTTCTAAGTAGCTTGAATTGACTTGTGGAGGCTAGGGGGCTCATGGCCGTGGGTAGTGGGGGGAGTTGGCTCGGCTAGGGTGGTGGAACGTGTGGGTCATGAGTTAGAGGGAGAAGGAGGAGGAGTTTGGGTGTAGTTTTGAGGTTTTTGGATGGATATTTCTTTTAGTTTATTTTTAAAATAAATTTTGGCATTATTTTTCTAAGGATGGAAGCCATGGAAGAAGAGAGTTAAAGCTAGTAAAATGAAGAAGAAGAAGTATGGAAGTGAAGAAATGGTTTACTATTTATAGAAAAGTTTGGAATAAAATATTATTATGTGAAATGACCAAAATACCCTTACTTCAAATTAAAGTAAACTCCATTTCCTCAATACTTAACATTACTTTCACTTCACAATTTTGTCTTAATCACTTAAGCATTAAGAGAAATAAAGTAAGATTTTGTTATATTTGATTTGATATGTTGTCCTTTTGTGCTTACTTTTTGTTAATGAATTTTAGAAGTTTCTAATATTGTATAGAAAAAGTTATCTTGTTTAGTGACTTTATTAATATTTACCATATTTAATAATGTTTACATATATATGTAAATAAAATTGCAATAACCTTGCAACAACTTTTATTGAACATAATGTTGATTTTTGTTAAAACGTTTCATGATCACATTTTGACGTTTTTGTTAAATTTCGTATATTTGTAAACAAAATTTGAAAATAAACTTGTATATTGTTAATTAAAAATAAATAGGCTTTATTTATAAATTAAAATAATTTATTTAATCACTAAAACTTAAGTTTACTGGAAACTGATTTTTGTCACTTTTACCAGTATAAGCAAAAGTTCCTATTTTTGTGTATAAATATACTTTAAAATCTTACATAATATTATTTATGTTATAAAAACATATATTTTAATATTTAAAATTCATTAAATATTATATCTTAGCGTGATTGATCTTGGGTCATTACATTTATGAAAGCTACTAGGTCCTCAATACAGATTCAATGTGATGTCGAGGTGTTTGGGGTTGACAAGACAATATTTCTATTGCATGATAATTTGATAGCATTATTAGAGTTTGAGATGATTGGCCAAACTGTAATATCAGCATATATGGCATAAGTATTTTTTTTGTTATTATCTGTCACTTTCTGCATATTTCTTAAGGATATATGCGTGTATATATATATGGGGCCAATATTTGCAGTGTTACTATTTTATGTGTAGGCACTTGCATACTGTGATAAGTGAGAATGAAGAATTGGCCGAGACATTTTCTTTTGGTGATCCAGGAACCACATTTCACCTCAATGATGAATTTGAACTTTACATGGTTAACTGGCTGAGAGAGGGTAATGGTGATAACATATTCTTTGTACTGCATAATGCCAAGTAAGTAATTTGTTTAAACTATACTGTGACCTATATGTAATTTGTTTAAGTTATCACTTTGGTATTTTTTTTACTAAAAACAGTATGCGTTGGATTTTGACTATAATACAGGATGATGAAATTTACCTTTTCAATCCATTTCCTTAGGCGACACATGTTATAGCATGGGAAAAAGCATTAATATTGTAATATTTTTTTAATGTATACATCCATAATAGGTTGAGCAAAGTGCCCAATGTGAAAAATCTTACATACGTATTTCTGCACTTTGTTCTACTATGTCGTTAAAATTAATGGTTTATTTGACGGCTGTTAGAATGCCGTCCCTTAGATCCACTCAAACAAAGGAAAATACTGAAGTATTTTCATCTGTAAGAATGGAGAATAGGGCTATACTAGGGACGATCCAATGTACTACGCTTTTGTGCTGACGCTGTTTTGATAAGATGTGGTGGAAAACACTAGATTTTTTCTCCAGTTGGCACAAAATAATAGCACATGAACTTTTAATGTAGGATAGACCAACATAAAGAAATAAGGATACAAGATATATGATCCAAATAGCCGATAACAAAGATATCCATCATAAAAGAAATACAATGGACTAGGATACATCAGAGTTACAAATATACATATACATAAGGCAATTAGTGTTGCTTACAAAAAATATACATGTCCATAAATACTACAACAAGTGTGGATATAAAATAGGCCATCGCTACAGAAAGAGAGATCTAAGATAACTTCCAAAATCAGCATAAAATACCTATACCTTCCAAATTGCAATCCCTAGTCTGACACCAACTTATCATTGGAATAGGGCTCTCCTAAACAACCTAGTGGCCATGAATGTGGTTACGTTATCATGCGCTACATGAAAGAGATCATCCAGGATAGCGACTTGCCTTTGCCTACAAAGGTATACTTTGATGTGTTGTGTTTTGCTATGGAATGTGTTTGTGATAATTCTTCTATGGAATGTATTTTTTTATTTTGTTGCCGAAATTCATGTTGATTTTTCTTGCTATGTTACATTTTGTAGTAGATGAACAAGACTCGAAAGTGTTACGCCCGAGAGCAGCTTGATGAGGTGCACTTTGAGGCTCTTGATTATACCCAAGAGAAAATGTAATTAAGCACTGGTTTTGGGTACATATGCATATGTAGTTTGTTAGGACTTTTGGTTTTTTGTTAGTTTTTATTTTTTTGATCATGCGTACTGAGTTTCTTTTGTTATGATATAGCCATTTTGATTGATATGTAAGTTGATGTGGAAATGGTATAGGTTTGATGTGGGAATGGTGTAGGTTGATGAACATCTTGTATATGGAAGTTCAAGTTATATATATATGGAAGTGCCCCTTTTTAGGTTATTTAATTTGGTGCCTCTTATATATGGAAATATGTTGCATGTGTTTTTTGAATGTGTATTGTCGATGAAATTGTGCATAAATTAAAACTGATATCTAAATATAACAGGCTTGGAAATCAGTTTGCAATAACAAATTGATATCTAAATATGCATAAATAGAAATCACTAACTACTAGAATCAAGCACATAGACATCGGCTATTAGCCGATGTTTGGAAAAAAAATTGACCGATGTCTTTTTCAGTGTAGAGAAAGGTCGGTCACATAATGTCGGTTTTAGGGCCGCTGTTTGAATACTATATGGACATCGGTTTCTTGAAACCGATGTCTATGTGCCTAATTCTAGTAGTGAGGTCATATTATTACATAAGGTATATATTGCCAAAAAGAACACATGTATGATATGACAATATATATATATATAGTAATAAAATTAACATGTGTACAACTATACACACACATAGAGATATTACGACCTATGTGTATTATATAAACATATATGTTGTACTTACGTATACATAAGATAATTCATATATATATATATACATTAGGAATATAAATGCCTAAGCATGTACATGTGTTTAGATTTACTATGTATATACATATAAATAACACCATATATATATATATTGCCACATAATTATGTTTGTATATATATATATAATGATTTGAAATCGTTTAATAAATTCAAGTTTGAAATATATTTGCCTGAATAATTAAACACTAGAGAGTATTTTAGTTGGAAATCATGATTGACTTAACCAAATGTTTCAATTTATGTGTTTTACTATGAGGGAATTAAGAAGAAGGACAAACTTTGGAAAAATATTAGACTGAAGGACGTCAAATTTCATTTTTGGTCTCAAGGGCAAACTTTAGAAAAAAAATTAGGCTAAAGGACAATGCTAGTTATAACTAGCACTATATTCAGTTTTTACATTATATAAAATCCAAGTTATAACTAGCATCACATTTGGTTTTATACTACATAAAATGGTAGCTATAATTAGCATTGTCCTTCAACCTAATTTATTTTTCAAAGTTCGTCCTTCAGCCTAAAAAAGAAACTTGTTGTCCTTCAGTTTAATTTTTTTTCAAAGTTTGTCCTTGTGCCTATTTTCCACTTAAATTTATACTCTAAATTCTCGTTCGCTGTAATGTTTCTTAACCGATAAAAGAAATAAACTATTCATAGAATACCAAGGTCTTAGTAAAAAAAATTCAAAGTAACGATGGATATGTAACCATTTTAATTGATGTAACCACTAAAAGGCATTCGCTGATTTGACTTATCAATCATGAACGATTAGCTGATAATAACTTCTTGTTAAACAATTAACTAATCAGCTACGATCCGTTTATTATTAATAAATTACTTGGCATTACTTTGATTGTTCATTCATTAATGTTTTTCTCTTTGTTAAATAATGCATATTTTCCAAATCTTATACTATAAAAAAAAATTTAGTCAGGTCAAACTGAATTATTATTAACTTATTTATGATCCTTGATTTGGTTGTAGTTTAAAGATTCCTAAATTCATTAATTAACACGAGCGTTATGACACGTGCTTTTCGCGTGAGTTGTTCTACAAATTTTATATGTTTCAAAACACTCAAAAAATAATTTTCAAAAATATTTGGTCGCATTTTGCGTTGAACTCGTGCATAATTTCTTTGAATTTTTATTTTTAAGTTTTGATATCTATGTTTTTTGGTAGTTTGAATTTATATTTCTGTTATTAGTTAATAAAGAAAGAATTTGTAAAGGAATTTCGTTTGTTATATCCTATTTTAAAGTTGACATAAAGATTTGGTTATATTTGAGCGTTCTGAATTTAAAAAAAAAACAATATATCAGATCTTGTTTTCAAGTGATATTAATGTTTATTAATATTTGTAAAGGCATGTGTTGAATTCGTAAAGTGATTTTATTTGTTAGATCCAATTTTCAAGGGAATTGGTAACATATATATATGTATGTATGTATGTATGTATGTATATGTGTAAAGGGTATTTTTGAAAGTTTACGGTAAAGTTTGCGCTTCCAAGCCAACTATTGATAAAATATTAACATTCCTTTCTTTGCATGTTGTGGTTGTACGACCCGCTTAACCCATCCTTCATTATAACCTAACCCTATAAAGGAAAATCCAAAAAATGGAACTAAATGCTAATAAAATAATCCTCTCCTCCTACTAACCCTAATCGAAGAACCCTAATCGCCCCTCCAGCTAATTCTCCAACTGCTGCAAAATCGGTCTAATGGTATTTAGTATTCACACATCGTGAAAAATCCTAATTCATTTTCGATTTTCTTTTGTTGACCACACCTTGATTTTTTTCAATTTTTGTTTCATTCTTGTAAATATAAAACACAGTTTATAAATTTTGATAGCTGAATGAAATTTTGATAAACTTCCCTGTAAGACACTGGTAGGTCTGATCTTCGTTTCATAGTGGGAATGTGGTGTTTTTTTGGTAAGAATGGTGGTGTATTGATGAGGAATGATGAAAAATAAGGTGGTAGTTTATGGTGTAGCTGGTTAAATACGACAAGAAATTGGTAGATTTGAATGGGAATGAAGATATAAATTGAGGATTTATGTAGCAAATGAACTGAAATTGATTGCAAGAAATATGAACAGTTGATGGAATACAAGATCTAACAAGAATTGTAATTGAAGAGTGACGGAAAACGTAAAGAACAAGGAATTATAATTGCAAAGATGATCAAATTATAAACTGAAAATGAAATAAGATTGTAACCAACAAGAATAAGCTTAGTAACAAGATCAAATGGTAAAAGAATTTAATTAAAACTTGTAAACTGAAATGAAAAGGAAGATGGTTTTGTATTTAGATGTACAGGAAAGAAAAACAGGCAATATGAAGCAAGAATCAAACAGAAAAGAAATGTAACTGATATCAAATTGCAACTGGAAAAGGAAAATGCAACTAAAATGGCAAGATCAAACTGTAAAGATAAGAACTGAACAAGAAATTGCAAACTAAGAATGAAGAGAAAGATACTGAAGCTAGAAATCAATAAGAATCGATTTCATTTGATCACACACTCATTACAATGCATGCACAACCATATATACACAACCCATGCACATGCTAACTTAACTCAACCGGTCCTTAACCTACACTAGTTCAACCCTAGTACAAGCTCACAAACATTTCACTACACTTAAGCAACACAATTCACTCAAACACCCAGCAAATGTAAACTTAAAACACCCTATCTTATTGCAGAAAGCATGTGTCAGTGTATACATGCACATGCTTGCACACACCTACATACATTGACACATGCATATCTCTTTCACCCTTTTCCTGCTACCTCATGTCAGGCCAGTAATCCACTTCTGACACCCTCAGCTTCCACCTTTGGATATCTGGTGGTGGTTCTCTGGTGAACTTGGCAGGAGCAGGGTATTTTTTCCTTTTTTTGGACATGAGCAACTGTTTTGCACTTTCTCAATCAATGCGACCATAGCCTAGTTGTTACGCTACTACTGCAATATTGTTTGAACTGGTTGTGTATTGAATATTTTTGAAAAAAGGAATATTCGTTTGTATATACCTTTAGCTTATATTTCTAACAGTATGAGAGGCAACTATGTTAATACACTTATATATGCTTATGGATTTGTTTGAAAGTGAAACAGACAGAAGCATAGCGTCATTTGACACCATTTAAGTTTCTTTCGCTAATCCGAGAAGTCAAAAGTGTTTATATAAGAATGAATTTTCATTTATTAACTGATGATTACACACCATTTTCAGTTTGCTTGAAAGAACAAGATGAAATAAGAAAATGAATACGCATAGAAATATCAAAATCCATGGCATGAAGAACACAAGGAAATGAACTTCATTTTCCCAATCATACCAAGATTTAGAGACTTTTCAATAGTAATAATAACAATAGTATTTATTTATCTAACATGATATAAAAACTCTTAGGAATAGTAATAAAGAAAAAAAATTAGCAAGAATAATGGCCTCCTCTGATTAGAATCCTAAGGATTCCCTCAATCCCTTTCTTCGATTCTCCGACATCCCTCAACCTTTCTTCTTTCCCAATCAAAAGGATAAGACCCTAACAAAGACGGTGATAGATTTCAACCAATTAGAAACCGTCGTAAGAACCTTCTAGCAAGAGTTTAGAGGCAAGTTCAAAAACTCACCGCACAATTTCCGGCAAGATCAGCACCAAACGGGCTGAGTAACAATAAGAATAATTAGCAACTGATATGGAAAAAGTAGGAATACAATGCCTCAAGAAATTCAAGAAATCCCACATTTGATACAATCAATATAGCAAAACCATCATCAACGTGGACAGGCTTGGTTAAAAATGGAGGGCTTAATTCTAATGTTTAGCTGGGTTATACTGCACCTATGAAATTAAATGATAAAAAAATAGTTGTTATTAAGGAAACGGTTAGTCAAAGAACTGAAGATAAATAGGGCAATTCTATAGTAGCTTATGTGCTTGGAACATGCCTTTATTATCATCACTTCAGAGATTTTGTTGTTAGAAATTGGAATCCTATTGATAAATTCGAGATATATATGAGAAACAATGGTTTCTTTATTAACAGATTTACTAATGCAACTAATTGCAGCAAGGTCATTCAATGTGGTCCTTTTTTTATTAATGGTAAGCTTATAATCTTAAAGAAGTGGGAAAAGAAAATGATTCTTGATCGAGAATTATTATCAACTTATCCAATCTGGATAAGATTGCCTGAATTAAATCTAAGGCTTTGGGACAGAGAAGCATTTGTAGTAATTTCTAATGTTGTGGGCAGTCCGATAAAGTTGGATTAGCCTACGGCAAATGAGACGAGGCTCAGTTATGCTATTGTTTTAATAGAGATTAAAGCAAATGAAGATCTACCAAATGAAGCCTACACTACTATGCATGATGGAGAAAATATTATTAAAAAATCAAATATGAATGGATCCCTCCTAGATGTATGAAATGTGCCTGTTTCGGTCATCTCACGGAAGCTTGCTCATCAATGCCAGCTTGGAAAGAAAAGTTAATGTAAATGCTAATGTTACTTCATAAAAATCTCAAGATTCAGAGATTTCAAGAAAGAATGAATAGGTAATTAACACTGAAATCCCTATAAACATTGTCCATTTTGAAAATGCTTGTCAATCTTGGTAATAATTCAGTTTTAGAGAAAATTCTTCTTTGAAAAAAAAGAGATTCGGGTTTGTATAAAATAGATGACATGGAAATCATTAGCGATGACGAGTAATCAAAGAAGACCATATCATAAGAAACATCAAAAAACATAAAAGATAAAGACATAAGCATCAATATAACCATGGAAACCACACAAGAGTATCAGAAAGGTGATTCTGCTGTAGAAAAGGTCTCTAATGGCAGTTTGTATGGAAATTCAAAAATCACTCAAGAGAGTTTAGGGGATCAAAATGTACAATTCATGGTTAATCCCCCCGGTAGGGAGAACCAAGTTTAGTTGCAGAAAATTTCATTTCAAATGAAGAACAAAAGAAAAATCCAGTCAATATGGAAAATATCAGCTCATAAAGGGCCTCTTCTATCAGCCTTGAGTCACTGATAGAGAATGCAGGCCTTCTCCTATCTTCTTCTTCCTTACCTATTAGCAATAAAAAGAACAGAAAGAAGAGCTTACATGAAATTATGGATAATAAAAATGATAATATTCTTGACCATAAAAGCTTTAGGGAAAATATACTATTAAAAATCCAAAATAGGAAGAGTTTCTGAAAGTCAAAGACAAAAGGCCTTGCAAGAAAAAATGGGGGAAAATTCCTGAAAGCATAGAAGTTAACAACAACATGTCTATACAATTGTTGTGATATCCTTTCAAATATCCATTATAATAATAATTTAATATATCATAATTACATGGAATGTTAGGGGACTAAATTCCCCTGAAAGGAAATTAGATTTCTCTAAACCACTTATGTCTTACAAGCCTAGTATTGTTGGTATATTAGAGCATAAGCTTGATGATTATAGTATAACTAACTTTTAAAATAGATGCTTGACTAGCTGGAATGTTATTAATAATAATTCTATGGAGGCCAACGGTAGGATAATTGTAATTTAGGATCCCAATATTTGGGAATTATGTTAATACACCCTTAACCTCCAATATATTCATTGTAATTTTAAAAATAAAGGAGGTTTGCTTCTTTATGTAACAATTATTATGCATCTAACTTTGAAAAGGATAGAATACTGTTATGGAATCAGTTGGAATAGTTAAATGGTTACATTAATAAACCATGGATTTTAATTGGTGATTTCCACACAGTAATGAATGCTTCTGAAAAAAGGAGGAAATCCAATTTCTTTTAAGAAGTTAGAATTCATCTCTAATTTTACGTTTAAAACTGTGCCAATAGAGCTCTCTATAAAAGGAAATAAGTTTACTTAGAAATCTGAAGAGTTTAGAAACATACATTTTAAACTGGACAAAATTATGGTCAATCAAGTTTTTATCAATCCCTTCATAAATTTCAAATTTTATACATTACCTCAAGCAACCAGTGATAACATCGCACTACAATTACTTTTCTCTCAAAAGAATATATAAAAATAATTTCCCCTTCAGATTTAAAATTGGATGGGTTTATGATAAAGAATATAGAGTGTTTGCAAAATATAGTTATCAAATTCAAACAGAAGCTTCATCTCAATAAAAATTTAGAAAACTTTTGCAACAAACTAAAGAAATATAAAAAAAAGTGGAACAAAATTAAAAATAACAATGAAATCAATTAAATTAGAGAAGAATGTGAGCAATTGCCAGATAATATTGATCTAGATAACTAGGACATTATGCAAATTAATAAAAAAATCATTTGTAAAAGAAGTTAGGCAAAGCATTGCATGTTGAAACTGTCAACTTAAGACAGAAAGCCAAAGTTGATTTACTTACTAGTGGTGATATTCCAAGTAAATTTTTCTATACGAAGACATCTAGTAGAAAATATTGTAATGACATAGGAAAATTATTTAATGATAATGGGGTTATCACTAATAAAGCCTCTCAATTACGGGAGAAGGCAATAGAATATTTTACTTTTTTGTATAATTCTTATGGGAGTCCTAGCGGTTTTGCAACCATTACTACTAAATACTTATTGCATGGTAATAATGAAGAAATCTTGCTTGCTCGAGTTTGTTTAGAGGATATCAAAAATATCATTTTTGCTGCTAAGGATGATAAAAATCCCGGACCAGATGGCTTTGGGGGTAAATTTTATAAAACTCACTGAGAGAATTAAAATATATCCTATTTCATGCAATTAATGAATTTTTTACAACTAGAAAACTTTTGAAAAATCTAAACCGCACTTTTATTACCCTTGTGCCAAAAATAAACGTGCCAAATTGTCTAGGAGATTGGTATTCATGGAAATGGACTCCTTCCTCACGGTGATTTTTCGGCCTCCAACTTTCGCCTTCCCTCTCCTCCTTTGCCTCATCTGAATCCTCCGTATCCCCCTGCATCACTTCTCCTTTGTATGGCCAAGAATTGTAAGGATAAGCTAAGGCTTGCTGCCTCTTTTGGTCCATCTTCTCAAACCAGATCTGGCCATTCGTTCTCAATTTCGAAGCCGTGCTCTTTGCCTCCGGCTTATACTTCACTGCCAGACTTCGTTCATGTAACGACCCACCATTTCGTACCATTCAAATCGACAATAATCCACACACGTCGGACTTGAATGATGCGAAATAATAGATTGTAAATAAATTTGGAGCAAATAAAATCAAATATACAGAATCACAGACACAGAACAAACAGAATAACTTGCAGCGGAAAATAAAAATACATAGTAGTTTATGAAGCTACCACGGCAGAGCCTCAAACCAAATACATAATACAGTCTGAAAACAACATAATAGAAATCCTAAATACATAGAAGTTCATTAATACATTAGATAAACTAGAACAGCTGAAACAGAAGTAGATAAATATGTAGATAAGCAGAAACTCCAGCAAAGACCAGCTCCAGAAAGAGAATATAAAGCTGTGAATACTCAGGCTGACCCGAGCGGAAAGCAAAACACAAAACACTCGAGTCAGGACAATATACTTATATAATGTAAACCAACTCAAGTGAACTGTAATAAAGATACAAGTAACTTAAAGGATGCCTGGGACCGCCCATCCTCTAAGGATCCGTCAAACTATTTACTATATAGTAATATTTCGCTATTATAATAATGTCTACAGTAAAATAAACATACTTTTAAATAGCATTTCGGGCTACCCATATCACCCTTCACACATAATAGTCCCAGTAGTCCATCCTGTATCAGCATATCTTCGAGAGACTACCCTAAATACTCCATGGGCTACGGGAGAAAAACAAACTCGTAGTAAAGGCTCGATCTGGTAGGTGACACGGCACACAAGGCAATGCCAGGGTAGATATACCAATTACGCACACGGGCTGGCGGTAACATAACAGCCACTACGCCTACCCAGAACAACACTCCAAATCAAGGGGTGCACCCAAATCAATCACAACAGTAATAGAATGGTATCGAAGAAGTGTGTCCAATCAAGAGGTGCTACCTCCTTTGACCCGAGATCGCTCCTGTTTTAGCCACCTTAAGCTAACTCACGGGAGTTAGGTCCACGTAAAGTACCTTAGGAACGTCGTCACCATCCTACTTCATTCTAGAATCTACACCGCGTACACTGTTGTTAAAGTGGTTTTCGGTATCGACAGAGAGTACGTCCATATCCGATCCCGGTCCTTTTAACAACCAATCATTATTATAACCCATAGTTATAATTTAAAAATGGTATATATTTTCTCAAAATCCAATATCATTTCAAATCCATTTCAAAATATCAACTTATCATCAAATCCATTTCAAAATATCAAACTTATCATTTCATTTGAAAAACATATTCATTTATTCAATTTAAAAATACCATTTCAATTCACATTTCAAAATAGTTCAATTCCAAACAATTTACTTCATTTAAATCATTTAAAAGTGAAGTTATTACATTTAATAATTAAATTATTAAATTTCCAAAATTTGCAACTTTCAAAGTTCATTCATTCACTTAATTTTATCAAAACGGTGAAAATTCAACTTTCGCATCATTTGGAAAATGCTACATAAAGTTATATTCAAAACAGTTCAATTTTAACAAAAGACAACGTTTAAAATGCTGTAATATTGTTACATTAGTTTCAAAGAAAACTTAGTTTAATCCAACAATTATAGCATTTATAAAATGCTATAATAGCCTTTAATTCAATTTAGCTATTTAGTTCACTTATCAACTACAACATTTACAAATGCTGTATTGTCATTTAAATTATAAATAATAGCATTTCAAAAATGCAGTTAATTAACTTCAAATTTTCAATATAATTTCACAACAATTATATTTTTCTTTAACTCACTTTTAACTTATAAAATCACACATTTTTACTTTTATAAACGCCATTTAATTTTCCTTAATTTCATGATATCATAAAATTAAATTTCCATTTAAAAATTCATATTTAATACCAATCCACTTATTAAATTGCAAAATTCAATTTTAAATTCATTACATTAAATTTCAACTTAACACTTAAGTTCAAATTCTCAAATATAACTTAATTTTATTTTTATTTACTTAACTAAAAATTCACTTTTAAGTCAATTTCATAAATTTCCAATTTTAGTTATATTTTAAAATTTCAACTTAAATATTCATTCATTTCCCATTTAAACTTTATTAAAAATCATTAATATGATATAAAATCACTTTAAATTCATTTAAATTCCAATTATCATAAGTTTATCATAATTTCATATTCAATTTAGTTTCCAATTATAATTAAATCAAATTTTCCAAACTAACTTACATTCAAAATTTTCTAACTTTTTCGTTAATTTATTTCACTTATAATTATTCAGAAAATCAATAATATTTTACAAAAATCATTTTTTATTAGATTTAAATCAAAATATTTTAATATTTACATTTCTAAAATAATTTTAAATTTTTTAGAAAAACATATATTAACTACGGGTCTGTATATAGTTTTCTACACTAGGAAAAGTGATACGGGTAATATATCATTTCAACTCGTAATTTACAAAGAAAGTCTGGGTTTTATCATTTCAGACCCGCGGTCCTAAGTAAATGAAATAAATTGAAAATCATTCAGGCCCATCATTTCAGCCCATAACAATTTTCTCTTATTCTAAAGTCCGTTCGGGTATATATCATTTCAGCCCATAGTGATTCTAATCTAAAGGGAACTTGCAGTGTGATAAACTGATAAAAATAAGAGAACAACATAATATAACAGTAAAAAATGTAATAACAGGTGCTTAAGCATGGGTGAACATCATATAATCATAATATAGCAGATATAACATGATAACGCATTTTACAGATTCACAAAGGGCCAATTCACTAGTTATATATGTATATATTGTCAAGTGAGAATAACTCACTGGTTTGTGCTGGAGACACAACGACGAATGCACGAATGAGATCCAAACAAGAACGATACCACGATACAAATATGAGTGGAGGAGCCAAAGTATCAAATCCCTAGAACACAAGTCTCACAAACAGTAAAGTTTCAAATGCAAATACGATAAACAATGATAGAATAGACTGCACAAATCAAAGCGGAATTGTTTTGCACTTTTCTCCAACACACATTGGGTTCAGCCAAAAGTGTATTACAGGTCTAGAGCAATGTTTTTGGGTTAGGTCTGGGTTGCTAAGGGTCGGCCTAACATGCTAGAAGGTGGTGCAAAGGTAGGTGGTGGTGAAAACAACATAACAAGGCAATATACAAGGGTTTAAGGCCATAGATTGGCTCAGCCAAGGGCATAAAGGTCACGGCCCTCACTGTAGCAGCCAAGGGGTAGGTGTGGCTGAGAGTTCAGGTGGTGCTGGAGTTGGTGTAGGTGTTGTTGGTGGCGGCCATGGGTGGTGGAAGTGGGGGATGTGGATGATGTGAAAACAACATAACAAGGCAACAAGTTCAAGGCAAATTTCAACATCTCTAGGCCACAATTGGTTTCGGCCAGAGCCTATGTGGGCCTAGCCAGTGGTGCAAGTGGTGGTGGGTGATGTGGCAGAGGGTAGTGGTCAGGTCTGAGGTGGTTGTGGTGGCGGTAGTGGCGGCTAATGGTGGTAGAAGGTGATGTAGACAAACTAGGCTCGGTTTGCCTACTAGGTGATGGGTTTTGTGAACTTTTAGTGGTAATCCATGCCATGGATGTGCTCGGCCTGCCATGGTGGTGGACTAGAGAGGTTGCTGGTCGGAGTATCAGGTAGTGGAGGTTGGCCTAGGGCTGGAGGAGGAGTGGCCGATCCATATGTGGTTGAGAACCAATGCAAAATCAAAGTAGAAAATAGAAAAACAAAGAAAAAGAAGAGAAGAAGTTTACCAAACTTTCTTCACAAGGCCATGGCCGAAAATTTTCAGTTTGAGGAATGGGAAAATAATGTACGTGAATGGTAATGAAAATATACGGCTGAAAGATGTGTATATTAAAAGCTAATTGATGAATAGTTATGATAAATATGAAAGGGTGGAAGATAAAGGGCCATTAAAAACCCAAAAGTCAAAACCCTTTCAAATTTATTTTAATTTATTTATATAAGATTAAATTACTGAAAATAACAATTATTTCAGTCACATTTTCGAAAATTTAACAAAATATAAAAATATACAAAAATATTTATTAATTATATAAGGTTAAAATGAGAAAATAGCACAAAATTGCAAACCAGACTAGAAAAATTTGAAAATAACAGAATAAATTTTAGAAAAATTATATGGAGTTGGAAAAATATTTATAACAAAGATAATAACATAAAAATAAAAATTCATTCACAAAATAAATAAATAAATATAATTTAGTTAAATATAATTTATATGAAGAAAATAACAGAAATTTAGAAAACAGCCTTTAAAAATGGGAAATAAATACAGTAAATTTTAGAAAAATTCTATTATCATTTTAAAAAAATTTAGAAATGAAATCTCACAAATAAAACAAATTTAAAAATAATTTCAAACAAAATAAAGTCAAATTCAAATTTATAGTCAAAAATCTAGGGTTGTTACACTCTCCCCCACTCAAATCTTTTCGTCCTCGAAAAGAATGGAAAGGAAAAAATATAGAGAAACAAGATAGAAAAGCAAAATAGTACCTGAAATAAATAATTTCGGATTCGAAGCACGAATGCTCTCCTCCGTTTTCCAAGTACAATCTCGATCGTCAGTACTCCACTGTACTTTGACCAGATTAACAGATTTCCTTCTGAGCTGCTTCGTATCTCTACCAACAATACGAAGTGGCTTCCTCTCAACAGGAAGGTTAGGCTCAATATCCAAACTATCAAGAGTAGAAGGCTGGACAACAAGAGATGGATCATGAAGATGACGGCGAAGATGCGAGACATGGAATACATCATGCACTCCAGAAAGCATCTCGGGCAAATCCAGATGATAGGCCAAAGAACCAACTCTTTCCATAATGCGGAAAGGACCAATGAACCTAGGAGAAAGCTTCCATCTATGACCAAAGCGAATGACATTCCTCAAGGGAGAAACCTTAAGGAACACCCGATCACCAACAGAAAATTTCAAATTCCTCCTACGCCTATCAGCATATTTCTTCTGCTTATCCTGAGCGACTCTCAACCTCTTCTTAATCTCCTCAACTCTCTCAGAAGCTTCCGAAATCACTTCAGGACCAAGAACCAAACGATTACCGGATTCAATCTAGCATGATGGAGATCTACAAGGTCGTCCATATGGAGCAGCAAACGGAGACATTTTAAGACTGGCCTGAATGCGAATATAGAATGAGATAGATAAAAAGATCAAGAATAGACTGAAAAACAGAAGATAAGATTTATACTCGATAGCCATTATTGTAGGTAAATTCGGCAAGATGGAGATAATCTTTCCAAGATCCTCCATAATCAAGCACACAAGCACGAAGAAGATCCTCGAGAATTTGATTTACTCTTTCTGTTTTATCGTCGATCTATGGATGGTAAGCCGTGCTCAGATTCAGACGAGTACCAAGAGATTCCTGAAAAGCCTTCCAAAACTGACTGGTAAAGATAGGGTCACGATCACAAACAATACTAATAGGAACACCATAGAGACGAACAATCTCTCTCATGTAGATCTCAGATAAGCTAGAAGCAGAACGAGTAGGCTTGACCAGAATAAAATGAGCGGACTTGGTCAGTCTATCCACAATAACCCAGGTACTCTCATTACCCTTTCCGAGTCCTCGGCAAACCATCGATGAAATCCATGGAAACATGTTCCCACTTCCAATGAGAAATCTCCAGGGGCTGCAAGAAACCAGGGGTCTTCTGGTAATCGGCTTTGACTTGCTGACAAGTCGCACACCGACTAACAAAGATAGAGATACCCCTCTTCATCCCTTTCCACTAATAAAGCCTCTTCATATCTTGATACATCATTGACACACCACGATGAATAGAAAGTCTGGATCGATGATTCTCCTGAAGCAACTCCTGCCTCAAACCATCAACATTCGGGACACAAATCCTGCCATTAATCCTCAAAATCCCTCTATCATCAATCTGAGCTCCACTACTACTACCACTACTACCACTGCTACGAACACTCTCCTTCATCAATCTAAGCATCTCATCCTCATCCTGCTTAGCCATAATCAGATCCAAAAGAGGAGAGGAAGAAACAACAAGCTGACACGACAAAGCCTTCTTCATCGGCCACAACATTAGCTTTACCGGGAGTATAACTGATATTAAGGTCGTAAGAAGCCAGAAACTCAAGCCAACGAACTTGCCTCTGATTCAAATCCTTCTGGGAGAAGATATATCTCAGAGACTGATGATCTGTGAAAAGCTCAAACTTGGTTCCAACAAGATGATGCCTTCAAAGTTTTAGAGCAAAGACAACAACAAGTAACTCTAAATCATGAGCAGCACAATTTTCCTTATGGGTTTTCAACTCACGGCTGGCATAGGAAATGACCTTACCATACTGCATGAGAACAACACCCAAACCCTCACGACTAGCATCAGTATAAACTGTCAATCCCTTACTTCCATTCGGAACAGTAAGAACTGGTGCGGAAGTTAGCTTGCTCTTCAACTCACTAAATGCAGCCTTACACTGATCACTCCAGACAAACTTAGCATTCTTTTGACTCAAAACTATGAGAGGTGTAGCAATCCGAGCAAAATTCTTAATGAATTTCCGGTAGTAACCGGCAAGGCCCAGAAAACTACGAATATCTGATGGAGTCTTTGGAGTTTCTCAATCCTGAAACAGAATAGGGGAAAAAATAAGGACAACAGGAAAGATAGAATTATTAAAATGATAGAGAAAAGAGAAGAAAGAAAGACTTATATTGATCGCAGCGATCTTGACTGGATCAACAGAGATTCCATTACTAGAAACAATATGCCCGATATATCGGACTTCCTCTTTCTAGAAATGGCATTTAGAAAATTTAGCCTTTAACTGATGATTTCTAAGAGTCTTAAGAACATATTTCAAATGCAACTCATGTTCTTCCCGGGTCTTAGAGAAGACAAGGATATCATAAACAAAGACTAGCACAAATTTATTAAGCACATCATGAAAAACACGGTTCATCAAATCAACAAAGAAAGCATGAGCATTAGTCAAACCGAAAGGCATGACTAACCACTCATAATACCCATTCTCAGTGCGGAAAGCAGTCTTGGGAATGCTATCCTCAGCAACCCTGAGCCGATGAAAACCTGTAGCAAGATCAAGCTGAGAGAAAATAGTGGCACCATAAAGCTGATCAAACATATCATTGATACGAGGCATTGGATATCTATTTTTCATAGTGAGCTTGTTCAGCTCCCTATAATCAACACACATCCGAAGAGAACCATCAGATTTGGTGACAAAAACCACCGCAGCTCCCCACTCAGAAAAACTAGGCTTAATCAGACCTTTGGAAGACAAGTCCTCAATTTGCATTCCCATCTCAACCTTTTCGCGGGGTGCCATCCTTCTAGGAGGAAGAACAACAGGTCGAGCACAAGGAATAAGATCAATCCAAAAATCAATCTCCCGCTTCGGAGGTAAAGAAGCGACTTTACCAAATACATCGAGATATAGTCTAACCATAGGAGTAGAATCAAGATCACTGGGAGAAGAATCCAAAGAATAAATAAAGTTGCCAGCAAAATCCTGAGGCATGCGGCACTGAATAATCAAGGAATTCCCATGATCATCAAAGAGACGAACAGACCGGGATTTACAAGAGATATGAGCATCATGATTCACTAACCAATCCTGACCAAGCAATAAATCCAAAACATCGAAGCCAAGAATATAAAAATCACCACTAAAGCGATGATCAGAATGGAGAAGTTTCACTTCTCGAAAAATCCGATTAAAGTTAGCAGGACCACCAATAGGATTTGAAACACATAATGGAACAGAAGTATACTCAGGAGAAAGGAGATGCTCAAACTTATCACACAAATCAATAGAAATAAAACTGTATGAAGCACCGGTATCGAACAACACACGAACAGGATGATGTATTAAAGTAAATGAACCTGGAGTGTACCTTGGTCATCACTAGGAGCAGGAGCAGGAGCAGGTGGAGGAAATGGAGACGAGGCAGAAGTGACAACAAATATACCAGAAGGAGTACCCCTTTGCTGGGTAGGGAAGTCCTTCTTAAAATGACCGGGCTGGAGACAGATATGGCAGAGATCACGTCTAGCCGACTGAGCGGGTGGACGAACCACAGCACTAGATAATGTGGGACAGCTATTGGCATAGTACCCTCTCTGATCACACCTAAAGCAAGTGATGGAGGAGAGATCAACTGGTTGCCTCTGAGCAGGAGCAGGTGATGAAGATCCCAAACCAGGACGCTTTAGCCAATTCTTCTTTTGCTGGGGGAAATTTGGCTTACGCTTCTTGGAACTAGCAGAGGATGACTGAGTTGGAGAAGCACCAGAACCAGCAGGACCTTTGGATGTGGGATTCTCATAGCGATAGCCATATCCATAAGCTGGGTGAAAGAACCATGAACATGAGAAATAAGGCGACTATAATACTCTGGACGAGCACCAGCAATAAATTTCTCATTCTTCTTGAGAGGAGTATCAATAAGGCTAGGACCGAATTTGGAAAGTTCATTGAACTTCCTCTCATACTCAGCAAAAGACATGGTACCCTGCTTCAAATCCATAAACTCACGATAAAGCTAATATTTTCTGGCTTCAGCATCCATTTTGCCACAAAAGCCTCCCTGGAAAAGAGATACAGAAAACAATCTTAAGATAGATTCAAAGAAAGAAAAAATAGGAACAAAATTAAGATAACACAAAGGATACCTAAACTGCTCCCAAGTGAGATCAGCCTCGACGGTGTTAGCCGCAACGGACTCCCACCAATCCAAAGCAGAATCATGCAACTGCCAAGCTGCTAGCTGAAGCTGCTAACTGACACTACTGTGCATTAGTAATATCAAGACCAGTAAATATCCTCTCAAGACTCTGCAACCACTGTTGAGCCTCAATAATAGTCTATGAACCAGTGAATGGGGTTCCACCTAGTTGAGAGAATTCCTTACAAAGAATAGTGAACCTGACTAGAGCAATAGGTTGAGGAGCTGGGGTAATACCACGGCTCCTACCTCTAGCATTTCCTCGATTCATCCTGAAAAACATCAAGAATGAATTTAGGACAAGAATAAAGACAAGCCAAAGATAAATTAAGATAAGACAAGATAATACACTTGGATGAATATCTTAAAGAAAGAAAAATCCTAACAAGGTAGATACGAAAGAAAGGAAGGTTAGAAAACATTTGAAAATCCTTTAAAAGCAAGAAAAATTTATATGTCAAAATAATCTTTGAAAATCCTTTGAAAACATTTTGAAAAATCATTTTATACTTTGAAAATACGTCTCTCACAAAGATATGATTCTGAGATTGATTTCACTCATTCTAGGGTAGAAATACCCTATCTCTAATGAGTTTTTGCTCCGCAGAGGCAATGGTTTGCCAAAAACCAAAGCTCTGATACCAACTGTAACGACCCACCATTTCGTACCATTCAAATCGATAATAATCCACACATGTCGGACTTGAATGATGCGAAATAATAGATTGTAAGTAAATTTGGAGCAAAATCAAATATACAGAATCACAAGCACAGAATAACTCGCAGCGGAAAATAAAAAAACATAGTAGTTCATGAAGCTACTACAACAGAGTCTCAAAGCAAATACATAATACGGTCTGAAAACAACATAATAGAAATCCCAAATACATAGAAGTTCACTAATACATAAGATAGACTAGAACAGCTGAAAAAGAAGTAGATAAATATGTAGATAAGCAGAAACTCCAGCAAAGACTAGCTTCAGAAAGATAATCCAAAGCCTTGAATACTCAGGCTGACCAGAGCGTAAAGAAAAACACAAAACACTCGAGTCAGGACAATATACTTATATAATGTAAACCAACTCAAGTGAACTATAATCACGAGTAACTTAAAGGATGCCTGGGACCGCCCATCCTCTAAGGATCCGTCAAACTATTTACTATATAGTAATATTTCGCTATTATAATAATGTCTATAGTAAAATAAACATACTTTTAAATAGCATTCCGGGCTACCCATATCACCCTCCACACATAATAGTCCCAGTAGTCCATCCAGTATCAGCATATCTCCGAGAGACTACCCTAAATACTCCATGGGCTACAGAAGAAAAACAAACTCGTAGTAAAGGCTCGATATGATAGGTGACACGGCACACAAGGCAATGCCAGGGTAGATATACCAATTACGCACACGGGCTGGCGGTAACGTAGCAGCCACTACGCCCACCCAGAACAACACTCCAAATCAAGGGGTGCACCCAAATCAATCACAACAGTAATAGAATGGTATCGAAGAAGTGTGTCCAGTCCAGAGGTGCTACCTCCTTTGACCCGAGATCGCTCCTGTTTTAGCCACCTTAAGCTAACTCACGGGAGTTAGGTCCACGTAAAGTACCTCTACGCTTAAAACCCTTCCACAACTCAGCCACTGAGTTGCGAATTCTTGAACTACACCACTGCAGTTCGTCCTCTAGTCACACAACTAGAAATTACAAGAGTTTAAAAAGGAAAATACAAAATTAAAAAAATTAAAAAACTCAAAATCCTAATTAACTAAAGCCCTTAATAACAAGGCCAGCCTACAAATAAATAAGCGATAAAATTAAATCCCCTTTCTCTTTTGTATTAAGCTTCAGCTCGATATTCCTCGCTTGATAATGGCTGTTCATTCTCGTTCTTTGCTCTGAAATTAGGGCTTTGTATAAATTGAAGACGCCGACTTTAGTAGCTCGATCAAATGATGATTTACGTCCTTACTTTGTCGATTGATGCTTTCTTCTTTTAGCACACGGCTCCTTCAATTTTGATTGAGTTTGAACTTGCTTCGGTATGTAATTTGTTAATTTTTTCTTTACTATTTTTGCTTACTTGAACTCGATCTTGATTCGAGTTGGATGATTATTGTTCTCCATTTAGCTTGAACTCGAATGCTTTTCTACGCCGATGATGATTGGATTTATATAGGGTTTGATCCCCTATAATTTCGTTCGTATATAATCGTTTGAGTACGTCAATTAACTTTTCTCGGCTGTACGATTTTGCTTGAATGTTGTGATTTATTTCTGACCTTTTCAATACGTATATTTGATTACTTGCTTGTCATGGCTTTGATTTCTGGCTTGGTTGATTTTGTTGGCCATCACGGTTTGACTGACTCTGGTTTGAAACTTGCTACTGTTCGTGGTTGACTTCGGCTATTTTTGATTTTGTGAAAATATTAAGTTGTTCGATTTTTGTCTTGATTATTTATTTTGACTTCTGTATCTTCGGCACTGTCACTGCTAGTATGACTTCGACCACCACCGTTGCCCTGATATTGCTTCTGATCTTCACACTTGTACCATTTGAATTGTGATACTGGTTATCACTACATACATCACATATATGTACACGCATTCATCAATGTATGCTTTGTACTTCATTGTTCACTGTCATGTGCCTTGTTTCATGTGATGTTCATTTATGTTGTCTCTGGTAGCATTTGAGTTATGATTAGACTTCATGTTGTTATGTTGCAGACTTGAGTCTTAAATATAGATCTTCGTTGCACTATCCACTGCTCGACTCGATGTCTGGTTGGATATAATTCATATGCAGTTTCACTTGATCTTTATTTCACTTGATTTGTTACTTTGCTAGTCTATCAGATCCTGTTAGTCGAGTCACCCTGTTGCCTATTAAGCTCGCGTGAAGTTTGGTATGCACTTCAGGAAAACTGCCTTTGGTCATTGGTAGTTATTTTGCATTGCTTTGTCTTCGACATTGCCTGACCATATGCATGCTTTAAGGTAGTTTGCATTTTCTTTTATGTTGTAGTGTCTTCATGTTACATTATGAAATCTTCACTTCTGAACTTCATGTGTAGTTATTTTCTACATTCATGCCTTGGTTCTAGTTATGTTCACACTACTGCATTGATTTGAAACTGATGTATATCGAACTATTGTAGATTTGTGCATGTTAGTCTTCACTATGCATTATCGTATACTCGTGATGCATTGCATTTGTTGTTGCCATTCACTTGAATTCAGTTGCATTCTTGTTCTGGTTCCTAACCAAAGGTGCGATGTGTGAACTGTTTTGATGCAAGTCCGTACTTTGATATGCATATGAGCTTGTGCATATTTGTCACGAGTTGCACTATGGTTTCTCTGACTAGTCTTGTTGACTTTGTTTGCCTACTTCAAGTTCACATCACTGAACTTTTTGATCGAGACTTATTTTAGTCGTCTTGACGATGTTGTTGTGCATTTTTAATTGCACCTGTGTTGAATCCAGTTTCAAAGCTCGGGTTCGACCTTGTGCTCGTTCATGATTTTATTTGTATCTCACTTGAGTTGGACCCGGCTTTTAATTTGGGTTTGACCTTGTGCTGACCTATCCCTGTAGATTTATCAAGTGTATATCGGTGTGCACGGCCCTGTGGCATGTACAGTGATACACTGTGCATGTCACAAGCTGTTCGTGTATGATGAATTCAAAATTAAATGGTGACGAACAACCCAAATAACCAAGGCAAATGATCATTTCAAAAATCATTTTATTTTATACTACAAAATATATTCTTTTAATTTTACTGCGTTAGTGTTTATTTTGCAAATTGCTCATACGTTGGATTCAATTTGGAATGAAGTTGAAGATCAATATTGAGTGAATGAGTGATATGTAGTGAGGTGCTGATGTAAATGAAAATTATGATGTAATCAAATTTGTATTGTAATTAAAATTTTACACACACACACACACACACACACACACACACACACACATATATATATATATATAGTGAGAGCTTGAATTTGTAGTATTCAAAATTGTAATAATTGTTTGAATAAAATATTCATTTGATTTTAAATTCTATGTTATTCATTTTATTCAGTAAATATTTATTTAATTATGTGAGAAATAAAATAGTACATTAACAAATACATTTAAATGAATGTATATATGTTTATTATCATCAAACAAAAATCATATACTTGCATATTCAACATGCCACTACAAGGGACGTTGGAGATGGGGATCGGGAGCATGGAGCGACCAGGATTTAGAATAGAGTAGGACTATCAGGAGCAACCCATCAACTGAGGGGGAGGGCACTCTCAAGGAGCATGTTGATCCAGCCTCAGGATGGATACCAGGCGGAGCTGTTCAACACGGCGTTGATAGAAAAATGGATGCCCATCTAGGATAGCATTTTCTTGGATTCCCTTGCGAACTCGGGGGAGGGGGGAGGGGGGGCGAGGGGGAGGGGGGGTAGATCGAAGGCAACAGATAAGGACTACAGCTTGACGGCAGTGATAGATTGGTGGAGATGGTCAGAAGAGCCATGAGAGTCGGATTAGTGAATAGATATATCGAAGATGTTAACAAGAGCCCCTTCGCTCTCACAATTAGGCAGGCCAGGAATGCGCCAAAATTCAAGCTACCGACATTAGAGATGTATGATGGAAGGACAGACCATGTTGTTCGTCTGACGAGGTATATACGGCATATAGAAGTACTGGGGGACATCAGAGGAGATCATGGCACGATGTTTCCCACTATATCTAACGGATATAGCAGCATTATGGTTTAGACAATTGGAGAGCAGTTCGATTGGAATGTGGACCTAGTTGACTGAAAAATTTATGAGGCAGTTCAAGGTTCACATCTCGAGGCCCAAGAGTGTGATGAGTCTGACGACATCGAAGCAAAAGACTGGAGAGTCTTTGAGGAACCTCTTAACGCGATTCAATGCAGCAGCGACATCAGTGGATCAGCCAGATCCATCCATGGTTTTGATGGCAGCTGTATCTGGCATAGCTAATGGCACAGAATTAAAGAACTCATTGACGAGGGATCCACCCATGGATCTTGGAGAGTTTTACCATGAGGCAGAAAGGTTTTTGCAACAAGAGGATGCAAATGCTGAGAGGGAGGAAGGAGAGGGAGTTGATGTTTATGCAGTCAAAAGCGGAGATCCTCCCGAAAGGATTCAGGCAAAGATAAAGGAAAACGAAAGGCAGATATTAGCGCCAAAATTGGTCACTAACATCCAAATCCAGACGAAAGCACCAAATCACAATCAAAGATCACAAATATAGAGTATAAATATGAAGAACAGTCAAAATTAAAAAGAAAGTAGTATAGAACAACAGATTTTATAGTGATTCGGCTAACTCCAGCCTAAGTCCACTCTAGAAATTTCCTCCTTATTGCTGTAATAATTGATTGCAGTTACAAAATGGTAGAGTAGCCTTAGCCTTAGAAAATAGAAAGCAAGAGAGCCCAAAAGAAGATCCCCCTATCTAGAGACCTACATGCTGTATTTATAGGCAAATCCAGGTAGTTGGGCCTCTTGAGTGACCTGGGGCCTGCCAATTCCACGGCCGATCCAAAACCTATAGCCTCGACCAACTTCCTACCCAAATGCTGCCGACCTAGGAAACCCACCAAGAAAACTCAAAGTAAATCCCCTTCGGACTCGAAGTAAAAGATTTGATGCGACCGAACCATGTATTGATGCCGACCCATGTTATCACGTAGCCGAACCGAAGTCACGAGCCGAACAACACGAAGTGACCTAACTATAATGTAAACGACCCAGCTACATTTCCTACTGACCCACATCCTAGGAGCCGAACCACAAAACTCGAAGCAGGGAGCCTAAAAACCCAAAGTAGCTATGCCACACGCCACTACCGACCCTCAACTTAACCGAGCCAGCTTGTTAACTTATCCACGATCGAACCATCTTGTTACCTTATCCATGACCGAGCCATCTTGATGCTGAACTACTCCACACCGACCCACTTCAGCCGACCCAACGAGGCCGAACAACCCCATCCTGACCGAACCGTGCCTCCCAGACTGAACGACATTACCAAGGATGAACCACACCATTATGCCGACCCAAACTATACGGATCCACCTTGACCGAACCATGTCCATCACACCGTCCCACACTATCCTGACCGAACCAAAGCATGCCGAGCCCTGCTTCACGCTGAGCCACATTTGGCCGAGCCGCATTAACATAGCCGAACCACCTTCCAAACGTGTTGCATTACCTATCCATCCAGTCGGCTCATACCTATCGCATTCCATCCTCGATAATTGAGAAATCGACTCAGTTAAATCCACCTGCTCATGGCCTTGCCAAAAGGCGATTTAACATTTTCCCCTTAAAACATGCCTTGTGATAGAAAGGCGTGTTTTGAATAGCTTTTAATCCATCATCCTAAGTCCATACATCATCGATAGTCATACCACCCAATCCATAATTCAATCCAGTTTATGCAAGTGCCATTGCCATATACCTATCCAAATCTTTGACTGCTCCGAGTCAATATCTGATTCCTATCCAGTAACCAAATCCTTATCCAATTCCACATCCATCCGAACCCGACAGCTGAGTTCTAATCCATCCATACCCAATAACCAATAACCATATCCAGGACCTCTCTGAGTCGACATCCAAGTCCGGGACCGCTCCGAATCCATGCCTAAATCCTTAGCTGTTTATAGCCAATATCCAAATTTGTAACTTCTCTGGGTTCTTGCCAAGCGCAACCTGCACCTGACGACCTATGTCAAGTAGTGCCATGGTGTTCCTGATTCAGTGTCCCTGAACGTTGAGTAATGTCCTAGCTTAAGTCCTAAGTCAAATCCTGGTCATCCCGAACCCTTGCCGAGTATAGTCCATACTCGACAACCTGTTATAGTAACCAATAGATAATATGGGGCATAAGTCCTAGGCCGTATCTTGGTCTCTCCGGACACTTGCCGAGCATAGTCCATGCTCAACAACCTTTTAGACAAAATCCAGATACAAATCAATAAAAATTGAATCTGAGACCCAGATTCAAACTAGAAAACAAGAAATCCATATCAAAAATTCAAATCAAAATCCAAATCAAAAATCAAGCATCCAAACCAAAATCGAAATCAAGAAACCAACAAAACCGGGAGTTCAAACCGATCTCTAAAAAAAAAGTAGAAAAAAAGCAAATGTCCAAGCCAAAAGGAAAAAATAGATTTCACAAACCGGGGCATCTGGGTAAACCATCATCTCAGAGCATGCCTAAGGGTTATCTCCAACCCCGTACATGAGTAAGTGATTTAGCTGTTTGGCCGAAGTTATTTATTGCAAACCACCGCGATTAGTTGATGACCAATCGGCCACCATTCCTGGGCTCGCGCCTTCTCGTTCAAGGTAGGCGACGGCTACTCCTGTTCCAGCTCCGCATACCGAGTTTCGACATATTGCCGCAACTGACCATTCTTTACATGCACCTCGACTATATCCTTCAGATGTCGGCAGCTGTTAGTATCATGCCCGTCCAAATCCTGAAAGAAACAGCGCCTTCCTGATGCCTTTTCGCATTCTCAGGGCTCCCTCCTTGCCAGCCTTCGATACGGAAGACGATCTCGAGTATCCAAGAATATCTGCACCATTGTTGCATTCAATCCTGTGTAGGTGGAGAATTTTGGTTCTCCCCAACGCTTCCTTTTCCTTTATCCTTGTCTTTACCCAAGGTTTCACCGAGCGGTCCTCTATCCTTAACCATGTTTACTTCCTTTTGACTTCATATTCAAACATGCATCCTCTTGTCGGAGAAACCACTCAGCTTCATAAAAGAATTCCCGAGATCCAAGGGTGGATCCCGTACCAATGAGACTTTGAAATTCGAATCATCCCCGACTCCTGACACTACTGCCATTAGAACCATTGATGGATCCGACCGATCCACCGAAGCAACTGCTGCATTAGACCGAGTCAAGAATGTCCTGAGTGATTCATCCGTCCTCTGCTTAAATGACATCAGCGTCATCACATTCTTTGGCCTTTCTATGTGAACTGGAAAATGATTTAAGAACTTGTCTACCAGTTCTGTCCATTTTCTAATAGATCCATCCTCCAGCTGTCTAAACCACATAGCAGCTATGTAAGTCAAGTACATGGGGAAACATCAGGCCATGAACTCCTTTGATTCCCTCAGCACTTCCAAATGCCTTGTGTACCTCATCAAGTGGTCAGTGGGATCCGTCTTACCGTTGTACACTTCCAGAGTGGGTAACTTGAAATCGGGTGGATTCCTAGCTATCCTGATGCTACGAACGAACGAACTTTTGTTTACTCCCTCCAAATCCCTATTTGTCAAACCTCCGCGAATGGTTCGCCTTATGATGTCAGCTAATCCAGTGTTACCTACCATGGGTTGCCCCCCATTTACATTTCCTAACTACCCTCCAAGTCCTCGAGGTAATTTCAGTACATACTCCTCATCACGTACTCTTGTACTCCTATTGGCGTCAGGCTACGCAGCATCATCTGGTATCCCTTCATGGATTGGTCCATCATTTCGAGGTGGTGTGCCCTCGAGTCTAGGTCTATCCAGATCGATAGCTGTTTGCTAATTGGGGGTGTCCCCTGCTGAACCACTCCATCTACTTGCCTGCTGAGTCCTTCTGATCCAGCTACATTGATCTGAGCTCATGTAGCTCCTGCTGTTCTTGCTTGACCAAATTGTCTGAAAAGTGCCTGCGTCGTCTCCTCTTGGCTTCTCAACTGTTCCTGCATGGAATTCATCATGACCTGCATCTCGTCCCTAGTGATGTATATGGAGGCTAGATTAGCTCCAGAGGAAGCCTTCTGACTTCCCTCCTGCTGACTTCATCCGTTCTCCGTCTCCTAGTTGATTGCTTTTCCATAGTCTCCATAAGCCAAGTTCCTAAGCCTTTAAATCCAAACTCCAAGCTTCTGAGTCCCTGAGTGCTAGAGCTCTCATTGAAAGCACGAAAATGTTAGCACCAAAATTGGTCACTAACACCCAAATCCAGATGAAAGCACTAAATCATAGCCACAGATCACATATATAATGTGTGTAGAGAATATGAATATGAAGAATAGTCAAAATTAAAAAGAAAGCAGTAAAGCACAACAAAATTTATAGTGGTTCGACTAACTCTAGCCGATGTCTACTCCATAAATTTCCTCTCTATTGATGTAATAATCGATTACAGTTACCAAATGGTAGAGTAGCCTTAGCCTTAGAAAATAGAAAGTAAGAGAGCCTAAAAGAAGATCCCCTTATTTAGAGACCCACATGCTGTATTTATAGGCAAATCCAGGTACCTGGGCCTACTGAGTGACCCGGGGCCTGCCAAGTCCATGGCCGATCGAAAACCTATGGCTTCGATCACTTCCTGCTCATATGCTGCCGACCCAGGAAACGCACCAAGGAAACTCAAAGTAAATCCCTTTGGGCTCAAAGTAACCCGAAGACTTGATGCAGCTGAACCATGCATTGATGCCCACCCATGTTATCACGTAGCCGACCCGAAGTCACAAGCCGAACGACATGAAGTGACCTAACTATAATATAGTCGACCCGGCTACATTTCCTACTGACCCACATCCTAGGAGCCGAACCATAAAACTCGAAGTAGGGAGCCTAAAAACAATAAGTGGCCATTCCACACGCCACTACCGACCCTCAACTTGACCAAGCCAAATTGTTACCTTATCCACGACCGAGAGATCTTGTTACCTTATCCACGACCGAGTCACCTTGATGCCGAACCACTCCACGCCGACCCACTTCAGCCGACCCCTACGAGGCCGAACGACCACATCCTGACCGAACCGTGCCTCCCAAACGAAATGACATTACCAAGGCCGAACCACACCATTATGCCGACCCAAACTGTATCGATTCACCTTGACTAAACCATGTCCATCACACCGTCCTAAACTATCTAGACCGAACCAAAGCATGCCGAGCCCTGCTTCACGTCGAACCACATTTGGCCGAGTTGAACTAACATTGCCGAACCACCTTCCAAACGTGCTGCATTACTTATCCATCCAGTCGACTTATACCTATCGCATTTCATCCTCGATAACTGAGAAATCGACTTAGTTAAATCCACCTGCTCACGGCCTTGCCAAAAGGCGGGTAAACATTTTCCCCCCAAAACATGCCTTGCGATAGGAAGGCATGTTTTGAATAGCTTTTAATCCATCATCCAAAGTCCATACATCATCCATAGCCATACCACCCGATCCATAATCCAATCCATTTTATCCAAGTGTCATTGCCGTATACCTATCCAAATCTTCAACTGCTCCGAGTCAATATCTGATTCCTATCCGGCAGCCAAATCCTTATCCAATTCTACATCTATCCGAACCCAACGGCTGAGTTCTAATCCATCCATACCCAATAACCAATAACCATATCTATGACCTCTCTGGGTCGATATCCAAATCCGGGACCGCTTTGGGTCCATGCCCAAATCCTTAGCTATTCATAGCAATCTGTAACCTCTCTGGTTTCTTGCCAAGCGCAACCTGCACCTGACGACCTATGTTAAGTAATGCCATGTTGTTCCTGGTTCAGTGTCTCTGAACGTTGAGTAATGCTACAGCTTAAGTCCTAAGCCGAATCATGTTCATCCGGACCCTTGCCGAGTATAGTCCATACTCGACGGCCTGTTATAGTAACTGATAGATAATATAGGGCCTAAGTACTAGGCTGTATCCTGGTCTCTCCGGACCCTTACCGAGCATTGTCCATACTCGATGACCTTTTAGCCAAAAGCTAGAAAAAAGTCGATCAAAATTGAATCTGAGACCCAGATTTAAATCAAAAAACCAGAAATCCATATCAAAAATTCAAATCAAAATCAAAATAAAAAATCAAGCATCCAAACCAAGAAACCAACAAAATCGGGAGCTCAAACCAAGCTCCAAAACAAAAGCATAAAAAAGCAAATGTCCAAGCCAAAAGAAAAAAACAGATTTCACAAACCGGGGCATCTCGGTAAACCATCATCTTAGAGCATGCCTAAGGGTTATCTTCGACCCCATACATCAGTAAGTGATTTAGTCGTTTGGCCGGAGTTTGTTACTTACTCCAAACCATCGTGTTTAGTTGATGACCAACAGCCACCATTCCTGGGCTTATGCCTTCGTCCCGCATTTCGAGTTCCGATATATTGCCGCAATTGACCATTCCTTACATGCTCCTCGACTATATCCTTCAAATGCCGGCAGCTGTTAGTATCATGCCCGTCTAGGTCATGAAAGAGACAGTGCCTTCCTGATGCCCTTTTGCATTCTGAGGGCTCCCTCCTTGTCGGTCTTTGATACGGAAGGCGATCTCGAGTATCCAAGAATATTCGCTCTAATGTTTCATTCAATCCTGTGTAAGTGGAGAATTTTGGTTCTCCCCAACGCTTCCTTTTCCCTTTATCCTTGTCTTTACCCGAGGTTTCACCGGACGGTCCTCCATCCTTAACCACGTTTCCTTCCTTTGACTTCATATCCAAACATGCATCCTCTTGTTGGAAAAACCTCTTGGCTTTATGAAAGAATTCCCCGAGATCTAGGAGTGGATCCCGTACTAATGAGACTTTGAAATCCGAATCATTCCTGACTCCTGACTCCTGGCACTGCCGCCATTAGAACCATTGATGGATCCGGCCGATCCACCAAAGCCATTACTGCATTAAACCGAGTTACGAAAGTCCTGAGTGATTCATCCATCCTCTGTTTTACTGGCGTCAGTGTCATCACATTCTTTGGCCTTTTCATGTGAATTCGAAACTAACTTAACTACTTGTCCACTAGTTCTATCCATGTTCCAATAGATCATTCCTACAGCAGTCTGGACCACATAGTAGCTATATCAATCAAGTACAGGGGGAATCATCGGGCCATGACCTCCTCTGATGCCCCCAGCACTTCCAAATTCCTTGTGTACCTCATCAAGTGGTCCGTGTCTGTCTTACCATTGTACACTTCCAAAGTGGGTAACTTGAAATCGGGTGGATTCCTAGCTATCCTGATGTTACGGATGAACAGACTTTTGTTTACTCCCTCCAAATCCCTATTTGTAAGACCTCCGCTAATGGTTCGCTTGATGATGTTAGCCAATTCAGTGTTACCTACCAAGGGCTACCTCCTATTTACATTTCCTAACCGGCCTCCAAGTTCTCGAGGGCATTTCGGTACATACTCCGCGTCACATACTCCTCTATTCCTGTTGGTATCGGACTGCGTAGCGTCATCTGGTATCCCTCCATGGATTGGTCTAGCATTTCCTGATGGTGTGTCCCCTAGTCTAGGTCCATCCAGGTTGATAGCCATTTGTTGATTGGGGGCTGCCCCCTGCTGAACCGCTCCATCTGCTTGCCAGTTGAGTCCTTCTGATCCAGCTACATGGATCTGAGCTCATATAGCTCATGCTATTCCTGCTTGTCCAAATTGTTTGAAAAGTGCCTACATCATCTCCTCTTGGCTTCTCAACTATTACTGCATGGAATTCATCATGACCTGCATCTCGTCCCTAGTGATGTAGACGAAGGCTTGATTAGCTCCAGAGGAAGCCTCCTGACTTCCCTCCTACTGACTTCTTTCCGTTCTCTATCTCCTAGTTGATTGCTTTGCCATAGTCTCCAAAATCCAAGTTCCTAAGCCTTTAAATCCAAACTCCAAGCTTTTGAGTCCCTAAGTGCTAGCTCTCAGTGAAAGCACCAAAACATTAGCACCAAAATTGGTCACTAACACCCAAATCCAGATGAAAGCACCAAATCACAGTCGCATATTACAGATATAATGCGTGTAGAGAGTATAAATATGAAGAACAGTCAAAATTAAAAAGCGGTAGAGAACAACAGATTTTATAGTGGTTTGTCTAACTACGGCCTACGTCCACTCTAGAAATTTTCTCTCTATTGCTGTAATAATCGATTACAGCTACAAAATGGTAGAGTAGCCTTAGCCTTAGAAAATAGAAAGAAAGAGAGCCCAAAAGAAGATCCCCTATCTTGAGATCCACATGCTGTATTTATAGGTAAATCCAGGTAGCTGGGCCTCCCGAATGACTCGGGGACCACCAAGTCCATGGCCGATCCAGAACCTATAGCCTCGACCAACTTCCTGCCCAAATGCTACCGACCCAGGAAACCCACCAAGGCAACTCAAAGTAAATACCCTTTGGACTCGAAGTAACCCAAAGACTTGATGCTGTCGAACCAAGCGTTGATGCTGACCTATGTTATCACGTAGTCGACCCGAAGTCACGAGCCGAATGACATGAAGTGACCTAACTATAATGTAGCCGACCCAGCTACATTTCTTACTGTCCCACATCCAAGGAGCTGAACCACAAAACTCGAAGCAGAGAGCCCAAAAACTCGAAGTGGCCATTCCACATGCCACTACCGACCCTCAACTTGACCGAGTGACCTTGTTACTTTATCCACGACCAAGCCATCTTGTTTCCTTATCCACGACCGAGCCACCTTGATGTCGAACCACTCCACACCGACCCACTTCAGCCGACCCCAACGAGGCCGAACGACCCCATCCTGATCGAACCGTGCCTCCTAGACCGAACGACATTACCATTTCCAAACCACACCATTATGCCGACCCAAACTATACGGATCCACCTTGACCTAACCATGTCCATCACATCGTCCCACACTATTCAGATCGAACCAAAGTATGCCAAGACCTGCTTCACGCCGAAGCACATTTGGACGAGCTGCATTAACATAGTCGAACCACCTTCCAAACGTGATGCATTACCTATCCATCCAGTCGACTCATACATATCGCATTCCATCCTCGATAATTGAGAAATCGACTTAGTTAAATCCGCTTGCTTACGGCCTTGCCAAAAGGCGGGTTAACAACAGATAATAGCGGTGATGAACCAAAGCGACCGCGAAAGTGGTTGAGATTCACCTCATACACGGAGTTGAACGAGACTTTTGAACCAATTTACTAAGACACTAGGGGGCAGGCTCCCTACCATGGGCCAAAAAGGGGAGATCCGACCAACAATGGGAGGAAGTCAGACAAGTACTGCTTATTCCACGAATTAAGCGGCCATAATACAAATGATTGTAGATACTTGAGGGATGAGATAGAAGGGCATATACGGAACGATGTGCTATTACAATACGTGAGGAGGCGAGCAGTAATAGTGGAGCTAGAATGACCACCATCTGCGTCAACTAGAGATGACTCAGGATCGAGGCATCAGCTTTTCATCAACTGATTGAAATAATGACAAATAAGTCGCAAACTCCACACTAGCGCGGTTAAGTCGCTTACACAAATATAGGATCACGAACGGTCCTTAGGCGTGCTCTGAGATGACTATCAAATGCATTAGTGTAGGTGTCTACACTTTGAAGTCTCTGCTTTGCTTTTATTTTCTATTCTTTGCATCTGGACTTGATTTGGTTGAACATTTCGGTTGCAAGACTCATTTTGGATATAAATCTGGTATTTGTAATTCCATAATGGCTAAGACACATACACATGTACGGGATCGCAAACGATCCTCAGGCATGCTCTGAGATGGCGATAAACATGCATAACAAACAATTCGAAAACTCACTCGAACGTGAAATCTAACATTAATGATACTAAGTCCCCCTACCCCCGACATACTCAATTCGTCTCGAATGGTCACAACTCACCTCGAACAACACCCGACCGTGAATGGTCACAATTCGCCTCGAACGACACTCGACCGTAAACTGTCAAAACTCATCTCGAACGGTCACATACCACCCCGAACGGCATACAATCTCGAACGATCTCCATTCATAGTCAGGTAAGACTATCAATCACTTTACAAGTCATTAACAGGATACGAACGTCCAGCTTATCGAATTACAAAACACACCTTCCTATCGTAAGGCATGTTTTGTGGGGAAAGTGGCATCCGCCTTTTGGCAAGGCTATAACACCAAAGAATTGACTAAAAAGGAAGATAATCAGTCCTGACGACCGATTACCAACAAAGTTCACTATGGATGCTGGTAATTTTGTCCAAGTTTGGATCGAGCTACAATTAACGTGGCACGACAATAAAAGCTATGAAATCTAACATTTCAAATTTTAAGTCAATCGTAGCTCGTGTGCTCAAGATATTGATCGATCAAAATCGAGTCGCTTCAAGTCGTTTGGGATTTGTTTCGAGTCGTCCCAATCTTTTCTTCAGGGTTTCTAAGCAAATGCTTCGAGTCAGAGATGGGTTTGCTTCGGGTCATGGATAGAGCAACATGTTCACAAGCTGCTTCGAGTCACCACAACACTGCTGCAAGTCACCAAAGGGTCTACTTTGGGTCAAGGAGGCGACTACTTTAGGTCAGAGCAATGAATAGATCAGCAACCAAGGTCCCCATCAATTTCGTATCCATGCTATTCGTATCCATTAAGTTTTTGCACTCATTCCTTTCGTATCCATCAGACAAATGCATCTCCCAGGTCGATCAAGGTTGTTCACTTCATATTGATATATGTTTCGTAACGATCAACCAGATGATCGATACTTAACCCAACCCTTTCCATGGATACAAAGTAGCCCATGGATTTCTACTTCATATCGATCATGTTGGTGTATATTTCATATCGATCAACCGGATGATCGATACGGAACTATCACTTTCCAGCGATATGAAAACAACTCTAGGTGATCGATATGAAGAGTATGTGCCATGCTTCGTTACAAAAATAGACGGGGATCGATACGAAGAGCATAGCACTCGATGGATACGAAGGAAGAAGTAGTCAGCACGCATAAAAGATGGATCTACCCTAGCTTATAGCTCCACATCACCATTGTCTGATCGATATGAATGAGATCGATGTAAACGGTATCGATACAAGCTCGATAAAGCCTTACAAACACAAACTTGCATAGTACATAACTCAAGATCTACATGTCCGAATGTTACCAAATTTTCACAGAAGCTTGCGTACAACCTCAGGAATGTTCATCATCGATCTTGGCTCAATTTGGCAAGATTTGGATCGATACAAATCTCATTCGTATCGATCATGGATCGAGTCGAAACGACCAAGGATCGATCATATGGGCCCACCCATGTGAGAGGAGTCTACAGAGATCTGAGTGAGATATTTGCAGCCTACACCTATAAATAACAGTCCAAGAGCTTCAGAAAAAGGGGCTTTTTGGCTCTTCTACGCTATTACTCTGTAAAATTCCATTGTAACTCGATTATTATCATTTATACTCTTGTAACCAGCGAGGGATAAGCAATAAAATAGCAACTCTTCAAAGTGGATGTAGGCTACAACGCCAAACCACTATAAATCGTGTGCTTCTACTGCTTTCCTTTTAAAGTTTGAGTGTTCTTCACATTTATATTCTCTACATACGTGCTATATGTGATCTGTGATTGTAAACGGGTGCTTCCATTGACAAATGGGTGTTTGTGACTAATTTTGACGCAAGCAGTTAAATTATTATATTATGTATTATAATTGTTGGAATTTTAAATGGGAGATTTTATAAATGGTTTGAGATTTATAAAGGAATTTGTTAAAGGGGTTTATAAATGTGAAGGTGGTTTGGAGTTGAAATGGAAGTTTAAAAATGGTTTGAAATTGGTGAAAGGATATTTTTCTAAGTTAAACTATGTAATTTATAAGTAGTTTTATAAATAGAGTTTGGAATATTATCAAATAAAGAAAGTTTTGGAAAGTAATGGTATATTTTAATAACGTAATCCGAGGGAAGAGATTGCCAGTTTGGGATGTTTCCCTAGGATAGCGACGTAACCATTGTGCAAACTGCGATCTATGATTGACTTCATGGTGGAAATCGGAGGCGGCGATTGCCTAAGTTAAGTTTGGATTTCTCTGGGATAGAGACGTAATCATCGTGCTGCAATCCATGGTTGACACCGAACGGTTCTTCCATAACTATTTTGATAATATAGTTTTCAAGTATTTGAAAGAGTTGATTAGTGAATATACTTATTCTGATGAAATAAGTATATGACTGTATTTGATAAATAGATTTGATTTATCGAAATTGAAATTTTATTAAATGAGGCTCAGTGATTTCACTGGGAAATGTAATTGTTGGTGAATATTTGTTTATTTGATAGTAAAATAACTGACTATCAAATCTTGACCCAAATATTTAATCCTTCATAATTTTGGTGGTAGGAAATTCCTACTTAACAGTAAGGGATTTTAACTCTAGAAATATCTAGGGGGAAAATGAAATTATATGGTACAGTTACCGTTCAAGGTGCTATACTGTACGTACAAACTCATTGTTCTTCTAGGATAAATGATAAAGGAGATCCGTCCACTTAATCGGTAATGGGGTGATCCCCGATCTTATGTATTGTCTAATTATTTCCTAAAGAACCGGTCTTGAGCATTTCGAAAATCGAAGATTGGTTTTTGGAACACCTAGGAAATGGAGAGTGTGTTCATAAGAGATACTCAAAACCCATAAACCGTAAACATATATGGTTAAATATAGGAGATGCATTATATTTTGGAATGTTGAAATCCATATGTGGTTCCGTGGCTCGTTAGAGTGTGGGAATCTGTTACGAGATCCCAAGATCTATTAAGATCTAGAATTCAGGTGTGATTCCATGACCTATTAAGGTGTAGAAGTCCATATGGGATTCCATAATTTAATTTGGGGCGGTGCGTAAGCTGGAACGCCAGACATAACCTTATCAGCGGAAATGACTAAAACCAAAGATAGGAGGCATGGCCAGTAGGGTTGGAAAACCCATAGGGTGTACTCAACTCCTTTTCTAGCAATACAGATACCTTCAGTTGTTTTTGGCATGTTGGAACGATTCACTCGGTCTTAGCAAGACCCGTTATGTTTTTACTATAATACCTCGGCTAGACAAGTATGATGCTTTAGAAGGATAACTCTGATCCTTGTGCAGGACGACCGTTCTTGATGTAATGAGGGCCCCTCCATAGAAATCCTACATAATTAGCGAACGAGCCTTATCGAATTTTGATATTATACTAGTATTGTTATGATGTACATGGCAGGAGCATCACAACTATTTGATTATTATTAATATTTTGACCCTTAGACATTACTATAATGTCACTGGATTTTCTATAAAAATGGTTGGGTGATCGTAAGGTAAAAACCCGTCCGTGTTTATGTGCAGCATGGTCTTATGATATCTTTATTTTGAAAAGGTTTTTATAACTTAATAAATCAAATTGAGTATGTTTTCCCATGCTGGTTTACCAGACTGGCCCGAATCTTATTATTTTATAATAATCAGACCGAGCATATTACAGATATAGATTTTGATTGCTTTGGAGTTTAGAATGCAAATTGGAGACTAAGACGTATCCTCGTAGTTGTTTACTCTGCTACAGTGTTTGTTTGAAATTATCAGCAATTGTGAGGATGAGCTGCTATAATTGTCCAGGCCGGTAATTATTGATTTGTGTACTCTGATTTGAATTATGTATATTATAGTTTTGATTTGTGTAAAGAGTTGTTAATATTATATATTATTCAATCCGCCGTGAGATTCTCTATTTGTTCAATTTATTCTTTCTTCTACCTTCTTTCTTTTCCCCTAACAATCTGTCTTTCCGGCACTCGGTTGTTCGACATACTATATGGTGAACGTATTGATGTTGATTTTCGAGGGTCGAAATGTCGGGTCATCACAAAATAAGAGGTAATCTATATGAACGTGGTTTTAGTTTGGGGTATGTTGACTGGATTTGGCATAAAGAAAAGTTTTCTAGGAATACTAGGTAATCTATTGGTAGTACGTGCACCACTTCAAAGCAGATTGCAATAACAGAAACTGTTGACATGTGTGAAGCAGCGTATAATCAGTATGATTATGATATTAATTTGTATGAGTTCAAGAGGTTTGTGGCCGATGCTGAATAACCTTTGCTTGAGGGCAATGAGTCCACTAAGTTAGAGTCGGTATTGAAAATGCATAATTGGAAAGCTAGGTTTGGCAATAGCAATAATGCCTTCACTGATGTGCTCTCTTTTGTCGGCTCTTTGCTTCCTGCCTATTAGTGCATATAAAGCAAAGAAAACCCTATCTTATTTAGGACTTGAGTATATAAAATTACACACATGTTCAAATGACTGTGCGTTATATTGGGGTATAGACCTTAAGGCCTCTAAGTGTCCCAAGTGCCATCTATCTCGTTCGAAGTTTAGGAAAGACAAGAAAGTTAGGGTTAATATTTCAGCCAATGTTATGTGGTATTTCCCATCATTCCAGATTTAAATGGATGTTTAAATCTACTTCTACTAATGAACTAATGATTTGGCATGTGGACAAACGAACTTGAGATGGGCACATGCGATTACAAGTGGCCTTGGTTTGGTAGTGAGGCAAGAAATATACACTTAGCGTTATCAGAAGATGGTATAAACCCGCATACCAATAGCCTACGCAATAGGTACAGCTGCTAACCGATAGTATTAGTAACATATAATCTTCGTCCATGATTATGCATAAAGAGGAAATTTCGGATGTTAACAATATTAGTTTCTGGTCCGCATAAGCTAGGTAACAATATTGATATATATTTACAACCGATGGTTAATGATTTGAAGAAGCTATAGGAAGAAGGTGAATCCGATGTATATATGCATATAATAAATATTATTTCACTTCAACAGCAGTTTTGATGTGGACAATAAATGACTTCCTCGCATACAAGAATTTGTCTGGCTGCGTTATTTGGGGTTATAAGGGGTGTCCAATATGTGGTGACCATACTATAGCTTAGTATTTAAGTCATTGTAGGAAAATGTGTTACCAAGGTCATCGTTGGTATTTGGATCAGCATCATCCTTATAGGAGGAAGAGGGTAGCTTTTACTGGAGAACAAGAGTTTAGACGCCCACCTGTACACCTTACTAGAGAATAAATTGGCCAAAAATATACGAAGCTAGGACTCAAACCCAGGTGGGCTGAGAGATGAGCACATGCTTTTACCGCTGAACTAAGCAAGCTTTTGGAAATTTTGCTTATTCAGTCGACCGAAATCCTTGCTCAGTCGACTGAACTAGCCTAAGTTGATTAACTTATAAAAAACAACCGATTGAATCAAGCTCGAAGTTCTAGACCAAAATTGGGCACTTTCAGTCGACTGAATTTGATCCTTAGTCGACTGCTACAAAAACGACTATTTTTTTGAATTGGTGCCTTCGTGTCTCTTCGCTCCAAAAGTTGCATATCTTCGCTCTTGTAGCCACTTCTCTTTATCAATGGCGAATTTGGAAGGTTGCAGCCCTATATTGGCATCCCTACAATATCTTTATAATCCCCTAACCATTCCTAAATCAACATACATTGAAACACGACTCTATGCTTTGAATTCTAGGCCTCAACATCTCAATTCCTAAGCAATACTCTGAATTCCACAAAATTTATGTGATTAAGAGATTTCGACTAGTGTACTTCATCTCCACATCCCATATTCTAGTCGAAGAAACTCCTTAACCTCTGCACTCCACTCAATATAGTTTAGTTCGTTTAAAGGAGTTATTGTACATTAAAGTAACATTCTGTATATCGAAATACGTTGTGTCAGAAAGTAACATCTGTAACACTACTTGTAACTGTTGTTGAAGTCCTGTTTGGTTGTTCAGGCAGAGTCTGTAAACCAGTTCCTTCGGATGAAGTGAGGGTGTTGATAGTGAAATTCCTAAGAGGTACTTAGGGACTGGACGTAGGACAGGAGGTACGAATCTGTATAAGATCGAATGTGTTTTCTACTATTTTATTTCCGTTGCATTTACATTGTTTACAATATTTGGTCATCTTTTATCCTGCGCATAGTGATTAACAAGTGGTATCATAGCCCGAAATTCTGTCGATCATCACAACATCATCGAACGATGGCCAGAAAGAGAAGATCCAGTCAAAGCTCAAAGACAGTTGAGAAAAAGAAAATTTCTAGAATCGAGCAACAATCAATAAAATCAAGTTACATGTGTTATATTGTCTAATCTCAGATCAAAATCGACACGCTTAGATTCTATATATAATGATCTTTTACAAATGCTTGAGAAGTTATTAAAAGATTTTAAAACATCATAAAAGGTCAACTCTATTCTTTAGCTAAATTGGATGACGGTGAGCATAAAATTAGAATTTTAATGGAAAAAAAATAAGTTTTCTATAAAACAAACTAAAGTTTTTGAAAATACATTGGAAGAACTTGTTTTACAAAAAGATTTTCTATTACAAGAAAATGGGCGCTTAAACGATAGTATTGATCTTTTAAAGGAAATTGAAGTTTTGCAAAATAAAAATATATTTTTGGAAAATTCTTTAAATAATTCTAATTCTAAACTTTTATCTCTTGAATAGAGAATAGGACTTCAAATGATAAGAACTAGAATTAAATAAAGAATGTGAATTTGTGTTTTAAAAAAAATTATTGTTTTGCAAAAAGAAATTCGTGATTCCTAAGATTTTTTTTGATAAATTAAATGAGAAAATCACTAATTTTAATAGGGAAAAAGATGATTTATCTTCCTTAACTACTAATAGCAAAGCTCACAATAATAGAACTGGTTCGGACTATAAAAAGATAATTATAGAAAAAGTACTAGATATGCATTCCTATATACACATTTTAATGCTTGCACTAAAAGTAGAGATAGTTCTAAAATTAATCCATACCATGATAGTATCATGCTTAAAAATAGAATTTTTTTTGAATACTAAATCAATGACAAATAATGTTGATATATGGGTTCCTATTAATCTAGTTGATTACAATAGACAATCATTCACTAGCAATTATTACGACAATGTGATTAATAGTGAAAATTATATTTTAAGAGATCAACCACATTCAACTAGATATGGTCCTAAGTCATAAACCTTACATCTATTGTTAAATGAGTATCATTTTTCTTACATTTGACATATATTGGATACTCATCGCTTTGCAATAATGTTGAAAATTTTATTGTTTATGACTTCTCTATGATATTCTCCATTTATTTTTTAATTTTCTCATACTTTTTGTTAACTAAATAGGGAGAAATAATGAACATATTGATAGGGGGAGTGTGTAGTTAAAAGTTAAAGAGAAACATTATATTTAAGGGGAGTTTTTATTATATAGTGTGCCGATGCTTTTATCCTTTTTTGTTGATGACAAAGGGAGAGAACAACGCGTGCTTTAAATATATTAGATTAACATTTATATAAAGTTGAGGGATATAAGCTTATTATATATAACATATATTTATGGGGAGCTATTATTTTATATTATACGATTTTGTGGTTGTCATCATCAAAAGGGTGAGATTGTTAGAACCATATATATGGTGTTTTGATGATAACAACCATACAACAATGCTACTAATATGTTTATTATGTTATTTCAGGTAAAAACAAATGATGGAAAAGGTTTAAAATAAATTGGCTAAAATATACGAAGATGGGACTCAAACACGTGTGGGCTAAGAGCTGAACACATGCTTTTACCACTGAACTAAGTAAGCTTTTGGAAATTATGCTTATTCAGTCAATTGAAAATCATTGCTCAGTCCACTGAACTAGCCTAAGTTGGCTAAATTATAAAAAACTTCTGATTGTATTAAGCCTGAAGTTTTGGACCAAAATTGGCCACTTTCAATCTAATGAATTTGATCCTCGGTTAATTGAGCTAGTGCAAAAATGACTATTTTTTCGAATTGGTGCCTTTATGTCTTTTCACTCCATAAGTTGCATCTCTTCGCTCCTGCAGCCACTTCTCTTCATCTATGATGAATTTGGAAGGTTACATCCCTACATTGACATCCTTACAAGGCTACAACAACTATATAATCTACTAACCATTCCTAAATCAACAAACATTGAAACACAACTCTATGCTTTCAATTCTAGGCCTCAAACTCTCAATTCCTAAGCAATACTCTGAATTCCACAAAATTCATGTGATTCAGAGATTTTGACTAGTGTACTTCATCTCTACATCACATATTCTAGTAGAATAAACTCCTTAACCTCTACACCTCCACTCAATATAGTTTGGTCTGGTTATAGGAGTTATTGTACATCAAAGTGACATTTTGTATATCAAAATACGCTGTGTCAAAAAGTAACATTTGTTACACTACTTGTAACTGTTGTTAAAGTCCTGTTTGGTTGTTCAGGCTTAATCTATAAACTCGTTCCTTCGGATGAAGTGAGGGTGTTGATAGTGAAATTCCTAAGAGGTACTTAGGGACTGGACGTAGGATGGGAGGTCTGAATCAGTATAAGTTTGACTGTGTTATCTACAATTTTATTTCCGCTGTATTTACATTGTTTACAACTATTGGCCATCTTTGATCCTATGCATAACAAATAATAGCTAAATGTTTTATAAGTTTGGGATAAATATGGCTGTTATTGAATTTTGAAATTTACTTGGACTATGTTTACGATTATGTATGCAGGTCGATATTGAAATGATGGATAATGGTGAAGGTATTTCTGAAACGATAAGATGGCTGGTAGGAAAACCATCATTTTTCATATTGATTTATGAAGGTTTTCTAGTTGATAGGGTTCGATACTTCAAAAAGGAGCGAGATGATGCAAGGTTTGTTCAAAATAGTGGCATGTCTTTAGTTGTAAAAACGGTCCAAGTCTCTAATGGTAAGGATTCAAATCCTGTGGAGACTGACATGACATTTTATGGGGTCATCGAAGAAATCTAGGATTTCAAATACCATGCATTCAAAGTTCCCTTGTTCTTGTGTAAATGGGTAGAGAATGATAGAGACATAAAGGTTGATAAGCTTGGCTTCACACATATGGACATGATAGAGTTGGGGGTATGACCTAGGGGCAATTATGTAATTTGTGTCATATATCTAACTCGCTGAACAATCTTGTTCATAATAAAGGTATTTCTTTCTATTGTATACATGATATAATGTGGTTATATTAATTAACTAATTTTATTAAAAGTATGTTTATAAAATCCATAAATGGCATATTTTATGATAGTAGTTACAAAGTGTTGTAACTGTGAGTAATTTATCACAATAAAACAAATATACCATTTTAAATGTTCCTAGTCAAGATGCATCGAGACTGGATATTGATGTATCCATTGACACTTGAGTATGTAACGCTCTCCAAATGTTGGACAGTGTATTACTCATGACTGCTGGGGGCATCTAGGGGTTACGTACTGATAGTTATTGAATAATTATGGAATGACTCACTCGATAGTTTCTGTTAGTTAATATAAGTTAGGTCAAACAGAAAATATCGATGTGACTGATTTACATAGTTCTCTCGACTTGAGAATATGGTGGATCTTCAATATGAAAAGTCCACTTTGGTTATAGTCAAATCATGGCATAGCATTTCATCGAGTGACTATAGTTGGGTCGAGTGGAAGTATTGGAAGTGAAGCACTATTCAAAAGAGGCTTCATCCCCTCGGTTATATGGGGTTAGTATCATGGTCAACTCAAGTCAACTTAAAGTCAAAGTCTCTGGCCATAGCATTTCGGTCGATAATAATTGTTGTTATTGAACCAATGACTTTATGTTTGGACTATAAAGTTGAATGTGGATGATATTGGAATTATGACCATTACCCAATTTCATAAATCCAAAGTGATATAGATTTTATGAAAAGAATTGGTGTAAATAATTGCCACTATTAGGTACCACTTATAATAAGTAAAATTGGATTTTACCGAAAGATGTGTAAGCGGTGAATTCAACCAAAATGCGCCTATTAAGAAAACATTATGTCAGACAAGGTGCCTAATGCGCCTGTGGAAGCATCTCCTTATACTGAATATGCTGACCAGAGCGTAGAGATGCAACAGGTAAAAACCAAGAGCCACTTGAAAAATTAGAACCGAAGAAGTTCCCTTTGAATTCCAAGAAAATTCATCAGTTGATGTTTTAGATAATCCTACATGGAGCATTTTAGTTAATCAACTGAGAGTAAAAAATAAAAAGACGAAAAAGCGTAGGACATATGAGGCTGCTACCTCCCCTGTTGACAGTAGCATTTCAGGTAACAGTTAATAAATGGAGTTCCTTTTTAGGAACATCCAGGTTATGAATGCCCTATCTAAATAGTTAGAAACATTGCATTTGATAAATAGTAAAAGAGTTTCTTTTCTTGGTATCCTTGAAAATAAACTATCTATGGTTAGCATTGAAAGATCTGTAGCAAAATAGATAATAAATGGAAGCATTCGCACAGTATCTCTACCAGCCTTAAAAGTAGAATTTTAATTTTACGGAATTCTTCTCATTGGTCGAATATCATTATTCATACTAATGACCAATTTATTACTTGTATCCTACACAATGCCTATGGTACTAGTATGTTGTGTACAATGATTTATTCTTTCAATAAGGAAGCAAAGTGAAAGAAGCTATGGAACTATCTTACTGAGCAGGATAAAATATTTAATCTCCCATGGAGTGCGGTGGGTAATTTTAATTCTATTTTATCGCCTAATGAGAGAATTAATGATGGTCTTTATAATTAGGTGGGTGATCAAGATTTTATTAACTGCATTACTTCGTTTAATCTGTGGAACCAATTTCACTAGCAACTATTTTACTTGGAGATGAGGAATTTTTTTTCAATTCACGGTAAAATTGATTGTGTTCTTGTCAATTCCATATGAATAAACAAGTTTTATCAATTTGGTATTGACTTTGGAAGTCATTCGTTAAGTGACCACTCTCCTATAATTTTAAAATCACGATTCATAATGAAAAAAATAAATGGGTACCTTTCAGATATAGTAATTCGTGGAATCTTCAAAAGGGGTACCACTCAGCCCTTCACAATGCACTATCTTAAGATTTTCATAGCAATCCTCTTCACATAATTTTATGAAAGCTAAAGGCTGCAAAATCTGCATTAAGGACATGGGTTAAAAGTAATAAAAACATTCATTCTTTTTTTGCTCTAATGAAAGAAGAGGCCAATGAAATATATAATCATCTAGTTCAAAATCCCTCGAATGATTATCTGATAGATCAATACATATTGAAAACCGATCAGATTCATTCAGTTATGAGAAGAACTGCTATTGATAATGAATAAAGCATGAAATTCAATTGATTAGTTAAAGGGGATAGGCCAACTAATTTTTTCTACAGTAGAGTTAGTGTCCTTAAACATAATAAAGGCACCAATTATATACTTAATTCGAAGGGAACATGGACATCAACATCAGAAACACTTGCATATGAAGCTGTTAGTTACTTTACTGATCTTTTTTCTTTAACTCAGGCTACAAGACAATTTCTAGGCATCATATGTAAAAAAATCTCTCTGAAAATGCAAGAAACAATTTATGCAAGCCATTTCAATTGAAGGAAATAAAACCTGCTGTTTTCCAGATCAATGACAACAGTTCCCCTGAGCCTGATGACATAAATTCAAAATTTTACAAAGTTCATTAGGAGCAGCTTAAAGATGATATCTAGAATGCTATGAATGGCGTTCTTCAATATGGAAAAATAATAAGAAAAATCAATCACTCATTTATTTTCCTCATTCCAAAAAAAGGGGATGCAATTGCTATGTCTAATTTCAGATCAATCTCTCTATGCAATGTCTCCTATAAGATTTTAGCCAATCTTCTTTGTAATCGACTAAAACCTTATAGGAATGACCTTAATTCATATAATCAGAATGCTTTCATTCCTAGGAGAATCATTATGGAGATTTTTTTACTTGCATATGAAATGATTAGAGGATTTAATAGGAAAAATTCCAATAATATTATCCTAAAAATAGACTTGCACAAAGCCTATAATAAAATAAATAGAGAGTTTATTCATCATATGCTGATTTCCATGGGTTTCCCTATGACTTTTGCTAATCTATTATATGAGTGTATTTCTACTCCATCCTTTTCGATGTTAATTGAAGGATCCCATTTGGTGTTATTGAGAGCTCGAGGGGATTAAGGCAAGTTGACCTTCTATCGCCATACTTATTTTCTATAGTTATGGAGTTCCTTACAATCAACCTCTATGTGGAGTACTTAAAAGGTAATTTCACCCTTATTCATAAGATTAATCCCATAATCACTCACTTATTATATGCGGATGATATCAAATTATGGCCAAAGCTAACATAATAAATGCAAAATGCATTATGCACACCATTCGTAGTTTGAAATATTTTACTGGCCTTGATGTCAATGAAAACAAATCCATTGTTTATTTTAGTAAATGAGCCAAAAAAGCAATAGATAACTGATATATAAAATATCAGTAATGGTAAACTGCCAGTGATATATTTAAGCATCCCATCATCTAACAACAAACTTAAAGCAAGGGACTTTGGATGCTTAATAGACAAAATCAACAAAAAGTTTAACCATTGGAACAGTAAATTGTTTAATATTAGTGGTAGAATTGAATTAGTGAAAACTGTCACTTACCCAATGATTCAATTCTGCTTGCAATTTTCTCATTTTCCTGTGACTGTATTTCATAGAATCAATTTTATTTGTTCTAATTTCCTTTGGAGATCTAAATCCCATACGGTGAGCTAGGATGATGTCTATAAAACCAAGAATGAGTGTGGAATGGGTATCAGAAAAATTGATGAAATGGAAAAAGCATTGGCTGTTAAACTGTTATGGAAATTTTTACAAGGGGAATCAACATGGGCCAAATGGATGTATAACAAATGTTGCAATAATATAAATTTTTAAGCTATTACCATAAATAACAATGCATCACATACATGGAAATTCTTGCTTAAAGCTAGAAAAAGGTGCACATGTTTAATTAATAGGAAAATTGTAAATGGTGAGAGCATGGATATTTGGCTAGACCCATGGATCAATGGATATTCCTTGGTGGAAAATTTTGGCTAGAACTCCATGGCTATTTATGGTGGTAATAACAGAAAAGTCTCCACTCTTGTAGCACATAATGAATGGAAAAATCATCTTGATTTTATTCCTACTCAATGTCAAAATACAGTGCATAATATCATAATAGATAATCAGATGTGGCATGATTTCTGGTTTTGGCCTCCTAACAATAATGGTCAATTTAATTTAAATTGGGCCTGGAATAATATTAGAAGCAAACACACAGAATTTAAGTGGTCCGGTATCATATAGGATAATAAATATGCTCCTAAAATGTTGATTTGCCCTCTAGTGGCCATATTAAATAGATTAAACACAAAAGATAGAATCAGCGGATGGAATAATGGTACTAATCGATCCCGTGTTCTCCGTTCAAATCAAAATGAAGACAACATCTATTTTTAATTGCTTATATTCTAGACATATTCTAGAAGAAATTACGCATAAGCTTCGAATTAGCTTCAGAAACTCTTTTGATATCAACCATTTACTGGAAAATATGTGTCAGAATCAAAACAGTAACGGTCTGCTTAACCATATCATGAACACTGTGTTTACTTCAATGATTTAGCACATATGGTGCGAACGAAACTCGAGAATTTTTAAAGGAATAGAATTGCCAGTTCAAGTAAGAATACTCTCGTAACAGAAGATTGCAAGAATTTATTTCAAAGTAAAGTGGATTCTAAGAAGATAATTAGAGATTTGGTACTTATCTTGTCCAATTTTGAAATTAAAATTGACCCAAATCTAGAGATCTATCCTCGATAAGCTCGAAGTTGATAGCTTTCGGTCGATCTGCTTCTGTTGTGAATATCTTCTTTGTTCTTGTGAAGATAAGTGGCTGCCTTTATTAATGTTTTGCTTAAGTTTGTTTAGATCTGAAATTTTAGTAAAGGCATCTGGAAGCTTCTCTCTCTCCCGCATCTTGTTTTTGAAGTCTTTTAGTTCGATTGTTGTTTCCTATGTTGAGCTCCCGGGCTTTAACACGTTCTTTTGTTTTGGTTTTTATTGTGTATTTTCTTTGTTTATGCCCCAAGTTGCTCGTATGGATGGTTTTGAGTGTGTTGCTAATTTTTTTTACTCCTCCATCTATTTGACAACTTGGTTTTCTGGCATATTTGTTGTTGTATTGTTAATATACGGACATGATATGTACTTTTTTTCTGGCAAGACACTTTAGATTAGGGAAATTGTAAGGCTTTAATGAGGCATATATTGAAGTATATGCTCATTATCCATTTATAAAGTACCCTTTTTTCCAAAAAAAAGTCACACCGCCTACTAAGTGACATGTAAACATTAATATTTGAATTGTTCAACATTAATCGATGATTGAATTTACACCTTTGAGTCACACAACTGAAATGATGAGGCTCTAAATGAACCACATGATTTAATTAATTTATAATCATTGTAAATTATTTAATATTTATGAAATATTAATTACTAAATTTTTATTTAATTTGTTTGAATGCCCTTAGCATTTAGTAAAGTGCGCATATATATGAGTTATAAACGCGAATATTGATACATGATATCTTTAGAGTGTTTAAATTTGATTTAAACATGATAAATACTAAAATGGGTGTGATAACCTGAATTTTTACTTATCTGTAATTGATTAACAAACTGGGTTAATCAATAGAATATTGAATTATAAATTGAAAGAATGAATCTGATCAGATAAATATTTATATTTGTAATTGTGTTATATATATATATATACATAGATTTTAAATAAAAATTTTGATTACAAATTTAATTTGTGTTGCTTAATACATACATATATTTGAGTTGATTTCAAAATAGGACTTTAAATTGGAATTGAATTTGGATTAAAATTTAAATCTAAAAGATAAATCTCAAATATATCGGATTTAAGATAATGTTTCTAATTTTATAGATATATATATATGTAAATTGTGAATAGGAATCTTTGTTTGAATTTAATCTAATGATTTTTAAAAAAAGGGTATTTAATTTAAATAGAGCTAAGTGAGGTTTAATAGGGGTTCATAACTTATTTAAATATATATATAAGTTATATATATATATATATGTATATATAAAGGTGTTAAGCATAAAATAAATATAAGTATAATAGAAAATATATATAAAAAAGAAATATAAATAAAGGTTTTCTTTTACACTTGTAAGGTAATAAAAAGATGTATTGACATGTGTAAGTTAAATTGGCATACAAGAAACAAATGGCAACATTTGTCTTTCTTAAAGTTTAATTTGTATAAGTAAATGTTTAAAAAAATATGAAATGAAATGAAAACATAAGGCAAAGATGAAAATCAAGTTCAACTTATCTCAGCAAAACCTGAAACAAGATACAAATTCAAAAAAAAATTATCAATCTTCAACCTGCGCAATATCAAGATTTGCAGATTCAACCAACAAGCAAACTTCAGGACTCAAAAATCATAGATCAAACAACAATTTTTCAAACATTTGCAAACCTGAAAAAAATCGGAGTTTTCAATACTAAAGCAAGTAAAAATTCAAACCATAGCTAGCTGCAAAATTCAAAGTTTCCAGTTTCAAATTGTTTCTAACCCTCTGCCATCATCACAGGTGAGTAAATCTGAAAATCCCAATCCTCTATTTTTTTTTCTTTTTTTTTCAGTGAATAAAACACCATTTTTACCAGGTTCAACCTGTTTATTTCTAGTTCATGTGAAATTTCTTAGAATAGTTTATGAAAAAATGTTTACAAAGATGTAAACTGTAGTAATATAGCTAATTCATTGTAAAGACATACATGTGCATGTCTGTAAATGGATTTAACTGTCCTCTGTTGGCTTTAAATCTATTAAATCAAGTTCAAATACTTATATCTCCTTGTACAAACAGTATTGTGTTGATATCTTTAATAAAGAATTGTTGTATTTACCAGATTTCACTTAAAAAAAAGTCTGAAGTTATAATAGGCAAGTAGTACTACAGGAAGAAGAATATCAGAGATCTTCCAATATAAGTTCGAAATCAATCATTTAAATTTCGTGTTTTGAAGCTATAGCAAGATTCGAACTTAAGGAAAATGAATTTTGATAATTTTTTCAAGAAAATTAGGCTTGTGGATACTGTGTTATCGCAAGTTGAACGGAAATCATTGAATTGTCGATTTCTGGTGATCTACTGGATAATAGATGGTGGAGTTTGATTTGAGGGTAGCTGCCGATGTTGGTAACTCAGGAAAAATGTCATTTCATTTTTCTATTGTGAGGGTTGATCGATCGAGGCGGTTTTAGGGTTTAACAAGGGGTTGGGTTGGTTTCGGTTTCTTGTCAATGGTGTAGAAGCTGGAATAGTAGGGAGATGCGGTTATGGTAGGGATGGAAGAGGATAGTGCGGTGAACCTCTCGGTGAGGTTTGGTAGGAGATGGCGTACGGTGGTGGCTCGTTGAGGCGGATATAATTGGAGTTTCTGTTCCTGGTAATGGTGAATGTCGATTTTGGGATTCGTACGTTTTTCTTGAAAATTGGGTTTCCAGAGGGGATAAAAGGGCTAGTGGCGACTGAGTTGTGGGTTCGACGTCGGTTGGAGGAGCTCCGGTGTGGCGTGCATGTGCACATTTTTCTGTGCACAGTGAGGGATCGAGAGTGTGAAATAAGAGAGCGCTGGGGAAAAAGGAGTTTAAACTCGGGTCTACATGGAGGGGAACATCGGGATAGACTCGAGTAGGATTTTGAAATTTTGCAGATTTAAGAATATGGGAATAATAGGAAAAGGAAGAAGGAGTAGCGGGCCGTAGTAGTTCTTGGGTCGAGAGGTGTTTATCTGGGAATAAAGTAAATAGGAAGCATTTGGGCAGAAGAATTTGGGCCTGATAAATGAAGAGAAGAAGAAAGTATAGAAGGGGGTGAGAATGGGTTGTATCGGGTCAGTTAGCATTAGGGGTGGGAATTTTTGTTCAGGGCCAGTAGCTTAATTTTGATTTAACCAAGTTTCAAGTGAATTGTATGGCTTATATAATTTTAAAATAAGTTAATTATATAATGTTATTTCTATGTGATTTCGAAGGAAATTTTATATCGATTTGATTAAAATGTTAATTAAGGTTATGGTTTACCTTTAATTCTAATTAGGGGCCTGATTTATTAATGAGTAAATAATCAATATGACTAAAGAGAAACTATTACTTAGGGTAATTAATTAAATGATTGGTTGAGAATAATTAATTAAAGTGTTTAATGAAGAATAATTATTGAAGACAAATAATTAAGGATCATTAGTGTAAGTAATTTAAGGTTAATTATTGAATGCGAACGTTTATTTGATTAAAGAATTAATTTCGATAATTAATTAAAGTTTAATTAATGTAATTAATTAAGGGTTAATGAGAGTAATTGAAGAATAGTTAATTACTCAATTAAATAAAAGAGGTAACAACTTAAATGTGATTAATCATGGTATAATTAAACAACAAGAGTAATTAAAGGTTAATTACTTGTTGTATAATTAATTAATGTTAAATTAAAGGCTGATTAGTAATTTCATTATTTATTAAATTGATTTGTTAGTTTAGATAAGCTGGATTTAAAGGTAATTAATTTAATTTATTTGGAGATTAAATTAATTTAATTTTGGAAGTAATTAATCTTATGAATGATTGAATGTTGTTAAATACTTGGAACTGAATGATATTTCTGATATGAAATGTTTGTGATATGTTATATTTGTCTTGAATAATGATTGTGTAGTTAGATGTCGATGATAAATTGTTGAAAAAGTGCCATCTTGAATTTAAAGGTTGGATTGTATTTCACTTGATTAACGTGGGTTAAGATGACTTTGGATCCGAGGAGACCGGAGTTGGGTATAGTGAATACCAGAAACCACTTCGGATTCTTTATAGATTGATATGTGAAATTAATAGATTAAAATGGAATGATTTGAATTGGGCATTTTGATCTAAGTTTTGGTATTCAGAAATTGAGATGATGAAAGTGCTGTTTATAACAGCTTGTGAAGTTGTAAAATGATAAGTTACCCCGGGTTTATATAAGTTATATGCTTTTGTATTCTATGGTAGATGGGTTTACTCACGCTGGTTTCCAGCCTGACCTGGGTGTTACTTTGATGTAATGCTCGGGTCAGGCCGAGTATTACAGATTTTCAGGTAAGGACGTTCTGGAGCTCAGGAGGCGAGCTGGATAGCAGGAACGTATGGAGCGTACCCGCTGTATATATATTATAGTTGTATATCTGGACATGTTGTTTCAAACTATCCAATGGTGTGTAAATGTTGTAACTCTAATGTATAAATGTATAAGTGTATTGATACAGTTCTTCTTTGTAAAACTATTATTTATGTGATATTATATTTTATCCGCTGCGAATGTGAGATTCTGAGTTTGAGTTTTCTGTTTCTTCTTCTTTCTCTTTCTTCTTTTCACTAACTATCTTGAAATTTCGTGATTGAAAGTTCCGGGTCGTTACAATGGGGGCTTTAAATAAATTAACTTAATTAGTGTTATGAAATATTAATTGTTAAAATTTTATGTTAATTTATTTGAATAACATTAGCATTTAATGGTGTGCGTATATAAAAGTTATAAACGTGTCTATATTTGAATTGGATTGAAATTGGATTAATGCTAATGAGATTTTAGAAATTTTTGAGGGTCCATGTCGCACTATTTATGGCTAGCCATGCATATAGAAGAGAGAGATGATCTGATTAACATTTAAAAAGGAATTAATGGGGGAATTTTTTTAAGGAAGGAAAAGGAAAGGTGCCTATCATTCCTTTAAAACACATCTCCCTTTATTTTCTTACACGATTGATTTTTATTTCCTGTCATAATCGTCCCTCTTGCTCTTCTAACAAAGAATTTCAAATTTCATGGCTTCCTAACCTCTAAATTTTCAAAATAAAATATCAAATAAAATTAATAACAAAAGGGGCTTCTAATCTCTTAACTCTTGAAAAATTCGGAGATTGATTATGGAATCTAAGAGCCTTTGATTCATCATTCAAGGTACATTCTCTTGGCAACATCTCAATAATTCTAATTTTATATATTCATCATTCAACTTGTTTATGTAATTTAGATCCATCTCCTATTTCATACATTTATGCATTTGTTTACAAATAGATTAGATCACTTTTGTTCCATCTTAATTAATTACATATGTCAACCATGTTATTTTAATTTGAATCTATTTTAAGATAAATTTTGATTATTAGCAAATTCTTATTGCCATTATTAGATCTGCATTTTTTTCATATTGCTTAATTGTTTAGATCTGAAACCTTCGCAACATATACATATGTTTCTGATTTGTCCTATCTATTTTGTTGTTGTTTCCAGTTTGTTATTCAAAAAAAGCCTTTTGATTAAAATATTAGTCTTAATTAATGAACTATTTCTGCTACTGATTCAAACAGAAAACATATATAATTTATTTATCTTTATGTATGTTTTGTGTTCAATATTTCAAATTCAATCTTTTTGTTTTTGCGTACTTTTGTTTAAAGTGACAAAAAAGTTCTCTTTATAAACATGACTGGACTTTATTACAAAATATCATAAATCCTTGGATTTCCTTTTAAAATTAAAGTTAGGCTTTAGGTTTACTTTATATTGGAACATATACTAAATTATAAATTTTAACATAAAGATGTATTAAGTTTAAAACATTATTGACAATGATTTTTGTATGTATATATGCACACAAATTTATGTGCATGTGTGTATTTATATATATATATATATATATATATATAATTTGAATTGAATGTATATGGTGGACTTTTATGTAAAATCATAATTTTTTAATATTAAAAACTTTCAGTTTTGAAACTAGGTTCAAAATTTCTGCCTTTTGGAGTTATAAAAGTGACACTTAGTTTTATCTCATTTATATGTATATGTATATTGTATATAAATGTAAATATATGTATGTATATGTATTTTAAATAATATAATGAATAATAAATACACATATGTAGGAAATATCATCTCTATACATTATCAGATTTGCTACACTACATAATTCACAGTAAAGTACATTTGGACAATAGTTACATTTTATGCCATGAATAAATTGCCAATTAATATCACTTAATGACCTAATCAATTTAATTAGAGGGAGAGAAAATGGAAGGTTTCTCTCTTGATATAATGTTTATTATACTCTCAATTAATTACTTATTTTACGGAAAAAAATGAATGGTTTCCTTGCCTAAATTAACCCTTATAAGCAATTGTTTAGTGTATTTGACGCACTATAAATTTAAGCTAAATTAATTTTAAACTTCTTTTAGCCAACTTTAAATAAAATAAGATTTTGTTTAATGTTTAACTGAATTGCATCTAATATACATTTAGACTTCGTAGGCTCATTAAAGATCCAAAATGGTAAATTTTTTTTGAAATTCAACCATTTTTTCTACTACGGACTGACCCGGTTCATTCAATGGTATCAGAGCCCAATAACCAATACGGTCTAAATTATTCATGTCAGGGCTAATTAATTAAGCTTGTGCACTAAGTACGATGTCTAGAAAGGTGATGTCTAGGATTAGAATTGGGTAACTAAGTACCTTATCCTACTTGGTAACCTGCCTGGCCTGAAAGGTGATGTGAGACCAAAGTTTGCCTATAATAGAAAAGGCCCAATTTGAGTTGGACTTTGGGACAATTTTCAAAATAGTTTTGAAAATTAAGATATGATTTAAATTTAAAAGTTAATTTTAAAATAAAACATATTTATTATAAAATGTTATAATAGAACATAAATTTTTGAAATGTTTGAAAAGGTAATGAAAACTTCAAAATGTTTGAGACTATTTAAATATTAATTTTGAAATTTAAAAATTTATTAGTAAGATTAATAAAATAAATTAACTAAATGAGTTAATTAATTAATACTTATATGCATGTATTATATATGTCGATATATGTTATGTTATTTTGAAGTTTTTGAGATAACATAAGTATACATGTATGTATATAAGATAGATTTTGAAAATAATATAATTTAATTAAAAAATTTAATTAAATAAACAAATTAAATGTTAATTAATGAAATAAAAATACACATATATAAATATATGTTTTATATTATAAAGGTTATAGTATACGCTATAAAGGTTATATTAGATATGTCCAATATAAAATGTTGTATTGGAATACTAATATAAAATTAATTAAAGATTTAATTAATTAATTAATTAAATAAGATTTAGTGAAATAATATTTAATTAAGTAAAGTATTATACATAAGATATCATATAAGTAATATGAAATATAAAAGTTATATAACAATAAAACTTATATGATATGATTTTATAAATTAAAGGTGGAACATTAAAGAAACTCAAATAGACTTAAGGAATAAATACATACGAAAATGTACGTATACCGTGATTTCTAATGTGTTTGACACTTGAATCATGAGGGCATTTCATGAGAAATACGTTATTCCATAAGTTGGTATCACTCGATATAATATATTAAAGATTATGAATCTTGAATATAATGTTGTTCTCTACCATATATATATGTGTGTGTGTGTGTGTGTGTGTATAATACATGCATACTGCTTAGTTGTTGAGCAAACTCAAGCTAGGGATGTTATTGTAATATTATTAATATATTGAATAGACGAGGTAAATAACTATATGTATTTGTTGAGCATACTCAAGGTACATATAACTTAGGCCATCACGATATGGTAGGTATGACTGAATAATCTCTTTCGATTTGTTGAGCAAACTCAAGGTTGAAATGAGATTAGGATAAGGAAACATTGGTCAGGAGTCATATATGATACAACCGATAAGGATTTATCCAACGTTTGTGGGGCTACGATTTGTTGAGCAAACATAAGGTTAGAAGACCAAGACAGACGAGTTCGAACACCCACTAATGAAGTCGAGTGACTTATATGTTTCATCTTAGGGTTTGGAGAAACATAAAAGACCAGAGGGGTGATATAAGAAAAAGAAATGGTAACATTTAACCTTTCTAATATTGTAAGAACATATGCTAAATAATGTTATAATTATCTACAATGATAAATTTGGGCATTTAATATGATTGATAAAATGTTTATCAATTAACATATACAAACAAGCTGAATTGAAAGTTGGAAAATGGAAATATAATGCCCACTACTAAATTCCTATTGCATGTTAACGTTTCAACACCCATGCAAGTGCCTAATTTTACAACTACTAAATACATTCGTGGTTTGGTCACTTATGCATTTATTTGGTCAATGCCATGTATTGAATTCTATGAGTTTCGAACTCTAAAAGCAATACAAGACTATGGATATTTGATCCATATACAATTGCATATAAATGTTATATGGTGAATGGTCAAAATTTGTAATGTACAATATTTTGATGAAATTACTTCATTCGAAAAACTAGTTAAACCTTAGTGCGAGATCGAGTATTCAATCTGATTTATTACAAAAGGGATCATATTTTGTTAATGTAACACATGACCGAAAACTACAAGATAGTATAAGAACTCGATCGCTGAAATATCATTTTGATCGGTTTACGTAAAGTGCAACATATTTGATGTCCTTAAGTGTTAAGGATAATCGAATGCGCTTTTGTAAAGAGTCTGTTATGATACTATAGTAAGGTTTTCTTTTGAATAGTTTGACCATTTGGAAGGAAAACGAATGTATAAGAATAGATGTAATTTAAGATAAAGTTGGGATGAAGAGAATGAATAATCACTTCTGCTTCATAGAGAAACATAGGAAACGAGAATTATAATAATAATCAATACTTAATATTGGAATAAGAAATATGATTTCTATTCCAAAATGTATTTTCATATAAAAAATTGGTTTTTACGAGATTAATTTCTTTAAGCTCAAGATATTTGATCAACGTACTCTCCACTATAAATAATTGTTGTGTATGAAATAAACAAATTGTCTTAAGTGAATGATGGACCTTCGAATTTAGTACGCTATTATAGTAATGGTGGGAATACTTGGAGCATGCCATATAGCACTTATTAGTTGCACCATAGTACGAAAGTTGTTTTCGTAAAACTTATCATACATTGTTTATGAAATAATGATTATTTTCTGTATCAACTGAAAAATAATAATAAAAATAGACATGTCTATATTTCAATATGAATATTATGAATATTCTTTGTGAAATAATAATATAGACCAAGTCATAATTTTGAGAAATATTTCATTGTATGATTTTGAATCATATGATGCTTGTTAATTATGTCTTAAAAAATAAAGGACTATGCACCCATTTAGTGTAAGTATCATAAAAGTTGATGAACACTTCAGATTGATACATATAGATATATGCAATCGTAATTCTATAAACACCAGAAGTTTTCACGTACTTCATTATATTCACCGATGAGTTATCGTCGACATGGACATGTGTATTGATACATATGTAGAATGTCTATGGTAAACTTATAGAATATAAAACAGAAGTAAATAAAATAACATGTGATATTAATGATTTGATTTGATCAAAGGAGTTAGTATATTGGAAAATGTTCCGAACGTACCTAAAACGAGTAAAAATTCAATCTCAAAATTACTTCTCCATGTGATACATAATGATGCATCGATATGGAGTAATCGAACTTTGTTAGACAAAGTACTACTAATTATGAGTGAAGTTGAGTTAATTTCTTTCTATAGGGTAAATACTTAAGGGTAGTACATAGATTAATATTATTTCATCTGAATAATAGTTTACAGAATTTACTAGATAAGGGTTTATAAGAAACTTTAACATATCCTAAGCCAAGGAGTTGGCAGGCTGTGCGAGTTGAAAGATTGCACGGAATAATTGTTCCTAAGGGATCTTGAATGGATCTCCCCAAAAGAGTTTTTAGGAAGACCTTCATTAGATGACATATTTATGTTCTGAACTTAAGTTTTGTAAACTAAAACTAAATCAATTTTACAAATAAAAAAATTCATAAAACATTTATGAATACCTATTCTATTACATTGAGAAACAATTGTTGTTTCAAGGAACACTAACTTCATTGTAAAGAATTTCTTTGAGGAATTACTGGTGATAAAATGAAACTGGATACGATCCATAGTTAATGCTGATTAGATGAGATGAAATGAAATTACCAAACCTAAACGAACACAATGCATTAGAGTGTCTAATAAGTATTCTCGCATATTGAAGAGAAAACATGAGCTTCTTATTAATGTCGAAAATATATATCTTAGATTGTTTAATTAAACCAATGAGAGTGTTGACTCCATATGGTATGATACGCAATCCGAAAGAATTCCAAGTATTCTATCAAAATATAGATTTTGGTGGTCATAACTGAAGGGATATGATTTATCGACCACGACTCGGTCTTTATTGTAAGAAATGCGGATTACGGATCTTAAGGCTAAAATAACATTAGAGGAGGGGTGAATAGTGTTTTGTGGATTTTCTAAATCTTTTTGAAACTTATGTAATTTAATCACCAACAAATACAATCCACGGACACGGATATAATCACAGAATCAGACACAGATGCAAATGATAGATAAAAGCAGTAAAGGAAAAAATACACCAGGATTTTATACTGGTTCGGAGTTACCCTACATCTAATCCCGAATAATTGTATGGATTTTTTTTCAAAACAATCTCCCAGATTACATCCTCGATTTCAAGGCCACGATGTACACCCTCCTGTATATGAGTCCGGGGCTAACTCTCTTGATTTACCAGGCCACAAGATCACCTAATCGATTTTCGAGGCAACGATCACACCCAATTGATTTCAAGGCTCAACGACATCTTTTACTCAACAGTTTGATTTACAAATAATCATATAACTCTAAATAGCACTGGGATCTTATGGAGAGAGTGGCAGAGAATCAAACAAGAGATAATCAAGTTTGATTCACTTGGTATTTCGACAACATATAGTTCAGAATTTTTTTGAATAAATATGAAAAATGAAGAGGAGAGAAAATGAATGAAAAAATGGTTAAAATTCATTTAGAACTTACTGGTATTTATAGAGATCAACAGCCGTATCTATTCGTGAAAGGATACGACGAGTAGACACTTCTTTTGAAAATTGAAATTTAAAAATAACGAACATCATGTTGACATGGAGGTAAGGATATGTCGACATGCTCAAGGCAAAAATTGAAGTCTTGATTTTCTTATTAAAAAGGTTTCTATAATTTGTGAAAACAACTTCTAAACTTTATAAATATGCTTGAATATAGTTTAAACATATAAAAGAGCTTAGAAAGTAATTTTTAATATATATAATCTTAATCTACAAAGTGATTTAAAAATATAAGTATATAAATATTTTAAAATAAGTATTTAAAACAAGAGATAGTTTAAAATCAAGGACAATTTTGAAATCAAAATATTAAAAATGATAAAATTTATTTTGAGGCTAAAATATTTAAAACCAAGAGAGATGTCTTTTTGAAAAGAAAGTTTTGAAAACATTTTTAAAACAAGATATATATTTTTGAAAAACATTTTTATAAGATGAGTGGATATCAAAATAGGACCACTATATGTTCCACTAGATATTGTCGTAGGTTCCATCCCACTAGGGTTCCATCCCTTTAACAGGCTCGAAGTGGATTCCATTCCACGAATAAATTTCGAATAAAGATGTCAGTGCTTTCAAGAAGTTTTAACATTAATTCTTGACTCAATACTTATCTTATACTCTTGATATCTTGATACTCATGAGTCTTCAATCTTGATATCTTCAATCTTGAATCTTTATACTGTACAATCTTTATTCTTGGCACCTGCATGGTTATATCCTGCATATGCATATATATCTAAACTATAATGTTAGTATATATATTTTATAAAAAGTCCTAACGTTGTTGTCATCAAAACCATCATCTCAAGGACTAACAATCTCCCCATTTTTGATGATGACAACCTATGTTTATAAAATATACTTCTCCTTCACTATAACTCCCCCTAAAACTAATAGCTCCCCCTTAATCTACTAACTCCCTTTTAATATATGCCTAATTATTCTATCTTATAATTCTTGTCATCAACCAAAACCATCCTAAAACCATTAAACTATAAAACTTCCCCTTAAACTAATACTAGAACAATGTATAGTAAATGGAATGTGAAAGACATTACCATAATTACATTATAATTATTCAATACATAAATATGTATAAGTATATCTTAGACAATTCAATCAACACACACATAAAATCTAATCATGTCAAACAAGTCAAACAAATCAATAAGGTCAAACAAATCAATCAAGTCAATCAAGTCAATCAAGTCAAACAAATCAATCAAGTCAATCAAGTCAAAGAAGTCAATCAAGTCAATCCTAACATATCAAACAAATCAAAAACTAATAATCCTATACTATAAGACAATACTACAAACTCCCTCTAAATAAAATACACTCGTTATGTATACATGTAGAAAAATGTAGTTTGTAATACTGTAACGCCCCACCCCGAGACCGACCTTAGTAAAGAGAATTAACGAGTAATTTCGTCTACTAAAGCAGAGAATAGGGATGGTTAAGGGCGACCACCTATAACTTTGTCTTAAACATCTACTGAATACGTCGATAAATGCACTATGATTTTTCTTTTCTATCTCAATGGATCGACATACACAGTAAATACTTAATCCAAAACTATAGGTGGCTAACGGATCTAACAGAACAAAATACAATAACTAATGTAAAGCACATCACAGAACAACAATCAACATCATTTAGATACATATACACTAATACATGTTTTGTACAGTACAATATGAATGCAATAAAGGTGGTACTCGACACACCATATACATTGAATCAGACACATCAGAGTATGCGGAAGAACAGAAATTTCTCAAGAGAAAGGAGAGATGATATCCAGCATCAACTTCAAGCAAAGACCAAAAGATGATACCTGAAACAATTTGGTATGACCCAAGTATGAATACACGGGTCAGTCTAGCTACACAAATCGGTCAATAATGGTAATATGAAGCAGAATAGACATGAAGATACTACTTCTCGAAAGAGACGAATGAATCAATAAACTCATAAGCTCCACACTTAAGTAACAAATGCTACTTAAGTGAACAAAAACCTCGAAGGAGGTAACTCAAACTCAATACTCAAATCAAACAAAAGTGCCTCGTATCATCGGCGACATCCCAAAATGTCTACACGGTTTCCATGAACCATATCTCCTCAAAAGGAGAAGCATCAATACAAACTCTCGCCAAAATGGCAAACATAAGACACTCTCAAATAGGATGATCCAAAACTCAGTTATAGATGAATCTCCAAATTCAATTATACCTCATTTCATCGGTATAAATGTATATAAATCTCAATTTCAATCTCAACTCGCCAAAATGGCAAAACCCAGAATATCCTACAAAATCCTGAAATTATCCACACTCAAAACTCAAGGAACTCGATAAGAGTTCAAGATATCATAATTGAAATCACCATATATAACATCTTATATGGCACTAGGCTATCGATGTAATAAAACATCTTAAAAAGGTGAAATCACAATAAAACAGAAAACTTCGAAAATCTGGATTTGCCAAATCTTCGATTGTAATGCCTAAGAAATGTTGCGCATGCAAAACTCAGATGGCCGAAGCCTCAGACAAGGTCGCTAACACCTCCCAAAGCAGTTCGTCCTTATGACAAGTTCGCTAACACCTCTCCAAGCCATTTTGTCAGCTCTAATAAGGTCGCCAACACCTTCCAAAGCAGTTCGTCCTCATGACAAGGTCGCTAACACCTCTCAAAGCAGTTATGTTAGGTAAACATCGTGAATGTGTCAGAAAATGACGGACAGGAACCCCAAAAGTGTTAACGTGTGTCCCATACCACACATTCACACTTAGCGGTTTACTTCCTGTTAGTCGATGCCACACTAAAAACATCATAAAACTCAGAAAACTATATCTCGCCTAGTCTCATTGGCGAGTGATAAAGAGATACCATACTTGTCTCATCTCATCGACAAGTATTAAATGGCATCGTAACTTGTCTCATCTCATTGACAAGTGAAAACATCATGATGGTTCCTCATAAACCATAAATCTCAAAATATGAAATCATAAACTCAAGACCGGCCTTATAACATTAGCAAGTAAATAAAACATTGTGATGGATCTCATCGACCATACTCCTATATAAGAGATCTCAAATCATAATATTTGCCAAATATTGGTAATCTTAGATAATTCCAATAAATAGAAATTATAAAACTCAAAATACGCCATAAAATGGAAAAACATCTCAGAATCAATATTCTCAAATAGCTTCGATCGTACAAGTCCGAATTAACTGAAATAGTTAACGCACATGTCCCATACCACGTGTTTTACTAAATCTTTTAATTCTCTTTCTCATACGTTCGAATAGTATAAAAGTAATTAAAATAAATAAAATTAATTATTTTACTTGAGAAAACGGGGTTATAAAACAAATTTTAGAAATTTATCTAAAAGATTTTGAGAGAAAACATATCATTAAAAAGGATTTTAATAATTTTTAAAAGCCTTAAAAATAAAGAATAATTGTTTAAAAAACTCTAAAAATGTATAAAAACATTCATTACTCCAACCATGATGTTAGAAGATTTTCTGGAATTTATTCGGATTTTTAAAAATCAAGAAAACATCAATTTGCAATTTAATCGGCTTAAACCAATATTCAAATTTAAATCGAATTCAAATTAATTTAAATTCAAATATCATCCCAACTTGATTAGTCCATTCCTGGGCAAAATATTGACTATTAGCGTCAAATTTCATAATAAAAAAAATTGCAAAAGAATGCATATGAAATTGTTGAAATCGGACAAATATATAAATATTGTGGCTGTCAATGACAGGCCAGCAGTAAAAACATCAATTTTCCACCATGTAAACAACAAAATTATACAAAATTTAAAGCATAAAAGTTGTATCATATCTCCTAAGAATTTCATAACATCTTGAATTTCAAGATTTTGATCAGTAGCGTGAAAGTTATGATCGAAATACTACCCAAAAAAAATTATGTGCACTGACTATCAATACAGGCCAACAATGAAAAAATCAATTTTTCACTATGTAGACTTCAAAATCATTCAAAAATGAAAACATCAAATTTGTGGCATATTTCACAAACATCTAAAATTTCTAAATTCCGATTAGAAACAAGGAAGTTATGATGAAATTACTAAGAAAAAAACATCAAACTCAGCCTAAACTTATGCATTTACAGGACAGCGACAAACAATTGCAATTTTAGTATAGATAACATCGTAATTAGGCAAAATAAATAAAAGGAAAGTTGTAGCTTAGTTTTTATGCTTTCCGGAATGACCAAAATCATCAAAATCGGTCAAATTCGATTCAGCTTCAATGACAGAATAAATATTGGTTTTGCTCTCGGGTTTGCAGTTGAAAAATTAGATTTTGGCATAGCTAACATCAAAATTACAGAAAACTCAAAAAAAGAAAATTGAATCACATGAATTAAGCTTTCCGGAACATCCAAAATTATTAAAATCGGTTAAGAAATACAAAAGTTATGGCAAAATTTGTTTCAGCATAAATCTCAAACAAATTTTACAGAGATGATTTTCATATATTTTCCTTTTTCTTTTGCCAAGTTCTCACAAGATTACATTTCAGCTAGCAAATTTGTGAGCTTGCACTCAACTGATGTTTTAGCAAAGTTTTTAGGTGCATGAAATGATCTTTGGCTGAGAAATGGAGCTCTAGGCACCTGTATTTGTTGGAAGAAGAACATGCAACATGAAAAAAAACATTACAGACAAATTCGTCTCTCAATTCAAGAAGTTTTGATGAAATAACTTAGTATTGGATGGAGATTACCTTCTCTATTCTTGTCTTAATGGATTAACTTCTTGAGTTAGCAGCAAATTAGGTGAAATTTGATTTTTAATTTAAGGAAGCCATTGATTTTTTTTTTTGTTATTTACTGTAAGTATTGTTTTGAGAAGAAGGAACAAAATGGAAATTACGTACTGTAAGTTTTCGCAAGCCAGAAGCCTCTAGATCTAGGTTAATGGATCCTCTTATCCATCCAATTAGGTCCAAATGTGAATATACTTAATGAAAATTGAGTTATGTACATGTTTTTCTCATTATACCACAAAATACACATATTTTCTCATTTTTAAGTCAAATAAAATGCGTACGTCTTATTGTATTGAATTAAAATAGTTATTGTAACAAAATGAATTTATTTTAACAATAAAAAGTTATTATTATTATTTCTATAAATAAAACCATATTTTTGACAATATTTTATAATATACACAATTTAGTGTAAAAACACCATTTTAAAAGCATAATCTGTTCAAAATTTATTCTCTTGTCAAACAAATTGCGATAAATAATTCTAACACTTTAAAACCATCAAAATACTATTTTCAAACAATTTTCATCGTCTATTTTAATAAAAGATATGTTTTCTTCATAATTCTCCTTTTATATTCAATAAAAGGCTAATATTGGCAATAATTACGAATATTATCACATTAGTTTAAATAAAATATAGTAATTGATTATTTTCACTCTAAATATTCAAAATAAAGCTTTTAAAACTTTATTTCCATTAATTTGGATTTATTTCAATAATTAAATGTTGAAATACATCACTTGGTAAATTTATTAACGCAAATTTACCTAAATTCTAATATTTTCATTTTATTTAAACCAAATACTTATCCAGTCAATATTTAACCCCATATTCATTCCCAAATAAACAAATAAAGTTCCAAACTTTATTTTTGTCATTTTATCCATGGAATTCACTGTTTATTCCATATAAACAATATAAAATTTCTAATTATATTTTAATTTACAATATTAAATTATAACTTCCGTTATAATTTAATATATACAGGTAATCTCCAAACCAGGGTTGTTACAGGCTCTCCCCTTAACAAAATTGCGTCCTTGCAATTTCTAAAAAAGAGTTTGTATTCAACACATTTATTTCATCATTCAAAGAAAGAATAGACAAGCATGAGGTCAAAATTCCTCACTCTCTACTCAATACGTAAGAAGACCAAGATGAAATTGCTCAATAAACTCTATGATTACCTGAATAAATAAGTCGGGATTAGAGGACTATGGAATATCTTTGAGCGACACTTCATGACTTCGAAGGCATCTCACTTTCGAAACAAAACATAACGACGTGCTACTCAAAAATCTATCGAATGAGATTGATTTCACAAAAGTTTCTCGAAATAGATTTGGGATTTTAACATCGCTTTATCCTAATTCTGACAACAAGCTGATGACTTCTCGTATGTTACCATGGAAGCAGCCATACTATACTAAGATAACTACAATTGAGGTAAGAAAACCCAATGAGAGGTGGTTACTTCAAACACACATAACTCAAACGACCGCCAAACGCAAGTCGTTAGATCATTGCACTAAGGCAAGACAATCACGAGGAACAAAATAGATATAAATCTTAATTTACAATCAAAATTTATTAGAGTTCGAAATTCATTATCTTCAAAACCATAATCTAAATTTTTGTTTACATTCAAACTTCTCAAAGTTATAAACCTCATTGCTTTCAAATTCCAAACCTCATTTTTCAACACTTGGAAAATTTTCCAAACTCTTTCCTATAGTACTTAAGAAGTATTATAAAGATTCAAATTCCTCTTGCTACAAATTAAATTTCCAAAAGAATTTTATAAATTCCACCCAATATATTCTCAAAGAAAAATTTAAATCTCATCACTCTTTGTTTTCTAAACCACCAAAAGTTTTGTAAACAAGCTTCAAATTTATAACATATAATTTTGATATTATATTAAAATATCCAATAGACGTTTTAAAAATTTTGAAACCCAAAACATAGTTTAGCTAGTAATTAACATTTTTTTTGAACAATAATTATATTTACATTTAATTTTATGAATTCAAAACAATATAGTGGCATTACCTCGCCATCGGTTTATAGTGAAGGACTCTATCCGTTTGCTGTAGAGTTGACGAAGTAATCAAAACTGTCTCGTCACTTAATTAACCATCACTATGGTTCAATGGCTGCATATACCATTCAAAAATAAATTTAATATATAATCTCAAAATACTATTTTCAAAATCTCAATTTTTAAAACACAAAACATTGTGTCTGATTGCCTCATCATAGCATTTAGGAGATTCCTATCGATAATGTTGATCAGGCCTATCGACTAGAAATCTTAACTACTCAATGGATAACCCAACCCTCTCAAATTATTTCTATGAAAGAATACTATTCATATAAATATATTCTCAAAACATTCTTTGATTTTTTTTAAATATCTCAAAACTCCAATTTTGCTTTTTAAAACTCATATATAGAGCTTCAAAAGCTCAAACCAAAGAACATTAAGAGAATGCATCGAGATTTTCCCAGAATACTCGATTCTCAAAATCATCAAAAGGAGATAGAGTGTTCGTCAATCTTATGATGTCGCGAGCCACTCCCAAAAAAATCAGCAAGATACAGGATAAGCAAGATATGCTTCTCGAAGGAGAAGAAGCATACATTCCACGAATCACTACTTCAAACGGAGTAATGCTAAAGGATAACATTGATTGAGTATCTGAAAAGAACACTCAAACAAAGTAGAATGACAAACTCAATCAAACTCGAATAATCTAGAAACTCACCTCATTCCTTAGTGGATATCCTCGTGGAAGGATAACTGAAGAGCTAAGAGCTAGGAATAAGGTTACCTCAACACTCGGTTGCCTGATTGGATGTCAAATCTAAACGGACTCACAAAACTCAACAACGTCACCTTGACTGGAATTCGAGATATATCATCAACATCTCGATGCCCAAGAGTGAATACAGAAACTTCAGAATCATCATTAACATTCCAACGTGATAGAAATAATAACCTAATCAAATTAGGATGCCTAAATAAATACAGGATCCTATAACAACAAAAGGATCGGACTTAACATCAAATAAGTCAGTCCATCTAAAATCAGATACATCTCAAGATTGTGAGTAACAAACAAATACTCACAAAAGCAACGTTAAATAAAAATCTTAGAATGCCCACAACGAGCCAATCATTGTGGATCCCTTTAATAGGATTCACAACTCTCAAAGAAATGCAACAAGAATGCTCAAAGAAATCAATCAGCTCCATCGATACGAACTCACTCGTATCGGCAAAAAAAAGAATAGAATAATCCCAAATAAGATTACTCATAGGATAAGATAACATCAAACTCAATTATGGAATACTACGGAATACAATTTATATTCCTAGACATATTCCATCTTAACATATCCCAAAACTCGAAAAAGAATCAAAGCACGATTCGAAAACAAGCTTGAACAAAGGACAATGATTCACTCGTATTGTACTTCGACATATCGTGATATACATACTGTTCTGTGTTTATTCTACTTTGTACTGACCACAGCTCTGATACCAAGCTGTAATGCCCCACCTCGAGACCCACCTTATTAAAGAGAATTAACGAGTAATTCTGTATACTAAAGCGGAGAATAGGGCTGGTTAAGCGCGACCATCTATAATTTTGTCTTAAACATCTACTAAATACGTCGATAAATGCATTATGATTTTTCTTTTCTATCTCAATGGATCGACATACACAGTAAATGCTTAATCCAAAACTACAGATGGCTAACGGATCTATCAGAACAAAATACAATAACTAATGTAAAGCACATCATAGAACAGTAATCAACATCATATATATACATATACACTGATACATGTTTAGTACAATACAATATGAATACAATAAAGGTGGTACTCGACCACACCATATACATTGAATCAGACACATCAGAGTATGCAAAAGAACAGAAATTGATCAAGAGAAAGGAGAGCTGATATCCAACATCAATTTCAAGCAAAGACCAATAGATGATACCTGAAACAACTCGGTCTGACCCGAGTATGAATACACGGGTTAGTCTAGCTACACAAATCGGTCAATAATGGTAATATGAAGCAGAATAGACATGAAGATGCTTCTTTTCGAAAGATACAAGTGAATCAATAAACCCATAAGCTCAACACTTAGGTAACAAATGCTACTTAAGTGAACAAATACCTCGAAGGAGCTAACTCAAACTCAATACTCAAATCAAACACAAGTGCCTCATATCATCGGCGACATCCCAAAATGTCTACATAGTTTCCATGAACCATATCTCCTCAAAAGGAGAAACATCAACACAAACTCTCGCCAAAATGGCAAACATAAGACATTCTCAAATAGGATGATCCAAAACTCAATTATAGATGAATCTCCAAATTCAATTATACATCATCTCATCAGTATAAATGTATACAAATCTCAATCTCAATCTCCACTCGCCAAAATGGCAAAACCCAGAATATCCTATAAAATCCTAAAATTATCCAAACTCATAACTCAAGGAACTCGATAAGAGTTCAAGATATCATAATTGAAATCACCATATATGACATCTCATATAGCACTAGGCTATCGATGTAATAAAACATCTTAAAAAGGTGAAATCACAATAAAACAGAAAACTTCGAAAATCCGGATTGGCCAAATCCCCGATTGTAATGCCGAAGCAATGCTGCATGTGCAAAACTCAGATGGCTGAAGCCTCAGACAAGGTCGCTAACACCTCCCAAAGTAGTTCGTCCTCATGAAAAGGTCGCTAACACCTCTCCAAGCCATTTTTCAGCTCTAACAAGGCCGCTAACACCTTCCAAAGCAGTTCGTCCTCATGACAATGTCGCAACACCTCTCAAAGCAGTTCTATTAGGTAAACATCGTGAATGTGTCACAAACTCATGGATAGAAAACTGAAAAGTGTTAACGCGTGTCCCATACCACACATTCGCACTTAGCGGTTTACTACCGGTTAGTCGATGCCACACTACAAACGTCATAAAACTCAGAAAGTTATATATCGCCTAGTCTCATTAGCGAGTGATAAAGAGACACCATACTTGTCTCATCTCATCGATAAGTATCAAATGGCATCGTAACTTATCTCATCTCATCGACAAGTAAAAACATCATGATGGTTCCTCATAAACCATAAATCTCAAAATATGAAATCATAAACTTAAGACTTGCCTTATATCATTGGCAAGTAAATAAAACATCGTGATGGATCTCATCGACCATACTCCTATATAAGAGATCTCAAACCATAATATTTGCCAAATATTGGTCATCATAGATAATTCCAATAAATAGAGATTATAAAACTCAAAATATGCCATAAAATGGCAAAACATCTCAGAATCAATATTCTCAAATAGCTTCGATCGTACAAGTCCGAAATTAACCGAAACAGTAAACGCACATGTCCCATACCACGCGTTTTACTAAATAGTTTAATTTTCTTTCTCATACGTTCGAATAGTATAAAAGTAATTAAAATAAATAAATTAATTATAAAAGATTTTACTTGAGAAAAACGGGGTTATAAATCAAATTTTAGAAATTTATCTAAAAGATTTTGAGAGAAAACACATCATTAAAAAGGATTGTAATAATTTTTAAAAGCCTTAAAAACAAAGAATAATTGTTTAAAACCTTTAAAAATGTATAAAAACATTCATTACTCCAACCATGATGTTAGAAGATTTTCTGGAATTCATTCGGATTTTAAAAATCAAGAAAAAATCAATTTGCAATTTAATCGGCTTAAACCGATATTCAAATTTAAATCGAATTCAAATTAATTTAGATTCAAATCTCATCCTAACTTGATTAGTCCATTGCTGGACAAAATGATCAAATATTAGCATTAAATTTTATTAATTTTTTTTTGCAAAAGAATGCATATGAAATTGTCGAAATCGGACAAATATATAAATATTGTGGCTGTCAATGATAGGCCAGCAGTAAAAACTTCAATTTTCCATCACGTAAACAACAAAATCATACAAAATTTAAAACACAAAAGTTTTAGCATATTTCCTAAGGATTTGAAAACATCTTGAATTTTAAGATTCCGATCAGTAACGTGAAAGTTATGATCATAATACTACCCAAAAAAAAATTATGTGCACTGGCTATCAACACAGGTTAGCGATAAAAAAAATCAATTTTTCACTATGTAGACTTCAAAATCATACAAAATTAAAAACATAAAAGTTATGTAATATTTCAAAAGAATTTCGAAACATCTAAAATTTCTAAATTCTAATTTGAAACAAGAAAGTTATGATGAAATTACTAAAAAAAAATCAAACTCAGCCTGAACTTATGCATTAACAGGATAGCGACAAACAATTACAATTTTAGCATAGATAACATAGAAATCAGACAAAATGAATAAAACAAAAGTTGTATCTTAGTTTCTAAGTTTTCCGGAATGACCAAGATCATCAAAATCCGTTAAGAAACAAAGTAGTTATGGTCAAATTCGTTTCAGCTTCAATGACGGAGCAAATATTGGTTTTGCTCTCGAGTTTGCCGTAGAAAACTTAGATTTTGACATAGCTAACATCAAAACTACATAAAACACAAAACATGAAAATTATAGCACATGAATTAATCTTTCCGTAACATTCAAAATTATCAATATCGGTTAAGAAATGCAAAAGTTTTGGAAAAATTTGTTTCAGCTTAAATCTCAAACAAATTTTTACAGAGATGATTTTCATATATTTTTCTTTTTCTTTTGCCAAGTTCTCACAAGATTATCAATTCAGCTAGAAAATTTGTGAGCTTGCACTCACCTGACATTTTAGCAAATTTTTTAGATGCAAGCAATGATCTTTGGCAGAGAAATGGAGCTCTAGGCACCTGTATTTGCTGGAAGAAGAACATGCAACATGAAACAAAACATTACAGACAAATTCGTCTCTCAATTCAAGAATTATTGATGAAATATCTTAGTATTGGATGGAGATTACCTTCTATATTCTTGTCTTAATGGATTAACTTTCTGAGTTAACAGTAAATTAGGTGAAAATTGATTTTAATTTGAGGAAGCCATTGAATTTTTTTTGTTATTTACTGTAAGTGTTGTTTTGAGAAGAAGGAACAAAATGGAAACTACGTACAATAAGTTTTCACAAGCCAGAAGCCTCTAGATCTAGGCTAATGGATCCTCTTATCTATCCAATTAGGTCCAAATGTGAATATACTTAATGAAAATTGAGTTATGTACATGTTTTTCTCATTATACTACAAAATACACATATTTTCTCATTTTTAAGTCAAATAAAATGCATACATTTTATTATATTGAATTAAAATAGTTATTGTAACAAAATAATTTTTTTTAACAATAAAAAGTTATTATTATTCTTATTTTTATAAATAAAACCATATATTTGACAATATTTTACAATATACACAACTTAGGGTAAAAACACCATTTTAAAAGCATAATTTGTCCAAAATTTATTCTCTTGTCAAACAAATTGCAATAAATAATTCTAACACTTTTAAACCATCAAAATAATATTTTCAAACAATTTTCATCTTTATTTTAATAAAGGATATGTTTTCTTCATAATTCTCCTTTTATATTCAATAAAAGGCTAATATTGGCAATAATTACGAATATTATCATATTAGCTCAAATAAAATATAGTAGTTGATTACTTTCACTCTAAATATTCAAAATAAATTTTTTAAAACTTCATTTCCATCAATTTGGATTTATTTCAAGAATTAAATGTTGAAATACATCACTTGGTAAATTTATTAACTCAAATTTACCTAAATTCCAATATATTCATTTTATTTAAACCAAATACTTATCTAGTCAATATTTAACCCCATATTCATTCCCAAATAAACAAAATAAAGTTCCAAACTTTATTTTTCACATTTTATCCATGGAATTCACTGTTTATTCCATATAAACAATCTAAAATTTCCAATTCTAATTTAATTTACAATATTAAATTATAACTTCCGTTATAATTTAATATATACAGGTAACCTTCAAACCGGGGTTGTTACAAATACAGTATGAACTATATGACATATGCAATGTAGCATGAGATGATATGCAAAATGAAGTGCAACTTGTGATGCAAATGATTATGATATTTCATGCATTGTAATTTATGATGTAATATGCAATGAAATGTGATATGAAATAGGATGCATAATGATATGTAATATGAAACAAAATGATAGCGAAGTAAAAATAATAATAATAATAATAATAATAATATGCAGAATGATATGATGATATATATATACTACGGCAAGAGATATCCTGATTATAAGATAAACATGAGTGATAAGTAATATCTAATTGACAAGCATATATATATATATATATATATATATATATATATATATGTATATATCTGTGTGTGTTTGTGTATGTTTATGTATATGTATGTATGTATGTATGTGTATGTATGTATATGTATATATATGTATGTATACATATATCAAATAATTTATTAGAACTCGCTTCAACCAAACAAAGGTAATACACACCAATTACTAAACTTAGGCCAAGGTAACTAATGAATGAGACTAAAAGAGTAGTAATGACAAGAGTTTAAAGGTAAGTAATGGTACTAAAACTATAATATATTCATGAAAGGTAGTAATCAAACTCAATATCAAAATCAAATTGCTAAGAAATATGAATTCAAACTATATATATGATCAAATATGGTTTTTATAAAAATTAAAACTCTCCTTATTTAATTTCTTTAAAATAATTTTTTTAAGAATCTAAACTTCTACATTTATAAAATACTTAACTTTATAATTAAAACCTATATATTAAATTATAATTGATTAAAATATTTAGAAACATGTTTAGACACTTCTTAATTAAAATATATCATAATAAAATATAAATAACAAAGATTGAAAAACTAAAATAAACATGTGTTATATTAAGGCCTCTTAAATTAAATTTTTTTGTTAATTATAAAAATATATTAAAATATGAAATTAATCAAAAATATTCTAATATAAGTTAGAAATAATTCTAACAAGAATAGAGAAAAATACTAAATTTACATATCGTTTTTTATATAGTTTAATGTTTCAAATAGAAAAGACAGCTTTTATAGAATGCTATAAAAAGTTTTTGCAGTGAAATATATGCAAAACATTATAAGCAAAAACTGCAGCATTTGATTAATGTTTCAAATAGAAAAGACAGCTTTTATAGAATGCTATAAAAAGTTTTTGCAGTGAAATATATACAAAACATTATAAGCAAAAACTGCAGCATTTATCAAATGCTGCAAAAAATTTCTAAAACACTACAATGTTTCAAAGCACAAAAATGCTATAAAAACGTATTTGCAGCATAACAGAAGCAAAGATGGCATTTCAGAAATGCTATCTAAGGTTCTGGGCTTGTTCATATCGTGAGTTTGTACTAATTTTATGACTAGATTTTGACATGTAAATAATTGATTTGACCCAATTTTTTTATAGTGCTTAATATAACTAAAGTACTTAAAAAATACAAAAAAATGATAAAAAAACATGTGTAAAGATACTTGCCACTATGCATGTAAAAACATTTTTATTAAAGAACAAGTGTAATGATATGCGTCATTTTGCATGTATATCACTATCTATTTGTATGACAAGTGTCATGTGATGTGGCGCTATCTTATTAATTGAAGAAATATATTAATAGAGCCTTATTCTAACATTCTAAATTCATTCTTAATAATTTCTTAAAGCATAAAATTGGTATCTTAAAAGAAATAGAGTACGAGAAGTAAAAACAACATTAGAAAAGTTGAAATCACGAATGAAGTAATGTTTTTCTATTTAGTATAGCTGCAATAAATTAGTAGTAAGATTTTGTTTGAAAGGAAATAGATTTTAAAAGACTTTTAAAAATATTAATCTGATATATCGATATGTATAATATAGTGTGTCGATATATGGACCAAAATATCAAAACTCATAAAAGAGATAAATTTCTATACCTAACTAAATGCATAAGTATATATTCCTAAATGCAACAATAAAGATGAAATAATAGTAAAGCATACCACCTTTTGTACTCCTCCATCTTTCTAACTTTGTTGTTCTTCCATTGTCGTGAACCACACATTTATATCTTTTCGAATTTGATGATGAGAGCTGCTTTATTGTGACGGGCTTGTTTTTCTAATCATCGTAGTATATTCATTTGCTGAATTTGAAGACCGTATGAGAAAGATACAAATGATTTAGTAGATTGACCAACTTGGTGATAAATCTTTGAATTCGAATTTTGAATGAGTGGACACTTCAACCACTATAAATAGACCCAAGAGTCACCATTTCTCATAAAAGTTTATCTACTTCTTCTTCCTGTTTTTCTACTTACCATCAAACTTTTAGAAGACATATCTCCTTCGTTTCTTAACGGAATCGGATGAAACCAGCGGCAATTCAAAGAGGAAGGCAAAGACCACAATCTAATAATAGTTTGGTGACAAATTTGGATGGTATTGCGGTGCAACAGGCTAAACAGTAGGAGAAATGAAGGAAATCCTGTACGTATTTTTCAGTTTTGGATAACCAACTTCAAACTGTCATATCTCACTCAATTTAGATCAGAATTTGATGATCGACCCATCAAAACAATCATGAGAACAACAAACAAAGTTTGGAAAAGGAATTGTACAAAATACTCAAATCTCTGGATGCAATGTGAAGAATACCATTGACAATTTTGCTTTCATTTTCCTCTTTGTTCACCAAAACTTCACTTGACCATAACTTGGTCACTTCTTAATGGATTCGTATGAAAGTAGTGGCATTATAAAGCAGACGGAGAGAAGTATAGTATCAAATCAAGTTGTAGATGAGAATCAAAAGTTTTGTATTGATCTGGTACCCATTTCATTATCGATTTCCATTATATATCCATTTGTTCTTCTTGATCGACGAATGATTATCTGGTATCTTTTAACCAATGGTCGTTAGACATAACTCTTCTCCTGCAAAATAATATAACTTTTTAAAGAATGAAGTTACTTTTCAAAATAACTAAATATAGTTTTAAACAACAATATCATGATGACTCTGTGACATATTCATACGAAAATAGTGTCAATAATTTTATCAAAAAATTTGCTATTTAAAATTTTTTAAAAATTAGATTATGAAAATTTTGAAAACCTTGGTCTGATACTAAATGTAAGAAATGCAGATTACGGATCTTAAGGCTAGAATAACACTAGATGAGGGGTGAATAGTGTTTTGTGGATTTCCTAAATCTTTTTGAAACTTATGTAATTTAATCACCAACAAATGCAATAGACAGACACATATATAATCACAGAATCAGATTTAGATGCAAATAATAAATAAAAGTAGTAAAGGAAAGAACACATCAGGATTTTATATTAGTTCGGATTTACCCTACATCCAGTCCCGCACAATTGTGTGGATTTCTTTTCAAAATAATCTTCTAGATTACACCCTCGATTTCAAGGCCACGATGTACACCCTCTTGTATTCGATTTCGGGGCAAACTCTCTTGATTTACCAGGCTACAGGATCACCTAATCGATTTTCGGGGCAACGATCACACCCAATTGATTTCAAGGCTCAACTGCACTTTTTACTCAATAGTTTGATTTAAAAATAATCCTATAACTCTGAATAGGACTGGGATCTTATGAAGAGAGTGGCAGAGAATCAAATAAGAGATAATCAAGTTTGATTCACTTGGTATTTTGACAGAATATAGTTTAGGATTCTTTTGAATAAATATGGAAGATGAAGAGGAGAGAAAATAAATGAAAAAATGGCTAAAATTCGTTAAGAACTTACTGGTATTTATAGAGATCAACAACCATATCTATTCGTGAAAGGATACGACGAATAAACACTTCTTTTGAAAATTGAAATTCGAAAATAACAGACACCATGTCGACATGGGAGGTAGCGGTATGTCGATATGCTCCAAGCAAAAATTTATTTTTTTTAATTTTCTTATTAAAAAAGTTTCTATAATTTGTCAAAACAATTTCTAAACTTTGTAAATACACTTGGATGTAGTTTAAACATATAAATGAGTTTAGAAAGTAATTTTTAATATATATAATCTTAATCCACAAAGTGATTTAAAAATGTAAGCATATAAATATTTTAAAGCTAAGTATTTAAAACAAGAGATAGTTTAAAATCAAGGACAATTTTGAAATCAAAATATTAAAAATGATAAAAATTGTTTTGAGGCTAAAATATTTAAAACCAAAATAGTTGTCTTTTTGGAAAGAAAGTTTTGAAAATGTTTTTAAAAACAAGAGATATATTTTTGAAAAACATTTTTATAAGATTAGTGGATATCAAAATAGGACCACTATATGTTCCACTAGATATTGCCGTGGGTTCCATCCCACTAGGGTTCTATCCCTTTAAGAGGCTCGAAGTGGATTCCATTCCACGAATAAATTTCAAATAAAGATGTCAGTGCTTTCAATAAGTTTTAACATAATTCTAGACTCAATACTTATCATGTACTCTTGAAATCTTGAACTCTTGATATCTTGATACTCATGAGTCTTCAATCTTGATATCTTCAATCTTGAATCTTTATATTGTACAGTCTTCATATACATATATATCTAAACTATAATGTTAGTATTTATATTTCATAACAAGTCCTAAGGTTGTTGTCATCAAAACCATCATCTCAAGGACTAACATTTATGAGTAAGACTAATGCAGTTGGAACTAAATGAGCTTCGTTGATAAGATAGTGTCATAAACATCCATTGTTGAAAATAGTGCAATAAATTCGATATTCAACACGTTCAAGTCAATACGGATTTACTCACAAAAATATTGCTTGATAAGTCCTAATGTTTAATACATATGTATTGAAACAAAAATTCTAAATAACGATTTAGAGTAAGCTGTTTACACATATTAACCAAAAATGTCTCAAAGTCAGTGGGAGCGATATTAAGTTTGTGAGCCTTTGGATATGATCCAAGAAATGATACTAACATAGTATTTTATAAGAATCAAGATTGAATAAGTATTTTGATAGAAATATCAAATAGTTTGATTTTCAATCAAAGTGCAGAGGAAGATTGTGTTCATAAGAAAAAAACGTTTAAAGGTACATTGATATTTCTAAACTATAAGTAAACAACACATTGTTGATTTTAACGATGTACTTGTGTTCAAATCAACCTTAGTTGTTTTAATACGCAACATTGATTTAATAAACGATGTCTTTTATAGTAAGTATAAAATATGTCGGGATTGTCCCAAATGATATGCAAGGACACCTTATTAAAATGTTTAATATGGAACATGTAAGGTTGATTCCTTTGCATTAGCAAAAGAAATTATCATACATGTTATGCTATCTATGATATCATGATTTGTTTATATATTTGATACATGAATCAAATATCAAATGCAAATTGATATCACTAAATGGTTCTTTGAAGTTTTCTTGTGTATTTATAAAATATTAGATAATTGTTTATAGAAACAAAAACTCCTTCTGAAGGAGTGTTCGAACTCAAACTTCATAAGTCATACTGAGTTATGTCAAAATAAATTCAAGTTAAGAATCTTTAAGTTAGAAATGTTCCCAAAAAAACTGTGGCTTATTAAATGAAAAATGGCTACGTACATCGCCTTGAATATTGCCGCAATAAAAAAATGTATATAAAACTATAAGTGCACAAATTTACAAATGAGCCGATTCTAAATGTTGAGAATCTCATAACGTTGTTAAATGATAACAGTGTTGCGATATGGTTCGTAATGGTACTTAGAGCTCATTAGAGGTCGAGAGACATACTCCGAAATGTTGCACGTTGTAAAACAATTTATCACCATCGGAGAAAGTTGATTAACAGAGTAGATAATTGAAACATAAAAGCATACCCATTCATAAAGGGACTGACCCAATTGGTTTTTAGAAACTGATTGAAGAAGTTGGAATAAGATTCCATAATTGGCCTCAAGTGCAGGTGGTAGTTGATAGAGTTAGGGGTATGCCCTAGGGGAAATTATGTAATTTGTCGCATATGTCCAACTTGTTGAACAATCTTTTTCATAATAAAGGTGATTATTTCTATTATATAATTGATATAACGTGGTTATATTAATTAGTTAATTTAGTTAAAAGTATATTTAATAGAAAATCCATAAATGTCATATTTTGTGATAGCAGTTAAAAACTATTGTAAGCGTGAGTAATTTATCACAATGAAACAAATATACCATTTTAAATATTCATAGTCAAAAAGCATCGAGATTAGATGTCGATGTATCCGCTGAGACTAGAGTATGTAACACTCTCCAAATGTTAGGCAGTTCATTACTCATGACTGCTGGGGGCACCTAGGGGTTACGTATTGATAGTTATTGGATAACTATGGAACGACTCATTCAATAGTTTTTTGTTGGTTAATATTACTAAGGTCAAACAAAAAATATCGATGCGACTGATTTACACGGTTCTCTCGACTTGATAATACCATGGATCTTCAACATGAAAGCTTCATTTTGATTATAGTCAAATCATGGCATGACTTTCCATCGAGTGACTATAGCTAGGTCGAGTAGAAGTATTGGAAGTGAAGCACTATTCAAGAGAGGATTCATCTCCTCGGTTATATGGGGTTAGTATCATGGTCAATTCAAGTCAGCTTAAAGTTAAAGTCTTGGCCCAGAGCATTTCGGTTAATAATAATTGTTTTTATTGAACTAAAGACTTTATGTTTGGACTATGAAGTTAAATGTGGATGATATTGGAATTTTGACCATTACCAAATTCCATAAATCCAAAGTGAGATAGTTTTGGCAAAAAGAATTGGTGTAAATAATAGCCCCTATTATGTACCGCTTATAATAAGTAAAATTGGGTTTTACCGAAAGATGTGTAAGTTAACGGTGAATTCAGCCAAAATGTCACACCACCTACTAAGTGACGTGTGAACGTTAATATTTGAATTGTTCAATATTAATCGCTGACTAAATTTATACCTTCGAGTCGCACAACCGAAATGATGAATGTTCTAAATGAACCACATGATTTAATTAATTTATAATCATTGTAAATTAATTAATATTTATTTAATTACTAAATTTTTATTTAATTTGTTTGAATGCCCTTAGCATTTAGTAAAGTGCGTATATATATGAGTTATAAACGCGCATATTGATATATGATAACTTTAGAGTGTTTGAATTTGATTTAAATATGATAGTTACTAAAAGGAGGGCTTTAAATAAATTAGTTAGTATTTCTGAAATATTAATTATTGAAATTTTATTTCAATTTATTTGAACAACATTAGCATTTAATGATGTGCGTCCATAAAAGTTATAAACACACGCACATTTGAATTGATTTAAATGGCATTAATGCTAATGAGATTTTAGAAACTTTTGAGGGTCCATGTGGCACCATCTATGGCTAGCCAATCATGTAGAAGAGAAAGATGATATGATTAACATTTATAAAGGAATTAATAGGGGAAAGTTTTAAGGAATGATAGGAAAGGTTTCTATCATTCCTTTAAAACACATCTCGGTTTATTTTCTTATAAGAATGATTTTTATTTCCTGTCATAATCATCCCTCTTGCTAATCTATCAGAGAATTTCAAATTTCATGGCTTCCTAACCTCTAAATTTTCAAAATAAAATATTAAACAAAATTAATAACAAAAGGTGGTTCTAATCTCTTAATTCTTGCAATATTCGAAGATTGGTTTATGGAATCTAAGAGCCTTTGATTCATAGTTCAAGGTACATTCTCTTGGCAACATTTCAAGGTGATAATTCTAATTTCATATATTCATCATTCAATTAGTTTATGTAATTTAGATCCATCTCCTTTTTCATCTCATTTGTGTATTTGTTTATTTAGTGAAATGGATTAGACCCCTTTTGTTCCATCTTAATTAATTACATATGTTCACTATGTTATTTTAATTTTAATATGTTTTATGATATGTTTTGATTATTTTCTAATTCATGTTGTCATTATTAGATCTACATTATATGATCTCGTATTTAATTATTTTTCATATTGCTTAATTGTTTACATCTGAAACCTTTGCAACATATACAAATGTGCCCAATTTGTCCTATCTTTTTCGTTGTTGTTTCAAGTTTGTTATTTAAAAAACCACCTTTTGATTAAAATCTATGTTTTTATTAATGAAATATTTCTGTTATTGATTTAAATAGACATACATCTTTTTAAAGTTGCAAAAAAAAGTTCTCTTTATAAACATAACAGGATTTATTGCAAAATATCAAAAACCCTTGTATTTCCTTTTAATATTAAAGTTAGGCTTTAGTTGTTACTTTATATTGGAACATATACTAAATTATAAATTTTAACATAAAGATATATTAAGTTTAAAACATTATTTACAATGATTTTTTTATGCGTATACACACATAAATTTATGTGTGTGTGTGTATACACATACATATATATAATTTGATTGAATTTATATGGTGGACTTTTATGTAAAATCATAATTTATTAATCTTAAAAACTTTTAGTTTTGAAACTAGGTTCAAAATTGCTGAACTTTTGGAGTTATAAAAGTGACTTTTAATTTTATCTCATTATATGTATATCTATATTGTATATAAATGTAAGTATATGTATGTTTATGTATTTTAAATAATACTATGGACAATAAAGACACATATGTAGGAAATATCATTTCTATACTTTATTAGATTTATTGCACTTACATCACAGTACAGTATATTTGGATAATGGTTATGTTTTATGCCATGAATAAATTGCCAATTAATATCATTTAATGACCTAATCAATTTAATTAGAGAGAGAAAATGGAAGGTTCTCTCTTCAAATAATGTTTTATTATACTCTCAATTAATTACCTGTTTTAGGGATAGAAACGAATGGTTTCCTTTCCTAAGTTAACTCTTATAAACAATTGTTGAGTGTATTTGATGCACTATACATTTAAATTAAATTAATTTTAAACTTCCTTTTAACCAACTTTAAATAAAATAAGACTTTATTTAAGTTTTGTAGATTGGATCTAATATACATTTAGACTTCAAAGGCTCTTTAATGATCCAAAATGGAATTTTTTTTTTTTAAATCCACTCATTTCTTCCACTGCGGGTTAGCCCAGTTCTTTCATTTTAGTCGACGAAGCCACAAGAAGGATAAATATGTGTTTGTGGACCAAGTGAAGCAAGTTTTCTATGTGGAAGATCCAGTTGATGCTAGCTGGTCTGTTGTGTTAACCTCCACGACTCGAGATTATCATGAGGTGTACTATGACAATAATCTAGGAGACATGAACTAAGAACATCCCTCATTCTACTTTGAAATATTTGTGATGCCACTGATGATGTTGAGCCTAATGTTAGTGGTTAAAGACATAACGTTGAAGGGATTTAGGTGAACAAGTGATATAGATAGAATGTTGATATTCGGGTGAACTAGTGACCTTGGAATATCCCCTATTTTTTTTCCTATTTTATAAATTGGCATGTGTGTTTATTTGATTATATAAAATGTTCTGCTACTGTATTTGTTTTGATTTTATTGTGGTTTAGGTATTCTGAAACGTCCAACTTGACAAACATGGCAAAAGAAACCATTACTACTTCTGAATCTATAAAAAGGAAGTTTGGAGGTGCGCGAAGTGTTTAAGCTATGTACAAAATGGTGGTAAAGAAGGCTCTAAGCAAGAAGTTCAATATTATGTACAACCAACATGGAATTCCTAATGGGTCGACTAGGCACACATCACAGTCCTACATAGGCATGCTGGCTAGGAATATGGTTCCCATTGACATTCCGAGCTGACTAAAAGTTCATCCTAAATTAAAAGGGAAGATATGGCTCGATATTCAGGTAATTTTAGTTTTTATAAATTTGTGGTGAATTGGAGTTTTTAAAATGTAGTGTGGATATTCAAGATGTGTGCTTGCATATCTCTCATGATACATTCAAAGTTTCTCCAAAAGTGAGGCCCTAGTGCTAAAGTCTGCCGGTGTCAAGTGGAGACAATTCAAGGCTTCATTTACCACTAAGTATGTGCTTCCATTTATTGGATATAAGAAGAAACTGAGTAAGCCTCTGATGCAGTATGCGTTTGTTGGTAGGGAGTCATGGACAAGATTTTTTGCCGAGAGGTCCACTGCTAATTGGCTGATATAGTTGCTGCTGTGATTAATTATTTTATTTTTGTTTATAAACTTGATATCAATTTATATAGTCAGCGGATATATGAAATTTAGTTTTTTGTTATAATTTTGGCTGCAGTCAGTTCATAAAACACAAAGTGAGAGAGTGAATAAGCGAAAATATCCACACCGCTTGTCAAGGAAGGACTACACTGGTTTACAGGAAGAAGAAGTAAGAACCTATCCTTATTGCAATTTTCATTTTGTCATTCCTTTTTAAATGGTTCTGCATTTTAAGAACCTGTCCTTTTCTGCACCGATTGGACTTTATGTAGATAAAATCAAGGAAGCTGCCTGAAGGAGAAGAGCTTGACCGGTCGGTTTATTGGAAGAAGTCCCGTATTCCAAAGAAAGGGAAGATAGATGCGGAGCTGACCAAGTTAAACGATAAAATTATAAGCCTCTATGTGATATATTTTTTTATTATTTAATTTTCAAAATATCACTTAAAGATGGTTTTTTGTTGATTATTACTGTTCATGATGGGATGCAAAAGAAGTGTAAGGGTGAATTCAAACCGTTTGGAAGTGAAGATGTGTTGACTACCGTATTGGAAACTCCTGAGCATTCAGGTAGGGTTCGAGGATTTGGAGGCTTCATCTGCCCGACATCGTTCTTTAATCTGCCAAAATAGAAAAGGATTCAAATTACTAAGTCTAATTTGTTGGCCCGTGATAGACAGAGTGTGAGGAGATGGAGAAAGCAAAGAAGGATCCGATGTTGGAGATGGCTGAGCTGAAGGCGATGTTCAATACGAAGCTGGCTGCCGCATCCAATGTTCTCGGTGTTGTTTCACCAATATTGTTCCGCAAAGAAAGTTTCCAACTAGAAAACGATCAACTTGACGCCTGCAAGCTAATACCAGCAGTTGTGAAATGATTGGTGCTGGATAACGAATGTGACATTGTTGACAATCTTCCTTCACCTCCTAAAAAAGGGAAAAACAAACAGTACATGTGGCTCATTAAATAGCAAGTTTCAATACAATACATGAGAGCCAGCTGCTTCTTCAACCTTCCCCATTTCACCAACTACCGGCACCGGAAGCAAGGCATCTGGTTTGATGCTGCTATCCACCGACACATGAAGATATCCAGGATGTAGAGGTGCTCATTGTAACCCAAACACCTTCATTTCCCTTCCTCGTTCGAGGTATGCCATTAATGAAATCCAATGATATTTGGTCCCACTTCCAAGCTGAAATCTCTAAAGGTTAACCTTGCAATCTTCTATTGGTCGCTCTTGATTTGTTGACAATTGGCTCATCTGCTAACATAAATGGATATGTCCCTTTTTATGCTTTTCCATCAAAATGTGCGCTTCATGTCTTTATACATTTTGTGAATTCCCAGATGAATGTTAAGTTTGGATTTGTGGCGTTCAGTCAATACCTCTTGCCTAAGATTTCCAACATCCGAAACACAAACTCACATATTCAACTGTAATACTCACTAGTTATCTACTTCAAAACTTGAATCTCTTTCTTCTTCGGCTGCCTTAATGACCTTCATAAGCTGTATATCTTCTCCCTGCTTGCTGGCTATTCATTCCAGAAGATTTGGAGTCATTACTAAATAAGCAATGACAACATACTTCCTTCTTAGTGCATTGGCTACTACGTTGGCTTTCCTGGATGTATATAGAATATCAAGATTATATGATGCGAGAAATTTTAACCATCGTTGTTGCCTCATGTTTAAATCTTTCCAAGTAAAAAGATATTTTAATGATTTTTGATCCCTGAAGAGATCAAACTTTTCACCCAGTAAGTAATGCCTCCATATTTTTAATGCAAACACAACAACTAGTAGTTCAAAATTGTATGTTGCATAATTCTGCTTGTAAGGCTTTATCTTTCTACTTGCATAAGCGATCACCTTATCTTCCTACATTAGAACTGCACCAACTCCTTCCCCACAAGCATCCGTATAAGCAGTTAACCGACTATTTCCATTTATAATTGCTAGGACTAGAGCGGTAGTTAACCTCTTCTTAAGTACTTGGAATGCTTCTTTACATTTAGGAGTCCAGATAAATTTAGCATCCTTTATTGTCTACTTCGTTAGGTGATAAGAAATCTTTGAGAAGTCTGAATCTTTTCTCAGTATCTCTAATACAAGATGCCTTTCATGTTCTTCTTCTGTCTTAGAATAGATAAGGATCATCGATAAAGACTAATACGAAATTGAGTACATCTCTAAATATTCTATTTATAAGGTCTCTAAAATAAACGGGTGGATTAGTCAACCCAAATGGCATAACCGACCATTCAAAGAAAGTATTAGGACCTTTAAATGCAGTTAAATGGATGCAATCTTTTGCGATTCTTAGTTGATGGAATCCCATGGCTAGATCCATTTTCAAGAATACCTTAGCACCATGTAACTGATCAAATAAGTCATCTATTCAGTGTAGAGGATATTTGTTCTTAATTGTTTGTTTATTCAGGTTTTGATAGTCTACACAAAGCCTCAAAGACCCATCCAACTTGGCAACAAAAACTACCACCGATCCCCAACTTGAACAGCTAGGTCTTATTAGTCCTTTCCTTAATAGCTCCTGGATTTGGATATTCAGCTCATCCCTCTCCTTCGGAACCATCCTTTGATCATATTGTTTAACCGGCCTTGCATCAGAATCAAGTTGATATGAAACTCAATTTCGCGATGTGAGGGTAAACTCTTCACTTCTTCAAAAACTTCTGGAAACTCTCTCACAATAGGTATTGTTTCTAGTCCTTTTCGGGTGATTCTAATGCATAAAGAAAACTATCCCTCCTTGCACTAGGATATTCACAAGATATTTCTATAAACTTCCCAAAGCTGGTTCCTAAAGATATCTCCTTCTATCACAATCGAGAACATATTTATACTTAGTCAACCAATCCATACCGAGTAAAATTTCAAATCCAATAAAATCTAAGACAAATAGATTGCAAGGAAATTCATGGAAAGAATGAGAAATTTGGACCATTTCACAATTCATACAAAGGTTAGTGGTACCACCTATAGAATTGTTAAGCAGACATGGGTATCAACTAATTTAGGGATAAGTTTTAATTCATCAATTGATTCTTTATCAACAAAACTGTAAGAAGCTCATGTATCAAATAATACTCTAACTAAACATCTTTGATAAAAATATTACCTTCCAAAACTCGATTGCCCTTCACATCTTGTGAGGTTGAAGGTTCATCCTTTAAAGCGAAGTCCCTAGCTTGTTCTTCCATTTTCACCACTGGACAATCCTTTATCATGTGCCTTGGTTGATGACAATCGTAGCAGAGACTATTCTGAACCATAGGAGAGACAGAATTCTTGACTTTGGACTCCTACAATCCATCGCAATATGGCCCTTCCGCTTGTAATTGCTATAAGTGTAATCCTTAAAGCGGTTCTCTTGAGATCCTTTCCTGGATTTTCCTTGTCACAGCTTCTTACCACTTTTATTGAACTTCCTCCTTTTCCACTTGTTGGTGTTATTGTTGGCCCGAGCAACCACTGGATTCTTCTTATCCAATGTTTCACAATGAAATCCCATATCCACCATGTCTACCTTTTACATGAGCAATCATCCTTCTTTGGTACTTCTCTTCCATTCCAGAAATAAACTTCTCATTTTTCTTTAAAGGCATATCAATCAGACCTGTTAAAACAAGATAATTCATTTAACTTATTTGCATACTCCTCAATAGTCATTTCATCCTGCTTCAGATCCATAAAGCTTATGTAAAGATAGGATTTTACGGTTGCTGGCATATATTATTCCTCCAAGACTTCCTTAAACCTTTCCCATGAGAAATTGTCTTCCAATTCATTTAGGGTAATGAACTCTCACCAAGCCAGAGCCCCTTCCAGCATTTTCGAAGAGGCCTATAACCTCTTCTATTCATTGCTAATATCCAATGCCTTAAAGATTATTTCGCATGATTTGATCCAAGCCTGAGCTTCAATGATAGTTTCAGTGGCGTTGAATGGTTTTCCTCCTAAGCTGGTATAATTTTTGCACGGGATGGGAAAGTTAACCTAGGGTTATATAGGTGCTACTTTTTCTACAACAGCAGCGGTTGGAGCTCGATGGTTAGTTGTTATGGTGCTGTCATTTCCCCATCTCTATCCTCTATGAGTACTCATGTCTTAGTACCTAGATATAGTAAGATAACTTTAGAATACAAAGACAAAATTACCTTATGGGATGGGTATTTAAGCATAACACAACTTGAGTTTATTCGGATAAGGATTTTTAATGCGTACTCTCAAAGATTAAACTCGTTCTAGGGTATAGCTAACCCTATCTGTAATGAGTCATATCTCACCAAAGGTAAGGTTCTCGCTTAACCTTCAACTTTGATTCCAAATGCGACGACCTGTCTCCTCGACCTTTGAAAATCTACACTAATACATTCACGATATTTACGTGTCGTAATTCCAAGTGCTAGGGGAAAAATTATCGGGGGTAACTCTCACATTGCAATTAACTATATAGATAGATGGTACATACAACCACACTATCCAGGTACATCAGAGTTATGGTATGAACTAACCCGGCCAGAAAAAGTTATAACTGCCTGCTCCTACACTTGCCGGTAACATAGGAAAATAAAAAAGATAGATAGATATCCACATAAGATGCTCCAACTCCATGCTCTAAAAACTCCTCTAGAATGCTTCGATAACAATGCTCCTAACATGATCCTGTCTACTTGGCTACCCGTAAAAATAGGACACCCAGAGTTTAAGGGAAAAGAAAATAACCTCAGGGTCAGTCATGGGGCTAGTGTAAGAAAACTTAAAAGAGCGTAAACTTTTGAAATCAAAGGTATCTCATAAGACCACGCCATGCATAAACAAAAATGAGGTTTTTCCCTTATGATAACCAAAATATTTTCTACGTAAAATCATTTGGTATTATTTTTAATGACATTCTTTAAAAATACTTTTCAAGTAAATATATCTTTAATAATAGTTGTAATACGTTTGGTGCCACACTTTTTTGGTGTACACGTGAACTACCAAAAATACCCTTACACAAATGTAAATCCAAACTTCAAAATACAAAGAAGTGGTCCATCCATTATTTCAGCATACAAAAGCGTGTCCAATAAATCCAAACTTCAAAACACAAAGAAGTGGTCCATCCATTATTTCAAAATACAATTGACTACTTGGCTACCCGAAAAAATAGGACACCCAGAGTTTATGGGAAAGAAAATAACCTCAGGGTCAGTCATGGGACTAATGTAAGAAAACTTAAAAGAGCGTAAACTTTTGAAATCAAAGGTATCTCATAAGACCACGCCATGCATAAACAAAAATGAGATTTTTCCCAAATGATAACCAAAATATTTTCTACGTAAAATCATTTGGTATTATTTTTAATGACATACTTTAAAAACACTTTTCAAGTAAATATATCTTTAATAATAGTTGTAATACGTATGGTGTCACACTTTTTTGGTGTACACGTGAACTACCGAAAATACCCTTGCACAAATGTATATCCAAACTTCAAAATACAAAGAAGTGGTCCATCCATTGTTTCAGCATACAAAAGCGTGTCCAATAAATCCAAACTTCAAAATACAAAGAAGTGGTCCATCCATTATTTCAGCATACGAAAGCCCGTCCAATAAAATAGCTCATACACATCAAACATATGTGCTATGTTATAATAAATTATTATCTTCCAACATAAAAGTAGGCATATAAAATACAAAGTGGTCCATCCATATTATCACCATTATTTCAGCATACAAAACCATGCGTCATTCAAAACATCAAAAAAGTAGGCATAGAAAGTGGTCCATCCATACTTTAACCTAAAAGAGCACTATTAACCTAAACGTGAACTTTCAGCTTACTTGGGTGAAAAATTCAAAGCCTTGTCTCTTGACTATCGCATTCTAGAACACACTATTAACCTCTTTAAATATCATTCACTCTACCTATTTGCTTTCACATTCTCAACACTACTTTTTCATTTTCATTCTTCTTCCACGGTTTCCATTGTAGGCCAAAGCTTCAAGTTAGCTTTCCACTACTACCCGTTGTTACCCTTTATTTTGTAACGACCCAGAATTTTTAATAATTTAAATTTGAATATTTAATTAATTTTAAATATTTATAAATGAATTTATAAGTCAAATAAATTTTTATTTGAATTTTTGGATTTAATTAGATAATTAAAACAATAATTTAATACGTTAAATTATAGAAATAATTGAAAATGAGGTTAAATATGATTGAAAATGATTTGTAAAATTTTATTTTATCATATGGGAGTTAGAACGATATTTTAGAACTTTTAAAATCGAATTAAAAGTTAATTTGTGAAAATTGAATATTTTAATATTTAATAATCGACTGTAAAATAGCCAATTTTTGAACAGTCTCAGAATTGAACGAAACCAGTTTCATTGGATCCGTAATAGTTAGTTATTACCGTATTTCAATTTTCGTGTCAATCGGAGTTATCGTTTGATCGTGGCAGCTCGAAACGCATCGATTTATTTTTAATTTAAATTTGGCGAGTCAAAATAGCCATTTTTCAAAAAGTCTCGGATTTCGACGAAACCAGTTTCATCGGATCCGTAATGTGATATTATTGTAAGGTTTCAAATTTCAAGTCGTTTGGATTTACCGTTTGTCCGGTACAAATTAAAACGCCTAGAAATCGACTTAAATCGGTTTAATTTAAATTGAACGTTTTCAGCCATAACTCGCACATACTTCCGAATTAGCTTCCGAAACCTGTTCCATTGTGTCCGGAACGCGGGATAAACCCTAGGTACGCTGGTTACGGCGCCTAAATCGGAGTTCGGAATTTCCGGGTGAATAGTGTCGAACGAAACTCTATAAATACACCTCTCTCTTCATAAATTTGATAAAAACCTAACCCTAACTATTGCCAGCCGCCACCCCACTGTCAATGGCCAGAAATGCTCCAACTTCATCCCTCTAGATCTTCCAATCCGTCGACAATTAGCGAGAAAGTTCAACTACAAAGTGATAGAACACGACGAGAGCTACGAGATCAACGGTGGAGATCGCGAATGGCTTCACGGATTGATGGGAAATGGTGTATGAACGTGGGCTGTTCACTTGCGTGCGCACGCACCTAGATGAGGCCGAACTTCCAATGGTGGCAGGTGGAGATAGCTCTTGTCGAGAGCTTCGCATTGGCGTTGGTGTGATCGAGTATCGTTGAGTATTGAGAGAGCAAATTCAAACCCTAATCTATGATAATGGGTTAAGTGGTGTCGGCCTTGGATCTGTAGAAGACGCGTGATGAGGAAGAGAGAGTGCACGGCCAGGATTTGGGGGGTTCAAGATCTTATGGCTCTAGATTTATGAAGGTTGAAATATGAAAAGTTATGTTGAAATTGTATATATAAATCGTGTACGATCTTCAAAAATTCGTATCTTTTTCATACGAGGTCGAAAAAATGCAAACTCAGTTGCGTTGGAATCGTATGGACGAGCACTACGTGATGGAGTTGGTTTGGAGTCGTTTGGAGTTAGTGAGAATTTCGGGTAAAATTAAACGCGCGTTTAATTTTATTCGAAATAAAAGCTAAAACGGAAATTAAAACCAAGGTGAGAACTTCTCACTCAATCGAATAGATTTCGATTTTATTTTAAATAGTTAGATTTAAAATATTTGAATGCATGTTTGAATGATGACTGTAAATTATTGATTGTTAAAATAGACATTATGCGCCGTTAGTAAGCGGATGTTATTTAATATAAACATATACCGCGAATATTTCATAAACAGTGAAATTGGTATTATATATAGTATCAATATATATATATTGGCATATGTATATATTGCAGTTGTTGATTTCCCGCATTTTTTGTTTAGCGGATGAGACCCTATTACGCCGTTATTAAGCGGATAATATTTAATAAGAACATATACCGCGATAATTTCGTACTGGAGCGAAATTGGTATTGTGATAATGTTTTTGGATGCAGGAAAACAGGTTGGAGGGATCCAACCGGATTCCTCAACAGTATTTATTTTATTTCAGATATTTTGATATTTGATGGATTATCATATCGATATATGATATCGTTGTTAGTCGTGATTGACTATTTGGTGTGTAGCATCATTGGACCTAGATTTTGGGATTTTAAAATGGTTTTAAAGTGATTTTTGAAAATATACTATATTTTTGGAATTGATCCATTATAAATAAATAAACGTTATAATTTTTAAAGTTATAAAATTATGGTTTTTGTGAAATATAGTAAAAAAAGCTGATTTTTAGAAATACGATTAAAAGTCGATTTTTGAGAAATATGAACTAATGATTTTATAAAATAATTTAGATTGGATTTTTGAATATATGATAAAAGTTTAAATATAGGATTTATAAAATTTGATTATTTTATAAATCAAAATGGTAAAATTATAAAGGGAATTAAAGACGTTTCAGAATAATAATATAAACTGATTTATATTAAGAGATTTATAAATGGATATTTATAAATTGAAATATAGACATTATAAAACGAGTTTTTATAAGTGTTTGAATTAAGTGAAAATGAATTTCATTAAAGAATGAAATTTATAGAATTATAAACCGTGAAGTTATAAATGAAATTTATAAATAGCAAGATTTATAAATTTGGTGAAATTATTTGAAGAATAGATTGGATAAATCATTAAATCTTATAAGTTATAAGATTTATAAATTGGAAAGTCTTTATAAAAAAAAACGATCTTATAAAATAATCGTTTTATAAGTATTTAACTTATAATATGAACGTTTAGTTTATAATTTAGTTATAAACTGGATTAGGTTAATAAAGGAATTTATTAAAGGAAGTTTTTATAAATAAATAGAAGAGGAATTTATAAACGTTGTTTTATAAATTCGCAAACGACTTATTTTGATAAGTTAATTGTTATAACCTATTAATGGAGTTATATTCACATTTTTGAATAGTGAATAATCCTTTAAAATAAAATGAATAGAAAGGATGAAATTTGTTAATGAAGTATATTCACGTTTTTGAATAGTGAATAACACGTTAAAGAAATTGTTTAGAATGTGAATGTTTTAAATAGAATTAAAACGATCTAACGATGTTTTGAAAAGGTGTTGTGATTCGAAACCATAGATTTCAACATTTATTGTTGAAATAGACGTTTTCGAGAAATAAAAGGAAATAGTGGACTATAACACTGTTGTTATAGTAAATGATTTCCGAAAGGAAATGTTTTGAATAGTATTGGGATTTATATATCTATTTTTAATTTCGAATCCCTATACTAGTGATTTTGGGTTGTCGTAACGATGTTTTACGTAACATTCGTTTTGGCCCAAATAAATATGTTTAAGTGAATGATTTCCTTAAAGAATAAAATATATACTTAATTCGATTTAAGTATATTGGATATTTTCTAAGCGTTGAAAATAAAAGAGATTTGCGAATTACTTATTTTAATAAGTATGGAAATGTTTTCCAATATGAAGTGAATAATTAGAATTTATCTTTTTCTGAAGATAAATTGAAATGAATTATTGAAATCGCATATGCATGGATATCTTGAAATATAAATTCATTATGGAATTTATATGTGAAAGTGAAATTTGTTTGAAAATAAATATTGATTTATTTTTGAAGTGTTGAAATTATATATCTTGTAAAGATATTTTGGAAAATAAATAATTTGGAAAATTATTTGGAATCTGGTGATGTGTGCATATCCAGTGATAGTTCAATAACCGACTATCAGTATTTCCCTTTGAATGGGTATTTGATGTGAATTGTTTGAAATTGAATGCACACTTATTTTTGAATAAGCGCTCACTATTCGGGTTAACCGGGAAAGGACCATGGGGTCGTATAACCCATTCCGAATATGTGATACGTCGTTGTGAATTGCATTGAAGATCGGTGTTGAAGACCGGATATTTGCGAAAGCGATAGGATGAACTATCGATTGACTCTGCACCGAGTTGCTCCGGTATTGAGTTCTCCATATGTGATGGTGAATCCGATCAGGATTGTTAATATCCGGATTGCAAGGACTTCTTTGTAAGTGCCTTCGGTTCTGTTCGATCCCGGAACAGACTTGTATGGATTGTATGTCTGACATTACAAGTTGAGATATAAAGCCGATTTCTTTCAAATATATTTCTGTTGGTGGCAGAGAATTTATTCTTTGCTTAACACCCTTCTTTGAGACGTACGAGCTCAAAGGTTATATAGTTGAAGTTATCAGCGATATATTCCCAAATTTGGTAATGTGACATGCTGAGTGTTGCTGAAATGATCATTGTGTTGATTATTGTGATAGGATCATTTATTTGATCGTCTATCTTAGTGATCATTGTGTTGATCATTTGTTGACCCAAAGCATGGCTTTTGTATAAAGTATGTTTTTGTGGACGTGACTTCGTCGAGCCTCACACACCGTGAATGGTCAAAACAGGAAAGAAGCAGCAAGGTTATGAGGGGTAGCACCCTTTAGGATGTGTCCATTTCCTTCTGGAAAAGGGTGGTATCATGGTATGGAGCCCAGATACTTACTCATGTTGAAAACACTTTATGATTGTGTGAATTGATTACGAGCGCTCGGTTGAAAAGGTCCCAAAGGACCGGGGGATGGCATATTCGGTCAGTTGTTACTCAGTTAGGAGTAACCCGGCCTTGTGTTGGTAGAGATCCGGTTTGGTTCTCGGGGATGTCCATCCAGAGGCATTCTCATGTGGCAATGGGAAGTTCCTTGACCTGATCATTCGTTGGAAATCCAAAGAAACAATACGAAACTTGTACGGTATTAGTTGTAGAACCTGCTATTCACTTATGGTGGTCACCACTGTTTGGATAGTAGCTATAGTAGGCATACGATAATGGTCGTATGTTGGCTAAGATTTATATTCTACTTTCGAAATAAATTTTTCCTACACTATACACTAATAATAATATCAAATATTATTTTAAATGCGTATCAAGCATCTTTGGCTATCATAAGGAGAAATCTCCTCCGATTCTGCGTTTGCATGTGTGTGTGTGCGGGAGGCCTTATGGTAGTCTCATTTTTAAAAGCATTGCGAATTGAGTTTAAAAATATTCCTCTATTTTGATTTTAAAGTAAATAAACTGTTTTGAGTTCTCACACCAGTCACATGACTGACTCGGAGTTTATTGTTTTCCTTCCTAAACTCTGGGTGCCCACCAATTTCCACACGGGCAGTTAAGAGTTAGGTTTATCAGGATATTCTGGATATTCTGGAGTTGCTGGAGGCAAGATGGATGGCATGGCGTATTACTAGTTTATATAGTATTTCTTTTTCCGCTGCATTGTTTGATGTTGTATGTTGTACACTCTGATGATATGATGTAATGTAATGAAATGTAATGTAATAACTGATATAGTTCTTTGTTTAAAGATTATTCATTTATTATTATATGTTGTTCCGCTGCGAATTGTGAGATTCTGTTGTTGTTCTGTTGTTTCCTTTCTGTTCCGTTCTATTTTTTTAAAATTTTCTATCTTCTGTTTTTCTAATTCTCTGTTTTCTAAAAAAAATTGTCTATCTTCTTTTCTCTCTATTTTCTATCTTATCTACTCTTCTCTCTTCTTTCTTTCTTTTCTTTTCTTTTTAAAACCCATAACTATTCGGTTTTTCGGCAACGAAAATCCGCGTACGTTACATTTGGTATCAGAGCTGATGGTTAAGCGACAACCATGGTTCTGTAGGGTATAATTCATTAGAGATAGAGTCAGCAGTACTCTAGAATGAGTTTGAGTGTAATAATAGTTATGAGAGCGTATTTGTTAGTGAATATATAAAATTGTTTTGTATTGTGTTGACTTATCGGTTGATTGTTTATAGATTCCGATCGATTTAGTCTAGTTAACTATCGTAGATAGGGGTTTCTAAACTCTTAAACAAGATAAATCGACATAGTATATTTTTAAATTGGGTAAATGGAATGATTTTGCCTTGATTATATTTTATATGTAAAGGAATAATTTTTCAGAATTATTAAAGTGTATATAAGTTGATTGTTAGGTTGTTTGGATAATCTAAATAAAAGAATAATTGTATAAGCAAAAGAATTATAAGAATTGAGTTATAATTAAAGTGAATAACAATTGTGAAATAAACTTATATATATAAGAAGAGAAACTATATGAATATATTTATGAATATGAGTTGTTGAATAAAGTTGATATTGATATCAAACTAAATTAATAAAGTTAAATGATAAATATGAACTTGAGTTATGTAATAGAATTCAACTTTAGTAATTGAATTGAATTAATGAATGGATTGAATGTTAATCAATTGAATGTAAATTTAATTGATATGAAATAATGAATATAAATGTTAATTCATTAAAATCTAATTTTATTAGAAAGTTGAATAGTTGAATAAAAAAATCAATTTAGTTGAACCAATTGAAAGTGATGGTGTTAAACCAAATTGAATGAATATAAGTAAAGGAATTTGGTTGAAATTAATATACATTGGTTGTTATATGATTGTTGATTGATTGTATATAATTCATTAAGTATTAATGAAATTGAAAGCTGATGTAATTGAATTCAAATTAGAAGTAAATAAATTTGAATAGAATTGAACGTGAATTAGATTTAATTAGTGAATGTAAACTAATTGAATTGAGAATGAATGTTAGAAAATCCCATGTAAACGAATCAAATGTGATTTAAAGTGAAAACCAATTCATTGAATATAATGAGAATATGAATGAAAATTCATTTGATTATGGAATGTAGTTGGTTGATGGTTGAATATATATTGCATTTGCTATATTATGTAGTTGTTATGTTGCTATATGTTGTATATCGATATTATTTGCATATGAGCATGTTCTCATGTTGTTTGTTGAGTTTAGTAGGTGCGGATCGCGTTTGCTTCGCATTTGGAGTTCGCTTTAGCACTATATTAGCCGTATATGCTTGCTAATAAAATATAAGGTACATATCTCGGATTAAATATCGTACTTTTACACTTTTTTCCCTGCGGGATGCCTCATTACTTGATGAGATGTATATTTGTGATATATATACTGTCATTTTTTTTTTCGGATCGAGCCGCGCAAAGGAGACTATGGCGAATTTTTCCGAAAATTTAAGGCGTTAGAAAAAATTTGGGAAAATTTGGAAAATTTTGAAAACTTTAACTTTGATTTTGGAATTGAAAGTTAAATGATATAATTGTTTTTGAAAAGATAACTAAGTATGATTTGAAAACTTAGTAAAGATTTGAAAGAAGTTTAATTATAAATTTTGGAAAAAAATTAATAGATTTTGTAACTTTTCTTACTTGTAATTTCGAGGACGAAATTCTTTTAAGGGGGAAAGATTGTAACGACCCAGAATTTTTAATAATTTAAATTTGAATATTTAATTAATTTTAAATATTTATAAATGAATTTATAAGTCAAATAAATTTTTATTTGAATTTTTGGATTTAATTAGATAATTAAAACAATAATTTAATACGTTAAATTATAGAAATAATTGAAAATGAGGTTAAATATGATTGAAAATGATTTGTAAAATTTTATTTTATCATATAGGAGTTAGAACGATATTTTAGAACTTTTAAAATCGAATTAAAAGTTAATTTGTGAAAATTGAATATTTTAATATTTAATAATCGACTGTAAAATAGCCAATTTTTGAACAGTCTCAGAATTGAACGAAACCAGTTTCATTGGATCCGTAATAGTTAGTTATTACCGGATTTCAATTTTCGTGTCAATCGGAGTTATCGTTTGATCGTGGCAGCTCGAAACGCATCGATTTATTTTTAATTTAAATTTGGCGAGTCAAAATAGCCATTTTTCAAAAAGTCTCGGATTTCGACGAAACCAGTTTCATCGGATCCGTAATGTGATATTATTGTAAGGTTTCAAATTTCAAGTCGTTTGGATTTACCGTTTGTCCGGTACAAATTAAAACGCCTAGAAATCGACTTAAATCGGTTTAATTTAAATTGAACGTTTTCAGCCATAACTCGCACATACTTCCGAATTAGCTTCCGAAACCTGTTCCATTGTGTCCGGAACGCGGGATAAACCCTAGGTACGCTGGTTACGGCGCCTAAATCGGAGTTCGGAATTTCCGGGTGAATAGTGTCGAACGAAACTCTATAAATACACCTCTCTCTTCATAAATTTGATAAAAACCTAACCCTAACTATTGCCAGCCGCCACCCCACTGTCAATGGCCAGAAATGCTCCAACTTCATCCCTCTAGATCTTCCAATCCGTCGACAATTAGCGAGAAAGTTCAACTACAAAGTGATAGAACACGACGAGAGCTACGAGATCAACGGTGGAGATCGCGAATGGCTTCACGGATTGATGGGAAATGGTGTATGAACGTGGGCTGTTCACTTGCGTGCGCACGCACCTAGATGAGGCCGAACTTCCAATGGTGGCAGGTGGAGATAGCTCTTGTCGAGAGCTTCGCATTGGCGTTGGTGTGATCGAGTATCGTTGAGTATTGAGAGAGCAAATTCAAACCCTAATCTATGATAATGGGTTAAGTGGTGTCGGCCTTGGATCTGTAGAAGACGCGTGATGAGGAAGAGAGAGTGCACGGCCAGGATTTGGGGGGTTCAAGATCTTATGGCTCTAGATTTATGAAGGTTGAAATATGAAAAGTTATGTTGAAATTGTATATATAAATCGTGTACGATCTTCAAAAATTCGTATCTTTTTCATACGAGGTCGAAAAAATGCAAACTCAGTTGCGTTGGAATCGTATGGACGAGCACTACGCGATGGAGTTGGTTTGGAGTCGTTTGGAGTTAGTGAGAATTTCGGGTAAAATTAAACGCGCGTTTAATTTTATTCGAAATAAAAGCTAAAACGGAAATTAAAACCAAGGTGAGAACTTCTCACTCAATCGAATAGATTTCGATTTTATTTTAAATAGTTAGATTTAAAATATTTGAATGCATGTTTGAATGATGACTGTAAATTATTGATTGTTAAAATAGACATTATGCGCCGTTAGTAAGCGGATGTTATTTAATATAAACATATACCGCGAATATTTCATAAACAGTGAAATTGGTATTATATATAGTATCAATATATATATATTGGCATATGTATATATTGCAGTTGTTGATTTCCCGCATTTTTTGTTTAGCGGATGAGACCCTATTACGCCGTTATTAAGCGGATAATATTTAATAAGAACATATACCGCGATAATTTCGTACTGGAGCGAAATTGGTATTGTGCTAATGTTTTTGGATGCAGGAAAACAGGTTGGAGGGATCCAACTGGATTCCTCAACAGTATTTATTTTATTTCAGATATTTTGATATTTGATGGATTATCATATCGATATATGATATCGTTGTTAGTCGTGATTGACTATTTGGTGTGTAGCATCATTGGACCCAGATTTTGGGATTTTAAAATGGTTTTAAAGTGATTTTTGAAAATATACTATATTTTTGGAATTGATCCATTATAAATAAATAAACGTTATAATTTTTAAAGTTATAAAATTATGGTTTTTGTGAAATATAGTAAAAAAAGCTGATTTTTAGAAATACGATTAAAAGTCGATTTTTGAGAAATATGAACTAATGATTTTATAAAATAATTTAGATTGGATTTTTGAATATATGATAAAAGTTTAAATATAGGATTTATAAAATTTGATTATTTTATAAATCAAAATGGTAAAATTATAAAGGGAATTAAAGACGTTTCAGAATAATAATATAAACTGATTTATATTAAGAGATTTATAAATGGATATTTATAAATTGAAATATAGACATTATAAAACGAGTTTTTATAAGTGTTTGAATTAAGTGAAAATGAATTTCATTAAAGAATGAAATTTATAGAATTATAAACCGTGAAGTTATAAATGAAATTTATAAATAGCAAGATTTATAAATTTGGTGAAATTATTTGAAGAATAGATTGGATAAATCATTAAATCTTATAAGTTATATGATTTATAAATTGGAAAGTCTTTATAAAAAAAAAACGATCTTATAAAATAATCGTTTTATAAGTATTTAACTTATAATATGAACGTTTAGTTTATAATTTAGTTATAAACTGGATTAGGTTAATAAAGGAATTTATTAAAGGAAGTTTTTATAAATAAATAGAAGAGGAATTTATAAACGTTGTTTTATAAATTCGCAAACGACTTATTTTGATAAGTTAATTGTTATAACCTATTAATGGAGTTATATTCACATTTTTGAATAGTGAATAATCCTTTAAAATAAAATGAATAGAAAGGATGAAATTTGTTAATGAAGTATATTCACGTTTTTGAATAGTGAATAACACGTTAAAGAAATTGTTTAGAATGTGAATGTTTTAAATAGAATTAAAACGATCTAACGATGTTTTGAAAAGGTGTTGTGATTCGAAACCATAGATTTCAACATTTATTGTTGAAATAGACGTTTTCGAGAAATAAAAGGAAATAGTGGACTATAACACTGTTGTTATAGTAAATGATTTCCGAAAGGAAATGTTTTGAATAGTATTGGGATTTATATATCTATTTTTAATTTCGAATCCCTATACTAGTGATTTTGGGTTGTCGTAACGATGTTTTACGTAACATTCGTTTTGGCCCAAATAAATATGTTTAAGTGAATGATTTCCTTAAAGAATAAAATATATACTTAATTCGATTTAAGTATATTGGATATTTTCTAAGCGTTGAAAATAAAAGAGATTTGCGAATTACTTATTTTAATAAGTATGGAAATGTTTTCCAATATGAAGTGAATAATTAGAATTTATCTTTTTCTGAAGATAAATTGAAATGAATTATTGAAATCGCATATGCATGGATATCTTGAAATATAAATTCATTATGGAATTTATATGTGAAAGTGAAATTTGTTTGAAAATAAATATTGATTTATTTTTGAAGTGTTGAAATTATATATCTTGTAAAGATATTTTGGAAAATAAATAATTTGGAAAATTATTTGGAATCTGGTGATGTGTGCATATCCAGTGATAGTTCAATAACCGACTATCAGTATTTCCCTTTGAATGGGTATTTGATGTGAATTGTTTGAAATTGAATGCACACTTATTTTTGAATAAGCGCTCACTATTCGGGTTAACCGGGAAAGGACCATGGGGTCGTATAACCCATTCCGAATATGTGATACGTCGTTGTGAATTGCATTGAAGATCGGTGTTGAAGACCGGATATTTGCGAAAGCGATAGGATGAACTATCGATTGACTCTGCACCGAGTTGCTCCGGTATTGAGTTCTCCATATGTGATGGTGAATCCGATCAGGATTGTTAATATCCGGATTGCAAGGACTTCTTTGTAAGTGCCTTCGGTTCTGTTCGATCCCGGAACAGACTTGTATGGATTGTATGTCTGACATTACAAGTTGAGATATAAAGCCGATTTCTTTCAAATATATTTCTGTTGGTGGCAGAGAATTTATTCTTTGCTTAACACCCTTCTTTGAGACGTACGAGCTCAAAGGTTATATAGTTGAAGTTATCAGCGATATATTCCCAAATTTGGTAATGTGACATGCTGAGTGTTGCTGAAATGATCATTGTGTTGATTATTGTGATAGGATCATTTATTTGATCGTCTATCTTAGTGATCATTGTGTTGATCATTTGTTGACCCAAAGCATGGCTTTTGTATAAAGTATGTTTTTGTGGACGTGACTTCGTCGAGCCTCACACACCGTGAATGGTCAAAACAGGAAAGAAGCAGCAAGGTTATGAGGGGTAGCACCCTTTAGGATGTGTCCATTTCCTTCTGGAAAAGGGTGGTATCATGGTATGGAGCCCAGATACTTACTCATGTTGAAAACACTTTATGATTGTGTGAATTGATTACGAGCGCTCGGTTGAAAAGGTCCCAAAGGACCGGGGGATGGCATATTCGGTCAGTTGTTACTCAGTTAGGAGTAACCCGGCCTTGTGTTGGTAGAGATCCGGTTTGGTTCTCGGGGATGTCCATCCAGAGGCATTCTCATGTGGCAATGGGAAGTTCCTTGACCTGATCATTCGTTGGAAATCCAAAGAAACAATACGAAACTTGTACGGTATTAGTTGTAGAACCTGCTATTCACTTATGGTGGTCACCACTGTTTGGATAGTAGCTATAGTAGGCATACGATAATGGTCGTATGTTGGCTAAGATTTATATTCTACTTTCGAAATAAATTTTTCCTACACTATACACTAATAATAATATCAAATATTATTTTAAATGCGTATCAAGCATCTTTGGCTATCATAAGGAGAAATCTCCTCCGATTCTGCGTTTGCATGTGTGTGTGTGCGGGAGGCCTTATGGTAGTCTCATTTTTAAAAGCATTGCGAATTGAGTTTAAAAATATTCCTCTATTTTGATTTTAAAGTAAATAAACTGTTTTGAGTTCTCACACCAGTCACATGACTGACTCGGAGTTTATTGTTTTCCTTCCTAAACTCTGGGTGCCCACCAATTTCCACACGGGCAGTTAAGAGTTAGGTTTATCAGGATATTCTGGATATTCTGGAGTTGCTGGAGGCAAGATGGATGGCATGGCGTATTACTAGTTTATATAGTATTTCTTTTTCCGCTGCATTGTTTGATGTTGTATGTTGTACACTCTGATGATATGATGTAATGTAATGAAATGTAATGTAATAACTGATATAGTTCTTTGTTTAAAAATTATTCATTTATTATTATATGTTGTTCCGCTGCGAATTGTGAGATTCTGTTGTTGTTCTGTTGTTTCCTTTCTGTTCCGTTCTATTTTTTTAAAATTTTCTATCTTCTGTTTTTCTAATTCTCTGTTTTCTAAAAAAAATTGTCTATCTTCTTTTCTCTCTATTTTCTATCTTATCTACTCTTCTCTCTTCTTTCTTTCTTTTCTTTTCTTTTTAAAACCCATAACTATTCGGTTTTTCGGCAACGAAAATCCGCGTACGTTACCTATTTACTTAATTGTTAAATGTAATACGTATAGGGTATGGTCAATTCGTGTTATGTAACTGTTAGCACATCATGTACAAACTATGAAAGAGAAAATTATGTATAAAATCATGCATAAAAAATTATGTATAAACTTTCACAAAGTACGCAAATTGCTGCCATTGATTGTAAAGTTTGCAACTAATTTTTGTAATAGGATCTTTCTATATTTCTTTTTTATGTCTCTTTTTTATCTTTATTTATTTAATAGTTTATCTAAAATGAAATATGAAATGATGTTAATGTAATTTTTTCTTATTTTAGTCTATAAACATTGAATAAAAGTATCAAACATCATGGTACAGTGTATGGTTCAATATTTTTAACCTGTACCAATCTTTTTTTAAACTAAAAAGCAAGAACTCCAATATGCTGACGTGCTTCGAGGCACCGTATCTCTACGTATTTTTCCTTCAATAGAAAAAAAAGCAATACACCTATTATTCTTATAGAGCGAACCCTAATTTTTATCTTTGCCCTGATTTATACCCATCCCTAGCAAAAAATTATTGGCCATCATTTAGTTCGATAGTCTACCAAGTTACGGCTTATTGCCAAATTATTCAGTCCAGCTATCTTAACCATGACTCTTTGAAAAAAAATCATGATACCTGCCTGTGCAATCTCAAAGATTGATTTTTGCAATCTTTGTTTTTAATTGATTGTTGTTGCTTGATTTTTAGGTATGAATTTTCCATTCTTCCAACCCTAATTTCAAAGTTTATTTCCTAATGAAAAATACTGTAGGATCTACTGAATGTTTTTGGTATCCTCCACATTCACGTTACTGTTTAACCTGTTAATCAACTGTAAGAACTGAAATTTATTATAGCAAATACAATTTTTTTTTTCAACGCCAGTGACTAAAATGATTCATTTTTGCGTTTGTTTGCAGCCTTTACTTAGTTTGTGTAGTAAATTAGCCTACGTACTAATGTTGATTATGAAACATATCATTGGCATATTTGCTTACTCGGGTACTCTGTGTAGTTAATTATAATTGGGATCCTCCGCTTTTGTTACAAGTTTTTACATGGAAGTCGTATTTCCTCATGGTTGCATTTCAATACAATGCAGTGCTTTGTTTCAGCCAACCTTTTACATTGCAATACAGTAAGTTTCATGCATTTTGTTATGTCATTGTCAGCACATCATGTACAAATTATGAAAGAAAAATTTATGCCAATATGAAATTATGTATAAAATTATGCATAAAAAATTATGTATAAAATATGAAAGGAAAAAGTACCACTGTTTCAGCCAACCTTTTACATCGCAATATAGTAAGTACAATTACCCACCTCTTCTTCATATGCAGTAAGTACAATTTTCTTTTTCGATAGATTTTTTAATTGTTCCCATGCTTTATAACGTTAGCAACATTATTATATCTCACATATGGTTATCACCATCAGCCAATCAGGATTCGTTCCAATGATATTGTCCAAATTATTCCCATCTTTCAAGTTCTTACAAAAGTTTGTTTTGGGCTTGGGGAAGTGGGAGTGATAAGTTAGAGTGACTGCGTTTAACTGGAGTTGTACACGCGCTTGCAGTTTTCTATGCTTATGCCATGTCATGCATGTGAATGCATGTGTGTGGGTATGTGTATTGGTGTGCAGCAGGTATGAGATTTTGAGTGTTTGAGTGTGTGTAGCCTTGAATAGTGTATGTGTGAGTGCAAAAGTATGGTACATGGGAATGTGAATAGTGTATGTATGAGTGCAAAAGTTAAGACGTGAAATACAATACCAGTGTATATGCATGTTCTTGCATGAGTTGGATACCTATTCTATTTCGTGCGTGTGCATTACCAGAAGTATGTAGCCACCTGAGTGTTAATATGGGTTTGTTCCATTCAAGGATTCATAAATTAATACGGAAACATATTTTTGAAAGGTGCGAAATTTTAGTATGTGAATAGAACTCAAGTTTTAGTAGGTTAAGCAAGGTAATGTAAAGCAAATTGTTTGTTTATATATATATATTGAAAGTTGTTATATTACATATGTTTTGTTAGTGAATTATGTTTTGAGGGCCTCAACAGCCTGTCATTTTATGTGGAATGTTCAATGAGTTTATATCTTTTCATTGATTTGGTAAGTGAACTTAAGTTCTCAATGTTATGTGACATTTTGGTGGTTTTAAATTTTGTTCTTTATCTTCGAAAATTCTGATATATAGAGGGATTTTTTATGTACGTTAACACTATTTACGAACTGTTTAGAAACATTAAAAGTCTGACCGAATGGGTTTGTTGTATTTAATTTTTTTGTAGTTTGAGTGTGATAATTTTGATATTGTGAGGCAACGTTTTTAGCGCATTAAAATCATAAACCAAATAATGGACGTCAAACAGTCTGATAAACAAAAATCGACACACTGTAACGACCCGCAAATCCATACCCCTTGAGTCAACACTATTCTACAACAATTAACCCAAGTTGCACAGAAATACGAACCACTAGGGTTTAAGAAGAAGAGGTAGAAGAAGAGAAAACAAAAACAACATCAGAATCTAACCATCACAGCGGAATAAAATATAATAGATAGTAAATAATATTTACTCAAAATCAAATATGTCTGTTTACATAAATTACATCATCAGAATACATCAGTCACAACTCAACATCAATAACATACAATAGGTACACAACAACTCATCACAGCGGAATACGTATATAAATATACAAGTACGAGAGTACGTTTCGTCATCCAGCTCGTCTCCTGAGCTCCACAGCAACATATCATGTATCCTATAATACTCGGTCTGACCCGAGCATTACAGTTAAATAACACCCGAGTCAGTCTGGATTACCAGCGTGAGAAAATCACACCCAATTTATTTTTAAAGTTTCAAAAATCCTTTGAAAACAAAAGCATCTCGTAAGACCACGCCACAAATAAACATGTCGGGTTTTTACCTTACGATAGCTAAAACAATTTTATAGAAATCCACTGATATTATAATAGTGTCTATAGAAAGTAAATAGAATCTAGCTGAAATGCTTGCATCTCACGTTTCAGCAATAGTTGGGCACAATCAAAACCGTACGGGCGCGTAGGGAAAATGGATTCCAACTAATGGCTAGGCACTGGGGTACCACCTGTCACAGTACCTGGTCTAGATCAGCGTACCGAGGAGCCACCCTAACTCCCCTGCAACACAAGACCGGAACCATCCCTTACTGGACAGTCCCGAGCAAGATCACCCCGCGGTTGGGATCAGCAACCGCCCACACAGCCGAAAAAAAAGGACATCTAGACAGGGATGACCTCACCCTCCAGTGGGGGCTACCCACGAAGCCTTGCTGCATATCCCCTGATTTTCAGCCATTCCCATTTGATGAGGCTTGAGGCTAAGCGTTACCTTTTTAGAACAATTTTCCTTTGAATGCCCATCGCCCACCTGACGATGTTTCGCAAGCATTCGTCCATACAATTCCGTCCCGGGTTCGAACGGAACCGAAGGCACTATTCCTACTACATCCATTTTGGAAATATCCTCAGGATTAGTAGCGACTAGCCCTTGCACTTTACTGCTCCATCTTCGACTCCGAACACGTTTTTCGCACGAAACGTACAAACCGGATCGAAGTGGTTTTCGAGAAATAAATCTCGATCCCGGTCTCTTCGAAACGATCAGCGCATTTGGCCAATATTGATAGTCGGTTATTTAACTATCAATTAATATTCACAAACATCCATCAACCAATAAATAATTTCCCAAATTATTTATAAATCTCAAAATATCTTCCCGAGATATATATTTCCAATTTCAACCCCTTTTGAAAATAGTTTCAAAACCCGTTTTCCCTTCCCAGGGTACACTCCCAATTTTTATTTCCATTGGAACGCCAAGTACAAACACTTAAGTTTAAAATAATTTAAAAACATTTTTTTTTTATAAAATATACTTATAACTTTTAAAATTATAACTTAAATATTTTATTAAAATAAATATACTAACAAAATATTTTGTATAAGACAATTTATAAAATATAAACTAAATTTCCTCTTTTAAACTCAATACCAAGTTACTTTATATAGTTATTTCAATAATAGATTTAGAAAAATATACTTGCTTTAAAAATTTAGATTTAGAAATAATAAACTTTCCAAAACCTGCTTTTTAAAACGATTTTAAAAACTTTAAATATTTTTGAAAACCATACTTGGCTATCCAGGGAAATCCTATTCTCTTCCCATTTCTTAAAAATACATCACCATTTATTTTTAAACAAATTCTCATTCCTTTAATAAATTCTTACCTTGAATTTATAAAATATCCACCGTCATTTTATTTCACTTTATAACCCAGTCATAAAGTCCCAAAATCTCTCTTCACTTTAAATTTAAATTTCAACACCTAAATCAATTTTACAATTGATTTCCATTTACTTTACCATGAAATAAATTCTCTTACCTCATTTATTTCAAAATTTATTAACTTTAGATTTAATTTCCAATTTATGTTTTAAAATCTTCAAACTGAAAAATACCAAATTCAGATTCCTCAATTTTCCTTTCTTTACCTTTAAATTTAATCCTTACATTTAAAATAATGACCTTTATTCACTTAAGTTCCAGAATTTACTATTCCTCTGTTAATTCAATTTCCTCATATTCCATATTTTGTTAGAGTTTATAAATCACTCTATTTTATTTTATTTTCACTTCATTATTCAATTTATTCCAATTTACTAGAATTATTTACTTAAAATTTTACTCTTTTATTACCTTTCAAAAATCCAATTCTATAGATTTTGGTAACTCATTATACTGAGTTATTCCATCCAACCATACTATCAAATATTCCAATTATCCATAAAACCATCACAGGATATCAAATATTCATCACACAGAATATTAAATAATCTAATAAATTTGAGGAATCCAGTTGGATCCCTCCAACCTGTTTCCCTGCATCCACAAATGTTAGCACAGCATTATTTACTAATTTCAGAATATATCATTCTATAGCACATCAATCAATCAATTTCAACCATTCAAACAATTATTTAAATTTAATCATTTAAATTTAAATTTAAACTGAGTGAGATTAACTCACCTTGATTTAATTTTGCCATCCACTTCAATATTTGCCTTGGTTTACCCGACTTGACCTTGAATAATCAATTTATTCGGCTTTATTAATAATTTGAATTAACCAAACAAATTCTATTATTATTTATTAATGTAAGTAAATAAGAGATCTAGTTTTAAACTGACAATTTCCCATCCAAATTGTATATAAAAATACTTTACATGTGCCAAATCTTATTACAGTAAACTATAAAATTTGATATTCATTTTTATAGTATCATCCTATAAATCAAAAAATTTCCTATAAAAGGATTTAAAGCAAACAACCCAAAGTTTTTATTTATTTTTATAAAACAAAATAACTTGTTAATCACGATTATTGACCTTGTTTAAAATTATACAGTCCACAAATATTCGAATAAATCAACCCGTTAATTACCATAACAAATTTAGTTAGCTAACAATTGAATGCTTAATAAATTTTGGCCTTTAATAATTTCTTAGCAGCTGAAGGAATTAAATAAGCTAATTTGACAAATTAATCTCCATTATTTCAAAATCGAACCAGAAATTGAAAATTTATACACATGTATAATTGATTTATCTTCTTCTTCAAAACTACTCATATGTATATATATAGCTGTCTAGATTTAAAACGACTGCTTTATATACAAATATATATATACGCGCATACATATACATACATACATACATACATATATATATATATATATATATATATATTCTAGGTAACAATTTACTTAATCAAAAATCTAATTGGAATCAACGAAATGATTTACCTCACTGCCCTTTCACTGACCTAGCCCAACTCAACCGTTGCCACCCCCTACTCCAGTCGCCGCGTACCCTTCCCTTCACTGCAAGATGAAACACGCTCGATCGACTACCTGTCGATGAAAACTCATACGAATCTCGTCACCGGCACGAATCCACCTCCCTAGGCTCGAATGCGAACGAGGAACCCCACAGTTTCGCGAAGCACTCCCCCAATCATCTCGCTGCCATAACACCATGCCGCACGCGTGCCCTAACTACCACCGTCGCGAGTCGACCGCGAAACCCCAGATTGAACGAGCAGTGATTTCCTCTATTTTTTTTAACTGGATTTCGATTTTGAGATGTATTCGATTTTATTAGGGAACGATATTGTGAAAAAATGAATATTGGAAAAGGAAGGACTTGCGTTTACAATTGAGGGCAACGATTTGGAATAAGTGAAGGTAGGCACGATTTTGCGTTGAACAAGAAAGAGTGGCCATTTTTCTTTTCTGTTGAAGTTAATTCATTCTGAAAGGAAGGAGGCAGAGTGATTTTAAAACGAAGGGAAACAGCTTGCGTTAGAAGATTGTCGGCTACAGTACTTCGAATGTGAAAGGGAAAAGTTATGATGGGAAAGAATGTAGGCTGATGTTGACCAATATAAATATAAATTTAAATTGAATTTGATATAGATTTCAACGCGTTTACCTATCGTACGCTCACACAATAACTCCGATAACTATGAAATTTGAAATCCGATAATAATATAATATTACGGATCCAATGGAACTGGTTTCCTCGAATTCCGAGACTGTGCCTCGGAAGGCTATTTTTAAATTCAGTTTAAGCAATATATTTTCAAAACTGAACAGAGTACTTCCAAATTCAATTTTAACACTTCTACTACCAATATAAATTTTATAAGCCTTCAAATTATTTATTATATATATATATATTTTTTTAACAGGTTTAATACTCCAGATTCATTAATTTATCCAATTCTGATAATTAAATTCAACAATTAATTATCCGATAATTATTAATATTTGAAATTAAAGTTAATAATTAACTTTCGAATATTTAAAATAAATTAAATATTCCCATTTCAAATGTCTAAAAATTCCGAGTCGTCACATTCCTCCCCCCTTAAAAGAATTTCGTCCCCGAAATTACTAGTTAGGAAGAATGGTCCATAACCCATTAACTATTTCCTCAACTCAAATGGTTTTAACAACTTCCAATCAAAACTTTTTATTTAAGACACACCATCCTTCTTTCTCCCCTTTTAACTTATCCATAAATCTCAAACCATTTTACTTTCTTGAAAATTCAAATTTTAACATTGAAACCAAAATTTTGAATTATCAAATTTTCCCAAAATTTTTCTAACTCCCTAAATTTCCGAAAAGTTTCGCCAGCATCTCCTTTGCGCGGCTAACTCGGTACTACTACAAAATGGCTCTACGGCCTCCCAAATCCAAAAAGAAAACAAAAAGCCAAGTGGCTCGATCCAAAAACCAATCCAATTTCATATAGAAAATCAAATACATACCTTTTTGTCGGGCCATTAATTTTAATCTTCTAAAATCCAAAATCTTTATTTATCCATTGCTTTTATACACCTGTATATCCAACTAAGCAACAATATCCATCACAACATTCAAAAACATTTACAAATTTCAATATCTATTCATTCAAGCCCGTACGATGCACATATACCATTCGTACGCAATATCAAATTCGATCGCTCACTCGATCACACAATTTCATTTCCGAACTAGTATCGCCCACCCGACCCCCTAGTGCGGACTCAGATCTGGTTTCTTGATCAGAAACCGTCATTCTCCTTGCATAGTCATAACTATGATAGAGAATTTCCAGAATCAATCAACAATCCATGTCCAGGTTCGCCGTCGAAAATCGAGTGAAAAATCCTAACTCGGATCGATATAACTATCTCGAAATTCTGTGCTCGAATTCTGGATCAATATAGCTATGCGAATAAATAATATACGTACACCTTACGTAATTAGCCTAATTTATTTTTAGCTACACCAATTCTCTTTTATTCACATTCCCAGATATCACTTTAACCTTCAGTTAATTTCCATTCAATTATTCTCTTGGAATAATTTTTCCCAATACCAAATTTACTTAAGAATTTCATTTTCCATTCCTTAAGTTTAATTTGAATATTGTATATAATTCTTATATAAATCTTCATTTTACTTTTGAAGTTTATTTCCATTACCATTCTCTTTGTCTTTACAGTTTCATTTAAGTTTAAATTTTGGTTTCCACTTTTAATATTGTATTAGTTGCACTTACTAATTAATTTAAATCTCAATTAAAAGTTTATTTACACTTTACTTCTTTAGTTCCTTCGATTTCACTTACTTTAAAATTACACATTTTAAATTACACTTAAATATTCAGTTCCAGTTCTATGTGCTTAACAAATTTAAATCATTTGTTATTAGTGAAAATTTCCAAAAATTTCAAAAATTTTCTAACTCCCAAAATTTACGGAAAATTTTGGCAGAGTCTCCCTTGTACGGAGGGACTTCTGCGATATCGCAGGATGCACAAAAACATATATACATCGGCCTCAGGCCGGAAATCAATATACATCGACCCACACGGTCGGAAAACAGAAAAACAGTTCATATTTCCTATTTGTATTGCGTAGGCGTACCTTATTTTAGCATTTTTAAGCAAGCGGCGATTTATTTTAGCAAATTGCGCAATCAAACCAGCCAAACGGCTTCCCTGAACCTGTACTTACTCAATATAAATATGTAAGTGACAATTACACAAATTTATAGCATTTCACTTAAATATAAATAATTAAAACATGGGTTTCATAAACGATGCATATCATATACTTCCACAAGCACATGTGAAACATTTCGACATTTATTTTGAATGCTTCCAATCCCTTCCAATGCCATTTCATTTAATTCATTTTACATTCCAATTAAATGATTTACACTTCATTGCCTACTTCCAATTCATTTGAATCCAAACGAGTTTATTTTTATTCCAAGTGATTCAAAATAAATTTTATTTCACTTCTATCAACTCATAAGATTTTATTCAATGAATTCCCATTTTATTCGAAGCCAAGCTCTTGTTAATATAACTTGAGTTACTCAACTTAATTACTAATTTCATTCCACTTACCAAACAGGTTTTATTATAAACCATTTATAATTCAACCGATTTCAAAAATCAATTTTTAGTCAATTTCTATTCATTCATAGAATTTTGATTTTATGAATAACAAGGTCTTTTCCATTCTATTTCAACCTACTTGGAATTGATTTACAAATTCCAACCATCACGGTTATAACCCAATTTCATTTTGTTTGACGACACTCCCAATTATTTTTAATTCATCGTTGTCTAAGTTGAATTTATATGTTACTCGAGCTCATTTCCAATTTCATCGTTAGCTCCATTCGCTTAAATTAAATTAGTATATTTCATTGAATCAATATGAATTCTAATTCACATTCAATAATTTATTTCGGAATTCCTTTCATTTTATAATGAGGCCATTTCCAATTTATCCCTACTTGGATTTTTATTGGCAATACAAATCATTTTTATATTAATTCAATTCCATTCAAATTCAATTCAAATTTAATTCACTTACAATTTCAAGTTGAATTTCTATTAATAACTCAACATCTCTTTCAAATTTTATCATTTATCCGCAACTCAAATTTTTATTTAAACAATTCGAGTTCCATTTCCATATTCCATTAATTAATCTTGGAACATTCCATATCATTTACATCGAATATTCATCCCATAATTCATTTACAAACTCAACATTTGTCACCACAAAATTTGATATTCAACATACATTAAATCAATATTTGATTTTTATTTCAAAATTTCTTTATCTATTTTACTGGAGTTCAACCTATTTATTTTATAAGTTAAGTTTTGGATTTTCATTCACTTTCCAAATTCAAAACTATTTTATTTTGGCTTATTAATCTTATTTCTAAATTTTATAGGTCACACTTATTTATATTCATATCTCATTTATTTACAATCAATTCTCATTCACATTTTTACTTATATCCAGGAATTTTTATTTCAATACTGTTCAATTTGTTTATAAGCCGTCGAAACTTATTTATCCCAATTCGATACTTTCTCTGTTACATTTATTTAGTCTAGTATATTTTTATTACTCCATAAACATTTAAATAATATTCCAGAGTTTAAACAGTTTTCCCAAAATTTCAAAATTACTTTCGAAACCAACTACATCCAAAATCCTTTGCATTTCCAAACCAAATTCAACTTCTTGCAAACAAACACCTATCCAAAATCATCCAGGTAAGCAATTCTCTCTTGGAAACTCGAAAATGAACACCGATGATGTCGCGATCATCATCGGAATTATTTTCCAGCGATTACAGAGAGTTTTAGTGCTTTTATCTCTTTAAAACATTTCCAATATTTTAAAATTTCAAATCTCTCCATATTCAATTCCAATTCAAAAATATTTTCGAAATAATACCACTATTATTTCTCCAAAACTTTGAAAACCATTTCCAAATCCAAAGGAATTTAGATTTTTCCCAAAATTCCATATTGCAATTCCTTTAAATCTATATTCAAACATTCTCTGGAATTTTATCTCATTTCAATTTCAAAATTATAATCACCTTTACAGTTTACATTTACAAATCTCATTTGTATATGAAGTTTATTTCAATTTATAAATTACATTTATAATCTATATTTCAAATTCCATTTGTTATATAAATTTATTTTCCAACTTTGGTTATAAGTGTTCAATTTCTTATTCAATTTTTACACAATAGTGTTAATAATTTAATTATTATCATTCCTTAACAAATCAAGCATCCAAATACTATAATACTTTACAAAAATTATATCTTTCATATACAAAAATAATTTGGGTAAAATTATTTCATTTACCCTATTTTAAAACAATACTGTGTCGAATTGTTCTATTCAAGTGTTTAGAGATCCCTATCAATAACGTTAATTACTCGTATTGACCAGAATCCATAAATTACTCAATAAACCAATCGACGCAATATAAAACCATTTTATATTCACTAACAAATACGCGCTCATATCTATTAATACGCTCATACTCATTATAGAGTACTACGGACTCTACTTGGATAATTCCCACCAAAGCCTAGGTTGTCGCCAACCTAAGCTCTGATACCAAGTGTAACGACCCGCAAATCCGTACCCCTTGAGTCAACACTATTCTACAACAATTAACCCAAGTTGCACAGAAATACGAACCATTAGGGTTTAAGAAGAAGAGGTAGAAGAAGAGAAAACAAAAACAACATCAGAATCTAACCATCGCGGCGGAATAAAATATAATAGATAGTAAATAATATTTACTCAAAATCAAATATGTCTGTTTACATACATTACATCATCAGAATACATCAGTCACAACTCAACATCAATATCATACAATAGGTACACTACAACTCATCACAGCGGAATACGTATATAAATATACAAGTACGAGAGTACGTTTCGTCATCCAGCTCGTCTCCTGAGCTCCACAGCATCATATCCTGTATCCTATAATACTCGGTCTGACCCGAGCATTACAGTTAAATAACACCCGAGTCAGTCTGGATTACCAGCGTGAGAAAATCACACCCAATTTATTTTTAAAGTTTCAAAAATCCTTTGAAAACAAAAGCATCTCGTAAGACCACGCCACAAATAAACATGTCGGGTTTTTACCTTACGATAGCTAAAACAATTTTATAGAAATCCTCTGATATTATAATAGTGTCTATAGAAAGTAAATAGAATCTAGCTGAAATGGTTGCATCTCACGTTTCAGCAATAGTTGGGCACAATCAAAACCGTACGGGCGCGTAGGGAAAATGGATTCCAACTAATGGCTAGGCACTGGGGTACCACCTGTCACAGTACCTGGTCTAGATCAGCGTACCGAGGAGCCACCCTAACTCCCCTGCAACACAAGACCGGAACCATCCCTTACTGGACAGTCCCGAGCAAGATCACCCCGCGGTTGGGATCAGCAACCGCCCACACAGCCGAAAAAAAAGGACATCTAGACAGGGATGACCTCACCCTCCAGTGGGGGCTACCCACGAAGCCTTGCTGCATATCCCCTGATTTTCAGCCATTCCCATTTGATGAGGCTTGAGGCTAAGCGTTACCTTTTTAGAACAATTTTCCTTTGAATGCCCATCGCCCACCTGACGATGTTTCACAAGCATTCGTCCATACAAGTCCGTCCCGGGTTCGAACGGAACCGAATGCACTATTCCTACTACATCCATTTTGGAAATATCCTCAGGATTAGTAGCGACTAACCCTTGCACTTTACTGCTCCATCTTCGACTCCGAACACGTTTTTCGCACGAAACGTACAAACCGGATCGAAGTGGTTTTCGAGAAATAAATCTCGATCCCGGTCTCTTCGAAACGATCAGCGCATTTGGCCAATATTGATAGTCGGTTATTTAACTATCAATTAATATTCACAAACATCCATCAACCAATAAATAATTTCCCAAATTATTTATAAATCTCAAAATATCTTCCCGAGATATATATTTCCAATTTCAACCCCTTTTGAAAATAGTTTCAAAACCCGTTTTCCCTTCCCAGGGTACACTCCCAATTTTTATTTCCATTGGAACGCCAAGTACAAACACTTAAGTTTAAAATAATTTAAAAACATTTTTTTTTTATAAAATATACTTATAACTTTTAAAATTATAACTTAAATATTTTATTAAAATAAATATACTAACAAAATATTTTGTATAAGACAATTTATAAAATATAAACTAAATTTCCTCTTTTAAACTCAATACCAAGTTACTTTATATAGTTATTTCAATAATAGATTTAGAAAAATATACTTGCTTTAAAAATTTAGATTTAGAAATAATAAACTTTCCAAAACCTGCTTTTTAAAACGATTTTAAAAACTTTAAATATTTTTGAAAACCATACTTGGCTATCCAGGGAAATCCTATTCTCTTCCCATTTCTTAAAAATACATCACCATTTATTTTTAAACAAATTCTCATTCCTTTAATAAATTCTTACCTTGAATTTATAAAATATCCACCGTCATTTTATTTCACTTTATAACCCAGTCATAAAGTCCCAAAATCTCTCTTCACTTTAAATTTAAATTTCAACACCTAAATCAATTTTACAATTGATTTCCATTTACTTTACCATGAAATAAATTCTCTTACCTCATTTATTTCAAAATTTATTAACTTTAGATTTAATTTCCAATTTATGTTTTAAAATCTTCAAACTGAAAAATACCAAATTCAGATTCCTCAATTTTCCTTTCTTTACCTTTAAATTTAATCCTTACATTTAAAATAATGACCTTTATTCACTTAAGTTCCAGAATTTACTATTCCTCTGTTAATTCAATTTCCTCATATTCCATATTTTGTTAGAGTTTATAAATCACTCTATTTTATTTTATTTTCACTTCATTATTCAATTTATTCCAATTTACTAGAATTATTTACTTAAAATTTTACTCTTTTATTACCTTTCAAAAATCCAATTCTATAGATTTTGGTAACTCATTATACTGAGTTATTCCATCCAACCATACTATCAAATATTCCAATTATCCATAAAACCATCACAGGATATCAAATATTCATCACACAGAATATTAAATAATCTAATAAATTTGAGGAATCCAGTTGGATCCCTCCAACCTGTTTCCCTGCATCCACAAATGTTAGCACAGCATTATTTACTAATTTCAGAATATATCATTCTATAGCACATCAATCAATCAATTTCAACCATTCAAACAATTATTTAAATTTAATCATTTAAATTTAAATTTAAACTGAGTGAGATTAACTCACCTTGATTTAATTTTGCCATCCACTTCAATATTTGCCTTGGTTTACCCGACTTGACCTTGAATAATCAATTTATTCGGCTTTATTAATAATTTGAATTAACCAAACAAATTCTATTATTATTTATTAATGTAAGTAAATAAGAGATCTAGTTTTAAACTGACAATTTCCCATCCAAATTGTATATAAAAATACTTTACATGTGCCAAATCTTATTACAGTAAACTATAAAATTTGATATTCATTTTTATAGTATCATCCTATAAATCAAAAAATTTCCTATAAAAGGATTTAAAGCAAACAACCCAAAGTTTTTATTTATTTTTATAAAACAAAATAACTTGTTAATCACGATTATTGACCTTGTTTAAAATTATACATTCCACAAATATTCGAATAAATCAACCCGTTAATTACCATAACAAATTTAGTTAGCTAACAATTGAATGCTTAATAAATTTTGGCCTTTAATAATTTCTTAGCAGCTGAAGGAATTAAATAAGCTAATTTGACAAATTAATCTCCATTATTTCAAAATCGAACCAGAAATTGAAAATTTATACACATGTATAATTGATTTATCTTCTTCTTCAAAACTACTCATATGTATATATATAGCTGTCTAGATTTAAAACGACTGCTTTATATACAAATATATATATACGCGCATACATATATATATATATATTCTAGGTAACAATTTACTTAATCAAAAATCTAATTGGAATCAACGAAATGATTTACCTCACTGCCCTTTCACTGACCTAGCCCAACTCAACCGTTGCCACCCCCTACTCCAGTCGCCGCGTACCCTTCCCTTCACTGCAAGATGAAACACGCTCGATCGACTACCTGTCGATGACAACTCATACGAATCTCGGCACCGACACGAATCCACCTCCCTAGGCTCGAACGCGAACGAGGATCCCCACAGTTTCGCGAAGCACACCCCCAATCATCTCGCTGCCATAACACCAAGCCGCACGCGTGCCCTAACTACCACCGTCGCGAGTCGACCGCGAAACCCCAGATTGAACGAGCAGTGATTTCCTCCATTTTTTTTAACTGGATTTCGATTTTGAGATGTATTCGATTTTATTAGGGAACGATATTGTGAAAAAATGAATATTGGAAAAGGAAGGACTTGCGTTTACAATTGAGGGCAACGATTTGGAATAAGTGAAGGTAGGCACGATTTTGCGTTGAACAAGAAAGAGTGGCCATTTTTCTTTTCTGTTGAAGTTAATTCATTCTGAAAGGAAGGAGGCAGAGTTATTTTAAAACGAAGGGAAACAGCTTGCGTTAGAAGATTGTCGGCTACAGTACTTCGAATGTGAAAGGGAAAAGTTATGATGGGAAAGAATGTAGGCTGATGTTGACCAATATAAATATAAATTTAAATTGAATTTGATATAGATTTCAACGCGTTTACCTATCGTACGCTCACACAATAACTCCGATAACTATGAAATTTGAAATCCGATAATAATATAATATTACGGATCCAATGGAACTGGTTTCCTCGAATTCCGAGACTGCCTCGGAAGGCTATTTTTAAATTCAGTTTAAGCAATATATTTTCAAAACTGAACAGAGTACTTCCAAATTCAATTTTAACACTTTTACTACCAATATAAATTTTATAAGCCTTCAAATTATTTATTATATATATATATATTTTTTTTAACAGGTTTAATACTCCAGATTCATTAATTTACCCAATTCTGATAATTAAATTCAACAATTAATTATCCGATAATTATTAATATTTGAAATTAAAGTTAATAATTAACTTTCGAATATTTAAAATAAATTAAATATTCCCATTTCAAATGTCTAAAAATTCCGGGTCGTCACACACACGATGGGGCATCACCTACCAAAGCTACAGCAAGGGAAAATAAAAAACAGGTACAAAAACAACCACGCAACGATCAACACACCCTCTTGATAGACGACTATGGCTGGGATCCACATTTTACTTCTGAGTTGGTAAGTTATATACTAATATATATATATATATATATATACATATATATATATATATATATATATATATATATATATATATATGCATACACACACACACACATACACATATGTATTCATTATCTAATCTTATTTTTCTTCGTTTATTTTTGCAGATAAATTATTTGGAGAAAAATGGATGGTGAAAATGAAGACAACTAAGATGAAATTATTTATCGCCGTATCTTTAATAATATTTAATTCGGACAAATGTATATCGTTTAGTATTATCTTATTAAATGCTTCATTATTAGATTTTTGTTTAACATTTATGTTCGTTAGTTATGTGATGTTGCCATTTTTTAATACTATTGAAATTATTGTGCATGATTAACAAATTTAAAGCCTTATTAATCATACATGAATATTTATATTTTAATACAGTTGCATACCAAAAATGAATAATCAAAGAAGGCGAAATAGAAGAATAAATGTTTCAACCGATGAACAAAGAGAAATTAACCGAGTAAGAGCAAGAGAACGAAGACAAGCCACGAATCCGGAGGAAAGAAAAGCATATCTTGCTCGACGTCGTCAGGCTTATAGACTACGCCGAGAAAGGCTTAAAAATACGTATTTAAGTAGAAATTTAGATGGGATAACCAATGAAAATTTGGATGGGATAACAAATAAAAATTTGGATGACATGTATCAACCAAATGAAGAATTATTTACAATATCACAAGTAAACAACCACCAAACAAATTTAAACCAATCTGAAGAAACTGAAATGATGGTTATAGAGACAATTTACTCAAATGCGATAAATGAGCATATCAATGAAGAGTATCATCATTATCGCCAAGAAAGAAATCGTCAAAGACAAAGAGAACAAAGAGAAACTATGTCTACAGAAGAAAGAGAACACTATCTAGCTCGCCGTCGAAATTCTTACCATCAAAGACGACAAATTATGGAAAATGATAATGCCATGCAAAGACATCAAGGAGTATGCATACATATACGAACTCATAACGTTGCAAAAAATTTCAAAGACCACATTGACTTTCGAAGGTATTCATTACAACGACCAAAATTTTGTCCGCATTGCTCAGCAAAATTATTTGAACATGAAACATATTCTCTATGTTGCGAGAAGGGACGAAATATACTACCCCCATTACGGTCACCAACTGAGCTCTTCAACCTTTACATTAACACATGTAATGATGATGTACACTTCAGAAGAAATATTCGGTCATATAATCATGTATTTTCTTTCACTTCAATAGAAGTTCATATTAATGAAAATTTGGCAAACGGAAAAGCTGGAGTCTACACTTTTCGTGCTCAAGGATGTATATATCACAATATTGGCGGCTTACTACCCCAAGAAGGATATAGACCAAGGTTTTTGCAATTGTATGTATATGACACTGACCATGAAATTGAAAATCGTATGGCGGAAAATAAAGAGTTGGATAGAAGAATGCTAGAAAAGATACAACATATATTAGATGAAAATAATAATTTTGCACAAAATTTTCGTCGAGTTTCACAGCTTCCTAACATTCATGACTGTAGATTTATAATCAAGGAACAACCATTACAGCAACAATATGCACTTCTGACAGCTTCACAAGTTGCAAGAATAGTGGTAGGTGATGAGAAAAGTATCATAATTGGTAGGGATATCGTTGTACAAACTGTATCAGGACAAATTATGAGAGTACCGGAGACGCATGGTTGTTATGATCCTTTACAATATCCTCTTCTACGGAAATAATGATTGGGACCTAAATAGTCATAATGAGAATGGTACCCCCGTTACATGCCGAGAGTATTATGCGTATCTCTTACAAGTACGAACATAGATCATTGATTACTTTATATATCTTTATAATCTTAGTATTAACCAAATATAGTACTCAACATTTATTTATCTTAGTAAAATACTTATATAATTAATGAATCTTATAATTATAGATTCAACAAGAAAGCACATCTCTTTTACTGCTCAATGGACGTTTGTTACAACAATATATTGTGGATAATTCGTAAAAATTGAAAGTAGTAGAATGAGATGGTTTCGCGAAAACAACATCACATAAGATCAAAACTGTATGTGGGTCAACAAGATGCGTTGAATGCTGGAGAGAGCAATGCAGGTATATGAATTTATTTATATTGCTCAATAAAATTAATATGCACAATATGTTATATACATACATACATACATACATACATACATATATAATATCATCAACATGCTAAAAATGATTTGAAAATTAAATATAGGAAACATCGGGAGAAGAATAGTATTACCCACTTCATTTAATGGAAGCCCACGCAACATGTACCAATGTTACCAAGATACTATGGCTTCGGTGCAGAAGTTTGGAAAACCTAACATTTTCATTACAATGACATGTAATCCTTCATGGGATGAAATCACTTCTGAACTACTATATGGACAATCAGCTCAAGATCGTCCAGATCTTACGACAAGAATATTTCGTGCAAAATATGAGCAGCTTAAGGACGAAATTTATAGCAAACAAGTTCTCAGTTTAGATGCAGCACATGTGCACGTTATAGTATTTCAAAAAAGAGGACTTCCTCATACTCATATTCTTTCCATATTAGATGAGCAAGATAAACTTCATAGCCCGGATGATTATGATTTTATTGTAAGAGCAGAAATCCCAGATCGTGACAAAGAACCAGAATTATATACTACTGTTATTAAATGGATGCTTCATGGACCATGCAGAAGACATCGACCAAGTTCATTATGTATGAAAGATGAAAAATGCAAAAAGAATTATCCAAAACAATTTTCTCCAGCCACTCTTCAAGGCAATGATTCATATCCAATCTATCGGAGGCGAGATAATGGTAGAAGCATTGCATTAGACAATGACCATGATTTTATCGTTGATAATCGTTGGGTTGTCCCATATAATCCATGGTTGTTAAAAAATATGATTGTCATATTAATGTCGAAGTTTGTAGTAGTATCAAATCTGTCAAATACCTATACAAGTACGTCTACAAAGGTCCAGATCGTGTGGCAGTTGAAGTTCGTCCAGGAAGTGAGTACGATGAAATTCAAAAGTTTATTGATGCAAGATGGATATGCCCTCAAGAGGCCTTTTGGAGAATTTTTGAATTTTCACTGCATACAATTCATCCTTCTATTCAACGATTACAAATACACTTACCAAGTAGGCAACAAGTCACGTATCATTCTAATCAAACAATGTCTGATATTTTATTGGATGAAAGCCTCTTTACATCGATGCTAATTGAGTTCTTCAACACAAACTCGCAAGATTCCGAAGAAAGACAACTTTTATATCGTGAATTTCCATAGAAATACAGGTGGGTAACAGATATAAAAAAATGGAGACGTAGGACACCATCAAAAAAAGTCATAAGGCGGATTATAGTGTTTCACCATCAGAAGGAGAACGTTACTACTTGAGAATTCTTTTAAATCATGTAAAAGGACCAACCTTATTTGACTATCTTCTCACAGTTGATGGTATTAAATATCCAACTTTTTAGAAAACAGCGGAGAAGATAGGACTATTGGAGGAAGATCAAAGCATTAGAGCATGTTTGCAGGAAGCATCAGCCACATGAATGCCATCATCTTTGAGAAGATTATTCGCTACAATCTTGATTTATTTTACACCAACCGGTATTAGAAAATTATGGGATGAATTTTCCTACTATATGATAGAAGATTATTCAAGTTCAAGTGTAACATGTCGAGTTATGCTTGGAAATCGTCTTTTAAAAGATCTTAATGTTTTATTAATGAACCATTATAAAAAAGTTTCTGATTACGACCTTCCAACAATTAGAGATGACATAAATGATCGTTCATTAACCTTGAGATAAATAAATGATAAATATTCTATTATAACACCAAAAGAGGATTTAACTTCTGCCAGTAAGTTGAATGAATCCCGATTGCATGCATATACTGCAATTATGAATGCTGTTAATAATAAAGAGAGCAGGATTTATTTTATTGATGGTCCTGGTGGAACAGGAAAGACATTTCTCTATCGAGCAATACTTACAACACTTCGACAAGAAGGTTTGATTGCACTTGCAATAGCCACATCCGGGATTGCTACGACTATTCTACCAAGCGGTCGAATGGCGCATTCGAGATTCAAAATTCCAATTAATACAACATCTGAATCAATGTGTACGATATCTAAACAATCAGAATTAGCAGATCTTTTGCGTCAAGCATCCATTCTTATTTGGGATGAAGCAACTATGACTCATAGATATGCTTTCGAAGCATTAGATAGATACCTTTAGGATATTATAGGGAATAGCTTGCCATTTGTAGGTGAAATTCTTATTGCTAGAGGGTATTTTCGATAAGTCTTACCCGTTGTACAACATGGTACAATAGCAGAAACAATTGATGCATGCATAGTTAAATCATCACTATGGAATCATGTAGAAGTCATCCAACTTACTCAAAATATGAGAGCAAAAAAAGATTCTTTCTATTCGATTTTTCTATTACGTGTTGGTGATGGGAATGAACCGCACATAGACGACGACTTGATTCGAATTCCAAATTAAATGGTAGTACCATTTCAAGATGAATGTTCAATAACTACTCTTATAAATACAATTTTTCCCACATTACATGAAAATGCATTCCAAAAGGAATATATTGTGGCAAGAGATTTAATTACCCCTCTCAATGAATGCGTCAATAAGTTAAATAACCAAGTTATTAATCTATTTCCTGGAGAATTACATACGTACTACTCATTTAATTTTGTCAAAGATGATACAAGAAATCTATACCAACTTGAATACCTTAATTCAATAGCTCCAGGTGGTTTGCCTCCATATAAGTTGGTCTTAAAGAAAGGAGCACCGATCATGCTACTCCGAAATCTTGATCCAATGAATGGACTATGCAATGGTACCACATTAATATGTCGTGAATTTTACAGAAACCTTATAGATGCAGAAATTGCCACTGGACAATTTGCAGGAGATCGAGTTTTCTTACCAAGAATACCTATGAAGCCTTCCGAAGATATCTGTTTTCCATTCACATTATTGCGCAAACAATTTCCTATAAGGTTGAGTTTTGCCCTCACTATCAACAAAGTTCAAGGACAAACAATTCCACATATAGGAATTTACTTGCCTCAACACATGTTAGGTCATGGTCAGCTTTATGTTGCGTTATTAAGAGGAGTTTCTATGATTTACACGAAAGTTTTGATAAAAGATGGCAAAGTTCATGAAAAATCAGGAACTTATACTAAACATGTTGTTTATAGAGATGTACTTATGTCAACTAAAAGGAAAAATAGTTGAAATTTTTTTATAAGCATTACTTTCGAATATGTTTATACAGTGTAGTCTTTTTACTTATTTTTCTTGGAGTGATAGTTTTATAAACCAAGCAACATTTGTGAACATCATTTTTTCTTGCGTATGTAAAATACACAATATTTGTTGAACTACAATTCACGCGCGAAGCGCGTGCCATTACGCTCGTTCAAATAGCCGAAATTGTTTCCCTTATTCGATTACGGGTTGGATGTCTAATTGTCCAGGTGGTAATGATAGTATCTTGTACCTGAACCGGTGGCTCACTTTTTCTAAGTAATGGGGAAGAGGACCGAAACATGCCACTGAAAGACTCTACTGAGACAAAAAGATGGGCTGTCAAGAACGTAGAGGAGGTAGGATGGGAAGTTGCATACTAAGCTCTACAATCAAAATGGAAGGCATGTATTAGAGAATGGATTTCCAACAAATGACCAGGTGAAGGGACTACCTTCTAGTAGTACATCTCTGGAGAAATGTACCGATGCTACAGAACATCGGCACCTCTACCAACACAAGATCGACATACCTCTTCCTAGATAATACCGAATATGTCATCACCTCGATCGTTACCGACCCATCTGAGACGTCTCTTAGCATACACAAATAATTAAAGTTGAATGTTATAGCAGGTAGAAATGTATCTAGAAATGATGATTAAACCTTAATGGTTGTGAACCACATTGCCTTGCCATATCTACCCTGTTTTCTCCTTTTCCAGGTGTGAGGCTTGAAGTGACGATTACCTTTCGCATAGCACATCATCTTTCCTCTTTGAATGCCACATTATCATTCCATAATCATATAACTGATTTTTACAAACATATAACTCATGAGCTCATACGCCTCAGGAAGCACATTAAGCTAATAGAAGTTGCTTTCTCCACCACCAAATAGATGATAGTTTATAGAGATCAATCAATGCAATTTTAAAATGCAATGTCAGACATTCATCTATACAAGTTCTCTGGGAACAAAATAAACCAAAGGCACTTCTCCTACCACATCATGTTTCGGGAATAACCCTTAGGATCAGTAGCGATTGATCCTTGCAAATCAAAGATTTTCATAACGGAGCACTACAGCCAAATATATGGTATGGTAAATTTTACTGCGAAGGACTGGTAGCAAGTAGCACAACACCATGAATTTCCTCGTCTTCAATGATCTTATCTTCAACATGTTTTACTTCGAAACGTAAATTGGTTTAAAGTAGTTTCCGGATAGTAATCGCCCAAATCTGAACCCTGTCTCTTTGAATCCAATTATCAAAAAAATTGGTAAATGTGGGTGATTAGTACACAACATTTTCATTCGGCCATATCTTCAAAGATATATACATACATACATATATATATATAAATTCATTTCAGTATAAACGGATTTGTTAAACCTCTCTTTAAATCATTTTCTTTTATCCTTAGAGATTATTTCTAAAGGTTATCTTTTCTTTTGGAATAACTTAAATATAATCTTTTTTAGAGCATCCGGGTTTTCCCTTCGATCTATTCCACCCCACGCCTAGAAAGAGAAAACAAAGGTCAAATAAGTTCAGGTCACTGATTGCTCCACCCTAACCTTGGTTACACACCCTGTTTTTACCTTTCTAGATCCCACAGGTAGGACAAATATATTAATCATTTCTACATACTCCTTTTTTATTACATTGAAGCAAATGATTTCAATTATGTTATAAACAATTCCTCTTAACCATTCGTTTAAACTCTTTTTAAATTTTTTGTAGAAAAGTGTTACAGATAGTGTTTTAAAAGCTTGTTTGATTAAAAAACTTTTCTATCATTTAGAAATTCATATTTATAACTCAAATCTTGTTAAGAACATTTTAACATACTTATCAAATTTATTTTATATTTTTAAACATTTAAAAATATTCATTTGAAAGAATTTTATACTTTGGTCACATAACTGCAAAAGCGTGATTTTCTAAAAAAAATTGATTTGGGAATATTTTAAATTTTTTAAAATAAATTTTTGATTTTTATTTTTCGTTTGAAAACTATAGCAAGAAGAGTCTATAAAATTCTTATTTCATATAATTTTGATTCTGGTTCTATCGTATAAATGAATTTAAATTTTGCGGTGCAAAAACACGAACTACAGTTACATGGCGCGCCTATTTTCAGTTGATTTTCAACTCTTTTCAAATCTTTTCCAAAATCATGTTAAATACTTTTCAAACATTTCTAAGCCATTTAAAACAATTCTCCCATGATTTTAAAAGAGGTTAAAAAGTCGTATACGCTTTTGAATTTAAATAAGGAAATGATTCCTTTTGTGATTTTTCGATGTGTAATTTATCATGACTTGTTATGATATGAATCAAACAATCATTCAACTTCCATATAACATCCAAACATGATATCAAGCAACATAACAAGTACAAAATCATGTTATAACAGAAAAGTAGAGAAGAGGTAGAGTTTCCTCACCTTGGATCGAATTGCACTAACTTAAAAATAGTTGTAACTTTCCAAACATGAATTGAGAGCTCGCTAATGCTTGCTTTAAGGGTTCTAAGTAGCTTGAAATTACTTGTGGAGGCTAGGGGGATTATGGCCGTGGATAGTGGGGGGAGTTGGCTCGGCTAGGGTGGTGGAACGTGTGGGTCGTGGGTTAGAGGGAGAAGGAGGAGGAGTTTGGGTGTAGTTTTGAGGTTTTTGGATGGATATTTCTTTTAGTTTATTTCTAAAATAAATTTTGGCATTATTTTTCTAAGGATGGAAGCCATGGAAGAAGAGAGTTAAAGCTTGGAAAATGAAGAAGAAGTATGGAAGTGAAGAAATGGTTTACTATTTATAGAAAAAGTTTGGAATAAAATATTATTATGTGAAATGACCAAAATACCCCTACTTCAAATTAAAGTAAACTCCATTTCCTCAATACTTAACATTACTTTCACTTCACAACTTTATGTCTTAATCACTTAAGCATTAAGAAAAATAAAGTAAGATTTTGTTATATTTGATTTGATATGTTGTCCTTTTGTGCTTACTTTTTGTTAATGAATTCTAGAAGTTTCTAATATTGTATAGAAAATGTTACCTTGTTTAGTGACTTTATTAATATTTACCATATTTTATAATGTTTACATATATATGTAAATAAAGGTGCAATAATGTTGCGACAACTTTTGTTTAACATAATGTTGATTTTTGATAAAATGTTTCATGATCACATTTTGACGTTTTTGTTAAATTTTGTATATTTGTAAAATAAAATAAAAATAAACTTGTATATTGTTAATTAAAAATAAATAGGCCTTATTTATAAATTAAAATAATTTATTTAATCACTAAAACTTAAGTTTACTGGAAACTGATTTTTGTCACTTTTACCAGTATAAGCAAAAGTTCCTATTTTTGTGTATAAATATACTTTAAAATCTTACATTATATTATTTATGTTATAAAAACATATATTTTAATATTTAAAATTCATTAAATATTATATCTTAGTGTGATTGATCTTGGGTCATTACATTTACGAAAGCTACTAGGTCCTCAATACAAATTCAATGTGATGTCGAGGTGTTTGGGGTTGACAAGACAATATTTCTATTGCATGATAATTTGATAGCATTATTAGAGTTTGAGATGATTGGCCAAGCTGTAATATCAACATATATGGCGTAAGTATTTTTTTTTTGTTATTATCTGTCACTTTCTGCATATTTCTTAAGGATATACATCTATATATATATATATATACATACACGCACACACATATACATATACATATACATATATATATATACATATACATATACATATATGTATGGGGCCAATATTTGCAGTGTTACTATTTTATGTGTAGGTACTTGCATACTGTGATAAGTAAGAATAAAGAATTGGCCGAGACAATTGCTTTTGGTGATCCAGGAGCCACATTTCACCTCAATGATGAATTTGAACTTTACATGGTTAACTGGCTGAGAGAGGGTAATAATGATCACATATTCTTTGTACTGCATAATGCCAAGTAAGTAATTTGTTTAAACTATACTGTGACCTATATGTAATTTGTTTAAGTTATCACTATGATATTTTTTTTTACTAAAAACAGTATGCGTTGGATTTTGACTGTAATACAGGATGATGAAATTTACCTTTTCAATCCATTTCCTCATACGACACATTTTATAGCATGGGAAAAAGCATTAATATTGTAATATTTTTTTAATGTATACGTCCATAATAGGTTGAGCAAAGTGCCTAAAGTGAAAAATCTTACATATGTATTTCTGCACTTTGTCCTACTATGTAGTTAAAATTAATGGTTAATTTGACGGCTGTTAGAAAGCCCGTCCCTTAGACCCACTCAAACAAAGGAAAATACTGAAGTATTTTCATCTGTAAGAATTGAGAATAGGGCTATACTAGGGACGATCCAATGTATTACGCTTTTGTGCTGACGCTGTTTTGATATGATGTGGTGGAAAACACTAGATTTTTTTCACTAGTTGGCACAAAATAATAGCACATGAACTTTTAATGTAGGATAGATCAACATAAAGAAATAAGGATACAAGATATATGATCCAAATAGCCGGTAACAAAGATATCCATCACAAAAGAAATACAATGGACTAGGATACATCAGAGTTACAAATATACATATACATAAGGCAATTAGTGTTGCTTACAAAAAATATACATGTCCATAAATACTACAACAAGTGTGGATATAAAATAGGCTATCGCTATAGAAAGAGAGATATAAGATAACTTCCAAAATCAGCATAAAATACATAGACCTGCCAAATTGCAATCCCTAGTCTGACCCCAACTTATTATTGGAATAGGGCTCTCCTAAACAACCTAGTGGCCATGAATGTGGTTATGTTGTCATGCGCTACATGAAAGAGATCATCCAGGATAGCGATTTGCCTTTGCCTACAAAGGTATACTTTGATGTGTTGTGTTTTTCTATGGAATGTGTTTGTGATAATTCTTTTACGGAATGTATTTTTTTATTTTGTTGTCGAAATTCATGTTGATTTTGCTTGCTATGTTACATTTTGTAGTAGATGAACAAGACTCGAAAGTGTTACACCGAGAGCAGCTTGATGAGGTGCACTTTAAGGCTCTTGATTATATCCAAGAGAAAATGTAATTAAGCACTGGTTTTGGGTACATATGCATATGTAGTTTGTTAGGACTTTTGGTTTTTTGTTAGTTTTTATTTTTTTGATCATGCGTACTGGGTTTCTTTTGTTATGATATAGCCATTTTGATTGATATGTAAGTTGATGTGGAAATGGTATAGGTTTGATGTGGGAATGTTGTAGGTTGATGAACATTTTGTATATGGAAGTTCAAGTTATATATATATGGAAGTGCCCCTTTTTAGGTTATTTAATTTGGTGCCTCTTGTATATGGAAATATGTTGCATGTGTTTTTTGAATGTATATGTTGATGAAAATGTGCATAAATTGAAACTGATATCCAAATATAACAGGCTTGGAAATCAATTTGCAATAACAAATTGATGTCTAAATATGCATAAATAGAAATCACTAACTACTAGAATCAAGCACATAGACATCGGCTATTAGCCGATGTTTGGAAAAAAAAAATTGACCGATGTCTTTTTCAGTGTAGAGAAAGGTCGGTCACATAATGTCGGTTTTAGGGCCACTGTTTGAATACTATATGGACATCGGTTTCTTGAAACCGATGTCTATGAGCGTAATTCTAGTAGTGAGGTCATGTTATTACATAAGGTATATATTGCCAAAAAGAATACATGTATGATATGACAATAGATATATATATATATATATAGTAATAAAATTAACATGTGTACAACTATACACACACACATAGAGATATTAGGACCTATGTGTATTATATAAACATATATGTTGTACTTACGTATACATAAGATAATTCATATATATATATATATATATATATATATATATATATATATATATATATATATATATATATCGGGAATATAAATGCCTAAGCATGTACATGTGTTTAGATTTACTATAATATATGTATGTAGGTTGTATATACATATAAATAACACCACACACACACACACACACATATATATTGCCACATAATTACATAATTATGTTTGTATATATATATATAATGATTTGAAATCGTTTAATAAATTCAAGTTTGAAATATATTTGCTTGAATAATTAAACACTAGAGAATATTTTAGTTGGAAATCATGATTGACTTAACCAAATGTTTCAATTTATGTGTTTTACTATGAGGGAATTAAGAAGAAGGACAAACTTTGGAAAAATATTAGACTAAAGGACGTCAAGTTTCATTTTTGGTCTCAAGGGCAAACTTTAGAAAAAAAATTAGGCTAAAGGACAATGCTAGTTATAACTAGCACTATATTCAGTTTTTTACATTATATAAAATCCAAGTTATAACTAGCATCACATTTGGTTTTATACTATACAAAATGGTAGCTATAATTAGCATTGTTCTTCAACCTAATTTATTTTTCAAAGTTCGTCCTTCAGCTTAAAAAAGAAACTTGTTGTCCTTCGGTCTAATTTTTTTTCAAAGTCCTTGTGCCTATTTTCCACTTAAATTTATACTCTAATTTCTCGTTCGCTGCAATTTTTCTTAACCGATAAAAGAAATACACTATTCATAGAATACCAAGGTCTTAGTAAAAAAACTTCAAAGTAACGATGGATATATAACCATTTTAATTGATGTAACCACTAAAAGGCATTCGCTGATTTGACTTATCAGTCATGAACGATTAGCTGATAATAACTTCTTGTTAACCAATTAACTAATCAGCTACGATCCGTTTATTATTAATAAATTACTTGGCATTACTTTGATTGTTCATTCATTAATGTTTTTCTCTTTGTTAAATAATGCATATTTTCCTAATCTTATACTATAAAACAAAAATTTAGTCAGGTCAAACTGAATTATTGTTAACTTATTTATGACCCTTGATTTGGTTGTAGTTTAAAGATTCCTAAATTCATTAATTAACACGAGCATTACGGCATGCGCTTCGCATGTGAGTTGTTCTACAAATTGTATATGTTTCAAAACACTCAAAAAATAATTTTCAAAAATATTTGGTCGCATTTTGCGTTGAACTCGTGCATAATTTCTTCGAATTTTTATTTTTAAGTTTTGATATCTAATTTTTTTTTGGTAGTTTGAATTTATATTTCTGTTATTAGTTATTAAAGAAATAATTTGTAAAGAAATTTCATTTGTTATATCCTATTTTAAAGTTGACATAAAGATTTGATTATATTTGAGCGTTCTGAATTTGTAAAAAAACAATATATCAGATCCTGTTTTCAAGTGATATTAATGTTTATTAATATTTGTAAAGGCATATGTTGAATTCCTAAAGTGATTTTATTTGTTAGATCCAATTTTCAAGGGAATTGGTAACACACACACACACACACACACACACACACACATATATATGAGTGTTAAATTATATATGAGTAAAGGGTATTTTTGAAAGTTTACGGTCAGACCAAAAGTTTGCGCTTCCAAGCCAACTATTGATAAAATATTAACATTCCTTTCTTTGCATGTTGTGGTTGTACGACCCGCTTAACCCATCCTTCATTGTAACCTAACCCTATAAAGGAAAATCCAAAAAAATGAAACTAGACGCTAATAAAATAATCCTCTCCTCCTACTAACCCTAATCGAAGAAACCTAATCGCTCCTCCAGCTAATTCTCCAACTGCTGCAAAATCGGTCTAATGGTATTTAGTATTCACATATCGTGAAAAATCCTAACTCATTTTCGATTTTCTTTTGTTGATCACACCTTGAGTTTTTTCAATTTTTGTTTCATTCTTGTAAATATAAAACACAGTTTATAAATTTTGATAGCTGAATGAAATTTTGATAAACTTCCTTGTAAGACACTGGTAGGTCTGATCTTCGTTTCGTAGTGGGAATGTGGTGTTTTTTGGTAAGAATGGTGGTGTATTGATGAGGAACGATGAAAAATAAGGTGATAGTTTATGGTGTAGTTTATGACAAGAAATTGGTAGATTTGAATGGGAATGAAGATATAAATTGAGGATTTATGTAGCAAATGAACTGAAATTGATTGCAAGAAATATGAACAGTTGATGGAATACAAGATCTAACAAGAATTGTAATTGAAGAATGACGGAAAACGTAAAGAACAAGGAATTATAATTGCAAAGATGATCAAATTATAATCTGAAAATGAAATAAGATTGTAATCAACAAGAATAAGCTTAGTAACAAGATCAAATGGCAAAAGAATTGAATTAAAACTTGTAAACTGAAATGAAAAGGAAGAAGGTTTTGTATTTAGATGTGCAGGAAAGAAAAACAAGCACTATGAAGCAAGAATCAAACAGAAAAGAAATGTAACTGGTATCAAATTGCAACTGGAAAAGGAAAATGCAACTAAAATGGCAAGATCAAACTGTAAAGATAAGAACTAAAATGTAGATGGCATATCTCTTTCACCCTTTTCCTGCTACCTCCATGTCAGGCCAGTAATCCACTTCTGACGCCCTCAGCTTCCACCTCTGGAGATCTGGTGGTGGTTCTCTGGTGAACTTGGCTGGAGCAGGGTATTTTTTTCCTTTTTTCGGACATAAGCAACTGTTTTGCACTTTCTCAATCAATGCAACCATAGCCTAGTTGTTACTCTACTGCTGCAATATTGTTTGAACTAGTTGTATATTGAGTATTTTTGAACAAAGGAATTTTCGTTTGTATATACCTTTAGCTTATATTTCTACCAGTATGAGAGGCAACTATGTTAATACACTTATAAATGCTTGTGGATTTGTTTGAAAGTGAAACAGACAGAAGCATAACTTCATTTGACACCGTTTAAGTTTCTTTCGCTAATCCGAGAAGTCAAAAGCGTTTATATAAGAATGAATTTTCATTTATTAACTGATGATTACGCACCATTTTTAGTTTGCTTGAAAGAACAAGATGAAATAAGAAAATGAATACGCATAGAAATATCAAAATCCATGGCATGAAGAACACAAGGAAATGAACTTCATTTTCCCAATCATACCAAAATTTAGAGACTTTTCAATAGTAATAATAACAATAGTATTTATTTATCTAACATGATATAAAAAACTCTTAGGAATAGTAATAAAGAAAAAAAATTAGCAAGAATAATGGCCTCCTCTGATCAGAATCCTAAGGATTCCCTCAATCCCTTTCTTCGATTCTCCGACATCCCTCAACCTTTCTTCTTTCCCAATCAAAAGGATAAGACCCTAACAAAGACGGTGATAGATTTCAACCAATTAGAAACCGTCACAAGAACCTTCTAGCAAGAGTTTAGAGGCAAGTTCAAAGACTCACTGCACAAATTCCGGCAAGATCAGCACCAAATGGGTTGAGTAACAATAAGAATAATTAGCAACTGATATAGAAAAAGTAGGCATACAATGCCTCAAGAAATTCAAGAAATCCCACATTTGATACAATCAATATAGCAAAACCATCATCAACTTGGACAGGCTTGGTTAAAAATGGAGGGTTTAATTCTAATGTTGAGCTGGGTTATATTGCACCTATGAAATTAAATGATAAAAAAATAGTTGTTATTAAGGAAACGGTTAGTCAAAGAACTGAAGATAAATATGGCAATTCTATAGTAGCTTATGTGTTTGGAACATGCCTTTATTATCATCACTTCAGAGATTTTGTTGTTAGAAATTGGAATCCTATTGATAAATTTGAGATATATATGAGAAACAACGATTTCTTTATTAACAGATTTACTAATGCAGCTAATTGCAGCAAGGTCATTCAAGGTGGTCCATTTTTTATTAATGGTAAGCTTATAATCTTAAAGAAGTGGGACAAGAAAATGATTCTTGATCGAGATTTATTATCAACTTATCCAATCTGGATAAGATTGCCCGAATTAAATCTAAGGCTTTAGGACAGAGAAGCATTTGTAGCAATTTCTAATGTTGTGGGCAGTACGATAAAGTTGGATTAGCCTACGGCAAATGAGACGAGGCTCAGTTATGTTATTGTTTTAGTAGAGATTAAAGAAAATGAAGATCTACCAAATAAAGCCTACACTACTATGCATGATGGAGAAAATATTATTAGGAAAATCGAATATGAATGGATCCCTCCTAGATGTATGAAATGTGCCTGTTTCGGTCATCTCACGGAAGCTTGCTCATCAATGCTAGCTTGGAAAGAAAAGTTAATGTAAATGCTAATGTTACTTCATAAAAATCTCAAGATTCAGAGATTTCAAGAAAGAATGAATAGGTAATTAACACTGAAATCCCTATAAACATTGTCCATTTTGAAAATGCTTGTCAATCTTGGTAATAATTCAGTTTTAGAGAAAATTCTTCTTTGAAAAAAAAGAGATTCGGGTTTGTATAAAATAAATGACATGGAAATCATTAGCGATGACGAGTAATTAAAGAAGACCATATCATAAGCAACATCAAAAAATATAAAAGATAAAGATATAAGCATCAATATAGCCATGGAAACCACAACAGTATCAGAAAGGTGATTCTGCTGTAGAAAAAGTCTCTAATGGCAGTTTGTATGGAAATTCAAAGATCACTCAAGAGAGTTTAGGGGATCAAAATGTACAATTCATGGTTAATCCCCCTGGGAGGAAGAACCAAGTTTAGTTGCAGAAAATTTCATTTCAAATGTAGAACAAAAGAAAAATCCAGTCAATATGGAAAATATCAGCTCATAAAGGGACTCTTCTATCAACCTTGAGTCACTGATAGAGAATGCAGGCCTTCTCCTATCTTCATCTTCTTTACCTATTAGCAATAAAAAGAACAGAAAGAAGAGCTTACATGAAATTATGGATAATAAAAATGATAATATTCTTGACCATAAAAGCTTTAAGGAAAATATACTATTAAAAATCCAGAATAGGAAGAGTTTTTGAAAGTCAAAGACAAAAAGCCTTGCAAGAAAAAATGGGGGAAAATTCCTGAAAGCATAGAAGTTAACAACAACATGTCTATACAATTGTTGTGATATCCTTTCAAATATCCATTATAATAATTATTTAATATATCATAATTACATGGAATGTTAGGGGACTAAATTCCCCTGAAAGGAAATTAGATTTCTCTAAACCACTTATGTCTTACAAGCCTAGTATTGTTGGTATATTAGAGCATAAGCTTGATGATTATAGTATAACTAACTTTTAAAATAGATGTTTGACTAGCTGGAATGTTATTAATAATAACTCTACGGGGGCCAACGGTAGGATAATTGTAATCTAGGATCCCAATATTTGGGAATTATGTCAATACACCCTTAACCTCCAATATATTCATTGTAATTTTAAAAATAAAGGAGGTTTGCTTCTTTATGTAACATTTATTATGCATCTAACTCTGAAAAAGATAGAATTCTATTATGGAATCAGTTGGAACAGTTAAATGGTTACATTAATAACCCATGGATTTTAATTGGTGATTTCAACACAGTGATGAACGCTTTTGAAAAAAGGAGAAATTCCAATTTCTTTTAAGAAGTTAGAATTCATCTCTAATTTTACGTTTAAAACTGTGCCAATAGAGCCCTCTATAAAAGGAAATAAGTTTACCTAGAAATCTGAAGAGTTTAGAAACATACATTGTAAACTGGACAAAATTATGGTCAATCAAGTTTTTATCAATCCCTTCATAAATTTCAAATTTTATACATTACCTCAAGAAACTAGTGATCACATCACACTACAATTACTTTTCTCTCAAAAGAATATAACTAAAAGTAATTTCCCCTTCAGATTTAAAATTGGATGGGTTTATGATAAAGAATATAGAGTGGTTGCAAAAAATAGTTTTCAAATTCAAATAGAAGCTTCATCTCAACAAAAATTTAGAAAACTTTTGCAACAAACTAAAGAAATATAAAAAAAAGTGGAACAAAATTAAAAATAACAATGAAATCAATTAAATTAGAGAAGAATGTGAGCGATTGCCAGATAATATTGATCTAGATAACTTGGCCATTATGCAAATTAATAAAAAAAATCATTTGTAAAAGAAGTTAGGCAAAGCATTGCATGTTGAAGCTGTCAACTTAAGACAGAAAGCCAAAGTTGATTTACTTACTAGTGGTGATATGCCAAGTAAATTTTTCTATACGAAGACGTCTAGTAGAAAATATTGTAATGACATAGGAAAATTATTTAATGAAATGGGGTTATCACTAATGAAGCCTCTCAATTAGGGGAGAAGGCAATAGAATATTTTACTTTTTTGTATAATTCTTATGGGAGTCCTAGCGGTTTTCCAACCGTTACTACTAAATACTTATTGCATGGTAATAATGAAGAAATCTTGCTTGCTCGAGTTTGTTTAGAGGTTATCAAAAATATCAATTTTGCTTCTAAGGATGATAAAACTCACCGAGAGAATTAAAATATATCATATTTGATGCAATTAATGAATTTCTTACAACTAGAAAACTTTTGAAAAATCTAAATCACACTTTTATTATCCTTGTGCCAAAAGTAAACGTGCCAAATTGTCTAGGAGATTGGTATTTATGGAAATGGACTCCTTCCTCACGGTGATTTTTCAGCCTCCAACTTTTGCCTTCCCTCTCCTCCTTTGCCTCGTCTGAATCCTCCGTATCCCCCCTGCATCACTTCTCCTTTGTATGGCCAAGAATCGTAAGGATAAGCTAAGGCTTGCTGCCTCCTTTGGCCCATCTTTTCAAACCAGATCTGGCCGTTTGTTCTCAATTTCGAAGCCGTGCTCTTTGCCATCGGTTTCTACTTCACCGCCAGACTTCGTTCATGTAACGACCCACCATTTCGTACCATTCAAATCGACAATAATCCACACACGTCGGACTTGAATGATGCGAAATAATAGATTGTAAATAAATTTGAAGAAAATAAAATCAAATATATAGAATCACAGGCACAGAACAAACAGAATAACTCGCAGCGGAAAATAAAAATACATAGTAGTTCATGAAGCTACTACGGTAGAGTCTCAAACCAAATACCTAATACAGTCTGAAAACAAAATAATAGAAATCTCAAATACATAGAAGTTCACTAATACATGAGATAAACTAGAACAGCTGAAACAGAAGTAGATAAATATATAGATAAGTAGAAACTCCATCAAAGACCAGCTCCAGAAAGAGAATCCAAAGCTGTGAATACTCAGGCTGACCCGAGCGCAATGCAAAACACAAAAAACTCGAGTCAGGACAATATACTTATATAATGTAAACCAACTCAAGTGAACTGTAATAAAGATATAAGTAACTTAAAAGGATGCCTGGGACCGCCCGTCCTCTAAGGATCCGTCAAACTATTTACTATATAGTAATATTTCGCTATTATAATAATGTCTACAGTAAAATAAACATACTTTTAAATAGCGTTTCGGGCTACCCATATCACCCTTCACACATAATAGTCCCAGTAGTCCATCCAGTATCAGCATATCTCCGAGAGACTACCCTAAATACTCCATGGGCTACGGAAGAAAAACAAACTCGTAGTAAAGGCTCGATATGGTAGGTGACACGACACACAAGGCAATGCCAGGGTAGATATACCAATTACGCACACGGGCTGGCGGTAACGTAGCAGCCACTACGCCCACCCAGAACAACACTCCAAATCAAGGGGTGCACCCAAATCAATTACAACAGTAATAGAATTGTATCGAAGAAGTGTGTCCAGTCCAGAGGTGCTACCTCCTTTGACCCGAGATCGCTCCTGTTTTAGCCACCTTAAGCTAACTCATGGGAGATAGGTCCACGTAAAGTACCTTAGGAACGTCGTCACGATCCTACTTCATTCTGGAATCTCCACCGCGTACACAGTTGTTAAAGTGGTTTTCGGTATCGACAGAGAGTATGTCCATACTGATCCCGGTCTCTTTAACAACCAATCATTATTATAACCCATAGTTATAATTTAAAAATGGTATTTATTTTCTCAAAATCCAGTATCATTTAAAATCCATTTCAAAATATCAACTTATCATCAAATCCATTTCAAAATATCAAACTTATCATTTCATTTGAAAAACATATTTATTTTATTCAATTTAAAAATACCATTTCAATTCACATTTCAAAATAGTTCAATTCCAAACAATTTACTTCATTTAAATCATTCAAAAGTGAAGTTATTACATTTAATAATATACATAAGTTTCAAATGCAAATACGATAAACAATGATAGAATAGACTGCACAAATCAAAGCGGAATTGTTTTGCACTTTTCTCCAACACACATTGGGTTCAGCCAAAATTGTATTACAGGTCTAGAGCAATGTTTTTGGGTCAGGTCTGCGTTGCTAAGGGTCGGCCTAACATGCTAGAAGGTGGTGCAAAGGTAGGTGGTAGTGAAAACAACATAACAAAGCAATATACAAGGGTTTAAGGCCATAGATTGGCTCGGCCAAGGGCATAAAGGTCATGGCCCTCACTGTAGCAGCCAAGGGGATGGTGTGGCTGAGAGTTCAGGTGGTGCTGGAGGTAGTGTAGGTGTTGTTGGTGCCGACCATGGGTGGTGGAAGTGGTGGATGTGGATGATGTGAAAACAACATAACAAAGCAACATGTTCAAGGCAAATTTCAACATCTCTAGGCCACAATTGGTTTCGGCCAGAGGCTATGTGGGCCCATCCAGTGGTGCAGGTGGTGGTAGGTGACGTGGCAGAGGGTAGTGGTCAGGTCTGAGGTGGTTGTGGTGGTGGTAGTGGCGGCTAATGGTGGTAGAAGGTGATGTAGACAAACTAGGCTCGGTTTGCCTACTGGGTGATGGGTTTTGTGAACTTTTAGTGGTGATCCATGCCATGGATGTGCTCCGCCTACCATGGTGGTGGACTAGGGAGGTTGCTGGTCGGAGTATCAGGTGGTAGAGGTTGGCCTAGGGCTGGAGGAGGAGTGGCCGATCCATATATGGTTGAGAACCAATGCAAAATCAAAGTAGAAAATAGAAAAACAAAGAAAAAGAAGAGAAGAAGTTTACCAAACTTTCTTCACAAGGCCATGGCCAAAAATTTTTAGTTTGAGGAATGGAAAAATAATGTACGTGAATGGTAATGAAAATATATGGCTGAAAGATGTGTATATTAAAAGCTAATTGATGAATAGTTATGATAAATATGAAAGGATGGAAGATAAAGGGCCATTAGAAACCCAAAAGTCAAAACCCTTTCAAATTTCTTTTAATTTATTTATCTAAGATTAAATTACTGAAAATAACAATTATTTCAGTCAAAATTTCGAAAATTTAACAAAATATAGAAAAATATATAAATATTTATTAATTATATAAGGTTAAAATGAGAAAATAGCACAAAATTGCAAACCAGACTAGAAAAATTTGAAAATAACAGAATAAATTTTAGAAAAATTATACGGACTTGGAAAAATATTTATAACAAAGATAATAACATAAAAATAAAAATTCATTCTCAAAATAAATAGATATAATTTAATTAAATATAATTTATATGAAGAAAATAACAGAAAATTAGAAAACAACCTTTAAAAATAGGAAATAAATACAGTAAACTTTGGAAAAATTCTATTATCATTTTAAAAATATTTAGAAATGAAATCTCACAAATAAAAAAAATTCAAAAATAATTTCAAACAAAATAAAGTCAAATTCAAATTTATAGTCAAAAATCTAGGGTTGTTACACTCTCCCCCACTCAAATCTTTTCGTCCTCGAAAAGAATGGAAAGGAAAATATATAGAGAAACAAGATAGAAAAGCAAAATAGTACCTGAAACAAATAATTCTGGATTCGAAGCACGAATGCTGTCCTCCGTTTCCCAGGTACAATCTCGATCGTCAGTACTCCACTGTACTTTGACCAGATTAACAGATTTCCTTCTGAGCTGCTTCGTATATGTACCAACAATACGAAGTGGCTTCCTCTCAATAGTCAGGTTAGGCTCAATATCCAAACTATCAAGAGCAGAAGGCTGGACAATAAGAGATGGATCATGAAGATGACGGCGAAGATGCGAGACACGGAATACATCATGCACTCCAGAAAGCTTCTCTGGCAAATCCAGATGATAAGCCAAAGAACCAACTCTTTCCATAATGCGGAAAGGACCAATGAACCTAGGAGAAAGCTTCCCTCTATGACCAAAGCGAATGACATTCGTCAAGGGAGAAACCTTAAGGAACACCTGATCACCAACAGCAAATTCCAAATTCCGCCTATGCCTATCAGCATATTTCTTCTGCCTATCCTGAATGACTCTCAACCTCTTCTTAATCTCCTCAACTCTCTCAGAAGCTTCCAAAATCACTTCAGGACCAAGAACCAAACGATTACCGGATTCAATCTAGCATGATGGAGATCTACAAGGTCGTCTGTATAGAGCAGCAAACGGAGACATTTTAAGACTGGCCTGAATGCGAATATAGAATGAGATAGATAAAAAGATCAAGAATAGACTGAAAAACAGAAGATAAGATTTATACCTGATAGCTATTATTGTAGGTAAATTGGGCAAGATGGAGATAATCTTCCCAAGATCCTCCATAGTCAAGCACACAAGCACGAAGAAGATTCTCGAGAATCTGATTTACTCTTTCCGTTTGATCGTCAATCTATGGATGGTAAGCAGTGCTCAGATTCAGACGAGTACCAAGAGATTCCTGAAAAGCCTTCCAGAACTGACTGGTAAAGATAGGGTCACGATCACAAACAATACTAAGAGGAACACCATGGAGACGAACAATATCTCTCATGTAGATCTCAGATAAGCTAGAAGCAGAACGAGTAGACTTGACTGGAATAAAATGAGCGGACTTGGTCAGTCTATCCACAATAACCCAGATACTCTCATTACCCTTTCCGAGTCCTCGGTAAACCGTCGATGAAATCCATGGGAACCTGTTCCCACTTCCAATTAGGAATCTCCAGGGCCTGCAACAAACCAGGGGTCTTCTGGTAATCGGTTTTAACTTGCTGACAAGTCGCACACCGACTAACCAAGATAGAGATATCCCTCTTCATCCCCTTCCACCAATAAAGCCTCTTCATATCCTGATACATCTTCGACACACCAGGATGAATAGAAAGTTTGGATCTATGATTCTCTTGAAGCAACTCCTGCCTCAAACCATCAACATTCGGGACACAAATCCTGCCATTAATCCTCAAAATCCCTCTATCATCAATCTGAGCTCCACTACTACTACCACTACTACCACCAACTCTGCTACGAACACTCTCCTTCATCAATCTAAGCATCTCATCCTCATCTTGCTTAGCCATAATTCGATCCAAAAGAGGAGAAGAAGAAACAATAAGCTGACACAACAAAGCCTTCTTCCGACTCAAAGCATCGACCAGAACATTAGCTTTACCAGGAGTATAACTACTATCAAGGTCGTAAGAAGCCAGAAACTCAAGCCAACGAACTTGCCTCTGATTCAAATCCTTCTGGGAGAAGATATATCTCAGAGACTGATGATCTGTGAAAAGCTCAAACTTGGTTCCAAGAAGATGATGCCTCCAAAGTTTCAAAGCATAGACAACAGCAAGTAACTCTAAATCATAAGCAGTATAATTTTCCTTGTGGGTTTTCAACTGACGGCTGGCATAGGCAATGACCTTACCATCCTGCATAAGAACAACACCCAAACCCTCACGACTAGCATCAGTATAAACTGTCAATCCCTCACTTCCATTCGAAATAGTGAGAACTGGTGCGGAAGTTAGCTTGCTCTTCAACTCACTAAATGCAGCCTTACACTGATCACTCCAGACAAACTTAGAATTCTTTCGAGTCAATGCTGTGAGAGGTACAAAAATCCGAGCAAAATTCTCAATGAATCTTCGGTAGTAACCGGCAAGGCCCAGAAAACTACGAATATCTGATGGAGTCTTTGGAGTTTCCCAATCCTGAAACAGAGTAGGGGGAAAAATAAGGACAACAGGAAAGATAGAATTATTAAAATGATAGAGAAAGGAGAAGAAAGAAAGACTTACATTGATCGCAGCGATCTTGACTGGATCAACAGAGATTCCATTACTAGAAACAATATGCCCGAGATATTGGACTTCCTCTTTCCAGAAATGGCATTTAGAAAATTTAGCCTTTAACTGATGATTTCTACGAGTCTCAAGAACATATTTCAAATGCAACTCATGCTCTTCCTGGGTCTTAGAGAAGACAAGGATATCATCAACAAAGACTAGCACAAATTTATTAAGGACATCATGAAAAACACGATTAATCAAATCAACAAAGAAAGCAGGAGCATTAGTCAAACCGAAAGGCATGACTAAACCACTCATAAAACCCATTCTCAGTGCGGAAATTAGTCTTGGGAATGCTATCCTCAGCAACCCTGAGCTGATGAAAACCTGTGGCAAGATCAAGCTGAGAGAAAATAGTGGAACTATAAAGATGATCAAACCTATCATTGATACGAGGCATTGGATATCTGTTTTTCATAGTGAGCTTGTTCAGCTCCCTATAATCAACACACATCCAAAGGGAACCATCAGATTTGGTGACAAAAACCACCGCAGCTCCCCATTTAGAAAAACTAGGCTTAATCAGACCTTTGGAAGATAAGTCCTCAATTTGCTTTCCCATCTCAGCCTTCTCGCAGGGTGCCATCCTTCTAGGAGGAAGAACAACAGGTCGAGCACCAGGAATAAGATCAATCCGAAAATCAATTTCCCGCTTCGGAGGTAAAGAAGCGACTTCACCAAATACATTGAGATATAGTCTACCCGTAGGAGTAGAATCAAGATCACTGGGAGAAGAATCCAAAGAATAAATAAAGTTGCCAGCAAAATCCTGAGGCATGCGGCACTGAATAATCAAGGAATTCCCATGATCATCAAAGAGACGAACAGACCGGGCTTTACAAGAGACATGAGCATCATGATTCACTAACCAATCCTGACCAAGCAATAAATCAAAAGCATCGAAGCCCAGAATATAAAAATCACCACTAAAGCGATGATCAGAATGGAGAAGTTTCACTTCTTGACAAATCCGATTAAGGTTAGCAGGACCCCCAATAGGATTTGAAACACATAACGGAACAGAGTATACTAAGGAGAAAGGAGATGCTCAAACTTATCACACAAATCAACAGAAATAAAACTGTGTGAAGCACCGGTATCGAACAACACACGAACAGGATGATGAAATAAAGTAAATGAACCCTGAGTGTACCTTGGTCATCACCAGATAATGTGGGGCAGCTATTGGCATACTGCCCTCTCTAATCATACCTAAAGCAAGTGATGGAGGAGAGATCAACTGGTTGCTTCTGAGCAGGAGCAGGTGATGAAGATCCCAAACCAGGACGCTTTAGCTAATTCTTCTTTTGCTGGAGGAAATTTGGCTTACGCTCTTGGAATTAGCAGAGGATGACTGAGCTAGAGAAGCACCAGAAGCAGCAGGACCTTTGGATGTGGGATTCTCATAGCGAATAGCCATATCCATAAGTTGGGTGAAAGAACCATGAACATGAGAAATAAGGCAACTATAATACTCTGGACGAGCACCAGCAATAAATTTCTCATTCTTCTTGAGAGGAGTATCAATAAGGCTAGGACCGAATTTGGAAAGTTCATTGAACTTCCTCTCATACTCAGCAAAAGAAATGGTACCCTGCTTCAAATCCATAAACTCACGATAAAGCTGATTTTTCAGCTTCAGCATCCATTTTGCCACAAAAGCCTCCCTGGAAAAGAGATACAGAAAACAAGCTTAAGATAGATTCAAAGAAAGGAAAAATAGGAACAAAATTAAGATAACATAAAGGATACCTAAACTACTCCCAAGTGAGATCAGCCTCGACGGTGTTAGCCGTAACGGACTCCCACCAATCTAAAGCAGAATCACGCAACTGCCAAGTTGCTAGCTGACGCTGCTGTGCATCAGTAATATCAAGACCAGTAAATATGCTCTCAAGACTCCGCAACCACTATTGAGCCTCAATAATAGTCGCTGAACCGGTGAATGGGGTTCCACCTAGTTGAGAGAATTCCTTACAAAGAGCAGTGAACCTGACTGGAGCAACAGATTGAGGAGCTGGGGCAATACCACGACTCCTACCTCTAGCATTTCCTCGATTCATCCTGAAAAATATCAAGAATGAATTAGGACAAGAATAAAGACAAGCCAAAGATAAATTAAGATAAGACAAGATAATACACTTGGATGAATATCTTAAAGAAAGAAAAATCCTAACAAGGTAGATACAAAAGAAAGGAAGGTTAGAAAACATTTGAAAATCCTTTACAAGCAAGAAAAATTTATATATCAAAATAATCTTTGAACTTTGAAAACATTTTGAAAAATCATTTTATACTTTGAAAATACGTCTCCCACAAAGATATGGTTCTGAGATTGGTTTCACTCATTCTAGGGTAGAAATACCCTATCTCTAATGAGTTTTTGCTCCGCAGAGGCAATGGTTTGCCAAAAACCAAAGCTCTGATACCAACTATAACGACCCACCATTTCGTACCATTCAAATCGACAATAAGCCACACATGTCGGACTTGAATGATGCGAAATAATAGATTGTAAATAAATTTGGAGCAGATAAAATCAAATATACAGAATCACAGACACATAACAAACAGAATAACTCGCAGCGGAAAATAAAAATACATAGTAGTTCATGAAGCTACTACGGCAGAGTCTCAAACCAAATACGTAATACGGTCTGAAAACAACATAATAGAAATTCCAAATACATAGAAGTTCACTAATACATGAGATAAACTAGAACAACTGAAACAGAAGTAGATAAATATGTAGATAAGCAGAAACTCCAGCAAAGACCAGCTCCAGAAAGAGAATCCAAAGCTGTGTATACTTAGGCTGACCCGAGCGTAAAGCAAAACACAAAACACTCAAGTCAGGACAATATACTTATATAATGTAAACCAACTCAAGTGAACTGTAGTCACAAGTAACTTAAAGGATGCCTGGGACCGCCCATCCTCTAAGGATACGTCAAACTATTTACTATATAGTAATATTTCGCTATTATAATAATGTCTACAGTAAAATAAACATACTTTTAAATAGCGTTCCGGGCTACCCATATCACCCTTCACACATAATAATACCAGTAGTCCATCCAGTATCAGCATATCTCCGAGAAACTATCCTAAATACTCCATGGGCTACAGGAGAAAAACAAACTCGTAGTAAAGGCTCGATATGGTAGGTGACATGGCACACAAGGCAATGCCAGGGTAGATATACCAATTACGCACACGGGCTGGCGGTAATGTAGCAGCCACTACGTCCACCCAGAAAAACACTCCAAATCAAGGGGTGCACCCAAATCAATCACAACGGTAATAGAATGGTATCGAAGAAGTGTGTCCAGTCCAGAGGTGCTACCTCCTTTGACCCGAGATCGCTCCTGTTTTAGCCATCTTAAGCTAACTCACGGGAGTTAGGTCCACGTAAAGTGCCTCTACGCTTAAAAACCATCCACAACTCAACCACTGAGTTGCGAATTCTTGAACTACACCGCCGTAGTTCGTCCCCTAGTGACATGACTAGAAATTACAAGAGTTTAAAAAGGAAAATACAAAAGTAAAAAAATTTAAAAACACAAAATCCTAATTAACTAAAGCCTTTAATAACAAGGCTGACCCACAAATAAATAAGCGATAAAATAAAATCCCCTTCTCTTTTGTATTAAGCTTCGGCCCGACATTCCTCGCTTGATAATGGTTGTTCATGCTCGTTCTTTGCTCTGAAATTAGGGCTTTGTATAAATTGAAGACGCCGACTTTAGTAGCTCGATCGAATGATGATTTACGTCCTTACTTTGTCGATCGATGCTCTCTTCTTTTAGCACATGGCTCCTTCAATTTTGATCGAGTTTGAAATTGCTTCGGTATGTAATTTGTTAATTTTTACTTTACTGTTTTTTCTTACTTGAACTCGATCTTGATTCGAGTTGGATGATTATTGTTCTCCATTTAGCTCGAACTCGAATGCTTTTCTACGCCGATGATGATTGGATTCATATAGGGTCCGATCCCCTATAATTTCGTTCGTATATAATCGTTTGATTACGTCAATTAACTTTTCTCGGCTGTACGATTTTACTTGAATGTTGTGATTTATTTCTGAACTTTTCAATACATATATTTGATTACTTGCTTGTCATGGCTTTGATTTCTGACTTGGTTGATTTTGTTGGCCATCACGGTTTGACTGATTCTGGTTTGAAACTTGCTACTGTTCGTGGTTGACTTCGGCTATTTTTGATTTTGTGAAAATATTAAGTTGTTCGATTTTTGTCTTGGTTATTGATTTTGACTTCTGTATTTCGGCACTGTCACTGCTAGTATGACTTCGACCACCACCGTTGCCCAGATATTGCTTCTGATCATCGCACTTGTACCATTTGAATTGTGATACTAGTTATCACTACATACATCACATATATGTACACACATTCATCAATGTATGCATTGTACTTCATTGTTCACTGTCATGTGTCTTGTTTCATGTGATGTTCATTTATGTTGTCTCTGGTGGCATTTGAGTTATGATTAGACTTCACGTTGTTATGTTGCAGACTTGAGTCTTAAATACAGATCTTCGTTGCACTATCCACTGCCCGACTCGATGTCTGGTTGCATATAATTCATGTGCAGTTTCACTTGATCTTTATTTCACTTAATTTGTTACTTTGCTGGTCTTTCAGATACTGTTAGTCGAGTCACCCTGTTGCCTATTAAGCTTGCTTGAAGTTTGGTCTGCACTTCTGGAAAACTGCCTTTGGTCATTGGTGGTTGTTTTGCATTGCTTTGTCTTCGACATTGCCCGACCATATGCATGCTTCAAGGCAGTTTTCATTTGCTTTTATGTTGTAGTGTCTTCATGTTACATTATGTAATCTTCACTTCTGAACTTCATGTGTAGTTATTTTCTACATTCATGCCTTGGTTCTAGTTATGTTCACACTGCTGCATTGACTTGAAACTGATGTATATCGAACTGTTGTCGATTTGTGCCTGTTAGTCTTCATATTGTATACTCGTGATGCATTGCATTTGTTGTTGCCATTCACTTGAATTCAGTTGCATTCTTGTTCTGGTTCCTAACCATAGGTGCTATGTGTGAACTGTTTTGATGCAAGTTTGTACTTTGATATGCATATGAGCTTATGCATATTTGTGATGAGTTGCACTATGGTTTCTCTGACTAGTCTTGTTGACTTTGTTTGCCTGCTTCAAGTGTACATCACTGAACATTTTGGTCGAGACTTATTTTAGTCGTCTTGACGATGTTGTTGTGCCTTTTTAATTGCACCTGTGTTGAATCCAGTTTCAGAGCTCGGGTTCGACCTTGTGCTCGTGTCGTGATTTTATTTGAATCCCACTTGAGTTGGACCTGGCTTTTAATTTGGGTTTGACCTTGTGCTGACTATCCCTGTAGATTTATCAAGTGTATATCGGTGTGCACGGCCTTGTGGCATGTACAGTGATACACTATGCATATCACAAGCTGTTCATGTATGATGAATTCAAAATTAAATGGTGACGAACAACCCAAATAACTGAGGCAAATGATTATTTCAAAGATAATTTTATTTTATACTGCAAAATATATTCTTTTTAATTTTACCGCGTTAATGTTTATTTTGCTAATTGCTCAGATGTTGGATTCAATTTGGAATGAAGTTGAAGATCAATATTGAGTGAATGAGTGATATGTAGTGAGGTGCTGATGTAAATGAAAATTATGATGTAATCAAATTTGTATTGTAATTAAAATTGTGTATATATATATAGTGAGAGCTTGAATTTGTACTATTCAAAATTGTAATAAATATTTGTTTGAATAAAATATCCATTTGATTTTAAATTCTATGGTATTCATTTTATTTAGTAAATATTTATTTAATTATGTGAAAAATAAAATAGTACATTAACAAATACATTTAAATGAATGTATATATGTTTATTATCATCAAACAAAAATCATATACTTGCATATTCAACATGCCACTACAAGGGACGTTGGAGATGGGGATCAGGAGCATGGAGCCACCAGGATTTAGAATAGAGTAGGACTATCAGGAGCAGCCCATGAACCGGGGGGGAGGGCACTCTCAAGGAGCATGTTCATCTAGCCTCAGGATGGATACCAGGCGGAGCTGTTCAACACGGCGTTGATAGAAAAATGGATGCCCATCTAGGATAGAAGATTCTTGGATTCCCTCGCGAACTTGGGGGTGGGAGGGGGTAGATCGAAGGCAACAGACAAGGACTACAGCTTGAGACAGTGATAGATTGGTGGAGATGGTCAGAAGATCCATGAGAGTCGGATTAGTGAATGATATATCGAAGATGTTAACAAGAGCCCCTTCGCTCTCACAATTAGGCAGGCCAGGAATGCGCCGAACTTCAAGCTACCGACATTAGAGATGTATGATGGAAGGACAGACCCTGCTGTTCATCTGACGAGGTATATACGGCATATAGAAGTACTGGAGGCATCAGAGGAGATCATGGCACGATGTTTCCCACTATATCTAATGGATATAGCAGCATTGTGGTTTAGACAATTGGAGAGCAGTTCAATTGGAATGTGGACCAAGTTGACTGAAAAATTTATGAGGCAGTTCAGGGTTCACATCTCGAGGCCCAAGAGTGTGATGAGTCTGACGACATTGAAGCAAAAGACCGGAGAGTCTTTGAGGAACTTCTTAACACGATTCAATGCAGCATCGACATCAGTGGATAGGCCAGATCCATCCATGGTTTTGATGGCAGCTGTATCTGGCATAGCTAACGACACAGAATTCAAGAACTCATTGACGAGGGATCCACCCTTGGATCTAGGAGAGTTTTACCATGAGGCAGAAAGGTTTTTGCAACAAGAGGATGCAAATGCTGAGAGGGAGGAAGGAGAGGGAGTTGATGTTTATGCAGTCAAAAGCGGAGATCCGCCCGAAAGGATTCAGGTAAAGATAAAGGAAAATGAATGGCAGATATTAGCACCAAAATTGGTCACTAACATCCAAATCCAGGTGAAAGCACCAAATCACAATCAAAGATCACAGATATAGAGTATAAATATGAAGAACAGTCAAAATTAAAAAGAAAGTAGTATAGAACAACAGATTTTATAGTGGTTCGGCTAACTCCAGCCTAAGTCCACTCCAGAAATTTCCTCCTTATTGCTGTAATAATTGATTGCAGCTACAAAATGGTAGAGTAGCCTTAGCCTTAGAAAATAGAAAGCAAGAGAACCCAAAAGAAGATCCCCCTATCTAGAGACCTACATGCTGTATTTATAGGCAAATCCAGGTAGTTAGGCCTCTTGAGTAACCTAGGGCCTGCCAAGTCCACGGCCGATCCAGAACCTATAGCCTCGACCAACTTCCTGCCCAAATGCTGCCGACCTAGGAAACCCACCAAGAAAACTCAATGTAAATCCCCTTTAGACTCGAAGTAACCCAAAGACTTGATGCGGCCGAACCATGCATTGATGCCGACCCATGTTATCACGTAGCCAAACCGAAGTCACGAGCCGAACAACACGAAGTGACCTAACTATAATGTAGATGACCCAGCTACATTTCCTACTAACCCACATCCTAGGAGCCAAACCACAAAACTCAAAGCAGGGAGCCTAAAAACCCGAAGTAGCTATGCCACACGCCACTACCGACCCTTAACTTGACCGAGCCAGCTTGTTTACTTATCCACGACCGAACCATCTTGTTACCTTATCCACGACCGAGCCGCCTTGATGCTGAACTACTCCACACCAACCCACTTCAACCGACCCCAACGAGGCCGAACGACCCCATCCTGACCGAACCGTGCCTCCCAGACTGAACGACATTACCAAGGCCGAACCACACCATTATGCTGACCCAAACTATACCGATCCACCTTGACCGAACCATGTCCATCACACCGTCCCATACTATCCAAACCGAACCAAAGCATGCCGAGCCCTACTTCACGCCGAGCCACATTTAGCCGAGCCACATCAACATAGCCGAACCACCTTCCAAACGTGTTGCGTTACCTATCCATCCAGTCGTCTCATACCTATCGCATTCCATCCTCGATAATTAAGAAATCGACTCGGTTAAATCCGCCTGCTCATGGCCTTGCCAAAAGGCGGTTTAACATTTTCCCCCGCAAAAGACGCCTTGTGATAGAAAGGCGTGTTTTGAATAGCTTTTAATCCATCGTCCAAAGTTCATACGTCATCGATAGTCATACCACCCAATCCATAATCCAATCCAGTTTATGCAAGTGCCATTGCCATATACCTGTCCAAATCTTTGACTACTCCGAGTCAATATCTGATTCCTATCCAGTAACCAAATCCTTATCCAATTCCACATCCATCTGAACCCGACAGCTGAGTTCTAATCCATCCATACCCAATAACCAATAACCATATCCAGGACCTCTCTGAGTCGACATCCAAGTCCTGGACCGCTCTGGATTCATGCCTAAATCCTTAGCTATTCATAGCCAATATCCAAATTTGTAACTTCTCTAGGTTCTTGCCAAGCGCAACCTGCACCTGACGACCTGTGTCAAGTAGTGCCATGGTATTCTTAATTCAGTGACCCTGAATGTTGAGTAATGTCCTGGCTTAAGTCCTAAGTCGAATCATGGTAATCCTGAGCCCTTGCCAAGTATAGTCCATACTCAACAACCTGTTATAGTAACCAATAGATAATATGGGGCCTAAGTCCTAGGCCGTATCCTGGTCTCTCCGGACACATACCGAGCATAGTCCATACTCAACAACCTTTTAGACAAAAGCCAGATACAAATAAATAAAAATTGAATCTGAGAACCAGATTCAAACCAGATAACCAGAAATCCATATCAAAAATTCAAATCAAAACCCAAATCAAAAATCAAGCATCCAAACCAAAATCAAAATCAAGAAACCAACAAAACCGAAAGTTCAAACCGTGCTCCAAAACAAAAGTAGAAAAAAAAGCAAATGTCCAAGCCAAAAGGAAAAAATAGATTTCACCAACCGGGGCATCTCGGTAAACCATCATCTCAGAGCATGCCTAAGGGTTATCTCCGACCCCATACATGAGTAAGTGATTTAGCTGTTTGGCCGAAGTTATTTATTCCAAACCATCGCGATTAGTTAATGACCAATCGGCCACCATTCATGGGCTCGCGCCTTCTCGTTCATGGTAGGCGGCTGCTACTCCTATTCCACCTCCGCATACCGAGTTTCAACATATTGCCGCAGCTGACCAATCCTTACAGGCACCTCGACTATATCCTTCAGATGTCGGCAGCTATTAGTATCATGCCCGTCCAGGTCCTGAAAGAAATAGCGCCTTCCTGATGCCTTTTCGCGTTCTGAGGGCTCCCTCCTTGCCAGCCTTCGATACGGAAGGCGATCTCGAGTATCCAAGAATATCCGCACTAATGTTGTATTCAATCCTGTGTAGGTGGAGAATTTTGGTTCTCCCCAACGCTTCCTTTTCCTTTATCCTTGTCTTTACCGAAGGTTTCACTGAGCGGTCCTCTATCCTTAACCATGTTTACTTCCTTTTGACTTCATATCCAAACATGCATCCTCTTGTTGGAGAAACCATTCGGCTTCATAAAAAATTCCTCGAGATCCAAGGGTGGATCCCGTACCAAATGAGACTTTGAAATTCGAATCATCCCTGACTCCTGACACTACTGCCATTAGAACCATTGATGGATCCGACCGATCCACCGAAGCAACTGCTGCATTAGACCGAGTCAAGAAAGTCCTGAGTGATTCATCCATCCTCTGCTTAACTGACATCAGCGTCATCACATTCTTTGGCCTTTCTATGTGAACTGGAAACTGATTTAAGAACTTGTTCACTAGTTCTGTCCATTTTCTAATAGATCCATCCTCCAGCTGTCTAAACCACATAGCAGCTATGTCGGTCAAGTACATGGGGAAACATCAGGCCATGACCTCCTTTGATTCCCTCAGCACTTCCAAATGCCTTGTGTACCTCATCAAGTGGTCAGTGGGATCCGTCTTACCGTTTTACACTTCCAGAGTGGGTAACTTGAAATCGGGTGGATTCCTAGCTATCCTGATGCTACGAACGAATGGACTTTTGTTTACTCCCTCCAAATCCCTGTTTGTCAAACCTCCGCGAATGGTTCACCTTATAATATCAGCTAATCCAGTGTTACCTACAAAGGGTTGCCCCCCATTTACATTTCCTAACTGCCCTCCAAGTCCTCGAGGGAATTTCGGTACATACTCCTCGTCACGTACTCTTGTACTCCTATTGCCATCAGGCTACGCAGCATCATCTGGTATCCATTCATGGATTGGTCCAGCATTTCATGGTGGTGTGCCCTCAAGTCTAGGTCTATCCAGATCGATAGCCGTTCGCTGATTGGGGGTGTCCCCTGCTGAACCACTCCATCTACTTGCCTGCTGAGTCCTTCTGATCCAGCTACATTGATCTGAGCTTATGTAGCTCCTGCTGTTCCTGCTTGTCCAAATTGTCTGAAAAGTGCCTGCGTCATCTCCTCTTGGCTTCTCAACTGTTCCTGCATGGAATTCATCATGACCTGCATCTCATCCTTAATGATGTAGACGGAGGCTAGATTAGCTCCAGAGGAAGCCTTCTGACTTCCCTCCTGCTGACTTCATCCCGTTCTCCGTCTCCTAGTTGATTGCTTTTCCATAGTCTCCATAAGCCAAGTTCCTAAGCCTTTAAATCCAAACTCCAAGCTTCTTAAGCCTTTAAATCCAAACTCCAAGCTTCTGAGTCCTTGAGTGCTAGAGCTCTCAGTGAAAGCACGAAAATGTTAGCACCAAAATTGGTCACTAACACCCAAATCCAGATGAAAGCACTAAATCATAGTCAAAGATCACATATATAATGTGTGTAGAGAACATGAATATGAAGAATAGTCAAAATTAAAAAGAAAGCAGCAAAGAACAACAAAATTTATAGTGGTTCGACTAACTCTAGCCTACGTCTACTCCATAAATTACCTCTCTATTGATGTAATAATCGATTACAGTTACAAAATGGTAGAGTAGCCTTAGCCTTAGAAAAAAGAAAGTAAGAGAGCCTAAAAGAAGATCCCCTTATCTAGAGACCCACATGTTGTATTTATAGGCAAATCCAGGTATCGGGCCTCCTGAGTGACCCGGGGCCCGCCAAGTCCACGGCCAATCGAAAACCTATGGCTTCGACCATTTCCTGCTCATATGCTGCCGACCCAGGAAACCCACCAAGGAAACTCCAAGTAAATCCCTTTGGAATCAAAGTAACCCGAAGACTTGATGCAGCTGAACCATGCATTGATGCCCACCCATGTTATCATGTAGCCGAACCGAAGTCACGAGCCGAACAACACGAAGTGACCTAACTATAATATAGTCGACCCGGCTACATTTCCTACTGACCCACATCCTAGGAGCCGAACCATAAAACTCGAAGCAGGGAGCCCAAAAACCCGAAGTGGCCATTCCACACGCCTCTACCGACCTTCAACTTGACCGAGCCAAATTGTTACCTTATCCATGACCGAGCCATCTTGTTACCTTATCCACGACCAAGCCACCTTGATGCCGAACCACTCCACACCGACCCACTTCAGCCGACCCCAACGAGGCCGAACGACCACATCCTGACCGAACCGTGCCTCCCAAACGAAATGACATTACCAAGGCTGAACCACACCATTATGCCGACCCAAACTGTACCGATTCACCTTGACTAAAGAATGTCCGTCACACCGTCCTATACTATCCAGACCGAACCAAAGCATGCCGAGCCCTGCTTCACGTCGAACCACATTTGGCCGAGTCGCACTAACATTGCCGAACCACCTTCCAACCGTGCTGCATTACTTACCCATCCAATCGACTTATACCTATCGCATTTCATCCTTGATAACTGAGAAATCGACTTAGTTAAATCCACCTGCTCACGGCCTTTCCAAAAGGCGGGTAAACATTTGCCCCCAAAACATGCCTTGCGATAGGAAGGCGTGTTTTGAATAGCTTTTAATCCATCATCCAAAGTATAAACATCATCCATAACCATACCACCCGATCCATAATCCAATCCATTTTATCCAAGTGTCATTGCCGTATACCTATCCAAATCTTCGACTGCTCCGAGTCAATATCTGATTCCTATCCGGCAACCAAATCCTTATCCAATTCCACATCTATCTGAACCCAATATCCAAGTTCTAATCTATCCATACCCAATAACCAATAACTATATCTATGACCTCTCTAGGTCGATATCCAAATCCGGGACCGCTCTGGGTCCATGCCCAAATCCTTAGCTGTTCATAGCAATCTGTAACCTCTCTGGGTTCTTGCCAAGTGCAACCTGCACCTGACGACCTATGTTAAGTAATGCCATGTTGTTCTTGGTTCAGTGTCGCTGAACGTTGAGTAATTCTACGGCTTAAGTCCTAAGCCGAATCATGTTCATCCGGACCCTTGCCGAGTATAGTCCATACTCGATGGCTTGTTATAGTAACTGATATATAATATAGGGCCTAAGTCCTAGGTCGTATCCTGGTCTCTCCGGACCCTTACCGAGCATTGTCCATACTCGATGACCTTTTAGCCAAAAGCTAGAAAAAACTCAATCAAAATTGAATCTGAGACCCAGATCCAAATCAAAAAACCAGAAATCCATATCAAAAATTCAAACCAAAGTCAAAATCAAAAATCAAGCATCCAAACCAAGAAACCAACAAAATCGGGAGTTCAAACCAAGCTCCAAAACAAAAGTAGAAAAAAGAAATTGTCCAAGCCAAAAGAAAAAAAACAGATTTCACAAACCGAGGCATCTCCGTAAACCATCATCTTAGAGCATGCCTAAGGATTATCTCCGTCCCCATACATCAGTAAGTGATTTAGCCGTTTGGCCGGAGTTTGTTACTTACTCCAAACCATCATGTTTAGTTGATGACCAACGGCCACCATTCCTGGGCTTATTCCTTCATCCCACATTTCGAGTTACGATATATTGCCGCAATTGACCATTCCTTACATGCTCTTCGACTATATCCTTCAGACGCTGGCAGCTGTTAGTATTATGCCCGTCTAGGTCATGAAAGAGACAGTGCCTTCCTGATGCCCTTTTGCATTCTGAGGGCTCCCTCCTTGTCGGTCTTTGATACGGAAGGCAATCTCGAGTATCCAAGAATATTCGCTCTAATGTTTCATTCAATCCTGTGTAAGTGGAGAATTTTGGTTCTCCCCAACGGTTCTTTTTCCCTTTATCCTTGTCTTTACCCGAGGTTTCACCAGACGGTCCTCCATCCTTAACCACGTTTACTTCCTTTGACTTCATATCCAAACATGCATCCTCTTGTCGGAAAAACCTTTTGGCTTTATGAAAGAATTCCCCGAGATCTAGGAGTGGATCCCGTACTATTGAGACTTTGAAATCTGAATCATTCCTTACTCCTGACACTGCCGCCATTAGAACCATTGATGGATCCGACTGGTCCACCGAAGCCACTACTGCATTAAACCGAGTTAAGAAAGTCCTGAGTGATTCATCCATCCTCTGTTTAACTAACGTCAGTGTCATCGCATTATTTGGCCTTTTCATGTGAATTCGAAACTGATTTAAATACTTGTCCACCAGTTCTATCCATGTTCCAATAGATCATTCCTACAGTTGTCTGAACCACATAGTAGCTATATCAGTCAAGTACATGGGGAATCATCGGGCCATGACCTCCTCTGATGCCCCCAGCACTTCCAAATGCCTTGTGTACCTCATCAAGTAGTCCGTGTCCGTCTTACCATTGTACACTTCCAGAGTGGGTAACTTGAAATCGAGTGGATTCCATGCTATCCTGATGTTACGGATGAACAGACTTTTGTTTACTCCATCTAAATCCTTATTTGTCAGACCTCCGCTAATGGTTCGCTTGATGATGTCAGCCAATCCAGTGTTACCTTCCAAGGGCTACCTCCTATTTACATTTCCTAACCGCCCTCCAAGTTCTCGAGGGAATTTCGGTACATACTCCGCGTTACATACTCCTCTATTCCTGTTGGCATCGGACTACGTAGCGTCATCTGGTATCCCTCCATGGATTAGTCCAGCATTTCCTGGTGGTGCGTCCCAGAGTCTAGGTCCATCCAGGTTGATAGCCGTTTGCTGATTGGGGGCTGCCCCTGCTGAACCACTCCATCTGCTTGCCTGTTGACTCATTCTGATCCAGCTACATGGATCTGAGCTCATATAGCTCCTGCTGTTCCTGCTTGTCCAAATTGTTTAAAAAGTGCCTACATCAACTCCTCTTGGCTTCTCAACTATTACTGCATGGAATTCATCATGACCTGCATCTCGTCCCTAGTGATGTGGATGAAGGCTTGATTAGCTCCAGAGGAAGCCTCCTGACTTCCCTCCGACTGACTTCTTTCCGTCCTCTGTCTCCTAGTTGATTGCTTTGCCATAGTCTCCAGAATCCAAGTTCCTACGCCTTTAAATCCAAACTCTAAGCTTTTGAGTCCCTAAGTGCCAGCTCTCAGTGCAAGCACCAAAACATTAGCACCAAAATTGGTCACTAACACCCAAATCCAGATGAAAGCACCAAATCACAGTCGCATTTTACAGATAAAATGCGTGTAGAGAGTATAAATATGAAGAACAGTCAAAATTAAAAAGCGGTAAAGAACAACAGATTTTATAGTGGTCTGTCTAACTACGGCCAACATCCCATGACAACCAGACTTTCCACTCCCAAAAAATCGCATCATCTATTAAGAAAGAAAGGGATAGAAAAAGAAAAGAAAGAAGGGAAAGAAGAAACAACACTAGAATCTCAATAGCGGAACGAATAAATTATATTAATAACATAAGTATTACATAATATACAATATCAATCAGAGATGCACAGCATACATATCACATATACTAGATAGTTATAAGCACCAGTCTAGTATTTACAACTTAATACAAACACAATGTAACGACCCGTAAAGTTCGACCATTTAAATTTGTTTGTTTAATAGGATTTTTGTAATTTATTTTAGTTGAAAGAATAAAGGTGGTAGATAAATATTAAAATGAAGGCTAGAATAAATTATATAGAAGTGACTTAGAAACCTATTTAAAGACATTTGAATAAAATTCAAATGAATTAAGTAGAGAAAGAAAGAAAAATTCTTACCTGGACATAAAATTTAATATGGGAATATTAAACCAATTAAATGCAATAAAAGATTGTGAACGATAAATTGAATAGATTAAGAAACCCTGTTATTGCAAGTCAATAAATTTGTAAACCCTAATGAACATCTCAAAATTTATAAATTTATTGAAATTTAAGACATAGCATAAGCGTAGAACTATAGGTATGATGACAAACTTTTATAAATTGTCTAATTAAGGGTCAGCAAATTTATTTGGAAATCAAACTCAATTAAGGGTAAGTAATTATGATGGATTGATGGCATAAACGTTACTAATTTTTATCATAGTAACGGAAGTGAAGATGGAAGGCAACTGTAGAAATTTAAGTACGTATTAACAATTGAAAGGGACTGTCGATTGAATGGAGTACTTTAGGTTGTCTTACTAAATTTAGAATTTAACATAAGACAAATAGAAATAAATCAATAAACGTATAGATTTTTAAGTTTATTATGATGAATTATTTTAGTAATATGACTTAGAATAAATGAAATAATTTGGGTTAATTGGTATTTAATGGAATTAAAGGTTGCAATATTCATAGGTAAGGATTTAGATGAAATAGATTGATGTATGAAAAATTTAATTGGATAAATGGCAATTAATTCCTTTAATTTGTGCAATTAATGTATGTTTAATTGATAACGATAAAAAGTTGATTTTTTTCAGTGTAACCAACGTAAAATATTATCATAGCATGATACTTGGTTTGAATAGAAGGGTGGAATTGGGAATTTAATAAGTGAATTTATTTCAATCAGTGCAATAAAAGGATACGTAAATAAATGGTAAGATGAAATGGTAAATTATTGATGTAATGGAAGATATAACAATGTCAATTATGCATATAAGGTAATAAGGTAATGAAACCGAGGTAAATTAATTAATTGAGACTTTAAGTAAAATTAACGTGTGGAATTGACCAAGGTTCAATAAAATGAGAATTTGATTGGTTATATTTATTGGTTGAGAAAGGTAAATGTGTATTTGGGGAATAAATTTAGTCAGACTTAAATATTGAATTTAATTAATTAATATATATGATTAAATAAAAACCCAATACTCTATATATATGTATAATATTTGAGTGAAAATAATAATACACTTATAAATGTGGAATTAAGAGTTTACAACAACTATTTTGAGTAAAGAAATTGTTCATTCAAGTAAATTTGAAACATCGCAATAGGTGTAGATTAAGTGTTGCGTTAAATAAATTATAAAGGAATAAATTTATAGAAATGTAGGAACGGAAGAATGAACATTATAGTAACGTAAAACGTATTGTAGGATAATAATTAAGTATAGGCTTGTAAATTAGATGTATGACAATAAATTTTGTACGTAAATCTTTCTATTAGTTGATAAGTCTTATTTTGATCAATTTAAAGGAATACACTAAATTTTGTAGTTAGTACGGAATATTGATGAGTGAATGAATAAGATGAAACAAAGGTGGAATGTATTAGTTGAGGTTTTAAGTTTTTATGTGATAAGTTACCAAAATTACAATTTTATCTAAATACAGTAATTTATGCAAACAAAAGATGAACATTTTGAAATATTACCACAGTGATATATAAAAGAAACGTTAACTATGTAGTTGGAGAATAATTGATATATTTTGAGTTGGATAATAGAAATCAAGTTATTTATATAATTAGATTTAAGATGAGAGTATAAGTATATGATTTAATAATTGGGTTTTGCGAATAAAATTTATAATTCCCAAATAATAAGAAAACGCAGAGGTTAACACTGCGAAATTTATATACTTATAAATTTTAATTCACATCCAAGCTTGCTAAATTATTTGGAATTGATTGGATTATATAAGTAATGAAATTTGGCCAATATTTAAAGTTGAAAGAAAATTTGGATTTTATGATTTATTTTAATTTATTTAACAAATATTAAAAATAGCCATTTTGGGCACGGACTCGGATTTCGACGAAACCAGTTTCATCGGATCCGTAACGGTGAATTATAATAATGTTTCAAGTTTCGTAGCGATCGGACTTGTCGTTTGATCGTACGGACTCGAAACGCCTTGAAATTTACGCATTTTGAAATCAATTTGAAATTTTTGTTTTTTTAGCATAACTTCTTCATACGATCGAATTTGGTCGCGAAACTTTTTCCATCGCGTTCAGAATATTTTAAAACACCTATTTGGATATATAGTTTTAACAAATTCAACTCCGGAGGCATAGCGGGCTTTTTGGGCCATAGTTTATTCCGTACGTTCGCGTATCCAGTCTAGCTACCCTACCTCTAGCCTATCTATAAGTATACAGCTATAAACCCTAGCTCCTTTCTTTTTCATTTGCTGTACGTTCATTTCTTCACTCTTTTCTCTTCCCCAAATGTATACATCTCAGATCCAATTCAGATCTATCCACAGTTCAAAATCAAAAGTCAAAACTCAAAAATTTCAGAAAATTCCAGAAAAAATATATGTTGAAGTATTCGATACGCGTAATATACTGGTGCAATTCGTTTTTCAATTGGAGCTGTCGTTCATCCAGAATAAATTCAAACAGCCCCAAAACCGTTCATCATCGTCGCACAAAACTTCGTCGGATCGAGATTTGCTTTCTGGGTTTTGACGAGGGAACGGAGGGGAGTACATCTATGTAATTTGTTTGGCAGTTCAATGGTTAGATCGTCGTAGATCTTCGATTAAGGTTTCGAAACCTTATGTATGAGTGGCGGCTACAGGAGCTTGGATGCGTACGCACGGTTTTGCTCTGGGAAGATGATGACGTGGCTTATGGGTGAATATGTGTCGTTTTGTTTATTTTTAATTTTGATTTCAATCACCATTTTTCGCCATAACTTTCTCATACGAAGTCGGATTCACACGCGATTTTTTTTGTTAGGATCGTAATTTAATTCCGGACTCGATGACGCTGGTTTGGACGAATTCTGAGACGGGCGAATTTTTGGGTTTAAATCGGGTTTAAATTCGATTTAAATTCAAAAGGTGAGTGTTTTAACCCACTCACAACTACTAGAAGCTTTCATGTTTGTTAAATAAATTTTAGAAATGAATAGAAATTTATTTATGAGCTTTTGGCATGTTATTTCATTCATATTTGTAGAATTGCATTTTATTGAATTTAACTGTTAATTTAATTGATTTATTGCGTGTTAATTGGCTGTTAGAAATTATTGTTTGCATATGAACTGCTAGTTAACAGTTATGTCAAACTATCACTGAATATAAATTGTTAGATTAATAGTTGATAAATATAATTTGAAATAAAACTGCCAATTATTACCTGTTGTATATTACCAAACATATATTGTTATTGATTGATATTGCTTGATGTTGTGATTGGATGATGGATGTGTTATTGAATGGGTGTTTTATTTGGATATCATTAAACTGCAAGTTAGTATGCATTTACATTTCATTCGGGATTGCGGTTTGAAATGATATACAACCGCAGTTTTATTTTTAAATTGCGGATTGAAATGATAAATATCCGTATCACTTGACCATAGGATAGAAAACTATATACAGACACCGCGGTCTATATATAACTATTTTAAAGGTAATTTCTATGGTTTGGATGGAATACGGTTTATAAAAATCTTAAATTTTATACTGAATAAATGTTTTCTTCCATATTTATATACATATGAAGTTGAAATTTTTGAAATTAAAAGGTGTATAAATTCCCTTAGTAAAATGGAAGAAAATTAGAAAATGGAGTTTGATAATTTATAGCCTATGTTTAAATGTTAAGTTGGAAATTTTAAGATAGTATATTTATAATTGGATTTTTCCCAAAATAAATTGAAATGAATATTCTAGTATAATTTGAATTGGAAAATATATATAATTTATTACTAGAAATTGAAGTCTTATTATTTATGGATTTTTATGTGAATATTCAAGACTAAATAATAGAACAATTGATTTGTTGAAAGAATAAAAATTTCCAACTTTAGTATTGAAATATTAATACTCCAAATGGATATATGTATATAGAAATTGAAATGGTTTTGGAACTTGAAAGTGATATTTAAATTTATGGTTTAGACTTTAAATAAGGAAATATATTTGTAAAGCCATGGAAATTATTTTTCTTTAAAAAGTAACATTTAAGTTAAACCACTTATTTTATATACTGTTGAATATCCAAACCATTTAGTTTTGAAGGTAATGGTTTTAAATTCTATGGATTTCGAAGTATGATATTAAGAGTTAAATTTCCAAATATTTGGTTCAAGGAATTTTAATAATAAAAGGTGACAAAATTTTTGGAAAGGAAAATATGTGGGAAATGATATCATTGATTTGGGTTTTTATAAATTAATATCAAAATGAATTGTTTGGGTTTCAGAAGTTATGAAGTTTAAAGCATTATGATTTTGGAAAACTATATTTGGGATAAACGATGTCATATTGGTTTGGGTTTTAAAAGAAGAAATGATATCGTAATATTATGGTTTGAAATGGATTATATTCTGGTTTTAAAGTATAAACTATTTTTAAATAACCGCGGTGTTATAATAACGATGGGTTGGCAAAGAGACCGGGATCGGATATGGACATACTCTCTGTCGATACCGAAAACCACTTTGACTAACCATGTACGCGGTGGAGATTCCAGAATGAAGTAGGTGGTGGCGACGTTTCCTGTAAGGTAAATACGTGGACCCAACTCCCGTGAGTTGGCATAAGGTGGCTAAAACAGGAGCGATTCTCAGGCCAATGAGGTCATTCCTCTGATCGGACGCTCCTCTTCGATATTATACTTTGACTTGGATTGATTCAGTGGCCACTTCTATATTTTGATTTTGGGGAGTTAGTCCGAGGTGGGCGGTAACTGCGGCTACGCGTTTCCACCAGCCTGGATAGCAATTGGTATATCTACCCTGGCATTGCCTAGTTGTGCCGTGTCACCTACCATACCGAGCCTTTACTACGAGTTTCTATTTGTGTCGTACCTATGGAGTATCCTCTGGTAGCTTCCCGATCAGGAGGTATTACGGTACTGTATAGACTATTGGCATTTTACGTGTTAAGGTGGAAAATGTAAAGCCTTAACGCTATTTAAAAGTAAGTTTATTTTATAAATAGACACTATTATAATAGCGCAATATACTACATAGTAAATAGTTTAACGGATCCTTAGGAGATGTAAATCCCGAACATCTCTTGAGTTACTGTACTCATATTTATTTCTGTTTATTTAACTCACATAAGATATTCTAGTCTGACTCGGGTGTTTTTGTCTTTTCAAATTCGCTCGGGTCAGTCCGAGCGTTTCAGGATAGCAGATTTTAGCTTTGGAGGACGAAGACGAAGAATCAGTATTATTTTATATATAGTATTACACCACACTCTTTCTATTCCGCTGCATTGCTTGTATTGGTATGTGTAACTCTGATATTTATTGTAAAAGAAGAATCAAGCTTTTGTAAACTGTTTATGAACTGTATATTTGTTATTATATTTTATCCTTCCGCTGTGAGATTCTATTTTGTTTTATTTCTTCTCTGTTTTTCTTATTTACCCCATAACAAATCTGCCCTTCCGTATGGTTTGGATCGGCATGTGTGTCGGTTTAAAGTATGCGAAAGGCGGGATGTTACAGTTGGTATCAGAGCTTTGGTTTAGCGATAAACCTTGGTTTTGTGGGGTTTGACTCTTTGTTAATAGGGTAGTAATATCCTATGGGAGTCGCTGAGTGTATATATATGAGAGAGCGTATTTGTTAGTATTAATAAAAGATTTTGATATTGTGTTAATCTGTTCCACTTTGTATTTATAAATTCTGGTTGATGCATGGGACGCTATGTCATCAATAGGGATTTCTAAACACTTAATTAGGACAGACCGACATAATATTTGTTTTAATATAGGTGAATGAAATAATTTTGCCTATTATATTTTCTATACATAAAAATATTTTTATAAAGATATATATTTGGTTGCTATAGATTGGATGTTAGGTAATAAAAATATTCATAATAATTGAGGCTAAGTTGAAATTACAATGAATCAAATTGGAGATTTTAGAACTTAAGTCCGGGGTTTTGAAAATTTGCTTCCAAAGAATTTGTGAAATTTATTGATTTGGTTTATAAATTTTCTTGCATAAATATTTAGTATAATTCGAAAGAATTGGTTTAAAGAGGATTTTGAAGAAAATAAGTTTGTACTTTCCTCTCTGTCATTGGAAAATAATTTCGGTGATGACGGCCGCATCATCGACTTTCATTTTCGAGTCTCAAAAGGGAAAGGCCACTGTAGTAAATTTTACTGCAGATTTATTTTGAACTTTTCTAAAAATTTTCTTTTATTGTTCTAAATATAATTAGAGATATAAAAGTTGCAAGAAATTAATTATCTATTATTTTGAAATAGGTTAAAATTTGACCCGGTATTTAATTCTAAATTTTTCCGTTAATTAATTGTTAAAATTTGTTAGTGAAATATTAAGTAAGAAAGTTAATGCTAGGTATAAGGGAAGTAAAAGTTTTTAACTGATAAATAATGGAAAAGATTTATTGAAGAACGAATGAATTGAAACCTCTAATTGAAATAAGAGAATAATTGCAAAGCTATAAAGAGGAATTTGCATACATATGAGACAAAGAGTAATATGGATAAACATTAAATTTAATTAAAAGAATGGAGATTAAACTTGTATAAGTTCAATTGCAATTTCCTTAACATAAATAACTTACCCAAATATAAAGTTGAAGTGTTAAATGAGAAACTGGAATTGAATATTTTACAAGTAGGAATTTAGGAAAAATGAAGTATTCAATAAATTACTGTTATAATAAGAATTCAATGGTATAAACTTAAGTTATAATTGAAATTTTGCTGAAAATAAGTTAAGAATTATTAATAGGTGAGATGAACTTAAAGCAAATAAAATGAAATTCTAAATAAGAATTGATTGTAGGATTATTAGTTTAAGATGTCTTAAGTCTCCCCTATTCCAATATAATGGAAAGTAGGAAGAATTGAAATGACTACAATTAATAGTTGATGAATAAATAAAAACTTCCACTTATAAGAATGAATGTTAGCAGATTAAGAATTTAAGGGAAATATTACAAGTGAAGAGTAAGGAAATGAAGATATTCAAAATCTTTGTTGTTATTAATGAGAATTTATTCTATAAACTTAAGTAATAAAGGAAATACAAGTATAATGAATTTAGTGATAATTGGAAAATAAAACTTGTAAGGAAAAAAGAAATTCCTCCATAAATGAAGGAAAGAAAATCAAACCACTGAATTATGAAATAAATATATAATAAGCTATTGTGGTGTTGATTTGAATTGTTTGGTTGATGTATGGTTGTTGGGTAAGGAATTTTGGAGTTGTTGGAGGAACAATAATCTATCTCTATTCCATCTAAGACTGTTGAGTAACGGATGCACTTGATAGTTATTTCTCACTCCGTAAAATTTCAGAATTTGAACCCGAACAACTAATGGTTGTTGATTGAATGATTGTTGTTTGTGGTGTGTGCTGTTTGTTAAAATGTATGGTTGTTGCATTTGATTTGGATATGAATGATTGAATCTACCCAAACATTTCACTGTAATATAGATATTTAACTTTTAGATTATATAAGTGAATACAGGTGTTGGAAGCAACTGCTACTGCTTTTGGTTCCAAAATAATAAGCGTATTGCCCGACAAATAGGTACGTTTTCGGATTACGATTAAAGCGCTATTTATATATTTTCCCGTGTGGGATATTTTATTTTGGATATATATGTAAAATATTTGTATATTTGGATATTATATTTTCTCCAGAGTCCCTCCGTACAAAGGAGACTCTGCCAAAATTTTTCGTAAATTTTGGACTTAGAATTTTGTTAAAGATATTTTTCCAACTTTAATAATTCAAGTATTAAAAGACATAATGATTATAAAACAAGTGTATTTCATTAAAGGAAATTAATTTAGTAAATTATTGTTATAAGTTAATATTTGAAATTAGATATACTGTTTTATTCTTCCTTCTCCCTTCCTTTTCCTTTTCAGGGACGAAAAGTTTTGAGTGGGGGAGAGTGTAACGACCCGTAAAGTTCGACCATTTAAATTTGTTTGTTTAATAGGATTTTTGTAATTTATTTTAGTTGAAAGAATAAAGGTGGTAGATAAATATTAAAATGAAGGCTAGAATAAATTATATAGAAGTGACTTAGAAACCTATTTAAAGACATTTGAATAAAATTCAAATGAATTAAGTAGAGAAAGAAAGAAAAATTCTTACCTGGACATAAAATTTAATATGGGAATATTAAACCAATTAAATGCAATAAAAGATTGTGAACGATAAATTGAATAGATTAAGAAACCCTGTTATTGCAAGTCAATAAATTTGTAAACCCTAATGAACATCTCAAAATTTATAAATTTATTGAAATTTAAGACATAGCATAAGCGTAGAACTATAGGTATGATGACAAACTTTTATAAATTGTCTAATTAAGGGTCAGCAAATTTATTTGGAAATCAAACTCAATTAAGGGTAAGTAATTATGATGGATTGATGGCATAAACGTTACTAATTTTTATCATAGTAACGGAAGTGAAGATGGAAGGCAACTGTAGAAATTTAAGTACGTATTAACAATTGAAAGGGACTGTCGATTGAATGGAGTACTTTAGGTTGTCTTACTAAATTTAGAATTTAACATAAGACAAATAGAAATAAATCAATAAACGTATAGATTTTTAAGTTTATTATGATGAATTATTTTAGTAATATGACTTAGAATAAATGAAATAATTTGGGTTAATTGGTATTTAATGGAATTAAAGGTTGCAATATTCATAGGTAAGGATTTAGATGAAATAGATTGATGTATGAAAAATTTAATTGGATAAATGGCAATTAATTCCTTTAATTTGTGCAATTAATGTATGTTTAATTGATAACGATAAAAAGTTGATTTTTTTCAGTGTAACCAACGTAAAATATTATCATAGCATGATACTTGGTTTGAATAGAAGGGTGGAATTGGGAATTTAATAAGTGAATTTATTTCAATCAGTGCAATAAAAGGATACGTAAATAAATGGTAAGATGAAATGGTAAATTATTGATGTAATGGAAGATATAACAATGTCAATTATGCATATAAGGTAATAAGGTAATGAAACCGAGGTAAATTAATTAATTGAGACTTTAAGTAAAATTAACGTGTGGAATTGACCAAGGTTCAATAAAATGAGAATTTGATTGGTTATATTTATTGGTTGAGAAAGGTAAATGTGTATTTGGGGAATAAATTTAGTCAGACTTAAATATTGAATTTAATTAATTAATATATATGATTAAATAAAAACCCAATACTCTATATATATGTATAATATTTGAGTGAAAATAATAATACACTTATAAATGTGGAATTAAGAGTTTACAACAACTATTTTGAGTAAAGAAATTGTTCATTCAAGTAAATTTGAAACATCGCAATAGGTGTAGATTAAGTGTTGCGTTAAATAAATTATAAAGGAATAAATTTATAGAAATGTAGGAACGGAAGAATGAACATTATAGTAACGTAAAACGTATTGTAGGATAATAATTAAGTATAGGCTTGTAAATTAGATGTATGACAATAAATTTTGTACGTAAATCTTTCTATTAGTTGATAAGTCTTATTTTGATCAATTTAAAGGAATACACTAAATTTTGTAGTTAGTACGGAATATTGATGAGTGAATGAATAAGATGAAACAAAGGTGGAATGTATTAGTTGAGGTTTTAAGTTTTTATGTGATAAGTTACCAAAATTACAATTTTATCTAAATACAGTAATTTATGCAAACAAAAGATGAACATTTTGAAATATTACCACAGTGATATATAAAAGAAACGTTAACTATGTAGTTGGAGAATAATTGATATATTTTGAGTTGGATAATAGAAATCAAGTTATTTATATAATTAGATTTAAGATGAGAGTATAAGTATATGATTTAATAATTGGGTTTTGCGAATAAAATTTATAATTCCCAAATAATAAGAAAACGCAGAGGTTAACACTGCGAAATTTATATACTTATAAATTTTAATTCACATCCAAGCTTGCTAAATTATTTGGAATTGATTGGATTATATAAGTAATGAAATTTGGCCAATATTTAAAGTTGAAAGAAAATTTGGATTTTATGATTTATTTTAATTTATTTAACAAATATTAAAAATAGCCATTTTGGGCACGGACTCGGATTTCGACGAAACCAGTTTCATCGGATCCGTAACGGTGAATTATAATAATGTTTCAAGTTTCGTAGCGATCGGACTTGTCGTTTGATCGTACGGACTCGAAACGCCTTGAAATTTACGCATTTTGAAATCAATTTGAAATTTTTGTTTTTTTAGCATAACTTCTTCATACGATCGAATTTGGTCGCGAAACTTTTTCCATCGCGTTCAGAATATTTTAAAACACCTATTTGGATATATAGTTTTAACAAATTCAACTCCGGAGGCATAGCGGGCTTTTTGGGCCATAGTTTATTCCGTACGTTCGCGTATCCAGTCTAGCTACCCTACCTCTAGCCTATCTATAAGTATACAGCTATAAACCCTAGCTCCTTTCTTTTTCATTTGCTGTACGTTCATTTCTTCACTCTTTTCTCTTCCCCAAATGTATACATCTCAGATCCAATTCAGATCTATCCACAGTTCAAAATCAAAAGTCAAAACTCAAAAATTTCAGAAAATTCCAGAAAAAATATATGTTGAAGTATTCGATACGCGTAATATACTGGTGCAATTCGTTTTTCAATTGGAGCTGTCGTTCATCCAGAATAAATTCAAACAGCCCCAAAACCGTTCATCATCGTCGCACAAAACTTCGTCGGATCGAGATTTGCTTTCTGGGTTTTGACGAGGGAACGGAGGGGAGTACATCTATGTAATTTGTTTGGCAGTTCAATGGTTAGATCGTCGTAGATCTTCGATTAAGGTTTCGAAACCTTATGTATGAGTGGCGGCTACAGGAGCTTGGATGCGTACGCACGGTTTTGCTCTGGGAAGATGATGACGTGGCTTATGGGTGAATATGTGTCGTTTTGTTTATTTTTAATTTTGATTTCAATCACCATTTTTCGCCATAACTTTCTCATACGAAGTCGGATTCACACGCGATTTTTTTTGTTAGGATCGTAATTTAATTCCGGACTCGATGACGCTGGTTTGGACGAATTCTGAGACGGGCGAATTTTTGGGTTTAAATCGGGTTTAAATTCGATTTAAATTCAAAAGGTGAGTGTTTTAACCCACTCACAACTACTAGAAGCTTTCATGTTTGTTAAATAAATTTTAGAAATGAATAGAAATTTATTTATGAGCTTTTGGCATGTTATTTCATTCATATTTGTAGAATTGCATTTTATTGAATTTAACTGTTAATTTAATTGATTTATTGCGTGTTAATTGGCTGTTAGAAATTATTGTTTGCATATGAACTGCTAGTTAACAGTTATGTCAAATTATCACTGAATATAAATTGTTAGATTAATAGTTGATAAATATAATTTGAAATAAAACTGCCAATTATTACCTGTTGTATATTACCAAACATATATTGTTATTGATTGATATTGCTTGATGTTGTGATTGGATGATGGATGTGTTATTGAATGGGTGTTTTATTTGGATATCATTAAACTGCAAGTTAGTATGCATTTACATTTCATTCGGGATTGCGGTTTGAAATGATATACAACCGCAGTTTTATTTTTAAATTGCGGATTGAAATGATAAATATCCGTATCACTTGACCATAGGATAGAAAACTATATACAGACACCGCGGTCTATATATAACTATTTTAAAGGTAATTTCTATGGTTTGGATGGAATACGGTTTATAAAAATCTTAAATTTTATACTGAATAAATGTTTTCTTCCATATTTATATACATATGAAGTTGAAATTTTTGAAATTAAAAGGTGTATAAATTCCCTTAGTAAAATGGAAGAAAATTAGAAAATGGAGTTTGATAATTTATAGCCTATGTTTAAATGTTAAGTTGGAAATTTTAAGATAGTATATTTATAATTGGATTTTTCCCAAAATAAATTGAAATGAATATTCTAGTATAATTTGAATTGGAAAATATATATAATTTATTACTAGAAATTGAAGTCTTATTATTTATGGATTTTTATGTGAATATTCAAGACTAAATAATAGAACAATTGATTTGTTGAAAGAATAAAAATTTCCAACTTTAGTATTGAAATATTAATACTCCAAATGGATATATGTATATAGAAATTGAAATGGTTTTGGAACTTGAAAGTGATATTTAAATTTATGGTTTAGACTTTAAATAAGGAAATATATTTGTAAAGCCATGGAAATTATTTTTCTTTAAAAAGTAACATTTAAGTTAAACCACTTATTTTATATACTGTTGAATATCCAAACCATTTAGTTTTGAAGGTAATGGTTTTAAATTCTATGGATTTCGAAGTATGATATTAAGAGTTAAATTTCCAAATATTTGGTTCAAGGAATTTTAATAATAAAAGGTGACAAAATTTTTGGAAAGGAAAATATGTGGGAAATGATATCATTGATTTGGGTTTTTATAAATTAATATCAAAATGAATTGTTTGGGTTTCAGAAGTTATGAAGTTTAAAGCATTATGATTTTGGAAAACTATATTTGGGATAAACGATGTCATATTGGTTTGGGTTTTAAAAGAAGAAATGATATCGTAATATTATGGTTTGAAATGGATTATATTCTGGTTTTAAAGTATAAACTATTTTTAAATAACCGCGGTGTTATAATAACGATGGGTTGGCAAAGAGACCGGGATCGGATATGGACATACTCTCTGTCGATACCGAAAACCACTTTGACTAACCATGTACGCGGTGGAGATTCCAGAATGAAGTAGGTGGTGGCGACGTTTCCTGTAAGGTAAATACGTGGACCCAACTCCCGTGAGTTGGCATAAGGTGGCTAAAACAGGAGCGATTCTCAGGCCAATGAGGTCATTCCTCTGATCGGACGCTCCTCTTCGATATTATACTTTGACTTGGATTGATTCAGTGGCCACTTCTATATTTTGATTTTGGGGAGTTAGTCCGAGGTGGGCGGTAACTGCGGCTACGCGTTTCCACCAGCCTGGATAGCAATTGGTATATCTACCCTGGCATTGTCTAGTTGTGCCGTGTCACCTACCATACCGAGCCTTTACTACGAGTTTCTATTTGTGTCGTACCTATGGAGTATCCTCTGGTAGCTTCCCGATCAGGAGGTATTACGGTACTGTATAGACTATTGGCATTTTACGTGTTAAGGTGGAAAATGTAAAGCCTTAACGCTATTTAAAAGTAAGTTTATTTTATAAATAGACACTATTATAATAGCGCAATATACTACATAGTAAATAGTTTAACGGATCCTTAGGAGATGTAAATCCCGAACATCTCTTGAGTTACTGTACTCATATTTATTTCTGTTTATTTAACTCACATAAGATATTCTAGTCTGACTCGGGTGTTTTTGTCTTTTCAAATTCGCTCGGGTCAGTCCGAGCGTTTCAGGATAGCAGATTTTAGCTTTGGAGGACGAAGACGAAGAATCAGTATTATTTTATATATAGTATTACACCACACTCTTTCTATTCCGCTGCATTGCTTGTATTGGTATGTGTAACTCTGATATTTATTGTAAAAGAAGAATCAAGCTTTTGTAAACTGTTTATGAACTGTATATTTGTTATTATATTTTATCCTTCCGCTGTGAGATTCTATTTTGTTTTATTTCTTCTCTGTTTTTCTTATTTACCCCATAACAAATCCGCCCTTCCGTATGGTTTGGATCGGCATGTGTGTCGGTTTAAAGTATGCGAAAGGCGAGATGTTACACACAACACAGAGAACACACAACGGAACTATATATCTACAATGCAGAAGCCTCCTGCTCCATTGCTCCTCCATTATTCGTCAAAGCTAACATGAATCCCTTGGATACTCGTAAAAATTTGAGTACCCAAGAGTATAAGAAAACAAAGATAAACCGGGTCAGACATGGGTCTGGTGTGAGTAACAGTTTAAAGTTGCTTAACTTTAAAAAAACCTTTTGAAAAGAAAGGTATCACGTAAGACTTCCCACACATAAACATGGAAAAGTTTTTACCTTACGCTAACCAAAACATTTGATAGGAAATACGGTGATATTATAATAGTGTCTAGGGTTTTCAAGTAAATATGAAATTGCCGAAATTGTTACATCTATTAAATTCCAGCTACTAGCCACAAAAGTGGGTAATACAATCAAAATCATTGGCACTTATTGGATTTTGGGTTCCATACAATGGCAGGGCTACTGGGGTACCGTCCGTCACAGTACGTGGCCTAGATCACCGTACCGAGGAGTACGCCCACTCCCCTGCAACACAAGGCCGGAACCATTCCTTACTGAACAGTTCCAAATAAGACAACCTCGTAGTTGTTTGCAACCAACTGCCCACACAGCCGAATATAAAGGGACCTCTGGACAGGGATCAATCTCGCTCTCCAGTGGGAGCTACCCACGAAGCCTTGCTGCACCTCCCCTGTTTTAGCCATTCTCGGTTGATGAGGCTTGAGGCTATGATTACCTTTAGAGAACACATCTCTTAGAATGCTCATCGTCCACCTGACGATGTTCTGAAAGCATTCAATCCATACAAGTTCGTTCCAGGTTCGAAAGAAACCGAAGGCATTATCTCGTTACACTCATTTTGGAATCACCCTCAGAGTTAACGACGATAACCCTTGCACTCTAAATCTTCATCTCGAACCTGTAAGAACTAGTTCCATCGAACTCATCACGACATCTCCCCCAGAGTTATACTGACGTATAGTCCTTACACCTCGAGTCTTCACTTTTCACATAAGATTCTTGACCTATCGTTAATTTGGATCGATGTGGTTTTCGAATATCCAAATATGGAAACCCGATCCCGGTCTCATCGAAATCCAAAATGTGTCTTTTAGGTCCAAGTTGTTTTACAGGTTTAAAACAATTCAATTTAATATTATCTATATACACACATATAGACAATTCACAACATCATAATAGATAATCAATATTATCATCACAACATATAATCTATATCATCAACTCAATGCAACCATAGCATCCAAATCACACAACATCATTTATCTCATAACTGAGATCTCAACCATTCAGGGTAATAAATATCAATCATCATTCATAAGCAATGACTTATTAATTCATTCTATAATTAATTTAAAATGAATTAAATTAATTACTTCATCCTTAATTAATTTAAAATAAATTAAATTAGTTATTCATCCATATAAATCTTGCTTACACATTCCTTAATTAATTATTCTTAACAAGTTACCCTAATTAATCATCTAGATTAATTATCTTTTAATTACATTCAAGTAATTAACCTCTAATTAATTTCACAAATTAATTATTCCAAACCAAACCTGTAATTAACCTGTAATTACTTCATTAATTAATTAATTATAATTAATAATATTAATCCTTAATTAATTACATTAACTGATACTTTCACTGATTAATTGTTCTTAATTAATCAATCCTTAATCACATCAATAATTATTTAAATTAATGATCCCAAATTATTTTATTTATAAAATTACCCTATTAAATTAATTATCAATTATCCATATTTGATTAATCATTCTTGATTAATCACATTAAGTAACTACATTAAATTAATTACATCTCTTAATTATTTTCAAATAACTCAATTATCAAAACCTAAATTAATTACACTAGGTAATTAATTATTAATTACTTACTTAAGTAATTATTCAACATACAAATTACATATTAATTACACAAAGTAATTAATTTCCAAAACTCCTCCATTATCCAAGTATCCTTTAATTAAATTACATCAAGTAATTTATCTTCTTAATTACTTCACTAAGTAATTATTCATTTTTAATTACATTGGTAATTACTTCTCAAATCAACCAGTGATTGATTTAAATTAATTAAACTTAATTAATTAACTTAATTGATCAAAATAAACTCAATTAATTACAATTAGTAATTAATTTCTTTAATTACTTTCATCAAGTAATTTCACTTAAATAATTCCCAAATGATTATTTTTAAACTAATTAATACAATTAATCATTAAAATTAATTACGCTAATTAATTATAAAATAATACTAAGCTAATTACCTTCATTAACTAATAAGAAATCTTTAATTACTTAAAGTAATTAACTGAATTAATCAATATTAATTCTTAATTTATTTAAAGAAACTCATTAATTTATTTCTAATTATTAAATTAATCAAGTGATAATTAAAAACTTAATTAATTATTAATTACTTGATTAATAAATTCAATTCATTAATTAAATTAATCAAATCTTATTTAATTAATTTATAAATCACACTTTAATCAAGTTTAGTTAACTTACTTAATCCTTTTAATTAATTAAATAAAGTCCTTAATTATTAGTTAATTAACCTTATTATTAATTAATTAAATTAATTAATTATATACTTAGTTACCTTGATCAAATATATAAATTATTAAGTTTCAAAACAATGAAAATCATTTATCTCATTAATGATTAAATTATGATTATTAAAGTAATTTAAAAACAAATTCCTTTTAAATTTTTCTAAATTCCATTTTAAATTAAAATTAAAATGAAATCAAACTTAAACAAGATTTTAAGTATTTAAAAACTCTTTAGTTTTCATTTTAAAGAATCACTTATCTCTTAAAGAAATTTTAGAAGTATAGTTTAACTTTATCCCATATTCAATTTAAATAAATTTAAAATACCTTAAATATTTCAAATGATATTGAAACATTTAAATTCAAATCTAATTTACATTACAACCAAAATTCAAATCATGCTTTCAGATTTAGATTCAAAGATTAAAATTTAAAACCCTGTTTTAAATTTTCATTTCATATGTTATAAAATTCTAAAATATTCAACTAGATTATAACATTTGAATTTACAACTTGTTTTTATTTGAAACTTTCAAATTCAACTTCAAATTTGAATTCAGGATTTCAAATTCGGATTTGACTTAGAAATTTAAATCTTGTTTTAAAATCTTATTTTCAGATTTAAAAATTACTTTATATAAAAACTGTGCAGGTTTCAGTTTTTAAAAATTACATTCCTGCAAATCTTGTTTATTCAAAATCTGAAATTCAAACCTATTTGAATTCATAGTTTAATCTTATTTAAAGTATAGATTTAAACCTGCTTAGCTTCTTCTTTTTTTTTAAATTAAATCTAGTTTTAAAATTTAAAAACCTGAAACAGTTCAGGTGACAGAAAACAAAACACTGCAACTATAAACTACCCGAGCTCAACACCATCTTACTTCGAGTCACCCTTATTCCAACTTCGAGCAAAAACTGGAATCACCCGAGCACCACCTCTTCACCATATTCCAGAAACCAAGACACCTCCATGTGACTTCTGTGCACATGCACAAAATCCATGGGCAAATTCCGATCATCAGTGATGATCATCCACATCCACCATCCACCCTTGAATCCATTTGAACACCTAAGCATCAGAGTACTTCCATTTCCCAAATTCAAACAGTGCAGCTCTTTTTTTTTTAAACCTGAAAACCACAGTGCAACCCAAACCCCTCACCTGCCAACGGTGAATTCACCTCCCTCCGGCCATTGTTTAAGTCGAAACTTCAACCACAACCTTGTCATAGTTTTAGCTACATTTCCCCAAAACAGCTTCACACTCGGTCAACCAGAGTGAGATAATGATCCAAATTTGAATATGATCAAGAACTAGGGTTACAGAACCCAAAACCCTTATCACTGCTAATCCCAAAAATTATCCATTAAGTTGATAATTTTCCTGATATGCTTAAACTCTCAACAACAAACAGAAGAAATTTCAAAATCCCAAAATTCCAAATTCAACAGCATTTCCCAATTTCAACTTTTCAGTTCATCACAGAATTGCTCCCAAAATCCTCAATTAAAAATTGTGATACTAGTTTCAAAAATCATGTTTTTATTTATATATCCAGTTTACAATACTAAATTAGAAGTGTAACAGTTGGTGTTTTACCTTATTTTAAAAAAATGTTTTGCTGTATTATTGTTTGCAGAGGCAAACAGACTCCATTATTAATTTTCTTAAAATTTAAACATGATTCCATGTTGAATAACAATCTTGTTTGATAATCAGGTTTTTATCAAATCAAGATCAAGTAAATAAGGGATTTATATTTCATTCAGGGCCTAGGAACACCACAGAGTAACATATTTATAAAAACATAGCATACATTCAGTAATTCACCTGTATATTCATGCATATCTGTTCATTTTAGATATAATAACATGCAACCAGATTTTGTAAAAAAAAATTTAGAAGTTACTCACCAGCAACTCAGGAGAACAGAGCACCATAGATTTAGAAAACCCTTTTTGATCCCTGTCTTTTGATTGCTTAAATTTTTGAAAAAAAATGCAGACTTCATTTATTTCCAGATTGCTTGCATTTGAATTCCTGACCAATATAGATGCATGCAGGCCTTGATAAAGATGCAGGAATTAATTTTGCAAGTTGATATTCTGGTTGATTGATTTTGAAAATGCAGTTGATCTTCCAGAGATGCAAATGTAGTTGCATGCAGATTTGGTTTTGAATTGCAGATTTTGTTTTTGAGGGGTTTTTGAGAGTTTTAGATTGTAAGTGAAATGTTTTCTTTGATTCAACTAGCATTTGATTTTTAAAAGATAATAAAGGAAAGTGAAAAAATGTTTTAAAAGGCTGAACATACTTTAATAAAAATAAAATAAAAGATTACAATCAAATGACACTTGTCATTTTGCTTGTTTTATAACTTAACACTTGTAGCTTAGATTTGTTTAATACTTAACAGTTGTCTTTATTTAATTAAGTTATATTTTTAAATGTTTAAAAAGAGTTTTCTTTAATTTATTTTATGTTTGAATGAATATATATGATTTTCTTATTTTAAGAAAATGTAAATAAAACAATTTATAAATTAAAACTTATACAAATATTTTAAAGAATCAGTTAATTTGAGTTTCAAAAAAATTTCAATTCAATTTAATCCTTTGAATCCCAAATTAAAATCAATTTATTTAATTTAAAAAATTAATACTATTTCCTTATTTTAATTCCTTTTATATTTATGAAAAATAGTATATTTATTAATAGGGCTTAAAATAACAATTTAACAAATTCTATATGATTTATAAAGAAATTATAAATCACTCTTATTATTAAATTAATTTAAATCATATGCTATTTTATATTTAGACTTATATAAAATATACTCAAATCATATATAATCAAATAATATTTAAAAAGAAATAAAATCAACCTTTATTTAAATTTAAAACAAAAATTAAGCTAAGATAAAATTTTAAACAATATAACATTTATTATTAATATTACAAACCATATAATCACTAATATAAATAGATTTTTAAAAACTTAATATTAATTTAAAACATAATTTCCTAATTACTCAATATTTTATTAGAATTTAAAAAAAACTTCATTTATTTATTAAATTCCAAAAAAAAGATAAACTATAATATATATACAAATATATATATACACATTATAATTTAAAACATTTATTTTAGCCTTTAGAAGATAAAATCACAAATTAAATATTTATTTAAATCTGATTATTAACCAAAACATATTTTATTAATCAATATTGTCAATATCAATTTACTTTTATATAAAGATTATTAAATTGATATTGTCAAAAATTCTGGGATATCACATTCCTTCCCCCTTAAAAGAATTTCGTCCCCGAAATTTAAAACAAAGGTAATTTAATAACCTATTTAAGATTTTAAAATTCTAAAGCACAAGTATACTTCAACATATGCTAACAATCATAACAATCAATTCATCCAATCCAATAAAATTAACTATCTAGATAAAATTCTGGATAGAGTTTCCTCGAGTTCCCCAAGTAAACACCGGGATACTCGCTCTATAGAACCCTAACAATCAACTTTACTAAGCTACAGAACTCCTACTCATCTATATCTATAACTGAACAAGTCATCAGACTACAGACAAGCCTGACTCAACCACCAAACTTCCCAGAACAGCTGATTCCAAAACCATAAATAGATCATACACATACTCCTTCAAAGATACGTGAAACACATCGAATTCCAGTTGTCCAGAACTGGCAATTCAATCCAGAAAATTAAACACTTATCCAAAACATAACACAGAAGAAATCCAAAACATCTCGGAGCTAGCTTACCCAAACTTACCAAAATTTATAGCTCCTAAAACTGAGAAAACTTATCCAAAATCAGATCTCCGACTTCAGATTCACAAAACCCTTCGGACGATCCTGAGCTGTCCACTTCCTACCTGATCAGCTCAATCCTTGCTGATGTCACAAGAAACAAACTGGACCAAACCCAATCCACCAAAATGATCCTCCACGATCAATCAAGATCAAGAACAACTCCTCTCACCATCATCAGAAGAAAACAACTTCTCCTATCCGGAAAAGAAAAACAGATGCACTCCCCAACTACTTCCACTCCACAACTCTGACCTGGAGTAGAAAAGAATGCTGATAAAGAACACAAGCACAACTGGACAGCATAACCAAGAAGATCTCCAATAACCCAGAGAAAATTTAGAATTTCCTCAAATCCTGAGTTGCTTCAATAAACTCCATCTCAAGGAACCAACCTTCAACTAGTTGAACCACCGGTACCACAATAAGAAGATTGTCAGGACCCGATTCTTCGTCTTCCGAAAATTCAACATCGATACTCACTTTATCGACTGCCGAGTAATCGAACGACGGAAAACCGAACACTGAGGGTTTTAAGAAAGAAGAAAAGAAGAAAAGAAGAGATCAGAAGATAGAAAATAGAAAGAAAATAAAGAATAGAGGGAAAAGAAAAATAGATCGGAACAGAAAACAACAGAACAACATCAGAATCTCACAATTCGCAGCGGAACAACATATAATAATAAATGAATAATCTTTAAACAAAGGACTATATCAGTAATTACATTTTATACATTACATTACATCATCATCAGAGTATACAACATCAAACAAACAGCGGAAAAAGAAATACTATATAACTAGTAATACGTCATGCCATCCAGCTTGCCTCTAGCAACTCCAGAATATCCAGAATATCCTGATAAACCTAACTCTTAACTGCCCGTGTGAAAATTTGTGGGCACCCAGAGTTTAGGAAGGAAAACAATAAACTCCGAGTCAGTCATGTGACTGGTGTGAGAACTCAAAACAGTTTATTTATCTTTAAAAATCAAAATAGAGGAATATTTTTAAAGTCAATTCGCAATGCTTTTAAAAATGAGACTACCATAAGGCCTTCCGCACACACACACAATGCAAACGCAGAATCGGAGGAGATTTCTCCTTATGATAGTCAAAGATGCATGATACGCATTAAAAAGAACATTTGATATTATTATTAGTGCATAGTGTAGGAAAAATTTATTTCGAAAGTAGAATATAAATCTTAGCCAGCATAGACATTCCGAACTATGCCTACTATAGCTAACTATGTTCAATAGCAGGTTACCGCCACATTCCATAGCAGGTTATACAACTAAAACCGTACAAGTCTCGTATTGTTTCTTTGGATTTCCAACGAATGATCAGGCCAAGGAACTTCCCATTGCCACATGAGAATGCCTTTGGATGGACATCCCTGAGAACCAAACCGGATCTCTACCAACACAAGGCCGGGTTACCCCTAACTGAGTAACAACTGACCGAATATGCCATCCCCCGGTCCTTTGGGACCTTTTCACCGAGCGCTCGCAATCAATTCACACAATCATAACAAAGTGTTTTCAACATGAGTAAGTATCTGGGCTCCATACCATGATACCACCCTTTTCCAGAAGGAAATGCACATATCCTAAAGGGCGCTAACCCTCATAACCTTGCCGCATCTTTCCTGTTTTGACCATTCACGGGGTGTGAGGCTCGACGAAGTCACGTCCACAAAAACATACTTTATACAAAAGCCATGCTTTGGGTCAACAAATGATCATAGAAATGATCACCAGGATAGACGATCAAATAAATGATCCTATCACAATAATCAACACAATGATCATTTACAGCATCACTCAGCATGTCACATTACCAAATTGGGAATATATCGCTGATCACATTCAACTACATAACCTCTGAGCTCGTACGTCTCAAAGAAGGGTGCTAAGCTAAAAGAATAAATTCTCCGCCACCAACAGAAATATATTTGAAAGAAATCTGCTTTATATCTCAATTTGTAACGTCAGACATACAATCCATACAAGTCTGTTCCGGGCTCGAACAAAACCGAAGGCACTTCTCACGAAGCCCTTTCAATCCGGGTATTCACAATCCCGATCGAATTTCCCATCACTTAGGAGATCTCTATACCAGGAGCTACCCAGTGCAGAAACAATCGATAGGTCATCCTATCGCTTTTGCAAATACTCGGTCTTCAACACCGATCTTCAAATGCAATTCACAATGACGTATCACATATTCGGAATGGGTTATACGACCCCATGGTCCTTTCCCGGTTAACCCGAATAGTGAGCGCTTATTCAAAAATAAGTGTGGCATTCACATTCAAACAATCACATCAAATACCCATTCAAAGGGAAATATTGATAGTCGGTTATTGAACTATCAATGGATATGCACACATCACCAGTTTCCAAATAATTTTTCAAATTATTTATTTTCCAAAATATCTTTACAAGATATAAAATTCAATATCTCAAAAATAAATCAATATTTATTTTTAATCAAATTCCACTTTCTTTTATAAATTCCATAGTGAATTTATATTTCAAAATATCAACTGATATCCGATTTCAATAGGTTTCAATATCCCTTTTCAATTTATCTTCAAAAAGATAAATTCTCAAAATATTCACTTTATATTGGAAAACATTTCCATACTTATTGAATAAGTAATTCACAAATCTTTTATTTTCAACCTTTGGAAAATATTCAATATACTTAAATCGAGATTAAGTATACATTTCATTCTTTAAGGAAATCATTCTCTTAAACATATTTATTTGGGCCAAAACGAATGTTGCGTAAAACATCGTTACGACGTCCCAAAATCACTAGTATAGGGATTCGAAATTAAAATAGATATATAAATCCCAATACTATACCAAACATTTCCTTTCGGAAATCATTCACTATAACAATAGTGTTATAGTCCACCATTTCCTTCTATTTCTCGAAAACGTCTATTTCAACAATGAATGTTGAAATCTATGGTTTCGAATCTCAACACATTTTAAAACATCGTTAGATCGTTTTAATTCAATTTAAAATATCACATTCTAAACATTTTCTTTAACATATTATTCACTATTCAAAAACGTGAATATAATACGTTAACAAATTTCATCCTTTTATTTATTTTATTTCAAAGGATTATTCACAGTTAAAAATGTGAATATAACTCCATTAATAAGTTTCAACAATTTACTTATCAAAATAAATCGTTTGCGAATTTATTTTGTAACAACTTCCATTTATAAATTCCTTTATTAACCGATTCGATTTATAACTCAATTATAAAACAAAAGGTTCATATTATAAGTCAAATACTTATAAAACGATTATTTTACAAAAATTATTCTTTTAAACTTCATAATTATAAATCTTATAACTTATAAGATTCAATTATTTATCCAAACCTATTCTTTTAACAACTTTATAAATTTATAAATCTTACTATTTATAAATCTCATTTATAACTTCTCCATTTATAATTCTATAAATTTCATTCATTTACAAAATTCATTTACACTTCATTCAAACACTTATAAAAACTCGTTTTATAATGTCAATATTTCAATTTATAAATATCCATTTATAAATCTCTTAATATAAATCAATTTATATTATTCTTTTAAAACGTCTTCAAATTCCTTTATAATTTCACCATTTTGATTCATAAAATAATTAAATTTTATAAATCCTATATTTAAACTTTTCACAATGAATTCTAAAATCCCGATTAAACTATTTTATAAAATCATTAGCATCACATTCTCAAAAATCAGTTTTTAACTATATTTCTCAAAAATCATAATTTTTATAACTTTAAAAATTATAATGTTTATTTATTTAAAATAGATCAAATTCCAAACATATTTTATATTTTCAAAAATCACTTTAAAAATCATTTTAAAATTCCAAAATCTGGATCCAATGATGCTACACACCAAATAGTCAATCACGACAACAACGATATCATATATCGATATGATAATCCATCAAATATCAAAATATCTAAAATCAAACAAAAACTATTGAGGAATCCAGTTGGATCCCTCTAACCTGTTTTCCTGCATCCACAAACATTAGCACAATACCAATTCCGCTCCAGTACGAAATTATCGCGGTACATGGGATTTAATAATATTATCCGCTTAATAACGGCGCAATAGGGTCTCATCCGCTAAACAAATGCGGGAAATCAATAACTCCAATATATACATATGCCAATATATATATATATTGCTATTATATATAATACCAATTTCACTGTTTATGAAATATTCGCGGTATATGTTTTTAATAAATAACATCCGCTTACTAACGGCGCATAATGTCTATTTTAACAATCAATAGATATCAATCATCATTCAAACATGCATTCAAATATTTTAAATCTAACTATTTAAAATAAAATCGAAACTGATTCGATTGAGTGAGAAGTTCTCACCTTGATTTCAAATTCCGTTTTAGCGATTTATTTCGAATAAAATTAAACGGACGTTTAATTTTACCCAAAATTCTCACTAACTCCAAACGAATCCAATCCAATTTCATCGCGTAGTGGTCGTCCATACGATTCCAACGCAACTGAGTTTGCATTTTTTCGACCTCGTATGAAAAAGTTATGTATTTTACAAGTTTGTACACGATTTTTATATAACATATTTACAACTAAATTTCTAATTTTTATAACCTACAACAACACAGGCCGTAGGATTTGGTTCCCATGCATCATGACCGCACATAGCATCTCCTTCCCCCTCACGTAACATCTCCAGACACCCTCACGTATAGCCGAACCCAACAAAGCAAATTAGGTTTGAATTTTGCACCCAAAACACACAACTATATGTCGATCAGGTAGCTCCATGTCGAAGAGCTCGACAAGTACTGCACTCGGCCCCAAAGGCATGAAGCTCGGCCTCCTTATGCTCATCAATTCGCGTGCGTGAACTGTAGGCGTCGGCCCCCCATAACTTCCTCCACGCGACGCCAAATTCGATCATAACCGTTCAATCCATAGATCTCGATGCGCTTGACATTTTTGTAGTTGAAGTCGTAGCTTGAAACGGTGAGGATTAAGAGAGATCGAGAGGAGAAAATCGAATGTTTTCAGCCTTTGAAATTGTTAATGGCGGCTGATGATAGTTTGGTTTAGGGTTTAGTGTTTTTTTTATTTTTTTGGAAATTAAGGTCTATTTATAGAGAATTTTATGAACACTATTCACCCGAGAATTCCGAACTCCGATTTACGCGCCGTAACCAGCGTTTCTAGGGTTTACCCCACGTTCCGGACACAATGGAACAGGTTTTGAAAGCTAATTCGGACATCTGTGCGAGTTATGGCTATAAACGTTCAATTTAAATTAAACCGATTTAAATCGATTTCTAGGCGTTTTAATTTGTACCGGACAAACGGTAAATCCAATTGACTTGAAATTTGAAACCTTACAATAATATCACATTACGGATCCGATGAAACTGGTTTCGTCGAAATCCGAGACATTTTGAAAAATGGCTATTTTAACTCGCCAAATTAATATTAAAAATAAATCGATGCGTTTCGAGCTGCCACGATCAAACGATAACTCCGATTGACACGAAATTTGAAATCCGGTAATAACTAACTATTACGGATCCAATGGAACTGGTTTCGTTCAATTCTGAGACTGTTCAAAAATTGACTATTTTCACTAGTCGGTTTTAATATTAAAATATTCAATTTTCACAAATTAACTTTTAATTCAATTTTAAAAGTTCTAAAATATCATTCTAACTTCAACATGATAAAATAAAATTTTACAAATCATTTTCAATCATATTTAACTCAATTTTCAATTATTTCCGTAATTTAACATATTAAATTATCGATTTAATTATCCAATAAAATCCAATAATTCAAATAAAAATTTATTTGACTTATAAATTCACTTATTAATATTTAAAATTAATTAAATATTCAAATTTTAATTACTCAAAAATTCTGGGTCGTTACAAAGATTGAATTTCTAGATGAGGACAATTCCTGACTTCTCTGAAAATATTCAGAAAAAATCTCCAATAACCCAAGAGAATACTCAACTATCGCAAGTCACTTTTGCGATCAACTCAATCTAATTCCAAAGAAAACTGTTCTCTCTTTACCAATTAGAACTGCTTATGTTGGTCTTGCCAATCCATCGAAGAAATGGATTCACTCAGCTGCTTCTAAACTCCTTCTCCAGGAAACTGCTAAGCCAGAAAACCCTACCGACACACTGAACTCTCGGAGCTGCACTGCTGACACCAATGCCAAAGAGTTCTCAATCCAAAGCTCTTCGAGAAACTCGGACTTCAAATCAAACAGAAACATCCTGTTGAATTCAGCCACAACACCGAAGCAGACTCACTTCCTTAAACTTGTTCCAAAGAAATCATCTTCAGAAACATCCATAGTCACTGCCTCTCAACTCACAGCTACTATTTCTTAATGTATCAAGATACCATTACTCGCTTATGCTCAGCCAACAGATCCAAACTCTACTCATTCAACTTCAAAGATAAACTCCGAACCTTAACAGGTTACCTTCAGAGATCATGAAGTCCTTACACCACTTCAAAACTCACTCGAGACGGTATTAGGTCTATAGTCTCGACAGATACACTTCTAACCTAACATACAAACTTCAACCAATCGGTAGTTGCCACTACCTTAATCTACCTTATAACCCATATTGGAAAACCCGAACAGGTAACCCAATAGATAGGTAGAATAAGTATATATATATAGTAATATATAAAAATTACAAATACACTCTCTCAAGATAGACACCACTCCAGATCCTAGGTATTCACTCAACCTAACGCTTTGATACCAACTATGACGACCCGACATTCCACTCCCAGAAAATCGCATCATCTATTAAGAAAGAAAGGGATAGAAAAAGAAAAGAAAGAAGAGAAAGAAGAAACAACACTAGAATCTCAACAACGAAATGAATAAATTATATTAATAACATAAGTATTACATAATATACAATATCAATCAGAGATACACAACATACACATCTTATATACTAGACAGTTATAAGCACCTGTCTAGTATTTACAACTTAATACAAACACAACACAGAGAACACACGGCGGAACTATATATCTACAATGCAGAAGCCTCCTGCTCCATTGCTCCTCCATTATTCGTCAAAGCTAACCTGAATCCCTTGGCTACTCATAAAAATTTGAGTACCCAAGAGTTTAAGAAAACAAAGATAAACTCCGGGTCAGACATGGGTCTGGTGTGAGTAATAGGTTAAAGTTGCTTAACTTTTAAAAAAACCTTTTGAAAAGAAAGGTATCACGTAAGACTTCCCACACATAAACATGGAAAATTTTTACCTTACGCTAACCAAAACATTTGATAGGAAATCCGGTGATATTATAATAGTGTCTAGGATTTTCAAGTAAATATGAAATAGCCAAAATTGTTACATCTATTAAATTCCAGCTACTAGCCACAAAAGTGGGTAATACAATCAAAACCGTTGGCACTTATTGGATTTTGGATTCCATACAATGGAAGGGCTACTGGGGTACCGCCCGTCACAGTACGTGGCCTAGATCACCGTACCGATGAGTACGCCCACTCTCCTGCAACACAAGGCTGGAACCATTCCTTAGTGAACAGTTCCAAACAAGACAACCCCGCAGTTGTTTGCAAACAACTTCCCACACAGCCGAATATGAAGGGACCTCTAGACAAGGATCAATCTCGCTCTCCAGTGGGAGCTACCCAAGAAGCCTTGCTGCACCTCCCCTGTTTTAGCCATTTCCGATTGATGAGGCTTGAGGCTACGATTACCTTTAGAGAACACATCTCGTAGAATGCTCATCGTCCACCTGACGATGTTCTGAAAGCATTCAATCCATACAAGTTCATTCCGGGTTCGAACGAAACTGAAGGCATTATCTCGTTACACTCATTTTGGAATCACCCTCAGAGTTAACGACGTTAACCCTTGCACTCTAAATCTTCATCTCGAACCTGTAAGAACTAGTTCCATCGAACTCATCACGGCATCTCCCCCAGAGTTATACTGACTATAGTCCTTACACCTCGAGCCTTCACTCTTCACATAAGATTCTTGACCTATAGTTAATTTGGATCGATGTGGTTTTCGGATATCCAAATATGGAAACCCGATCCCGGTCTCATCGAAATCCAAAATGTGTCTTTTAGGTCCAAGTTGTTTTAAAGGTTTAAAACAATTCAATTTAATATTATCTATAGACACACAGATAGACAATTCATAACATCATAATAGATAATCAATATTATCATCACAACAGATAATCTATATCATCAACTCAATGCAACCATAACATCCAAATCACACAACATCATTTATCTCATAACTGAGATCTCAACCATTTAGGGTAATAAATATCAATCATCATTCATAAGCAATGACTTATTAATTCATTCTATAATTAATTTAAAATGAATTAAATTAATTACTTCATCCTTAATTAATTTAAAATAAATTAAATTAGTTATTCATCCATATAAATCTTGCTTACACATTCCTTAATTAATTACTCTTAACAAGTTACCCTAATTAATCATCTAGATTAATTATCTATTAATTACATTCAAGTAATTAACCTCTAATTAATTTCAAAAATTAATTATTCCAAACCAAACCTGTAATTAACCTGTAATTACTTCATTAATTAATTATAATTAATTACATTAATCCTTAATTAATTACATTAACTGATACCTTCACTGATTAATTGTTCTTAATTAATCAATCCTTAATCACATCATTAATTATTTAAATTAACGATCCCAAATTATTTTATTTTTAAATTACCCTATTAAATTAATTATCAATTATCCATATTTGATTAATCATTCTTGATTAATCACATTAAGTAACTACATTAAATTAATTACATCTCTTAATTATTTTCAAATAAGTCAATTATCAAAACCTAAATTAATTACACTAAGTAATTAATTATTAATTGCTTACATAAGTAATTATTCAACATACAAATTACATATTAATTACACAAAGTAATTAATTTCCAAAACTTCTCCATTATCCAAGTATCCTTTCATTAAATTACATCAAGTAATTTATCTTCTTAATTACTTCACTAATTAATTACTCATTTTTAATTACATTGGTAATTACTTCTCAAATCAACCAGTGATTGATTTAAATTAATTAAACTTAATTAATGAACTTAATTAATCAAAATAAACTCAATTAATACAATTAGTAATTAATTTCTTTAATTACTTTCATCAAGTAATTTCACTTAAATAATTCTCAAATGATTATTTTTAAACTAATTAATACAATTAATCATTAAAATTAATTACATTAATTAGTTATAAAATAATACTAAGCTAATGACCTTCATTAACCAATTACAAATCTTTAATTACTTAAAGTAATTAACTGAATTAATCAATATTAATTCTTAATTTATTTAAAGAAACTCATTAATTTATTTCTAATTATTAAATTAATCAAGTGATAATTAAAAACTTGATTAATTATAAATTACTTGATTAATAAATTTAATTCATTAATTAAATTAATAAAATCTTATTTAATTAATTTATAAATCACACTTTAATCAAGTTTAATTAACTTAATCCTTTTAATTAATTAAATAAAGTCCTTAATTATTTAATTAATTAACCTTATTATTAATTAATTAAATTAACTAATTATAAACTTAATTACCTTGATCAAATATATAAATTATTAAGTTTCAAAACAATGAAAATCATTTATCTCATTAATGATTAAATTATTATTATTAAAGTAATTTAAAAACAAATTCCTTTTAAATTTCTCTAAATTCCATTTTAAATTAAAATTAAAATGAAATCAAACTTAAACAAGATTTTAAGTATTTAAAAACTCTTTAGTTTTCATTTTAAAAAATCACTTATCTCTTAAAGAAATTTTAGAAGTATAGTTTAACTTTAGCTCATATTCAATTTAAGTAAATTTAAAATACCTTAAATATTTCAAATGATATTGAAACATTTAAATTCAAATCTTATTTACATTACAACCAAAATTCAAATCATGCTTTCAGATTTAGATTCAAAGATTAAAATTTAAAACCCTGTTTTAAATTTTCATTTCATATTTTATAAAATTCTAAAATATTCAACTAGATTATAACATTTGAATTTATAACTTGTTTTTATTTGAAACTTTCATATTCAACTTAAAATTTGAATTCAGGATTTCAAATTCAGATTTGACTTAGAAATTTAAATCTTTTTTTAAAATCTTATTTTCAGATTTAAAAATTACTTTATATAAAAACTGTGCAGGTTTCTGTTTTTAAAAATTTCATTCCTGCAAATCTTGTTTATTCAAAATCTGAAATTCAAACTTATTTGAATTCATAGTTTAAGCTTATTTAAAGTTTAGATTTAAACCTGCTTAGCTTCTTTTTTTTAAATTAAATTTAGTTTTAAAATTTAAAAACCTGAAGCAGTTCAGGTTACAGAAAACAAAACACTGCAACTATAAACTACCCGAGCTCAACACCATCTTACTTCGAGTCACCCATATTCCAACTTCAAGCAAAAATTGAAATTACCCGAGCACCACCACTTCACCATATTCCAGAAACCAAAACACCTCCATGTGACCATTTTGCACATGCACAAAATCCACGGGCAAATTCCGATCATCAGTGATGATCATCCACATCCACCGTCCACCCTTGAATCCATTTGAACACCTAAGCATCAGAGTACTACCATTTCCCAAATTCAAACAGAGCAACTCTTTTTTATTTAAACCTGGAAACCACAATGCAACCCAAACCCCTCACCTGTCAACGATGAATTCACCTCCCTCCGGCCATTGTTTAAGTCGAAACTTCAACCACAACCTTGTCATGTTCTAGCTACATTTCCCCAAAACAGCTTCACACTCGGTCATCCAGAGTGAGAGAACGATCCAAATTTGAATATGATCAAGAACTAGGGTTACAGAACCCAAAACCCTTATCACCGCTAATCCCAAAAATTATCCATTAAGTTGATAATTTTCCTGAAATTCTTAAACTCTCAACAACAAATAGAAGAAATTCCAAACTCCCAAAATTCCAAACTCAACAGCATTTCCAATTTTCAACTTTTCAGTTCATCACAGAACAGCTCCCAAAATCCTCAATTAAAAATTGATATACTAGTTTCAAAAATCATGTTTTTATTTATATATCCAGTTTACAATACTAAATTAGAAATGTAACAGTTGGTGTTTTACCTTATTTTAAAAAAATGTTTTGTTGTATTATTGTTTGCAGAGGCAAACAGACTCCATTATTAATTTTCTTAAAATTTAAACATGATTCCATGTTGAATAACAATCTTGTTTGATAATCAGGTTTTTATGAAATCAAGATCAAGTAAATAAGGGATTTATATTTCATTCAGGGCCTAGGAACACCACAGAGTAAAATATTTATAAAAACACAGCATACATTCAGTAATAATCATATCAAATTTTCACCTGTATATTCATGCATATCTGTTCATTTCAGATATAATAACATGCAATTAGATTTTGTAAAAAAAATTTAGAAGTTACTCACCAGCAACTCAGGAGAATAGAGCACCATAGATTTAGAAAACCCTTTTTGAGTCCTGTCTTTTGATTGCTTAAATTTAAAAAAAAATGCAGACTTCATTTATTTCCAGATTGCTTGCATTTGAATTCCTGACCAATATAGATGCATGCAGGCCTTGATAAAGTTGTAGGAATTCATTTTGCAAGTTGATATTCTGGTTGATTGATTTTGAAAATGCAGTTGATCTTCCAGAGATGCAAATGTAGTTGCATGCAGATTTGGTTTTGAATTGCAGATTTTGTTTTTGAGGGGTTTTTGAGAGTTTTAGATTTTAAGTGAAATGTTTTCTTTGATTCAACTAGCATTTGATTTTTAAAAGATAATAAAGGAAAGTGAAAAAATGTTTTAAAACGCTGAAAATACTTTAATAAAAAGAAAAGAAAAGATTAAAATCGAATGACACTTGTCATTTTGTTTGTTTTATAACTTAACACTTGTAGCTTAGATTTGTTTAATACTTAACACTTGTCTTTATTTAATTAAGTTATATTTTTAAATGTTTAAAAAGTGTTTTCTTTAATTTATTTTATGTTTAAATGAATATATATAATTTTCTTATTTTAAGAAAATGTAAATAAAATAATTTATAAATTAAAACTTATACAAATATTTTAAAGAATCAATTAATTTGAGTTTCATAAACAATTTCAATTCAATTTAATCCTTTGAATCCCAAATTAAAATCAATTTATTTAATTTAAAAAGATAATACTATTTCCTTATTTTAATTCCTTTTATATTTATGAAAAATAGTATATTTATTAATAGGGCTTAAAATAACAATTTAACAAATTCTATATGATTTATAAAGAAATTATAAATCATTCTTATTATTAAATGAATTTAAATCATATGCTATTTTATATTTAGACTTATATAAAATATACTCAAATCATATACAAATAATATTTAAAAATAAATAAAATCAACCTTTATTTAAATTTAAAACAAAAATTAAGCTAAGATAAAATTTTAAACAATATAACATTTATTATTAATATTAAAAACCATATAATCACTAATTTAAACAGATTTTAAAAACATAATATTAATTTAAAACATAATTTCCTAATTACTCAATATTTTATTACAATTTAAAAAAACAAAACTTCATTTATTTATTAAATTCCAAAACAAAGATAAACTATAATATATATACAAATATATATACATACATTATAATTTAAAAAATTTATTTTAGCCTTTAGAAGATAAAATCACAAATTAAATATTTATTTAAATCTGATTATTAACCAAAATATATTTTATTAATCAATATTGTCAATATCAATTTAATTTTATATAAAGATTATTAAATTGATATTGTCAAAAATTCCGGGATATCACACGTCCACTCTAGAAATTTCCTCTCTATTGCTGTAATAATCGATTACAGTTACAAAATGGTAGAGTAGCCATAGCCTTAGAAAAAGAAAGCAAGAGAGCCCAAAAGAAGATCCCTTATCTTGAGATCCACATGCTATATTTATAGGCAAATCCAGGTAGCTGGGCCTCCCGAATGACCCGGGGACCACCAAGTCCACGGCCGATCCAGAACCTATAGCCTCGACCAGCTTCCTGCACAAATGCTACCGACCCAGGAAACCCACCAAGGCAACTCAAAGTAAATCCCCTTTGGACTCGAAGTAACCCAAAGACTTGATGCGGTCGAATCAAGCGTTGATGCTGACCCATGTTATCACGTAGCCGACCTGAAGTCACGAGCCGAATGACATGAAGTGACCTAACTATATTGTAGCCGACCCAGCTACATTTCCTACTGTCCCACATCCAAGGGGCCGAACCGCAAAACTCACAGCAGGGAGCCCAAAAACTCGAAGTGGCCATTCCACAAGCCACCACCGACCCTCAACTTGACCGAGTGACCTTGTTACTTTATCCACGACCAAGCCATCTTGTTTCCTTATCCACGACTGAGCCACCTTGATGTCGAACCGCTCCACACCGACCCACTTCAACCGACCCCAACGAGGCCGAACGACCCCATCCTGATCGAACCGAGCCTCCTAGACCGAACGACATTACCATAGGCAAACCACACCATTATGCCGACCCAAACTATACCGATCCACCTTGACCGAACCATGTCCATCACATCGTCCCACACTATTCAGATCGAAACAAAGCATGCCAAGACCTGCTTCACGCCGAACCACATTTGGATGAGCTGCATTAACATAGCCAAACCACCTTCCAAACGTGATGCATTACTTATCCATCCAGTCGACTCATACCTATCGCATTCCATCATCAATAACTGAGAAATCGACTTAGTTAAATCCGCTTGTTGACGGCCTTACCAAAAGGCGGGTTAACAGCAGATAATAGCGGTGATGAACCAAAGCGACTGCGAAAGTGATTGAGATTCACCTCTTACACGGAGTTGAACGAGACTTTTGAACCAATTTACTAAGACACTAGAGGGCAGGCTCCCTACCAGGGGCCAAAAAGGAGAGATCCGACCAACAATGAGAGGAAGTCAGACAAGTACTGCTTATTCCACGAATTAAGCGGCCATAATACAAGTGATTGTAGATACTTGAGGGATGAGATAGAAGGACATATATAGAACGGCGTGCTATTACAATACGTGAGGAGGCGAGCAGCAACAATGGAGCTAGAATGACCACCATCTACGTCAACTGGAGACGACTCAGGATCGAGGCATCAACTTTTCATCAACTGATTGAAATAACGACGAATAAGTCGCAAACTCCACACTAGCGCGGTTAAGTCTCTTACATAAATATCAGATCACGAACGGTCCTTAGGAGTGCTCTGAGATGACTATCAAATGCATTAGTGTAGGTGTCTACACTTTGAAGTCTCTTCTTTGCTTTTATTTTCTATTCTTTGTATCTGGACTTGATTTGGTTGAACATTTCGGTTGTAAGACTCATTTTGAATATAAATCTGGTATTTATAATTCCATAATGGCTAAGACACATACACATGTACTGAATCGCGAACGATCCTCAGGCATGCTCTGAGATGGCGATAAACTTGCACAACAAACAATTCGAAAACTCACTCGAACGTGAAATCTAACATTAATGATACTAAGTCCCCCTACCCCCGACATACACAATTCGTCTCGAAAGGTCACAACTCACCTCAAACGGCCCCCGACCGTGAATGGTCACAATTTGCCTTGAACGACACTCGACCGCAAACTGTCAAAACTCATCTCGAACGGTCACATACCACCCCAAACGGCATACAATCTCGAACGATCTCCATTCATAGTCACGTAAGACTATCCATCACTTTACAAGTCATTAACAGGGTACGAACGTCCAGCTTATTGAATTACAAAACACACCTTTCTATCGCAAGGCATGTTGTGTGGGGAAATAGCCATCCCGCCTTTTGGCAAGGCTATAACACCAAAGAATTGACTAAAAAGGGAAGATAATCAGTCCTGACGATCGATTACCAACAAAGTTCACTATGGATGCTGGAAAATTTTGTCCGAGTTTGAATCGAGCTACAATTAACTTGACACGACAATAAAGCCATGAAAGCTAACATTTCAAATTTCAAGTCAATCGGAGCTCGTGTGCTCAAGATATTGATCGATCAAAATCGAGTCGCTTCAAGTCGTTTGGGACTTGCTTCGAGTCGTCCCAAGCTTTTTTTTAGGGTTTCCAAGCAAATGCTTCGAGTCAGAGATGGGTTTGCTTCAGGTCATGGATAGAGTAACATGTTTACAAGCTGCTTCGAGTCACCACAACACTACTGCAAGTCACCAAAGGGTCTACTTTGGGTCAAGGAGGCGACTATTTTAGGTCAGAGCAATGAATCGATCAGCAACCAAGGTCCCCATCAATTTCGTATCCATGCTATTCGTATCCATTAAATTTGCACTCATTCCTTTCGTATCCATCAGACAAATGCATCTCCCAGGTCGATTAAGGTTGTTCACTTCATATTGACATATGTTTCGTAATGATCAACCAGATGATCGATACTTAACCCAACCCTTTCCATCGATACAAAGTAGCCCATGGATTTCTACTTCATATCGATCATGTTGGTGTATATTTCGTAACGATCAACCGGATGATCGATATGAAACTATCACTTTCCAGCAATATGAAAACAACTCTAGGTGATCGATATGAAGAGGATGTGCCACGCATCGTTACAAAAATAGATGGGGATCGATACGAAGAGCATAGCACTCGATGGATACGAAGGAAGAAGTAGTCAGCACGACATAAAAGATGGATCTACCCTAGCTTATCGCTCCACATCACCATTGTCTGATCGATATGAATGAGATCGGTGCAAACGGCATCGATACAAGCTCGATAAAGCCTTACAAACACAAACTTGCATCGAACATAACTCAAGATCTACATGTCCGAATGCTACAAAATTTTCATAGAAGCTTGCGTACAACCTCAGGAATGTTCATGATCGATCTTGGCTCAATTAGGCAAGATATGGATCGATACAAATCTCATTCGTATCGATCATGGATCGAGTCGAAACGACCAAGGATCGATCATATGGGCCCACCCACGTGAGAGGAGTCTATGGAGATCTGAGTGAGATATTTGCAGCCTACAGCTATAAATAACAGTTCAAGAGCTTCAGAAAAAGGGGCTTTTTGGTTCTTCTACGTTATTACTCTGTAGAATTCCATTGTAACTCGATTATTATCATTTATACTCTTGTAACCAGCGAGTGATAAGCAATAAAATAGCAACTCTTCAAAGTGGACGTAGGCTACAATGCCAGACCACTATAAATCGTGTGCTTCTACTGCTTTCCTTTTAAATTTTGAGTGTTCTTCACATTTATATTCTCTACATACTTGCTATATGTGATCTGTGATTGTAAACGGGTGCTTTCATCGACAAATGGGTGTTTGTGACTAATTTTGACGCAAGCAGTTAAATTATTATATTATTTATTATTATTGTTTTTAAAATGTTTTACTTTTTTATATTATTAAAAATGGTTAAGATATTTTATGATGTTAAAATATTATTTATTATAATTATATACTAAATTGTTTATAAAAGGATTTTTTTTGTAAAAGAATGGGTTAAAGGATTTTATAAAATATGAAAATATTTGGAATTTTAAAAGGGAGATTTTATAAATGGTTTGAGATCTATAAAGGAATTGGTTAAAGGGGTTTATAAATGTGAAGGTGGTTTGGAGTTGAAAAGGAAGTTTACAAATGGTTTGAAATTAGTGAAAGGATATTTTTCTAAGTTAAACTATGTAATTTATAAGTAGTTTTATAAATAGAGTTTGGAATATTATGAAATAAAGAAATTTTTGGAAAGTAATGGTATATTTTAATAACATAATCCGAGGGCAGAGATTGCCAGTTTGGGATGTTTCCCTAGGATAGCGACGTAACCATTATGCAAACTGCGATCTATGATTGACTTCATGGTGGAAATCGGAGGCAGAGATTGCCTAAGTTAAGTTTGGATTTCTCTGGGATAGAGACATAATCATCGTGCTACAATCCATGGTCGACACCGAATGGTACTTCCATAACGATTTTGATAATATAGTTTTCAAGTATTTGAAAGAGTTGATTAGTAAATATACTTATTCTGATGAAATAAGTATATGACTGTATTTGATAATGAGATTTGATTTATCGAAATTGAAATTTTATTAAATGAGGCTCAGTGATTTCACTGGGAAATGTAATTGTTGGTGAATATTTGTTTATTTGATAGTTAAATAACTGACTATCGAATCTTGACCTAAATATTTAATCCTTCTTAATTTTGGTGGTAGGAAATTCCAACTTATCACTAAGGGATTTTAACTCTAGAAATATCTAGGGGAAAAACGAAATTATATGGTACAGTTACCGTTCAAGGTGCTATATTGTATGCATAAACTCATTGTTCTTCTAGGATAAATGATAAGGAGATCCCTCCACCTAATCGGTAATGGGGTGATCCCCGATCTTATGTGTTGTCTGATTATTTCCTAAAGAACCGGTCTTGAGCATTTCGAAAATCGAAGATTGGTTTCTGGAACACCTAGGAAATGGAGAGTGTGTTCATAAGAGATACTCAAAACCCATAAACCGAAAACATATACGGTTAAATATAGAAGATGCATTATATTTTGGAATGTTGAAATCCATATGTGGTTCCGTGGCTCGTTAGAGTGTGGAAATTTGTTACGATATCCCAAGATCTATTAAGATCTGGAATTCAGGTGTGATTCCATGACCTATTAAGGTGTAGAGTCCATATGGGATTCCATAATTTAATTTGGGGTGGTGCATAAGCTGGAACGCCAGACATAACCTTATCAGCGGAAATGACTAAAACCAAAGATATGAGGCATGGCCGGTAGGGTTGGCAAACCCATAGGGTGTACTCAACTCCTTTTCTAGCAATACAGATACCTTCAGTTGTTTTTGGCATGTTGGAGCGATTCACTTTGTCTTAGCAAGACCCGTTATGTTTTTACTATAATACCCCGGTTAGAGGAGTATGATGCTTTAGAAGGATAACTCTGATCCTTGTGCAAGAGGACCGTTCTCGATGTAATGAGGGCCCCTCCATGGAAATCCTACATAATTAGCGAATGACCCTTATCGAATTTTGATATTATACTAGTATTGTTGTGATGTACATGTTTGGAGCATCACAACTATTTGATTATTATTAATATTTTGACCCTTAGACATTACTATAATGTCACTGGATTTTATATAAAAATGGTTTGGTGATTGTAATTATCAGATATAGATTTGGATTGCTTTGGAGTTTAGAATGCAAATTGGAGATTAAGACGTATCCTCGTACATGTTTACTCTGCTACAGTGTTTGTTTGAAATTATCAGCAATTGTGAGGATGAGCTGCTATAACTGTCCAGGCTGGTAATTATTGATATGTGTACTCTGATTTGAATTATGTATATTATAGTTTTGATTTGTGTAAAGAGCTGTTAATATTATATATTATTCAATCCGCTGTGAGATTTTGTATTTGTTCAATTTCTTCTTTCTTCTACCTTCTTTCTTTTCCCTAACAATCTGTCTTTCCGGCACTCGATTGTTCGGCATACTATATAGTGAACATATTGATGTTGATTTTCGAGGGTCGAAATGTCGGGTCATCACAAAATAAGAGGTAATCTATATGAACGTGGTTTTAGTTTGGGGTATGTTGACTGGATTTGGCATAAAGAAAAGTTTTCTAGGAATACTAGGTAATCTATTGGTAGTACGTGCAATGCTTCAAAGCAGATTGCAACAACAGAAACTGTTGACATGTGTGAAGCAGCGTATAATCAGTATGATTATGATATTAATTCGTATGAGTTCAAGAGGTTTGTGGCCGATGCTGAATAATCTTTGCTTCAGGGCAATGAGTCTACTAAGTTAGAGTCGGTATTGAAAATGCATAATTGGAAAGCTAGGTTTGGCAATAGCAATAGTGCCTTCACTGATGTGCTCTCTTTTGTTGGCTCTTTGCTTCCTAGAGTCATGTATTGCCTGTTAGTGCATATAAAGCAAAGAAAACCCTATCTTATTTAGGACTTGAGTATATAAAATTACACGCATGTTCAAATGACTGTGCGTTATATAGGGGTATAGACCTTAAGGCCTCTAAGTGTCCCAAGTGCCATCTATCTCGTTCGAAGTTTAGGAAGGACAGGAAAGTTAGGGTAAATATTTCAGCCAATGTTATGTGGTATTTCCCATCATTCCAGATTTAAATGGATGTTTAAATATGCTTCTACTACTGAACTAATGATTTGGCATGCGGACAAACGAACTCGAGATGGGCACATGCACCATCCTGCCGGTTCTCCTTCTTAGAGAAATATCGATTACAAGTGGCCTTGGTTTGGAAGTGAGGCAAGAAATATACACTTAGCGTTATCAGAAGATGGTATAAACTAGCATACCAATAGCCTACGCAATAGGTACAACTGCTGACCGATAGTATTAGTAACATATAATCTTCGTCCATGATTATGCATAAAGAGGAAGTTTCGGATGTTAACAATATTAGTTTCTGGCCCGCATAAGCTAGGTAACAATATTGACATATATTTACAACCGATGGTTAATGATTTGAAGAAGAAATAGGAAGAAGGTGAATCAGATGTATATATGCATATGATAAATATTATTTCACTTTAAGAGCAGTTTTGATGTGGACAATAAATGACTTCCTCGCATACGAGTATTTGTCTGGCTGCGTTATTTGGGGTTATAAGGGGTGTCCAATAGGTGGTGATCATACTATAGCTTAGTATTTAAGTCATTGTAGGAAAATGTGTTACCAAGGTCATCATTGGTGTTTGGATCAGCATCATCCTTATAGGAGGAAGAGGGTAGCTTTTAGTGGAGAACAAGAGTTTAGACGCCCACCTGTACCCCTTACTAGAGAAGAAGTGTTAGCACAGCAACATATTACGTTTGCTTTTGGAAAGAGGGGAGAAGTCAAATAAGATGGAATGTGCATGGAAGAAGAAGTCAATTTTTTCGATTTAGAGTATTGGAAGTTTCACCATGTTCGTTACTGTCTTGATGTTATGCACATCAAGAAAAACATGTGCGATAACTTGATTGAGATGCTATTAGATATGTCATTTAAGACTAAGGATAGTGTGGCTCTCATCTTGATATGATTGAAATGGGTGTTTGGGATGATTTAGCTCCACAAGTAGGGGACAAGAGAACCTACTTGCCGCTTACCCTTTTAATTTGTCAAAGGCAGAAGAAAAAATGTTGTCGTCATTCTTATTTATGAAAGTTCCCTATGGACATTCAGCGAACATCAAAAACTGTGTTTCTATAACTGATTTGAAGTTGTACGGGCTGAAGTCCCATGACTGCCACACCTCCTCCAACAGTTACTCCCATTTACAATTCGTTTTATGCTTTCAAAGAATGTAAGGGTCGGTATAATAAGATTGTGATTCTTCTTTAACTCTTTGTGCAACAACGTTATAGATGTGTCGAAACTGAATAAATTGCAATCAGATGTGGTATTGAACTTTACGTGAGCTGAAAAAATTATTTCCTCCCTCGCTTTTCGATGTAATGGTACATCTCATGGTCCACTTGGTTAGGGAAATGCATTTATGTGGACCGGTGTTTAATAGATGGATGTATCCATTTGAACGGTTCAATAAACTGTTGAAGAGTTATGTATGAAACTGTTATTATCCAGAAGGTTGTATAGCAGCAAGTTATGTAGGAGAAGAATCGGTAGAATTTTACATGGAGTTTGCTAGGTAGAGTTGCAGACTGCTGGTCTTCCGAAGGACGAAGGCAAGCTTTTGGTCCATTATCTGTTGTGATAATGAAGTCTTTGGAAGAAAAAGAACAAGATGAGGCACATTTGCATGTCCTTCTTAACAATTCTGAAGTGGATCCCTATATTATGTATAAAGATTTTCTAGAAGGGATCAAGGGAAAAAGAGAGTGTTCGGTGCCTGATGGGAGAGCACAATAGGCTATTTGCTGATTAGTTTGAAAAAATGGCCGGTTAACATCGTATTCCTTCTTGTTGCTTTTGTTGTTGTCGAAACCATATATATGGTGTTTTGATGATAACTACCATGCAACAATGCTACTAATATGTTTATTAAGTTATTTCAGGTCAAAACGATAATGGAAAAGGTAAAAAATAAATTGGCTAAAAATATGCAAAGCTAGGACTCAAAGCCGGGTAGGCTGAGAGATGAGCACATGCTTTTACCGCTGAACTAAGTAAGCTTTTGGAAATTTTGCTTATTCAGTCGACTGAAATCCTTGCTCAGTCGACTGAACTAGCCTAAGTTGATTAACTTATAAAAAACAACCGATTGAATCAAGCCCGATGTTCTGGACCGAAATTGGGCACTTTCAGTCGATTGAATTTGATCCTTAGTCGACTGCTACAAAAACGACTATTTTTTTGAATTGGTGCCTTCGTGTCTCTTCGCTCCAAAAGTTGCATATCTTCGCTCTTGTAGCCACTTCTCTTTATCAATGGCGAATTTGGAAGGTTGCAACCCTACATTGACATCCCTACAACATCTATATAATCCCCTAACCATTCCTGAATCAACATACATTGAAACACAACTCTATGCTTTGAATTCTAGGCCTCAAAATCTCAATTCCTAAGCAATACTCCGAATTCCACAAAATTCATGTGATTCGAAGATTTCGAATAGTGTACTTCATCTCCACATCCCATATTCTAGTCGAATAAACTCCTTAACCTCTACACCTCCACTCGATATAGTTTAGTTCGTTTAAAGGAGTTATTGTACATTAAAGTAACATTCTGTATATCAAAATACATTGTGTCAGAAAGTAACATTTGTAACACTACTTGTAACTGTTGTTGAAGTCCTGTTTGGTTGTTCAGGCAGAGTCTGTAAACCCGTTCCTTCGGATGAAGTGAGGGTGTTGATAGTGAAATTCCTAAGAGCTACTTAGGGACTGGACGTAGGACAGAAGGTACGAATCAGTATAAGATCGAATGTGTTTTCTACTATTTTATTTCCGCCGCATTTACATTGTTTACAATATTTGGTCATCTTTGATCCTATGCATAGTGATTAACAAGTGGTATCATAGCCCGAAATTCTGTCGATCATCACAACATCATAGAACAATGGCAAGAAAGAGAAGATCCAGTCAAAGCTCAAAGACAGTTGAGAAAATGCAAATTTCTAGAATCGAGCAACAATCAATAGAATCAAGGTATTGTGTTGTATTGTCTAATCTCAGATCAAAATCGACACGCTTAGATTCTATATATAATGATCTTTTACAAATGCTTGAGAAGTTATTAAAAGAGTTTAAAACATCACAAAAGGTCAATTCTATTCTTTAGCTAAATTGGATGACGGTGAGCATAAAATTAGTATTTAACGGAAAAAAATAAGATTTCAATAAAACGAACTAAAGTTTTTGAAAATACATTGGAAGAACTTGTTTTACAAAAACATTTTCTATTACAAGAAAATGGGTGCTTAAACGATAGTATTGATCTTTTAAAGGAAATTGAAGTTTTGCAAAATAAAAATATATTTTTGGAAAATTCTTTAAATAATTCTAATTCTAAACTTTTATCTCTTGAAATAGAGAATAGGACTTCAAATGATAAGAACTAAAATTAAATAAAGAATGTGAATTTTGTTTTAAAAAAATTATTGTTTTGCGAAAAGAAATTTGTGATTCCTAAGATGTTTTCGATAAATTAAATGAGAAAATCACTAATTTTAATAGGAAAAAAGATGATTTATCTTCCTTAACTATTAATAGCAAAGCTCACAATAATTGAACTGGTTCGAACTATAAAAAGATAATTATAGAAAAAGGACTAGATATGCATTCCTGTATACACATTTTAATGCTTATACTAAAAGCAGAGATAGTTCTAAAATTAATCCAGACCATGATAGTATCATGCTTAAAAATAGAAAAATCCTTTGAATACTAAATCAATGGCAATTAATGTTGATATATAGGTTCCTATTAATCCAGCTAATTACAATAGACAATCATTCATTAGCAATTATTACGACAATGTGATTAATGGTGAAAATTATATTTTTAAGAGATCAACCACATTCAACTAGATATGGTTCCTAAGTCATACACCTTACATCTATTGTAAAATGAGTATCATTTTGCTTACATTTGACATATCTATTGGATACTCATCGCTTTGCAATAATGTTGAAAAATTTATTGTTTATGACTTCTCTATGATATTCTCCATTCATTTTTTTAATTTTATCATACTTTTTGTTAACTAGATAGGGAGAAATAATGAGCAATTGATAGAGGGAGTGTTAGTTAAAAGTTAAAGAGAAACATTATATTTAAGGGGAGTTTTTATTATATAGTTTTTCGATGCTTTTATCCTTTTTTGTTGATGACAAAGGGAGAGAACAACGCGTGCTTTAAATATATTAGATTAACATTTATATAAAGTTGAGGGATATTAGCTTATTATACATAACATATATTTATGGGGAGCTATTATTTTATATTATACGGTTTTGTGGTTGTCATCATCAAAAGGGTGAGATTGTTAGAACTATATATATGGTGTTTTGATGATAACAACCATACAACAATGCTACTAATACGTTTATTATGTTATTTCAGGTAAAAACAAATGATGGAAAAGGTTTAAAATAAATTGGCTAAAAATATGCGAAGATGGGACTCAAACATGTGTGGGCTAAGAGCTGAGCGCATGCTTTTACCACTGAACTAAGCAAGCTTTTGGAAATTATGCTTATTCAGTCGACTAATAATCATTGCTCAGTCCACTGAACTAGCCTAAGTTGACTAAATTATAAAAAACTTCCAATTGTATTAAGCCCGAAGTTTTGGACCAAAATTGGCCACTTTCAATATATTGAATTTGATCCTCGGTTAATTGAGCTAGTACAAAAATGACTATTTTTTCGAATTGGTGCCTTTATGTCTTTTCACTCCATAAGTTGCATCTCTTCACTCTTGCAGCCACTTCTCTTCATCTATGGTGAATTTGGAAGGTTACCTCCCTACATTGACATCCTTACAAGGCTACAACAACTATATAATCCACTAACCATTCCTAAATCAATAAACATTGAAACACAACTCTATGCTTTCAATTCTAGGTCTCAAACTCTCAATTCCTAAGCAATACTCTGAATTCCACAAAATTCATGTGATTCGGAGATTTCGACTAGTGTACTTCATCTCTACATCACATATTCTAGTAGAATAAACTCCTTAGCCTCTACACCTCCACTCAATATAGTTTGGTCTGGTTATAGGAGTTATTGTACATCAAAGTGACATTTTGTATATCAAGATACACCGTGTCAGAAAGTAACATTTGTTACACTACTTGTAACTGTTGTTGAAGTCCTGTTTGGTTGTTCATGCTTAATCTGTAAACTCATTCCTTCGGCTGAAATGAGGGTGTTGATAGTGAAATCCCTAAGAGGTACTTAGGGACTGGACGTAGGATGGGAGGTCTGAATCAGTATAAGTTTGACTGTGTTATCTACTATTTTATTTCCGTTGTATTTACATTGTTTACAACTGTTGGCCATCTTTGATCCTGTGCATAGCAATTAATAGTTATATGTTTTATAAGTTTGGGATAATTGTGGTTGTCATTGAATTTTGAACTTGTACTATGTTTACGATTATGCGTGTAGGTCGATATTGAAATGATGGATAATGGTGAAGGTATTTCTGAAACGATAAGATGGCTGGCAGGAAAACCATCATTTTTCATATTGATTTATGAAGGTTTTCTAATTGATGGGGTTCGATACTTCAAAAAGGAGAAAGATGACGCAAGGTTTGTTCAAAATAGTGGCATGTCTTTAGTTGTAAAAACGGTCCAAGTCTCTAGTGGTAAGGATTCAAATCCTGTGGAGACTGACATGACATTTTATGGGGTCATCGAAGAAATCTAGGAGTTGGAATACCATGCATTCAAAGTTCCCTTGTTCTTGTGTAAATGGGTAGAGAATGATAGAGACATAAAGGTTGATAAGCTTGGCTTCACACTTATGGACATGATAGAGTTGGGGGTATGCCCTAGGGGCAATTATGTAATTTGTTACATATATCTAACTCGTTGAACAATCTTGTTCATAATAAAGGTATTTCTTTCTATTGTATACTTGATATAATGTGGTTATATTAATTAACAAATTTAATTAAAAGTACGTTTACAAAATCCATAAATGGCATATTTTGTGATAGTAGTTACAAAGTGTTGTAACCGTGAGTAATTTATCACAATAAAACAAATATACCATTTTAAATGTTCCTAATAAAGATGCATCGAGACTGGATATTGATGTATCCATTGAGACTTGAGTATGTAACGCTCTCCAAATGTTGGACAGTGTATTACTCATGACCGCTGGGGGAATCTAGGGGTTACATACTAATAGTTATTGAATAATTATGGAACGACTCACTCGATAGTTTCTGTTGGTTAATATAAGTAAGGTCAAACAGAAAATATCGATGTGACTGATTTACATAGTTCTCTTGACTTGAGAATATGGTGGATCTTCAATATGATAACTCCACTTTGGTTACAGTCAAATCATAGCATAGCATTTCATCGAGTGACTATAGTTGGGTCGAGTGGAAGTATTGGAAGTGAAGCACTATTCAAGAGAGGCTTCATCCCCTCGGTTATATGGGGTTAGTATCATGGTCAACTCAAGTCAACTTAAAGTCAAAGTCTCTGGCCAGAGCATTTCGATTGATAATAATTGTTGTTATTGAACCAATGACTTTATGTTTGGACTATAAAGTTGAATATGGATGACATTTGTAATGACCCAGAATTTCTATTAATTAAAATTTGAATATTTAATTGATTTTAAATATTAATAAGTGAAATTTATAAGTTGAATAATTTATTTTCGAATACTGTATTTAATTGAATAATTAAATCGATAATTTAATATGTGAAAATACAGAAATAATTGAAAATTGGGTTAAATATGATTGAAAATGATTTGTAAAATTTTATTTAATCATGTTGGAGTTAGAATGATATTTTAGAACTTTTAAAATCGAATTAAAAGTTAATTTGTGAAAATTGAATATTTTAATATTTAATTATCGACTGTAAAATAGCCAATTTTTGAACAGTCTCAGAATTGGACGAAACTAGTTCCATTGGATCCGTAATAGTTTATTATTATCGGATTTCAATTTTCGTAGCAATCGGAGTTATCGTTTGATCGTGGCAGCTCGAAACGCATCGAAATTGTTTTAATATTAATTTGGCGAGTTAAAATAGTCATTTTTCAAAAAGTCTCGGATTTCGACGAAACCAGTTTCATCGGATCCGTAATGTGATATTATTGTATGGTTTCAAATTTCGTGTCAATCGGATTTACCGATTGTCCGGTGCAAACTAAAACGCCTAGAAATTTGATTTACCGATTTAATTTTAAATCGATCGTTTATTGCCATATCTCGCATAGATGATCGAACTAGCATCCGAAACCTATTCCATTGTGTCCGGAACATGAGATAAACCCTAGAAACGCCGGTCACCGCACGTAAATCGAAGTTTGGGAATTCCGGAATGAATAGTGTTCGATATTTTCAATAAATAGCCCTCCTTTAATCACAAATAAAAAAAAAGAAACTAGGGTTTCAATTCATGGCCCGCCGCCACCATTAAAACCAATGGCCGAAAATCACCAGTGTTCTTCCCCTCCAATCTTCAAATCCATACGTTTTCAAGCTTCGGGTTCAACTACAAAGTTGAAGATCATCACGAGACCTTCCTATTCAACGATGGAGATGAAGAATGGAGGCTCGAATGAGTCGCTAGGAGGCTCCGTTCAACTGCCGTTCGCACTCATTTTTTGAGCAATAGGGGAGGCCGAGCTCGCCACCGTTGTGGCCGAGGGTAGCATTCGTGAAGCTCGTTCGAACCGCGGCTCTTGATCGGTGTGGAAGCGTTTGTGGTAGCGTGCGTTTTGAACCCTAGAAGGAGCATGTTGGGTTACGACATGCGTACGTATCGTGCTGGGGAGAAGATGATGCGTGGGGCTTGGATCTAGGAACGAACGGCCAGATTGAGATAGGTTTAGAAATTAATTTAAAATTTGTAAATTATTATATTAATTCGTATAAAACTTTGTAACACTATAACTTCGTTGTACGAGGTCGGAATTCGACGAAACTTTTAGCGCTGGAATCGTTTCGACGAGCTCTACACGATGCAACTGGATTGGAATCGTTTGGAGCTAGTGAAAATTTCGGGTAAAATTAAACGTCCGTTTAATTTTATTCGAAATAAAAGGCTGGAACGAAATTAAAATCAAGGTGAGAACTTCTCATTCAATCGAATAGTTTCGATTTATATTTTAAATAGTTAGATTTAAAATTCTTGATTGTATGTTTGAATGATGATTGTTATCTATTGATTGTTAAAAATAGACATTATGCGCCGTTAGTAAGCGGAGGTTATTTATTAAAAACATATACCGCGAATATTTCACAGTACAGTGAAATTGGTATTATTTATGTACTTGGAATTGATTTTCCCGCATTATATAGCGGATGAGACCCTATTGCGCCGTCTATTAAGCGGATAATATTTTATAAATCCCATATACCACGATAATTCCATGCTGGAATGGAATTGGTATTGTGCTAATGTTTGTGGATGCAGGGAAACAGGTTGGAGGAATCCAACTGGATTCCTCAACTGTATTGATTTATTTACAGACATTGTGATTATTTGTTGATTATCATATCGATATATGATATTTGGATGTCGTGATTGACTATTTGGTGTTGCTGCATCATCGGGTCCATTTCTGAAGTTTTAAAAATAATGATTTTGGTTTTAAAAGGAATTTTAAAGTGATTTTTGAAAGTATTCGTTTTATTAAATTTTGAATTGTTAAAATAAATAAACGTTAAAATTTTATTTTCATAAAAGTTATGATTTTTGGAAAATAATGCTTAAGTATGATTTTGAAATTTATAAGCTTTAAATAACGATTTTTAAGTTATTAAAAGAATAAATTGGTTTAAATTGGGATTTTTGAATTATTAAAAACGATGTATATAAAAGACTTATAAAATTTATATTTTATAAATTAAAAATATTGGAATATTAAAACGAGTTTTTATAAGTGTTAAAAATGAAATAAAAATGGATTTCATAAGTGAACGGAATTTATAGATTTATAAATTGTGAAGTTATAAAATGAATAGATTTTGTGAAATAGAAGATTTGTAAGTAATTATCTTATAAATCGGATTTTGGCATTTAAATGAGATATAAATGGAATTTGTTAATAATGAGATTTATAAATCGAAGCTTATAAATAGAAAAGGAATTTATAAACATTGTTATAAGTTCGAAATCAATTGAATTTGATAAATTGAACATTGAAGTTTATTAAAAGAAATATATTCACGATTTTGGACAGTGAATACATTATTGAATAAAATGGTCATGTTTGGCAAAATGAATATTATAAAAAGGAAGTTAATTATTTTAAAAATGTTTTGAAATGTATTATGAATCTAAACCATAGATTTCAACATTTATTGTTGAAATAGACGTTTTCGAGAAATAAGGAAATGGTGGACTATAACACTGGTGTTATAGTAAATGATTTCCGAAAGGAAATGTTTTATATAGTATTGGGATTTATATATCTATTTAAACTTTGAGTCCCTATGCTAGTGATTTTGGGTCGTCGTAACGATGTTTTACGTAACATTCGTTTTGACTCAAATTTATGTATGAAGAAATGATTTCTTAAAGAATGAAATATATACTTAATTTCAATTTAAGTATATTGGATATTTTCCAAGTGTTGAAAATAAATGGGTCTGTGAATTACTTATTATTAAATAAGTATGGAAATGTTTTTTCCATGTGAAATGAAACGTTTTGAGAATTTATCTTTTTGAAGACAAATTGAAAATGAATATTAGAAATCGATCTGGGAATCATATATTCATAAATATTTTAGAATGTAAATTCACTATGGAATTTATTTAATTTACGGATTTGGAACGTAAATATAAAGCAAATCGTTAAGGATTTATTTAATTGGTTTAAATGAACCATGTTGAAATGAAAGAAATTCCGCGTAAGGAAAATGATTGAAATTTGTTTTCAAAAGTGATAAAGGTGAAAAGTGATTTGGAAATTTGTTTTCAAATGGTTGAAGTGTGGAAAATTATATATCTAGTAAAGATATTTTGGAAAGTAAATAATTTGGGAAATTATTTGGAATTTGGTGATGTTGAGCATGCCTATTGATAGTTAAATAATCCGACTATCAATATTTACCTTTAAATAGGTATTTGTTGTGATTGCTTGAATTTTAATGCTACACTTATTTTTGAATAAGCGCTCACTATTCGGGTTAGCCGGCAAAGGACCTTGGGGTCGTATAACCCATTCCGAATATGTGATACGTCGTTATGGATTGCATTTGATGACTGGTGTTGAAGACCGGATATTTGTGAAAACGGAAGGATTACCGTCGAGTTACTCTACATCGGCCGATCTTCGATATAGAGGTTTTATCACCCTTAGTGACGAGAAGTCCGATCGTGATTAGTGAATATCCGGATTGCAAGGACTTCTTTGTAAGTGCCTTCGGTTCTGTTCGAGCCCGTAACAGACTTGTATGGATTGTATGTCTGACATTAGAAGTTGAGATATAAAGCTGATTTCTTTCAAATGTATTTTTGTTGGTGGCGGAGAATTTATTCTCTTAGCTTAACACCCTTCTCTGAGACGTACGAGCTCAGAGGTTATATAGTTGAAGGTTATTAGTGATATACTTGCAATTTGGTAGTGTGGCATACTGAGTGTTGCTGTGAAATGATCATTGTTTGAGCATTTTTGATATGATCATTTCTTTGATCATTTATCTTGGTGATCATTTCTATGATCATTTGTTGACCCGAAGCACGGCTTTTGTATAAAGCGTGGCTTTGTGGACGAGACTTCGTCGGACCTCACACCCCGAAAATGGTCAAAACAGGAAGGATGCGACAAGGTTATTAGGGGGTAGCGCCCCTTTAGTGTATGTCATTCCTTCTGGATAGAGGTGGTATCGTGGAATGGAGCCCAGATACTTAGCCTATGTGGTTACTGCATTATTATTCTTATGTGGTTGTTGGAAATCGAGGATCCTCGGATAGATCGGTTACGATCGGGGGATGACATATTCGTGTCAGTAGTTACCCAGTTAGGGGTAACCTGGCCTTGTGTTGGCAGAGATCCGGTTTGATTCTCGGGACGTCATTCCAGAGGCGTTTCCATGTGGCAATGGGAAGTTCCTTGGCCTGACCATTTGTTAGAAATCCAAAGAAACAATACAATCTTGTACGGTTTTAGTTGTAGAACCTATCATTCACTTATGGTGGCGCCCCACTGTTTGGATGGTAGCTATCGTAGGCATAAGTGCGGAATGCCTATGCTGGCTAAGATTTATATTCTACTTTCGAAATTGTTTTCTACACTATGCACTAATAATAATATCAAATGTTTCTTTTTAATGCGTATCAAGCATCTTTGACTATCATAAGGAGAAATCTCCTCTGATTCTGCGTTTGCATTGTGTGTGTGTGCGGGAGACCTTATGGTAGTCCCATTTTCTAAAAAGCATTGCGAATATAATTTAAAAATATTCCTCTATTTTGTTTTAAAGACAAACTGTTTTTAGTTCTCACGCCAGTCACATGACTGACTCGGAGTTTATTGTTTTCCTTCCTAAACTCTGGGTGCCCACAAATTTCCACACAGACAGTCAGGAGTAAGGTTTATCAGGATATTCTGGAATTCAGGAGTTGCTGGAGGCAAGATGGATGCATGGCGTATTACTAGTATATAATATTTCTTTTCCGCTGTTGATGTTTTTTGCTGTTTTACACTCTGATGATGTAATGTAATGTAATATAATGTAATGTAATAACTGATATAGTTCTTTGTTTAAAGATTATTCATTTATCAATTATATGTTGTTCCGCTGCGAATTGTGAGATTCTGATATTGTTCTGTTGTTTTCTTTTCTGTTCCGTTCTATTTTCTATCTCTTTTTAGCTTCTACCTCTTTCTTCTATCTTTTTCTTCTTCTTTAACCCTAACGGTATGGTTTTCCGGCCTTCAATTGCTCGACAGTTGATACAGTGGACGTATTGATGTCGGCGTTCGTGGACGAAAAGTCGCAATCGTTACATTTGGTATCAGAGCATATGGTTAAGCGACAACCATGGCTCTGTTGGGTATTACTCATTAGAGATAGAGTCAGTAGTACTCTAGAATGAGTTTAAGTGTAATAATAGATACGAGGGCGTATTTGTTAGTGAATATAAATTATTTTATATTGTGATGATTGGTTTGTTGAGTGGTATATGGATTTTGGTCAACATGAGTAATTAACGTTGTTGATAGGGATCTATAAACACTTGTACAGAACAATTTGACACGATATTGTTTTAAATTGGGTAAATGAAATAATTTTACCTTGATTATATTTTATATATAAAGGAATAATTTTTCGAAATTATTAAAGTGTATATGAATTGATGGTTGATTGTTGAATAAGTTAAATAAAACCACAGTTGTAAAAGAATAATTGTATAAGCAAATGAATTATAAGTATGAAGTTATAATTAAAATGATTTACACTTGTGAAATAATCTTATATATAAGAAGTGAAATTATATAAGTAAAAGGGTTTGTAAATGTGATTTATAATCTGAAAATAAAATTCCAGAGAAGTGTTTTGAAAGGATTTGATAATTTGGAAAATTGTTTTGAAGGAATTAAAGCTCTAAACTCTTTTCGGTCGCTGGAAAATAATTCCGATGATGATTGCAACATCATTGGTGTTTATTTTTGGGTTTCCAAAAGAGGGATCGCTGCCAAATTGTTTAAAAGAAAGTTGTTTGGAAAATTTGGATTTGGTTTTGAAAATTCAGAAGGTAATTTGAATTGATTTCAAAAAAATGGTTTTGAAAGATTTGAAAGGACTCTGGAATCCTATTTAAAATATTTATGAGAATGATAAATGAGTTGATAACTTATACAGATTGAATTTTGATAGAATAAATTTAACTTAAAGGATGAAGTTAAATTAAAGGAAGTATAAGTAAATCAATAAAATCCAAGTTGAAATAAATTTGAGTTGTCATCAAAGAAATGTGATTTGAAATTTAACAAAAGGAAAGTTAAATAAATTGATTTGGATTTGATAAGATGTTTGAAATGGAATATAACTTAAGTGATGTTGAATAAAGTTAATTTTGGGTATCGAAGTAAATTAATAAGTGAATTAATGAAGTGAAGTCATTAAGAAATTGAACTTGAGTTATATAAATGAAATTCAACTTTATATTGTTAAAGGAATTAGCAATTGAATTGAACTAATGGATTAAATGTTGATCAATTAAATGTAAATAATTAGTATGAAACAATGAATATAAGTGTTAATTCATTAAAAGCTAATGTTATTGGAAGTCGAATAAATTGAATGGAAGTCAATTTAATATAATCCAATTGGAATTAAATGTGTTGAACCAAATTGAATGTAAAGTGAATAAATTTGGTTGTATTGAATAAACATTGGTTGTTATTTGATTGTTGACTGACTGCATATAAATTCATTAAGTGTTAATGAAATTGAATTAGAGAAATTGGAAGCTATGTGATTGAATTCAAATGGATAATATGCAAACTTGAATGGAATTGAATTTGATTTGATTTGGAAGTGAACTAATGAAAATGTAAATTAGTAAATGCAAACTAATTGAAATTGGATATGAATGAATGTTAGTAAAATCCAATGTAAATGAATCAAATGTGATTGAAATTGAAAACCAATTCATTGAATATTAATAAGAATATGAATGAATATTGATTTGGTTATGGATGATAGTTGGTTGATGTTTGCATTTGTTGTTTTGTTGCATTTGCTATGTTGGCACATGTAGTTGTTGTGTTGCTATATGTTGTATATTGATACTATTTGCATATATGCATGTTCTCATGTTGTTTGTTGAGTGTTTAGTAGGTGCGGATTGCGCTTGCTTAGCATTTGGAGCTCGCTTTCGCGCTATATTAGCCGTATATGCTCGCTAATAATATAAATAAGGTACATATCTCGGATTACATACCGTACTTTTACATTTTTTCCCTGCGGGATGCCTCATCACTTGATGAGATGTATATTTTTGATATATATACAGTCATTTTTTTTTCGGATCGAGCTGCGCAAAGGAGACTTTGGCGAATTTTTCCGAAAATTTAAGGCGTTGGAATATTTTTGAGAAAATTGGGAAAATTTTGTGAGAACTATAACTTTGATTTTGGAATTGGAAGTTAAAGGATGTAATTGGTTTTGAAAAGATAACTAAGTATGATTTGAAAACTTAGTAAAGTATGGTAAGAAGTTTAAATTTGTTTTGGAAAGTTAATAGATTCTGTAATTTTTCTTACTTGGTAATTTCGAGGACGAAATTCTTTTAAGGGGGAAGTCTGTAATGACCCAGAATTTCTATTAATTAAAATTTGAATATTTAATTGATTTTAAATATTAATAAGTGAAATTTATAAGTTGAATAATTTATTTTCGAATATTGGATTTAATTGAATAATTAAATCGATAATTTAATATGTGAAAATACAGAAATAATTGAAAATTGGGTTAAATATAATTGAAAATGATTTGTAAAATTTTATTTAATCATGTTGGAGTTAGAATGATATTTTAGAACTTTTAAAATCGAATTAAAAGTTAATTTGTGAAAATTGAATATTTTAATATTTAATTATCGACTGTAAAATAGCCAATTTTTGAACAGTCTCAGAATTGGACGAAACTAGTTCCATTGGATCCGTAATAGTTTGTTATTATCGGATTTCAATTTCGTAGCAATCGTAGTTATCGTTTGATAGTGGCAGCTCGAAACGCATCGAAATTGTTTTAATATTAATTTGGCGAGTTAAAATAGTCATTTTTCAAAAAGTCTCAGATTTCGACGAAACCAGTTTCATCGGATCCGTAATGTGATATTATTATATGGTTTCAAATTTCGTGTCAATCGGATTTACCGGTTGTCCGGTGCAAACTAAAACGCCTAGAAATTTGATTTACCGATTTAATTTTAAATCGATCATTTATTGCCATATCTCGCACAGATGATCGAATTAGCTTCCGAAACCTATTCCATTATGTCTGAAATGCGGGATAAATCCTAGAAACGCCGGTCACTGCGCGTAAATCAGAGTTTGGGAATTCTGGAATGAATAGTGTTCGATATTTTCTATAAATAGCCCTCCTTTAATCACAAATATATATATAAAAAAAAACTAGGGTTTCAATTCATGGCCGGCCGCCACCATTAAAACCAATGGCCGAAAATCACCAGTGTTCTTCCCCTCCAATCTCCAAATCCATACGTTTTCAAGCTTCGGGTTCAACTACAAAGTTGAAGATCATCACGAGACCTTCCTATTCAACGGTGGAGATGAAGAATGGAGGCTCGAATGAGTCGCTAGGAGGCTTCGTTCAACTGCCGTTTCGCATTCATTTTTTTAGCAATAGGGGAGGCCGAGCTCGCCACCATTGTGGACGAGGGTAGCATTCATGAAGCTCGTTCGAACGGCGGCTCTTGATCGGTGTGGCAGCGTTTGTGGTAGCGTGCGTTTTGAACCCTAGAAGGAGCATGTTGGGTTACGGCTCGCGTACGTGTCGCGCTGGGGAGAAGATGATGCGTGGGGCTTGGATCTAGGAACGAACGGCCAGATTGAGATAGGTATAGAAATTAATTTAAAATTTGTAAATTATTATATTAATTCGTATAAAACTTTGTAGCACTATAACTTCGTCGTATGAGGTCGGAATTCGACGAAACTTTTTGCGTTGGAATCGTTTCGACGAGCTCTACGCGATGCAATTGGATTGGAATCGTTTGGAGCTAGTGAAAATTTCGGGTAAAATTAAACGTCCGTTTAATTTTATTCGAAATAAAAGGCTGGAACGGAATTAAAATCAAGGTGAGAACTTCTCACTCAATCGAATAGTTTCGATTTATATTTTAAATAGTTAGATTTAAAATTCTTGATTGTATGTTTGAATGATGATTGTTATCTATTGATTGTTAAAAATAGACATTATGCACCGTTAGTAAGCGGAGGTTATTTATTAAAAACATATACCGCGAATATTTCACAGTACAGTGAAATTGGTATTATTTATGTACTTGGAATTGATTTTCCCGCATTATATAGCGGATGAGACCCTATTGCGCCGTCTATTAAGCGGATAATATTTTATAAATCCCATATACCGCGATAATTCCATACTGGAACGGAATTGGTATTGTGCTAATGTTTGTGGATGCAGGGAAACAGGTTGGAGGGATCCAACTGGATTTCTCAACTGTATTGATTTATTTACAGACATTGTGATTATTTGTTGATTATCATATCGATATATGATATTTGGATGTCGTGATTGACTATTTGGTGCTGCTGCATCATCGGATCCATTTTTGAAGTTTTAAAAATAATGATTTTGGTTTTAAAAGGAATTTTAAAGTGATTTTTGAAAGTATTCATTTTATTAAATTTTGAATTGTTAAAATAAATAAACGTTAAAATTTTATTTTCATAAAAGTTATGATTTTTGGAAAATAATGCTTAAGTCTGATTTTGAAATATATAAGCTTTAAATAAAGATTTTTAAGTTATTAAAAGAATAAATTGGTTTAAATTGGGATTTTTGAATTATTAAAAACGATGTATATAAAAGACTTATAAAATTTATATTTTATAAACTAAAAATATTGGAATATTAAAACGAGTTTTTATAAGTGTTAAAAATGAAATAAAAATGGATTTCATAAGTGAACGGAATTTATAGATTTATAAATTGTGAAGTTATAAAATGAATAGATTTTGTGAAATAGAAGATTTGTAAGTAATTATCTTATAAATCGGATTTTGGCATTTAAATGAAATATAAATGGAATTTGTTAATAATGAGATTTATAAATCGAAGCTTATAAGTAGAAAAGGAATTTATAAACATTGTTATAAATTCGAAATCAAATGAATTTGATAAATTGAACATTGAAGTTTATTAAAGGAAATATATTCACGATTTTGGACAGTGAATACATTATTGAATAAAATGGTCATGTTTGGCAAAATGAATATTATAAAAAGGAAGTTAATTATTTTAAAAATGTTTTGAAATGTATTATGAATCGAAACCATAGATTTCAACATTTATTGTTGAAATAGACATTTTCGAGAAATAAGAAAATGGTGGACTATAACACTGTTGTTATAGTAAATAATTTCCGAAAGGAAATGTTTTATATAGTATTGGGATTTATATATCTATTTAAACTTTTAATCCCTATACTAGTGATTTTGGGTCGTCGTAAAGATGTTTTACGTAACATTCGTTTTAACTCAAATTTTTGTGTTAAGAAATGATTTCTTAAAGAATGAAATATATACTTAATTTCGATTTAAGTATATTGGATATTTTCCAAGTGTTGAAAATAAATGGGTCTGTGAATTACTTATTATTAAATAAGTATGGAAATGTTTTTCCCATGTGAAATGAAACGTTTTGAGAATTTATCTTTTTGAAGACAAATTGAAAATGAATATTAGAAATCGATCTGGGAATCATATATTCATAAATATTTTAGAATGTAAATTCACTATGGAATTTATTTAATTTTCAGATTTGGAACGTAAATATAAAGTAAATCGTTAAGGATTTATTTAATTGGTTTAAATGAACCATGTTGAAATGAAAGAAATTCCGCGTAAGGAAAATGATTGAAATTTGTTTTCAAAAGTGATAAAGGTGAAAAGTGATTTGGAAATTTGTTTTCAAATGGTTGAAGTGTGGAAAATTACATATCTAGTAAAGATATTTTGGAAAGTAAATAATTTGGGAAATTATTTGGAATTTGGTGATGTTGAGCATGCCTATTGATAGTTAAATAATCCGACTATCAATATTTACCTTTAAATAGGTATTTGTTGTGATTGCTTGAATTTGAATGCTACACTTATTTTTGAATAAGCGCTCACTATTCGGGTTAGCCGGGAAAGGACCTTGGAGTCGTATAACCCATTCCGAATATGTGATACATCGTTATGGATTGCATTTGATGACCGGTGTTGAAGACCGGATATTTGTGAAAACGGAAGGATTACCATCGAGTTACTCTACATCTGCCGATCTCCGATATAGAGGTTTTATCACCCTTAGTGACGGGAAGTCCGGTCGTGATTAGTGAATATCCGGATTGCAAGGACTTCTTTGTAAGTGCCTTCGGTTCTGTTCGAGCCCAGAACAGACTTGTATGGATTGTATGTCTGACATTACAAGTTGAGATATAAAGCTGATTTCTTTCAAATGTATTTCTGTTGGTGGCGGAGAATTTATTCTCTTAGCTTAACACCCTTCTCTGAGACGTACGAGCTCAGAGGTTATATAGTTGAAGGTTATTAGTGATATACTCCCAATTTGGTAGTGTGGCATACTGAGTGTTGCTGTGAAATGATCATTGTTTGATCATTTGTGATATGATCATTTCTTTGATCATTTATCTTGGTGATCATTTCTATGATCATTTGTTGACCCGAAGCACGGCTTTTGTATAAAGTGTGGCTTTGTGGACGAGACTTCGTCGGACCTCACACCCCGGAAATGGTCAAAACAGGAAGGATGCGGCAAGGTTATTAGGGGGTAGCGCCCCTTTAGTGTATGTCATTCCTTCTGGATAGAGGTGGTATCATGGAATGGAGCCCAGATACTTAGCCTATGTGGTTACTGCATTATTATTCTTATGTGGTTGTTGGAAATCGAGGATCCTCGGATAGATCGGTTACGATCGGGGGATGACATATTCGTGTCAGTAGTTACGCAGTTAGGGGTAACCCGGCCTTGTGTTGGCAGAGATCCGGTTTGGTTCTCGGGACGCCATTCCAGAGGCGTTTCCATGTGGCAATGGGAAGTTCCTTGGCCTGACCATTTGTTGGAAATCCAAAGAAACAATACGATCTTGTACGGTTTTAGTTGTAGAACCTATCATTCACTTATGGTGGCGCCCCACTGTTTGGATGGTAGCTATCGTAGGCATAAGTGCAGAATGCCTATGCTGGCTAAGATTTATATTCTACTTTCGAAATTGTTTTCTACACTATGCACTAATAATAATATCAAATGTTTCTTTTTAATGCGTATCAAGCATCTTTGACTATCATAAGGAGAAATCTCCTCCAATTCTGCGTTTGCATTGTGTGTGTGTGTGCGGGAGACCTTATGGTAGTCTCATTTTCTAAAAAGCATTGCGAATCTAATTATAAATATTCCTCTATTTTGTTTTAAAGATAAACTGTTTTTAGTTCTCACACCAGTCACATGACTGACTCGGAGTTTATTGTTTTCCTTCCTAAACTCTGGGTGCCCACAAATTTCCACACGGGCAGTCAGGAGTAAGGTTTATCAGGATATTCTGGAATTCAGGAGTTGCTGGAGGCAAGATGGATGCATGGCGTATTACTAGTATATAATATTTCTTTTCCGCTGTTGATGTTGTTTTTTGTTGTACACTCTGATGATGTAATGCAATGTAATATGATGTAATGTAATAACTGATATAGTTCTTTGTTTAAAGATTATTCATTTATCTATTATATGTTGTTCCGCTGCGAATTGTGAGATTCTGATATTGTTATGTTGTTTTCTTTTCTGTTCCGTTCTATTTTCTATCTCTTTTTATCTTCTACCTCTTTCTTCTATCTTTTTCTTCTTCTTTAACCCTAACAGTACGATTTTCCGGCCTTCGATTGCTCGACAGTTGATACAGTGGACATATTGATGTCGGCATTCGTGGACGAAAAGTCGCAATCGTTACAATATTGGAATTATGACCATTACCCAATTCCATAAATCCAAAGTGATATAGTTTTTATGAAAAGAATTGGTGTAAATGATTGCCACTATTAGGTACCGCTTATAATAAGTAAAATTGGATTTTACCGAAAGATGTGTAAGCGGTGAATTCAACCAAAATGCGCCTATTAAGAAAACATTATGTCTGACAAGGTGCCTAATGCGCCTGTGGAAGCATCTCCTTGTACTGAATATGCTGACCAGAGAATAGAGATGCAACAGGTAACCAAACCAAGAGCCACTCGAAAAATTAGAACCGAAGAAGTTCCCTTTGAATTCAAAGAAAATTCGTCAGTTGATGTTTTAGATAATCCTGCATGGAGCATTTTAGTTAATCAACCGAGAGTAAAAAATAAAAAGACAAAAAAGCGTAGGACATATGAGGCTGCTACCTCCCCTGTTGACAGTAGCATTTCAGGTAACAGTTAATAAATGGAGTTCCTTTTTAGGAACATCCAGGTTATGAATGCCCTATCTAAATAGTTAGAAACATTGCATTTTATAAATAGTAAAAGAGTTTCTTTTCTTGGTATCCTTGAAAATAAACTATCTATGGTTAGCATTGAAAGATTTGTAGCAAAATAGATAATAAATGGAAGCATTCGCACAGTATCTCTACCAGCCTTAAAAGTAAAATTTTAATTTTATGGAATTCTTCTCATTGGTCGAATATCATTATTCATACTAATGACCAATTTATTACTTGTATCCTACACAATGCCTATGGTACTAGTATGTTGTGTACAATGATTTATGCTTTCAATGAGGAAGCAAAGTGAAAGGAGCTATGGAACTATCTTACTGAGCAGGATAAAATATTTAATCTCCCATGGAGCGTGGTGGGCGATTTTAATTCTATTTTATCGCCAAATGAGAGAATTAATGATGGTCTTTATAATTAGGTGGGTGATCAAGATTTTATTAACTGCATTACTTCGTTTAATCTGTGGAACCAATTTCACTGGTAACTATTTTACTTGGAGATGAGGAATTTTTTTTCAATTCACGGTAAAATTGATCGTGTTCTTGTCAATTCCATATGAATAAACAAGTTTTATCAATTTGGCATTGACTTTGGAAGTCATTCGTTAAGTGGCCACTCTCCTATAATTTTAAAATGATGATTCATAATGAAAAAAATAAATGGGTACCTCTCAGATATAGTAATTCCTGGAATCTTCAAAAGGGGTACCACTATGCCCTTCACAATGCACTATCTCAAGATTTTCATAGCAATCCTCTTCACATAATTTTATGCAAGCTAAAGGCTACAAAATCAGCATTAAAGACATGGGTTAAAAGTAATAAAAACATTCACTCTTTGTTTGCTCTAATGAAAGAAGAGGCCAATGAAATATATAATAATCTAGTTCAAAATAGCTCGAATGATTATCTGATAGATCAATACATATTGATAACCGATCAGATTCATTCAGTTATGAGAAGAACTGCTATTGATAATGAATAAAGCATGAAATTCAATTGATTAGTTAAAGGGGATAGGCCAACCAATTTTTTCTATAGTAGAGTTAATGTCCTTAAACATAATAAAGGTACCAATTATATACTTAATTCGAAGGGAACATGGACATCAGCATCAGAAACGCTTGCATATGAAGTTGTTATTTACTTTACGGATCTTTTTTCTTTAACTCAGGCTACAAGACAATTTCCAGGCATCATATGTAAAAAAATCTCTCTGAAAATGCGAGAAACAATTTATGCAAGCCATTTCAATTGGAGGAAATAAAACCTATTGTTTTCCAGATCAATGACAACAGTTCCCCTGAGCCTGATGACATAAATTCAAAATTTTACAAAGTTCATTAGGAGCAGCTTAAAGATGATATCTGGAATGCTATGAATGGCGTTCTTCAATATGGAAAAATAATAAGAGAAATCAGTCATTCATTTATTTTCCTCATTCAAAAAAAGGGGATGCAATTGCTATGTCTAATTTCAGATCAATCTCTCTTTGCAATGTCTCCTATAAGATTTTAGCCAATCTTCTTTGTAATCGACTAAAACCATATATGAATGACCTTAATTCACATAATCAGAATGCTTTCATTCCTAGGAGAATCATTATGGAGAATTCTTTACTTGCATATGAAATGGTTAGAGGATTTAATAGGAAAAATTCCAATAATATTTTCCTAAAAATAGACTTGCATAAAGCCTATAATAATATAAATAGAGAGTTTATTCATCATATGCTGATTTCCATGGGTTCCCTATGACTTTTGCAAATCTATTATATGAATGTATTTCTACTCCATCCTTTTCGGTGTTAATTGAAGGATCCCATTTGGTGTTATTGAGAGCTCCATGGGATTAAGGCAAGTTGACCTTCTATCGCCATACTTATTTTCTATAGTTATGGAGTTCCTTACAATCAACCTCTATGTGGAGTACTTAAAAGGTAATTTCACCCCTATTCATAAGATTAATCTCATAATCACTCACTTATTATATGCGGATGATATCAAATTATGGCCAAAGCTAACATAATAAATGCAAAATGCATTATGCACACCATTCGTAGTTTGAAATATTTTAATGGCCTTGATGTCAATGAAAACAAATCCATTGTTTATTTTAGTAAATGAGCTAAAAAAAGCAATAGATAACTGATATATAAAATATCAGTAATGGTAAACTGCCAGTGATATATTTAAGCATCCCATTATCTAACAACAAACTTAAAGCAAGGGACTTTGGATGCTTAATAGACAAAATCAACAAAAGGTTTAACCATTGGAACAGTAAATTATTTAATATTAGTGGTAGAATTGAATTAGTGAAAACTGTCATTCACCCAATGATTCAATTCTGCTTACAATTTTCTCATTTTCCTATGACTATAATTCAGAGAATCAATTTTATTGTTCTAATTTCCTTTGGAGATCTAAATCCCATATGGTGAGCTAGGATGATGTTTATAAAACCAAAAATGAGTGTGGAATGGGTATAAGAAAAATTGATGAAATGGAAAAGGCATTGACTGTTAAACTGTTATGGAAATTTTTACAAGGGGAATCAACATGGGCAAAATGGATGTATAACAAATATTGCAATAATATAAAATTTTAAGCTATCACTATAAATAACAATGCATCACATACATGGAAATTCTTCCTTAAAGCTAGAAAAAGGTGCACATGTTTAATTAATAGGAAAATTGTGAATGGTGAGAGCATGGATATTTGGCTAGACCCATGGATCAATGGATATTCCTTGATGGAAAATTTTGGGTAGAACTCCACGGCTATTTATGGTGGTAATAGCAGAAAAGCCTCTACTCTTATAGCAGATAAAGAATGGAAAAATCATCTTGATTATATTCCTACTCAATGTCAAAATACAGTGCATAATATCATAATAGATAATCAGATGTGGCATGATTTCTGGTTTTGGATTCCTAACAATAACGGTCAATTTAATTTAAATTGGGCCTGGAATTATATTAGAAGCAAACACACAGAATTTAAGTGGTCCAGTATCATATAGGATAATAAATATGCTCTTAAAATGTTGATTTTCCCTCTATAGGCCATATTAAACAAATTAAACACAAAAGATAGAATCAACGGATAGAATAATGGTACTAATCGATCCCGTGTTCTCCGTTCAAATCAAAATGAAGACAACAACTATTTTTAATTGCTCAGATTCTGGACATATTCTAGAAGAAATTACGCATAAGCTTCGAATTAGCTTTAGAAACTCTTTTGATATCAACCATTTATTGGAAATATATGTGTCATAATCAGAACAGTAACGGTCTGCTTAACCATATCATGAACATTGAGTTTACTTCAATGATTTAGCACATATGGTGCGAACGAAACTTGAGAATTTTTAAAGGAATAGAATTACCAGTTCATGTAAGAATACTCTCGTAACAGAAGATTGCAAGAATTTATTTCAAAGTAAAGTGGATTCTAAGAAGATAATTAGAGATTTGGTACTTATCTTGTCCAATTTTGAAATTAAAATTGACCCAAATCTAGAGATCCATCCTCGATAAGCTCGAAGTTGATAGCTTTCGGTCGATCTGCTTCTGTTGTGAATATCTTCTTTGTTCTTGTGAAGATAAGTGGCTGCCTTTATTAATGTTTTGCTTAAGTTTGTTTAGATCTGAATTTTTAGTAAGGGCATCTGGAAGCTTCTCTCTCTCCTGCATCTTGTTTTTGAAGTCTTTTAGTTCGATTGTTGTTTCCTATGTTGAGCTCGCGGGCTTTAACACGTTCTTTTGTTTTGGTTTTTATTGTGCCGTAGTTTTCTTTGTTTGTGCCCCAAGTTGCTCGTATAGATGGTTTTGAGTGTGGTGCTAATTTTTTTTTACTCCTCCATCTATTTGACAACTTGGTTTTCTGGCATATTTGTTGTTGTATTGTTAATATACGGACACGATATGTACTTTTTTTCCTGGCAAGGCGCTTTAGATTAGGGAAATTGTAAGGCTTTAATGAGGCATATATTGAAGTATATGCTCATTATCCATTTATAAAGTACCCTTTTTTCCAAAAAAAAGTCACACCGCCTACTAAGTGACATGTAAACATTAATATTTAAATTGTTCAACATTAATCGCTGATTGAATTTACACCTTTGAGTCACGCAACCGAAATGATGAGGCTCTAAATGAACCACATGATTTAATTAATTTATAATTATTGTAAATTATTTAATATTTATGAAATATTAATTACTAAATTTTTATTTAATTTGTTTGAATGCCCTTAGCATTTAGTAAAGTGCGCATATATATGAGTCATAAATGCGAATATTGATACATGATATCTTTAGAGTGTTTAAATTTGATTTAAACATGATAAATGCTAAAATGGGGGATTTAAATAAATTAACTTAATTAGTGTTATGAAATATTAATTGTTAAAATTTTATGTTAATTTATTTGAATAACATTAGCATTTAATGGTGTGCGTATATAAAAGTTATAAACGTGTGTATATTTGAATTGGATTGAAATTGGATTAATGCTAATGAGATTTTAGAAATTGTTGAGGGTCCATGTGGCACCATCTATGGCTAGCCATGCATATAGAAGAGAGAGATGATCTGATTAACATTTAAAAAGGAATTAATGGGGGAAATTTTTTAAGGAAGGAAAAGGAAAGGTGTCTATCATTCCTTTAAAACACATCTCCCTTTATTTTCTTATACGATTGATTTTTATTTCCTATCATAATCGTCCCTCTTGCTCTTCTAACAGAGAATTTCAAATTTCATGGCTTCCTAACCTCTAAATTTTCAAAATAAAATATCAAATAAAATTAATAACAAAAGGTGGTTCTAATCTCTTAACTCTTGCAAAATTCGGAGATTGATTATGGATCTAAGAGCCTTTGATTTGTCATTCAAGGTACATTCTCTTGGCAACATCTCAAGGTGATAATTCTAATTTTATATATTCATCATTCAACTTGTTTATGTAATTTAGATCCATCTCCTATTTCATCTCATTTGTGCATTTGTTTACAAATAGATTAGATCACTTTTGTTCCATCTTAATTTTTTTACATATGTCGATCATGTTATTTTAATTTGAATCTATTTTAAGATAAATTTTGATTATTAGAAAATTCTTATTGCCATTATTAGATCTGCATTATTTTTCAGATTGCTTAATTGTTTATACTTGAAACCTTTGCAACATATATATATGTTTCTGATTTTTCCTATCTATTTTGTTGTTGTTTCAAGTTTGTTATTCAAAAAAACACCTTTTGATTAAAATCTTAGTCTTAATTAATGAACTATTTCTGCTATTGATTCAAACAGAAAACATATATAATTTATTTATCTTTGTATGTATGTTTTGTGTTCAATATTTCAGATTCAATCTTTTGGTTTTTGCATACTTTTGTTTAAAGTGACAAAAAAGTTCTCTTTATAAACATGACTGGACTTTATTACAAAATATCATAAATCCTTGGATTTCCTTTTAAAATTAAAGTTAGGCTTTAGGTTTACTTTATATTGGAACATATACAAATTATAAATCTTAACATAAAGATGTATTAAGTTTAAAACATTGTTGACAATGATTTTTGTATGTATATACACACACAAATTTATGTGCGTGTGTGTATTTATATATATATATATATATATATATATATATATATATATATATATATATATATAATTTGAATGAATGTATATGGTAGACTTTTATGTGATATCATAATTTTTTAACATTAAAAACTTTCAGTTTTGAAACTAGGTTCAAAATTTCTGCCTTTTGGAGTTATAAAAGCGACACTTAGTTTTATCTCATTTATATGTATATGTATATTGTATATAAATGTAAATATATGTATGTATATGTATATTGTATATAAATGTAAATATATGTATGTATATGTATTTTAAATAATAATATGAATAATAAAGACGCATATAGAGGAAATATCTTCTCTACACATTATCAGATTTGCTGCACTACATAATTCACAGTAAAGTACATTTGGACAATAGTTACATTTATGCCATGAATAAATTGCCAATTAATATCACTTAATGACCTAATCAATTTAATTAGAGGGAGAGAAAATGGAAGGTTTCTCTCTTCATATAATGTTTATTATACTCTCAATTAATTACCTATTTTACGGAAAAAAATGAATGGTTTTCTTGCCTAAATTAACTCTTATAAGCAATTGTTTAGTGTATTTGATGCACTATACATTTAAGCTAAATTAGTTTTAAACTTCCTTTAACCAACTTTAAATAAAATAAGATTTTGTTTAATGTTTAACTAGATTGGGTCTAATATACATTTACACTTTGTAGGCTCATTAAAGATCCAAAATGATAATTTTTTGAAATTCAACCATTTCTTCTACTACGGACTGACCCGGTTCATTCAATGGAATCAGAGCCCAATAGCCAATATGGTCTAAATTATTCATGTCAGGGCTAATTAATTAAGCTTGTGCACTAAGTACGATGTCTAGAAAGGTGATGTCTAGGATTAGAATTGGGTAACTAAGTACCTTATCCTACTTGGTAACCTGCCTGGCCTGAAAGGTGATGTGAGACCAAAGTTTGCCTATAATAGAAAAGGCCCAATTTGAGATGGGCTTTGGGACAATTTTCAAAATAGTTTTGAAAATTAAGATATGATTTTAAATTTTAAATTTAATTTTAAAATAAAAACATATTTATTATAAAATGTTATAATAGAACATAAATTTTCGAAATGTTTGAAAAGGTAATGAAAACTTCAAAATGTTTGAGACTATTTAAATATTAATTTTGAAATTTAAAAATTTATTAGTAAGATTAATAAAATAAGTTAACTAAATGAGTTAATTAATTAATACTTATATGCATGTATTATATATGTCGATATATGTTATGTTATTTTAAAGTTTTTGAGATAACATAAGTATACATGTATGTATATAAGATAGATTTTGAAATTAATATAATTTAATTAAAATTGTTTAATTAAATAAACAAATTAAATGTTAATTAATGAAATAAAAATACACATATATAAGATATATGTTTTATATTATAAAGGTTATAGTATACGCTATAAAGGTTATATTAGATATGTCCAATATAAAATGTTGTATTGGAATACTAATATAAAATTAATTAAAGATTTAATTAATTTAAATTAATTAAATAAGATTTAGTTAAATAATATTTAATTAAGTAAAGTATTATACATAAGATATCATATAAGTAATATGAAATATAAAAGTTATATAACAATAAAACTTATATGATATGATTTTATAAATTAAAGGCGGAACATTAAAGAAACTCAAATAGACTTAAGGAATAAATACATACGAAAATGTACATATACCGTGATTTCTAATGTGTTTGACACTTGAATCATGAGGGCATTTCATGAGAAATACATTATTCCATAAGTTGGTATCACTCGATATAATGTATTAAAGATTATGAATCTTAAATATAATGTTGTTCTCTACCATATATATATATATATATATATATATATATATATATATATAATACGTGCATACTGCTTAGTTGTTGAGCAAACTCAAGCTATGGATGTTATTGTAATATTATTAATATATTGAATAGACGAGGTAAATAACTATATGTATTTGTTGAGCATACTCAAGGTACATATAACTTAGGCCATCACGATATGGTAGGTACGAGTGAATAATCTCTTTCGATTTGTTGAGCAAACTCAATGTTAAAATGAGATTAGGATAAGGAAACACTGGTCAGGAGTCATATATGATACAACCGATAAGGAGTTATCCATCGTTTGTGGGGCTATGATTTGTTGAGCAAACTCAAGGTTAGAATACTAAGACAAACGAGTTCGAACACCCACTAATGAAGTCGAGTGACTTATATGTTTCATCTTAGGGTTTGGAGGAACATAAAAGACCAGTGGGAGTCATATTAGAAAAATAAATGGTAACATTTAACCTTTCTAATATTATAAGAACATATGCTAAATAATGTTATAATTATCTACAATGATAAATTTGGGCATTTAATACGATTGATAAAATGTTTATCAATTAACATACACAAACAAGCTGAATTGAAAGTTGATAAATGGAAATATAATGCCCACTACTAAATTCCTATTGCATGTTAACGTTTCAACACCCATGCAAGTGCCTAATTTTACAACTACTAAATACATTCGTGGTTAGGTCACTTATGCATTTATTTGGTCAATGCCATGTATTACATTCTATGAGTTTCGAACTCTAAAAGCAATACAAGACTATGGATATTTGATCCATATATAATTGCATATAAATGTTATACGGTGAATGGTCAAAATTTGTAATGTACAATATTTCGATGAAATTACTTCATCTGTACAACTAGTTAAACCTTAGTGCGAGATGGAGTATTAGATATGATTTATTACAAAAGGGATCATATTTTGTTAATGTAACACAAGACCAAAAACTATAAGATAGATATAAGAACTCGATCGCTGAAATATCAGTTTGATCGGTGTACGTAAAGTGCAACATATTTGATGTCCTTAAGTGTCAAGGATATCGAATGCGCTTTTGTAAAGAGTCTGTTATGATACTATAGTAAGGTTTTCTTTTGAATAGTTTGACCATTTGAAAAGAAAACGAATGTATAAGAATAGATGTAATTTAAGATAAAGTTGGGATGAAGAGAATGAATAATTACTTCTGCTTCATAGAGAAACATAGGAAATGAGAATATAATAATAATCAATACTTAATATTGGAATGAGAAATATGATTTCTATTCCAAAATGTATTTCCATATAAAAAATTGGTTTCTATGAGATTAATTTCTTTGAGCTCAAGATATTTGATCAACGAACTCTCCACTATAAATAATTGTTGTGTATGACATAAACAAATTGTATTAAGTGGATGATGGACCTTCGAATTTAGTATGCCATTATAGTAATGGTGGGAATAGTCGGAGCATGCCATATAGCACTTATTAGTTGCACCATAGTACAAAAATTGTTTTCGTAAAACTTATCATACATTATTTATGAAATAATGATTATTTTCTGTATCGACTGAAAAATAATAATAAAAAATAGACATGTCTATATTTCAATATGAATATTATGAATATTCTTTGTGAAATAATAATATAGACTAAGCCATAATTTTGAGAAATATTTCATTGTATGATTTTGAATCATATGATGCTTGTTAATTATGTCTTAAAAAATAAAGAACTATGCACCCATTTAGTGTAAGTATCATAAAAGTTGATGAACTTTTCGGATCGATACATATAGATATAAGCAATCATAATTCTATAAGCACCAGAAGTTTACACGTACTTCATTGTATTCACCGATGAGTTATCGTCGACATGGACATGTGTATTGATACATATGTAGTATGTCTATGGTAAACTTATATAATATAAAACAGAAGTAAATAAAATAACATGTGATATAAATGATATGATTTGATTTGATCAAAGGAGTTAGTATATTGGAAAATGTTCCTAACGTACCTAAAACGAATAAAAATTAAATCTTAAAATTACTCCTCCATGTGATACATAATGATGCATCAATATGGAGTAATCAAACTTTGTTAGACAAAGTACTATTAATTATGAGTGAAGTTGAGTTAATTTCTTTCTATAGGGTAAATATTTAAGGGTAGTACATAGGTTAGTATTATTTCATCTGAATAATAGTTTACAGAATTTACAAGATAAGGGTTTATAAGAAACTCTAATATATCCTTAGCCAAGGAGTTGGCACGTTGTGCGAGTTGAAAGATTGCACGGAATAATTGTTCATAAGGGAACTTGTATGAATCTCCCCAAAAGAGTTTTTTGGAAGACCTTCATTAGATGACATATTTATGTTCTGAACTTAAGTTTTGTAAACTAAAAAAAAATAAATTTTACAAATAAAAAAATTCATAAAACATTTATGAATACCTATTCTATTACATTGAGAAATAATTGTTGTTTCAAGAAACACCAACTTCATTGTAAAGAATTTCTTTGAGGAATGACTGGTGATAAAATGAAACTGGATACGATCCATAGTTAATGCTGATTAGATGAGATGAAATGAAATTACCTAACCTAAACGAACACAATGCATTAGAGTGTCTAATAAGTATTCTCGCACATTGAAGAGAAAACATGAGTTTCTTATTAATGTCGAAAATATATAATCCTAGATTGTTTAATTAAACCAAGGAGAGTGTTGACTCCATATGGTATGATACGCAATCCGAAAGAATTCCAAGTACTCTATCAAAATATAGATTTTGGTGGTCATAACTGAAGGGGTATGATTTATCGACCACGACTCGGTCTTTATTGTAAGAAACGCGGATTATGGATCTTAAGGCTAGAATAACATTAGAGGAGGGGTGAATAGTGCTTTGTGGATTTTCTAAATCTTTTTGAAACTTATCTAATTTAATCACCAACGAATACAGTACACAGACATGGATATAGTCACAGAATCAAACACAGATGCAAATGATAAATAAAAGCAGTAAAGGAAAAAATACACCAGGATTTTATACTGGTTCAGAGTTACCCTACATCTAGTCCCGCATAATTGTACAGATTTCTTTTCAAAACAATCTCCTAGATTACACCCTCGATTTCAATGCCACGATGTACACCCTCCTATATATGAGTCCAGGGCAAACTCTCTTGATTTACCAGGCCACAAGACCACCTAATCGATTTTCGGGGCAACGGTCACACCCAATTGATTTCAAGGCTCAACGGCACCTTTTACTCAACAGTTTGATTTACAAATAATCATATAACTCTAAATAGCACTGGGATCCTATGGAGAGAGTGGCAGAGAATCAAACAAGAGATAATCAAGTTTGATTCACTTGGTATTTTGATAGAATATAGTTCAGAATTTTTTTGAATAAATATGAAAAATGAAGAGGAGAGAAAATAAATGAAGAAATGGTTAAAATTCATTTAGAACTTACTGGTATTTATAGAGATCAACAGCCGTATCTATTCATGAAAGGATACGACGAATAGACACTTCTTTTGAAAATCGAAATTTAAAAATAACGAACATCATGTCGACATGGGGGTAAGGGTATGTCGACATGCTCAAGGCAAAAATTGATGTCTTGATTTTCTTATTAAAAAGGTTTCTATAATTTGTGAAAACAACTTCTACACTTTATAAATATGCTTGAATATAGTTTAAACATATAAAAGAGTTTAGAAAGTAATTTTTAATATATATAATCTTAATCTACAAAGTGATTTAAAAATATAAGTATATAAATATTTTAAAGCTAAGTATTTAAAACAAGAGATAGTTTAAAATCAAGGACAATTTTGAAATCAAAATATTAAAAATGATAAAAATTGTTTTGAGGCTAAAATATTTAAAATCAAGAGAGATGTCTTTTTGAAAAGAAAGTTTTGAAAACATTTTTGAAAAACATTTTTATAAGATGAGTGGATATCAAAATAGGACCACTATATGTTCCACTAGATATTGTCGTAGGTTCCATCCCACTAGGGTTTCGTCCCTTTAACATGCTCGAAGTGGATTCCATTCCACGAATAAATTTCGAATAAAGATGTCAGTGCTTTCAAGAAGTTTTAACATAATTCTTGACTCAATACTTATCTTATACTCTTAAAATCTTGAACTCTTGATATCTTGATACTCATGAGTCTTCAATCTTGATATCTTCAATCTTGAATCTTTATACTGTACAATCTTTATTCTTGGTACCTACATGGTTATATCCTGCATATGCATATATATCTAAACTATAATGTTAGTATATATATTTTATAACAAGTCCTAAGGTTGTTGTCATCAAAACCATCATCTCAAGGACTAACAATCCCCCCTTTTTGATGATGACAACCTATGTTTATAAAATATATTTCTTCTTCACTATAACTCCCCCTAAAACTAATAACTTCCCCTTAATCTACTAACTTCCCCTTAATTTATGCCTAATTATTCTATTTTATAATTCTCCTGCTTTGTCATCAACCAAAACCATCCTAAAACCATAAACTATAAAACTTCCCCTTAAACTAATACTAGAACAATGTATAGTAAATGGAATGTGAAAGAAATTAACATAATTATATTATAATTATTCAATACATAAATATGTATAAGAATATCTTAGACAATTCAATCAGCACAAACATCAAATCTAATCATGTCAAACAAGTCAAACAAATCAATCAGGTCAAACAAATCAATCAAGTCAATCCTAACATACCAAACAAATCAAAAACGAATAATCCTATACTATAAGACAATACTACAAACTCCCCCTAAATAAAATACACTCGTTATGTATACATGTAGCAATATGTAGTTTGTAATACTGTAACGCCCCACCCCGAGACCGACCTTAGTAAAGGGAACCAACGAATAATTTCGTCTACTAAAGCAGAGAATAGAGCTGGTTAAGGGCGACCATCTATAACTTTGTCTTAAACATCTACTGAATACGTCGATAAATGCACTATGATTTTTCTTTTCTATCTCAATGGATCGACATACACAGTAATACTTAATCCAAAACTATAGGTGGCTAACGGATCTATCAGAACAAAATACAATAACTAATGTGAAGCACATCACAGAACAGTAATCAACATCATTTATATACATATACACTAATACATGTTTAGTACAATACAATATGAATACAATAAAGGTGGTACTCGACCACACCACATACATTGAATCGGACACATCAGAGTATGCGGAAGAACCAAAAGTCCTCAAGAGAAAGGAGAGCTGATATCCAACATCAACTTCAAGAAAAGACCAATAGATGATACTTGAAACAACTCGGTCTGATCCAAGTATGAATACACGGGCCAGTCTAGCTGCACAAATCGGTCAATAATGGTAATATGAAGCAGAATAGACATGAAGATACTTCTTCTCAAAAGAGACGAATGAATCAATAAACTCATAAGCTCAACACTTAAGTAACAAATGCTACTTAAGTGAACAAATACCTCGAAGGAGGTAACTCAAACTTAATACTCAAATCAAACAAAAGTGCCTCATATCATCGGTGACATCCCAAAATGTCTACATGGTTTCCACGAACCATATCTCCTCAAAAAGAGAAGCATCAATACAAACTCTCGCCAAATTGGAAAACATAAGTCATTCTCAAATAGGATGATCCAAAACTCAATTATAGATGAATCTCCAAATTAAATTATACCTCATTTCATTGGTATAAATGTATATAAATCTCAATCTCAATCTCAACTCGCCAAAATGGCAAAAACCAGAATATCCTACAAAATCCTGAAATTATCCACACTCAAAACTCAAGGAACTCGATAAGAGTTCAAGATATCATAATAGAAATCACCATATATAACATCTCATATGGCACTAGGCTATCGATGTAATAAAACATCTTAAAAAGGTGAAATCACAATAAAACAGAAAACTTCAAAGATTCGAGTTGGCCAAATCTTCGATTGTAATGCCGAAGCAATGTTGCACATGCAAAAATCAGACGGCCGAAGCCTCAGACAAGGTCGCTAACACATCCCAAAGCAGTTCGTCCTTATGACAAGTTCGCTAACACCTCTCCAAGCCATTTTGTCAGCTCTAATAAGGTCGCCAACACCTCCCAAAGCAGTTCGTCCTCATGACAAGGTCGCTAACACCTCTCAAAGCAGTCATGTTAGGTAATTGTCGTGAATGTGTCACAAAATGACGGATAGGAACCCGAAAGTGTTAACGTGTGTCCCATACCACACATTCACACTTAGCGGTTTACTTCCTGTTAGTAGATGCCACACTAAAAACATCATGAAACTCAAAAAACTATATCTCGCCTAGTCTCATTGGCGAGTGATAAAGAGACACCATACTTGTCTCATCTCATCGACAAGTATTAAATGGCATCATGACTTGTCTCATCTCATCGACAAGTGAAAACATCATGATGGTTCCTCATAAACCATAAATCTCAAAATATGAAATCATAAACTCAAGACTGGCCTTATATCATTAGCAAGTAAATAAAACATTGTGATGGATCTCATCGACCATACTCCTATATAAGAGATCTCAAGTCATAATATTTGCCAAATATTGGTCATCCTAGATAATTCCAATAAATAGAAATTATAAAACTCAAAATACGCCATAAAATGGCAAAACATCTCAGAATCAATATTCTCAAATAGCTTCGACCGTACAAGTCTGAATTAACCGAAATAGTAAACGCACATGTCCCATACCACGTGTTTTACTAAATCTTTTAATTCTCTTTTTCACACGTTCAAATAGTATAAAAGTAATTAAAACAAATAAACTTAATTATTTTACTTGAGAAAACGGGGTTATAAAACAAATTTTAGAAATTTCTCTAAATGATTTTGAGAGAAAACATATGATTAAAAAGGATTTTAATAATTTTTAACAGTCTTAAAAATAAAGAATAATTGTTTAAAAAACTCTAAAAATGTATAAAAACATTCATTACTCCAACTATGATGTTAGAAGATTTTCTGGAACTTATTCGGATTTTTAAAACTCAAGAAAACATCAATTTGCAATTTAATCGGCTTAAACCAATAATCAAATTTAAATCGAATTCAAATTAATTTAAATTCAAATATCATCCCAACTTGATTAGTCAATTCTTGGACAAAATGATCAAATATTAGTGTGAAATTTCATAATAAAAATTCTTTTTGCAAAAGAATGCATATGAAATTGTCGAAATCGGACAAATATATAAATATTGTGGCTGTCAATGACAGGCCAGCAGTAAAACATCAATTTTCCACCATGTAAACAACAAAATCGTAAAAAATTTAAAACATAAAAGCTGTATCATATCTCCTAAGAATTCCCGAACATCTTGCATTTCAATATTTTGATCAGTAACGTGAAAGTTATGATCGAAATACTACCCAAAAAAAATTTATGTGCACTGACTATCAGCACAGGCCAATAATGAAAAAGTCAATTTTTCACTATGTAGACTTCAAAATCATTCAAAAATGAAAACATCAAATTTTTGGCATATTTCACAAACATCTAAAATTTCTAAATTTCGATTTGAAACAAGGAAGTTATGATGAAATTACTATAAAAAAAACATCAAACTAAGCCTGAACTTATGACAATTGCAATTTTAGCATAGATAACATCGAAATCAGGCAAAATAAATAAAGGGAAAGTTGTAGCTTAGATTTTACGCTTTCCGAAATGACCAAAATCATCATAACCGGTTGAGAAACGAAGTAGTTATGGTCAAATTAGATTCAGCTTCAATGACAGAATAAATATTGGTTTTGCTCTCAGGGTTGCAGTTGAAAAATTAGATTTTGACATAGCTAACATCAAAATTACAGAAAATTCAAAAAATGAAAATTGAATCACGTGAATTAAGATTTTCGAAACATCTAAAATTATTAAAATCGTTAAGAAGTACAAAAGTTATGGCAAAATTTGTTTCAGCATAAATCTCAAACAAATTTTTACAGAGATGATTTTCATATATTTTTCTTTTTCTTTTGCCAAGTTCTCACAAGATTATCATTTCAGCTAGCAAATATGTGAGCTTGCACTCAACTGATGTTTTAGCAAAGTTTTTAGGTGCAAGAAATGATCTTTGGCTGAGAAATGGAGCTCTAGGCACCTGTATTTGTTGGAAGAAGAACATGCAACATGAAACAAAACATTACAGACAAATTCATCTCTCAATTCAAGAAATTTTGATGAAATAACTTAGTATTGGATGGAGATTACCTTCTCTATTCTTGTCTTAATGGATTAACTTCTTGTGTTAGCAGCAAATTAGGTGAAATTTGATTTTAATTTGAGGAAGCCATTGAATTTTTTTTGTTATTTACTGTAAGTGTTGTTTTGAGAAGAAGGAACAAAATAGAAATTACGTACAGTAAGTTTTTGCAAGCCAGAAGCCTCTAGATCTAGGCTAATGGATCCTCCTATCTATCCAATTAGGTCCAAATGTGAATATACTTAATGAAAATTGAGTTATGTACATGTTTTTCTCATTATACCACAAAATACACATATTTTCTCATTTTTAAGTCAAATAAAATGCGTACATCTTATTGTATTGAATTAAAATAGTTATTGTAACAAAATAAATTTTATTTTGACAATAAAAAGTTATTATTATTATTTTTATAAATAAAACCATATTTTTGACAATATTTTATTATATACACAATTTAGTGTAAAAACACCATTTTAAAAGCATAATTTGTTCAAAATCTATTCTCTTGTCAAACAAATTGCGATAAATAATTCTAACACTTTTAAACCATCAAAATAATATTTTCAAACAATTTTCATCTTTTATTTTAATAAAAGATATGTTTTCTTCATAATTCTCTTTTTATATTCAATAAAAGGCTAATATTGGCAATAATTATGAATATTATCACATTAGTTTAAATAAAATACAGTAATTGATTATTTTCACTCTAAATATTCAAAATAAAGTTTTTAAAACTTTATTTCCATTAATTTGGATTTATTTCAATAATTAAATGTTGAAATACATCAGTTGGTAAATTTATTAACTCAAATTTACCTAAATTCCAACATTTTCATTTTATTTAAATCAAATACTTATCCAGTCAATATTTAACCCCATATTCATTCCCAAATAAACAAAATAAAGTTCCAAACTTTATTTTTCTCATTTTATCCACGGAATTCACTGTTTATTCCATATAAACAATCTAAAATTTCTAATTATATTTTAATTTACAATATTAAATTATAACTTCCGTTATAATTTAATATATACAGGTAATCTCCAAACCATGGTTGTTACAGACTCCCCCCTTAACAAAATTGCGTCCTCGCAATTTCTAGAAAAGAGTTTGTATTCAACACATTTATTTCATCATTCAAAGAAAGGATAGACAGGCATGAGGTCAAAATTCCTCACTCTCTATTCAATACGTAAGAAGACCAAGATGAAATTGCTCAGTAAACTCTATGATTACCTGAATAAATAAGTCGGGATAAGAGGACTATGGAATATCTTCGAGCGACACTTCATGACTTCGAAGGCATCTCACTTTCGAAACAAAACATAACGATGTGCTACTCAAAAATCTATCGAATGAGATTGATTTCACAAAAGTTTCTCGAAATAGAGTTGGGATTTTAGCATCGCTTTATCCCAATTCTGACAACAAGCTGATGACTTCCCGTATATTACTATGGAAGTAGCCATACTATACTAAGATAACTACAATTGAGGTAAGAAAACCCAATGAGAGGTGGTTACTTCAAACACCACATAACTCAAACGACCGCAAAACGCAAGTCGTTAGATCATTGCACTAAGGCAAGACAATCACGAGGAACAAAATAGATATAAATTTTAATTTACAATCGAAATTTATTAGAGTTCTTAATTCATTATCTTCAAAACCATAATCTAAATTTTTGTTTACAATCAAACTTCTTAAAGTTACAAACCTCATTGCTTTTAAATTCCAAACCTCACTTTTCAACACTTGGAAAATTTTCCAAACTCTTTCCTATAGTACTTAAAAAGATTCAAATTCCTCTTGCTACAAATTGAATTTCCAAAATTTTATAAATTCCTCCCAATATATTCTCAAAGAAAAATATAAATCTCATCACTCTTTGTTTTCCAAACCACCAAAAGTTTTGAAAACAAGCTTCAAATTTATTACATATAGTTTTGATATTATATTAAAATATCCAATAGACGTTTTAAAATTTTTGAAACCCAAAACATTGTTTATCTAGTAATCAACATTTTTTTGAACAATAATTATATTTACATTTAAATTTATAAATTCAAAACAATATAGTGGCATTACCTCGCCATCGGTTTATAGTGAAGGACTCTATCCGTTGGCTGTAGAGTTGACCAAGTAATCAAAACTGCCTCGTCACTTAATTAATCATCACTATGGTTCAATGGCTGCATATACCATTCAAAAATAAATTTAATATATAATCTCAAAATGTTATTTTCAAATCTCAATTTTTAAAACACAAAACATTGTGTCTGATTGCCTCATCATAGCATTTAGGAGATTCCTATCGATAATGTTGATCAGGCGTATCGACCAGAACTCTTAACTATTCGATGATAACCCAACCCTCTCAAATTATTTCTATGAAAGAATACTACTCATATAAATATATTCTCAAAACATTCTTTGATTTTTTTTAAATATCTCAAAACTCTAATTTTGCTTTTTAAAACTCATATATATAGCTTCAAAAGCTCAAACCAAAGAACATTAAGAGAATGCATCGAGATTTTCCCAGAATACTCGATTCTCAAAATCATCAAAAGGAGATAGTGTGTTCGTTAATCTTATGATGTCGCGAGCCACTCCCAAAAAAATCAGCAAGATACAGGATAAGAAAGATATGCTTCTCGAAGGAGAAGAAGCATACAATCCACGAATCACTACTTCAAACGGAGTAATGCTAAAGGATAACATTGATTGAGTATCTGAAAAGAACACTCAAACAAAGTAGAATGATAAACTCAATCAAACTCGAATAATCTAGAAACTCACCACATTCCTTAGTGGATATCCTTGTGGAAGGATAACCGAAGAGCTAAGAGCTTGGAATAAGGTTACCTCAACACTTGATTGCCTGATTGGATGTCAAATCTAAACGGACTCACAAAACTCAACAACGTCACCTTGACTAGAATTCGGGATATATTATCAACATCTCGATACTCAAGAGTGAATACAGAAACTTCGGAATCATCATTAACATTCCAACGTGATAGAAATAATAACCTAATCAAATTAGGATGCCTAAATAAATACAGGATCCTACAACAACAAAAGGATCGGACTTAACATCAAATAAGTCAGTCCATCTCAAATCAGATACATCTCAAGATTGTGAGTAACAAACAAATACTCACAAAAGCAACGTCAAATAAAAATCTTAGAATGCCCACAATGAACCAATCATTGTGGATCCCTGTAATAGGATTCACAACTCTCAAAGGAATGCAACAAGAATGCTCAAAGAAATCAATCAGCTCCATCGATACGAACTCACACGTATCAGCAAAAAAAAGAATAGAATAATCCCAAATAAGATTGTTCATAGGATAAGATAACATCAAACTCAATTATGGAATACTACGGAATACAATTTATATTCCTAGACATATTCCATCTTAATATATCCCAAAACTCGAAAAAGAATCAAAGCACGATTCGAAAACAAGCTTGAACAAAGGAAAATGATTCACTCCTATTGTACTTCGATGTATCGTGATATACGTACTGTTATGTGTTTATTCTACTTTGTATTGACCACAGCTCTGATACCAAGCTATAATTCCCCACCCCGAGACCCACCTTAGTAAAAAGAATTAACGAGTAATTCCGTATACTAAAGCGGAGAATAGGGCTGGTTAAGCGCGACCATCTATAACTTTGTCTTAAACATCTACTGAATACGTCGATAAATGCATTATGATTTTTCTTTTCTATCTTAATGGATCGACATACACAGTAAATGCTTAATCCAAAACTACAGGTGGCTAACGATTCTATCAGAACAAAATACAATAATTAATGTAAATCACATCACAGAACAGTAATCAACATCATATATGTACATATACACTGATACATGTTTAGTACAGTACAATATGAATACAATAAAGGTGGTACTCGACCACACCATATACATTGAATCAGACACATCAGAGTATGCAGAAGAACAGAAAGTGCTCAAGAGAAAGGAGAGCTGATATCCAACATCAACTTCAAGCAAGGACCAATAGATGATACCTGAAACAACTCGGTCTGACCCGAGTATGAATACACGGGTCAGTCTAGCTACACAAATCGGTCAATAATGGTAATATGAAGCAGAATAGACATGAAGATACTTCTTTTCGAAAGATACGAATGAATCAATGAACTCATAAGCTCAACACTTAGGTAACAAACGCTACTTAAGTGAACAAATACCTCGAAGGAGGTAACTCAAACTCAATACTCAAATCAAACACAAGTGCCTCATATCATCGGCGACATCCCAAAATGTCTACATGGTTTCCATGAACCATATCTCCTCAAAAAGAGAAGCACCAATACAAACTCTCGTCAAATTGGAAAACATAAGACATTCTCAAATAGGATGATCCAAAACTCAATTATAGATGAATCTCCAAATTAAATTATACCTCATATCATCGGTATAAATGTATATAAATCTCAATCTCAATCTCAACTCGCCAAAATGGCAAAAACCAGAATATCCTACAAAATCCTGAAATTATCCACACTCAAAACTCAAGGAACTCGATAAGAGTTCAAGATATCATAATTGAAATCACCATATATAACATCTCATATGGCACTAGGTTATCGATGTAATAAAACATCTTAAAAAGGTGAAATCACAATAAAACAGAAAACTTCAAAGATCCGAATTGGCCAAATCTTCGATTGTAATGCCGAAGCAATGTTGCACATGCAAAAATCAGACGGCCGAAGCCTCAGACAAGGTCACTAACACCTCCCAAAGCAGTTCGTCCTTATGACAAGTTCGCTAACACCTCTCCAAGCCATTTTGTCAGCTCTAATAAGGTCGCCAACACCTCCCAAAGCAGTTCGTCCTCATGGCAAGGTCGCTAACACCTCTCTGTAGGATCTAAATTAACCCTAGAGGGGGGGGGGGGTGAATAGGGTTATAGCAAATTTTCTTGATTTAAACACAAAAATAAACTGCAGAAATAAATATACTGAAAAGTAAATCACACACAAGATTTACCCAACTTCGGCAACCCCTGCCTACTGCTGCATTCCCAGATTTCTATTAGAATTAAACAGTATCACGCTTACAAACACTCTAACAGACTTGCAAACCCTGCTACCGCCTATAGAGTTTTGCAAACTCGCAACCCCTGCTTACTGAACTAACTCTAAATAGACAATCAGACACAACCTAAAACCTAGGTGGTGATTTACCTAAACTCTTTGATTCGTAGAATAAAAAAAAACAATAATTAAGAACAAAATAGCCCTAGACTAATTAACATTATTAATATAAGTTTATTAACAATATTAATTAAGAACAGAAACCCCCTTTTGTTTTTGAACACCGGCCCACTTCCTTATTTCACCCGATCCTCTTTTTATCTTCGTTCGTGAGAAATAATGGCGGCTTCGTTTCAGTTAGGGCTTCGTTCCCTTTTGATCCAGTTAGGGCTTCGGCTCTTCGTTGCAATTAGGGCTTCGGTTCTTCGTTGCAATTAGGGCTCTGGTTTCTTCAATTGATCTGTGATTGGTTGCCCTAGCTTGCTTGCAGTTGCTCGATCGAGTTTTGATGCTTGTGAATTCGGTATGTGCTGTCTCCTTTTGCTTTTCTAATTTGATACTTGAACTCGATCGAATTTAAAATGCCGATGATGATTAGGGTTTTAATAGGATTTGATTTCCTATTTTTGCGTTCGACTGATTGCTGCAAAAATTCTTGTTTTGCCGTTCGATTACGCTTTGATGCTGAGGATTAATCTGACTTTGTCAATTTCGTATTTGTAGTAACTTGATTCACACGGCTTGAATTGATTTCGTGATTTGAGATATTTGACTTTGTCAATTTCGTATATTTTCGACTGTGAATTCACTACTTCTGTATTAGCTTCGATCATCACAATTGCTTTTAAATTTTTCTCTGCTGCACACCACTGCATTTCACTGCACTGTTGAAATTTTGTGTCTTCTGCATTTGTTATTTCTGGAACTCGATTTGCACTTGCTCACTGCTTGATAGTCTTGTGGCTATAACTGGGCATTTTGAGTTTGTTGCATTTGCTGGCTTGCACTGTCCACTGCCCTGATCTTGTTTGTTCCACCATATTGTATTGTTCATCTGTTTCTTTGCTTGTGCATACTGCACTTGATACTGTTGCATTATTCATGTTTTGATTATGACTTCATTATAGTTCCAGTTGATCATTAGGTAGTTGTCACTGTATTGCATTGAGCTCGACATTGTTGTTTACTTCACTTGTGTATTGCCTTCACTCTCCTCTTGAATTTGGAGTCTACCTTGTTGCTGTGTCATTGTTGTAATATTAGCTTGTGACATTCATGTTGCAGTCCATATTCTTCATTTGATATCGAGTTGCACACTGCTGCAATGTTGAAAATGTTTCATTGTATCACTGCATTTTGTAGTGTATTGCTTGCATTCATATTCTTGCTGTTTTTTTTTGGATATTGTGGCATGTGGTCTTTGCTGTGTTGTGTAGCTGCTATGCAGTTGCTATGCATCACTGTGTATCATGTAGCTTTCATCCTTTCTTTCTCTGGCACACTTGTGTACCTGTTCAGGTTCACCGTTGCTTCAAATTGCTTCATACTGCTACTTGGTTTATTGATGTGTTCATGTCAGTTGTCATGTCTCATGCTCGAGTTCTTTGCATACTTCATGACTGTACTGTTCTTTGTTGAGTTGCTATGCAGTTGCAATGAAAATGCCTTGTAGTTGTGTATTTGAGTCAGTGCTTCACCATACTTGTTGTTGCAGTATGCAGTTTCCATATTTGGTCATGTTGCATTATTCATTGCAGTTACTATGCTTTGCTTGGTCTCTGATCTCTGTTACTCTTTTTCTTTGACACTGTTTTGTTGTGTATACCTGTGGATGTAGTCTTACTACTGTATTGCTGTGGTCTATTGGGCTGCATTTGTGTATATTTGATTATTTTTGCAACCTGGTCTGGTGCACCTTGTTTCATGCTTGAGACTGTGTTTGCAATGTCTGGTCAGTGGTGCTTTGAGTTGAACCTATCTTGGGTTTGACCTTGTTTTTGATTTCTGTGCTTTTGTTTGATTTTTGCACACGAGTTGGCGAGGCAGTGCACACGTATACGAATGTACACGTGTGTACTGCAGCCACTTGTAATTACCTGTCCCTGATAAAAAAAATATCGATATGCACAGATATTGCACAGTCAAAAATGATGACGAACAACCCAAATAACTGAGGCAAACAATGTTTTCAAAATCATCATTTCTTTCAAATTTCAAAAATATTTCTCTTTCAATTTTACTGCGTTTGAAAATATTTTTGCAGATTACTCAGATGCTGGATTCAAACCGGATTATAGTTGAAGACAAAAATATAAGTGTGAGCGATATGTAGTAAGGTCGTGATGTAAATGTGATGTGATTGTAATCAAAAATGTACATGTATAGTGAGAGCATGAAATTGTACTATTTACAATTTGTAATAAATATTTGTTTGAATAAAAAATTTCTGTTTGAATTCAAAATCTGTTTAATTTGTTCTGTTTGAATTCAAATTCGAATTCTGTGTAATTTAATTTTATTCAACAAATATTTATTTAAACTATGAAAAACAAAATAGTACACTACCAAATACATTTATATGAATGTATATATGTTTATTATCATCAAACAAAAAATCATATAGCGCAAAGCGCATATTCAACAATCTCCCCCTTTTGATGATAACAAACATATATTTAAGATTTTGAATATATTAAATGTATTTGATAATTTCATTTGCTCCCCCTATTTGAATGCTCCCTCTCTACACAATGCTCCCCCTACATATATGCATAGAAATATATAAGAGAGCCTATATGCACAATGAAAATTATTTGACCTTTGCTTGATTCTATTCGACAAAAATCTTAACTTTTCTCTCCCCCTTTTGTTATCAGCAAAAGAATAATAGTGTTATAAAATAGGGATGAAATGATCGACATGAATCAAACATTTAACTCAATTAAATATAAATATCAAATTTCAATAAAATTCAAACAAAAATCATAATTACCCTTGTCAAGCGCATATTCCACTTTCAGAAGTGATGAAGATAGAATCATCAAAAATTCATATAGTTATGTCTATTTGTGGTATATTTATTTCTAGAAATTTGAATATCTACTAACCATGCTGCATAACCGTTAGGACTTTTAAATGAGATTAGTAGTATTCAATTTTTAATTTTAAAAAATGAAATCAAGTATCTTCTAACCACGCATGACCGTGAGGACTTTTAAATGGGATTAGAATCAACTTGTCTATTAAATCAATTATTTTTAATATGCGTTCCATACATGCATAACCGTGAGGACTTTTAAATGAGCATGGAAGCACATAATCAAAAATCCAAGTAATTCACCCATGCATGACCGTGAGGACTTTTAAATGAGAGTGAATACTTTGGATATTTATTTTTAATTGCTGAATATAATAAATTGAAGCACAAATAATTTCCTTCACTGATTTAAAGATATTGAAGAACAAATGATTTCCTTTGTAAACTACCACAAATTTACATACTAAATATGATCTTGATGAGTAATGTTTGATAGAAAGATGATAGAAATAGAAATGGTCATGGAATTATTACCCAACAAAAAGTTTTTATAACTCTTGTTATGAAATTTTAAAGAAATTTCCTAATTATATTTTCTCGAGTTTTAATATATGATAAATATCAACACTCATCACTTTTTCAATCACTATTCATCTTTTCGATAATCATTAGGGAGTTAGATTAGTTAAAAAATTGTCATTTAGAATCAAATTCAAAAATCAAAATTTTTTTTTTAAAAAAACGATTAGTCAACCTCTATAATTCCCAAATCTAAACGTAATTTGGAAAATCTGTCTTCGGGGAGAGGTTTTGTGAAAATATCAGCAAGTTGAGTTTCTGTTGAAATATATTCAATGCAAATGTCTTCTTTAGCAATGTGATCTCGAAGAAAATGGTGTCTCACATCAATGTGTTTTGTGCGAGAGTGATGAACAGGATTATTTGACAAATCTATAGCACTCCTACTATCACATTTTAATGGGACTTGTTTATAGACTAAGCCAAAATCAGAAAGAGTTTGCATCATCCATAGAATTTGAGCACAACAACTTCCCAAAGCAATATATTCTGCTTCAGTGGTGGATAATGCAACACAATTCTGTTTCCGACTTGACCATGAGACTAATGAATGTCCTAGCATAAAACATGTCCCACTAGTGCTTTTTCTGTCAACTAATGAACCAGCATAATCAGCATCGGAATAACCTACTAAATCAAAATTTTCACAAGAGGGGTACCATAGTCCAAATTTGTGTGTGTGTGAAAGATATCTCAAAATTAGTTTAGTAGCTTTTAAATGAGATTCTTTGGGATTAGCTTGAAAACGTGCACACAAGCACACAGAAAACATAATATCAGGTCTAGAAGCAGTAAGATAGAGAAGTGAACCGATTATCCCTCGATATTTCTTTTGATCAATTGCAATTCCTTTCTCATCTTTGTCCAACTTTGTTGATGGGCTCATAGGAGTTCTCAATGGTTTGGAATTTTCGACTCCAAATTTCTTCAATAGCTCCAACACATATTTGGATTGTGAAATGAAGATACCATCACTGCTTTGCTTAATTTGAAATCCAAGAAAGTATTTCAATTCACCAACCAAACTCATCTCAAATTTAGCCTGCATGACTTGTTCAAAATTCTCACACAAAAGCTCATTAGTAGCACCATAAATAATATCATCCACATAAATCTGAACAATCAAAAAATCATGTTCTTTATGTAATAGAAACAGAGTCGTGTCAGCACTTCCCTTTTTAAATCCATTTTCCAAAAGATATGTACAGAGACAGTCATACCAAGCTCTTGGTGCTTGCTTAAGACCATATAATGCTTTTTCTAGCTTATACACATGATTTGGAAATTCATGATTTTCAAAACCGGGTGGTTGTTCAACAAAAACTTCTTCTTTTAAATCACCATTCAAAAAGGCACTTTTTACATCCATTTGTTTAAGTTTGAAACCCTTGTAACATGCAAAACTTAGCAAGATTCTAATGGCTTCTAACCTAGCAACTGGAGCAAATGTTTCATCAAAGTCTATGCCTTCTATTTGGTTATAACCTTTTGCAACCAACCTAGCCTTGTTTCTAATTACATTTCCTGATTCATCAAATTTATTTTTAAACACCCATTTAGTCCCTACAATTGGATAGTCATTAGGCCTAGGAACTAAATTCCAAACTTTGTTTCTCTCAAATTGATTAAGTTCATTTTGCATTGCTAAAAACCAATTTTCATCATTAAGAGCCATTTCAACAGAATCAGGTTTAATTTCAGAAATAAAACCACTATGGCAACAAAACGCACACAAATTTTCATCAAATGAGGAACGAGTACGTATACCTTCCGTAGGATCACCAATAATTAATTCAGGAGGATGATTAGGTTTGAACCTTAATTTATCAGCGTCAACAGTCCTCCTTTCAGTTTTCTCACTAAATGTCCCTTCTTCAGTGCCTTCAGGATCTACTCCATCGTCAACCATCCTTTCAGTCGTTTTTTCCAGATCAGATTCATCAAATTTCACATTGATTGACTCAACAATTGTCTTTGTTCGTTTGTTATATATCCTGTAAGCCTTACTCCTTGTTGAATAGCCCATGAAAATTCCATCATCAGCCTTTGATTCAAATTTTCCAAGTTGATCACCTGTGTTAAGAATGAAACAAGGACACCCAAATATACGAAAATAAGAAATGTTAGGTTTCCTTTCATGCCACAGTTCATAAGACGTTTTGCCAAGTATTGGTCTAATCATTACTCTATTCATTACATAGCATGAAGTATTCACTGCCTCTGCCCAAAAGATTAGAGGTAGCTTATACTCACTTAACATGGATCTAGCCAATTCCTGTAATGTACGATTTTTCCTTTCAACCACCCCATTTTGTTGAGGTGTTCGTGGAGCAGAAAATTCATGTTTTAAACCATTTTCTTCACAAAAATTTTCAAATTCAAAATTTTCAAATTCGCCTCCATGATCACTTCTCAAAGTTTTAATTGTAACTCCTTTTTCATTTTGAACAAGTTTTGCAAATTTTGAGAAATATTCGAAAGATTCAGATTTTTTGGCTAAAAAGTAAACCCATGTAAATCTAGAATAATCATCAACCAATACATAACAATAACGTTTTCCATTCAAGCTTGAAATTTCATTTGGTCCAAATAAATCCATGTGAACTAGTTCAAGGACCCTTGATGTGCTAACAATGTTTTTAGGACGAAATGATGATCGACTAAGCTTGCTCAAGGAACATGCTTTACACACTTTATTATTTTTAAATTTCTGATGTGGTAACCCTCTGACTAATTCTTTTGATTCGAGTTTTTCTAAGAGACTCATGCTAGCATGTCCAAGTCTCTTATGCCATAAATATGCCTCTTCGTCAGTGGCTACCAAACATCTAGAAAGATTTAGATTATCAAATGAAAGTGAGTAAACATTTCCTTTTCTTTTGCCCATAAAAACAATGTTATTAGAAGATTTATCAATAATTTTGCAAGTATCACTATCAAAAATCACGTTCATACCTTTGTCACATAGTTGGCTAATAGAAATGAGATTGTGATGCAGATTTTCAACGTATAAAACATTAGTCAAAGAAAAAATACCGTTACCAACTTCACCTTTGCCAATAATCTTACACTTGCTATTGTCTCCCATGATCACATTTCCACCTTTAAAATTCTCTAAGCTAAGGAACTTCGATTTGTCACCTGTCATATGTTTAGAACAACCTGAATCTAGAAACCATTCTTGTTGTTCCTTAGCCCGCCAACAGACCTACATAAGAAGAGAGGAAGATGACCTAGAGAAACTCTTAGGTCCAATGTTATTAGTGATAGAAGCATTGTGAATAAACAATCCCTTTGGAATCCATACTTGGTTAGTCCTTTTATTTTTATTCCAATAAACATGAAATTTGTTTTTAGAATTCTTAGGAACCCAAACTTGTATAAATTTTGTGTTCTTGTTCCTATGACTATCATTTTCATCACGACATCTATATATTTCACATCTATCAAAGACATTCTTATATTTTGCATTATCATCAACTTGTGTTTTCCCAAAACCTAGTCCTTTCCCGTTGTTAGCAAAAATTTGATTTCCCAATAGCATGTTGAAAGATTTTTCGCCTCTTGAAAAGTTATTCAAAGATTTCTCAAGACTTTGGACTTTGGTTTTTAATGTTGAGTTTTCAGTAACAAGTGAGGTGCATCGATTAATAAAATCCTTTCTCCTAGTGTCGATGGTTTCCTTAAGATTCAAGTTTTCATTTTCAAGACTTTCAAAGTTATTCCTCAGTTTTGATAATTCTGAATCTAAAATCTTACATTTTTTACATTCTAGGTTTTGAATATTTTCAATTTCAGTTTCTAACCTAGAATTTTCATGGACAAGTTCTCTCCTATCAGATTTTAGTTTTTCAATTTTAGATTCAAGAGTATCAATCATTTTAGTAAAATCACAACACATTGAAACAAGTTCTTTATAAGAATAGTTACTTACCTCACTAGATTCCTCTAAGCTTGCTTCTGAATCCGATTTTGACATAAGACACAAGTTAGCCTCCTATGAGCTATTATTTGAAACTTCCTCTCCTTCTTCATCATCCCAAGTTGCTGCAAAGGCCTTCTTTTTCTTTTTCTTTCCTTTGTTGTTTTTGAGAAGTGGACATTTTTGTTTGAAGTGGCCAGGCTTCTTGCAGTTATAGCATGTCAATTCATTATCGGAATCGTCAGAATTCTTTGACTTATTACCACTTATTTTCTTCTTTCGTGACTTGAATCTTGACCATTTTTTAAGATTATTGACAGCCATTGCAAGCTCTTCAATTGGATCTTCTTCTTCTTCATCGCTTTCTTCTTTGCTCTTTAAGGCAATCGTCTTCTTCTTTGGTTCGGAGTTATTGCGTTCTTCCTTTGCTTTTAGCTCAAGCTCATATGTCATCAAGTTTCCAATCAACTCCTCCATGCTTAGTTTGCTCACATCTTTCGATTCTTGGATTGCCGTGACTTTTGCTTCAAAGTTCATTGGTAAAACTCGTAGTATCTTTTGCACAAGCTCTACCTCAGTGAATACCTTCCCAAGCGCTCTAGCATTGTATACCAAGGTTGAAAAACGTCCAAACATATCCTTTATGCTCTCGCCTTTGTCCATCACAAAGTTTTCGTATTCATTGCTGAACAGGGCTAGCCGAGACTCCTTGACTTGAGAAGTTCCTTCGTGTGTCACCTCCAAAGTATGCCATATTTCCTGTGCTGTTGTACAATGAGAAATTCTATTAAATTCATTTTTATCAAGAGCACATATCAAAGCATTCATGGCTTTAGCATTTGTTGTTTTCAATTTCTTATCGTTAGCATCCCACCTATCCTTAGGTTTAGGAATCTCAGTATCACCAACGATTATAGTGGGGGGTTTATAGCCAGTTTCAATAATATCCCAAACTTCATAATCAACAGAACTGAGATAGATACCCATCCTAACTTTCCAATAAGCATAATCGTTCCCGTTAAACATGGGTGGCCTAGCAATAGATTGCCCCTCAGAAAAAGCATTATTTTGTAGACTCATGACTCTAGAGTTAAAAAAAAATATACCGGGCTCTGATACCACTTGTAGGATCTAAATTAACCCTAGAGGGGGGGGTGAATAGGGTTATAGCAAATTTTCTTGATTTAAACACAAAAATAAACTGCAGAAATAAATATACTGAAAAGTAAATCACACACAAGATTTACCCAACTTCGGCAACCCCTGCCTACTGCTGCATTCCCAGATTTCTATTAGAATTAAACAGTATCACGCTTACAAACACTCTAACAGACTTGCAAACCCTGCTACCGCCTATAGAGTTTTGCAAACTCGCAACCCCTGCTTACTGAACTAACTCTAAATAGACAATCAGACACAACCTAAAACCTAGGTGGTGATTTACCTAAACTCTTTGATTCGTAGAATAAAAAAAAAACAATAATTAAGAACAAAATAGCCCTAAACTAATTAACATTATTAATATAAGTTTATTAACAATATTAATTAAGAACAGAAACCCCCTTTTGTTTTTGAACACCGGCCCACTTCCTTATTTCACCCGATCCTCTTTTTATCTTCGTTCGTGAGAAATAATGGCGGCTTCGTTTCAGTTAGGGCTTCGTTCCCTTTTGATCCAGTTAGGGCTTCGGCTCTTCGTTGCAATTAGGGCTTCGGTTCTTCGTTGCAATTAGGGCTCTGGTTTCTTCAATTGATCTGTGATTGGTTGCCCTAGCTTGCTTGCAGTTGCTCGATCGAGTTTTGATGCTTGTGAATTCGGTATGTGCTGTCTCCTTTTGCTTTTCTAATTTGATACTTGAACTCGATCGAATTTAAAATGCCGATGATGATTAGGGTTTTAATAGGATTTGATTTCCTATTTTTGCGTTCGACTGATTGCTGCAAAAATTCTTGTTTTGTCGTTCGATTACGCTTTGATGCAGAGGATTAATCTGACTTTGTCAATTTCGTATTTGTAGTAACTTGATTCACACGGCTTGAATTGATTTCGTGATTTGAGATATTTGACTTTGTCAATTTCGTATATTTTCGACTGTGAATTCACTACTTCTGTATTAGCTTCGATCATCACAATTGCTTTTAAATTTTTCTCTGCTGCACACCACTGCATTTCACTGCATTGTTGAAATTTTGTGTCTTCTGCATTTGTTATTTCTGGAACTCGATTTGCACTTGCTCACTGCTTGATAGTCTTGTGGCTATAACTGGGCATTTTGAGTTTGTTGCATTTGCTGGCTTGCACTGTCCACTGCCCTGATCTTGTTTGTTCCACCATATTGTATTGTTCATCTGTTTCTTTGCTTGTGCATACTGCACTTGATACTGTTGCATTATTCATGTTTTGATTATGACTTCATTATAGTTCCAGTTGATCATTAGGTAGTTGTCACTGTATTGCATTGAGCTCGACATTGTTGTTTACTTCACTTGTGTATTGCCTTCATTCTCCTCTTGAATTTGGAGTCTACCTTGTTGCTGTGTCATTGTTGTAATATTAGCTTGTGACATTCATGTTGCAGTCCATATTCTTCATTTGATATCGAGTTGCACACTGCTGCAATGTTGAAAATGTTTCATTGTATCACTGCATTTTGTAGTGTATTGCTTGCATTCATATTCTTGCTGTTTTTTTGGATATTGTGGCATGTGGTCTTTGCTGTGTTGTGTAGCTGCTATGCAGTTGCTATGCATCACTGTGTATCATGTAGCTTTCATCCTTTCTTTCTCTGGCACACTTGTGTACCTGTTCAGGTTCACCGTTGCTTCAAATTGCTTCATACTGCTACTTGGTTTATTGATGTATTCATGTCAGTTGTCATGTCTCATGCTCGAGTTCTTTGCATACTTCATGACTGTACTGTTCTTTGTTGAGTTGCTATGCAGTTGCAATGAAAATGCCTTGTAGTTGTGTATTTGAGTCAGTGCTTCACCATACTTGTTGTTGCAGTATGCAGTTTCCATATTTGGTCATGTTGCATTATTCATTGCAGTTACTATGCTTTGCTTGGTCTCTGATCTCTGTTGCTCTTTTTCTTTGACACTGTTTTGTTGTGTATACCTATGGATGTAGTCTTACTACTGTGTTGTTGTGGTCTATTGGGCTGCATTTGTGTATATTTGATTATTTTTGCAACCTGGTCTGGTGCACCTTGTTTCATGCTTGAGACTGTGTTTGCAATGTCTGGTCAGTGGTGCTTTGAGTTGAACCTATCTTGGGTTTGACCTTGTTTTTGATTTCTGTGCTTTTGTTTGATTTTTGCACACGAGTTGGCGAGGCAGTGCACACGTATACGAATGTACACGTGTGTACTGCAGCCACTTGTAATTACCTGTCCCTGATAAAAAAATATCGATATGCACAGATATTGCACAGTCAAAAATGATGACGAACAACCCAAATAACTGAGGCAAACAATGTTTTCAAAATCATCGTTTCTTTCAAATTTCAAAAATATTTCTCTTTCAATTTTACTGCGTTTGAAAATATTTTTGCAGATTACTCAGATGCTGGATTCAAACCGGATTATAGTTGAAGACAAAAATATGAGTGTGAGCGATATGTAGTAAGGTCGTGATGTAAATGTGATGTGATTGTAATCAAAAATGTACATGTATAGTGAGAGCATGAAATTGTACTATTTACAATTTGTAATAAATATTTGTTTGAATAAAAAAATTCTGTTTGAATTCAAAATCTGTTTAATTTGTTCTGTTTGAATTCAAATTCGAATTCTGTGTAATTTAATTTTATTCAACAAATATTTATTTAAACTATGAAAAACAAAATAGTACACTACCAAATACATTTATATGAATGTATATATGTTTATTATCATCAAACAAAAAATCATATAGCGCAAAGCGCATATTCAACACTCTCAAAGCAGTCATGTTAGGTAATTGTCGTGAATGTGTCACAAACTCATGGATAGAAACCTGAAAAGTGTTAACTTGTGTCCCATACCACACATTCACACTTAGCGGTTTACTACCCGTTAGTCGATGCCACACTACAAACATCATAAAACTCAGAAAACTATATCCCGCCTAGTCTCATTAGCGAGTGATAAAGAGACACCATACTTGTCTCATCTCATCGACAAGTATTAAATGGCATCGTAACTTGTCTCATCTCATCGACAAGTGAAAACATCATGATGGTTCCTCATAAACCATAAATCTCAAAATATGAAATCATAAACTTAAGACTTGCCTTATATCATTGGCAAGTAAATAAAACATCGTGATGGATCTCATCGACCATACTCCTATATAAGAGATCTCAAACCATAATATTTGCCAAATATTGGTCATCTTAGATAATTCCAATAAATAGAGATTATAAAACTCAAAATACACCATAAAATGGCAAAACATCTCAGAATCAATATTCTCAAATAGCTTCGATCGTACAAGTTCGAAATTAACCGAAACAGTAAACGCACATGTCCCATGCCACGTGTTTTACTAAATAGTTTAATTTTCTTTCTCATACGTTCCAACAGTATAAAATAATTAAAATAAATAAAATTAATTATAAAAGATTTTACTTGAGAAAACGGGGTTATAAATCAAATTTTAGAAATTTATCTAAAAGATTTTGAGAGAAAACACATCATTAAAAAGGATTTTAATAATTTTTAAAAGCCTTCAAAATAAAGAATGATTGTTTAAAACCTCTAAAAATGTATAAAAACATTCATTACTCCAACCATGATGTTAGAAGATTTTCTGGAATTCATTCGAATTTTAAAACTCAAGAAAAAATCAATTTGCAATTTAATCGGCTTAAACCGATTTTCAAATTTAAATCGAATTCAAATTAATTTAGATTCAAGTCTCATCCTAACTTGATTAGTCCATTGCTAGACAAAATGATCAAATATTAGCATTAAATTTCATTAAATTTTTTTTGCAAAAGAATGCATATGAAATTGTCGAAATCAGACAAATATATAAATATTGTGGCTGTCAATGGCAGGCCAGCGGTAAAAACTTCAATTTTACATCACGTAAACAACAAAATCATACAAAATTTGAAACAAAAAAGTTGTAGCATATTTCCTAAGGATTTCATAACATCTTGAATTTCAAGATTCCGATCGGTAACGTGAAAGTTATGATCGTAATACTACCCAAAAAAAAATTTTATGCACACTGGCTATCAACACAGGCTAGCGATGAAAAAGTCAATTTTTTACTATGTAGACTTCAAAATCATTCAAAATTAAAAACATCAAAGTTATGGAATATTTCACAAGGATTCCTCTAAAATTTCTAAATTTCGATTTGAAACAAGAGAGTTATGATGAAATTACTATAAAAAAAAATCAAACTCAGCCTGAACTTATGAATTTACAGGACAGCGACAAACAATTACAATTTTAGCATAGACAACATCAAAAACAGACAAAATGAATAAAATGAAAGTTGTATCTTAGTTTCTAATTTTTCAGAATGACCAAGATCTTCAAAATTGGTTAAGAAACAAAGTAGTTATGGTCAAATTCGTTTCAGCTTCAATGAAAGAGCAAATATTGGTTTTGCTCTCGAGTTTGCAGTAGAAAAATTAGATTTTGACATAGCTAACATCAAAATTATAGAAAACTCAAAACATGAAAATTATAGCACATGAATTAAGCTTTCCGTAACATTCAAAATTATCAAAATCGGTTATGAAATGCAAAAGTTTTGGGAAAATTTGTTTCATCTTAAATCTTAAACAAATTTTTACAGAGATGATTTTCATATAATTTTCCTTTTCTTTTGCCAAGTTCTCACAAGATTATCATTTCAACTAGCAAATTTGTGAGCTTGCACTCACCTGACATTTTAGCAAAGTTTTTAGGTGCAAGCAATGATCTTTGGCAGAGAAATGGAGCTCTAGGCACCTGTATTTGGTGGAAGAAGAACATGCAACATGAAACAAAATAATACAGACAAATTCGTCTCTCAATTCAAGAAGTTTTGGTGAAATAACTTAGTATTGGATGGAGATTACCTTCACTATTCTTGTCTTAATGGATTAACTTTTTGAGTTAGCAGCAAATTAGGTGAAATTTGATCTTAATTTGAGGAAGCCATTGAATTTTTTTTGTTATTTACTGTAAGTGTTGTTTTGAGAAGAACGAACAAAATAGAAACTACGTACAGTAAGTTTTCACAAGCCAGAAGCCTCTAGATCTAAGCTAGTCGATCCTCTTATCTATCCAATTAGGTCCAAATGTGAATATACTTAATGAAAATTGAGTTATGTACATGTTTTTCTCATTATACCACAAAATACACATATTTTCTATTTTTAAGTCAAATAAAATGCATACATTTTATTATATTGAATTAAAATAGTTATTGTAACAAAATAAATTTTATTTTGACAATAAAAAGTTATTATTGTTATTATTTTTATAAATAAAACCATATTTTTGACAATATTTTATAATATACACAACTTAGTGTAAAAACACCATTTTAAAAGCATAATTTGTCCAAAATTTATTCTCTTGTCAAACAAATTGCAATAAATAATTCTAACACTTTTAAACCATCAAAATAATATTTTCAAACAATTTTCATCTTTTTTTTTAATAAAAGATATGTTTTCTTCATAATTCTCCTTTTATATTCAATAAAAGGCTAATATTGGCAATAATTACGAATATTATCACATTAGCTCAAATAAAATACAATACTTAATTATTTTCACTCTAAATATTCAAAATAAAGTTTTTAAAACATTATTTCCATCAATTTGGATTTATTTCAACAATTAAATGTTGAAATACATCACTTGGTAAATTTATTAACTCAAATTTACCTAAATTCCAATATTTTCATTTTATTTAACCCAAATACTTATCTAGTCAATATTTAACCCCATATTCATTCCCAAATAAACAAAATAAAGTTCCAAACTTTATTTTTCACATTTTATCCATGGAATTCATTGTTTATTCCATATAAACAATCTAAAATTTCCAAATCTATTTTAATTTACAATATTAAATTATGACTTCCGTTATAATTTAATATATACAGGTAATCTCCAAACCAGGGTTGTTACAAATACAGTATGAACTGTATGACATATGCAATGTAGCATGAGATGATATGCAAAATGTGTAATATCCTGGAATTTCACACCGAATTTAAATATGATAATCTATATAATAAATTAATTTAAATTGATAAATTTGTTATTTTACTCAACAACAAATAATGAATTGTAAATATAAAATTATTTCAATTAAAAACTAGTTCATATATAAGGAATTAAATGTGTTAAGATTTTATTCATACCAAATTTGATTTTGAATTGGATTTTTAGAATTCAAATTTTGTTTGAATTGATATATTAAAAGATTTAACTATGTTAATTTTTGTTCTAAAATTTTACTTGGAGTACTAAGTTATATTCCCATAATTTTAATTATGTTATAACATTGGTTTTATATTCATTATTAAAAAGGAAAATTGATTTTTCTAAGGACTTAAATATTAACACGAATAAGAGAAGCAATTAAGTAAATATCTAAATTTCATTTTTGTATGGAATAAAATACATGTTAACATCTAGGCTTACTAATAAAACATGTGTTAGGAATTTAACCCTTTATTTGACAAGTGTCATAATATAAATTTTCTTTTCTTTAAGTTTCATAAAACAAATTTCTCATGCATACTCTCTCATTTTACTAAAAAGAAAATTTTACATTCTTCTCTCCAAAAATCTGAACTTCTTCACATCTTCAACAAATTTCTGAAACAAAACTAAGTTTTAGCACCAACTTATTCAAGATTTAAAGCATTTCAAAAGCTAAGCAAACAAATTCAAGTTTGAGGCACATTCAAAGCAACAACATCAAGTGGTAAAAGAATAACCTGCAGTTCACATAATTTGATCCTGCAAATTCGAATCTTCACATCAGAGAAAATAAGGTGAGTAAATCTTTAATTTAAAACTTTCAGTATAAAAGTTATATGTTGAATGATAGTGATGAATGCTTGTATGTTAATGATTTTGTGAAGTATTTGTTTCAGGTTTAAGATATTTGCTGTGCATGTTTTAGAAATAAATTGTACTTCTCTGTAAATACAAGTACAGAGTGAATTTTGTACAAATCTTCAAATTTTAAATTCAGCAAGTTGTTAGTTAGTTGATATTTTCAAACATATATATATGTTAGAATCAACATGATATAAGAATTAAAAATATACATATTGGTGATACTGTAAACTGCAGAAAACAAATATGCAGTAAAACAAAATCCATAGCATGAAAATCTTGTTAATTTTTGATGAATCAAATATATTTGTTGAATCTTTAATGCATGTTGTGAATTTTAAAATTGGAATTAGAATTTTAAACATGCAATTGAATTCGAATTTTTAAGATTTCAGAATTTGGTACTTTTGTCAAATTCTTGTAATTGGATTGATTTTAACTTCTGAAATTTTTATGGAAGCTTGGTTAGATGACGATTATCACTAGAAAAATACAAATCTAATTTATTTTGTAATATAGGATTTGGAATTTAGGTTTGTAGGGTTTTGGAACCGTCTTTTTGGGTTTGGAAATTTTCGATCGTGTAATTCATAGAGAGGACCGAGCTTCGTATGGATTGAGGAGGAGTTGCATGTGGGGTTTGCGTGCGAGTGGCCGGAGTTTGGTGCCGGAATGAAGTACGGTGGTCGTGGTTGTTGGGTTTCCTCGTGGCGTCTGTAGTTTCGAAATTTTGGTTCAAGCATTCGATTTTTTTTTGAGTTCGAGATGATGATTTCTATGTGGAGATTCTGGATCAGGGGACGAAGAGTGGTCTGCGCGTGGGGTTGGCGATGGTGATGGTGGCGCTGTAGGTTCGTGCATGTGCACGAGGCCGTGCATGTGTCAGTGCGTTTGCGTGTGTGCGTGGGTTTCTTCGAAGTCGCGTTCGTGCTTGGACATGTGATCTGCCGTGTTGTGCTCGGGTTGAGGAGGGGTTGCGCTCGAGTGTGCGTAAGGTTGGGTGCTGTTGCTTGTTCGAGTGTGGGTTCAGGTGGAAGAGAAGTGAGGGAAGATGAAGTTGGGTCTGGGTAGCTTGAACTTGGGCCGGGCTTTATGCAATAAGTGAAGACAAGGCTAACTTGTTTAAAATGCAAATTTGGTTTTAAGTTAAATTTAAAACTTTATATTTCACTATCTTATAAAATGTCAAATTATTATTTCAAAAGAAAACCACAATTGATTTGTTAAAGTTTTGAAATAATCTTTCATCTTTAGATCTAACCTTTTAAAAAGTAATTTGTTTTAATAAATTGAATACTTAAATATGTAAGAGTTTAAAGATGAATGAACATTGAATAGTTTTGAAGTTAATTAAATTTTGAAATTTAAGTTACTTAAATTTATTAGTGATGGAATTAATTAATTTTGGTTAATTAATTGTTAAGCTTTAATTAATTAATTAGGAATTAATTAATGGATAATTAAGGATTAAATCAAATAACAATTAATAGATTATTAATTCATAAGTAATTAATATTTGATTAATAAATTGATTAATGATTAATAATTTAGTGATTAAGAAGTTAATTAATTAATGGATTAAGAGTAAATTAATTAAGTAATTAAATATTAATTAATTTATAATTAATAGTAAATTAATTAATGATTAAGTCTTAATTAATTAAATAATTAAGGTTAATTAATGAATAATTAATTATGTAATTAAGAAATTAATTTGTAATTAATTAAGAATTAATTAAGGTAATTAAGAAGTAATTAAGGTTAATTAGTTATAAATTAAGGATTAATTAATAACCAATTAAGGGATGATTAATTTTTAATCAAAGTTTAATTAATAAATAATTTTAGTGATTAATTGATAATTAAATAAGGATTTTTAATTAATTAAGTAGTAATTAATTAATAAGAAGATAATTAAGAAGTGATTAATTAATTAATGTTTGTTTAAGCAAGATTAAGTGATAAATTCTTCAGTAATTAATTTAATTTAAATTAATTAAATTAATTATGATATGAATTAAGTAGTGCTTGCTTGTGGATGATAGTTTGAATTGATATCTGAATATGGTTGATATCTGTTGAATGATAGTTGAGTTATATTCTGTGATGAGATGTTGTATATTAGTGATAGATATTGATTATTATCTGTTGATAATATTATGTGAGGCAATGTTTAAAATCTGAATTGAATTGTTTAAACCTTTAAAACAACTTGGACCTAAAAGACATGCTTTGGATTTCGATGAGACCGGGATCGAGTTTCCATATTTGGATATCCGAAAACCACATCGATTCCAAATAACGTTAGGTCGTGAACCTTATGTGAAGAGTGAAGACTCGAGGTGTAAGGGCTATATGTCAGTATAACTCTGTGGGTGATTCCGTAATGAGTTGACGGAATAGTACTTATAGATTCGAGATGGAGAATCGGAGTGCAAGGGTTATCGTCGTTAACTTTGTGGGTGATTCCAAAACGAGTATAACGAGATAATGCCTTCGGTTTCGTTCGAACCCGGAACGAACTTGTATGGATTGAATGCTTTCAGATCATCGTCAGGTAGACGATGGGCATTCTAAGAGATGAGATCTTTATAAAGGTAATCGTAACCTCAAGCCTCATCAACCGGAAATGGCTAAAACATGGGAGGTGCAGCAAGGCTTCGTGGGTAACCCCTACTTGAGAGTGAGATTTATCCCTGTCTAGAAGTCCCTTATATATTCGGCTGTGTGGGCAGTTGTTGGCCACAACTGCAGGGTTGTCTTGTTCGGAACTATCCAGTAAGGGATGAGTCCGGCCTTGTGTTGCAGGGGAGTTAGGGTGGCTCCTCGGTACGGTGATCTAGGCCCCGTACTATGACGGGTGGTACCGCAGTAGCCCTGCCATTGACGGAAATCAAATTTCCCTACGAGACTATACGGTTTTAATTGTATTACCCACTTCCGTGGCTAGTAGCTGGAATTTAATCATGTAACAATTTCAGCTAATTTCTATTTACTTGAAAACCCTAGACCCTATTATAATATCACTGAATTTCCTATCAAATGTTTTGGTTAGCGTAAGGTAAAAACTTACCCGTGTTTATTTGTGGGAAGTCTTATGTGACACCTTTTGTTTCAAATGATTTTAAAGTTAAGCAACTTTAAATGATTTACTCACACCAGACCCATGTCTGACCCGGAGTATATTTTGTTTTCATAAACTCTTGGGTACTCAAATTTTTATGAGTAGCCAAGTGATTAGGTTTGGATTAGCATATATTTTGGAGGCTGGAGCTGGAGTCCAGACGTACTATCTATCTATATTCCCTATAGTGGCATTTTGGGTGTTATGTTTGGAGTTGTTTGGGTTGTAAGAACTATTATGAATGGCTGATGTAATGGAGTAGTATGATTTTGTAAACTCTGATATGTAAATTATGTAAGGGATATATGTAGTATTATATTTTGTCCGTTCCGCTGTGAGATTCTGATGATTGTTGTTTCTTTTCTCTCTATCTTTCTATTTCTATCTCTTTCTTTTCTTATTGATGATACGTTTTTCTGTGTAATGAAAGACGGGTCGTCACAGTTGGTATCAGAGCAATGGTTGAGAAACACCTAGGCTCTGAAGTAGTATCTATCTTGAGAGTGCGTATTTGTAATTTTCTTATATAACTATATCCCTATCTAAATTGATTGGATTACCTGTTCAGGTAACCAATATGAGTTCAAGAGGCCGAAGGGGAAGAGTTGTTGGGAGTGGATCAACTGGTAACAGAAGAGAGCAGACTGATGATGAGACTGTTAATCCAGTTACGTCTTCAGCTAGTTTTGCTGCTTATGCAAGGATTTTGTTCATCCAGGAGGGAAACCATTTCAAGGATCAGAAACTATAATAGAAGTTCAAGAATGGATTCGCTCCTGTGAGAAGATTTTTAAGAGCATGAGGTTATCTGATGAGCAGAAGAGAATAATGGCTGCGTGGAAATTGTAGAGTGGTGCTGCAGTATGGTGGAATTCAGTGATTGCTAATATCTCGGAGGATGGTATGTCTTGGGAAGAATTTAAGGAGAGGTTTGAGGAAAAGTTTATGCCTGCTGCAGGAAGAACTCGGCTTTATCAAGATTTTCTAAATTTGAAATAAGGGAATATGTCCATAGCTGAATACGAGACAAAGTTCAACAAGTTATCTTACTACGGACCGGGACTTATAGACACACCTCTTAAGAAGAATGAGATGTTTGTCCAGGGGTTGAGGCCTGAGTATCATGAGAGGATGACTGCACATCTGAAAGGGTCTTTTGTGGAGCTTTTTGATATGGCGTTAAGGTATGAAGACTTGATGAAGAAGAGGTCAGTGGCTCCAGTTGCTGCATCAGGAGGGAATTCTTCCAACCAGAATAAGAGGAAATTCAATCCTAACTGGAAGAAGCAAAATAAGAAGAAGTCCGGGAATAATAATGGACCCTGGAAATGCTATAATTGTAATCAAGTGGGACATTTGGCAAATCACTATCCTCAAGAAAGGAAGCAACAACAGCAGCAACAGCAGTATAGTGGTCCAGGGTCAACCTTAGTTCAGAAGTCGCTTTGCTTTAACTGTCACCAACCGGGACACATGATTAGAGACTGTCTGCTCCTTCATAAGGTTCAACAGAACAAAGTATTTGCTTTAAAAGGCGCACCATCGAACTCATCGAAGGGCAAGGGAGTTTTAGAAGGTACTTTACTTTTAAATGGAAAGTATATTAAAGTCTTATTTGATTCTGGTGCTTCTTTAAGTTTTATTTCCCTGGGAACTGTAGAGAATTTCTTACTTACTCCTAGTATCGTAGACAATCCCATTTGTGTATCAAATCCTATAGGAGGGGTAACCAAATTGGATAGGATTTGTAAAGATTTGAGGATCTCCTATCTATCCCATAGTTTTTCCTGTGATCCTTATGTATTGGATTTTCAAGGTTTCGACCTTATATTGGGAATGGATTGGCTTGTCAAATATAAAGCTATCTTAAATTGTGATGAAAGAACTGTTTCGTTGGAAACTGATCTAGGTAGGATTGCCAGAGTAATGTGTGATTACTCTGTAATCCACTTGAGTAGTCTTTTACATGGAGTGGAGACTTCTCAAGAAGAGGTCGTAGATATTGAAGTAGTCCGAGATTTCTCTGACGTATTTGAGGAAGGTAAATGTTTGCCTCCGCATTGGGAAATAGAGTTTCGTATAGATTTGGTTCCTGGTGCAGTACCTGTAATTCAACCTAGTAGGAGAATGGCTCCAAGAGAGAGGGAGGAATTAGTGAAGCAAACTCAAGATTTGTTGGAGAAGGGTTTGATTAGACCAACTTTTTCTTGTTGGGGCTCTGCTGCAGTTTTTGTCACCAAGTCGGATGGGTCGCTAAGGTTCTGTGTAGACTACCGTGAATTGAACAAGGTGACCATTCGGAATAAGTATCCTCTTCCTCGCATTGATGATCTCTTCGACCAGCTTCATGGTGCATCTGTCTTTTCTCAGTTAGATCTAGCATCAGGTTTCCATCAGTTAAGGGTAGTTGAAGACAGTATTCCCTTAACCGCATTTAGGGGACCTAATTGTTTCTATGAGTGGTTGGTTATGCCTTTCGGGTTAACCAACGCTCCTGCATATTTTGTAGATCTGATGAACCGAATCTTTAGAGATGTTCTGAATAAGTTTTTTTCGGTCTTCATCGATGATATTTTGGTTTATTCTAAATCGGAAGAAGAGCACAAGCAGCACTTGGGAATAGTTTTGGAAACTTTGAGAAGGCATGTGCTGAAGGCGAAGTTCTCTAAGTGTCAATTTTGGAAATCAGAAGTGAAATTTTTGGGCCACATTGTTTCTGGTGAGGGAATCTATGTAGATCCAGCTAAAGTTGAGACTATTTTGGAATGGAGGCAGCCTCGGACTCCTACAGAAGTTCGCAGTTTTCTTGGATTGGCCGGTTACTACAGAAAGTTTATTAAGGATTATTCTAAGATCTCTTCTCATATAACGAAGCTGACAAGGAAGGGAGCTAAATTCAAGTGGACACCAGAGTGTGAGGAAGCTTTCCAGAAACTGAAGACAAAGTTGACAAGTGCTCCTGTGTTGGCTATTCCTGATGGTAAGAACAAGTTTGAAGTGTATACTGATGCCTGTATTGTTGGATTGGGAGCTGTTCTTATGCAGAATGGTAGGGTTATTGCGTATGCGAGTCGGCAGTTGAAGCCTCATGAGAGGAACTACGCTACGCATGATCTAGAGCTGTTGGCTATTGTTTTTGCTTTAAAGATATGGAGACACTATCTTTTAGGAGAAAAGTTTGAGTTATTCACGGATCACAAACCGTTGAAATATCTTTTCTCTCAGAAAGATCTTAGTTTAAGACAGCAGAGATGGGTTGAATTCTTGGCGTCATACGATTTGGATATTCTGTATACTCCAGGGAAGGCGAACGTCGTGGCAGACGCTCTTAGCAGAAATGCGGTTCTTTCTCTTTTGGAAGTGATTCCATCTCTTCTGGAAAGGATTTCAAGCAAGAAGGAATTTGATAGTAAGTTAAGAAGAATTATCAGAAGAGTTAGGAAGGGGTAGTGTCCTAGTTTTGAGATTGATGATCAAGAAACGCTAAGGATTAATGGAAGGATCTGTGTTCCAAATTTCGAGGAATTGAAGAGGGAAGTATTGTCTGAAAGTCATCGCTCCAGATTAAGTATCCATCCAGGAATCTCAAAGATGTACAAGGATATGAAGAGAGTTTTCTGGTGGCCGGGCATGAAGAGGGATATAATCAGATTCGTTAATAGTTGTGCTATCTGCCAGCAAGTGAAAGGAGATCAGCAAAAGCAAGCCGGTTTGTTACAACCTTTGGAGGTCCCGACATGGAAATGGGAAATGATTGCGATGGACTTCATCGATGGACTGCCTAGAACTAAGAAAGGGAATGAAGGAATATGGGTAATTGTGGATCGTCTTACCAAGAGCGCCCATTTTATTCCAGTTAAAGCAAACCGAACTGCAGTTTCTTTGGCTGAAATTTTCTTGAAAGAGATTGTGAGATTACATGGTGTTCCAGTCAGCATTATAAGTGATCGAGATCCGATTTTCACTAGCAAATTCTGGGAGGCATTGCAAACAGCCTTGGGAACTAATTTGAGATTGAGTACAGCATATCATCCACAAACTGATGGACAAACAGAAAGGCTTAACCGAATTCTAGAAGATATGCTGAGAGCCCGTGTATTAGATTTTGGAGGATCGTGGGAGGATTATCTACATCTAGTGGAGTTCTCGTATAATAACAGTTACCAAGCAAGTATCAAGATGGCTCCTTATGAAGCATTATATGGAAGACCGTGTAGATCTCCAGCTTGTTGGATTGAGTCGAAGGATCGTATTGTGCTTGGACCAGATTTGATCCGAGAAGCATCTGCTAAAGTTGAGATGATCAAGAAAAGGATGAGGGCTGCTCAGGATCGACAAAAGAAATATGCTGATAAGAGACGAAGGCAATTGGAATTCGAGATTGGTGTTTTGGTCTTTGTCAAAGTTTCCCCTATTAAAGGAGCTGTAAGGTTCGGGAAGACAGGGAAACTCGCTCCGAGATTCATTGGTCCATTCAGAGTTCTCGAGAGAATTGGTGCTGTAGCATACAGGATTGAATTGCCAGTCCGGATGGCTGGAATTCACAATGTTTTCCATGTATCTCATCTACGAAAATTTGTGCATGATCCATCGCTTATTGTGGAGTCAGCTGTGCAGGAGGAATTGGAGGTTGAGCCGGACTTGTCTGTTGTCCGACATCCTGTTCAAATTGTTGATCAAGATGAGAGACAGCTCAGAAGCAAGATTGTGAAGCTTGTTAAAGTCCAGTGGAGTGAGGATCCCAGAGATTGTACTTGGGAGACTTTGGATAGTATTAGGAAGGCTTATCCGGATATGTGTCCGGATAGCTAGTGGTGTTTGTATTGAATGTATGTTTATTTGGATGTTTGTTTGATGGTTTCTTATGTATGGATGTTATGGATGTTTGAAGTGTTGAATAAAATGAAAATTTTTGGATTATCTTTTGTTTAAATTTCGGGGACGAAATTCTTTTAAGGGGGGAGGACTGTAATATCCCGGAATTTCACACCGAATTTAAATATGATAATCTGTATAATAAATTAATTTAAATTGATAAATTTGTTATTTTACTCAACAACAAATAAATGAATTGTAAATATAAAATTATTTCAATTAAAAACTAGTTCATATATAAGGAATTAAATGTGTTAAGATTTTATTCATACCAAATTTGATTTTGAATTGGATTTTTAGAATTCAAATTTTGTTTGAATTGATATATTAAAAGATTTAACTATGTTAATTTTTATTCTAAAATTTTACTTGGAGTACTAAGTTATATTCCCATAATTTTAATTATGTTATAGCATTGGTTTTATATTCATTATTAAAAAGGAAATTGATTTTTCTAAGGACTTAAATATTAACACAAATAAGAGAAGCAATTAAGTAAATATCTAAATTTCATTTTTGTATGGAATAAAACACATGTTAACATCTAGGCTTACTAATAAAACATGTGTTAGGAATTTAACCCTTTATTTGACAAGTGTCATAATATAAATTTTCTTTTCTTTAAATTTCATAAAACAAATTTCTCATGCATACTCTCTCATTTTACTAAAAAGAAAATTTTACATTCTTCTCTCCAAAAATCTGAACTTCTTCACATCTTCAACAAATTTCTAAAACAAAACTAAGTTTTAGCACCAACTTATTCAAGATTTAAAGCATTTCAAAAGCTAAGCAAACAAATTCAAGTTTGAGGCACCTTTAAAGCAACAACATCAAGTGGGAAAAGAATAACCTGCAGTTCACATAATTTGATCCTGCAAATTCGAATCTTCACATCAGAGAAAATAAGGTGAGTAAATCTTTAATTTAAAACTTTAAGTATAAAAGTTGTATGTTGAATGATAGTGATGAATGCTTGTATGTTAATGATTTTGTGAAGTATTTGTTTCAGGTTTAAGATATTTGCTGTGCATGTTTTAGAAATAAATTGTACTTCTCTGTAAATACAAGTACAGAGTGAATTTTGTACAAATCTTCAAATTTTAAATTCAGCAAGTTGTTAGTTAGTTGATATTTTCAAACATATATATATGTTAGAATCAACATGATATAAGAATTAAAAATATACATATTGGTGATACTGTAAACTGCAGAAAACAAATATGCAGTAAAACAAAATCCATAGCATGAAAATCTTGTTAATTTTTGATGAATCAAATATATTTGTTGAATCTTTAATGCATGTTGTGAATTTTAAAATTGGAATTAGAATTTTAAACATGCAATTGAATTCGAATTTTTAAGATTTCAGAATTTGGTACTTTTGTCAAATTCTTGTAATTGGATTGATTTTAACTTCTGAAATTTTAATGGAAGCTTGGTCAGATGATGATTATCACCAGAAAAATACAAATCTAATTTATTTTGTAATATAGGATTTGGAATTTAGGTTTGTAGGGTTTTGGAACTGTCTTTTTGGGTTTGGAAATTTTCGATCGTGTAATTCATAGAGAGGACCGAGCTTCGTATGGATTGAGGAGGAGTTGCATGTGGGGTTTGCGCGCGAGTGGCCGGAGTTTGGTGCCGGAACGAAGTACGGTGGTCGTGGTTGTTGGGTTTCCTCGTGGCGTCTGCAGTTTCGAAATTTTGGTTCAAGCATTCGATTGTTGTTTGAGTTCGAGATGATGATTTCTGGGTGGAGATTCTGGATCAGGGGACGAAGAGTGGTCTGCGCGTGGGGTTGGCAATGGCGATGGCGGCGTTGTGGGTTCGTGCATGTGCACGAGGCCGTGCGTGTGTCAGTGCGTTTGCGTGTGTGTGTGGGTTTCCTCGAAATCGCGTTCGTGCTTGGACGTGTGATCTGCCATGTTGTGCTCGGGTTGAGGAGGGGTTGCGCTCGAGTGTGCGTAAGGTTGGGTGCTGTTGCTTGTTCGAGTGTGGGTTCAGGTGGAAGAGAAGTGAGGGAAGATGAAGTTGGGTCTGGGTAGCTTGAACTTGGGCCGGGCTTTATGCAATAAGTGAAGACAAGGCTAACTTGTTTAAAATGTAAATTTGGTTTTAAGTTAAATTTAAAACTTTATATTTCACTATCTTATAAAATGTCAAATTATTATTTCAAAAGAAAACCAGAATTGATTTGTTAAATTTTTGAAATAATCTTTCATCTTTACATCTAATCTTTTAAAAAGTAATTTGTTTTAATAAATTGAATACTTAAATATGTAAGAGTTTAAAGATGAATGAACATTGAATAGTTTAGAAGTTAATTAAATTTTGAAATTTAAGTTACTTAAATTTATTAGTGATGGAATTAATTAATTAATTTTGGTTAATAATTGTTAAGCTTTAATTAATTAATTAGGAATTAATTAATGGATAATTAAGGATTAAATCAAATAACAATTAATAGATTATTAATTCATAAGTAATTAATATTTGATTAATAAATTGATTAATGATTAATAATTTAGTGATTAAGAAGTTAATTAATTAATGGATTAAGAGTAAATTAATTAAGTAATTAAAAATTAATTAATTTATAATTAATAGTAAATTAATTAATGATTAAGTCTTAATTAATTAAATAATTAAGGTTAATTAATGAATAATTAATTATGTAATTAAGAAATTAATTTGTAATTAATTAAGAATTAATTAAGGTAATTAAGAAGTAATTAAGGTTAATTAGTTATAAATTAAGGATTAATTAATAACCAATTAAGGGATGATTAATTTTTAATCAAAGTTTAATTAATAAATAATTTTAGTAACTAATTGATAATTAAATAAGGATTTTTAATTAATTAAGTAGTAATTAATTAATAAGAAGATAATTAAGAAGTGATTAATTAATTAATGTTTGTTTAAGCAAGATTAAGTGATAAATTCTTCAGTAATTAATTTAATTCAAATTAATTAAATTAATTATGATATGAATTAAGTAGTGCTTGCTTGTGGATGATAGTTTGAATTGATATCTGAATATGGTTGATATCTGTTGAATGATAGTTGAGTTATATTCTGTGATGAGATGTTGTATATTAGTGATAGATATTGATTATTATCTGTTGATAATATTATGTGAGGCAATGTTTAAAATCTGAATTGAATTGTTTAAACCTTTAAAACAACTTGGACCTAAAAGACACGCTTTGGATTTCGATGAGACCGGGATCGAGTTTCCATATTTGGATATCCGAAAACCACATCGATTCCAAATAACGTTAGGTCGTGAACCTTATGTGAAGAGTGAAGACTCGAGGTGTAAGGGCTATACGTCAGTATAACTCTGTGGGTGATTCCGTAATGAGTTGACGGAATAGTACTTATAGATTCGAGATGGAGAATCGGAGTGCAAGGGTTATCGTCGTTAACTTTGAGGGTGATTCCAAAACGAGTATAACGAGATAATGCCTTCGGTTTCGTTCGAACCCGGAACGAACTTGTATGGATTGAATGCTTTCAGATCATCGTCAGGTAGACGATGGGCATTCTAAGAGATGAGATCTTTATAAAGGTAATCGTAACCTCAAGCCTCATCAACCGGAAATGGCTAAAACATGGGAGGTGCAGCAAGGCTTCGTGGGTAGCCCCTACTTGAGAGTGAGATTTACCCCTGTCTAGAAGTCCCTTATATATTCGGCTGTGTGGGCAGTTGTTGGCCACAACTGCGGGGTTGTCTTGTTCGGAACTATCCAGTAAGGGATGAGTCCGGCCTTGTGTTGCAGGGGAGTTAGGGTGGCTCCTCGGTACGGTGATCTAGGCCCCGTACTATGACGGGTGGTACCCCAGTAGCCCTGCCATTGACGGAAATCAAATTTCCCTACGAGACTATATGGATTTAATTGTATTACCTACTTCCGTGGCTAGTAGCTGGAATTTAATCATGTAACAATTTCAGCTAATTTCTATTTACTTGAAAACCCTAGACCCTTTTATAATATCACTGAATTTCCTATCAAATGTTTTGGTTAGCGTAAGGTAAAAACTTACCCGTGTTTATTTGTGGGAAGTCTTACGTGATACCTTTTGTTTCAAATGATTTTAAAGTTAAGCAACTTTAACTGATGTACTCACGACAGACCCATGTCTGACCCGGAGTTTATTTTGTTTTCATAAACTCTTGGGTACTCAAATTTTTATGAGTAGCCAAGTGATTAGGTTTGGATTAGCATATATTTTGGAGGCTGGAGCTGGAGTCCAGACGTACTATCTATCTATATTCCCTATAGTGGCATTTTGGGTGTTATGTTTGGAGTTGTTTGGGTTGTAAGGACTATTATGAATGGCTGATGTAATGGAGTAGTATGATTTTGTGAACTCTGATATGTAAATTATGTAAGGGATATATGTAATATTATATTTTGTTCGTTTCCGCTGTGAGATTCTGATGATTGTTGTTTCTTTTCTTTCTATCTTTCTATTTCTATCTCTTTCTTTTCTTATTGATGATACGTTTTTCTATGGAATGAAAGACGGGTTGTCACAAAATGAAGTGCAACTTGTGATGCAAATGATTATGATATTTTATGCATTGTAATTTATAATGTAATATGCAATGAAATGTGATATGAAATAGGATGCATAATGATATGTAATATGAAACAAAATGATAACGAAGTGAAAATAATAATAATAATATGCAGAATGATATGATGATATATATACTATGGCAAGAGATATCCTGATTATAAGATAAACATGAGTGATAAGTAATATCTAATTGACAAGCATATATATATATAAATATATATATATATGTATATATATCTGTGTGTGTATGTATATGTATATGTATGTATGTATGTGTATGTATATGTATATGTATGTATGTATACATATATCAAACAATTTATTAGAACTCGCTTCAACCAAACAAAGGTAATACACACCAATTACTAAACTTAGGCTAAGGTAACTAATGAATGAGACTAAAAGAGTAGTAATGACAAGAGTTTAAAGGTAAGTAATGGTATTAAAACTATAATATATTCATGAAAGGTAGTAATCAAACTCAATATCAAAATCAAATTGCTAAGAAATATGAATTCAAACTATATATATGACTAAATATGGTATTTATAAAAATTAAAACCCTCCTTATTTAATTTCTTTAAAATAATTTTTTTAAGAATCTAAACTTCTATATTTATAAAATACGTAACTTACTAATTAAAACCTATATATTAAATTATTATTGATTAAAATATTTAGAAACATGTTTAGACACCTCTTAATTAAAAAATATCATAATAAAATATAAAATAACAAAGATTGAAAAACTAAAATAAACATGTGTTATATTAAGGCCTCTTAAATTAAAAAATTTAGTTAATTATTAAAATATATTTAAATATGAAATTAATTAAAAATATTCTAATATAAGTTAGAAAATAACTCTAACAAGAATAGAGAAAAATACTAAATTTACATATCTTTTTTATATAGTTTAATGTTTCAAATAGAAAAGACAGCTTTTATAGAATGCTATAAAAAGTTTTTGCAATAAAATATATACAAAACATTATAAGAAAAAACTGCAGCATTTATCAAATGCTGCAAAAAGTTTCTAAAACACTACAATGTTTCAAAGCACAGAAATGCTATAAAAACGTATTTGCAGCATAACAGAAGCAAAGATGGCATTTTAGAAATGCTATCTAAGGTTCTGGGATTGTTCATATCATGAGTTTGTACTAATTTTATGACTAGATTTTGACATGTAAATAATTGATTTTGACCCAATTTTTTTATAGTGCTCAATATAACTAAAGTACTTAAAAATATAAAAAATGATAAAAATCATGTGTAAAGATACTTGGCATTATGCATGTAAAAACATTTTTATTAAAGAACAAGTGCAACGATATGCGTCATTTTGCATGTATGTCACTATCTATTTGTATGACAAGTGTCATGTGATGTGGCGCTATCTTATTAATTGAAGAAATATATTAATAGATCCTTATTCTAACATTCTAAATTCATTCTTATTAATTTCTTAAAGCATAAAATTGGTATCTTAAAATAAATAGAGTACGAGAAGTAAAAACAACATTAGAAAAGTTGAAATCACGAATGAAGTAATGTAATTCTATTTAGTATAGCTGCAATAAATTAGTAGTAAGATTTTGTTTGAAAGGAAACAGATTTTAAAAGACTTTTAAAAATATTAATCTGATATATCGATATGTATACTATAGTGTGTCGATATATGGACCAAAATATCAAAACTTATAAAAGAGATAAATTTCTATACCTAACTAAATGCATAAGTATATATTCCTAAATGCAACAATAAAGATGAAATAATATTAAAGCATACCACTTTTTGTAGTCCTCCATCTTTCTAACTTTGTTGTTCTTCCGTTGTCGTGAACCACATATTTATATCTTTCTGAATTTGATGATGAGAGCTGCTTTATTGTGACGGGCTTGTTTTTTTTGATCATCACACTATATTCATTTGCTGAATTTGAAGACCGTATGAGAAAGATATAGATGATTTAGTAGATTGACCAACTTGGCGCCAAAACTTTGAATTCGAATTTTGAATGAGTGGACACTTCAACCACTATAAATAGACCCAAGAGTCACCACTTTTCATAAAAGTTTATCTTCTTCTTCTTTCCGTTTTTCTACTTACTATCAAACTTCTAGAAGACATATCTCCTTTGTTTCTTAACGGAATTGGATGAAACCAGCAGCAATTCAAAGAGGAAGGCAAGGACCACAATCTAATAATAGTTTGGTGACAAATTTGGATGGCATTGCAGTGCGATAGGCTAAACAGTAGGAGAAATGAAGGAAATCATGTACGTAGTTTTCAGTTTTGGATAACCAACTTCAAACTGTCATATCTCACTCAATTTTGATCAGAATTGATGATCGACTCATCAAAATAATCATGAGAACAACAACTACAGTTTGGAAAAGGAATCAGACAAAATACTCAAATCTCTGGATGCAATGTGAAGAATACCATTGACAGTTTTGCTTTCATTTTCCTCTTTGTTCACCAAAACTTCACTTGACCATAACTTGGTCACTTCTTAACGGATTAGTACGAAAGTAGTGGCATTGTAAAGAAGATGGAGAGAAGTATAGTATCAAATCAAGTTGTAGATGAGAATAAAAAGTTTTGTATTGATCTGGTACCCATTTCATTGTCGATTTCCATTATATATTCATTTGTTCTTCTTGATCGAATGATTGTCTGGTATCTTTTAACCAACGGTCGTTAGACATAACTCTTCTCCTGCAAAATAATATAACTTTTTAAAGAATCAAGTTACTTTTCAAAATAACTAAATATAGTTTTAAACAACAATATCATGATGACTCTGTGACATATTCATATGAAAATAGTGTTAATAATTTTATCAAAAAAATTTGCTATTTAAAATTTTTCAAAAATTAGATTATGAAAATTTTGAAAACCTTGCTCCGATACCAAATGTAAGAATGCAGATTACGAATCTTAAGGCTAGAATAACACTAGATGAGGGGTGAATAGTGTTTTGTGGATTTCCTAAATATTTTTGAAACTTATGTAATTTAATCACCAACAAATGCAATAGGCAGACACAGATATAATCACATAATCAGACTTAGATGCAAATAATAAATAAAAGTAGTAAAGGAAAGAACACATCAGGATTTTATATTGGTTCGGATTTCCCTACATCCAGTCCCGCACAATTGTGCGGATTTCTTTTCAAAATAATCTCCCAGATTACACCCTCGATTTCAAGGCCATGATGTACACCCTCCTATATTCGATTTCGGGGGCAAACTCTCTTCATTTACCAGGCTACAGGATCACCTAATCGATTTTCGTGGCAACGATCACACCCAATTGATTTCAAGGCTCAACTGCACTTTTTACTCAATAGTTTGATTTACAAATAATCCTATAACTCTGAATAGGACTGGGATCTTATGAAGAAAGTGGCAGAGAATCAAATAAGAGATAATCAAGTTTGAGTCACTTGGTATTTTGACAGAATATAGTTTAGGATTCTTTTGAATAAATATGGAAGATGAAGGGGAGAGAAAATAAATAAAAAAATGGCTAAAATTCGTTAAGAACTTACTGGTATTTGTAGAGATCAACAGCCATATCCATTCGTGAAAGGATACGACGAATAAACACTTCTTTTGAAAATTGATATTCGAAAATAACGGACACTATGTCGACATGGGAGGTAGGGGTATGTCGATATGCACCAAGCAAAAATTGATTTTTTGATTTTCTTATTAAAAAGGTTTCTATAACTTGTCAAAACAATTTCTAAACTTTGTAAATATACTTGGATGTAGTTTAAACATATAAAAGAGTTTAGAAAGTAATTTTTAATATATATAATCTTGATCTACAAAGTGGTTTAAAAATATAAATATATAAATATTTAAAGCTAAGTATTTAAAACAAGAGATAGTTTAAAATCAAGGACAATTTTGAAATGAAAATATTAAAAATGATAAAAATTGTTTTGAGGCTAAAATATTTAAAACCAAAAGAGTTGTCTTTTTGGAAAGAAAGTTTTGAAAACATTTTTAAAAACAAGAGATATATTTTTGAAAAACATTTTTATAAGATTAGTGGATATCAAAATAGGACCACTATATGTTCCACTAGATATTGCCGTGGGTTCCATCCCACTAGGGTTCCATCCCTTTAACAGGCTCGAAGTGGATTCCATTCCACGAATAAATTTCAAATAAAGGTGTCAGTGCTTTCAAGAAGTTTTAACATAATTCTAGACTCAATACTTATCTTGTACTCTTGAAATCTTGAACCCTTGATATCTTGATACTCATGAGTCTTCAATCTTGATATCTTCAATCTTGAATCTTTATACTGTACAGTCTTCGTATACATATATATCTAAACTATAATGTTGGTATTTATATTTCATAACAAGTCGTAAGGATGTTGTCATCAAAACCATCATCTCAAGGACTAACATTTATGAGTAAGACTAATGCAGTTGGAATTAAATAAGCTTCGTTGATAAGATAGTGTCACAAACATCAATTGTTGAAAATAGTGCAATAGATTCGATATTCAACACGTTCAAGTCGATTCGGATTTACTCACAAAAATATTTCTTGATAAGTCCTAATGTTTAATACATATGTATTGAAACAAAAATTCTAAATAACGATTTAGAGTAAGCTGTTTACGCATATTAACCAAAAATGTCTCAAAATCAGTGGGCGCGATATTAAGTTTGTGAGCCTTTGGATATGATCCAAGAAATGATACTAAAATAGTATTTTATAAGAATCAAGATTGAATAAGTATTTTGATAGAAATATCAAATAGTTTGATTTTCAATCAAAGTGCAGAGGAAGATTGTGTTCATAAGAAAAAAACGTTTAAAGGTATGTTGATATTTCTAAACTATAAGCAAACAACACATTGTTGATTTTAACGATGTACTTGTGTTAAAATCAACCTTAGTTGTTTTGATACTCAACATTGGATTAATAAACGATGTCTTTTATAGTAAGTATAAAATATTCGGGATTGTCCCAAATGATATGCAAGGATACCTTATTAAAATGTTTAATACGGAACATGTAAGATTGATTCCTTTGCATTAGTAAAAGGAATTATCATACATGTTATGCTGTCTATGATATCATGATTTGTTTATATATTTGATACATGAATCAAATATCAAATCCAAATTGATATCACTAAATGGTTGTTTGAAGTTTTCTTGTGTATTTATAAAATATTAGATAATTGTTTATAGAAACAAAAACTCCTTATGAAGGAGTGTTCGAACTCAAACTTCATAAGTCATACTGAGTGTAGTATGTCAAAATAAATTCAAGTTAAGAATCTTTAAGTTAGAAATGTCCCAAAAAAACCGTGGCTTATTAAATGAAAAATGGCTACGTACATCGCCTTGAATATTGTCGCAATAAAAAAATGTATATAAAACTATAAGTGCACAAATTTACAAACGAGCCGATTCTAAATGTTGAGAATCTCATAACGTTGTTAAATGATAACAGTGTTGCGATATGGTTCGTAATAGTACTTAGAGCTCATTAGAGGCCGAGAGACATACTTCGAATCATTCCACGTTGTAAAACAGTTTATCACCATCGAAGAAAGTTGAGTGACAGAGTAGATAATTGAAACATAAAAGCATACCCATTCGTAAAGGGACTGACCCAATTGGTTTTGAGAAACTGATTGAAGAAGTTGGAATAAGATTCCATAATTGGCCTCAAGTGTAGGTGGTAGTTGATAGAGTTAGGTGTATGCCCTAGGGGCAATTATGTAATTTGTCGCATATATCCAACTCGTTGAACAATCTTGTTCATAATAAAGGTGATTATTTCTATTATATAATTGATATAACGTGGTTATATTAATTAGTTAATTTAATTAAAAGTATATTTAATAGAAAATCCATAAATGGCATATTTTGTGATAGTAGTTACAAACTATTGTAAGCGTGAGTAATTTATCACAATGAAACAAATATACCATTTTAAATATTCTTAGTCAAAAAGCATCGAGACTAGATGTTGATGTATCCGTTGAGACTAGAGTATGTAACACTCTCCAAATGTTAGGCAGTTCATTACTCATGACTGCTTGAGGCACCTAGGGGTTACGTATTGATAGTTATTGGATAACTATAGAACGACTCACTCAATAGTTTTTTGTTGGTTAATATTACTAAGGTCAAACAAAAAATATCAATGCGACTGATTTACACGGTTCTCTCGACTTGAGAATACCGTGGATCTTCAATATGAAAGCTTCGTTTTGATTATAGTCAAATCATGGCATGACTTTCCATTGAGTGACTATAGGTAGGTCGAGTAGAAGTATTGGAAGTGAAGCACTATTCAAGAGAGGATTCATCTCCTCGGTTATATGGGGTTAGTATCATGGTCAATTCAAGTCAGCTTAAAGTTAAAGTCTTGGCCCAGAGCATTTCGGTTAATAATAATTGTTATTATTGAACTAAAGACTTTATGTTTGGACTATAAAGTTAAATGTGGATGATATTGGAATTTTGACCATTACCAAATTTCATAAATCCAAAGTGATATAGTTTTGGCGAAAAGAATTGGTGTAAATAATTGCCACTATTATGTACCGCTTATAATAAGTAAATTGGATTTTACCGAAAGATGTGTAAGCTAACGGTGAATTCAGCCAAAATGTCACACCACCTACTAAGTGACGTGTGAACGTTAATATTTGAATTGTTCAATATTAATCGCTGACTGAATTTATACCTTTAAGTCGCACAACCGAAATGATGAATGCTCTAAATGAACCACATGATTTAATTAATTTATAATCGTTGTAAATTAATTAATATTTATTTAATTACTAAATTTTTATTTAATTTTTTTGAATGCACTTAGCATTTAGTAAAGTGTGTATATATATGAGTTATAAACGCACATATTGATATATGATAACTTTAGAGTGTTTGAATTTGATTTAAATATGATAGTTACTAAAAGGAGGGTTTAAATAAATTAGTTAGTATTTCTGAAATATTAATTATTGAAATTTTATTTCAATTTATTTGAATAACATTAGCATTTAATGATGTGTGTCCATAAAAGTTATAAACGCGCGCACATTTGAATTGGATTTAAATGGGATTAATGCTAATAAGATTTTAGAAATTTTTGAGGGTCCATGTGACACTGTAACGACCCGAAAATTTCGTTAAATAAATTTGTCATATTTTCCATAATTTTTAATAAAATGAATGTTAGGAATTTGGTGTTGCCATTTGTTCTTATTAAAAGTTAACAATTTAAAATGAGATTTCCAATTCAATAAAATAATGTAAATATTGTGGTTTAAATTTTGAATGGAATATGTGAAAACAAGAGTAATTATGGAATAATATGTTATTTATTTAGAGTATTGAATAAAAAAAATTTAAGCCAATTTTAATTAATGGTAATAATGCGATATAAGCTAATAAATTTGATCTCAATGCGATGACCATTTAATGAAGGTAATGAAACAGGATTTAGAAAAATGTATACTAGGTATGAATCAAATAGAAGGAAACAAACGTATATATCGAATTGATTTATGAATAAATACTTTGGATAGTAATTGAATGTACAGTAATGGTAATTTAAAACTTATTTATAGTAAGACTGCATAAGATTCAGTAAATTAAGTGGTGGTAAGATTTTTCCTAGATATACGTTGAAGATGTGAAAATAAAGGTGAATATTAAAATTAGTTAATGTAAAATAACATTGATTAACCGTAAATGGGAATAAATTTGAAAATAAAAATTTATGTTAATACAAGTGGATCAATTATAAACTTAAATGAAACATTCCAATTTAATAAGAGGTATTCGAATGTTATGTTTTATTTAAAGGTAATAATTGGATTTAATTGGAATTTGTGTATGTTGGATTATATAGGAAATGAGTATACAAAAACTGTGAAAATTGAAAGAGCGTGCAAAAATGTCCTCCGTGTCCAGGCGAATGCTCTCTGCTTCCCCTCCGTGACTTCTTGCCCCTCTACGTTTCACTCGCCCCCCTCATGTCCTCTCCTCCTTCTTTTCTCAACCCTCCACGTCTGCTCTCCCCATCTTCTACTCGTTCTGGTCGCCGCTTTGGAGCCATGGTCCTTGATGACGTCGCCCGTCCAGATCTTCATTCTCCCCGAGATTTTCCTCCCCTACTATCTATCAAACAGCCCCTACTTGGAGCTACTGCACGCCCATGCCTGACTGATGCTACTGATGCTGGTTTCTCTGATGTGAGTACGACTTTGTTAACATCAGGTACGCAACCATTATCTAATGCCGGATCCAAAGTGGCTTCCGTTGGGTCTCCCTGTGGTGTTATTGGTGAGCAAGTTTTGGAATCTATGGCATTAGTGCGTGATTTTGGTGGACTGTTAGGTGATGACTTAGGCAAGGTTGAGTCTGACGTGCTTGTTTGTTGCACGACAAGTGTTTGTAACAATGATAAAGAGGGTTATGGACCTATAACCAGTGCTATTAGTCTAATTGAAGCTACTACGACCCTGCCATCTGTTGTCATTTGTCCTGGGCATCCTTCGTCTTCGATTGCACGCCCCGAATTTGGTATATCTTGTGGCTCTTCAGTCAGTGCCGTTGTTAGCACAGTGCAAAATGTGTTAAAACCTGGTGATAAGATGCATTCTCCCTTTGTTGCCCAATGCCCCAATTCTGTGGCCTCTACTGATGTGTTGGAGTGTCGCCCTGTTGATACTAGCCCATCGGTTCCTAAATCTTGGTCTTCACTTTTTAAATCCATGCCCCGTAATGCGGGTGTTTATGAACCAGTTGAGTTCGAAATCCTTGAGGAAAACAGAGTTATGATACCTCCCCCAGTGTTATTCAAGCCGGTTTGGATTTTTGGTTAGAATACGTTGTTGGCTTCTTTTTGGACCCTAATCATCGACTTCATGATGTGGCTGCTGTTTGTCGTAGGGCCTGGCGACTACATGGTAGTCTTAAAGTCAAGTTGATTGATTCCTTGTACTATATATTGTTCTCCTCCCCTGAGGAACGAAGTCGTATTCTTGAGTCTGAGCCTACATTCTTTGATGGACAGCCTTTTATAATTACCCCCTGGTCACCGATGGTTGCTAGAGCTCGTGAACAGGTTTTTTCTATCCCTGTTTGGGTTTATTTCTCTCAAATTCCTACTGCTCTTCAACCGCTGATTGGTTTGAATTGGATTGCTTGCAATGTTGGTAAATTGAAGTGTTTTGACTCCAATACTGTTGCGCGTGATAAGCTTGTTTACGCAAAGGCACTGATTGAGATTTTGCCCCATAAGCCTCTTCCTACCTCTATTCCTATTCAGCTTGCTGTTGGACATGTGGTGGATGTGCGTGTTCGATATGGTTGGGTCCCTGACATTTGTACCTCCTGTCACTCTTTCGGCCATATTGCCTCTGCCTGCAAGCACTCGGATATTTCTGCTTCTGCTCCTAAGATCGCTTTGCCTAGGCCTCCTCTTAGGAAATGGGTTCCCAAGGTCAAACTGGTTGCTACTCAACCTTCTGACCCTGTTCCTTCCCTCCCCTTAGCGCGGCCTGCTTCCCCAGTTCCTGCTGTTTCCTCTGCTGAGCCGGATCTTGTTGTTTGGGCTGACACTGAACATAGTTGGGTTGATCTCCGTTCAGATATGAGATTCAACCCTGTGGAAGACTCCTATTTTAGATATGTATCTGATGATCTTCTAGACCTTCGCTGCCTCCACTACAAAATTTCTGGTGATTCCTTGGTTCTTGACTTGGATGGTAAGCACGCTCAGACAAATTCTGTTATCCTTGCTGACTCTGCCTGGGATCGATCTTTTATCTACTCTTCTGCCGTTGACAGTTATGATCCTTCTCTTGCTGTTCTTTTTCGCCCCTTTATTGGTCTTCTTGGAGGTGGTTCGCTGGTTTCTACCCGGATTGATGAGAGCGATTGTGATTCTTCCTCTTCGGAGGAGAACTAGTCTAGTAATTTATCTAGTAGCTGTGACGTGTCTGTCATACTCCTGTGCTGTAATTTATTTCTTTCTTTCATAGTAGTTAGGGTGCCTTTACCTTACTTCTGTACTTCAAATTTTATTACGTTCGTAATAAAAGTGGTCGGTCCACTATAAAACCGTCGGCCTTACCAAAAAAAAAACTGTGAATAGTAGAGTAGCAACTGAAAAGGAAGAAATTGAAATAAGGGCAATAAACATTGTATAAACTAATAGTAATAAATACCAACATTGAATTGTAATAAATATAATTAATATTACAAGTGGGTGAACGTAAAGATAAGGGTTAAGAGTGTTGGAATAGGTATACTAGAATAACTATAAAGTGTAAATGTACGTATTTATAGCAACATGAATTATTGAAGGAAAATAATTGGTAAACGGGGTTTGGGCTAAGGAAATGTTATTGATTGTTTTGAAACCTTATTTATTATGGGAAATTAATTTAGAATAAGCAAAACCAATGCAAATATCTAATTTATCAGTAAAGTAATAATAAATAGTAATCAATGCAAATTTAGGTAAAAATAGAATGTGAAATTTGGGGAATAGATGCAAAGTATATATGAGTTGCTAAAAGTAGGCATAATACGTGCAAATTTAATAAATCAATGTCATGTAGAGGTTGGAGTATGGTTAGTAATAAAAGCTTTTAAAGGAAAAACCTTTAATTTATAAATGAAAATCAATGCATTAAATTAGGTGTAACTGAATGCATGTAAATAATTTTGTAAGAATAAGTTATAAACAATTTATTTGTGCATACCCGATTTAATTGAAATAACAGAAAAGACAAGAACTTGATTTGCCTAGATATATATATATATATATATATATATATATATATATATATAAATATATATATATATATTGATAAACTATAACTAAATAGAAAGATTGGTAGTAAATAGGATATAAGAAGACAAAGGCAACTAGTAAATTAATAAATGAATTCATAATAATAAGTAGTAATTAATGCATATATATTTGGCATTAGTGATAATAACAAAACTTTACCTATTTATCTAATTTATTTAATTAAATCTAAATCTATGGCAATATTGTTGTAATGATGGTTGTAAGTGAATTTGAATGTAAAAGGGTAACAATTATTTAGGTTAACCATTTTGACTATGTTAAGTTAAGAATGGCAATCGATTGAAATAAATCTAAATTAATTATTTTGTTTTGGTTAATGTGTTCTAGTTAATAAAGGGGAGTTTATAAGAAATGAAGCATGCACTAATGACATGTGTTATAATTCAAATGTTATTTATACCCATAAAATGTCTATTTACTGAATAGAAATATTTTAAATCAATAAGCGAATTTATTGAGGTTCCAATTTATAATTTATAACATTTAATGTAGGCTCAATTACAAAATTGACTTAAATCGTGCAATTAGCGTAGATTTGTTTTGTAATTGGAGTAGTTAATCCTATAAGATGAAGTTAATACTAATTCTATTTATAATTGGACCATTTGTTGATATAGATTATAGAAAGCAAGATGTATAAATTTAATTAAAGTATCAACATTCATTATTGAAAATTAAAATGGAAGTTGAGGATAATAAGGTGAAACCATGAACAAATGTTAATGCATCCTTATTACTGGTAAAAGATGAGTATATAAAAGTTTGAAAATCAAAAATAGGTTTTTGAAAACTTAATTTATAATTTCTAAATACAAGGAAGTGGAGAAATTAACACTGCAATGGAAAGACTTATCAGCTTTTAATTTACATCTAAATTTGTTTAGATCAATTTGGAAATTAATAAAATTGTGGATATATTTTGAAACGTAAACGAAACGTCTAGATTTACATTTGTATATACGTTAAAATAAAATGTAAATGATAAGGAATTTATTTATTTCCTAAATCCGTAACATGTGTAATTAATATTATTTATCTTTTGGGACCACTTCCGTTTGCACGTTAAAATTCGTGCACACCTATTCTTTTGCGATCTATCTATAAATAGACGGAAAAAAACCCTAGCCTCCATCTTCTATCATTTGTCTGCACGTTCTTTTCTTCAACTCCTCCTCAAATGGATGCAAGCCTAGATCTATTTCTATTCAAATTTAAAATGAAAATTCAAACATCTCAGAAAAATTCCAAAAAAAATATATGTTGTAGATTTCATCCATACGAATCTACGCGCAGTCTCTGTTTTCGAAATCGATACTCGAGTCAGCGGCAAATCGCGGTCAAAATCATGAAATTCGAAACCTAAGTCAATTTGGGCGTTTTGATTTGGAGCGACTATTTGCAAATTGGTTTCTGGGTATTGGAGAGCTCGGCTAGGGAAGTCGTAATGGTGGAGGCGCGTCACCATCTGGTGGCCTGGGGCGGTCTAAAGGCATGGTCAAAGATGGGGAGGGCGTGCGTTGAAATGGGTTCATTCCCTGGACGAGCATACGTGAGTTGAGAAGAAGCTTTATGACGTGGCAAGCTTTAATTAGGTTGTTGTTTAATTTTGTTTTATTTAATTTTTGTTTCAACTCATTAAAATTGAAAAACTTTTTCATACGTTACCCGTTTCGCGCGAAATTTCTTTTGTTAGGATCGTAATTAAATTCCGGATCTGATGATGCTGGTTTGGACAGATTTGGAGACCGTTGGATTTTTTAGTTTAAATTGAATTTAAATTCGATTTAAATTCAAAAGGTGAGTGTTTTAACCCATTCACAACTTCTAAAAGTTTTTATGTTTGTTAAATTTATTTTAGATTTGAGTAGAAATTTATTTATGATTGTTTGGCATGTTTTATTCAGCATATCGGTTAATTCGCATTTATTTAATTTAACTGTCAATTTAATTCATTTATTGCATATTAATTGACAGTTAGAATTTATTTATTTGCATATAAACTACTAGTTAAACAGTTATAAATTTAATTGAATATAAAATGTTTGTTAATAACTGTCAATTATTTCTTGTTATATTGTATATATATTGATGGTTGTTAAACTGATGATGTTTGAAATAATTTTGATTGATGATGGGTGAATGGATGTTTTATTGTATATCATTAAACTACAAGTTATCATGCATTTTTCATTTCATTCGGGATTGTGGTTTGAAATGATATACAACCGCAAATTTTATTTTTAAATTGCGGATTGAAATGATAAATATCCGTATCACTTGACCATAGGATAAAAAATTTTATACAGGCACCGTGGTCTATATATAAATTATTTTAAAGTGACTTCTATGGTTTGGATGCGATACGGTTTATAAATTTTTTTAAATTTTGATATTTTATAAATGTTATTATATATACATATGAAGTTCAAAATTTTGAATTTAAGCTGTGTATAAATCTATTAAATAAAAATGGGAAAATTGAGAAATGGAATTTAATAATTCATATTATATGTTTAAGTTTGGAAAATTTTAAGGTATGATATTTATAACTGGATTTTTCCAAAATAAGTTTAAAATGAATATTCTAGTATAATTTAATTGAAGAAAATATTTAATTGCTAGAAATTGGAGTTTTATTTATGGATTTTTATGTAAATATTCAAGACTAAATAATAGAACATTTAATTGGGTTGAAGGAATAAATTCCAACTTTAGTTTTGAAATATTAATACTCCAAATGGATATATATATATAGAGAGAAATTGAAGTGGTTTTGGAACTTGAAAGTGATATTTAAATTTTGGTTTAGACTTTAAATAAAGAAATATATTTGTAAAGCCATGAAAATTATTTTCTTTACAAAGTAACCTTAAAGTCAAACCATTTATTTTATATACCGTTGAATATCCAAACCATTCAAGTTTTAGAAGTTATGGTTTTAAAATATGTGAATTTCGAAATATTATGCTTTGAAAGTATAAGTCAAATATTTGGTTTCCAGATATTTTAAATTTTAAAGCAGTATGATTTTGGAAAAGAAATATATTTGGATAAAATGATATCATATTGTTTTGGGTTTTAAGATGATATCGTATTCATAGTTTTGAAATGGAATTTTTTTCTGGTTTTAAAGTATAATCTATTTTAAATGACCACGGTGTTATAATAACGATTGGTTGGCAAAGAGACTGGGATCGGATATGGACATACTCTCTGTCGATACCGAAAACCACTTTGACTAACCGTGTACGCGGTGGAGATTCCAGAATGAAGTAGGTTGGCGGCGGCGTTTCCTGTAAGGTAAATACGTGGACCCGACTCCCGTGAGTTGGCATAAGGTGGCTAAAACAGGAGCGATTCTCGGGCCAATGAGGTCATTCCTCTGATCGGACACTCCTCTTCGATATTATACTTTGACTTTGGATTGATTCAGTGGCCACTTTTATTTTTGATTTTGGGGAGGTTTGTTCGAGGTGGGAGGCAGCTGCGCGCTGCGCGTTTCCACCAGCCCGGATAGCAATTAGTATATCTACCCTGGCATTGCCTAGTTGTGCCGTGTCACCTACCATACCGAGCCTTTACTACGAGTTTTGTTTTGTACCATACCTATGGAGTGCCCTCTGACGACGCCCATTACGGGGGAGATTACGGTACTGTATAGACTATGGGAATATATTCCGTGTTAAGGGCTATATGGGTAACCCCTTAACGCTATTAAAAAGTAAGTTTATTTTATAAATAGACATTATTATAATAGCGCAATATACTACATAGTAAATAGTTTAATGGACCCTTAGGAGATGTAAATCCCGAGCATCTCTTGAGTTACTGTACACATATTTATTTCTGTTAATTTTACTCACATAAGATCTTTAATTCTGACTCGAGTGTTTTTGTCTTTTCAAATTCGCTCGGGTCAGTCCGAGCGTTTCAGGATTTGAGGATTTAGCTCTGGAGGACGAAGACAAAGATTTGTATTACTAGTATCTACTATATTATTTCACTACACCATTTAATTCCGCTGCATTGATAGTATTGGTGTGGTAACTCTGATATTCATTGTACAAGTAAAATAAAATATTTTGTAAAACAGTTTCATGAATTGTATATTTGATTATTATATTTTATCCTTCCGCTGTGAGATTCTGTTTTGTTTTATTTCTTCTCTGTTTTTTTCTTATTTACCCCATAACAATCCGCCCTTCCGTATGGTTTGAATCGTCATGTGTGTCGGTTTAAAGGGTGCGAAAAGGCGGGATGTTACATATGGTATCAGAGCTTTGGTTTAGCGATAAACCTTGGCTTTGTGGGGTTTGACTCTTTGTTAATAGGGTAGTAATACCCTATGGGAGTTGCTGAGTGTATATATATGAGAGAGCGTATTTGTTAGTGTTATAAAAAGATTTTAATATTGTGTTAATCTGTTCCGTTTTGTATTTATAAATTCTGGTTGATGCATGGGACGCTGTGTCATCAATAGGGGTTTCTAAATACTTAATAGGACAGACCGACATAATATCTATTTTAATATAGGTGAATGAAATAATTTTGCCTATTATATTTTCTATATATAAAATAAATTTTTAAATGATATTATATATATATTTTTTGTTGCAATAGATTGGGTGTTAGGAATAAAATTTATATATAATAGGTAAATAAAATTGAATTTAAAATCAATGAAATTTGGAAACTTTAGAACTTAAGTCCGGGATTTTGAAATTTGCTTTCAAAGGATTTTGAAGTATAATAATATTGTTATAAATATTTTCCGATATAAATATTTCAGTATAATCCGGAAGAATTGTTTTAAAGAAGAATTTGGAGAAAATAAGTTTTGTACTTTCCTCTCTGTCGTTGGAAAATAATTTCGGTGATGACGGCCGCATCATCGACTTTCATTTTCGAGTTTCGAAGGGGAAAGGCCACCGTGGTAAATTCTACTGCAGATTTATTTTGAAATTATTTAAAATTTTAATTGTTTTAAATATAATTAGAGATATAAAAGTTGTAAGAAATTATTTATCTATTATTTTTAAAATAATTTGAAATTTGACCCGGTATTTAATTCTTAAATTTCCATTAATTAATAGTTTAAATTATTTTAGTGAAATAAAAGGTAAGTAATTAATGAATTTAAACCTCTAATTTAGGTAAGAAAATTTATGCAAAGTTATAAAGGGAAATTTGAAATTTTTAACATATGAGACAAAAAGTAATATTGTTGAACATTAAATTTAATTAAAAGAAGAGATAAAACTTGTATAAGTTCTTTTGCATTTTCTTTAACATATATAACTTACCAAATATGAAAAAGTTGAAATGTTAAATAAGTGATCGGAATAGAATATTATACAAGTAGAAATTTCGGAAATAATGAAGTATTCAATGAATTGCTGTTAAATGAGAATTTAATGTTATAAACTTAAGTTATAATTGAAATTTTACCATAATTAAAGGTAAGTATTATAAATAGGTGATTTTAAACTTAAGTAAATAAAACGAAACTCTTTAATAAATAAGGATTGATGTGTATGGTTATAAAATTTAGTATGATTTAAATGCTACTAGTTGAATAAAATGGAAAGTAGGTAATATAATAAATGACTGTAAACCTTAGGTAATAAATTAATAAAATCCTTTATTTATAAGAATGGAGGTTACAAGGTTAAGAATTTAAGTGTAATTAAAAAAAAGGGTTACTGTAATATAATATAATAGCATGTAAGCATTTAATAAATGATTGAATTTGAGAAGTGCATTAAATGTAATACAAATAAAAGAGACTTACATAACCTAAATAAAATAAAAATAATGGTAAGTAATAAGTAGAAATAAGGAAACAACCATTGAATGAGAAATAAAATTTGAAGTTTGTTAGAAATAAATGTAAATTATATAAAGGAAAATTTATGTGGGTTGAATAAAAGAAAGGAAATCAAACAATTAAACTATGTAATGAATTTATATAAGTTGAATTGATTTGTTGGTTTAAATCGATATTGTTTACTTTATAGTTGGCTGGGTAAGGAAATTTGAAGTTGTTGAATGAATAAATAATCTATTTTTGTCCCATCTAAGACTGTTGAGTAAATGATGCACTGGATAGTTATTTTTCATTCCGTACCATTTCAAGTTTTGAACCCGAACAACTATTTGCTTGTTTGATTGAATGGTTGTTTTGTTTTGTTGTGTATACTGTTTGTCGAAATTGATTGTTGTTAGTAGTTGAAACCATGAAAATATTTCACTTTATATAAATAGTTAACCTTTTTAAATTATATAAGTGAAATGCAGGTATGGAAGCAATTGTTACTACTTTTGTTTCCATAAATTAAGCGTAATTTGCCCAACAAATAGGTACGTTCCCGGTTTACATTTTGTAGCGCTATTTTTATATATTTTCCCGTGTTGGGATATACTATTTTGAATATTCTATATGATACTTTGTTATATTTTGATATTATATTTTCCCAAGCCTCTCCGTACAAAGGAGACTCTGCCAAAATTTTCCGTAAATTTTAGTCTTAGAATTATGTTGAAAATGTTTTCCAAACTTTAATTATTTAAGTATAAAAGGATATAATGATTATAAAACGGGTATATTTTATTTAAGGTAATAAATTTAGTAAATTACTGTTTATAAGTTAAATATTTTGAATAAGATGTATTGTTATTTAATTCTTTCTTCTCCCTTCTTTTCCTTTTTGGGGACGAAAAGTTTTGAGTGGGGGAGAGTGTAACGACCCAAAAATTTCGTTAACTAAATTTGTCATATTTTCCATAATTTTTAATAAAATGAATGTTAGGAATTTGGTGTTGCCATTTGTTCTTATTAAAAGTTAACAATTTAAAATGAGATTTCCAATTCAATAAAATAATGTAAATATTGTGGTTTAAATTTTGAATGGAATATGTGAAAACAAGAGTAATTATGGAATAATATGTTATTTATTTAGAGTATTGAATAAAAAAAAATTAAGCCAATTTTAATTAATGGTAATAATGCGATATAAGCTAATAAATTTGATCTCAATGCGATAACCATTTAATGAAGGTAATGAAACAGGATTTAGAAAAATGTATACTAGGTATAAATCAAATAGAAGGAAACAAACTTATATATCGAATTGATTTATGAATAAATACTTTGGATAGTAATTGAATGTACAGTAATGGTAATTTAAAACCTATTTATAGTAAGACTGCATAAGATTCAGTAAATTAAGTGGTGGAAAGATTTTTCCTAGATATACTTTGAAGATGTGAAATTAAAGGTGAATATTAAAATTGGTTAATGTAAAATAACATTGATTAACCGTAAATGGGAATAAATTTGAAAATAAAAATTTATGTTAATACAAGTGGATCAATTATAAACTTAAATGAAACATTCCAATTTAATAAGAGGTATTCGAATGTTATGTTTTATTTAAAGGTAATTGTGACGCCCCACCTCTATACCCACGCTAGCCAAGAACACTCCGGAGAAGTGCTGTCAACTAGCACGGAGAATAAGGCTGTTGAGGAGCGACCATCCATGTAATAGCTTATCACACGGTGGCTATAAATAATCTTCGGAAACAAACATAGAAATAATCATATCACAAATCAGTCACAGATATCCATATCACAAAGGCGGAAGAAGATATGAATATATAACTAACACATGAAAGTGTACATCAGAGTAGTGGTCAATAAGATCCACGATAATACAAAAGAATAGCAACACGTGCTATACAAAAGAATACAACTATGAGTCTATATCTCAAGTGTATACAGCAAAAACTGCTAATCTAAACAGTTAGCCAAAAGTCAGAGTGATGAATCCCTGGGAAGAAGTCAAGCAGAAGCACCTGTAACATCTCGGTCTGATCCGAGTATTATTTAAGAAAATAATAAACGGATCAGTCTAGCTATAACTATCAGATGACATGATATAACATAAAAGATATGGCATAAACATAAACATCCATAACGACATACCGCTATAAGTATGTAAATAATGATCAACAGAAGATCAATCAATAAGAGATAATCAATATCACAAGAATCTTCTCAAAGATTCGAAGGGGGCATCATACCCTAAACTTGTACTCATAACAAGTCAATGACACAAATTCCAGAAATCAACACGAGAAATCCAGAAATCATAAAAAGGGAAAGAGGCCTATCACATGACGGTCCGAAGACCATGGGGAGCTACCCCACATGTGTGAGTGGAATCACACAGAATGAGGTCAAGACTAACCAAAAAGCAGAAAGGTATGTGTGAATGGAATCACACAAGTGGTGTCTAGTCTAACCTTGCAATGAAAGAGACATCGCGCAATTGCTAGTCTAATTCATAAAGCGATCATCAAGATCAACGAGAAGTGTCAATTACACTAAGCTAGTAAATATAGAAGTTTAGCTTCATGTCCCATAACCACTTGCTTAACTTAAATATTTACGAACAAACTGTAAATCTTCACTAATAAAATTGTCACAAGGGGTTCAATCGAACAAGTCCAAGAATTAACCGACGAAGTGAACGCAAGCGTTTCATACCACTTGTTTTACTAAGTCGTTTAATTAGATTTCTCATCCGAGTGAGGTAAAGGCTTGTATATACTAATAGATTGGAAAACGGTTTAAGAAAATATTTACTACTAGTATTGAAACCTTCATATTTTAAAGTGACAAATCACAGAAGCGATTGTAGAAACAATCAATCACAAAGATCACATTCGAAGATGTGATAAAAATCCAAGGAAATCAGCTCAGGAAGTTCGGTTGAATGTTCTTCAGATAAGATCGCCTACGCAGAGTTATACGGGGTTCGACCTGCCCGGTCAGGTCGCGGGGGTCCAGGGGGCAGCGCCCCCGGCGGGGTGCGGGGCAGCGCCCCGTCACGGTACGACCTAAGTGAAGACAAGCGGCTTACGACCTAAAGCAAAATGAGGTCTAACGACCTAAAGAGTTCGCGGCCTAAGGGATACGACCTAAGTGGCGCGACCTAGTGGATGACAGGTCATACGACCTAAGGGTAAGGTCGGAGGCGACCTACGACTTAGTGGGGTCGAACGACTTAAGGACAGCCGACTTAACAAACAGGTCATACGACCTAAGGGTAAGGTCGGAGGCGACCTACGACTTAGTGGGGTCGAACGACTTAAGGACAGCCGACTTAACAAACAGGTCATACGACTTAACAATTCGCGACTTAGAGAGGCTTAGGTCGGATACGACTTACGAGATAACACACGAACGATTTACTGGAGCTTAGGTCGGAGACGACTTACGAGATAACACACGAACGACTTAACTCTTAACTCGCAGCCGACTTAGCACTCTAACTCGTGAACGACTCAACACAGGCGAACAGAAATACAAAGGCGGTGACTTTTCAACGCGCGCGACTTACGACTTAGGCTTAACTCGTGGACGACTTAGCGATGGCCAGAAACGACTTAAGGCCAGAACGACCTAACTCCGAGGCAGTGCGACCTAACTGCAGTTTTTTGTCAAAAACGCTAAAAATTGGAGTTTTTCGCCAATCCAATCCAAACCAAATGCAAATGCACATGCTAAAGTGATGGGGAATCATTCCCAACAGTCCAATATAGTTATAGGCTAGAATTGTGAGATAAAAATCTCACCTTTGCACTAAAATTTATGAAGATGAAGCTTGAAAGCAAGGAGAAGCAATCCAAAGCTTGAATCCAATATCTTCTACTTGAATTTGGAGTTGAATGATGGAGTTGCAATTGAATTTGAGCTTGGAGTTTTAATTTCCCATTCTCTTCACCATTAATGCTAAAGCTTGAGTTAGTTAGGAAATTTATGAAGAGTGAGGAGAAGAGGGTTGGAACTTGGGCTTAATAGGCTAAACTAACCCAAAGTCCAAAGCGGGAAAAGTTAGTGAAATTTCACTAACTCCAAACCTATCGATGTTTATACTTAAAAAGTTGTAAACGACATTTCGAACTCAATGGAAGTGGTCTCGAGTCCTAATTTGACCGTTTGCAAAAAGTAGTTTTTCGGACCAAAATCCGATTAACGATTTAATATTTAAATAAAAATATTTAAATGTAAACTCGATAAATATGCGGGTTGTTACAGTAATAATTGGATTTAATTGGAATTTGTGTATGTTGGATTATATAGGAAAGGAGTATACAAAAACTGTGAATAGTAGAGTAGCAACTGAAAAGGAAGAAATTGAAATAAGGGCAATACACATTGTATAAATTAATAGTAATAAATGCCAACATTGAATTGTAATAAATATAATTAATATTACAAGTGGGTGAACGTAAAGATAAGGGTTAAGAGTGTTGGAATAGGTATACTAGAATAACTATAAAGTGTAAATGTACGTATTTATAGCAACATGAATTATTAAAGGAAAATAATTGGTAAACGGGGTTTGGGCTAAGGAAATGTTATTGATTGTTTTGAAACCTTATTTATTATGGGAAATTAATTTAGCATAAGCAAAACCAATGCAAATATCTAATTTATCAGTAAAGTAATAATAAATAGTAATCAATGCAAATTTAGGTAACAATAGAATGTGAAATTTGGGGAATAGATGCAAAGTATATATGAGTTGCTAAAAGTAGGCATAATAAGTGCAAATTTAATAAATCAATGTCCTGTAGAGGTTGGAGTATGGTTAGTAATAAAAGCTTTTAAAGGAAAAACCTTTAATTTATAAATGAAAATCAATGCATTAAATTAGGTGTAACTGAATGCATGTAAATAATTTTGTAAGAATAAGTTATAAACAATTTATTTGTGCATACCCGATTTAATTGAAACAACAGAAAAGACAAGAACTTGATTTGCCCAGATATGTATATATATATATATATATATATATATATTGATAAACTATAACTAAATAGAAAGATTGGTAGTAAATAGGATATAAGAAGACAAAGGCAACTAGTAAATTAATAAATGAATTCATTATAATAAGTAGTAATTAATGCATATATATTTGGCATTAGTGATAATTACAAAACTTTACCCATTTATCTAATTTATTTAATTAAATCTAAATCTATGGCAACATTGTTGTAATGATGGTTGTAAGTGAATTTGAATGTAAAAGGGTAACAATTATTTAGGTTAACCATTTTGACTATGTTAAGTTAAGAATGGCAATCGATTGAAATAAATCTAAATTAATTATTTTGTTTTGGTTAATGTGTTCTAGTTAATAAAGGGGAGTTTATAAGAAATGAAGCATGCACTAATGACATGTGTTATAATTCAAATGTTATTTATACCCATAAAATGTCTATTTACTGAATAGAAATATTTTAAATCAATAAGCGAATTTATTGAGGTTCCAATTTATAATTTATAACATTTAATGTAGACTCAATTACAAAATTGACTTAAATCGTGCAGTTAGCGTAGATTTGTTTTGTAATTGGAGTAGTTAATCCTATAAGATGAAGTTAATGCTAATTCTATTTATAATTGGACCATTTGTTGATATAGATTATAGAAAGCAAGATGTATAAATTTAATTAAAGTATCAACATTCATTATTGAAAATTAAAATGGAAGTTGAGGATAATAAGGTGAAACCATGAACAAATGTTAATGCATCCTTACTACTGGTAAAAGATGAGTATATAAAAGTTTGAAAATCAAAATAGGTTTTTGAAAACTTAATTTATAATTTCTAAATATAAGAAAGTGGAGAAATTAACACTGCAATGGATAGACTTATCAGCTTTTAATTTACATCTAAATTTGTTTAGATCAATTTGGAAATTAATAAAATTGTGGATATATTTTGAAACGTAAACGAAACGTCTAGATTTACATTTGTATATACGTTAAAATAAAATGTAAATGATAAGGAATTTATTTATTTCCTAAATCCGTAACATGTGTAATTAATATTATTTATCTTTTGGGACCACTTCCGTTTGCACGTTAAAATTCGTGCACACCTATTCTTTTGCGATCTATCTATAAATAGACGGAAAAAAAACCTTAGCCTCCATCTTCTATCATTTGTCTGTACGTTCTTTTCTTCAACTCCTTCTCCTCCTCAAATGGATGCAAGCCTAGATCTATTTCTATTCAAATTTCAAATGAAAATTCAAACATCTCAGAAAAATTCCAAAAAAAATATATGTTGTAGATTTCATCCATACAAATCTACGCGCAGTCTCTGTTTTCGAAATCGATACTCGAGTCAGCGGCAAATCGCGGTCAAAATCAGGAAATTCGAAACCTAAGTCAATTTGGGCGTTTTGATTTGGAGCGACTATTTGCAAATTGGTTTCTGGGTATTGGAGAGCTCGGCTAGGGAAGTCGTAATGGTGGAGGCGCGTCACCATCTGGTGGCCTAGGGCGGTCTAAAGGCACGGTCAAAGATGGGGAGGGCGTGCGTTGAAATGGGTTCAGTCCCTGGACGAGCATACATGAGTTGAGAAGAAGCTTTATGACGTGGCAAGCTTTAATTAGGTTGTTGTTTAATTTTGTTTTATTTAATTTTTGTTTCAACCCATTAAAATTGAACAACTATTTCATACGTTACCTGTTTCTCGTGAAATTTCTTTTGTTAGGATCGTAATTAAATTCCGGATCTGATGATGCTGGTTTGGACAGATTTGGAGACCGTTGGATTTTTGAGTTTAAGTTGAATTTAAATTCGATTTAAATTCAAAAGGTGAGTGTTTTAACCTACTCACAACTTCTAAAAGTTTTTATGTTTGTTAAATTTATTTTAGATATGAGTAGAAATTTATTTATGATTGTTTGGCATGTTTTATTCAGCATATCGGTTAATTCGCATTTATTTAATTTAACTGTCAATTTAATTCATTTATTGCATATTAATTGACAGTTAGAATTTATTTATTTGCATATAAACTACTAGTTAAACAGTTATAAATTTAATTGAATATAAAATGTTAGTTAATAACTGTCAATTATTTCTTGTTATATTGTATATATATTGATGGTTGTTAAACTGATTATGTTTGAAATAATTTTGATTGATGATGGGTGAATGGATGTTTTATTGTATATCATTAAACTACAAGTTATCATGCATTTTTCATTTCATTCGGGATTGTGGTTTGAAATGATATACAACCGCAAATTTTATTTTTAAATTGCGGATTGAAATGATAAATATCCGTATCACTTGACCATAGGATAGAAAATTTTATACAGGCACCGTGGTCTATATATAAATTATTTTAAAGTGATTTCTATGGTTTGGATGGGATACGGTTTATAAATTTTTTTAAATTTTGATATTTTATAAATGTTATTCTTCTATATATATACATATGAAGTTAAAAATTTTGAATTTAAGCTGTGTATAAATCTATTAAATAAAAATGGGAAAATTGAGAAATGGAATTTGATAATTCATATTATTTGTTTAAGTTTGGAAAATTTTAAGGTATGATATTTATAACTGGATTTTTCCAAGATAAATTTAAAATGAATATTCTAGTGTAATTTAATTGAAGAAAATATCTAATTGCTAGAAATTGAAGTTTTATTTATGGATTTTTATGTAAATATTCAAGACTAAATAATATAACATTTAATTTGGTTGAAGGAATAAATTCCAACTTTAGTTCTGAAATATTAATACTCCAAATGGATATATATATATATATATATATATAGAGAAATTGAAGTGGTTTTGGAACTTGAAAGTGATATTTAAATTTTGGTTTAGACTTTAAATAAAGAAATATATTTGTAAAGCCATGGAAATTATTTTCTTTACAAAGTAACCTTAAAGTCAAACCATTTATTTTATATACCGTTGAATATCCAAACCATTCAAGTTTTAGAAGTTATGGTTTTAAAATATATGAATTTCGAAATATTATGCTTTGAAAGTATAAGTCAAATATTTGGTTTTCAGATATTTTAAAGCAGTATGATTTTGGAAAAGAAATATATTTGGATAAAATGATATCATATTGTTTTGGGTTTTAAGATGATATCGTATTCATAGTTTTGAAATGGAATTTTTATTCTGGTTTTAAAGTATAAACTATTTTAAATGACCGCGGTGTTGTAATAACGATTGGTTGGCAAAGAGACCGGGATCGGATATGGACATACTCTCTGTCGATACCGAAAACCACTTTGACTAACCGTGTACGCGGTGGAGATTCCAGAATGAAGTAGGTTGGCGGCGGCGTTTCCTGTAAGGTAAATACGTGGACCCGACTCCCGTGAGTTGGCATAAGGTGGCTAAAACAGGAGCGATTCTCGGGCCAATGAGGTCATTCCTCTGATCGGACACTCCTCTTCGATATTATACTTTGACTTTGGATTGATTCAGTGGCCACTTTTATTTTTGATTTTGGGGGAGTTTGTTCGAGGTGGGCGGCACCTGCATGCTGCGCGTTTCCACCAGCCCGGATAGCAATTGGTATATATACCCTGGCATTGCCTAGTTGTGCCGTGTCACCTACCATACCGAGCCTTTACTACGAGTTTTGTTTTGTACCATACCTATGGAGTGCCCTCTGACGACGCCCATTACGGGGGAGATTACGGTACTGTATAGACTATGGGAATATATTCCGTGTTAAGGGCTATATGGGTAACCCCTTAACGCTATTAAAAAGTAAGTTTATTTTATAAATAGACATTATTATAATAGCGCAATATACTACATAGTAAATAGTTTAACGGACCCTTAGGAGATGTAAATCCCGAGCATCTCTTGAGTTACTGTACTCATATTTATTTCTGTTAATTTTACTCACATAAGATCTTTTAGTTCTGACTCGAGTGTTTTTGTCTTTTCAAATTCGTTCGGGTCAGTCCGAGCGTTTCAGGATTTGAGGATTTAGCTCTGGAGGACGAAGACAAAGATTTGTATTACTAGTATCTACTATATTATTTCACTACACCATTTAATTCCGCTGCGTTGATAGTATTGGTATGGGTAACTCTGATATTCATTGTACAAGTAAAATAAAATATTTTGTAAAACAATTTCATGAACTGTATATTTGATTATTATATTTTATCCTTCCGCTGTGACATTCTGTTTTGTTTTATTTCTTCTCTGTTTTTTTCTTATTTACCCCATAACAATCCGCCCTTCCGTATGGTTTGAATCGTCATGTGTGTCGGTTTAAAGGGTGCGAAAAGGCGGGATGTTACAGACACCATCTATGGCTAGCCAATCATGTAGAAGAGAAAGAGGATATGATTAACATTTATAAAGAAATTAATAGGGGAAAGTTTTAAGGAAGGATAGGAAAGGTTTCTATCATTCCTTTAAAACACATCTCTGTTTATTTTCTTATAAGATTGATTTTTATTTCCTGTCATAATCATCCATCTTGCTAATCTATCAGAGAATTTCAAATTTCATGGCTTCCTAACCTCTAAATTTTCAAAATAAAATATCAAACAAAATTAATAACAAAAGGTGGTTCTAATCTCTTAATTCTTGCAATATTCGGAGATTGGTTTATGGAATCTAAGAGCCTTTGATTCATCGTTCGAGGTACATTCTCTTGGCAACATTTCAAGGTGATAATTCTAATTTCGTATATTCATTATTCAACTAGTTTATGTAATTTAGATCCATCTCTTTTTCATCTCATTTGTGTATTTGTTTATTTGGTGAAATGGATTAGACCCCTTTTGTTCCATCTTAATTAATTACATATGTTCACTATGTTATTTTAATTTGAATATGTTTTATGATATATTTTGATTATTTTCTAATTCTTGTTGTCATTATTAGATCTTCATTATATGATCTCGTATTTAATTATTTTTCATATTGCTTAATTGTTTACATCTGAAAACTTTGCAACATATACAAATGTGCCTGATTTGTACTCCTTTTTTTGTTGTTGTTTCAAGTTTGTTATTTAAAAAAACACCTTTTGATTAAAATCTATGTCTTTATTAATGAAATATTTCTGTTATTGATTTAAATAGACATACTTCTTTTTAAAGTTGCAAAAAAAGTTCTCTTTATAAACATAACAGGATTTATTGCAAAATATCATAAACCCTTGTATTTCCTTTTAATATTAAAGTTAGGATTTAGTTGTTACTTTATATTGGAACATATACTAAATTATAAATTTTAACATAAAGATATATTAAGTTTAAAACATTATTTATAATGATTTTTTTATGTGTATATACACACACACAAATTTATGTGTGTGTATATATACACATACATATATATATAATTTGAATTGAATTTATATGGAGGACTTTTATGTAAAATCATAATTTATTAATCTTAAAAACTTTTAGTTTTGAAACTTGGTTCAAAATTGCTGAACTTTTGGAGTTATAAAAATGACTCTTAATTTTATCTCATTATATGTATATGTATATTGTATATAAATGTAAGTATATGTATGTTTATGTATTTTAAATAATACTATGGACCATAAAGACATTTATGTAGGTAATATCATTTCTATACATTATTAGATTTATTGCACTTACATCACAGTAAAGTATATTTGGATAATGGTTATGTTTTATGCCATGAATAAATTGCCAGTTAATATCATTTAATGACCTACTCAATTTAATTAGAGAGAGAAAATGGAAGGTTCTCTCTTCACATAATGTATTATTATACTCTCAATTAATTACCTGTTTTAGGGATAGAAACGAATGGTTTCCTTTCCTAAGTTAACTCTTATAAATAATTGTTGAGTGTATTTGATGCACTATACATTTAAATTAAATTAATTTTAAACTTCCTTTTAACCAACTTTAAATAAATAAGACTTTATTTAAGTTTTATTAGATTGGATCTAATATACGTTTAGACTTCAAAGGCTCTTTAATGATCCAAAATGGAATTTTTTTTTAAATCCACTCATTTCTTCCACTGCGGGCTAGCCCAGTTCCTTCACTTTAGTCGACAAAGCCACAAGAAGGATACATATGTGTCTATGGACCAAGTGAAGCAAGTTTTCTATGTGGAAGGTCCGGTTGATGCTAGCTGGTCTGTTGTGTTGACCTCCACGACTCGAGATTATCATGAGGTGTACTATGACAATAATCTAGGAGACATGAACTAAGAACATCCCTCATTCTACATTGAAATATTTGTGATGCCAGTGATGATGTTGAGCCTAATGTTCGTGATTAAAGACATAACGTTGAAGGGATTTAGGTGAACAAGTGATATAGATAGAATGTTGATATTCAGGTGAACTAGTGACCTTGGAGCATCCCCTAATTTTTTTGACTTATTTTATAAATTGACATGTGTGTTTATTTGATTACATAAAATGTTCTGCTACTGTATTTGTTTTGATTTTGTTGTGTTTTAGGTATTCTGAAACGTCCAACTAGACAAACATGGCAAAGCAACCATTACTACTACTGAATCTATAAAAAGGAAGTTTGGAGGTGCGCGAAGTGTTTAAGCTATGTACAAAGTGGTGGTAAAGAAGGCTCTAAGCAAGAAGTTCAATATTATGTACAACCAACATGGAATTCCTAATGGGTCGACTAGGCACACATCACAGTCCTACATAGGCATGCTGGCTAGGAATATGGTTCCCATTGACATTCCGAGCTGACTAAAAGTTCATCCTAAATTAAAAGGGAAGATATGGCTCGATATTCAGGTAATTTTAGTTTTTATAAATTTGTGGTGAATTGGAGTTTTTAAAATGTAGTGTGGATATTCAAGATGTGTGCTTGCATATCTCTCATGATACATTCAAAGTTTCTCCAAAAGTGAGGCCCTAGTGCTAAAGTCTGCCGATGTCAAGTGGAGACAATTCAAGGCTTCATTTACCACTAAGTATGTGCTTCCATTTATTGGATATAAGAAGAAACTGAGTAAGCCTCTGATGCAGTATGCGTTTGTTGGTAGGGAGTCATGGAAAAGATTTTTTGCCGAGAGGTCCACTGCTAATTGGCTGATATAGTTGCTGCTGTGATTAATTATTTTATTTTTGTTTATAAACTTGATATCAATTTATATAGTCAGCGGATATATGAAATTTAGTTTTTGGTTATAATTTTGGCCGCAGTCAGTTCATAAAACACAAAGTGAGAGAGTGAATAAGCGAAAATATCCACACCGCTTGTCAAGGAAGGACTACACTGGTTTACAGGAAGAAGAAGTAAGAACCTATCCTTATTGCAATTTTCATTTTGTCATTCCTTTTTAAATGGTTCTGCATTTTAAGAACCTGTCCTTTTCTGCACCGATTGGACTTTATGTAGATAAAATCAAGGAAGCTGCCTGAAGGAGAAGAGCTTGACCGGTCGGTTTATTGGAAGAAGTCCCGTATTCCAAAGAAAGGGAAGATAGATGCGGAGCTGACCAAGTTAAACGATAAAATTATAAGCCTCTATGTGATATTTTTTTTATTATTTAATTTTCAAAATATCACTTAAAGATGGTTTTTTGTTGATTATTACTGTTCATGATGGGATGCAAAAGAAGCGTAAGGGTGAATTCAAACCGTTTGGAAGTGAAGATGTGTTGACTACCGTATTGGAAACTCCTGAGCATTCAGGTAGGGTTCGAGGATTTGGAGGCTTCATCTGCCCGACATCGTTCTTCAATCTGCCAAAATAGAAAAGGATTCAAATTACTAAGTCTGATTTGTTGGCCCGTGATAGACAGAGTGTGAGGAGATGGAGAAACAAAGAAGGATCCGATGTTGGAGATGGCTGAGCTGAAGGCGATGTTCAATACGAAGCTGGCTGCCGCATCCAATGTTCTCGGTGTTGTTTCACCAATATTGTTCGACAAAGAAAGTTTCCAACTAGAAAACGATCAACTTGACGCCTGCAAGCTAATACCAGCAGTTGTGAAATGATTGGTGCTGGATAACGAATGTGACATTGTTGACAATCTTCCTCCACCTCCTAAAAAAGGGTAAAACAAACAGTACGTATGGCTCATTAAATAGCAAGTTTCAATACAATACATGAGAGCCAGCTGCTTCTTCAACCTTCCCCATTTCACCAACTACCGGCACCGGAAGCTAGGCATCTGGTTTGAGTTGCTATCCATCGACACATGAAGATATCCAGGATGCAGAGGTGCTCATTGTAACCCAAACACCTTCATTTCCCTTCCTCGATCGAGGTATGCCATTAATGAAATCCATTGATATTTGATCCCACTTCCAAGCTGAAATCTCCAAAGGTTGAGATAACCTTACAATCTTCTATTGGTCGCTCTTGATTTGTTGACAATTGGTGCATCTGCTAACATAAATGGATATGTCCCTTTTTATGTTTTTCCATCAAAATGCGCGCTTCATGTCTTTATACATTTTGTGAATTCCCAGATGAATGTTAAGTTTGGATTTGTGGCATTCAGTCAATACCTCTTGCCTAAGATTTCCAACATCTGAAACACAAACTTATCTATTCAACTGTAATACTCACTAGTTATCTACTTCAAAACTTGAATCTCTTTCTTCTTCGGCTGCCTTAACAACCTTCATAAGCTGTATATCTTCTCCCTGCTTGCTGGCTATTCATTCCATAAGATTTGGAGTCATTACTAAATAAGCAATGACAACATACTTCCTTCTTAGTGCATTGGCTACTACGTTGGCTTTCCTGGATGTATATAGAATATCAAGATTATATGATGCAAGAAATTCTAACCAACGTTGCTGCCTCATGTTTAAATCTTTCCGAGTGAAAAGATATTTTAATGATTTTTGATCTCTGAAGAGATCAAACTTTTCACACAGTAAGTAGTGCCTCCATATTTTTAATGCAAACACAACAACTAGTAGTTCAAAATTGTATGTTGCATAATTCCGCTTGTGAGGCTTTATCTTTCTATTTGCATAAGCGATCACCTTACCTTCCTACATTAGAACTGCACCAACTCATTCCCCACAAGCATCCGTATAAGTAGTTAACCGACTATTTCCATTTATAATTGCTAGGACTGGAGCGGTAGTTAACCTCTTTATAAGTACTTGGAATGCTTCTTTACACTTAGAAGTCCAGATAAATTTAGCATCCTTCATTGTCTACTTCATTAGGTGATAAGAAATCTTTGAGAAGTCTGAATCTTCTATAATATCCTGCCAAACCTAAGAAGCTATAAATCTTTTAAGGAGTTTATGGCTGCTTCCAATTTTTAATAGCTGCAACCTTTATAGGAGGATCTACCGAAATCTTATCCCTTGACACTATATGCCTAAGGAATCTTACCTCATTTTCCAATAAGTGGCATTTTGAGAATTTGGCTTTAAGCACATTATTTTCAATATCTCTCATACAAGATGCCTTTCATGTTCTTCTTCTGTCTTAGAATAGATAAGGATCATCGATAAAGACTAATACGAAATTGAGACATCTCTAAGTATTCTATTTATAAGGTCTCCAAAATAAACTGGTGTATTAGTCAACCCAAATGGCATAACCGACCACTCAAAGAAAGTATTAGGACCTTTAAATGCAGTTAAATGGATGCAATCTTTTTCGATTCTTAGTTGACGGAATCCGTGGCTTGATCCATTTTCGAGAATACCTTAGCACCATGTAACTGATCAAACAAGTCATCTATTCAGTGTAGAGGATATTTGTTCTTAATTGTTTGTTTATTCATGTTTCGATAGTCTACACAAAGCCTCGAAGACCCATCCAACTTGGCAACAAAAACTACCACTGATCCCCAACTTGAACGGCTACGTCTTATCAGTCCTTTCCTTAATAGCTCCTGGATTTGGATATTCAGCTCATCCCTCTCCTTCGGAACCATCCTTTGATCATATTGTTTAACCGGCCTTGCATCAGGAATCAAGTTGATATGAAACTCAATTTTGCGATGTGAGGGTAAACTCTTCACTTCTTCAAAAACTTATGGAAACTCTCTCACAATAGGTATTGTTTCTAGTCCTTTTCGGGGTGATTCTAATGCATGAAGAAAACTATCCCTCCTTAGACTAGGATATTCACAAGATATTTCTATAAACTTCCCAAAGCTGGTTCGTAAAGATATCTCCTTCTACCACAATCAAGAACATATTTATACTTAGTCAACCAATCCATACCGAGTAAAATTTCAAATCCAATAAAATCTAAGACAAATAGATTGCAAGGAAATTTATGGAAAGAATGAGAAATTTGCACATTTTCACAATTCATACAAAGGTTAGTGGTACCACCTATATAATTGTTAAGCAGACATGGGTATCAACTAATTTAGGGATAAGTTTTAATTCATCTATTGATTCTTTAGCAACAAAACTGTAAGAAGCTCATGTATCAAATAATACTCTAACTAAACATCTTTGATAAAAATATTACCTTCCAAAACTCAATTTCCCTTCACATCTTGTGAGGTTGAAGGTTCATCCTTTAAAGCGAAGTCCCTAGCTTGTTCTTTCATTTTCATCACTGGACAATCCTTTATCATGTGCCCTGGTTGATGACAATCGTAGCAGAGACTATTTTGAACCATAGGAGAGACAAAATTCTTGATTTTGGACTCCTACAATCCTTCGCAATATGGCCCTTCCGCTTGTAATTGCTATAAGTGTAATCCTTAAAGTGGTTCTCTTGAGATCCTTCCCTGGATTTTCCTTGTCACAGCTTCTTACCACTTTTATTGAACTTCCTCCTTTTCCACTTGTTGGTGTTATTGTTGGCCCAAGCTACCATTTGAATCTTCTTATCCAATGTTTCACAATGAAATCCCATTTCCACCATGTCTACCTTTTATGTGAGCAATCATCCTGCTTTGGTACTTCTCGTTCATTCCAGAAATAAACTTCTCATTTTTCTTTAAAGGCATATCAATCAGACCTGTCAAAACAAGATAATTCATTTAACTTATTTGCATACTCCTCAATAGTCATTTCATCCTGCTTCAGATCCATAAAGCTTATGTAAAGATAGGATTTTACGGTTGTTGGCATATATTATCCTCCAATACTTCCTTAAACCTTTCCCATGAGAAATTGTCTTCTAATTCATTTAGGGTAATGAACTCTCACCAAGCCAGAGCCCCTTCCTGCATTTTCGAAGAGGCCTATAACCTCTTCTATTCATTGCTAATATCCAATGCCTTAAAGATTATTTCGAAAGATTTGATCCAAGCTTGAGCTTCAAATATAGTTTCAATGGCGTTGAATGGTTTTCCTCCAAAGCTGGTATAATTTTTGCACGGGATGGAAAAGTTAACCTAGGGTTATATAGGTGCAACTTTTTCTACAATAGCAGCGGTTGGAGATCGATGGTTAGTTGTTATGGTGCTGTCATTTCCCCATCTCTATCCTCTATGAGTACTCATGTCTTAGTACCTAGATATAGTAAGATAACTTTAGAATACAAAGACAAAATTACCTTATGGGATGGGTATTCAAGCATAACACAACTTGAGTTTATTCAGGTAAGGATTTTTAATGCGTACTCTCAAAGATTAAAATCATTCTAGGGTATAGCTAACCCTATCTCTAATGAGTCATATCTCATCAAAGGTAAGGTTCTCGCTCAATCTTCAACTTTGATTCCAAATGCGACAACCTGTCTCCTCGACCTTTGAAAATCTACACTAATACATCCACGATATTTACGTGTCGTAATTCCAAGCACTGGGGGGAAAATTATCAGGGGTAATTCTCACATTGCAATTAACTATATAGATAGATGGTACATACAACCACACTCTCCAGGTACATCAGAGTTATGGTATGAACTAACCCGGCCAGGAAAAGTTATAACTGCCTGCTCCTACACTTGCTGGTAACATAGGAAAATAAAAAAGATAGATAGATATCCACATAAGATGCTGCAGCTCCATGCTCGAAAAACTCCTCTAGAATGCTTCGGTAAAAATGCTCCTAACATGATCCTGACTACTTGGCTACCCGAAAAAATAGGACACCCAGAGTTTAAGGGAAAAGAAAATAACCTCAGGATCAGTCATGGGACTAGTGTAAGAAAACTTAAAAGAGCGTAAACTTTTGAAATCAAAGGTATCTCATAAAACCACGCTATGCATAAACAAAAATGAGGTTTTTCCCTTATGATAACCAAAATATTTTCTACCTAAAATCATTTGGTATTACTTTTAATGACATTCTTTAAAAACACTTTTCAAGTAAATATATCTTTAATAATAGTTGTAATACGTTTGGTGTCACACTTTTTTGGTGTACACGTGAACTACCAAAAATACCCTTACACTAATGTAAATCCAAACTTCAAAATATAAAGAAGTGGTCCATCCATTATTTCAGCATACAAAAGCGTGTCCAATAAATCCAAACTTCAAAATACAAAGAAGTGGTCCATCCATTATTTCAAAATACAACTGACTACTTGACTACCCGAAAAAATAGGACACCCAGAGTTTAAGGGAAAAGAAAATAACCTCAGGGTTAGTCATGGGGCTAGTGTAAGAAAACTTAAAAGAGCGTAAACTTTTGAAATCAAAGGTATCTCATAAGACCACGCCATGCATAAACAAAAGCGAGGTTTTTCCCTTATGATAACCAAAATATTTTCCTACGTCAAATCATTTGGTATTATTTTTAATGACATTCTTTAAAAACACTTTTCAAGTAAATATATCTTTAATAATAGTTGTAATACGTTTGGTGTCACACTTTTTTGGTGTACACGTGAACTACCGAAAATACCCTTACAAAATGTAAATCCAAACTTCAAAATACAAAGAAGTGGTCCATCCATTGTTTTAGCATACAAAAGCCCGTCCAATAAAATAGCTCATACACATCAAACATATGTGCTATGTAATAATAAATTATTATATTCCAACGTAAAAGTAGGCATATAAAATACAAAGTGGTCCATTCATATTATCACCATTATTTCAGCATACAAAACCATGCGCTATTCAAAACATCAAAAAAGTAGGCATACAAAGTGGTCCATCCATATTTTAACCTAAAAGAGCACTATTAACCTAAACGTGAACTTTCAACTTACTTGGGTGAAACATTCAAAGCCTTATCCCTTGACTATCACATTTTAGAACACACTGTTAACCTTTTTAAATATCATTCACTCTACCTATTTGCTTTCACATTCTCAACACTACATTTTCATTTTCATTCTTCTTTCACGGTTTCCATTGTAGGCCAAAGCTTCAGGTTAGCTTTCCACTACTACCCGTTGTTACCCTTTATTTACTTAAATGTTAAATGTAGTACATATAGGGTATGGTCAATTTATGCATGTAGTTATGTAACTGTTAGCACATCATGTACAAACTATGAAAGAGAAAATTATGTATAAAATTATGCATAAAAAATTATGTATAAACTTTCACAAAGTACGCAAATTGCTGCCATTGATTGTAAAGTTTGCAACTAATTTTTGTAATAGGATCTTTCTATATTTCTTTTTTATGTCTCTTTTTTATCTTTATTTTATTTAATAGTTTATCTAAAATGAAATATGAAATGATGTTAAAGTAATTTTTTCTTATTTTAGTCTGTAAACATTGAATAAAAGTATCAAACATCATGGTACAGTGTATGGTTCAATATTTTTAACCTGTACCAATCTTTTTTAAACCTAAAAAGCAAGAACTCCAATATGTTGACGTGCTTCGAGGCACCGTATCTCTACGTAGTTTTCCTTCAATAGAAAAAAAACAATACACCTCTTATTCCTATAGAGCGAACCCTAATTTTTATCTTTGCCCTGATTTATACCCATCCCTAGCAAAAAATGATTGGCCATCACTTAGTTCGACAGTCTACCAAGTTACGGCTTATTGCCAAATTATTCAGTTCAGCTATCTTAACCATGACTTTTTGGAAAAAAAATCATGATACCTGCCTGTGCAATCTCTAAGATTGATTTTTGCAATCTTTGTTTTTAATTGATTGTTTTTGCTTGATTTTTAGGTATGAATTTTCCATTCTTCCGAACCTAATTTCAAAGTTTATTTCCTAATGAAAAATACTGTAGGATCTACTGAATGTTTTTGGTATCCTCCACATTCACGTTACTGTTTAACCTGTTAATCAACTGTAAGAACTGAAATTTATTACAGCAAATACAAATATATATTTTTTTCAACACCAGTGACTAAAATTATTCATTTTTGTGTTTGTTTGCAGCCTTTGCTTAGTTTGTGTAGTAAATTAGCCTACGTACCAATGTTGATTATGAAACATATCATTGGCATATTTGCTTACTCGGGTACTCTGTGTAGTTAATTATAATTGGGATCCTCCGCTTTTGTTACAAGTTTTTACATGGAAGTCGTATTTCCTCATGGTTGCATTTCAATACAATGCAGTACTCTGTTTCAGCCAACCTTTTACATTGCAATACAGTAAGTTTCGTGCATGTAGTTATGTCATTGTCAGCACATCATGTACAAATTATGAAAGAAAAAATTATGCCAATATGAAATTATGTATAAAATTATGCATAAAAAATTATGTATAAAATATGGAAGGAAAAAGTACCACTGTTTCAGCCAACCTTTTACATTGCAATATAGTAAGTACAATTACCCACCTCTTCTTCATATACAGTAAGTACAATTTTCTTTTCCGATAGATTTTTTAGTTGTTTCCATGCTTTATAATGTTAGCAACATTATTATATCTCACATATGGTTATCACCATCAGCCAATCAGGATTGGTTCCAATGATATTGTCCAAATTAAGCCCATCTTTTAAGTTCTTACAAAAGTTCGTTTTGGGATTGGGGAAGTGGGAGTGATAAGTTAGAGTAACTGCGTTTAACTGAAGTTGTACACGCGTATGCAGTTTTCTATGCTTATGCCATGTCATGCATGTGCATGCATGTGTGTGGGTATGTGTATTGGTGTGCATCAGGTATGAGATTTTGAGTGTGTGAGTGTGCGTAGCCTTGAATAGTGTATGTGTGAGTGCAAAAGTATGATACATGGGTATGTGAATAGTGTATGTATGAGTGCAAAAGTTAAGACGTGAAATATAATACCAGTGTATATGCATGTTCTTGCATGAGTTGGATACCTATTCCATTTCATGCGTGTGCATTACCAGAAGCATGTAGCCACCTGAGTGGTAATATGGGTTTGTTGCCATTCAAGGATTCATAAATTAATACGGAAACATATTTTTGAAAGGAGCGAAATTTTATTATGCGAATAAAACTCAAGTTTTAGTATGTGAATAAAACTCAAGTTTTAGTAGGTTAAGCTAGGCAATGTAAAGCGAATTGTTTGTTTATATATATATATATATATATATATATATATATATATTGCAAGATGTTATATTACATATGTTTTGTTAGTGAATTATGTTTTAAGGGCTCAACAGCCTGTCCTTTCATATGGAATGTTCAATGAGTTTATATCTTTTCATTGATTTGGTAAGTGAACTTAAGTTCTCAATGTTATGTGACATTTTGGTGGTTTTAAATTTTTTTCTTTATCTTCGAAAATTCTGACTATAGAGGGATTTTTTATGTACGCTAACACTATTTACGAATTGTTTAGAAACATTAAAAGTCTGACTGAATGGGTTTGTTGTATTTAATTTTTTTGTAGTTTGAGTGTGATAATTTTGATGTTGTGAGGCAACGTTTTTAGCGCATTAAAATCATAAACCAAATAATGGATGTCAAACAATCTGATAAACAAAAATTGACAAACGATGGGGCATCACCTACCAAAGCTATAGCAGGGGAAAATAAAAAAACAAGTACAAGAACAACCACGCAACGATCAACACACCCTCTTGATAGACGACTATGGCTGGGATCCAAATTTTACTTCTGAGTTGGTAAGTTATATACTAATATATATATATACACACACACACATATATATATGCACATATATATACACACACACATACATAAACATACACATATGTATTCATTATCTAATTTTATTTTTCTTCGTTTATTTTTGCAAATAAATTATTTGCAGAAAAATGGATGGTGAAAATGAAGACAACTAAGATGAAATTATTTATCGTCGTATCTTTAATAATAGTTAATTAGGAAAAATGTATATCGTTTAGTATTATCTTATTAAATGCTTCATTATTAGATTTTTGTTTAACATTTATGTTTGTTAGTTATATGATCTTGCCATTTTTTTAATACTATAGAAATTATTGTGCATGATTAACAAATTTAAAGCCTTATTAATCATACATGAATATTTATATTTTAATACAGTTACATACCAAAAATGAATAATCAAAGAAGGCGAAATAGAAGAATAAATGTTTCAACCGATGAATAAAGAGAAATTAACCGAGTAAGAGCAAGAGAACGAAGACAAGCCACGAATCCCGAGGAAAGAGAAGCATATCTTGCTCGATGTCGTCAGGCTTATAGACTATGCCAAGAAAGGCTTCAAAATACGTCTTTAAGTAGAAACTTAGATGGGATAACCAATGAAAATTTGGATGGGATAACCAATAAAAATTTGGATGACATGCATCAACCAAATGAAGAATTATTTACAATATCACAAGTAAACAACCACCAAACAAATTTAAACCAATCTGAAGAAACTGAAATGATGGTTATAGAGACAATTAACTCAAATGTGACAAATGAGCATATCAATGAAGAGTATCATCATTACCGCCAAGAAAGAAATCGTCAAAGACAAAGAGAACAAAGAGAAACTATGTCTAAAGAAGAAAGAGAAAACTATCTAGCTCACCGTTGAAATTCTTACCATCAAAGACGAAAAATTATGGAAAATGATAAGACATGCAAAGACATCAAGGAATATGCATACATATACGAACTCGTAACGTTGCAAAAAATTTCACAGACCACATTGACTTTCGAAGGTATTCATTACAACGACCAAAATTTTGTCTGCATTGCTCAGCAAAATTATTTGAACATGAAACATATTCTCTATGTTGCAAGAAGGGACGAACTATACTACCCCCATTACGTTCCCCAACTGAGATCTTCAACCTTTACGTTAACACATGTAATGATAGTGTACACTTCAGAAGAAATATTCGGTCATTTAATCATGTATTTTCTTTCACTTCAATAGAAGTTCATATTCATTAAAATTTGGCAAACGGAAAAGCGGAGTCTACACTTTTCGTGCTCAAGGATGTATATATCACAATATTGGCGGCTTACGACCCCAAGAAGGACATAGACCTAGGTTTTTGCACTTGTATGTATATGACACTGACCATGAAATTGAAAATCGTATGGAGGAAAATGAATAGTTGGATAGAAGAATACAAGAAAAGATACAACATATATTAGATGAAAATAATAATTTTGCACAAAACTTTCGTCGAGTTTTACAGCTTCCTCACATTCATGACTGTAGATTTATAATCAAGAAACAACCATTACAGCGACAATATGCACTTCCGAAAGCTTCACAAGTTACAGGAATAGCGGTAGGTGATGAGAAAAGTATCATAAATGGTAGGGATATCGTTGTACAAACTGTATCAGGACAACTTATGAGAGTACCGGAGATGCATGGTTGTTATGATCCTTTACAATATCCTCTTCTACTACCTTATGGAAATAATGATTGGGACCTAAATAGTCGTAATGAGAATGGTACCCCCGTTACATGCCGAGTGTGATGTCCCAGAAATTTGGGCAATATTTATTTAATAATTTCATTTATAATTATTTTAAAATGTGAAATATTGATTTAATAATCCAATTCAAACATAATTTTCTTTTGAAAATTTACAATTATTTAGTTTGGATAAATGATATTCTTTTAAAAATTTAATAATGATAGTTTGAAAATTTTATTGTTTTAAAATGTTAAAAATATTTAATTGACAAAATTTTCTTTCTAAGCTGATTTAAAAATATTTTATTTATAATGTATATATGTGTATACATTGTAAACAGGTGTTTTGATTTTTATTTTAAATTTAAATCTAATAAAGGTTATTTTCAAATTTATAAAATATATATGTGTATAATTTATGAATTGATCAAATTAAATTAAAATTAGTATTGAAACTTTTCATAAGTCAATTTATAAATCTATCTTATATTTTCAAAAAGAAATTAAAGTAAATATTTTGTTATAAATATATAATAGTTAAAAATTGTATTTTATAATAAAAGTTTATTTTGTTTTATCTTAAAATTGTTTTGAAATAAACTTAGTTTATTTATATTAGAGTATAATATTTTGGTTTGAAAACTTTGGAATAAAATATAATTCAACATTCTTTTCTTTTTAAAATTTTTCTTTTTTGAAAATTAGTTTTAAAAATATTATTTTAAATTATTCAAGCAAACATTAAATGTGTAAAGGAAATTCATTTGTAATCATTTAAAGACTAAATGTAAATGAAACATATAAAACATCTTAAATTAAATTAGAATAGTTTTATCTTAAATTAAAACATTTTTTTTAACAAAGAAATTTATCTTTATATTAGAATCATACATGTGTTAAGCTTTATGTTTTTAAATGGACACTTGTAATTAATCTTCATACCTAAGGAACAAGTGGCAATACTAAATCAATATTAAATTAATTATTTTAGATAAGAACTTAAACAAATCTTTTTGTTTCAAACACTTTATCTTCTATGAAGAATCTAAATTCAGATTTAAGAAACTGAAATCTAATTTACTCTAAATTCCACAACCCAAATTCAATCAAAATTCTGCAAAACTCAATGCATGTTTAAAATCTGAAAACCCAATTGCAAATTCTTTTAATCTGCAATCAAAATTTTAAACCTGCAAAAGAAAATACATTTGCAAATTCTGTTTTAATCTGCAAACCAAACTCAATCTTCAACCTGTAAGATCAATTCAAGCAAAGAAGTTGGGTCTGCATACAATTTCAAAACCTGCAAGCAACATGTTATAATCAACTTCAACTAGCATGCAAGCTCAGATTCAACATCAACAAAGTAATGCAAGAGGAGCAAGCACAGATCCAATCAATGCAATGAAATTCAGGCTGTAGGGAAATGAATTGCATCTGGATTTTTTTTCTGCTTTTCAATTGAAGGTGAGTAAATCTCTGTTTAAAAACAGTTTCCTTCTTTTTAAAATCAAGCTTATAAGGTTCTCAGAAAATCAAGTTTAATTCAAAATGTTTTCAATTAAGAAAATCAAAACAGTGGTAAATTAAACAAAAATAACTGCACTGTTTTCTTTTAGTAAGTAACCTCAAAAATTTATAGGTTGTTTTAAATTATCTATGCATGAGATCTGATTTAATTGAGTAAGCTTGTTTGACTATTGTGTGATGATGCTTTGTGTACTTTATAGAATATGCAGAAAAGTGTGGTGCAAAATGTTTTAACAGTCATGCCTCTGTTCTTACTAGGATTTAAATACAAATCCACTTCTTTATGTCTGAATCTCAGTTAGGAATTATTATGTAAACAAATTGTGTTGTTTAGCATAGATTAGGTTTGTAAAATTTTAATTTAGAAAAAAATAAAACCTGTTACTTCTGAAAATCAATCACAACAGACAATATTTTCAAAAGTAGGGTTGTCAACATTTTTAATTATTCAATCAAGTTTAAAACTTGAATGCATGTTTAAAAACATGATTATTAAAACAAGAATCAAGTTTTTAAATCTTCTGAGGAGTTAGAAATTGAGGACTGTGCAGTATTTTAGGATTTTGGGAATATCAAATCATGAAATAGATTTTGGAGCCTGGATTTCTGCCTGTAGGTGGGATGTTGACTGGGAAGTGGGGAAAAAATTCCTAATAGTTGATCAGAGAGTGGTGTTGATGGCAAGAGAGTTTTTTCAGGTTTGAACCCTAGTTGTAAAGTGATGGAAGACTTGTAACTTCCTGAACTCTATGGTGATTCGAGTGGTCTGAGATTTTGGGGTTTGGCAGAGGGGGTATAGGTGGAGCAATGGCCGGAGTTGGAGGTCATAAGATGGTCGGAGTGGGTTGTGGTGAGAGTTGACAGGTTTGGTGTGTACTTGGTGAAGTTTTCCAGGTTGCTTAATTTTGCTTGATTCTGATTTCAAGCTACAGAGAATTTTGTTGATGATTGTTATCAAGTCAAGGGATGGATGGCGTTTTGGAGATGTTGGTGAAGGTAGCTGGAAGTCGCCGGAGCAGTGGTGCATTTGCACAGTGTTTTGTTGACTCTGATGAACTCTGGTGTGCAGGGTTTTGGTGACTCGAAGTCACTCCCGTGTAGATTGTATTTTGACTCGAAGTGGGCTAGGGATTAACCCGAAGTATTGTGATGGTAGACTCGGGTTTGTTGAGTGCAGGAGTTACACCTGAGTGTTGTGTTTTTTTTTAAAATCAAGGAAACTCAATTTTTTTTTAAAAACTATGATTTAAATTCAAGTGTAGGTTTGAATTAAATGCAAGTGAGCTTATGAATTCAAAAAGTTTAAAAATGATGAATTTAAATTTAAGTAAGGTTTAAATTCAAATTTGAAATCATGTGTAAAAATGTAAGTTTCAGGTTTCTTGAATCCAGGTTTTTATTTTAACCAGTTTTTTTTTTTTTTAATTTTGAAGGGAATTCAATTTTTAAAACAAGATTCAAATTTAAGTGTAAGTTTGATTTAGATTCAAGAGTACTTTTGAATTCAAAGTTTAAAAATGCAAATTTTAAATTTTAAGCCAGATCTAAATTTAGTTTTGAAATCAAGTTTAAGTATGATTTCAGTTTTACTTTGAAACTAGTTTGAATTCAAAACAGTTTTGAATATTTTTAAATATTGGACAGAGAATGTTTTTAAGTAGAATTTAAATATGAATATGATTTCAAATAAAGGTTTAAATTTGAAAGGATTCTTTCCTTCAATATTCGAATTAGAATTATGGAATGTTTAACTTTAAACTGAAAAGTTAAAATAATCTATCTATTTTCAAAAACTTGATTTCTTTAGTAAAATTTAGTAATTTAGATTTTTAAACTTTTCTTATATAATAATGGTGGTTCTTTATCTTTAGGTTTATAAATTAATTTAAAATTTGGGTAATGTTTATATGGTTAAACATTTTTAAATCTTAAATTTTAAAATGGAAGTTGAATTTAATTTTAGGAGTGTATTGTTTAAATACATTTGAATAATTAATAAGTCATTAATAAGTAAATGGATTAATTTAGAAATAATTAAGATAATTTATAAATTTACTTATTAAATTGATTTTAATTAATGTTTTGGATTAATTTATAATTAAAGATGATTAATGAATAATTAATCTAAGATAATTCACTTAAGTAAGGAATTAATGAAAATGTTGTTAATTATCTAAGGGTAATTAATAATTAATTAATGAGATTAATTTTGATGAATTAATTAGATTAATTAATTGAAGATTATCATTTGTAATGGGTTAAGTATAATTACTTTATAAAAGTAATTAAGGGATTAATTACTTATTGTAATTAATTCTGATAATGTGCTTTGTTAAATTAATTAATTTACTTTAATTAATTTAAGAAATAATTTAATAATTTAATGATAATAATTACTTTATGTAATTTATGGAGCAGGATTTCTTAGAGAAGTTTTAATTGATAATTACTGGAATGTAATTAAGGAAAGGTGATTTATTTTAATAAAGTAATTTGGATAATTACTTTTTTAATTAATCAAGGATTAATTAATGAAGGTAATTAATTATTGGATAATTAATTTATTAATAAGTAATTAAGAGTAGTTAATTACTGGATTTAAATATTAATCAAGATGATTAATAATTGTATTTTAATTTTAGATTAATTACTAAATGTAATTAATATTAAATAAGTAATTTAAATATTAATTAGAGATCATTAATTATTATAATTAATGATGTAATTAAGAATTTTTTAATTAAGTAATAATTAATTAATTAAGTGATTAATTAATTGTAATTAATTAAGGATAAATGTAACTAATTATAGTTAATTAATGAATGAAGTAATTAAATGTTAATTACTTATGATTAAGGTTAATTTATTTTATAAAATTAATTAAAGACTAATTACATATGGTAATTAAAGGGTGATTAATCATAGATATTTAATCAAGTTAAATACTTAATGAATGATTAATTAACTAGGTTGATTGATCAATAGATTTATAAGCAGGATTTATAGGTGAGTAATTAATTTAATTTATTTTAAATTAATTAAAGATTGAAGTAATTAATTTAATTCATTTTAAATTAAATTATAAATGATGGATAATAAATAATTACTAATGGATGATATTGATATACCTTTGGATGGTTGTGATCTCAGAAATGAGATGAGTAGTATCTATAGGATATGGATGCTTAGTTATAGTATGATGGATTATTTTGGTTGTGATGATTGACTGTTGTGATGATTATCTATTGTGATAATGTTATGGGTTATCTGTTATGATGAGAATATGTAGTTTATCTATCTGTGAGAAATAGATAAAATAAAATGAGCTAATTGGTTAAAACCCTTAAGTATAACTTGGACATTAAAATGGTGTTTGGTTTCGGTGAGACCGGGATCGGGTTTCCATATTTGGATATCCAAAAACCACATCGATTCCAATTAAACGTTAGGTCGTTAATCCAAGTGGAGCAAGTGAAGACTCGAGGTGTAAGGGCTATACGTCAGTATAACTCTGTGGGTGATTCCGTGATGAGTTGACGGAATAGTACTTATAGGTTCGAGATGGTGACTTAGAGTGCAAGGGTTATCGTCGTTAACTCTAAGGGTGATTCCAAAATGAGTGTAACGAGATAATGCCTTCGGTTTCGTTCGAACCTGGAAAGAACTTATATGGATTGAATGCTTTCAGAACATCGTCAGGTGGACGATGAGCATTCTAAGATAGATGTGTTCTCTAAAGGTAATCGTAGCCTCAAGCCTCATCAACCGGGAATGGCTAAAACAGGGGAGGTGCAGCAAGACTTCGTGGGTAGCCCCCACTTGAGAGTGAGATTTACCCCTGTCTAGAGGTCCCTTTTATTTCGTCCGTGTGGACGGTTGTGAGCTCCAACTATCGGGGTGGTCTTGTTCGGAACTGTTCAGTAAGGAATGGGTCCGGCCTTGTGTTGCAGTGGAGCGGACGTACTCCTCGGTACGGTGATCTAGGCCACGTACTGTGACGGGCGGTACCCCAGTAGCCCTGCCATTGATGGAATCCAAAATCCAATAAGTGCCTGTATGGTTTTGATTGTGTCCAACTATGTTGGAACGTGAGATGTAAGCATTCCAGCTATTTCTGTATTTTATTTTGAAAACCCTAGACACTATTATAATATCACTGGATTTCTTATCAAATGTTTTGGTTAGCGTAAGGTAAAAACTTCTCCATGTTTATGTGTGGGAAGTCTTACATGATACCTTTTGGTTTTCAAAGGATTTTCTAAAGTTAAGCAACTTTTAAACCCGTTTACTCACACCAGACCCCTGTCTGACCCGAGTGTTTATTTTCTGTTTTATTAAACTCTTGGGTACTCATATTACGTATGAGTAGTTGTAACGGTCCTGAATTTTGAACAATTTACAATATTAAATATTTAATTAATTTTAAATATTTGAATGATAATTTAAGTTGAATTCCCAATATAACTGTGAATTTGGCGATTAAATTTTAAAATTTAATCTATAAAAAGTTGAATAAAAATTTAAATTTGACTTTGGAGTTGAAATTGAATATTGAATTTGTATTTTAAATTCAAACTAATGACTTAGAAAAATAATTTGGATTTAAGGATTATTACTTATGTAAAATTAATAATTGAATTACATTTTGATTTGAAACTGTGAAGTTATTTGAATTTTTCAAGTAAATATGAAGAACCTATTTGAATTTAAAAAAAAAATTGAGCTTGGAGTTTGTAAATTTATTTAAATTCCTTTCAAAATTTTTGTTAAGGGTTAAGTGGGCTTTGAAAATAATACCGGCCCACATTTGATATTGGTGCCGTGATTAAGTATACCCATTCCTTCATTTCTCCATTCGATTCGTAACCCTAACCTAACAAAATCAAACGAGAATAAAAAGAAAATAATGGTGGCGGCCTGTTCCTCTCTTCCTTCGACCTGAAAATTTGGGCTTGTAAAAGAATATTAAGGCTGCCGTTGTTGATCGATTGGGTGATTTCCCTCTTGCTCAGTCGATCGGCCGACTCCTTGTAGCTTGCTTCGGCTGTTTCTTTTCGTTGCTTGGCTCGTTCGTCCTCTTTGAAAAAAAAATTGGGCTTTTGTATTCTCTTCGACAAAGGTGAGTTTTATCACGATTAATCGTTATTCAAGTTTTTAAATTTGTTTGAATTGGGTGCTTGGTTGCATGCTATGATTTGGGGTGTTATTTGTTATCATTTGCTCGGTTAATTTAATTTAAACTGATAAGACCAGATAAGTCTCTGCATTTATGTTTGTTGGGTGTTATTTGCTATCATTTGCTTGATTTCTTGAATTTGAACTAATAAGAACAAATGCTATTTAAAATTTGTTTTTAAACTGATGAGGACAGATGATATCATTTAAAAATCTGATGAGAACAGATGCTATTTGGAATTTATTTTTAAACTGATAAGAACAGATGCTATTTGTAATTTATTTTTAAATTGATAAGAACAGATGCTATACCAAAAAAAAACTTTGCTTGTTTGTTGTTGCTGCATGTGATGGATCTTTGAATCTAGATGAGGAAAATTTCGTTTGCATGTGCTTGTTTGAACTTCTATTCATGTGTGTTGTATATACGTGCCTATAAACCCCCCTAATGGTTTGATGTTTTGTTGTGTATCATGCTTGCATGCCTATATATGAATGATCCCAGTTATAAAGGTCTGTGAACATCCTATAATCTGAAAATAACAAAATTGACAAGTTTAAAACAATTGTTTGATGAAAATGATGCATGCTAAAATTCTTGGAACCATCATGTGAAGCTTGAATGTTTGTTTAAGTATGGAATTAAAAGCATGTATGTGAATATGTATTTTTGCATATACATGTCACTGTGAGTAAACATACCTGATTTAAAAAGTTTTTTTTTAAAATCTGTTAAACCCCTGTTGCATGCAGAAACTTAAGCTTAAATAGACAAAGAAAATGGTTTGCATGTTGTAATTAAATGATTTTGTGTATATTTGTTATGGTTCCCAGGCTCTGGTTTAACTGGCTTGAATTTAGGGCAGTGGTTGCTTGCTGTTGGTTTTCAAATAAATTAACTTGTTTAAATTTGAAATCTGTGATATATTTGATGCTTTGGTTAAGTGGTTATTATGAGAAATGATGAATGAATGTATATCAAGTGTGCATGTCTGTTTAGTGTATGCATGTCTGTTGTATGCATATACTTCTCTGATTTGAAGTACAGGCTTTAACAAATTTACAAAAAATCCAAATCCTTATTTTTCTAATCCTCTTTAGATCCTAGGATTCAAACAAAATGTGTTTGTTAAATCATAATTCATCTCTTAATAATATCTTTAAAAAGATCAGAAAGTAAATTTTATCTGAAACAAGGATTTGCAGTGAAACTCGAATAAATGCAAAATTCTAGGCTTCCCTTCTGCTTCTCTGTTTGCAGATATAAAGGTGAGCAAACTACATTTTTAAAATCTCGAATTTGGTTTAAATATTGATCTGCATGTGATGATCTTGGATGGAATATATTTGCAAGTATATATGTGTAATTTATGGATGCATGCCTGTATAGTGAAGATGTTTCTTTCTGTTTTGAATTAACAGTTTAGATTTCAAGTTTCAAATTTAAACTGCTATAAATAAAACTGTTCTGTCTTCATTTTTAAAGTGTATGCTTTGTATGGCTGTACTGTGATGGATATTCTGTGTATACAATAAAGTAAATATATATTTGGGTTTACAGGTATCTGCATACTTGTTTTTTTTAAAAACTAAAACTTTAAATAGAATCCATTACCTCTTGCTTTGATCTCAGCTAGGATTTGATATGTAAATGAAACATGTTGGTTTAGTATGGGTTCAAGTTATAAATTATAATCAAGTTAAATTAAAAATCTGTTGTCTCTGTAAACTATAAGAACAGTGATTGTTTCAAATAAGTAAAACTTCAAACTTCTTAAAATATTAAATTAGGTTTATAACTTGAATGCATATATTGAAATCATGATTTTTAAAACTAAAATCACATTTTTAATTTAGTATGGAGTGAGTATTGCTGGATTGGTATGTGTGTGCTCCTGTACACTTATTTTCTCAAACTGTCTTGGGTCACTGTGTTGAACCAGTTTCATTGTCTTGACATCATTGTTTTGAGTTCACTGTCATACTTCCATGTACTCAGTTGAGTTGACTGTTGCATTTGGTTTATTTTGTTACACTCATTTTGTAGTCTGCACTGAGCACTTGAACTTGTATTTGGTTTCCTTTGTCTCAGCCTTGTCTCTGCACCTTGTATGATGTTGCATTGGTGCATTGGGTTTGTCTCAGCCTTGAACCTTTGTAGTTGTTCCAGTCTTCATGTTCACATATGCCTTCCCATTCGCTGTTGCCTGGTTTTGGTCTTGAATGCATTCCTGTAGCTCACTGTTGTACACATGTTGTCTGCATTTCGTATGCTTGCAACCTTGTTTCATACCTCTGGCTTTGTTTGTTGTGAAGTTGTGCACTTGCCCGGCCATTACAACTGCACTTGTACTTCTGTTCACCGATATCATTTATGTATCTTGTAGTTATCTTTGCCATCTTGGTTTCATCATGCAGTCTGCATTGAACTTTGAGTTGTAGTCTCGAGCTCTGTCTTCATGTAGCTTGCTAGGTGTAGTTATTATTGCCAGTTGCTTCTAGTTTTGTTGGTCTTTTCTTGGTCATTGCATTGGTCATTGCTTGTGAAGTTTGGCATTGCATCATTTATGTACTTGATAAGTGCACTTCTGATATGATGCAGCTTGCATCACTGGTGCACTTTGGTCTTTGTGATTTGTACTTGCACACTTGCTCTTGTTGGCATTTCTTTGTGGTCTGCACTGCTTGTTGTAGCTGGGCTTGTTGTGCATACATGTTTTTATGCTTGTGACATTCAGGTTGATTCCATTGCTGTTGACATGCCTTGTACTTGTAGTTGTATTCACTGTTGTAGTTGGGGTTGCTGGATTTGTTGTACACTGCTGCCTGAGTGCCAGTTTACCTTGTATCTTTGTGCATCATTGTAGTTGGTGGTCTTTCACGATTGTCTTTACTGCTGTTACCATTTTATTTCAATTCATTGCAAATTTAATCACTTGAATTAAGATTAATCCTGACTCGAGTGTTTTTGTGTTTTGCATAAAACGCTCGGGTCAGACCGAGTATTTTTACAGCTTGAAGATTTTCAGGCAGCGAAGTTAGAGAGAGAGGGGAAAGCACTTCACTAAAGCTTTTCAGAAAAATTTTCTTGTACTTTAAAAAGATATATGTATATTCCGCTGTATAAAATGTAATTCATTGTATAACTCTGATATTTGTATATAAAAGAAAAAAAGTTCATTTATAAAATATAATATTGTTTCTGTGATTCTATGACTGATTCTATTTAAATGTTATAAACTAAATAACAATCCGTCATTTGAACGTTTCTAGTTGGTTTAATTACCGACTAGAGGCGGTCAGAGCGTCGGGTCGTTACAAAAGTGGTATCAGAGCTTTGGTTTACCCAAAGCTTAGTTTATGGCGTTTAATATGAATAGTTACTAGAATCACTTTAAAGAAAGTGTTTTCAAATCTAAAGAAGTTTAAAATTGTTTTCTTTAAAATAAAAAGTATTTTGAAAATTAGAATTATTTTTGAAAATTCCCCTCTCTAAACTTAGGTTTGTGATAGTTCTCTTCGATGAGGTCTCCTTAGATTTGAGTCTCGATCATTTGAAAACTCATTATCGAATTGTTGGGATTTATGAAAAATGAAATATGAGTTAAGTGAATTGATGAATTGGTTTAAACCAAATATTTTGAATATCTTCGAAATAATTGGAAAATAAAAGGACATGTTAATTTGGTTATAACCAAGAGAATTGTTGAACTATAACTTGGAAATTTGATTCTGAATTCTTTTGAAAAATTGATTTCAAATGTTGTGAAGAACGATTTAGTAAAAAAAAAATGAATTATAAGTATTTAACTTATAATATGGACTTTTGGTATATAACTGAGTTATATAAATTGAATTGAATTATTAAAGGAGATTATAAATCGAAGTTTTATAAATATAAATGGAATTTGTAAAGATTGTTTATAAATTTGAAACCAATTGAATTTGATAAATGAAACATAAAAGTTGTTAAAGGAGATATATTCGTAATTTTGGACAGCGAATTATCCTTTAAGTTGAATATTGTGATAATAAAAAGTTAAATGGGAATTTTATTCACAATTTTGAGACAGTGAATATATTATTACATAAAACGGATATGTCTTGGGAAAATGATTGAATAATCCAACCTTCGCTAATAAGGATTGCAAAATTTTGATAGGGAATTTATTTGTCAACTTAACTGTATGAATCAAACTAGTTTTGATGTAAAAGCTTATATTCCAAGTTTAGACTAATGCCTAAAATAGTTAATGTGGAAATATGAGTCTAATGAAACCAAGTCGATAAATGGTTTACTAAAGAACTAGTTGACTATTTTGGAAATAGAAAGCAAATGCAAAGTTCAAATGAGATTTAGATTTCAAATTAAAATTTGTCAACATGAAAATCCATAATAGATTTAATAGATTCAGTGATGAATTTGAATTTGAATGTGCAGAAAGTGAAGTTAATCCACTTCAAGTTGTTTTAAAATGTGTTAAGAATCGAAAGCATAGATTTCAAAATTCATTGTTGAAATAGACGTTTTCGAGAGAAATCAAAGGACATGGTGGACTATAACACTGTTGTTATAGTAAATGATTTCTGAAAGGAAAAGTTTTATATAGTATTGAGATTTATATATCTATCTTAAATTCGAATTCCTATACTAGTGATTTTGGGTCGTCGTAACAATGTTTTACGCAACATTCGTTTTGACTCAAATAAATGTGTTTAAAAGGGACACTTTCCTTAAAGAATGAAATATATACTTGATTATGATTTAAGTATATTGAATATTTTCAAAGTGTTGAAAATGAATGGATTTGTGAATTACTTATTATTAAATAAGTATGGAAATATTTTCCAATATGAAATGAAAGGTTTGAAATTTTATCTTTTAAAGATAAAGTGAAAAGTGAATGTTTTGAGATTTTATCTTTTAAAGATAAATTGAAAATGAATATGTGAAATCGATTTGAAAATCGTATATTCATAAGATATTTTGGAAATGTAAATTCACTATGGAATTTATAAAAGAAAGAGAAATTTGTTTAAAAATAAACATTGATTTATTTTTTTTAAGTGTGAAAATAAATTTACGGATTTGGAACGTAAGTTTAAAATAAATCGGTAAGGATTTATTTGATTGATTTTAATGAGCCATTTTAAGTTTAAAATGGATAAATATTTGAAAATGTTTCCGTTTAAGAAAATTGCTTTGAAATTTGTTTTCAAAGATTGGAAGGTGAAAAATGATTTGAAATTTGTTTTCAAATGGTTAAGTGTGGAAAATTATATATATATCTTGTGTAGATATTTTTGGGAAATTTGAACGTTAGTTCAACTTGAAATTTTTCAAAAGGATTGAATTTTGAGTTAAATTGAGTTTAACTTTGACACCCAAAAACAATATAAGTTGAACTTTGAATTTTGAATGGTTGATTTGGATTGTATGTCTAACATTGTGAATTGACGACATAGTAATTGATCTCTATTGAATATATATCTGTTGGTGGCGGAGAATTTATTCTCTTAGCTTAACACCCTTCTCTGAGACGTACGAGCTCAGAGGTTATATATCGATAGACATCAATTATGTGTTGAGAATTGACGATGTAACATGAAATCCAAATCGAGTGTGAAGTCGATAATAAATTGGATTATGAATGTGAATTAGGTTTGAGATAACCTTAAATTTCCAAATCGACTTAGAGGAAAATTTTAAATGGATAATGAAATGGAAAATCTGTGAATCCTCCATTTGTTACGGGTATGAGATATTGAGGTTTTCAGAACGTATATATGAGAATACGATAAATTCGAAAACCATTAGTTTGGAAGGTAATTGTTATGGAAAACTTATGTAAGTACATGAGTATGATATGTACGAATTGTGAAATGAAATATTTTATATGTATGTATGATATTATGTTTTCCAAATTGAGGATATGGAAAAGTACCTTCCATTTAAAATTTATGAAGGTTGTTGGAACTCGAGATGAGTGTCCATTTGAAAATCGTAGCTACATAGAATTCCATTAGTTGGATTGACCATTTGTTTTCCATTAGTTGGATTGGCCATTTGTTTTCCATTAGTTGGATTGGCCATTTGTTTTTCATTAGTTGGAGTGACTAGCGTAACTTGAGGGGCGTGATGCCTACAGTTACAAGCGATTCCACTGGGATAGTGGCGCAACCGCCGTGTAAACTGCAATCTAGATGCCAAAGCGTAATTTGAAGGGCGAGATGCCTACGGTCACAAGCGATTCTACTGGGATAGTAGCGTAACCGCCGTGTGAACCGCGATCTATGGCGACAACCATGGCGAAATTCAAGAGATGAGAAATCTACGGTTACAAGTGATTCTACTGGGATAGTAGCGTAACCGCCGGGTAACTGTGATCCATGGGGGAATGTGCTTTCCATATCCATTTTTAAAAGATTTTTAAAAGTATTTTCACTGGGAATTGAAGCAAGTATATTTAGTACTTGGAGATTTTTGGACTTGCACCTGGCCAGCGTATGCCTAATGTCTTTAAGAACGACAATAGACTTGTTAAATTTCGAGTTAGCAAGTATTTTCAAACTTTAAATAAAAAAATCAATAGTCTGAAAGTAAAATTACATAATTCCAACTTAATAAACTAAGGAAGAGGATTTTTGAAATGTTTTGAAAGTCCACAGCTTTAGGAAAGATATAATATGTAAATATCTAATATTAAGTGTTTCAAGTTTAAAATTTGGGTTTTGTAAGTTGAAAACTTTAGTAAAAGACTTTTGCGTCTTGATTGTAGAAAATGATGAGCAAATGAGTTAATTAACAAAGCTAATGAGATAAAACAAATAGAATGAATCCTATACCTATTTATTTATTTTTAATAAGTTTCAAACTTGATAAAATTGAGTAGGTATAAATATTAGTGAAATTCTAACAATCAATTTTCCTTACTTGTAATTTCGGGACGAAATTCTTTTAAGGAGGGGAGATTGTAACGGTCCTGAATTTTGAACAATTTAAAATGTTAAATATTAATTAATTTTAAATATTTGAATGATAATTTAAATTGAATTCCCAATATAACTGTGAATTTGGCGATTAAATTTTAAAATTTAATCTATAAAAAGTTGAATAAAAATTTAAATTTGACTTTGGAGTTGAAATTGAATATTGAATTTGTATTTTAAATTCAAACTAATGACTTAGAAAAATAATTTGGATTTAAGGATTATTACTTATGTAAAATTAATAATTGAATTACATTTTGATTTGAAACTGTGAAGTTATTTGAATTTTTCAAGTTAATATGAAGAACCTATTTGAATTTTTTAAAAAAAAATTGAGCTTGGAGTTTGTAAATTTATTTAAATTCCTTTCAAAATTTTTGTTAAGGGTTAAGTGGGCTTTGAAAATAATACCGGACCACATTTGATATTGGTGTCGTGATTAAGTATACCCATTCCCTCATTTCTCCATTCGATTCGTAACCCTAACCTAACAAAATCAAACGAGAATAAAAAGAAAATAATGGTGGCGGCCTGTTCCTCTCTTCCTTCGACCTGAAAATTTGGGCTTGTAAAAGAATATTAAGGCTGCCGTTGTTGATCGATTGGGTGATTTCCCTCTTGCTCAGTCGATCGGCCGACTCCTTGTAGCTTGCTTCGGCTGTTTCTTTTCGTTGCTTGGCTCGTTCGTCCTCTTTGAAAAAAAAATTTGGGCTTTCGTATTCTCTTCGACAAAGGTGAGTTTTCTCACGATTAATCGTTATTCAAGTTTTTAAATTTGTTTGAATTGGGTGCTTGGTTGCATGCTATGATTTGGGGTGTTATTTGTTATCATTTGCTCGGTTAATTTAATTTAAACTGATAAGACCAGATAAGTCTCTGCATGTATGTTTGTTGGGTGTCATTTGCTATCATTTGCCCGATTTCTTGAATTTGAACTGATAAGAACAAATGCTATTTAAAATTTGTTTTTAAACTGATGAGGACAGATGCTATCATTTAAAAATCTGATGAGAACAGATGCTATTTGGAATTTATTTTTAAACTGATAAGAACAGATGCTATTTGTAATTTATTTTTAAATTGATAAGAACAGATGTTATACCAAAAAAAAAACTTTGCTTATTTGTTGTTGCTGCATGTGATGGATTTTTGAATCTAGATGAGGAAAATTTCGTTTGCATGTGCTTGTTTGAACTTCTGTTCATGTGTGTTGTATATATGTGCCTATAAACCCCCCCTCTATGGTTTGATGTTTTACTGTGTATCATGCTTGCATGCCTATATATGAATGATCCCAGTTATAAAGGTCTGTGAACATCCTATAATCTGAAAATAACAAAATTGACAAGTTTAAAACAATTGTTTGATGAAAATGATGCATGCTAAAATTCTTGGAACCATCATGTGAAGCTTGAATGTTTGTTTAAGTATGGAATTAAAAGCATGTATGTGAATATGTATTTTTGCATATACATGTCACTGTGAGTAAACATACCTGATTTAAAAAGTTTTTTTTTTAAATCTGTTAAACCCCTGTTGCATGCAGAAACTTAAGCTTAAATAGACAAAAAATGGTTTGCATGTTGTAATTAAATGATTTTGTGTATATTTGTTATGGTTCCCAGGCTCTGGTTTAACTGGCTTAAATTTAGAGCAGTGGTTGCTTGCTGTTGCTTTCCAAATAAATTAACTTGTTTAAATTTGAAATCTGTGATATATTTGATGCTTTGGTTAAGTGGTTATTATGAGAAATGATGAATGAATGTATATCAAGTGTGCATGTCTGTTTAGTGTATGCATGTCTGTTGTATGCATATACTTCTCTGATTTGAAGTACAGGCTTTAACAAATTTACAAAAAATCCAAATCCTTATTTTTCTAATCCTCTTTAGATCCTAGGATTCAAACAAAATGTGTTTGTTAAATCATAATTCATCTCTTAATAATATCTTTAAAAAGATCAGAAAGTAAATTTTATCTGAAACAAGGATTTGCAGTGAAACTCGAATAAATGCAAAATTCTAGGCTTCCCTTCTGCTTCTCTGTTTGCAGATATAAAGGTGAGCAAACTACATTTTTAAAATCTCGAATTTGGTTTAAATATTGATCTGCATGTGATGATCTTGGATGGAATATATTTGCAAGTATATATGTGTAATTTATGGATGCATGCCTGTATAGTGAAGATGTTTCTTTCTGTTTTGAATTAACAGTTTAGATTTCAAGTTTCAAATTTAAACTGCTATAAATAAAACTGTTCTGTTTTCAAGTTTTGAATTCGATAATTAAAATAGCAAATTTAATAAGATTTCGTGATTTGGTGTTAGAAAAAAATTTGTAAGTCGTTTGGAATAATAATAACTAGAATGAAATGCAACAAATTTATCTAGTTAATTATTTATGAATTGAATGAAATCCCAAATCAATTGAAATAATATGTAGTCAAAGGTAATTGATTCGAAGTAATATAGTAAACCGACTGATAATGAAATTTTATTTAAAATTCCAATATTGAAATCCGTCAAATATTAAACAATTAAATTGTTAAAATTTAATATTTGGAACTTATTGAATAACGGGTTTAATATGATATAAAAGGGATTTGTAAAATTTTATTTTATCATATTAAAGTTAGAATGATGTTGTAGAACTTTTAAAATCGAATTAAAAGTAAATTTGTGAAAATTGAATATTTTAATATTTAATTATCGACTGAAAAATAGCCAAATTTTGAACAGTCTCAGAATTGGACGAAACTAGTTCCATTGGATCCGTAATATTTAGTTATTATCGGATTTCAATTTTCGTAGCAATCGGAGTTGTCGTTTGACCGTGGCAGCTCGAAACGCGTTGAAATTGTTTTAATATTAATTTGGCGAGTTAAAAAAGTCATTTTTCAAACGGCATCGGATTTCGATGAAACTAGTTTCATCGGATCCGTAATGTGATATTATTGTAAGGTTTCAAATTTCGTGTCAATCGGATTTACCGTTTGTCCGGGGCAAGCCAAAACGCATAGAAATTAGTTGAATCGGTTTAATTTAAATTTGATCGTTTATTGTCGTAACTCGCGCATATGATCGAATTAGCCTCCGAAACCTATTCCATTGTGTCCGGAACGCGGGGTAAACCCTAGAAACGCCAGTCGGAACGCTTCGTTTGGAGTTCGGAAAATTTCGATGAAAAGTAAATTGGGAAATTTTCTATAAATGGACCTTCACCCTTTTACTTTGCAAACCTTAATTGACTTCAGCCCTAGCCGCCATTTACTGAATCAATGGCCACGAAATTCGAAACTTCTTCCTCATTTTCCTCTCAATCCAGCAACAATTAGCAAAAACTCTCAACTACAAAGTTGTAGAGGACGATGAAAGCTTCAAATCCATACGGAGATGATCGAAAACGGAGCTTCGAATCAACGGGAAATCGAGCAAGAAGGGGCTGCGTTTTTCACGCAAATCGAGGTGATAGGGGAGGCCGAGTTCAGCATGGTGGCAGCCGATGGTGGCTCTCGAGCGGGGCTTCGCATCGATGGTCTCTGATCAACTTCTCGACGTTCGTGGTGGCCGCGATTTGGAACCCTAGGCCGCGTTTGATGGGTTCTATGTTGCGTCTCTAACCTGTAGAAGTAACGTGAGTTGAGGGAGAAGCAAAGGGATGGGCTGGATTGCAGGGTGATGGATCTCACGGCTTGGATTGATTTAGGTTGAGAAAAATTAAATTATGTTGTAAAATTATGAATATAAAATCGTGTAACTTCTAAAATTCATAACTTTTTCATACGAGGTCGAAAACGCGCGAAACCAATTGCGTTGGAATCGTATGGACGAGCACTACGCAATGGAGCTGGATTGGGATCGTTTGGAGCTAAAGAAAATTTTAAGTTAAATCGAACGTCGTTCGATTTGATTTAAAATCGTAAAAAAATCAAGGTGAGTGTTTTATAACGCTCACACCGTACTAAATATCTTTATGCTAGTTAAATTTGATATTATGAAGTGTTATGATTTTATTGGTCGTTGTTTGGTAAAAATTTAATTGTCATATAGCTTGTCATTTGCATTAACCGTTGAAAAATTAAATTGACAGTTAAATTGAAATTAAAATTGAATTGCGATTAAATTACCTGACATTGATAACTATGAAACTGCCATGAATTGTATTGTTTATTGGATGATGTATTTTGATGGATGCTATTGGTTGATAATTGAATGTTTGGATGTTTATTTGCTTATATAGATCCTGTTATGCATACATATGACATTGAGATTAATTTAAGTAATGTATACTCATTCCTGACATTTAATTGAAATAAAAAATTACTTGGCCATAGGATAGAAAATTATATACGGACACCGAATTGGCTAAATAAATAATTTTTGAAATCGTCGATTTAAAATTTATTTAAATGTTTTGATTTAAAAGTTATAAATAGAAATCAATTTATAGAAATCGAATTTGTCGAAAAATTGAGTTGGAATGTTGAAATAAATTTTGGTTAGAAGAAATTGGTAAATAATTTAAGTTGTGACTTTAAAAAAAATAAAAATTTGGATATGATTGAATTTCAAAAATATTTATTTTAAAGATTGAACATTATTTCGAGCTTTGAATATTACTAAGTAAAAGTGATATGAAAATGATATTTTGAAATCGAGTTTGGAATTGAATCATATTTGGAATTTGGATTTAAACTTGAATGTTGTTGGAAATTTTGTTAAGTGTTATAAATTGATATTTTGAGAAATCAAGCTCCAAATCGATATAAATTGAAATTGAATTAATTAAAGGTGAATGTAGAATTGAATTGATTTGAAGTAAAAGTTGACATTGTTTTGAATTGAAATCGAAATTGAATAGGTAGAATGGAAATTGAAATTGATTTGAATTGGGAAGTTATAATTGAAATGGATTGATTTTGAAGCTGTTTTAATTTGTTTTCCAAATTACTCTGTTATATAAACCATTTTGAATACTTAAACTATTTTAATCTATTTTAAATCTACTTAACCCAATTTAAATTATTTTAAACTAATTTATCTATTTTAAATCCATTTTAAAGATTTTAAGTGTTTTTAACTATTTTAATTATTTAAAACTACTTTTAAACTACTTAAAACTATTTTTCTAAAATCCTAAGCTGGTCAATAAGGTGAAATGTTTATATTTAAATCTTGAATTTAAATATGAAATCTGATATTTTAAAAGATACGATGATATTTGAATGGATTTGATTTTTGAAGCGAATATGATATTTTGATATCAATTATGAATCGATTTGAAATATAAAGAGCCAAAGGTGTAATAGTACGTAGTTATTAAAGAGACCGGGATCGGATATGGACATACTCTCTGTCGATACCGAAACCACTTTAATAACTATTATACGCGGAGTGATGATCCAGAATGAAGTGGATGGTTTGGTGAACGCGTTGACTGAAGAAAGAGAACGATTATTGGATGACCCCTGACATGACTAAAACAGGAGCCGCGCCGGGCCATTGAGGTTCGCCACCTCTAGCGGACACACTTCTTCGATACCATATCTATTACATTTGTGATGCGATTTGGGTGCACCCCTTGATTTGGGAGTGTTGTTTCGCGGTGTTGGGGTAGCTGCTGGCTATGCCCAACATCAGTCCGGATCACGCAACTACTAGTATCCTAGTTGGTATCGCCTCATGTACCTTGTCATACTGATTATCCTATTCGCGACCACTACGTTTTGATTTGTACCTTGAGTATATGGATTGCCCTCTGGTGACTTCCGGTTTTGGGGAAACTACGGTCTTGTATATGCTTTTGGGAATATAAAATGTGTTAAGGGGGATTATGGTAACGCCTTAACGCTATTTTGATACTTTATATTACTGATAGACATTATCTACTTAGCGTATATTACTACATAGTAGATAGTTTCACGGATCCTTGAGAGATGGAAAATCCCGTAACATCTCTTGAGTTATTGCACGCACATTGACACTGGATATGAGATGTCAAACCCCGTAAACATCTCTGACGCCGTTACACTCATATTTATTTACGATTGATTTAACTTTCATAAGGATATTTTAGTCCTGACTCGAGTGTTTTGTCTTTTCATTACGCTCGGGTCAGTCCTGAGTTTTCAGTTTAGGTTGAAGATCATTTCCTTGGAGGACGGAGACGAAGATTTGGTATATTATCTACTACTATTATATTCATTCCATTCCGCTGCATTGTTGTATGATATTTGCTGTGTATGTAACTCTGATAAATGTTGTATAATAATAATCAAATGTATTCATTTCAAATGTATTCATTTAATTAACAGCTTCATGAACTGTTATTTTATTATTATACTTTAGCCTTCCGCTGTGAGATTCTGTGTTGTTTCATTTTCTTTATTTCCCTTCCTTTTCTTTTCTTAATTACCCCAATAACTATCTGCCCTTTTAATGGTTTGAAATCGACATGTGTATTTGATCGTCGGTTTAAACTGTCCAAAAAGGCGGGTCGTTACAGTTGGTATCAGAGCTTTGGTTTAGCGATAAACCTTGGCTCTAGTGGGGAATAACTCATTGAAATAGAGGTAAACTATATGAATGAGTTGAGTGTATATGAGAGAGCGTACTTGTTATTTGATATAAAATGGTTTTATATTGTGTTAATTTGTTCCGTTGAGTATTTATGAATTCTGGTTGATACTTGGGACGCCAAGGCGTCGATAGGAATTTCTAAACACTCGAATAGGACAAACCAACACAATATCGTTTTGGAATATATTTTTATATAAAGAATTATTTGAATATTTATTCATTTTGATGGAATTGATTGTTAAGAGATGATAATATTAGATTATTATCGTTATTGTTTGATCAGTCAATATTTACAACAATTGATTAAATAACAATGGATTTAGGAAAATGAAATCTTGTAAACACAATTGATAATGAATATAAATGAATTTTAACTTGGATTTGGGAATTTAAATTCCGGTGTTTGAGATTGACTTACAAGAATTTGAAAAATATAATATGAGCATTATATGATAGTATAATTGAGTTGAAATTGTTTTCGAAGGATTTTTTTTATGATAAGTGTTATATTCCCTTCTCTTGACGCTAGAAAATGATTTCGATGATGTGTGCACGCATCATTGGAGTTTATTTTCGAGAGTCCGAGTGGGGGAGACCACTTAATAGCTTGTCTAAACCTTGTTTTGACTCAAATTTTATTTGTTTTGCATTTTCTATAGTATGATTTGATATATAAATTATATAAGTATATATTATTTCAAACCTTGATTTGAAATGAAACCGGGATTGGAATTCTTAAGTTCTTTAATAATTAATGATTTTTTTTTTATGATTGAAATGAATTTAGACTTGAATCATTAAGGAACTTCTGAATTGTGAAATGAGAAATGAACCTAAGAGCTAAGTGAAAATATCAATTGAAGTAGAAATCCTTAGAATTAGGAAATTATGAACTTAAAATAAAATTGAAACTGTAAAACTCGCATAGTATTAAATTTCATTCTATAGCATAGATATAACTTACCAAAATACTTAAGAAGTTCAAAATGTTATATGAATTGTTAATTGGATAATATACGAGTATAGGTTTGAATAATGAAATGTGCATTTAATTAATGGTTTGCAAATATAAATAAAATTGTTAGTAAATGATTGGAATTTAAATTAACATTTAAAGGTGATTCACAATTATGTTAATATAAAATGGAAATACTATATGTGAATGTAAATGTGAAATTAAATTATAGTGAAATTTAAGTAATGACTTAAGAATTAATTAATTGAAAATTCAACTTTAAATGAAAAGAAGTTGTATGTTGTTTAACTACATTCTATTTGAATAACTATAACTTACCAAATACTTAAAGGGTTTAAAATGCTAATAAGGATAGGTAGAGAAATAATATACCAGTGTGAGAATGAATAATAAAATGTGAAGATCTATTGATAGTTGTAAATATAAAAGAAATTTAAGCTGTAAAATGAATGATATATCTAAGTGAATATATAAAATTTAAAATTAATGAAATATAAAATTGGTAAATGGAAACTAATTAAATTTGAATATAGCTAAATGTCAATAAACTTGGAAGTGTATGAAATTAAAGTTGACTTGAAAATGTATAATTGATTTAGTGTAGATTTTGGATGGATGTTAATGTTTGATATGCATTGGCTGTTAGATGGATGATAATTAATTAAGTAGAATTCATTAGTGTTAATGGAATTGAATAAATGGAATAAAATTGTAAAATAATTAAATTCAAATTTGAAGCAAAGTGAAATTAAATATAATTGAATTCAATTTAAATTGAAGCAAATTGACTTGAATTTAAAATGTGAATGAAACAAACTTGAATAAATCGGAAACAAATTGAATGTAAACCTATTGCATGGATGAATAAGAAAATAAATGACTTTGTGTTTATGATTGTTTTTTTAGAAAATTTGAAGTTTTGATGGTTTGCACTTTGAAATAATAAAAGCAAATTTTTGGGAAAATCCAAATTTGTCCAATATATGCAGAAACGAAACAACCATAACTTTTAAATGGCTAAACGGAATTCGACGATCTTGGACTTTTCGAAAAGCTCAGAAACTATAGCACAATTTTTGTTTAGATAACTTGAGAAAATTCCTTCATTTAATAGGTTAAAAACTTGAATGTTACTCGCTGTCCTGTGTAAAAATAAGTAAAATCAGTAGTATACATGCTTAGTATTTTCGCCATATCTTTTGACTGGTTTATCGGATTTTGATGATCTTGCACTTTATGGAAAGATAAGAACTTAAGCTAAATCTTTTGTTTTAAGTGTTTTGTGTTTTGATATCGTTTAGAAGGTCGGAAATGTGGGTGAACGTCGCGGACCTGCGCAAACACTGCCCAGGCTGAAGCGTATCCCCTAAGTAAAACGGCCATAACTTTTGAACGGATGATCCGAATTCGATGATTTTGGACATTCCGGAAAGCCTGAAATGAATGCAACAACTTTTGTTTAGATTCTATTGTCAAATTTTACCGTTTAGGTGACCTAAAGCTAAGATTTGTTTGCTGTCCAGAAATTGAAATCTCAGTTTTGAAGCTAAATATGTTATATATATGTTGTGTAGGCTAAGTATAGCGATCTATATTTATATGCATGGTTCTAACTTAGTTACTGAGCATTTTAGTAGGTAGCAAAGGGGTTGCGCTTTGTTGTGGAGCTCGCTTCTACGCTAAACGCATAATGTAAGTAAAATGCTAATAAATGTTAAATAAAAGGTACGCTTACGGTTTTATATGATATTGGTGATATTTATATGTTGTTTCCCCACATATGGGATGCCTCATCATTGAGATGAGATGTATATTTGTGATATATATGCTATTATATTTTTTTCGATCGAGCCGCGCAAAGGAGACTCTGCCGAATTTTTCCGTAAATCCGGGTATTAGAAAATTTTTCAAGTTTAATTTTTTTTTTATATAACTTGTTTTGATAATTAACTTTTAAGTTTAGAAAGCCGTTCGGAGTAAGTTAGTGGAAGCGTAGTTATGACTTTATAGATGAAATTTCATTGTTTTATAAGTTGGTAACTTTGAATAAAATATATCTAATGTTGAATTCTATACTTAGCTTCTTTTCCCTTCTTTTCCTTTTCGGGGACGAAAAGTTTTGAGTGGGGGAGAGTGTAACGACCCGTAAATTTTCGATAATTAAAATAGCAAATTTAATAAGATTTCGTGATTTGGTGTTAGAAAAAAATTTGTAAGTCGTTTGGAATAATAATAACTAGAATGAAATGCAACAAATTTATCTAGTTAATTATTTATGAATTGAATGAAATCCCAAATCAATTGAAATAATATGTAGTCAAAGGTAATTGATTCGAAGTAATATAGTAAACCGACTGATAATGAAATTTTATTTAAAATTCCAATATTGAAATCCGTCAAATATTAAACAATTAAATTGTTAAAATTTAATATTTGGAACTTATTGAATAACGGGTTTAATATGATATAAAAGGGATTTGTAAAATTTTATTTTATCATATTAAAGTTAGAATGATGTTGTAGAACTTTTAAAATCGAATTAAAAGTAAATTTGTGAAAATTGAATATTTTAATATTTAATTATCGACTGAAAAATAGCCAAATTTTGAACAGTCTCAGAATTGGACGAAACTAGTTCCATTGGATCCGTAATATTTAGTTATTATCGGATTTCAATTTTCGTAGCAATCGGAGTTGTCGTTTGACCGTGGCAGCTCGAAACGCGTTGAAATTGTTTTAATATTAATTTGGCGAGTTAAAAAAGTCATTTTTCAAACGGCATCGGATTTCGATGAAACTAGTTTCATCGGATCCGTAATGTGATATTATTGTAAGGTTTCAAATTTCGTGTCAATCGGATTTACCGTTTGTCCGGGGCAAGCCAAAACGCATAGAAATTAGTTGAATCGGTTTAATTTAAATTTGATCGTTTATTGTCGTAACTCGCGCATATGATCGAATTAGCCTCCGAAACCTATTCCATTGTGTCCGGAACGCGGGGTAAACCCTAGAAACGCCAGTCGGAACGCTTCGTTTGGAGTTCGGAAAATTTCGATGAAAAGTAAATTGGGAAATTTTCTATAAATGGACCTTCACCCTTTTACTTTGCAAACCTTAATTGACTTCAGCCCTAGCCGCCATTTACTGAATCAATGGCCACGAAATTCGAAACTTCTTCCTCATTTTCCTCTCAATCCAGCAACAATTAGCAAAAACTCTCAACTACAAAGTTGTAGAGGACGATGAAAGCTTCAAATCCATACGGAGATGATCGAAAACGGAGCTTCGAATCAACGGGAAATCGAGCAAGAAGGGGCTGCGTTTTTCACGCAAATCGAGGTGATAGGGGAGGCCGAGTTCAGCATGGTGGCAGCCGATGGTGGCTCTCGAGCGGGGCTTCGCATCGATGGTCTCTGATCAACTTCTCGACGTTCGTGGTGGCCGCGATTTGGAACCCTAGGCCGCGTTTGATGGGTTCTATGTTGCGTCTCTAACCTGTAGAAGTAACGTGAGTTGAGGGAGAAGCAAAGGGATGGGCTGGATTGCAGGGTGATGGATCTCACGGCTTGGATTGATTTAGGTTGAGAAAAATTAAATTATGTTGTAAAATTATGAATATAAAATCGTGTAACTTCTAAAATTCATAACTTTTTCATACGAGGTCGAAAACGCGCGAAACCAATTGCGTTGGAATCGTATGGACGAGCACTATGCAATGGAGCTGGATTGGGATCGTTTGGAGCTAAAGAAAATTTTAAGTTAAATCGAACGTCGTTCGATTTGATTTAAAATCGTAAAAAAATCAAGGTGAGTGTTTTATAACGCTCACACCGTACTAAATATCTTTATGCTAGTTAAATTTGATATTATGAAGTGTTATGATTTTATTGGTCGTTGTTTGGTAAAAATTTAATTGTCATATAGCTTGTCATTTGCATTAACCGTTGAAAAATTAAATTGACAGTTAAATTGAAATTAAAATTGAATTGCGATTAAATTACCTGACATTGATAACTATGAAACTGCCATGAATTGTATTGTTTATTGGATGATGTATTTTGATGGATGCTATTGGTTGATAATTGAATGTTTGGATGTTTATTTGCTTATATAGATCCTGTTATGCATACATATGATATTGAGATTAATTTAAGTAATGTATACTCATTCCTGACATTTAATTGAAATAAAAAATTACTTGGCCATAGGATAGAAAATTATATACGGACACCGAATTGGCTAAATAAATAATTTTTGAAATCGTCGATTTAAAATTTATTTAAATGTTTTGATTTAAAAGTTATAAATAGAAATCAATTTATAGAAATCGAATTTGTCGAAAAATTGAGTTGGAATGTTGAAATAAATTTTGGTTAAAAGAAATTGGTAAATAATTTAAGTTGTGACTTTAAAAAAAATAAAAATTTGGATATGATTGAATTTCAAAAATATTTATTTTAAAGATTGAACATTATTTCGAGCTTTGAATATTACTAAGTAAAAGTGATATGAAAATGATATTTTGAAATCGAGTTTGGAATTGAATCATATTTGGAATTTGGATTTAAACTTGAATGTTGTTGGAAATTTTGTTAAGTGTTATAAATTGATATTTTGAGAAATCAAGCTCCAAATCGATATAAATTGAAATTGAATTAATTAAAGGTGAATGTAGAATTGAATTGATTTGAAGTAAAAGTTGACATTGTTTTGAATTGAAATCGAAATTGAATCGGTAGAATGGAAATTGAAATTGATTTGAATTGGGAAGTTATAATTGAAATGGATTGATTTTGAAGCTGTTTTAATTTGTTTTCCAAATTACTCTGTTATATAAACCATTTTGAATACTTAAACTATTTTATTTTAAATCTACTTAACCCAATTTAAATTATTTTAAACTAATTTATCTATTTTAAATCCATTTTAAAGATTTTAAGTGTTTTTAACTATTTTAATTATTTAAAACTACTTTTAAACTACTTAAAACTATTTTTCTAAAATCCTAAGCTGGTCAATAAGGTGAAATGTTTATATTTAAATCTTGAATTTAAATATGAAATCTGATATTTTAAAAGATACGATGATATTTGAATGGATTTGATTTTTGAAGCGAATATGATATTTTGATATCAATTATGAATCGATTTGAAATATAAAGAGCCAAAGGTGTAATAGTACGTAGTTATTAAAGAGACCGGGATCGGATATGGACATACTCTCTGTCGATACCGAAACCACTTTAATAACTATTATACGCGGAGTGATGATCCAGAATGAAGTGGATGGTTTGGTGAACGCGTTGACTGAAGAAAGAGAACGATTATTGGATGACCCCTGACATGACTAAAACAGGAGCCGCGCCGGGCCATTGAGGTTCGCCACCTCTAGCGGACACACTTCTTCGATACCATATCTATTACATTTGTGATGCGATTTGGGTGCACCCCTTGATTTGGGAGTGTTGTTTCGCGGTGTTGGGGTAGCTGCTGGCTATGCCCAACATCAGTCCGGATCACGCAACTACTAGTATCCTAGTTGGTATCGCCTCATGTACCTTGTCATACTGATTATCCTATTCGCGACCACTACGTTTTGATTTGTACCTTGAGTATATGGATTGCCCTCTGGTGACTTCCGGTTTTGGGGAAACTACGGTCTTGTATATGCTTTTGGGAATATAAAATGTGTTAAGGGGGATTATGGTAACGCCTTAACGCTATTTTGATACTTTATATTACTGATAGACATTATCTACTTAGCGTATATTACTACATAGTAGATAGTTTCACGGATCCTTGAGAGATGGAAAATCCCGTAACATCTCTTGAGTTATTGCACGCACATTGACACTGGATATGAGATGTCAAACCCCGTAAACATCTCTGACGCTGTTACACTCATATTTATTTACGATTGATTTAACTTTCATAAGGATATTTTAGTCCTGACTCGAGTGTTTTGTCTTTTCATTACGCTCGGGTCAGTCCTGAGTTTTCAGTTTAGGTTGAAGATCATTTCCTTGGAGGACGGAGACGAAGATTTGGTATCTTATCTACTACTATTATATTCATTCCATTCCGCTGCATTGTTGTATGATATTTGCTGTGTATGTAACTCTGATAAATGTTGTATAATAATAATCAAATGTATTCATTTCAAATGTATTCATTTAATTAACAGCTTCATGAACTGTTATTTTATTATTATACTTTAGCCTTCCGCTGTGAGATTCCGTGTTGTTTCATTTTCTTTATTTCCCTTCCTTTTCTTTTCTTAATTACCCCAATAACTATCTGCCCTTTTAATGGTTTGAAATCGACATGTGTATTTGATCGTCGGTTTAAACTGTCCAAAAAGGCGGGTCGTTACAACACTTATTTTCTCAAACTGTCTTGGGTCACTGTGTTGAACCAGTTTCATTGTCTTGACATCATTGCTTTGAGTTCACTGTCATACTTCCATGTACTCAGTTGAGTTGACTGTTGCATTTGGTTTATTTTGTTACACTCATTTTGTAGTCTGCACTGAGCACTTGAACTTGTATTTGGTTTCCTTTGTCTCAGCCTTGTCTCTGCACCTTGTATGCTGTTGCATTGGTGCATTGGGTTTGTCTCAGCCTTGAACCTTTGTAGTTGTTCCAGTCTTCATGTTCACATATGCCTTCCCATTCGATGTTGCCTGGTTTTGGTCTTGAATGCATTCCTGTAGCTCACTGTTGTACACATGTTGTCTGCATTTCGTATGCTTGCAACCTTGTTTCATACCTCTGGCTTGTTTGTTGTGAAGTTGTGCACTTGCCCGGCCATTACAACTGCACTTGTACTTCTGTTCACCGGTATCATTTATGTATCTTGTAGTTATCTTTGCCATCTTGGTTTCATCATGCAGTCTGCATTGAACTTTGAGTTGTAGTCTCGAGCTCTGTCTTCATGTAGCTTGCTAGGTGTAGTTGTTATTGCCAGTTGCCTCTAGTTTTGTTGGTCTTTTCTTGGTCATTGCACTGGTCATTGCTTGTGAAGTTTGGTATTGCATCATTTATGTACTTGATAAGTGCACTTCTGATATGCTGTAGCTTGCATCACTGGTGCACTTTGGTCTTTGTGATTTGTACTTGCACACTTGCTCTTGTTGGCATTTCTTTGTGGTCTGCACTGCTTGTTGTAGCTGGGCTTGTTGTGCATACATGTTTTTATGCTTGTGACATTCAGGTTGATTCCATTGCTGTTGACATGCCTTGTACTTGTAGTTGTATTCACTGTTGTAGTTGGGGCTGCTGGATTTGTTGTACACTGCTGCCTGAGTGCCAGTTTACCTTGTATCTTTGTGCATCGTTGTAGTTGGTGGTCTTTCACGATTGTCTTTACTGCTGTTACCATTTTATTTCAATTCATTGCAAATTTAATCACTTGAATTAAGATTAATCCTGACTCGAGTGTTTTTGTGTTTTGCATAAAACGCTCGGGTCAGACCGAGTATTTTTACAGCTTGAAGATTTTCAGGCAGCGAAGTTAGAGAGAGAGGGGAAAGCACTTCACTAAAGCTTTTCAGAAAATTTTTCTTGTACTTTAAAAAGATAAATGTATATTCCATTGTATAAAATGTAATTCATTGTATAACTCTGATATTTGTATATAAAAGAAAAAAAGTTCATTTATAAAATATATTATCATTTCTGTGATTCTGTGATTGATTCTGTTTAAATGTTATAAACTAAATAACAATCCGTCATTTGAACGTTTCTAGTTGGTTTAATTACCGACAAGAGGCAGTCAGAGCGGCGGGTCGTTACAGTAGTCAAGTGATTCAGCATTGCTTTGACGAGTTCTGGAGGAGATAATGGAGCAGGAGGCTTCAGCGTGTAGATATATATATATATAGTGGTTCCGCTGTGTTTGAGTTGTATCTGTTTTTGTCTGATATACTTGAATTGTAATCGCTAGACAGATTTTTATAACTGTCTAGTTTGTGTTGTATTGGTTGTAAAACTCTGATGTATATGATACTATGTAAAGTATTATGTGATATAATATAATTTATTCGTTCCGCTGTGAGATTCTGATGTTGTCTGTTTCTTTCTTCCCTTTCTTTTCTCTTTTCTATCCCTTTCTTTCTTCTTAATGATGTGTCTTTCTTTGGAATGAAAGGCGGGTCGTTACATTGTGGTATCAGAGCCAGGTTGAGTGAATACCTAGGCTCTGTAGTGGTGTCTTTCTTGAGAGAGCGTACTTGTAATTTTAAATATAAATATATTTAATTCTACCTATCTGTTGGATTACTTGTTCAGGTTTTCCAATATGAGTAATAAAGGTAGATAGGGTAGTGGTGTGTGTAACACAACTACCAATGGTGGGAGTCCGAGTGTTTGAGGTTGGAAGTGATCTGCTAGGGCAGTATTGGGCATCTTGAATAGTTTGGCAGTTTGGTGTGAAGGATTTCACTGATCTCTGAAGGAAAATCTTTTCAAGATTCGGAGTGTATCTTTGGATTTTAAGCTTGATTTCACTTGTGTGAGTGGATTTTCTTGAGTCTGGATCAGTTTGGAGTACTGAAGCCAGCAATGGTATTTTGGCAACCTTAGAAGGAGTTCTGTCTATATTTGAGTTTGAGGCTCAGTTTGGCAGAGTGTTTTATGCTTAGTTTGAAGTCGAGTTTCCTGAGGGATATCCGTCTTCTGAAGGCTCTATTGTGGAAGTGGCCGGTGTAGCTTTGAGGTTCAATGAGCTTTTGGGTAAGGAAGTTTTTGGCAGCAGTAGCAGTAGTGAGTGGCCTGTTTCTTCGATGGTTCAGAAGTCTCTGTGACTCTTTTGTCAGTAGGCCGGACAGATGGTGAAGCTTGTTTATTTCTTCTGGAAGCTCAGCTGGGTGTGATGTTTGTGGTTGAAGGTGGACCACTAGTTTCCCTTTTTGATTTGAAGGCTTTAGCTGTTATGATTATTTAAGAGAGAACGATTTCTTGGAATCTGAACTGAGTAGAATCACAAAAGTGACTTGCGATCGTTCGGAAGTTTTCTGAGTAACCTTTGTTTGGATTGAAGCATCTCTAGAAGATGTTTGAGTTATCGAAGTGGTTTGATATTTTCTGGATGTCTTTGAAGGAGTTAAGTTTTGCATCCGCATCAGGAGATTGAGTTCTGTTTCGACTTGGTTTTTGGAGATTTTATGGAATTTGATGAACAATGATTCCGGGATAAGTTGATCAAGTTAGTACCTGTGTTCATCAACAGCATTCTCAAATCAGAGTTGCGCAGTGGAAGCATGGTGGCAGCTATTCCAGAATAGAAGCAACACCTGATTCATGGGGAATTTGTGTTTTGTTTTGGATTAGAGGATTTCTACGGGAAATTCACTTTAATGCGGAGACTTGGATGTCTTGTGCATCTGTTTTGTTTTCCGAATAAGTGTAGTTTGTTTGAAGTCTTCTGATATATGTAGTAGAGTTTGTGTGATGGATTGGATTGATCTAGAAGGTTGAAGGCAGCCCAGAATCAACAGGAAAGATTGGTGGATAAGAGATTGGATCTTTCTGTTTTCTCTCAAGGGTTAAGTGATTGATCTACAGGATTGGATTGCCAATTTGGATAACTGGGATCCGTTGAGTTTCACGTATCTCTGAGAGAATACGTGTATGATCTATCCCTGGTTGTGGAACCAGCAGTTCTGGAGTTTTGGTTGTTGAGTCAGACTCGTCTGCAGTCTGATATCTTGTCTAGTGCTATAGATATAGTTGTATAGGAGTTTTGTAGCTTCATAGGTATTGATTGTTTGGATTCTCTAGAGCAAGTATTCTGGTATATATATACTTGGGGAAACTCGATAAAATTTTATCTAGAATTTTTCTGGATAATTAGATCTGTTTGATTGGTTGAATTGGTTTTTTTGAGTGTTAGCATATGTTTGATATATGCTTGTGTTTTAAGTAAAATCTTTAATGAGATTATTAAATTACCTTTGCTTTTAAATTTCGGGGACGAAATTCTTTTAAGGGGGAAGGAATGTGATGTCCCGGAAATTTGGGCAATATTTATTTAATAATTTCATTTATAATTATTTTAAAATGTGAAATAATTATTTAATAATCCAATTCAAACAAAATTTTCTTTTGAAAATTTATAATTATTTAGTTTGGATAAATGATATTCTTTTAAAAATTTAATAATGATAGTTTGAAAATCTTATTGTTTTAAAATGTTAAAAATATTTAATTGACAAAATTTTCTTTCTAAGCTGATTTAAAAATATTTTATTTATAATGTATATATCTGTATACATTGTAAACAGGTGTTTTGATTTTTATTTTAAATTTAAATCTAATAAAGGATATTTTCAAATTTATAATATATATAGGTATATAATTTATGAATTGATCAAATTGAATTAAAATTAGTATTGAAACTTTTCATAAGTCAATTTATAAATCTATCTTATATTTTCAAAAAGAAATTAAAGTAAATATTTTGTTATAAATATATAATAGTTAAAAATTGTATTTTATAATAAAAGTTTATTTTGTTTTATCTTAAAATTGTTTTGAAATAAACTTAGTTTATTTATATTAGAGTATAATATTTTGGTTTGAAAACTTTGGAATAAAATATAATTCAACATTCTTTTCTTTTTAAAATTTTTCTTTTTTGAAAATTAGTTTTAAAAATATTATTTTAAATTATTCAAGCAAACATTAAATGTGTAAAGGAAATTCATTTGTAATCATTTAAAGACTAAATGTAAATGAAACATATAAAACATCTTAAATTAAATTAGAATAGTTTTATCTTAAATTAAAACATTTTTTTAACAAAGAAATTTATCTTTATATTAGAATCATACATGTGTTAAGCTTTATGTTTTTAAATGGACACTTGTAATTAATCTTCATACCTAAGGAACAAGTGGCAATACTAAATCAATATTAAATTAATTATTTTAGATAAGAACTTAAATAAATCTTTTTGTTTCAAACACTTTATCTTCTATGAAGAATCTAAATTCAGATTTAAGAAACTGAAATCCAATTTACTCTAAATTCCACAACCCAAATTCAATCAAAATTCTGCAAAACTCAATGCATGTTTAAAATCTGAAAACCCAATTGCAGATTCTTTTAATCTGCAATCAAAATTTTAGACCTGCAAAAGAAAATACATTTGCAAATTCTGTTTTAATCTGCAAACCAAACTCAATCTTCAACCTGTAAGATCAATTCAAGCAAAGAAGTTGGGTCTGCATGCAATTTCAAAACCTGCAAGCAACATGTTATCATCAACTTCAACTAGCATGCAAGCTCAGATTCAACATCAACAAAGTAATGCAAGAGGAGCAAGAACAGGTCCAATCAATGTAATGAAATTCAAGCTATAGGGAAATGAATTGCATCTGGATTTTTTTTCTGCTTTTCAATTGAAGGTGAGTAAATCTCTGTTTAAAAACAGTTTCCTTCTTTTCAAAATCAAGCTAATAAGGTTCTCAGAAAATCAATTTTAATTCAAAATGTTTTCAATTAAGAAAATCAAAACAGTGGTAAATTAAACAAAAATAACTGCACTGTTTTTCTTTTAGTAAGTAACCTCAAAAATTTATAGGTTGTTTTAAATTATCTATGCATGAGATCTGATTGAACTGAGTAAGCTTGTTTGACTATTGTGTGATGATGCTCTATGTACTTTAAAGAATATGCAGAAAAGTGTGGTGCAAAATGTTTTAACAGTCATGCCTCTGTTCTTACTAGGATTTAAATACAAATCCACTTCTTTATGTCTGAATCTTAGTCAGGAATTATTATGTAAACAAATTGTGTTGTTTAGCATAGATTAGGTTTGTAAAATTTTAATTTAGAAAAAAATAAAACCTGTTACTTCTGAAAATCAATCACAAAAGACAATATTTTCAAAAGTAGGGTTGTCAACATTTTTAATTATTCAATCAAGTTTAAAACTTGAATGCATGTTTAAAAACATGATTATTAAAACAAGAATCAAGTTTTTAAATCTTCTGAGGAGTTAGAAATTGAGGACTGTGCGGTATTTTGGGATTTTGGGAATATCAAATCGTAAAATAGATTTTGGAACCTGGATTTCTGCCTGTAGGTGGGATGTTCACTGAGAAGTGGGGAAAAAATTCCTAATAGTTGATCAGAGAGTGGTGGTGATGGCAAGAGAGTTTTTTCAGGTTTGAACCCTAGTTGTAAAGTGATGGAAGACTTGTAACTTCCTAAACTCTATGGTGATTCGAGTGGTCTGAGATTTTGGGGTTTGGCAGAGGGGGTATAGGTGGAACAATGGCCGGAGTTGGAGGTCATAAGATGGTCGGATTGGGTTGTGGTGAGAGTTGACAGGTTTGGTGTGTACTTGGTGAAGTTTTCCAGGTTGCTTAATTTTGCTTGATTCTGATTTCAAGCTACAGAGAATTTTGTTGATGATTGTTATCAAGTCAAGGGGTGGATGGCGTTTTGGAGAGGTTAGTGAAGGTAGCTGGAAGTCGCCGGAGCAGTGGTGCATTTGCACAGTGTTTTGTTGACTCTGGTGAACTCTGGTGTGTAGGGTTTTGTTGACTCGAAGTCACTCCCGTGTAGATTGTATTTTGACTCGAAGTGGGCTAGGGATTAACCCGAAGTATTTTGATGGTAGACTCCGGTTTGTTGAGTGCAGGAGTTAAACCTGAGTGTTGTGTTTTTTTTTTAAATCTGAGAAACTCAATTTTTTTTAAAAAAAAACTATGATTTAAATTCAAGTTTAGGTTTGAATTAAATTCAAGAGAGCTTATGAATTCAAAAGGTTTAAAAATGATGAATTTAAATTTAAGTAAGGTTTAAATTCAAATTTGAAATCATGTGTAAAAATGTAAGCTTCAAGTTTCTTGAATCTAGGCTTTATTTTAACCAGTTTTGTTTTTTTTTAAATTTTGAAGGGAATTCAATTTTTAAAACAAGATTCAAATTTAAGTGTAAGTTTGATTTAGATTCAAGAGTACTTTTGAATTCAAAGTTTAAAAATGCAAATTTTAAATTTTAAGCCAGATCTAAATTTAGTTTTGAAATCAAGTTTAAGTATGATTTCAGTTTTACTTTGAAACTAGTTTGAATTCAAAACAGTTTTGAAATTTTTTAAATATTGGACAGAGAATGTTTTTAAGTAGAATTTAAATATGAACATGATTTCAAATAAAGGTTTAAATTTGAAAGGATTCTTTCCTTCAATATTCGAATTAGAATTATGGAATGCTTAACTTTAAATTGAAAAGTTAAAATAATCTATCTATTTTCAAAAACTTGATTTCTTTAGTAAAATTTAGTAATTTAGATTTTTAAACTTTTCTTATATATTAATGGTGGTTCTTTATCTTTAGGTTTATAAATTAATTTAAAATTTGGATAATGTTTATATGGTTAAACATTTTTAAATCTTAAATTTTAAAATGGAAGTTGAATTTAATTTTAGGAGTGTATTGTTTAAATACATTTGAATAATTAGTAAGTCATTAATGAGTAAATGGATTAATTTGGAAATAATTAAGATAATTTAGAAATTTACTTATTAAATTGATTTTAATTAATGTTTTGGATTAATTTATAATTAAAGATGATTAATGAATAATTAATCTAAGATAATTCACTTAAGTAAGGAATTAATGAAAATGTTGTTAATTATCTAAGGGTAATTAATAATTAATTAATGAGATTAATTTTGATGAATTAATTAGATTAATTAATTGAAGATTATCATTTGTAATGGGTTAAGTATGATTACTTTATAAAAGTAATTAAGGGATTAATTACTTATTGTAATTAATTCTGATAATGTGCTTTGTTAAATTAATTAATTTACTTTAATTAATTTAAGAAATAATTTAATGATAATAATTACTTAATGTAATTTATGGAGCAGGATTTCTTAGAGAAGTTTTAATTGATAATTACTGGAATGTAATTAAGGAAAGGTGATTTATTTTAATAAAGTAATTTGGATAATTACTTTTGCAATTAATTAAGGATTAATTAATGAAGGTAATTAATTATTGGAAAATTAATTTATTAATAAGTAATTACGAGTAGTTAATTACTGGATTTAAATATTAATCAAGGTGATTAACAATTGTATTTTAATTTTAGATTAATTACTAAATGTAATTAATATTAAATAAGTAATTTAAAAATTAATTAGAGATCATTAATTATTATAATTAATGATGTAATTAAGAATTGTTTAATTAAGTAATAATTAATTAATTAAGTGATTAATTAATTGTAATTAATTAAGGATAAATGTAATTAGTTATAGTTAATTAATGAATGAAGTAATTAAATGTTAATTACTTATGATTAAGGTTAATTTATTTTATAAAATTAATTAAAGACTAATTACATATGGTAATTAAAGGGTGATTAATCATAGATATTTAATCAAGTTAAATACTTAATGAATGATTAATTAACTAGGTTGATTGATCAATAGATTTATAAGCAGGATTTATAGGTGAATAATTAATTTATTTTATTTTAAATTAATTAAAGACAGAAGTAATTAATTTAATTCAATTTAAATTAAATTATAAATGATGGATAATAAATCATTGCTTATGGATGATATTGATATACCTTTGGATGGTTGTGATCTTAGAAATGAGATGAGTGGTATCTATAGGATATGGATGCTTAGTTATAGTATGATGGATTATTTTGGTTGTGATGATTGACTGTTGTGATGATTATCTGTTGCGATAATGTTATGGGTTATCTGTTATGATGAGAATATGTAGTTTATCTATCTGTGAGAAATAGATAAAATAAAATGAGTTAATTGGTTAAAACCCTTAAGTATAACTTGGACATTAAAATGGCGTTTGGTTTTGGTGAGACCGAGATCGGGTTTCCATATTTGGATATCCGAAAACCACATCGATTCCAATTAAACGTTAGGTCGTTAATCCAAGTGGAGCAAGTGAAGACTCGAGGTGTAAGGGTTATACATCAGTATAACTCTGTGGGTGATTCCGTAATGAGTTGACGGAATAGTACTTACAGGTTCGAGATGGTGACTTAGAGTGCAAGGGTTATCGTCGTTAACTCTGAGGGTGATTCCAAAATGAGTGTAACAAGATAATGCCTTCGGTTTCGTTCGAACCCGGAACGAACTTGTATGGATTGAATGCTTTCGGAACATCGTCCGGTGGACGATGAGCATTCTAAGATAGATGTGTTCTCTAAAGGTAATCGGCCTCAAGCCTCATCAACCGGGAATGGCTAAAACAGGGGAGGTGCAGCAAGGCTTCGTGGGTAGCCCCCACTTGAGAGTGAGATTTACCCCTGGCTAGAGGTCCCTTTTATTTGGGCTGTGTGGACGGTTGTGAGCTCCAACTGTCGGGGTGGTCTTGTTCGGAACTGTTCAGTAAGGAATGGGTCCGGCCTTGTGTTGCAGGGGAGCGGGCGTACTCCTCGGTACGGTGATCTAGGCCACGTACTGTGACGGGCGGTACCCTAGTAGCCCTGCCATTGATGGAATCCAAAATCCAATAAGTGTCTGTACGGTTTTGATTGTGCCCAACTATGTTGGAACGTGAGATGTAAGCATTCCAGCTATTTCTGTATTTCATTTTGAAAACCCTAGATACTATTATAATATCACTGGATTTCCTATCAAATGTTTTGGTTAGCGTAAGGTAAAAACTTTTCCATGTTTATGTGTGGGAAGTCTTACGTGATACCTTTTGGTTTTCAAAGGATTTTCTAAAGTTAAGCAACTTTTAAACCTGTTTACTCACACCAGACCCCTGTCTGACCCGAGTGTTTATTTTCTGTTTTATTAAACTCTTGGGTACTCATATTTCGTATGAGTAGTCAAGTGATTCAGCATTGCTTTGACGAAATCTGAAGGAGATAATGGAGCAGGAGGCTTCAGCGTGTAGATATATATATATATATATATATATATATATATAGTGGTTCCGCTGTGTTTGAGTTGTATCTGTTTTTCTCTGATATACTTGAATTGTAATCGCTGGACAGATGTTTTTAACTGTCTAGTTTGTGTTGTATTGGCTATAAAACTCTGATGTATATGATACTATGTAAAGTATTATGTGATATAATATAATTTATTCATTCCGCTGTGAGATTCTGATGTTGTCTGTTTCATTCTTCCCTTTCTTTTCTCTTTTTTATCCCTTTCTTTTTTCTTAATGATGCGTCTTTCTTTGGAATGAAAGGCGGGTCGTTACACCGAGAGTATTATACATATCTCTTACAGGTACGAACATAGATCATTGATTACTTTATATATCTGTATAATCTTAGTATTAACCAAATATATTACTCAACATTTATTTATCTTAGTAAAATACTTATATAATTAATGAATCTTATAATTATAGATTCGACAAGAAAGCACATCTCTTTTACTGCTCGATGGACGTTTGTTACAACAATATATTGTGGATAATTACGTAAAAATTGAAAGTAGTAGAATGAGATGGTTTCGCGAAAAACAACATCACACAAGATCAGAACTATATGTGGGTCTACAAGATGCATTGAATGCTGGAGAGAACAATGCAGGTATATGAATTTATTTATATTGCTCAGTAAAATTAATATGCACAATATGTTATATACATACATACATATAATATCATCAACATGCTAAAAATGATTTGAAAATTAAATATACGAAACATCGGAAGAAGAACAGTATTACCCACTTCATTTAATGGAAGCCCACGCAACATGTACCAACCTTACCAAGATGTTATGGCTTCGGTGCAGAAGTTTGGAAAACCTGACCTTTTCATTACAATGACATGTAATCCTTCATGGGATGAAATCACTTCTGAACTACTATATGGACAATCACTCAAGATCGTCCAGATCTTACGACAAGAATATTTCGTGCAAAATATGAGCAGCTTAAGGATGATATTTATAGCAATCAAGTTCTCGGTTTAGATGCACCACTTGTGCATGTTATAGAATTTCAGAAAAGAGGACTTCATCATGCTCATATTCTTATCATATTAGATGAGCAAGATAAACTTCATAGCCCGGATGATTATGATGTTATTGTAAGAGCAGAAATCCCAGATCGTGACGAAGAAGCAGAATTATATACTACTGTTACTAAATGGATGCTTCATGGACCATGTGGAAGACATCGACCAAGTTCACCATGTATGAAAGATGGAAAATGCAAAAAGAATTATCCAAAACAATTTTCTCCAGCCACTCTTCAAGACAATTGAGACAACCCTCCCTAAGTTGTCATTTTAATTGAATGACTCAATTTAGTCTAAGCTAAATTCAGGGTTGCACTCTTTCACGTACCAACTATTTTCTCTTTTTTTCTGTTTTTGTTTCCCAAGATCCAATCTGATCAATATAAAAATATTGATATACTTCTTTGTAAAAGCTATTTGAATGTTCATATAAACATTCAGATCATTTTTTTTATCAGAGTATTTTTGGCAAAGGATAACTCAGTCGATTTTTAACAAAAAAACTGAGATTATACACAGTAAAAGGAATTGAGAAGATCCATTCTATTTGAATCTCTGTGCCATTCATTTGACCAATTCCTATTTGTTTTCTTGTGCTTATCATTTGTGTATTTAATAAAATATATGAACTAACTCATAACAATTAACTTTTCAAACAGCTAAACTGAGGTTGTGCATGCTTCTATGCACCTGTGTGCACATAATCATACACAGCTGTAATTTTCTTCACCTTAGTCCTCAGGTGGACTAATTTGTTTAGGTAAGATTCTGGGATTAGTTAGTTATAATCTACAAGTTTCACTTACACAAATAATTTTCAGATACATTTTTAAATCTGGGTTCATATCTCTTATGTTTTTCTTTCTTACTTTACAATACTTACAGTTATTATGTGAATAGTTTCTAGTCTCTAAAACAATCTGGTACATAAGCATACATCACTAATTCACCTATGCTTCAGATCCACTATCAGACTTATTACTTGATGCAACAAAGATTTCTTGCTGACAGGTTATAATATATAAAGCTAAATTTCATTTCCCTCTTTATGAAAATCATTTGCAATATGACACAAAAGATACACAAGCAGACTGGAAATATCAGAATTCCGGATTATATCATAAAAGTCATAGATATTCTTTATTTAATTCAACTCTTGCTATAGCACAATTATAGGTGTGGCTGCACGTACACACACATATAAATACGGGTGTGCACGGCCTCGCCAACACATAAGCTCAAGCAATGGTACTAATGAATAGGCAATTAAAATTGAGCCCTAAAATCACACAATAACAATGCTGGCAACATCCGAGAGTCAATGAAGCCTTGGCACCAACAAAGTATCAATAAATATACGTATAAACAAAGGATTACCAATCCAACTATACAAAAATGAGGTAATCGAGTTTTCCTCTTTCTCATTCATGCAAGTTATATTCAGACATAAAAGATGAATTTACATCAACTATCTTTCTTTAAAACTGAAAACATATCACTGGTACAAGGACAAAAGCCATTCTGCATCATACAAATATTTTTAACATAAACAATTGGAAGCTTACAAGTTCTTTTATAAAAGTCTCAAGATAATACATGGACTTGTAATCCATTTCCAGAAATCTTATGAATATAGCATAAGAGAATCAAAACAGTTTGCTAATTAACTTTCTTTTGCAAAACTATTCAAAACTGAGCTCATACATTTCAGAAATATAAAGTAAGGGCATGCACGTATATTAATTTATATGGCAAGTCCACAATACGATTCAAGAATCTATTACGTGAACATGTATTAGCTATATGTTATATTCAGATTCAAATAGCAACAGCCACTTAACATAAAAATTTCATTTCAAAAATCATAATGCATTTGAAAGCATTAAAATCAAATTTTTTTTCTTCAAAGATCTACGACATCAGATATGCCAAAACATATAAATATAGTTCAGACTTGTAAGTCATGCTGTTAAAACAACTAAACACATTTCAGATATATAAAGCACATGAGGCTGTAAGTTCTCAAACTCATTTCAGAACTTATTTCAAATTCTTATATAAATCCAAATCTCCCATTAACTTCATTTTTCCAGAATAAACATCTTATATCAAAGAAAACATATCTATCAAAACTCAGATGCTCAGATTAAAGATCATATCTCAAAAGGGTGGATTCAGATCCATATAATCTCCCATTTAAAACCATAAGTAACTTGATCTCAGAAAACCATAACATAGAGAAATATATATATATATATCATCTTTGCTTTTCATACTCAAGGCATTCAACTTGCCAAAAAACAGATAAAAATATATATATATATTCTCAGATATGATAATTACATACTAAAATCAAACTCCAGATCAATATATGCTTATGCATAAATATAGAAATAATCCATCAAAATAAGTTTATAAAGATTCTCCTCAAAACTTCTGAAAGGAAACTCGAACAAAATCCATAAAAATCCTTTAAATCACAAAACTCAGCAGACCTATAGATCTGCACATATACACAAGTGTAAACACTTATGTATACTGGCTTGACACAAGTTATTCTCCAAATACAGATTTCAGAAAATATATAAAAACTGAACGATCCCAGTGTTTCAGTTTCAAACTTGCAATTACTTATAAGACAAAACAGTTTTCCAGATTTATATACATATCAATCTAACATATGACACTGTTCATAGTAAAATATACATATTTCAGTTCAGCAATACATATAAAATGACAATGAAATACTTAAATACTTTCTTCATATCATCTACATGCAGTGATAAATCATTTTAACTCCATCTCTTAAGTCATCATCTCATCAAAATGTGCATAGCAACCTGTAAAAACATCATCCCGAACTGCCTCGTTGAATGAGACACCCCAGGAGATTGTCGAGACAATCAACAGGGTCAGACATGATACGTCTGGTATGAGTGCACTTAAACAATTCATTCGGCAGTAATACATAGTGTTAAATCAGTGTATCGTGACATAATAGTGAATAGATATCATCTCAAGTTCAGGTATGAACATAATCAGACTTGATCTTCATCAATATATGGATATGCAAGCAACCAAGGATCAAACAATCATTAACAAGCATCAATACATGCAAAGCATCCATACACACAAATTTATTTGCAGAAATATAACTATGGCTGCCTAAGATAGGACTTATTGCCAAATCAAGATTAAGAACACTCACGTAGCTATATGAGATGTCAATCCCCTAGATATTGCCATAGCTTTCCCCCTTTTTCTCGCGAATCCAACGCCGTTCGATACAGCAAGATGATTTTCCCCCCAATCTAATTTCTAGGGCTTCGGCCATTTTAGTTTTTGTTTTGAAACGAGAGAGTCGAATGAAACAGTGGTCACATCTTTCTTTTTATAATTCACTCACGGCTAGGGTTTTAACAGTTGGGAAATCCCAAATTTACCCCTAAGTCATACCAAATGTGTGCACAAATATATATTTCAATATTTTATACTTGTTTAAATCACAATATCATAGTTGTGTAAATATTGTGGGTCATTACAAATACCCCATCTTTTTGGAATTGTGTCCTCACAATTCTCTCTTACTCGTTCTAGCATCCCAAATATTCATTAAATTTTGCGGAGTGGCTGCAATACACACGTGTATAAATATACACGCGTGCACTGCCTTGCCAACTCGAGTGCACAAGCAAATTTCAATCAACATGTTTCATCATCAATTGAACAAGCACAAGGGTAATTGCAACTATCATACAAACAGAACATAAATAAGAAAGCGACATATTCAAGCAACTCAGTGCATCTGGGAACAGCAAACTCAGATGGATGTATGGGAACTTACACATGCTTTTCCATTCTTACAGTGAAGTGAGTAAAGTGCTAATACTTATACATGTGTTTAAACTAATTTCTTAGCAGAAATTCTTATTTCAAGAGTTCATAGCAGCCATCACACAAATTACACAAGCATCTCATAAACATGAACAAGCAACACCCATACCATTAAGCTAAGGCATCAAAACTGAGTCTGCATACTAGAACTCATCATACCCCTAGAATATTCACCTCTGCTTGTAAGTTCATTTCATATCATTTTTAAGGGTCCAATATCACATTCATGGTTGCACTGGTGCACACTGCCTGGAACTACTGTTTGATTTCCAGTGCACTACAAGCTATTTGGACATGAACATGCCATGTGCAAACTCACACCCCAACCTTGATGCAAGCCAACCACTATGTCATACCCACTTCCCTCATACCTAACCTGATAGAGGTGACCCAATTCCTTAGTTTAATTACTAAGTTTTCCTTTCATGTGTGCAGGTATCAACTATACTATGTCATGCCAAAAATCTTTATGTACCTAACTAGTAAATGCAAGCAGTTTTCATGCATCCATGCAACATTCATCCATTCATACATTACAACCATGTAACTAACCAGTAAATGCAAGCAGTTTTCATGCATCCATGAAACATTCATCCATTCATACATTTCAACCATCAATTAATCACATTTGTATATTATTTCAAGTTAGTTTTGTTCAGAGACAAGCCTTTGACTAAAGCATAGATCAAAATATCTTAGCAAATAAAATACCACTGGGGTTCCCAGTAACAAGGTCCTTGCAGTCAATTTATATAAATATATTTTTCGTGAAATGTGTTCACTTATTGCTCAACCTCATTTCAGAGAGTACTTAATGGTGGATCAAGATTTAGCATATGGAAATTCCACTGCATCTTAATCATCCTCTCAATTGCAAGACATAAGCCAGAGGACCCCCTTCCCCTTACTGCCTTGCACCCTACTTTTCTTATTAGTTTATGCTTTAACCAAAAACATTTTCTCAAGTTTACAATCATATAAATAAATCAGTTATTATCATTCTATCATTAAATTATCATGTATAATCAAGCATAGTTTAAATAACAGCAAGGCAATGCAAGTCACAAAATCTCAGAAACAACAGAAAATTGTCAAACTAAAATGCATACAAAACATCAAAGAGAAGTTAAAATAAACTAAAGGTTAAATGGCTGCCTTTCATAGGTCTTAATGCCTTGCCAAGTGAGGGTTTACTCACAAAATCTCCAACCCATTCATGTTTCAGAAAAACATAAATACTTTCTAGTACAATCCTTTGTTATCCATTTAATTTCTTACTATAAAGATTTACAACAGGTTTGTGGGCTTTCCAAAATAATTTAAGAATTCATGATCCTACTATATTATTGTAAAAATATGGACAGAGGTGTTTGTTATGAAAATTCACTAAAAAACCCAGAAAATCTCCTATCTTATTATTTAGAAAATAAACATGAGCCAGATCTCTATCTTGCTGCCTATGTCCTAAATAATTTAAATCCATACTTGACAATAATAAGGATAGAATTAAAAAAAATGCTCAAAACATTTTAGCTTGGAAAACTGACATACAAAACTCCAAACAGAAATGCACAACAAACATCCATTTCATCCATATCAAACCATTTCAAAGATTTAAATGATTCTTATAATACTTTTGGCTGCCTACCAGAGGACTTAATGCCATTGCATAAAATGGATTAATGCTCACTTAAATTTTTAATAAACATCATTAACATTGATGTAATCCAAATAGATCATCCAAAGCAATCAATTCAAACAATGCAACCAAAGCAGTCAATACAAACAAGTTCACACAAATTAAATTTTTGCTATGTTATCTACCTACATAGCTCTGATACCAACTGAGACAACCCTCCCTAAGTTGTCATTTTAATTGAATGACTCAATTTAGTCTAAGCTAAATTCAGGGTTGCACTCTTTCACGTACCAACTATTTTCTCTTTTTTTCTGTTTTTGTTTACCAAGATCCAATCTGATCAATATAAAAATATTGATATACTTCTTTGTAAAAACTATTTGAATGTTCATATAAACATTCAGATCAATTTTTTTATCAGAGTATTTTTGGCAAAGGATAACTCAGTCGATTTTTAACAAAAAAACTGAGATTATACACAGTAAAAGGAATTGAGAAGATCCTTTTCTATTTGAATCTCTGTGCCATTCATTTGACCAATTCCTATTTGTTTTTTGTGCTTATCATTTGTGTATTTAATAAAATATATGAACTAACTCATAACAATTAACTTTTCAAACAGCTAAACTAAGGTTGTGCATGCTTCTGTGCACCTGTGTGCACATAATCATACACAACTGTAATTTTCTTCACCTTAGTCCTCAGGTGGACTAATTTGTTTAGGTAAGATTCTAGTATTAGCTAGTTATAATCTACAAGTTTCACTTACACAAATAATTTTCAGATACATTTTTAAATCTGGGTTCATATCTCTTATGTTTTTCTTTCTTACTTTACAATACTTACAGTTATTATGTGAATAGTTTCTAGTCTCTAAAACAATCTGGTACATAAGCATACATCACTAATTCACCTATGCTTCAGATCCACTATCAGACTTATTACTTGATGCAACAAAGATTTCTTGCTGACAGGTTATAATATATAAAGCTAAATTTCATTTCCCTCTTTATGAAAATCATTTGCAATATGACACAAAAGATACACAAGCAGACTGGAAATATCAGAATTCCGGATTATATCATAAAAGTCATAGATATTCTTTATTTAATTCAACTCTTGCTATAGCACAATTATAGGTGTGGCTGCACGTACACACACATATAAATACGGGTGTGCACGGCCTCGCCAACACACAAGCTCAAGCAATGGTATTAATGAATAGGCAATTAAAATTGAGCCCTAAAATCACACAATAACAATGCTGGCAACATCCGAGAGTCAATGAAGCCTTGGCACCAACAAAGTATCAATAAATATACGTATAAACAAAGGATTACCAATCCAACTATACAAAAATGAGGTCATCGAGTTTTCCTCTTTCTCATTCATGCAAGTTATATTCAAACATAAAAGATGAATTTACATCAACTATCTTTCTTTAAAACTGAAAACATATCACTGATGCAAGGACAAAAGCCATTCTGCATCATACAAATATTTTTAACATAAACAATTGGAAGCTTACAAGTTCTTTTATAAAAGTCTCAAGACAATACATGGACTTGTAATCCATTTCCAGAAATCTTATGAATATAGCATAAGAGAATCAAAACAGTTTGCTAATTAACTTTCTTTTGCAAAACTATTCAAAACTGAGCTCATTCATTTCAAAAATATAAAGTAAGGGCATGCACGTATATTAATTTATATGGCAAGTCCACAATACGATTCAAGAATCTATTACATGAACATGTATTAGCTATATGTTATATTCAGATTCAAATAGCAACAGCCACTTAAAATAAAAATTTCATTTCAAAAATCATAATGCATTTGAAAGCATTAAAATCCATTTTTTTTCTTCAAAGATCTACGGCATCAGATATGCCAAAGCATATAAATATAGTTCAGACTTGTAAGTCATGCTGTTAAAACAACTAAACACATTTCAGATATATAAAGCACATGAGGCTGTAAGTTCTCAAACTCATTTCATAAATTATTTCAAATTCTTATATAAATCCAAATCTCCCATAAACTTCATTTTTCCAGAATAAACATCTTATATCAAAGAAAACATATCTATCAAAACTCAAATGCTCAGATTAAAGATCATATCTCAAAAGTGTGGATTCAGATCCATATAATCTCCCATTTAAAACCATAGGTAACTTGATCTCAGAAAACCATAACATAGAGAAATATATATATATCATCTTTGCTTTTCATACTCAAGGCATTCAACTTGCCAAAAACAGATAAATATATATATATTCTCAGATATGATAATTACATACTAAAATCAAACTCCAGATCCATATATGCTTATGCATAAATATAGAAATAATCCATCAAAATAAGTTTATAAAGATTCTCCTCAAAACTTCTGAAAGGAAACTCGAACAAAATCCATAAAAATCCTTTAAATCACAAAACTCAGCAGATCTATAGGTCTGCACATATACACAAGTGTAGACACTTGTGTATACTGCCTTAACACAAGTTATTCTCCAAATACAGATTTCAGAAAATATATAAAAACTGAACGATCCCGGTGTTTCAGTTTCAAACTTGTAATTACTTATAAGACAAAATAGTTTTCCAGATTTATATACATATCAATCTAACACATTATGGTTCACTGTTCATAGTAAAATATACATATTTCAGTTCAGCAATACATATAAAATGACAATGAAATACTTAAATACTTTCTTCATATCATGTACATGCAGTGATAAATCATTTTAACTCCATCTCTTAAGTCATCATCTCATCAAAATGTGCATAGCAACCTGTAAAAACATCATCCCGAACTGCCTCGTTGAATGAGACACCCCAGGAGATTGTCGAGACAATCAACAGGGTCAGACATGATACGTCTGGTATGAGTGCACTTAAACAATTCATTCGGCAGTAATACATAGTGTTAAATCAGTGTATCGTGACATAATAGTGAATAGATATCATCTCAGGTTCAGGTATGAACATAATCAGACTTGATCTTCATCAATATATGGATATGCAAGCAACCAAGGATCAAACAATCATTAACAAGCATCCATACACACAAATTTATTTGCAGAAATATAACTACGGCTGCTTGAGATAGGACTTATTGCCAAATCAAGATTAAGAACACTCACGTAGCTATATGAGATGTCAATCCCCTAGATATTGCCATAGCTGTCCCCCTTTTTCTCACGAATCCAACGCCGTTCGATACAGCAATATGATTTTTTCCCCAATCTGATTTCTAGGGCTTCGGCCATTTTAGTTTTTGTTTTGAAACGAGAGAGTCGAATGAAACAGTGGCCACATCTTTCTTTTTATAATTCACTCACGGCTAGGGTTTTAACAGTTGGGAAATCCCAAATCTACCCCTAAGTCATACCAAATGTGTGCACAAATATATATTTCAATATTTTATACTTGTTTAAATCACAATATCATAGTTGTGTAAATATTGTGGGTCATTACAACAATGATTCATATCCAATCTATCGGAGGCGAGAAAATGGTAGAAGCATTGCATTAGACAATGACCATGATTTTATTGTTGATAATCGTTGGGTTGTCCCATATAATCCATGGTTGTTAAAAAAATATGATTGTCATATTAATGTCGGAATTTTTAGTAGTATCAAATCTGTCAAATACCTATACAAGTACGTCTACAAAGGTCCAGATCGTGTGGCAGTTGAAGTTCGTCCAGGAAGTGAGTACGATGAAATTCAAAAGTTTGTTGATGCAAGATGGATATGCCCTCAAGAAGCCTTTTGGAGAATTTTTGAATTTTCATTGCATACAATTCATCCTTCTATTCAACGATTACAAATACACTTACCAAGTAGGCAAAAAGTCACGTATCATTCTAATCAAACAGTGTCTGATATTTTATTGGATGAAAGCCTCTCTACATCGATGCTAATTGGGTTCTTCAACACAAACTCGCAAGATAACAAAGCAAGACAACTTTTATATCGTGAATTTCTAGAGAAATACAGGTGGGTAACAGATATAAAAAAATGGAGATGTAGGACATCATAAAAAAAAGTCATAAGGCGGATTTATAGCGTTTCACCATTAGAAGGAGAACATTACTACATGAGAATTCTTTTAAATCATGTAAAAGGACCAACCTCATTTGACTATCTTCTCACAGTTGATGGTATTAAATATCCAACTTTTCAGAAAACAGTAGAGAAGATAGGACTATTGGAGGAAGATCAAAGCATTAGTGCATGTTTGTAGGAAGCATCAGCCACACGAATGCCATCATCTTTGAGAAGATTATTCGCTACAATCTTGATTTATTGTACACTAACCGGTATTAGAAAATTATGGGATGAATTTTTCTACTATATGATAGAAGATTATTCAAGTTCAAGTGTAACATGTCGAGTTGTACTTGAAAATCATCTTTTAAAAGATCTTAATGTTTTCTTAATGAACCATTATAAAAAAGTTTCTGATTACGACCTTCCAATAATTAGAGATGACATAAATGATCGTTCATTAACCTTGGGATTAACAAATGAGCAATATTCTATTGTAACACCAAAAGAGGGTTTAACTTCTGCCAGCAAGTTGAACGAATCCCAATTACATGCATATACTGCAATTATGAATGCTGTTAATAATAAAGAGAGCAGGATTTATTTTATTGATGGTCCTGGTGGAACAGGAAAGACATTTCTCTATCGAGCAATACTTGCAACACTTCGACAAGAAGGTTTGATTGCACTTGCAACAGCCACATCCGGGATTGCTACGACTATTCTACCAGGTGGTCGAACGGCGCATTCGAGATACAAAATTCCAATTAATACAACATCTGAATCAATGTGTACGATATCTAAACAATCAGAATTAGCAGATCTTTTGCGTCAAGCATCCATTCTTATTTGGGATGAAGCAACTATGACTCATATATATATGCTTTCGAAGCATTAGATAGATACCTTTAGGATATTATAGGGAATAGCTTGCCATTTAGAGGTGAAATTCTTATTACTGGAGGGGATTTTCGACAAGTCTTACCCGTTGTACAACATGGTACAATAGCAGAAACAATTGATGCATGCATTGTTAAATCATCACTATGGAATCATGTAGAAGTCATCCAACTTACTCAAAATATGAGAGCAAAAAAAGATTTTTCTATTTGAATTTTCTATTACGTGTTGGTGATGGGAATGAACCGCACATAGGCGACGACTTGATTCGAATTCCAGATGAAATGGTAGTACCATTTCAAGATGAATGTTCAATAACTACTCTTATAAATACAATTTTTCCCACATTACATGAAAATGCATTCCAAAAGGAATATATTATGGCAAGAGCTTTAATTACCCCTCTCAATGAATGCGTCGATAAGTTAAATAACCAAGTTATTAATCTATTTCCTGGAGAATTACATACGTACTACTCATTTGATTTTGTCGAAGATGATACAAGAAATCTATACCAACTTGAATACCTTAATTCAATAGCTCCAAGTGGTTTCCCTCCACATAAGTTGGTCTTGAAGAAAGGAGCACCGATCATGCTACTCCAATCTTGATCCAATGAATGGATTATGCAATGGTACCACATTAATATGTCGTGAATTTTACAGAAACCTTATAGATGCAGAAATTGCACTGGAGAATTTGCAGGAGATTGAGTTTTCTTACCAAGAATACCTATGAAGCCTTCCGAAGATATCTGTTTACCATTCACATTATTGCGCAAACAATTTCCTATAAGGTTGAGTTTTGCCCTCACTATCAACAAAGTTCAAGGACAAATAATTCCACATATAGGAATCTACTTGCCTCAACACATGTTAGGTCATGGTCAGCTTTATGTTGCGTTATCAAGAGGAGTTTCAATGAGTAACACGAAAGTTTTGATAAAAGATGGCAAAGTTTATGGAAAATCGGGAACTTATACTAAAATGTTATTTATAGAGATGTACTTATGTGGGCTAAAAGACAAAATAGTTGAATAAATTTTATAAGCATTACTTTCGAATATGTTTATACAATGTAGTCTTTCTTCTTCTTTTTCTTGGAGTGATAGTTTTATAAACCAAGCAACATTTGTGCACATCATTTTTTCTTGCGTATGTAAAATACACAATATTTTTAGAACAACAATTCACGCGCGAAGCGCATGCCGTCATCACATGCGAAGCGCGTGCCATTACGCTCGTTCAAATAGCCAAAATTGTTTCCATTATTAAATTCCAACATACTAGGCTCTACAATCAAAATGGAAGGCATGTATTAGAGAATGGATTTCCAACAAATGACCAGGTGAAGGGACTACCTTCCGGTAGTACATCTCTGGAGAAATGTACCGATGCTACAGAACATCCGCACCTCTACCAACACAAGATCGGCCTACCTCTTCCTAGATAATACCGAATATGTCATCATCTCTATCGTTACCGACCCATTTGAGACGTCTCTTAGCATACACCAATAATTAAAGTCGAATGTTATAGCAGGTAGAAATATATCTAGAAATGGTGATTAAACCTTAATGGTTGTGAACCACATTGCCTTGCCATATCTACCTTGTTTTCTCCATTTCCAGGTGTGAGGCTTGAGGTGACGATTACCTTTCGCATAACCCATCATCTTTCCTCTTTGAATGCCACATTGTCATTCCATAATCATATAACTGATTTTTACAAACATATAACTCATGAGCTCATACGTCTCAGGAAGCACGCAAAGCTAATAGAAGTTGCTTTCTCCACCACCAAATAGATGATAGTTTATAGAGATCAATCAATGTGATTTTAAAATGCAATGTCAGACATTCATCTATACAAGTTCTCCGGGAACAAAATAAACCAAAGGCACTTCTCCTACCACATCATGTTTTGGGAATCACCCTTAGGATCAGTAGCGATTGATCCTTGTAAATTAAAGATTTTCATAGCAGAGCACTACTGCCAAATATATGGTATGGTAAATTTTACCGCGAGGGACTAGTAGCAAGTAGCACTACACCATGAATTTCCTCGTCTTCAATGATCTTATCTTCAACATGTTTTACTTCGAAACGTAAATCGGTTTGAAGTAGTTTCTGGATAGTAATCGCCCAAATCTGAACCCTGTCTCTTTGAATCCAATTATCAAAAAAAAGGTAAATGTGGGTGATTAGTAAACAACATTTTCATTCAGCCATATCTTCAAAGATGTATATATATATATATATATATATATATATATTCATTTCAGTATAAATGGATTTATTAAACCTCTCTTTAAATCATTTTCTTTTATCCTTGGAGATTATTTCTAAAGGGTATCTTTTCTTTTGGAATAACTTAAATATAATTTTTTTAGAGCATCCGGGCTTTCCCTTCGATTTATTCTGCCCCACGCCTAGAAAGAGAAAACAAAGGTCAAATAAGTTCAGGTCACTGATTGCTCCATCCCTAACCATGGTTACACATCTTGTTTTACCTTTCTAGATCCCACAGGTGGGACAAATGTATTAATCATTTCTGCATACTCCTTTTTTATTACATTGAAGCAAATGATTTCAATTATGTTATAAACAATTCCTCTTAACCATTCATTTAAACTCTTTTTAAAATTTTTGTAGAAAAGTGTTACAGATAGTGTTTTAAAAGCTTGTTTGATTAAAACAAGTTTTCTATCATTTAGAAATTCATATTTATAACTCAAATCTTGTTAAGAACATTTTAGCATACTTATCAAATTTATTTTATGTTTTTAAACATTTAAAAATATTCATTTCAAAGAATTTTATACTTTGGTCACTTAACTGCAAAAGCGTGATTTTCTAAAAAATTTGATTTGGGCATATTTTAATTTTTTTAAAATAAATTCTTGATTTTTATTTTTCATTTGAAAATTATAGCAAGAAGAGTCTAGAAAATTCTTATTTCAAATAATTTTGATTCTTGTTCTATCGTATAAATGAATTTAAATTTTGCGGCGCAAGATCACGAACTACCGTTACATGGCGCGCCTATTTTCAGTTGATTTTCAACTCTTTTCAAATCTTTTCCAAAATCATGTTAAATACTTTTCAAACATTTCTAAGCCATTTAAAAAAATTCTCCCATGATTTTAAAAGAGGTTAACAAGTCGTATACGCTTTTGAATTTAAATAAGGAAATGATTCCTTTTGTGATTTTTCGATGTGTAATTTACCATGACTTGTTATGATATAAATCAAACAATCATTCAACTTCCATATAACATCCAAACATGATATCAAGCAACATAACAAGTACAAAATCATGTTATAACATAAAAGTAGAGAAGAGGTAGAGTTTCCTCACCTTGGATCGAATTGCACTAACTTAAAAATAGTTGTAACTTTCCAAACATGAATCGAGAGCTCGCTAATGCTTGCTTTAAGGGTTCTAAGTAGCTTGAATTGACTTGTGGAAGCTAGGGGGCTCATAGCCGTGGGTAGTGGGGGGAGTTGGCTCGGCTAGGGTGGTGGAACGTGTGGGTCATGGGTTAGAGGGAGAAGGAGGAGGAGTATGGGTGTAGTATTGAGGTTTTTGGATAGATATTTCTTTTAGTTTATTTTTAAAATAAATTTTGGCATTATTTTTCTAAGGATGGAAGCCATGGAAGAAGAGAGTTAAAGCTTGGAAAATGAAGAAGAAGAAGTATGGAAGTGAAGAAATGGTTTACAATTTATAGAAAAAGTTTGGAATAAAATATTATATGAAATGACCAAAATACCCTTACTTCAACTTAAAGTAAACTCCATTTCCTCAATAATTAACATTACTTTCACTTCACAACTTTATGTCTTAATCACTTAAGCATTAAGAAAAAGAAAGTAAGATTTTGTTATATTTGATTTGATATGTTGTCCTTTTGTGCTTACTTTTTGTTAATGAATTCTAGAAGTTTCTAATATTGTATATAAAAAGTTATCTTGTTTAGTGACTTTATTAATATTTACAATATTTAATAATGTGTACATATATATGTAAATAAAGGTGCAATAACGTTGCGACAACTTTTGTTGAACATAATGTTGATTTTTGATAAAACGTTTCACGATCACATTTTGACGTTTTTGTTAAATTTCGTATATTTGTAAAAAAAATTGAAAATAAACTTGTATATTGTTAATTAAAAATAAATTGGCCTTATTTATAAATTAAAATAATTTATTTAGTCACTAAAACTTAAGTTTACTGGAAACTGATTTTTGTCACTTTTACCAGTATAAGCAAAAGTTCCTATTTTTTTGTATAAATATACTTTAAAATCTTACATAATATTATTTATGTTATAAAAACATATATTTTAATATTTAAAATCCATTAAAGATTATATCTTAGTGTGATTGATCTTGGGTCATTAATTTATGAAAGCTACTAGGTCCTCAATACAGCTTCAATGTGATGTCGAGGTGTTTGGGGGTGACAAGACAATATTTCTATTGCATGATAATTTGATAGAATTATTAGAGTTTGAGATGATTGGCCAAGCTATAAATCAGCATATGTGGCATAAGTATTTTTTTTAGTTATTCTCTGTCACTTTCTGCATATTTCTTAAGGATATACATATATATATGGGGCCAATATTTACAGTGTTACTATTTTATGTGTAGGTACTTGCATACTGTGATAAGTGAGAATGAAGAATTGGCCGAGACATTTGCTTTTGGTGATCCAGGAACCACATTTCACCTCAATGATGAATTTGAACTTTAAATGGTTAACTGGCTGAGAGAGGGTAATGGTGATCACATATTCTTTGTACTGCATAATGCCAAGTAAGTAATTTGTTTAAACTATACTGTGACCTATATGTAATTTGTTTAAATTATCACTTTGGTTTTTTTTTTTACTAAAAACAATATGAGTTGGATTTTGACTATAATACAGGATGATGAAATTTACCTTTTCAATCCATTTCCTCAGGCGACACATTTTATAGCATGGGAAAAACATTAATATTGTAATATTTTTTTAATGTATACATCCATAATAGGTTGAGCAAAGTGCCCAAAGTGAAAAATCTTACATAAGCATTTCTGCACTTTGTCCTACTATGTAGTTAAAATTAATGGTTTATTTGACGGCTGTTAGAATGCCCGTCCCTTAGACCCACTCAAACAAAGGAAAATACTGAGGTATTTTCATCTGTAAGAATGGAGAATAGGGTTATACTAGGGACGATCCAATGTATTACGCTTTTGTGCTAACGCTGTTTTGATATGATGTGGCGGAAAACACTAGATTTTTTTCTCCAGTTGGCACAAAATAATAGCACATGAACTTTTAATGTAGGATAGATCAACATAAAGAAATAAGGATACAAGATATATGATCCAAATAGCCGATAACAAAGATATCCATCACAAAAGAAATACAATAGACTAGGATGCATCAGAGTTACAAATATACATATACATAAGGCAATTAGTGCTGCTTACAAAAAATATACATGTCCATAAATACTACAACAAGTGTGGATATAAAATAGGCTATCGCTACTGAAAGAGAGATCTAAGATAACTTCCAAAATCAGCATAAAATACCTAGACATGCCAAATTGCAATCCCTAGTCTGACCCCAACTTATTATTGGAATAGGGCTCTCCTAAACAACCTAGTGGCCATGAATGTGGTTACGTTGTCATGCGCTACATGAAAGAGATCATCCAGGATAGCGACTTGCCTTTGCCTACAAAGGTATACTTTGATGTGTTGTGTTTTGCTATGGAAAGTGTTTGTGACAATTCTTCCATGGAACGTATTTTCTTATTTGTTGCCAAAATTTATGTTGATTTTGCTTGCTATGTTACATTTTTTAGTAGATGAACAAGACTCGAAAGTGTTACACCCGAGAGCAGTTGATGAGGTGCACTTTGAGGCTCTTGATTATATCCAAGAGAAAATGTAATTAAGCACTGGTTTTGGGTACATATGCATATGTAGTTTGTTAGGACTTTTGGTTTTTTGTTAGTTATTATTTTTTTGATCATGCGTACTGTGTTTCTTTTGTTATGATATAGCCATTTTGATTGATATGTAAGTTGATGTGGAAATGGTATAGGTTTGATGTCGGAATGGTGTAGGTTGATGAACATCTTGTATATGGAAGTTCAAGTTATATATATATATATATATATATATATATATATATATATATATATGGAAGTGCCCCTTTTTAGGTTATTTAATTTGGTGCCTCTTGTATATGGAAATATGTTGCATGTGTTTTTTGAATGTGTATTGTTGATGAAAATGTGCATAAATTGAAACTGATATCTAAATATAACACGCTTGGAAATCAGTTTGCAATAACAAATCGATGTCTAAATATGCATAAATAGAAATCACTAACTACTAGAATTAAGCACATAGACATCGGCTATTAGCCGATGTTTGGAAAAAAATTGACTGATGTCTTTTTCGGTGTAGAGAAAGGTCGGTCACATAATGTCGGTTTTAAGGCCGATGTTTGAATACCATATGGACATCGGTTTCTTGAAACCGATGTCTATGTGCCTAATTCTAGTAGTGAGGTCATATTATTACATAAGGTATATATTGCCAAAAAGAACACATGTATGATATGACAATATATATATATATATATATATATATATATATATATAGTAATAAAATTAACATGTGTACAACTATACACACACACACAGAGAGAGAAAGATATTAGGACCTATGTGTATTATATAAACATATATGTTGTACTTACGTATACATAAGATAATTCATATATATATATATATATATATATATATATATATATATATATATATATCAGGAATGTAAATGCCTAAGCATGTACATGTGTTTAGATTTACTATAATATATGTATGTAGGTTGTATATACATATAAATAACACCATATATATATTGCCACATAATAACATAATTATGTTTGTGTGTGTGTGTGTGTGTGTATATATATATATATATATAATGATTTGAAATCGTTTAATAAATTCAAGTTTGAAATATATTTGGTTGAATAATTAAACACTAGAGAGTATTTTAGTTGGAAATCATGATTGACTTAACCAAATGTTTCAATTTATGTGTTTTACTATGAGGGAATTCAGAAGAAGGACAAACTTTGGAAAAATATTAGACTGAAGGACGTCAAGTTTCAATTTTGGTCTCAAGGGCAAACTTTAGAAAAAAACTTAGGCTAAAGGACAATGCTAGTTATAACTAGCACTATATTCAGTTTTTACATTATATAAAATCCAAGTTATAACTAGCATCACATTTGGTTTTATACTATATAAAATGGTAGCTATAATAAGCATTGTCCTTCAACCTAATTTATTTTTCAGAGTTCGTCCTTCAGCCTAAAAAAGAAACTTTTTGTCCTTCGGTCTAAATTTTTTTCAAAGTTTGTCCTTGTGCCTATTTTCCACTTAAATTTATACTCTAAATTCTCGTTCGCTGCAATTTTTCTTAACCGATAAAAGAAATAAACTACTAATTGAATACCAAGGTCTTAGTAAAAAAAACTTCAACTATTTTAATTGATGTAACCAATAAAAGGCATTCGCTGATTTGACTAATCAGTCATGAACGATTAGCTGATAATAACTTCTTGTTAACCAATTGACTAATCAGCTACGATTCGTTTATTATTAATAAATTACTTGGCATTACTTTGATTGTTCATTCATTAATGTTTTTCTCTTTGTTAAATAATGCATATTTTCCTAATCTTATACTATAAAACAATAATTTTGTCATGTCAAACTGAATTATTGTTAACTTATTTATGACCCTTGATTTGGTTGTAGTTTAAAGATTCCTAAATTCATTAATTAACATGAGCGTTACGGCACGCACTTCGTGCGTGAGTTGTTCTGCAAATTGTATATGTTTCAAAACACTCAAAAAATAATTTTCGAAAGTATTTGGTCGCATTTTACGTTGAACTCATGCATAATTTCTTTGAATTTTTATTTTTAAGTTTTGATATCTAATTTTTTTTGGTAGTTTGAATTTATATTTCTATTATTAGTTAATAAAGAAAGAAGTTGTAAAGGAATTTCGTTTGTTATATCCTATTTTAAAGTTGACATAAAGATTTGATTATATTTGAGCGTTTTGAATTTGTAAAAAAAAAAATATCAGATCCTGTTTTCAAGTGATATTAATGTTTATCAGTATTTGTAAAGGCAAATGTTGAATTCGTAAAGTGATTTTATTTGTTAGATCCAATTTTCAAGGGAATTGGTAATATACATACATACATACATATATATATATATATATGAGTGTTAAATTATATATGAGTAAAGGGTATTTTTGAAAGTTTACGGTTGAACCAAAAGTTTGCGCTTCCAGGCCAACTATTGATAAAATATTAACATTCCTTTCTTTGCATGTTGTGGTTGTACGACCCGCTTAACCCATCCTTCATTGTAACCTAACCCTATAAAGGAAAATCCAAAAAAATGAAACTAAACGCTACTAAAATAATCCTCTCCTCCTACTAACCCTAATCGAAGAACCCTAATCGCTCCTCCAGCTAATTCTCCAACTGCTGCAAAATCGGTCTAATGGTATTTAGTATTCACATATCGTGAAAAATCCTAATTCATTTTCGATTTTCTTTTGTTGACCACACCTTGATTTTTTCAATTTTTGTTTCATTCTTGTAAATATAAAACACAGTTTATAAATTTTGATAGCTGAATGAAATTTTGATAAACTTCCCTGTAAGACACTGGTAGGTCTGATCTTCGTTTCATAGTGGGAATGTGGTGTTTTTTGGTAAGAATGGTGGTGTATTGATGAGGAATGATGAAAAATAAGGTGGTAGTTTATGGTGTAGCTGGTTAAATACGACAAGAAATTGGTAGATTTGAATGGGAATGAAGATATAAATTGAGGATTTATGCAGCAAATGAACTGAAATTGATTGCAAGAAATATGAACAGTTGATGGAATACAAGATCTAACAAGAATTGTAATTGAAGAATGACGGAAAACGTAAAGAACAAGGAATTATAATTGCAAAGATGATCAAATTATAAACTGAAAATGAAATAAGATTGTAACCCACAAGAATAAGCTTAGTAACAAGATCAAATGGTAATAAAATTGAATTAAAACATGTAAACTGAAATGAAAAGGAAGATGGTTTTGTATTTAGATGTGCAGGAAAGAAAAACAGAATATGAAGTAAGAATCAAATAGAAAAGAAATGTAACTGGTATCAAATTGCAACTGGAGAAGGAAAATGCAACTAAAATGGCAAGATCAAACTGTAAAGATAAGAACTGAACAAGAAATTGCAAACTAAGAATGAAGAGAAAGATATTGAAGCTAGAAATCATTAAGAATCGATTTCATTTGATCACACACTCATTACAATGCATGCACAACCATATATACACAACCCATGCACATGCTAACTTAACTCAACCGGTCCTTAACCCACACTAGTTCAACCCTAGTACAAGCTCACAAACATTTCACTACACTTAAGCAACACAATTCACTCAAACACCCAGCAAATGTAAACTTAAAACACCCTATATTACTGCAGAAAGCATGTGTCGGTGTATACATGCACATGCTTGCACACACCTACATACATTGACACATGCATATCTCTTTCACCATTTTCCTGCTACCTCCGTGTCAGGCCAGTAATCCACTTCTGACACCCTCAGCTTCCACCTCTGGAGATCTGGTGGTGGTTCTTTGGTGAACTTGGCTGAAGCAGGGTATTTTTTCCTTTTTTTGGACATGAGCAACTGTTTTGCACTTTCTCAATCAATGCAACCACAGCCTAGTTGTTACGCTACTGCTGCAATATTGTTTGAACTGGTTGTGTATTGAATATTTTTGAACATAGGAATTTTCGTTTGTATGTACCTTTAGCTTATATTTCTACCAGTATGAAAGGCAACTATGTTAATACACTTATAAATGCTTTTGGATTTGTTTGAAAGTGAAACAGACAGAAGCATAATGTCATTTGACACCGTTTAAGTTTCTTTCGCTAATCCGAGAAGTCAAAAGCGTTTATATAAGAATGAATTTTAATTTATTAACTGATGATTACGCACCATTTTCAGTTTGCTTGAAAGAACAAGATGAAATAAGAAAATGAATACGCATTGAAATATCAAAATCCATGGCATGAAGAACACAAGGAAATGAACTTCATTTTCCCAATCATACCAAAATTTAGAGATTTTTCAATAGTAATAATGTAACAACCCGCATATTTATCGATTTTTATATTTAAATATTTTATCGTTCGTCGGATTTTGGTCTGAAAAGCTACTTTTTGCAAACAATCGAATTGAGACTCGAGACCACCACCATTGAGTTCAAAATGACGTTTGCGACCTTTTTGAGTATAAACTTCGATATGTTTGGAGAAAGTTGATTTTTGCCACTTTTTCACTTAGGGCTTTGGTTTGGGCTGAGCCCAATAACCCCACTTATGTATTCAATCCCAACCACTTATCCTCTTCATTCCTTCATAATTTCCGAACACATTCAAGCTTCATCAAAAATGGGGGAAGAGAAAACGAATTAGGAAATCCTAAGCCCTAGCTTTCTTTGCAAATCCAACTTCTAGCTCCAAATTCAAGAGAACCCATTGGTAAGCATCTCCTTCTTCTTCCCCAACTCATTCTCTCATTGATTTCAGAAATTTCCTAAACCTAACTTAGGGAATGTTCTTCTTTTAAGCTTAGATTCAAGCTTCTAGTGTTGAGATTGAAGTGTGGTTGATCTTCCCTTGTCTTCAAGCTTCTCATTCATTGATTTGGGTTTAAAGGTGAGATTTTTAATCTCACATCTAAGTCTATGAATTATCTTCGATTGTTAGGTATGAATTCCTAACACTTATTCGTGTGCATTTGCTTTTGGTTTGGATTGATTTGGTGAATATTCCAATTTTTAGTGTTTTGAGTTCAATTCGTTAAAAATCCTAACCTTGATGTTTGAACATGCTTTTGGTGATGCATCGAGGAGCATATGGGGCCGGGTAGTCGATTGGCATTAACCCTTAGCGCCGTTGCTCGTGCGATTGCAAATTGATCGACATTTGCACCTCATTTGAAATAGGGCATGGGAGTGCCAGCAACAGGTTCGGCCGACCGAGCCCCTGGGCCGGCCGACCGACCTGTAGAACGGGTACTTCCTGCCTCTGTTTGGAAGTGCAGGCTACAGGGCTCGGTCGACCGAGCTCAGGGTCCGGTCGACCGACCTGCTACCCCGTGCACTTCTGTTTTTGGTTCGGTCAACCGACTCAGGGAGTCCGGTCGACCGACCTGCTGCTATTTGCCAACTATGCCTATTTTTCGTAGTTGCTTGGTTTTCCAAATTTAATCGATTCGTGTTATTTCCCTATTTGTTGTTATCATTTGTTATTGACTTTGATGACCTATTTTCTTCGGGAATTCTTGGAATATCCATTTCGATGGATTTGGTATCGATTTCTTTGGATTTTATTCACGTTTTCGAATGTGAATCTTAGTGATTGATTGTTCCTACAATCTTCTTTGTGATTTGTCACTTTAAAAATATAAAAGGTTTTCTATACTAGTAGTAAATATCAAAACTCTTTCTTCAAATATTTCAATACTATTTTATAACAAAGCTCGTTTTCTCAAACCGATTTCCAATCTATTAGTATATACAAACCTTTACCTCACTCGTATGAGAAATCTAATTAAACGACTTAGTAAAACGCGTGGTATGAAACACTTGCGTTTACTTCGTCGGTTAATTCTTGGACTGGTTCGATTGAATCTCTTGTGACAATTTTCTAGTGGAGATCTACAGTTTGTTCGTAAATATTTAAGTTAAGCAAGTGGTTATGGGACATGAAGCTAAACTCATATATTTACTAGCTTAGTGTAATTGACACTTCTCGTTGATCACGACGATCATCATTGTGGTTTAGACTAGCATTGTCCGATGTATCTTTGTCTATGTGGAGGACTGTTCCTCATTTTATTGAGTTTCGTCTCATTTCTTGCATGGGTCGTACCTATCTAGGTGCGTCGATGTTTGTTTACACATGGGTCGTACCATTTTAGGTGCGTCGATGTTTGTTTATGCATGGGGTGTACCTTTCTAGGTGCATCGATGTTTGTTTACTTCGTGGAGCAATCGGCTCAATATGTCGGGATATGGGGCGTATCTTTCTAGTTGCGTCGATGTTCGTCTATGCATGGGGCGTATCTTTCTAGGTGCGTCGATGTTCGACTTTGCATGGGGTGTATCTTTCTAGGTGCATCAATGTTAGACATTACATGGAGTGTACCTATCTAGGTGCATCGATGTTTATTTATGCATGGGATGTATCTTTCTAGGTGCATCGATGTTTATTTATGCATGGGGCGTATCTTTCTAGGTGCGTCGATGCTAGAGCATGGGGCGTATCTTTCTAGGTGCGTCGATGTTCGACTGTGCATAGGGTGTGTCTTTCTAGGTGCGTCGATGTCCAGTTTGTGGGATTGGCCATCCTTTTTCTTGTGATTTCTGGATTTCGTGTGTTGAATTCTAGAATTTATGTTTCATCAACTTTTACGATTGGCATTGATATATATGTCATTTATTGTGGCTTGGTGAATGAAATTAGGAGTATGACATTCCTTTTTATCTTTGAGAAGATTTTTGTGATATTGATTAATCTCTTGTTGATTTTTAATTACTTATATATATCACAGCTTGGCACTGTGATTATTATGTGTTTAGTCATAGCTCTTTTTCTATATCGTTTCATCTGATATTTATAGTTAGACTGATCCGTTTATTATTTTCTTCTTAAATAATACTCGGCTCAGACCGAGATGTTACAGGTGCTTCTGCTTGACTTCTCTTCTGGGGTTATCATATGATCTTTTGGCTAACTACTTAGATTAGTAGTTTATTTTGTTGTATACACTTGAGATATGGACTCATAGATGTATTCTTTTGTATAGCACGTGTTGCTATTCTTTTGTATTATGGTGGATCTTTTTGACCACTACTCTGATATACACTTTCATGTGTTAGTCATATTTATTCATATCTATTTCCGCCTTTGTGATATGAATTGTCTGTGACTGATTTATGTTATGTTTATTTCTATATTTGTTTCTGAAGATATTATAGCCACTGTGTAGTAATTTTGGGTTTGTGTCGATATGTCGGATTTCCCTCTTGATAAAGAAATGCATGTTATACTATCTGACATATCGATGCTCGCGCAAAGCAATTACACGGATGGTCGCTCCTCAACGGCCTTATTCTCCGTGCTAGTTGAGAGCATTCACCGTAATGTTCTTGGCTAGCGTGGGTATAGAGGTGGGGCGTCACAGCTTGGTATCAGAGCCAAACTTTGGAACAATATGGAATATTATAACAAGGATCATCGTCCTAAGTCTATCTTAGGAGTCGTGCTTTAGGATTTAATTCGAGTCTTCGTACCGATTCATCCTATTTTCTTTATGATTCCTTGTTTTATCAATCAAGTTTGATTGAAATTCATTTTGAGAATAACTTTTTCCTCTTCTTTCTTTCTTTCTTAAAGAAGAGAAATGGTTAGACCTGGCCGTCCCAGCGCCGGTCAATCTAGTGCTACTCCCCAGGATGGAGTATTTATGTCTGCCCAGCAGCTTTTAGATCTTGTTAAGAACGCTCAAGCAGCTGGACCCAATCTAGAGCCTACACATCCTAGATCCGGTTTTGCACGCTTGTGCAGAGACTACTCCGATTTGGGTGGAAGGTCATTCAAGGGATCCGAGAGTGTTATTGAAATTCAAGCTTGGCTCAAATCATGCGATCGCATCTTTTCTCGCATGAACCTTATTGATCTACATCGAGTCCAAGTGGCTTCTAGCATGCTCCAAGAAAGAGCATTAGATTGGTATGAGCTCTTAGTTTCCAAAATCATTGAAGCAGATCTTACTTGGGAGCAATTCCGGGGAAGATTCAAATTGAAATTTGTGCCGGAGGCTGAAAAAGTAACTTTGGCCCGGCGTTTTATCGACCTTGTTCAAGGTGAATCTTCTGTGACAGATTATGTCGCATCTTTCGAATCTCTGTCCAAATACGGGGTTGAATACATCAACACCCCATTGAAGAAAAATCAGAGATTTGTCTATGGCTTGAATAAGAACCTTAAGAAGCCATTACTTCTGAAACTTGAAGTTTCATTTGATCAGCTTATTGATATCACTCTTCGTCTTGAAGAGGCCGATAAAGAGTGTGATGTTGAAGTTATGGATGCCAAACGAAACTTCAACAACAACATGAAAAGGCCTATTAAATTCAAAGGCCCCATTCCCAACAAGAAAGGGAGGCAAGAAACCTCGGTAGCAAAAGTTCCTACCTCTAGTCGTGGGCAATGCTACAATTGTGGTTCTACGGACCACTATTCAAGGGAGTGTCCGAAACCTCTTTATTGTCGCTATTGAAAAAATTCGGGTCACCATATAACTGCATGTCCCATACTTCAAAGTAGGAAGGAGGGAAAGCTCAATGTAGTGCAAGCTCCTGGTAACACTTCTCGTGGTCAAAGTATTTTTCATTCAATCCTTGATGGCATTATTTATTTCGTGGCCTTCTTATTCGAGTTCTTTTGATATGGGTTTCATCTCATTATTTTTATATCAAAAGAATTTGCCGATTCTTTTTCTTTGAATATTTTGGGCTTGATGACTTCTTTGAGGATTGTGAATCCGGATGGTAGATCCGCAACACTCAATTTGTGTTTATTGATGTCGAAATTATTTTATGAGATTTTTCTTTCCGAGCCGATATTTTTACCCAGGCTTCGGAATTTACTTTTGTAAGGATTGGCTTAATTATTAGGAGGCCATATCCTATTTTCCGTGTGGACTATTCATCTTCGACATTTTCTATCTGTTAAGCAGATTTCTATTTTTTTTTCTTGAGATTCCGATTTCAAATTTTCGAAGGCATCATTTTATTCTTTAAGCCTTCACGATAAGGAAAGTGTTGTTTCTCTTATCTAAATAGTTTGTGAAACTTTCCGGTATTTTTGAATTTGTCTTAGGACTGTCACCTAAGCAATCCTTTGAGTAGTGTTAAGGTCTTTTCAGTTCGACCCTACCACCGATTTTCATTTGCTACGAGTTGCGGGAGTTTGCATTCCACTTACCGCATTCCGCACTCGTTACGATTCTTGTGAATGACTTATTTTGTCATTCAGTTTGTCCAGCTTATTTCATCCATTTTATAAATCGAATATTCTATGAATATTTCGATGAGACCATTCTTGTATTTATTGATTTTGGATGGAAATAGTAATTTAAAATTTTTCAAATCTTTTTCATAAGATTTATTTATAAGTACAATTTGATTTGCTCTTAAACAAGCAAAGAATATTCTTAAAGGTTTCTAAGAAACATGTTTACTATATAGAAGATGATTTTGTGATTGTATTGCCCATTTAGTGTGTTAAGAATTTTGGTCGATGCGCTTGATCAATGTTATCGATAAGAATCTCCTAAACGCTTTGATGAGACAATCAGACACGATATATTGACTTGTAAAATGTAAATTTTTGTAGGAATATTTTTACATTGAGACAATTGTGATTTTGAAAGCTTTAACTTTTCAGGAAAGAGGATTATTTAAAAGAACTCTTCCTTTCGATACTCTTATTCTTGTGATTCCTAAAGGGGAACCAAGACTTTGCTATTTGTACCGATACTAGTCGTATTGGTTTGGATGCCATTCTCTTGCAAAGGAGAACGTGCTATCACTTGTGCTTGTAAATCATTATAGCTTATCGAAACTAGATATGCCACTCATGATCTAGTGCTCGCGGCTATTGTTTTTACTTTTGGAATTTGGCATTATCACATTTGGATGAGAAATTTGTTCTCTACCTCGATCATAAATCTTTGGAATATTTATTTTCTCATAAGGAACTTCATGTTGACTCGAGTTCCTAGCATCTTATGATCTTGATATTCTTTTATTCCTGAAAGGGAAATCGTGTTGCCAACGCGCTTTGTCGTAGGCAACAAGTTGTTGATTCTTTGATGTTGTCGGAATGGAATTATCTTTTTATCAAGTTCATCGAACGTTTTGATATACTTCGTTTTATTGAGCTTTATCTCTTTTTTTTTATGGACTAGCGTCCGATGTTCTTTTGTGGTGTTCGGTTCATCGGATGTACTGTTATTATACTACATCAATGTTCCGTCTTATCTGGATCAATGGATGTACCATTATTATACTACATCGTTGTTCCGGTTTATTGGTTCATTGGACGTACCGTTTTTGTACTACGTCGGTGTTTCGAAATTATTCGAACTTTGGTTCATTGGACGTACCGTTTTTGTACTACGTCGGTGTTCCAAATTATTTGAGTTTCTAGTTTCTCGGGTGTACTGTTATTATACTACGTCGTTGCACCAGCTCAAATTTCTGCTATTCTTGACGCTCTCCACGTCTTTTATCTACGGAAATGCCTTAGGGATTCCGGTTTTTATTCTTAAGCCCGGTGATATTGTAGAAATTGAAGTTTCACCAGATTTGACTTATGAGAAACATCCCATTCGCATCATTGCTTCGGGGGTTGAGCGCCTTCGGAATAAAGATGTTCGTCTTATGAGAGTTCAATGGTTCTCAAATCCTAGGGATTACTCTTGGGAATCTAGAGAATTCATCGAGCGATCTCGTTCGTGCTAACTCTTTCGTGCTCTTTATGGTGAACTTCTTATTTCAATTTTCTTTTGTGTTGATATGCTTCTATGGTTGTTACTTCTTATTTTCTTCTTAAGTATTGCGAGGACGCAATTTCTTTAAGGAGGGGAGTCTGTAACAACCCGCATATTTATCGCTTTTTATATTTAAATATTTTATTTAAATATTTTATCGTTCGTCGGATTTTGGTCCGAAAAGCTACTTTTTGCAAACTGTCGAATTGAGACTCGAGACCACCCCCATTGAGTTTAAAATGACGTTTGCGACCTTTTTGAGTATAAACTTCGATATGTTTGGAGAAAGTTGATTTTTGCCACTTTTTCACTTAGGGCTTTGGTTTGGGCTGAGCCCAATAACCCCACTTATGTATTCAGTCCCAACCCCTTATCCTCTTCATTCTTTCATAATTTCCTAATACATTCAAGCTACATCAAAAATGGAGGAAGAGAAAAAGAATTAGGAAATCCTAAGCCCTAGCTTTCTTTGCAAATCCAACTTCTAGCTCCAAATTCAAGAGAACCCATTGATAAGCATCTCCTTCTTCTTCCCCAACTCATTCTCTCATTGATTTCAGAAATTTCCTAAACCTAACTTAGGGAATGTTCTTCTTTTAAGCTTAGATTCAAGCTTCTAGTGTTGAGATTGAAGTGTGGTTGATCTTCCCTTGTCTTCAAGCTTCTCATTCATTGATTTGGGTTTAAAGGTGAGATTTTTAATCTCACATCTAAGTCTATGAATTATCTTCGATTGTTAGGTATGAATTCCTAACACTTATTCGTGTGCATTTGCTTTTGGTTTGGATTGATTTGGTGAATATTCCAATTTTTAGTGTTTTGAGTTCAATTCGTTAAAAATCCTAACCTTGATGTTTGAACATGCTTTTGGTGATGCATCGAGGAGCATATGGGGCCGGGTAGTCGATTGGCATAAACCCTTAGCGTCGTTGCTTGTGCGATTGCAAATTGATCGAGATTTGCACCTCATTTGAAATAGGGGATGGGAGTGCCATCAACAGGTTCGGCCGACCGAACCCCTGGGCCGGCCGACCGACCTGTAGAACGGGCACTTCCTGCCTCTGTTTGGAAGTGCAGGCTACAGGGCTCGGTCGACCGAGCTCAGGGTCCGGTCGACCGACCTGCTACCCCGTGCACTTCTGTTTTTGGTTCGGTCAACCGACTCAGGGAGTCCGGTCGACCGACCTGCTGCTATTTGTCAACTATGCCTATTTTTCCTAGTTGCTTGGTTTTCCAAATTTAATCGATTCGTGTTATTTCCCTATTTGTTGTTATCATTTGTTATTGACTTTGATGACTTATTTTCTTCGGGAATTCTTGGAATATCCATTTTGATGGATTCGGTATCGATTTCTTTGGATTTTATTCATGTTTTCGAATGTGAATCTTAGTGATTGATTGTTTCTACAATCTTCTTTGTGATTTGTCACTTTAAAAACATAAAAGGTTTTCTATACTAGTAGTAAATATCAAAACTCTTTCTTCAAATGATTTCAATACTATTTTATAACAAAGCTCGTTTTCTCAAACCGATTTCCAATCTATTAGTATATACAAACCTTTACCTCACTTGTATGAGAAATCTAATTAAACGACTTAGTAAAACGAGTGGTATGAAACGCTTGCGTTTACTTTGTCGGTTAATTCTTGGACTTGTTTGATTGAATCTCTTGTGACAATTTTCTAGTGGAGATCTACATTTTGTTCGTAAATATTTAAGTTAAGCAAGTGGTTATGGAATGTGAAGCTAAACTCATATATTTACTAGCTTAGTGTAATTGACACTTCTCGTTGATCACGACGATCATCTTTGTGGTTTAGACTAGCAATGTGCGATGTCTCTTTGTCTATGTGGAGGACTGTTGCTCATTTTATTGAGTTTCGTCTCATTTCTTGCATGGGTCGTACCTATCTAGGTGCGTCGATGTTTGTTTACACATGGGTCGTACCTTTTTAGGTGTGTCGATGTTTTTTTATGCATGGGGTGTACCTTTCTAGGTGCATCGATGTTTGTTTCTTCGTGGAGCAATCGGCTCAATATGTCGGGACATGGGGCGTATCTTTCTAGTTGCGTCGATGTTCGTCTATGCATGGGGCGTATCTTTCTAGGTGCATCGGTGTTCGACTTTGCATGGGGTGTATCTTTCTAGGTGCATCAATGTTAGACGTTACATGGAGTGTACCTATCTAGGTGCATCGATGTTTATTTATGCATGGGATGTATCTTTCTAGGTGCATCGATGTTTATTTATGCATGGGATGTATCTTTCTAGGTGCGTTGATGCTAGAGCATGGGGCGTATCTTTCTAGATGCGTCGATGTTCGACTGTGCATGGGGTGTGTCTTTCTAGGTGCGTCGATGTCCAGTTTGTGGGATTGGCCATCCTTTTTCTTGTGATTTCTGGATTTCGTGTGTTGAATTCTGGAATTTATGTTTCATCAACTTTTACGATTGGCATTGATATATATGTCATTTATTGTGGCTTGGTGAATGAAATTAGGAGTATGGCATTCCTTTTTATCTTCGAGAAGATTTTTGTGATATTGATTAATCTCTTGTTGATTTTTAATTACTTATATATATCACAGCTTGGCACTGTGATTATTATGTGTTTAGTCATATCTCTTATTCTATATCGTTTCATCTGATATTTATAGTTAGACTGATCCGTTTATTATTTTCTTCTTAAATAATACTCGGGTCAGACCGAGATGTTACAGGTGCTTCTGCTTGACTTCTCTTCTGGGGTTATCATATGATCTTTTGGCTAACTACTTAGATTAGTAGTTTATTTTGTTGTATACACTTGAGATATGGACTCATAGATGTATTCTTTTGTATAGCACGTGTTGCTATTCTTTTGTATTATGGTGGATCTTTTTGACCACTACTCTGATATACACTTTCATGTGTTAGTCATATTTATTCATATCTATTTCCGCCTTTGTGATATGAATTGTCTGTGACTGATTTATGTTATGTTTATTTCTATATTTGTTTCTGAAGATATTATAGCCACTGTGTAGTAGTTTTGGGTTTGTGTCGGTATGTCGGATTTCCCTCTTGATAAAGAAATGCATGTTATACTATCTGACATATCGATGCTCGCGCAAAGTAATTACACGGATGGTCGCTCCTCAACGGCCTTATTCTCCGTGCTAGTTGACAGCATTCACCGTAATGTTCTTGGCTAGCGTGGGTATAGAGGTGGGGCGTCACAAATAATAACAATAGTATTTATTTATCTAACATGATATAAAAAACTCTTAGGAATAGTAATAAAGAAAAAAACTTAGCAAGAATAATGGCCTCCTCTGATCAGAATCCTAAGGATTCCCTCAATCCCTTTCTTCGATTCTCCGACCTCCCTCAACCTTTCTTCTTTCCCAATCAATAGGATAAGACCCTAACAAAGACGGTGATAGATTTAAACCAATTAGAAACCGTCACAAGAACCTTCTAGCAAGAGTTTATAGGCAAGTTCAAAGACTCACCGCACAAATTCCGGCAAGATCAGCACCAAATGGGCTGAGTAACAATAAGAATAATTAGCAACTGATATGGAAAAAGTAGGCATACAATGCCTCAAGAAATTCAAGAAATCCCACATTTGATACAATCAATATAGTAAAAACATCATCAACTTGGACAGGCTTGGTTAAAAATGGAGGGCTTAATTCTAATGTTGAGCTGGGTTATAATGCACCTATGAAATTAAATGATAAAAAATAGTTGCTATTAAGGAAACGGTTAGTCAAAGAACTGAAGATAAGTAGGGCAATTCCATAGTAGCTTATGTGTTTGGAACATGCCTTTATTATCATCACTTCGGATATTTTGTTGTTACAAATTGGAATCCTATTGATAAATTCGAGATATATATGAGAAGCAACGGTTTCTTTATTAACAGATTTACTAATGCAGCAAGGTCATTCAAGGTGGTCCTTTTTTTATTAATGGTAAGCTTATAATCTTAAAGAAGTGGGACAAGAAAATGATTCTTGATCGAGATTTATTATCAACTTATCCAATCTGGATAAGGTTGCCTGAATTAGATCTAAGGCTTTGGGACAGAGAAGCATTTGTAGCAATTTCTAATGTTGTGGGCAGTCCGATAAAGTTGGATTAGCCTATGGCAAATGAGACGAGGCTCAGTTATGCTATTGTTTTAGTAGAGATTAAAGAAAATGAAGATCTACCAAATGAAGCCTACACTACTATGCATGATGGAGAAAATATTATTAAGAAAATCGAATATGAATGGATCCCTCCTAGATGTATGAAATGTGCCTGTTTCGGTCATCTCACGGAAGCTTGCTCATCAATGCTAGCTTGGAAAGAAAAGTTAATGTAAATGCTAATGTTACTTCATAAAAATCTCAAGATTCAGAGATTTCAAGAAAGAATGAATAGGTAATTAACACTGAAATCCCTATAAACATTGTCCATTTTGAAAATGCTTGTCAATCTTGGTAATAATTCAGTTTTAGAGAAAATTCTTCTTTGAAAAAAAAGAGATTCGGGTTTGTATAAAATAGATGACATGGAAATCATTAGCGATGACGTGTAATCAAAGAAGACCATATCATAAGCAACATCAAAAAACATAAAAGATAAAGATATAAGCATCAATATAGCCATGGAAACCACACAACAGTATCAGAAAGGTGATTCTGCTGTAGAAAAAGTCTCTAATGGCAGTTTGTATGGAAATTCAAAGATCACTCAAGAGAGTTTAGGGGATCAAAATGTACAATTCATGGTTAATCCCTCCGGGAGGAAGAACCAAGTTTAGTTGCAGAAAATTTCATTTCAAATGAAGAACAAAAGAAAAATCCAGTCAATATGGAAAATATCAGCTCATAAAGGGCCTCTTCTATCAACCTTGAGTCATTGATAGAGAATGCAGGCCTTCTCCTATCTTCTTCTTCCTTACCTATTAGCAATAAAAAGAACAGAAAGAAGAGCTTACATGAAATTATGGATAATAAAAATGATAATATTCTTGACCATAAAAGCTTTAAGGAAAATATACTATTAAAAATCCAGAATAGGAAGAGTTTCTGAAAGTCAAAGACAAAAAGCCTTGCAAGAAAAAACGAGGGAAAATTCCTGAAAGCATAGAAGTTAACAACAACATGTCTATACAATTGTTGTGATATCCTTTCAAATATCCATTATAATAATTATTTAATATATCATAATTACATGGAATGTTAGGGGACTAAATTCCCCTGAAAGGAAATTAGATTTCTCTAAACCACTTATGTCTTACAAGCCTAGTATTGTTAGTATATTAGAGCATAAGCTTGATGATTATAGTATAACTAACTTTTAAAATAGATGTTTGACTAGCTGGACAATGGTAGGATAATTGTAATTTAGGATCCTAATATTTGGGAATTATGTCAATACACCCTTAACCTCCAAAATATTCATTGTAATTTTAAAAATAAAGGAGGTTTGCTTCTTTATGTAACATTTATTATGCATCTAACTCTGAAAAAGATAGAATTCTGTTATGGAATCAGTTGGAACAGTTAAATGGTTACATTAATAACCCATGGATTTTAATTGGTGATTTCAACACAGTAATGAATGCTTTTGAAAAAAAGGAGGAATTCCAATTTCTTTTAAGAAGTTAGAATTCATATCTAATTTTACGTTTAAAACTGTGCCAATAGAGCCCTCTATAAAAGGAAATAAGTTACTTAGAAATGTGAAGAGTTTAGAAACATACATTGTAAACTGGACAAAATTATGGTCAATCAAGTTTTTATCAATCCCTTCATAAATTTCAAATTTTATACATTACCTCAAGCAACCAGTGATCACATCGCACTACAATTACTTTTCTTTCAAAAGAATATAATTAAAAATAATTTCCCCTTCAGATTTAAAATTGGATGGGTTTATGATAAAGAATATAGAGTGGTTGCAAAAAATAGTTTTCAAATTCAAATAGAAGCTTCATCTCAATAAAAATTTAGAAAACTTTTGCAACAAACTAAAGAAATATAAAAAAAAAGTGGAACAAAATTAAAAATAACAATGAAATCAATTAAATTAGAGAATCATGAGAGTGACTGCCAGATAATATTGATCTAGATAACTCGGGCATTATGCAAATTAATAAAAAAAATCATTTGTAAAAGATGTTAGGCAAAGCATTGCATGTTGAAGCTGTCAACTTAAGACAGAAAGCCAAAGTTGATTTACTTACTAGTGGTGATATGCCAAGTAAATTTTTCTACACCAAGACATCTAGTAGAAATAATTGTAATGACATAGGAAAATTATTTAATGATAATGGGGTTATCACTAATGAAGCCTCTCAATTAGGAGAGAAGGCAATAGAATATTTTACTTTTTTGAATAACTCTTATGGGAGTCCTAGCGGTTTCCAACCATTACTACTAAATACTTATTGCATGGTAATAATTAAGAAATCTTGCTTGCTCGAGTTTGTTTAGAGGATATCAAAAATATCATTTTTGCAGCTAAGGATGATAAAAATCCAGGACCGGATAGCTTTGGGGGTATATTTTACAAAACTCACCGAGAGAATTAAAATATATCCTATTTGATGCAATTAATGAATTTCTTACAACTAGAAAACTTCTGAAAAATCTAAGTCACACTTTGATTACCCTTGTGCCAAAAATAAACGTGCCAAATTGTCTAGGAGATTGGTATTTATGGAAATGGACTCCTTCCTCACGGTGATTTTTCGGCCTCCAACTTTTGCCTTCCCTCTCCTCCTTTGCCTCGTTTGAATCCTCTGTATCCCCCTGCATCACTTCTCCTCTGTATGGCCAAGAATCGTAAGGATAAGCCAAGGCTTGCTGCCTCCTTTGGTCCATCTTCTCAAACCAGATCTAGCCGTTTGTTCTCAATTTCGAAGCTGTGCTCTTTGCCTTCGGTTTTTACTTCACTGCCAGACTTCGTTCATGCAACGACCCATCATTTTGTATCATTCAAATCGACAGTAATCCACACATGTCGGACTTGAATGATGCGAAATAATAGATTGTAAATACATTTGGAGCAAATAAAATCAAATATACAGAATCACAGACACAGAACAAACATAATAACTCACAGCGGAAAATAAAAATACATAGTAGTTCATGAAGCTACTACGGCAGAGTCTCAAACCAAATACATAATACAGTCTGAAAACAACATAATAGAAATCCCAAATACATAGAAGTTCACTAATACATGAGATAAACTAGAACAGTTGAAACAGAAGTAGATAAATATGTAGATAAGTAGAAACTCTAGCAAAGACCAGCTCCAGAAAGAAAATCCAAAGCTGTGAATACTCAGGCTCACCCGAGCGTAAAGCAAAACACTCCTATTTTCAATATAATTTCACTTATATTTTTCTTTAAATCACTTTTAACTTATAAAATCACACATTTTTACTTTTATAAACACCATTTAATTTTCCTAAATTTCATGATATCATAAAGTTAAATTTCCATTTAAAAATTCATATTTAATACTAATTCACTTATTGAATTGCAGCATTCAATTTTAAATTCATTATATAAAATTTCAACTTAACATTTAAGTTCAAATTCTCAAATATAACTTAATTTTATTTTTGTTTACTTAACTAAAAATTCACTTTTAAGTCAATTTCATAAATTTCCAATTTTAGTTATATTTCAAAATTTCAACTTAAATATTCATTCACTTCCCATTTCAACTTTATTAAAAATCGTTAATATGATATAAAATCACTTTAAATTCATTTAAATTCCAATTATCATAAGTTTATCATAATTTCATATTCAATTTAATTTCCAATTATAATTAAATCAAATTTTCCAAACTAACTTACATTCAAAATTTTCTAACATTTTCATTAATTTATTTCACTTATAATTATTCAGAAAATCAATAATATTTTACAAAAATCATTTTTCATTAGATTTAAATCAAAATATTTTAATATTTACATTTCCAAAATAATTTTAAATTTTTTAGAAAAACATATATTAACTACGGGTCTGTATATAGTTTTCTACGCTAAGAAAAGTGATACGGGTAATATATCATTTCAACCCGTAATTTACATAGAAAATCCGGGTTTTATCATTTCAAACCCGCAGTCCCAAGTAAATGAAATAAATTGAAAATCATTCAGGCCTATCATTCCAGCCCATAACAATTTTCCCTTATTCTAAAGTCCATTCGTGTATCATTTCAACCCATAGTGATTCTAATCTAAATGGAACTTGCAGTGTGATAAACTGATAAAAATAACAGAACAACATAATATAACAGTAACAAATGTAATAACAGGTATTTAAGCATGGGTGAACATCATATAATCATAATATAGCAGATATAACATGATAATGCATTTTACAGATTCACAAGGGGTCAATTTACTAGTTATATATGTATATATTGTCTGGTGAGAATAACTCACTGGTTTGTGCTGGAGACACAACGACGAATGCACAAATGAGATCCAAACAAGCACGATAACACGATACAAATATGAGTGGAGGAGCCAAAGTATCAAATCCCTAGAACACAAGACACACAAACAGTAATAATATACATAAGTTTCAAATGCAAATGCGATAAACAATGATAGAATAGACTGCACAAATCAAAGCGGAATTGTTTTGCACTTTTCTCCAACACACAGTGGGTTCAGCCAAAAGTGTATTACAGGTCTATAGCAATGTTTTTGGGTCAGGTCTGGGTTGCTAAGGGTCGGCCTAACATGCTAGAAGGTGTTGCAAAGGTAGGTGGTGGTGAAAACAACATAACAAAGCAATATACAAGGGTTTAAGGCCATGGATTGGCTCGGCCAAGGGTATAAAGGTCACGGCCCTCACTGTAGCAGCCAAGGGGATGGTGTGGATGAGAGTTCAGGTGGTGCTGGAGGTGGTGTACGTGTTGTTGGTGGCGGCCATGGGTGGTGGAAGTGGTGGATGTGGATGATGTGAAAACAACATAACAAGGCAACAAGTTCAAGGCAAATTTCAACATCTCTAGGCCACAATTGGTTTCGGCCAGAAGCTATGTGGGCCCAGCCAGTGGTGCAGGTGCTGGTGGGTGATGTGGCAGAGGGTAGTGGTCAGGTCTGAGGTGGTGGTGGTGGTGTTAGTGGAGGCTAATGGTGGTAGAAGGTGATGTAGACAAACTAGGCTCGGTTTTCCTACTAGGTGATGGATTTTGTGAATTTTTAGTGGTGATCCATGCCATGGATGTGCTCAGCCTGCCATGGTGGTGGACTTGGGAGGTTGCTGGTCGGAGTATCAGGTGGTGGAGGTTGGCCTAGGGCTGGAGGAGGAGTGGCCGATCCATATATGGTTGAGAACTAATGCAAAATCAAAGTAGAAAATGGAAAAACAAAGAAAAAGAAGAGAAGAAGTTTACCAAACTTTCTTCACAAGGCCATGGCTGAAAATTTTCAGTCTGAGGAATGGAAAAATAATGTACGTGAATGGTAATGAAAATATACGGATGAAATATGTGTATATTAAAAGCTAATTGATGAATAGTTATGATAAATATGAAAGGGTGGAAGATAAAGGGCCATTAGAAACCCAAAAGTCAAAACTCTTTCAAATTTCTTTCAATTTACTTATATAAGATTAAATTACTGAAAATAAAAATTATTTCAGTCATAAGTTCGAAAATTTAACAAAATATAAAAATATATATAAACATTTATTAATTATATAAGGTTAAAATGAGAAAATGGCATAAAATTGCAAACTAGACTAGAAAAATTTGAAAATAACAGAATACATTTTACAAAAATTATATGGACTTGGAAAAATATTTATAACAAAGATAATAACATAAAAACAAAAATTCATTCACAAAATAAATAAATATAATTTAATTAAATATAATTTATATGAAGAAAATAACAGAAAATTAGAAAACAGCCTTTAAAAATAGGAAATAAATACAGTAAATTTTGGAAAAATTCTATTATCATTTTAAAATTATTTAGAAATGAAATCTCGCAAAAAAACCAATTTAAAAATAATTTCGAACAAAATAAAGCCAAATTCAAATTTATAGTCAAAAATTTAGGGTTGTTACACTCTCCCCCCCTCAAATCTTTTCGTCCTCGAAAAGAATGGAAAGGAAAAAATATAGAGAAATAAGATAGAAAAGCAAAATAGTGCCTGAAACAAATAATTCCGAATTCGAAGCACGAATGCTCTCCTCCGTTTCCCAAGTACAATCTCGATCGTCAGTACACCACCGTACTTTGACCAGATTAACAGATTTCCTTCCGAGCTGCTTCGTATCTCTACCAACAATACGAAGTGGCTTCCTCTCAACAGTCAGGTTAAGCTCAATATCAAAACTATCAAGAGCGGAAGGCTGGACAATAAGAGATGGATCATGAAGATGACGGCGAATATGCGAGACATGGAATACATCATGCACTCCAGAAAGCTTCTCGGGCAAATCCAGACGATAAGCCAAAGTACCAACTCTTTCCATAATGCGGTAAGGACCAATGAACCTAGGAGAAAGCTTCCCTCTATGCCCAAAGTGAACGACATTCCTCAAGTGAGAAACTTTAAGGAACACCATATCACCAACAGCAAATTCCAAATTTCGCCTACGCCTATCAGCATATTTCTTCTGCCTATCCTTAGCGACTATCAACCTTTTCTTAATATCCTCAACTCTCTCAGAAGCTTCCAAAATCACTTCAGGACCAAGAACCAAACGATTACCGGATTCAATCCAGCATAATGGAGATCTACAAGGTCGTCTGTATAGAGCAGCAAACGGAGACATTTTAAGACTGGCCTGAATGCGAATATAGAATGAGATAGATAAAAAGATCAAGAATAGACTGAAAAACAGAAGATAAGATTTATACCTGATAGCTATTATTGTAGGTAAATTCGGAAAGATGGAGATAATCTTCCCAAGATCCTCCATAATCAAGCACACAAGCACGAAGAAGATCCTCGAGAATCTGATTTACTTTTACCGTTTGACCGTCGATCTGTGGATGGTAAGCAGTGCTCAGATTCAGACGAGTACCAAGAGATTCCTGAAAAGCCTTCCAGAACTGACTGGTAAAGATAGGGTCACGATCACAAACAATACTGAGAGGAACACCATGGAGACAAACAATCTCTCTCATGTAGATCTCAGATAAGTTAGAAGCAGAACGAGTAGACTTGACCGGAATAAAATGAGCGGACTTGGTCAGTCTATCCACAATAACCCAGATACTCTCATTACCCTTTCCGAGTCCTCGGTAAACCATCGATGAAATCCATGGAAACCTGTTCCCACTTTCAATTAGGAATCTCAAGGGGCTGCAACAAACCCGGGGTCTTCTGGTAATCATCTTTGACTTGCTGACAAGTCGCACACCGACGAACAAAGATAGAGATATCCCTCTTCATCCCCTTCCACTAATAAAGCCTCTTCATATCCTGATACATCTTTGACACACCAGGATGAGTAGAAAGTCTGGATCGATGATTCTCCTGAAGCAACTCCTGCCTCAAACCAGCAACATTCGGGACACAAATCATGCCATTAATCCTCAAAATCCCTCTACCATCAATCTGAGCTCCACTACTACTACCACTACTACCACCAACTCTGCTACGAACACTCTCCTTCATCAATCTAAGTATCTCATCCTCATCCTGCTTAGCCATAATCCGATCCAAAAGAGGAGAAGAAGAAACAACAAGCTGACACAACAAAGCCTTCTTCCGACTCAAAGCATCGGCGACAACATTAGCTTTACCGGGAGTATAACTAATATCAAGGTCGTAAGAAGCCAGAAACTCAAGCCAACGAACTTTCCTTTGATTCAAATCCTTCTGGGAGAAGATATATCTCAGAGACTGATGATCTGTGAAAAGCTCAAACTTGTTTCCAAGAAGATGATGCCTCCAAAGTTTCAAAGCAAAGACAACAGCAAGTAACTCTAAATTATGAGCAGCATAATTTGCCTTGTAGGTTTTCAACTGACGGCTGGCATAGGCAATGACCTTACCATCCTGCATGAGAACAGCACCCAAACCCTCACGACTACCATCAGTATAAACTGTCAATCCCTTACTTCCATTCGGAACAGTAAGAATTGGTGCGGAAGCTAGCTTGCTCTTCAACTCACTAAATGCAGCCTTACACTGATTACTCCAGAAAAACTTAGCATTCTTTCGAGTCAAAGCTGTGAGAGGTGCAGCAATCCGAGAAAAATTCTCAATGAATCTCCGGTAGTAACCGACAAGGCCCAGAAAACTACGAATATCTGATGGAGTCTTTGGAGTTTCCCAATCCTGAAACAGAATAGGGAAAAAATAAGGACAACATGAAATATAGAATCATTAAAATGATAGTGAAAAGAGAAGAAAGAAAGACTTACATTGATCGCAGCGATCTTGACTGGATCAACAGAAATTCCATTACTAGAAACAATATGCCCGAGATATCGGACTTCCTCTTTCCAGAAATGGCACTTAGAAAATTTAGCCTTTAACTGATGATTTCTGAGAGTCTCAAGAACATATTCCAAATGCAACTCATGCTCTTCCTGGGTCTTAGAGAAGACAAGGATATCATCAATAAAAACTAACACAAATTTATTAAGCACATCACGAAAAACACGATTCATTAAATCAACAAAGAAAGCAGGAGCATTAGTCAAACTGAAAGGCATGACTAACCACTCATAAAACTCATTCTCAGTGCGGAAAGCAGTCTTGGGAATGCTATCCTCAGCAACCCTGAGCTGATGAAAACCTGTTGCAAGATCAAGCTGAGAGAAAATAGTGGCACCATAAAGCTGATCAAACATATCATCGATACGAGGCATTGGATATCTGTTTTTCATAGTGAGCTTGTTCAGATCCCTATAATCAACACACATCCGAAGAGAACCATCAAATTTGGTGACAAAAACCACCGCAGCTCCCCATTCAGAAAAACTAGGCTTAATCAGGCCTTTGAAAGATAAGTCCTCAATTTGCTTTCCCATCTCAACCTTCTCGCGGGGTTTCATCCTTCTAGGAGGAAGAACAACAGGTCGAGCACCAAGAATAAGATCAATCCGAAAATCAATTTCCCGCTTCGGAGGTAAAGAAGTGACTTCACCAAATACATCGGGATATAATCTAACCACAGGAGTAGAATCAAGATCACTGGGAGAAGAATCCAAAGAATAAATAAAGTTGCCAGCAAAATCCTGAGGCATGCGGCACTGAATAATCAAGGAATTCCCATGATCATCAAAGAGACGAACAGACTGGGCTTTGCAAGAGATATGAGCATCATGATTCACTAACCAATCCTGACCAAGCAATAAATCAAAAGCACCGAAGCCCAGAATATAAAAATCACCACTAAAGTGATGATTAGAATGGAGAAGTTTCACTTCTCGACAAATCCGATTAAGGTTAGCAGGACCCCCAATAGGATTTGAAACACATAATGGAACAGAAGTATACTCAGGAGAAAGGAGATGCTCAAACTTATCACACAAATCAACAGAAATAAAACTGTGTGAAGTACCAGTATCAAACAACACGTGAACAGGATGATGAAATAAAGTAAATGAACCCTGAAGTATACCTTGGTCATCACTAGGAGCAAGAGCAGGTGGAGGAACTGGAGACGAGGCAGAAGTGACAGTAAATATACCAAAAGGAGTACCCCTCTGTTGGGTAGGGCAGTCCTTCTTAAAATGACCGGGCTGGAGACAGATATGGCAGAGATCACGTCTAGCTGACTGAGAGGGTGGAGGAACCGCGGCACCAGATAATGTGGGACAACTATTGGCATAGTGCCCTCTCTGATCGCACCTAAAGCAAGTGATGGAGGAGAGATCAACTGGTTGCCTCTGAGCAGGAGCAGGTGATGAAGATCCCAAACCAGGACGCTTTAGCCAATTCTTGTTTTGCTGGAGGAAATTTGGCTTACGCTTCTTGGAATTAGCAGAGGATGACTGAGCTGGAGAAGCACCAGAAGCAGCAGGACCTTTGGATGTGGGATTCTCATAGCAAATAGCCATATCCATAAGCTGGGTGAAAGAACCATGAACATGAGAAATAAGGCGAATATAATACTCTGGACGAGCACCAGCAATAAATTTCTCATTCTTCTTGATAGGAATATCAATAAGGCTAGGACCTAATTTGGAAAGTTCATTGAACTTCCTCTCATACTCAGCAAAAGACATGGTACCCTGCTTCAAATCCATAAACTCACGATAAAGCTGAGATTTTCCGACTTCTGGCATCCATTTTGCCACAAAAGCCTCCCTGGAAAAGAGATACAGAAAGCAAGCTTAAGACAGATTCAAAGAAAGGAAAAATAGGAACAAAATTAAGATAACACAAAGGATACCTAAACTGCTCCCAAGTGAGATCAGCCTCGACGGTGTTAGCCGTAACGGACTCCCACCAATCTAAAGCAGAATCATGCAACTGCCAAGCTGCTAGCTGACGCTGTTGTGATCAGTAATATCAAGACCAGTAAATAGTCTCTCAAGACTCTGCAACCACTGCTGAGGCTCAATAATAGTCTCTGAACCGGTGAATGGGGTTCCACCTAGTTGAGAGAATTCCTTACAAAGAACAGTGAACCTGACTGGAGCAACAGGTTGAGGAGCTGGGGCAATATCACGACTCCTATCTCTAGCATTTCATCGATTCATCCTGAAAAATATCAAGAATGAATTTAGGACAAGATAAAGACAAGCCAAAGATAAATTAAGATAAGACAAGATAATACACTTAGATGAATATCTTAAAGAAAGAAAAATCCTAACAAGGTAGATACGAAAGAAAGGAAGGTTAGAAAACATTGAAAATCCTTTAAAAGCAAGAAAAATTTATATATCAAAATAATCTTTGAAAATCCTTTGAAAACATTTTGAAAAATCATTTTATACTTTGAAAATACGTATCTCACAAAGATATGATTCTGAGATTGATTTCACTCATTCAAGGGTAGAAATACCCTATCTATAATGAGTTTTTGCTCCACAGAGGCTATGGTTTGCCAAAAACCAAAGCTCTGATACCAACTATAACGACCCACCATTTCGTACCATTCAAATCGACAATAAGCCACACATGTCGGACTTGAATGATGCGAAATAATAGATTGTAAATAAATTTGGAGCAAATAAAATCAAATATACAGAATCACAGACACAGAACAAACATAATAACTCGCAGCGGAAAATAAAAATACATAGTAGTTCATGAAGCTACTACGACAGAGTCTCAAACCAAATACATAATACAGTCTGAAAACAACATAATAGAAATCCCAAATACATAGAAGTTCACTAATACATGAGATAAACTAGAACAGCTGAAACAGAAGTAGATAAATATGTGGATAAGCAGAAACTCCAGCAAAGACCAGCTCCAGAAAGAGAATCCAAAGCTGTGAATACTCAGGCTGACCCGAGCGTAAAGCAAAACACAAAATACTCGAGTCAGGACAATATACTTGTATAATGTAAACCAACTCAAGTGAATTGTAATAAAGATACAAGTAACTTAAAGGATGCCTGAGACCGCCCATCCTCTAAGGATCCGTCAAACTATTTACTATATAGTAATATTTCGCTATTATAATAATGTGTACAGTAAAATAAACATACTTTTAAATAGCGTTCCGGGCTACCCATATCACCCTTCACACATAATAGTCCGAGTAGTCCATCCAGTATCAGCATATCTCCGAGAGACTACCCTAATGCTCCATGGGCTACGGGAGAAAAACAAACTCGTAGTAAAGGCTCGATATGGTAGGTGACACGGCACACAAGGCAATGCCAGGGTAGATATACCAATTACGCACACGGGCTGGCGGTAACGTAGCAGCCACTACGCCCACCCAGAACAACACTCCAAATCAAGTGGTGCATCCAAATCAATCACAACAGTAATAGAATGGTATCGAAGAAGAGTGTCTAGTCCAGAGGTGCTACCTCCTTTGACCCGAGATCGCTCCTGTTTTAGCCACCTTAAGCTAACTCATGGGAGTTAGGTCCACGTAAAGTACCTTAGGAACGTCGTCACCATCCTAATTCATTCTGTAATCTCCACCGCGTACACAGTTGTTAAAGTGGTTTTCGGTATCGACAGAGAGTATGTCCATATCCGATCCCGGACTCTTTAACAACCAATCTTTATTATAACCCATAGTTATAATTTAAAAATGGTATTTATTTTCTCAAAATCCAATATCATTTCAAATCCATTTCAAAATATCAACTTATCATCAAATCCATTTCCAAATATTAAACTTATCATTTCATTTGAAAAACATATTCATTTTATTCAATTTAAAAATACCATTTCAATTCACATTTCAAAATAGTTCAATTCCAAACGATTTACATCATTTAAATCATTTAAAAGTGAAGTTATTACATTTAATAATTAAATTATTAAATTTCCAAAATTATCAACTTTTAAAGTTCATTCATTCACTTAATTTTATCAAAACGGTGAAAATTCAACTTTCGCAACATTTGGAAAATGCTATAGAAAGTTATATTCAAAACAGTTCAATTTTAACAAAAGACAGCGTTTAAAATGCTGTAATATTGTTACATTAGTTTCAAAGGAAACTTAGTTTAATCCAACAATTATAGCATTTATAAAATGCTATAATAGCCTTTAATTCAATTTAGCTATTTAGTTCACTTATCAACTACAGCATTTACAAATGTTGTATTATCATTTACATTATAAATAATAGCATTTCAAAAATGCAGTTAATTAACTTCAAATTTTCAATATAATTTCACAACAATTATATTTTTCTTTAAATCACTTTTAACTTATAAAATCACACATTTTTACTTTTATAAACACCATTTAATTTTCCTTAATTTCATGATATCATAAAGTTAAATTTCCATTGAAAAATTCATATTTAATACTAATTCACTTATTAAATTGCAACATTCAATTTTAAATTCATTACATTAAATTTCAACTTAACACTTTAAGTTCAAATTCTCAAATATAACTTAATTTTATTTTTATTTACTTAACTAAAAATTCACTTTTAAGTCAATTTCATAAATTTCCAATCTTAGTTATATTTCAAAATTTCAACTTAAATATTCATTCATTTCCCATTTCAAATTTATTAAAAATCATTAATATGATATAAAATCACTTTAAATTCATTTAAATTCCAGTTATCATAAGCTTTTCATACTTTCATATTCAATTTAATTTCCAATTATAATTAAATCAAATTTTCCAAACTAACTTACATTCAAAATTTTCTAACTTTTTCATTAATTATTTCACTTATAGTTATTCAGAAAATCAATAATATTTTACAAAAATCATTTTTCATTAGATTTAAATCAAAATATTTTAATATTTACATTTCTAAAATAATTTTAAAATTGTTAGAAAAAGATATATTAACTACGGGTATGTATATAGTTTTCTACACTAAGAAAAGTGATACGGATAATATATCATTTCAACCCGTAATTTACAAAGAAAATCCAGGTTTTATCATTTCAAACCCGCAGTCTCAAGTAAATGAAATAAATTGAAAATCCTTCAGGCCTATCATTTCAGCCCATAACAATTTTCCCTTATTCTAAAGTCCGTTCGGGTATCATTTCAACCCATAGTGATTCTAATCTAAATGGAACTTGCAGTGTGATAAACTGATAAAAATAACAGAACAGCATAATATAACAGTAACAAATGTAATAATAGGTGTTTTAGCATGGGTGAACATCATATAATCATAATATAGCATATATAACATGATAATGCATTTTACAGATTCACAAGGGGTCAATTCACTAGTTATATATGTATATATTGTCTGGTGAGAATAACTCACTGGTTTGTGCTGGAGACACAATGACGAATGCAAGAATGAGATCCAAACAAGCACGATAACACGATACAAATATGAGTGGAGGAGCCAAAGTATCAAATCCCTAGAACACAAGTCACACAAACAGTAATAATATACATAAGTTTCAAATGCAAATACGATAAACAATGATAGAATAGACTGCACAAATCAAAGCGGAATTGTTTTGCACTTTTCTCCAACACACATTGGGTTCAGCCCAAAGTGTATTACAGGTCTAGAGCAATGTTTTTGGGTCAGGTCTGGGTTGCTAAGGGTCGGCCTAACATGCTAGAAGGTGGTGCAAAGGTGGGTGGTGGTGAAAACAACATAACAAAGCAATATACAAGGGTTTAAGGCCATAGATTGGCTCGGCCAAAGGCATAAAGGTCACGGCCCTCACTGTAGCAGCCAAGGGGATGGTGTGGCTGAGAGTTCAGGTGGTGCTGGAGGTGGTGTAGGTGCTGTTGGTGGCGGCCATGGGTGGTGGAAGTGGTGGATGTGGATGATGTGAAAACAACATAACAAGGCAACAAGTTCAAGGCAAATTTCAACATCTCTAGGCCAAAATTGGTTTCGGCCAAAGGCTATGTGGGCCCAGCCAGTGGTGTAGGTGCTGGTGGGTGATGTGACAGAGGGTAGTGGTCAGGTCTGAGGTGGTGGTGGTAGTGGCGGCTAATGGTGGTAGAAGGTGATGTAGACAAACTAGGCTCGGTTTGCCTACTAGGTGATGGGTTTTGTGAATTTTTAGTGGTGATCCATGCCATGGATGTGCTCGTCCTGCCATGGTGATGGACTAGGGAGTTTGCTGGTCGGAGTATCAGGTGGTGGAGGTTGGCCTAGGGCTGGAGGAGGAGTGGCCAATCCATATATGGTTGAGAACCAATGCAAAATCAAAGTAGAAAATAGAAAAACAAAGAAAAAGAAGAGAAGAAGTTTACCAAACTTTCTTCACAAGGCCATAGGCAAAAAATTTCAGTTTGAGGAATGGAAAAATAATGTACGTGAATGGTAATGAAAATATACAGCTGAAAGATGTGTATAGTAAAAGCTAATTGATGAATAGTCATGATAAATATGAAAGGGTGGAAGATAAAGGGCCATTAGAAACCCAAAAGTCAAACCCTTTCAAATTTCTTTTAATTTATTTATATAGGATTAAATTATTGAAAATAAAAATTACTTCAGTCACAATTTCGAAAATTTAACAAAATATAAAAATATATAAAAATATTTATTAATTATATAAGGTTAAAATGAGAAAATAGCACAAAATTGCAAACCAGACTAGAAAAATTTGAAAATAACAGAATAAATTTTAGAAAAATTATATGGACTTGGAAAAATATTTATAACAAAGATAATAACATAAAAATAAAAATTCATTCACAAAATAAATAAATATAATTTAATTAAATATAATTTATATGAAGAAAATAGTAGAAAATTAGAAAACAGCCTTTAAAAATAGGAAATAAATACAGTAAATTTTGGAAAAATTCTATTATCATTTTAAAAATATTTAGAAATTAAATCTCACAAATAAAACAAATTTAAAAATAATTTCAAACAAAATAAAGTCAAATTCAAATTTATAGTCAAAAATATAGGGTTGTTACAGTTCACATCGCTGTGCCGCCTATGTCTCAAACTTCCTCAACGCCACTAATCTCTAATGTACCCATAGCGATAAACCATTTTTCAAGCCTAGCAGTTAACATCACCACTTCTTCGATTGATGATATTCCTCTGTCAGGTATAAAAAATGTTAATCCCACTACTCTTATATCTCATTTGGTCTCATCTGTTTGGAATTGGGTAAATAAGGATAATGCCGAAGTTATGGCTGGCACTGTTGACGTTGAACTATTGGGTGGTGAATTTAATTTTGTCTCGAATGACACTTCACAAGTAACTGCTCATGTTGGGAAAACTGCCGAAGTTAAGGCTGTTGCTAGGGATGTTCTCCCTCTATATCGAATGCTTGTATGCTTCCTATTATTTTTTCTCATTTGCCTTTGCCCGAATCTCCTGTTCGTAATGTGCTTCCTAATGGTTGTTGTGACGCCGTAGCTAATATTATAGCCAAACCTGTTTGGTCGTCTTTGTTCAAGACATTACCTCGGAACGCTAGTGCTTACTCTCCGCAAAAATTATGCTCTCAAGTCATTGATGGAATTAACGTAATTCCACCAACTATTCTTAGAGAGGCGAAGAGTCATTGGTCGGACCACTTGGTTGGATTTTTTCCTAGATGCTACTTCATCTTACTCCGTTTTTCATAAATACAGTAGGCGAGCGTGGAAGCTGAAAGGTTCTCTACATGTCCAATTCTTTAATTTCTTGTTCTTTTTTAAATTTGGATCTAGGGAAGACAAACTTATAGTGCTTGATACTAGCCCTCTCATTATTGAGGGGAAACCCTTTATTGTGACTCCTTGGAGTGTTGGAATCGACAGTGTGAGAGAGCAGATTCTTTCTATTCCGGTTTGGGCCACATTCTCCAGTATTCCTTCCATCCTTCAACCTCTTATTAGTCTGAATTGGCTAGAGAGTCTTATAAGGGATTTCAAATGCTTTGATGCAAATACCGTTGCGTGCAAGAATCTTTTATATGCATGGTCATTGATTGAAATTACCCTGGAAAATTCGTTACCGCCGTTATTGAAAGTAAGAATCATGAAAGGTCATAAGGTGGAAAAAAAAGTTAACTACAGTTGGAAGCCTGACATATGTACTATTTGTCATTCATTTGGGAATTCTATGGAGAAATGTTTTAGGCATGCCCCTCTTTCTCCTATCGATAAAATCCCCCTCCCTAAGATGGAAATGAAATGGGTTCCTAAGGTTAGTACTCCACCTGTTCGTGCAGTTTCTGCTTCTTCCTTTATGGAGATAGAAATTGATGCTGTTAGTGTTTCTGATGACGAGGTTATTATTTGGGAACTTGAAGAGCATTATTGGATTCATGAGTGTCAGAAATGAGGTATGACCCACATATGCATAGTTATAACATGTTCTTAGGTGGTCCCGATAAGAGTAGGAGGTTAGTGTATCATGTTGAGGGTGATGGTCTTTCTCTGACGACCGCTAGGATTGTTGGTGCTAGGAATTGGTGGTAACTCTTTGATCCGACATGGGACCGGATTTATCTCCACTCACCTCTCTCGAGGTCTTTTGATCCAAATCCGGTTATGTATTTTTATGCAGTTCAGCATATCATAGGTCCCGGTACTGATTTTGACAGTAATCATGACAGGGGGGACATGTGCCCATTCGAGTAGTCTAGTCCGTAGGTCTAGCTCCTGTATCTTCTCTTTATTCTTGTACTAAGTGGTCTGGCCACTATAAAACCAAATTATAGTTGTTTTGTGCATGTATAGAACACCTGTTCTTTATTTATGTACATAGTAGCACAGCCCGCTCTAAAGCCAGCTGGCTTTACCAAAAAAAATTATTTAGGAGATTACAGTCTTTTTTCCTGTTGTAATTTCTTTTACAAAATTATAACTACGATATTGAGTAATAGAATACAAGTATTTTTAAAATATTTAATTACCGAGAACCAAAGCGCTTTTATTCCAGGCAGATTTATTATTGAAAACACCTTATTGGCACAAGAATTATTAAGAATTTTTAACAAGGAGGGAAAAATAAAACATGCATCAAGGTGGATTTAAATAAGGCATTTGATAAAATAAATAGAAATTTTATACATGATGAGACAGCTAGGTTTCAATGAAAATTTTTGCAATTTGGTGAAATAATGCATTTGTAGTGTAACACATTTCATTCTCATAAATGGTTACCTCTGTGGGTTCATACATAGTAATAGAGGAATAAGGTAGGGAGACCTCTTATCTCCTTACCTATTCTCATTAGCTATGGAATAATTTACATTACAAATAGGAAGGGAACAGTTGCACAAGAATTTAAAACCAGTCAATACAACCGTTCCTTGGATAACACATTTACTCTGTGTGGATGATTTACTTATCTTTTTACATGCAGATATTGAAAATGCTGAGATTATTGGTAAAAACTTTGACGGCATAAATTAGTATGCTGGCTTAAAAATAAATAAAAATAAGAACAAGGTGTACTTCAATAAAGCAAGCAAGAGTAAAATGAAGACACTTAATATATTAAAATCTCAAGGAATTGATCTGCCAATCAAGTACTTGGGACTCCCTCTTAGTTCTAATCAAATAAAGGATATGGATTGCTCTAGATTGCATGATATTATTCAAAGCAAGTTATATAATTGGTATTGTAAGTTACTATCTATTGTTGGTAGAATAGAACTCACCCATACAGTCATCACAGCTATTCTAATGTACTAGAAGCAATATCTCAATATCTAAAAATAGCAATGGAAAAATAGAAAGATTATGTGCAAACTTGTTTTGGGAGGGAAATATCATAAAATTTCATAGAATATAATCATAAAAACAAAGAAAACAGGTGGCTTATATATAAGAAATGTTGTTGCTGATGTGAATGAAGCTTGCAATTACAAATTGTTTCGAAAATTCATTGAAGGTAAATCTCTTTGGGATATATGGATAAAAGCTAGATATGTCAAAAATTAAAAAATTAGGACCATGCCAATGGAAGATCATCACTCACGTTTATGGAAAAGCATTTTAAAATGTAGACAAACAGGCACAAAATTAATTGAAAGAAAATTCTAAGAAGGTAAGCAAACCAACCTCTGGTTTGATCTATGGATTAATGGAAAATCCTTGATCAATCTACTAGGCTAGAATAACCTTTATCAATTTGGGGAAGCAACTACTAAGATGGAGAGCATCATACAAAATTCAATGTGGAATACTTAAATTCAACCAGCAGCAGCAATTTCCTATTCAATAATAAATAACATGGAAATAGATATGAGTTTAGAAGAGGACTGTTGGAATTGGAAACTTTCATTCAATGGGAAATTTTGATATAAAAATACCTGGGACTTCATCATAGGTGAAGAAATGGAAGTGGATTGGCATAAAATAATGTGGAATACAGCTAACTGCCCAAAAATGGCTTATTGCGCTTATTTTCTGGTCCTAAACTGACTGCCAACAAGAGACAGATATGAAAAGTGGAATACAAACAAAGGAAATATCAACTGTCTCTTGTGTAAAAATAAGGCAAAAAATATTGATCATCTTTTCTTTAATTGTTCATACTCAAGACATATATGGTTTATTGCCAAAAACAAGTTAAATCTCAACAAAAGCCTATTCTTCAAAACATCGGAGAAAGCATTCATCATTTTCTCGTTTAAGGGAAAGAAAAAAGAATTCAACAAAGCATGTATAGTCTTAACCACTGCAATCTATTTTATACGGAAAGAAAGGAACAAGAGATTGGAAAAAAACATTGAAACTGATAGCTTATAACTATGGAAAGCCAACAATATTTTGTCTCTAAAAGCCTCTAAGACAACCAACATTAATAGTCATAGTTATAACATATGTGATCTAGTTAACGATGATGGAAAAGTGGAAGAGTACTTACAAAAGGGGAATTCTCTTATGAGAACCCTCTTCAACATAGTGACCACCACTGGCCAAAGAAGATAGGAGCATGGCAACTATTGCACTCACAACATAACTGAAGGCAGCCATTTCAGTATTCAAACCAAGAAATTTTCTCCAAGGGAAGTAAACAGGCTATTAATTTGTATAAATCGACAAATAATTTCAATATTGAATATAATAATCTATTTTTATTGCCCAATTTGAACATGAGCTACCGCTCATACAACTATGTGCCCGGGAAGTCAATAATTTACAATTATGAAACAGTGATAAAGTTTTAAGAACTAATCATTGCAGAAATAAGGTCAATAATGTTGACTATAAATTATTTGCTTGGAGATAAGATGAAAGAAACATGTTTGACGAGCAAACGTATCAAGCATGAGGGGTTCATTATGGTAATAAATCAACTTGTAACATAATTGATAGCAAACGTTTCAAAATTCAATACAGGAGTGATTCCTACAAGAGAAGTAAGCAGGCTATCATTATTAATGAATCAGTAATAAGATATATTACTAACCATATTCATTATTACCTAAATTGAATAGGAAATGTCACGTAGTCAACTACGAGCTTGAACAAGATAGAAATTTCCAACTGGCAATAAAAGATCAAACATTAGGAAACAATCACTACAGAAGCAAACTCAATAATCAAATATATCATTTATCTGTTTGGAGCCATGGCGAAAGTAGTAAGCTTCAAGAGCTTGGAAATCAAATCGTCATCAAAGAAAACAGCAGGTTTCAGGAGAAAAAAGAGACATTACTCATAGTAGAAAGGACTTTAAATTCAAGTGATATCGTAAGTGAATGCTTGGATCTAAAGCTTATTAATGAAAATAAAAACAAGGAAGACTGCTCAAATACCACTAATAAGGAAACCATAGATTCGAGCATTTTCGACTCTACTTCAAAGCGCTTTGGATCAAACAATAGAACGAAGCTATTGTGGAAGCCTCCTTGAAATATTTGTAACGATTTAAAGGATGAAAATTTGGAGCAATCGATTCAAATTGTCAAATCCCTAAATTTTATTAGATATCATTTTTCTCTGAAGGCAAAGAGAAAGAGATAATGAAAGTTTGTGGCTGCAGTATGTAATATAGATACTTAGTGCTATTCGGGTAAGGTATATTAACCCTTTTTACTCGACTCTCCTATTAGGCCTTGGGCCTTGTATTTAACACATTTTCAAAAAAACACAGGGAAATGAGTGCAACAAATGCTAAGAATACAGGGAAATGAGCTGTTAGATAGAAAACATCATCGAACATTTCATGGGGTCCCGAATTATTAGAGTAGATCATATGCAAATAGATTAGTGTAAAACCAATATCTGCAAAACTTGATAAAACTCTTTAAAAAAATTATGTAGAGTGGTTTATAGGAACTAAACATGTTTACATTAGAAAAGAGATATAAATATGTGCAAGTATTCTCTGAGCAAAGCAAGCTATTCTAGGGTTTGTTGGTAAATGTATCTCCAAAAATGTCTTCCATAGTAGTGCAAATTAAGCTATTAGCCTTTTCAACCAAACATTATAAATCTATGATTAGTGGGAAAATATTTATAACAGTATTTGGTCATTAATCACAATTGGTATAATTTTTTGATGTGTGGATAATGAATGTACTCAGATTTTATCAACTGCACTTTTAAGTTTTAAGCAAGCATATGTCATTTATATACTTTTATCGGTGGATCTAAAAATATTAGATTTCAACTTGTTTTTCTTCTTTTTAGTCCTTATTTTTACCAAAATTTTAGAGATACAAAGTTCATGGTCTTGGTCATGTTATTTATGTTTAAATATTGCTAATGGATGAAGGTGTATTCTTTTTTCTATTTAACCATTTGTATATATGATGTTTAAATTTTAATTTTCATGATTAATTTTTGAAATAATGTTGGAACAATAAGTTTCTTATCCGTTATCGTATTACGCTTTTATTCATGTATGAAGACATGAGACATTCATGTACATGTTATATTGTTTAAACTTTAGAATAACCAGCTATGATTTATTTATTACTTATCGATCTCTTTATTGATCACTATCAATATATATTAACTCATTGATTTAAAAAATTTAATGTCACTAACTTCTCCTGTAATGTTATCTAAACGCATCTCCAAAATTATTGTCGTAATAGTGTACATTAAATTATTAGCCTTTTCAACCCAACATTAAGAATTTATGATTAGTGGAAAAGATTTATAATAGTATTTGGTTGTTAGTCTAATACTAATTAAAAATTCAGAATTGATTATTATGGCTAATCTTCATGCATACTCATCTTTCCTCACATTATTTAATTACACCGGTTAATTACTTTCCATAATAATGTGTATTAAAAGTAGGGGTGTTACGATTAATATGGATAGCGGCATTTTTTTTCACATACAACATTTTATTAGGATTAGCATATACTTATGTAAGAATACGAAACCATTTATCTTATGAATGAAAATGAACTCATAATGAATACTTGAATGTCATGTATTTCACGATCTTTGCTTAAATTTAAGACCTGTTGTATTATGGGACCAGGTACCTTCTCTTTATTTTGAGGGATGGTAAGAATATTGTGATTCTCTTAGGAAGTTTATTTTTCATTTTTCAAGGATATTGTTACAAGGTTTATCATTGAAATACTAATACGAACCAATTTATGAACATAATTTTATACATATAAAAATTAAAAGGAAATGTATGCTAAGCAAAAAAAATCAAGCAATGAATTGTATAACACACATATGGCATTGCTCATTCTCAGTCTCTTGAACACTCTTTTCTATTTTCCGAACCACATGTGGGTTTGATGAATCATGCCTAACTTAAATCTATCAGTAACTGCTATGCCTTTTGCATTTATTGTTTTGTCTTTGATTGAGCTTGATATTTTCCTCTTTTTTAGGCTTTATGACTCACTTATATGACAAACAGCTTCTCCTCTTGTCTGTTGCTTTGTTGTGCATTGGTACTACCAGAGAAAAAGAACATCTATTCAAATACTTATCTTTTAATTCATTGTTTGTCGCTGTAAATTTTCTTCAAACATACATGTTCAAGTATGATTGTGTGCATGGTGCATATTTCATGCTTTGATTGTGCTAACATTTTAGCTTTTAGTTGAACCAACTATATAATAACACTATATTGGAAGAGAGAATTGAAATTAAAGTGTTTTAAAAGTAAAAATATAAAACTGAATTTTTAGTGACTAGCTTGTGATGTGGACGTATACTAGGATGTGGAAGAATAAGAGGACTTGGTTTTGGGTTATACCATCTCAATTGGGGGCTCACATACACAACTTGAAGAAAGTATTTGCACTTGAAAACTAAGTTACTGAATTGCAGAACAAAGTTTAAGAGCTGATAAATTTGACCATGACCGATAAGTTATAAATTAATTAGCTTTGTTAATAACTAACTAACACATGCGTATTTATAAGATTTTAAAGATAATGAGATATTAAGAACTTGATATTGCAATATGATCATAAATGAAAGAAAGAGTTTTATTGATTCTTTCAGTAATTCAAATTACAGAGGGATGAAAATGATAAAATACATTGCTCTGTATACAAGCTTCTTTTATGTTTGAAATATTATGATGTTGGGCTTTTATCCCACAGACCCGTTATAACCTTTTATATAAAATGAATGGCTTTGATGCATAGCTGAAAATGAATGGATGATATGGAAGGCTCGTGTTATGTATTATGTTTATATGCAGAGGATTCTCAATACTCCCCTGCAAACCCTTTTGTGGTTAGGGTTTGAGAAAATCACCCCCAAAATTACTCCACTTTAATTCAATTTCAAAATCGATTAGAACTGATAGTTGAATACTCCAGTATATTCTCTCTTCGGTTATGAAATTGATTAAAGATATCAATTTCAACTGTAATAAGGTTTGAAGATGGTTCTCTTGTCAACTAGTTTGCTTATCATCCGTGAGTCAGTTGAGATCATGCAACTCTAAAGTTTGTAGGTGTTATATGTCCTTCAGATCACCTCTAGCAACAGATTTAGGGACGATTCTTTTGTCAGTGGGACACTGATGGGTCATCAGCTTGATAAGAGATCCTGCAGCTCTGTGAGTTGTTTACCTTCAGCTTGTCTCTAAATCGAACTAAGTTTGTTTTAGACGGAGGCTTTGTTAAGATGTCTACAACTTGGTAAGTAGAAGGTATATGGTTTATGTATAACTTTTCTTTTATTACTTATTCTCAGAAAAAGTAGAGATCTAATTCCATGTGTTTCATTCTTGAATGTAACATGGGATTTGCTGTGAGCTGAGTAGTGCTTAAGTTGTCACACCATATAGTTGTGTTGCTATCTAGTTTGATTTGTAATTCACCAAGTAGTGATTATATCCATATTACCTCTGTTGTTGCATTTGCTACACTTCTGTACTCAGCCTCTGTACTTCTTAACACAGTAGGTTGTTTTTTGGAACACCATGATATGGGGTTTTTGCCTAGGAATATACAGTAGCTAGTTGTAGATCTCCTATCATCTAGATCAGTAACCCAATCAGCATTTGCATACCCAGTAATGTTACTGTTAACGTATTTGCATGGTTCTAAAGTCAATCCAAAGTCTATAGTTACTTTGAGATATCTTAGTATTCTTTTCACCATTTTCCAATGCTCATTTGTTGATCTTTGCATGAATTGACTTTCTTTGTTTACACTGTAAGCAATTTCTGGCCTTTTTATAGTTGCATACCGAAGTGCACCTACGATACTCTTGTACCATTTGTCATTGGATATTGCTTCACCTTTAAACTTGGATACATGTATATTGCTGACATAGGAGTAGAGATTGAGTTGGCTTGATTCATCTTGGGTTTTTTTAAAATTTCTACTGTATACTTCCTCTGGTTCAACTGAATTGATGAACTTGGTAATCTTTTAACTTCAATGCTAAGAAAATTGTTTAAATCACCAAGGTCTTTCATAGAAAATTCTTGATTTAAGTGCTTTATGAAATTTCTGATTTCCTCTTCATTGTTGCCTGTAATGATAAATCATCAACATATATTAGTACATAAATTATTATGTTTTTATTAAATTTTGTAAATAATGAGTTGTCAGATTTTGTTGGATTGAAGCCCAGTCCAATGAGTGTTGTTTTTAGCTTTTCAAACCATACCCTTACAGCCTATTTTAGCCCATAGATTGCTTTATTCAGTTTGCATACCAGATTTTCTTTTCCTTTCTATATAAATCCATGTGGCTGCTACATATATACTTCTTCCTGCAATACACCATTTAAAAAGGCATTACTCATATCTATTTGTTTGATGTTAGTATTATATGGTTTAAGATAGGGAAAACACAAACATTCAAATACTCTTAAGTTTTGATAATCAGGCTTGACATTGAATAATATTTCCATTGGGTTTTTGAATTTCAAAACTTTTGTTGGTAGTCGATTAATTAAGAAAACTATTGTAGCAAAAGCATCAGGCCATGATTTTAGTGGGATGGATGCTTGAGTTAACAATGTAAGGCCAGTTTCAACGATTCGCCTATGTCTTCTTTCAACAAGTCCCTTTTGTTCAAAAGTATAGGGAAAAGTTTTTCTATGAACAATCCCTCTCTTTTGAAAGTAATGCTTTAGTGGAATATATTTTGTTCCACCATCTGATTGTATCACTTTAACTTGGTAGTTTGTTCGTTTTTCTGCCTATGCTATAAATTATAAAACTGCACTGTAAGTTTCATCCTTTGATTTTAAGAACTATATCCAAACATATTTGGAAAAGCATCAATAAATGATATATAATATTTGTACCCATAGTCACCGTGTAGTGGTGTAGGCTCCCATAAATCAATGGCAATTAGTTCAAGTGCTTACTATAATGTGTTTTAGAATCTAGAAATGGTAATTTATGACGTTTTCCCACTTGACAAAAGGTACAAATATATGGCATTGAGATATCATTAAAGGAGATATTGTTAATATGCAATACATGTTTTACAATTGTAGAATTTGGATGTCCCAAATTATAATGCCACATATCAAAAATCTTACAATTTTCTTCCTGTTTGAATTTAGAATTATTACATCAGTTTCTTTTAATTTCTGATTTTCTTGAATTAGCCACACTGAACTTGTATAGTCCTTTACATTCTTTACCCTGCAAGGGAATTTCTCTAGTTAGGATGTTCTAAACTAGACATGATGTGGGTAAAATTCAAAGGAGATGTTATTGTCTTTTGCAAACTATGACACACTTAGTAAGTTCTTTCTAATTAGTGGCATTCTAAGTAAATTATTCAAATATAATTGTCTTTTTCTCATAATATATGAACTACCAATGTGTGATTACAATAGACTTTCCATTTTCCATGTGTATAGAGTTCATACCTTTGTACTCCTTATTCCCAAGATTTAAATTGCTTAGATTTTTGGTGATATGATTTTTTGCTCGTGAATCAGGGTACCAATCCTTATCTTGTATATGATCAAATTTTGCAACTTCAGTTTGCTGATGATTTCTATTGTCTGATTGATTGCTTAATTCATGTTATGACTTGTTTGGTTATGAAATCTATGTTTGCATTAGTTAAATAAATGAAATGTTATTAAATTTTCATGCTTCGGAACTTATGTGTTTGAATTGAGTAAGTACATGTACATGGGACTGTGTGGCTAAATTTGGGTTGCGAAATTGCATATGAAGTAAACTCGCTTGCTTAGTAGTGCTTAATAACGCTAAATAAAGGTATGTTTTCGGACTAATACCACGATACTGTAAATATAGATATATATTGTGTTTTTCAACCATGTGGGTCGATGTATATATTTTTATTACTCTTGTTATATTACAAAAGGCTCTCCGTACAAGAGAGACTCTGCCAAAAAATTCAAAAATTTAGGGTGTTAGAAAAAAATTGTTAACTAAAAAAGGTGATTTTTGAGTTGTATTTGGAATCAAGGGTTTTGAATTAGAAATAGAAACTAATGGTTTTGGTAAAAACTAAAATATTAGAAAAGTGAAATGCTGAATTTTAACTAAGTGGGTTTCGAAAAACTAATGGGTTTGGTGCAATTCTTCTACTTTGGCAATTTCGAGGACGAATTCTTTTGAGGGGAAAGGAATGTAACGAACCAGATTTTCAGGCGTTTGACTTTGAACATTTAATTTATTTTAAATGTTGAATTTGAAATTGTACATGGATTTTTAAAATGAAGTTTATCGATCAAATGAGTGGAATAAGATTTAAATTTCAAATATAGCTATTTATCAAAATACGGAAATGGTGAATAATGAAAATCTAAGCTGAATATGAATCAAATAGATTTCTAATGTCGGTATAAATTCTATTTGAATTAGAGTTGAGTTAATATGTTTTTAAAACTAAAATTTTGAGTGATTTCGTCAATTTTTGAAAATTATCCATTTAATCGACGCGTTGAAATAGTGATCCGGGGAACAGTCTTGGAATTGGACAAAACCAGTTCCATTGGATCCGTAATAGTGTATTATTATTAAAATTCAAATTTCATAGCATTTGGAGTTACCGTTTCATCGTACGGGCTAAAAATGCAGGTTCAATTTAATTTAAAATCGTTAATTTAATAGGCTATCTTCCACATACGATCGAATTAGGATCTGAAACTTGTTCCATTGGTTTCGGATAAGTGGTATGACATTAGGAATGCCAAGCGTCACGTCTCAATAGGTGTTCAAAATATCGAGATTTGTAATGCGTGATATTTTGAATAAAATAAAATTTTCAAATCATCCGCCCTACATCTGGTATGAGCCACCCTACCACTACCTATAGGCGGCTTATATACTGTCGAAGCCGCCTCCACTTTCTTATTTAATTCATTTATTCCTCTTCGATTTTTTTAACTAATCGAGATAAAATAATAATAAAAATTATCACGATCGAAATCGAAATAATGAGCGACAAAGACCATATCTTGACCTAGGCTCGCACGAGGAGGAGAAGATGTCGTATGGGACGAAATTGAAATCGTTCTCATTTAGGAGGTGATTGATGCAAGAGGGAGGGAGGTCGATGCGTTCAAGCGACTGGAAGCAGAAGTCATGACCTGGAATTGCCGCATTTCTTAGGTGGCAGAGAGGCAAGGTCATGCGATTATAAGGGCTACTGTGGCGAGCATCATACCCGTGATGATGGGATGGCAATTCTAATGACTCGGCATAAGGCTGCTGGTGATGCAATGGCACGGATGAGTATGCAGTGGTAAAGGTGAGGTAGCAGGTGTTATTTGTGTGGACTAGGTTGTATCCGGACTGCGATGATTTCGGTAGGTTTGAGTAGCGACTTGTAGGGCTTGGTGATGATGATGGTTATCGATATTGAAGAAGTGGTTGTAGCTTGAATGGATAATGGAGATAGAAGTACTACAATTGCAGGTATTATTAAAGATAGTGATTGGCTTGGGCAGAGCCGATAGTAATTGTTGCTTCGGTAGTTTAAGCAGTATTTCGGTGAGTAAATTTCACTCATTTGGATTACTAGATTTAATTTATAATAGTTATAAATTATTTATGGGATGATTGGTGGAATGGATATATATTTATCAGTTGAATGCTATTATATATATAAATATATATATATTAGTAGTTGGATATATTCCTGCCTGTTGGAGTAGATGAGACCCTATGGCCCCCGCATAATAGCAGTTGACCCTATATTACCGCGATATCCCCCTCTAAGTAGGATTGGTATTATTTTTTATGTTGCTTAACATCTGTGGTTGAAGGAAAATAGGTTGGAGGGATCCAACTGGATTCCTTAAAAATGTTGATTTTAATTTCATATATAGTGATATATGATTTGTGTGAATAATCTGATATAGATTTTGCTGTAATTGAATTTTTTGAGCTATAGTAGCACTGGCCTAAATTTTGTTATTTTAATTACCATAAATATTATTTTTGTAATTTGAAGAACTTAAAAGGAGATTCTGGATATAAAAATATTTATATCGAAATTTGGATTATTTTAAAAAAAATTGATTTGGATAAAACAATAATTGATTTTAAGTTGTACTCAAATATTCGTAAAAATATTTTCAATAGAAATTTTAAAATAATTTATATAGAGGATTTTTAAACGATGGATTTTTAAATGATATTTAAGGAAAATATGAAAAGTAGTTTGAAATTGATATTTTAAATAGATTTGTGAAATATATGGAATATATTAAGAAATGGATTTATAAAATGAGATTTTATAAATGAGATTAGTTTACAAGTGAAACTCAAAGGATTTATAAATTTATAAAAGATGTTTATAAATAAGGGAAAATGAAATCAATCGTTAAGTTGAAATATAATTTCACAGGGTGAATTTATATTGAGATATGAAAAATAGATTTTTGGGAAAAATAATGAATTTTATTTTGGAAAAGTGGGGTTAGTTAGGAATTGAATGATATCGATGTGTCATGAATCGAGAGGGATTTATAAATTGAATTAGCTATTGGGATTTAAAAATATATATTTTTATCGAGAATTTAAATTGTTTTAAAAGAGAATTTTTATTTATTCAAACTATGTAATTTAAAGCAACTTTAGTAATAAAATACTTCGGAAGTGAATTTTTCAAATATTTAATATTAATTAAAATAAATTCTAATTTTTATAATCGGCTTTGTAAATCGATTAGTTTGATTTAAAAATGAGTTGGAATGAGTATTGATGTTTTATTAAAAATGTTTTGATATTTTAAACAGTTATTTAACTTGTTAAAAACATAAATTTTTATTCTTTAAAAATACTTATACATATATATAGAGAGGTCTGGAATGATTGGAATTTATTTATAAATTCTCTTGAGATTTGTAAACGGGGTTTATTTAACAGATGAGATTTTATAAGAGAAAATCTAATAACGAAATTCTGTGGGCTTAAGAAAATTTTCGAAATGTTTGAAAACAAGAACTTTGGGATTGAATCTAAATTCATTAAGACGTTATAAATGGATATACGGGATTATAGGTGAATATAATCAATTTTGAAAATGTAAAAAAAAAGAATTAATATAAATTCCAGAAATGTAGGAGATAAGATATGAAATAATTTCGTCTATCAAGATATTTCCAAAACATAAGGCTTAAGAAAATTTCTGAAATGTTTGAAAATAAGAACTTTGGGATTGAATCTAAATTCATTAAGACGTTATAAATGGATAGACAGGATTATAGGTGAATATAATCAATTTTGGAAAATGTAAAAAAAAGAATTAATATAAATTCCAGAAATATAGGAGATAAGATATGAAATAATTCTTGATTATTCATATTAGAAAGGATTTCGAAAAAATTACTCATAATATTTTCCAAAGTGTTGAAATGAAAAGTCTTTAGAAATATTTAGCGATGAAGGATTTATGTCGAGATATTTTTCTAAGTAATGGATTATGAATTGAATTTGAAAATATTTCACTAAGTGTTGAAGTAAGATATGGGTTGAAATATCACGCTATGGATATAAGTATTCGAAAATATTTTCAAATATTGAAATATTGAGAGAGATAAATATATACCTTTGTAAAGATATTTTGAAATAAATGTTTATGAAATATTTATAAAATAGGGCCCAATGACTACTTATGGATGTTATTTGATAGTTAAGTAACCGACTATCGAATTTGGCCAAAATCATTGATCGTTTCGAAGATACCAAGGTCGGATTTAATTATCCAAAACCACTTTGATCCAATTTGTGCATTACGAATTGCGATATCATGAAGATAATAAAGACAGCGGTCTTAGAGATTCGGTTTGTCCAAACTCAAGGCAACTTGTATGGATGAATGCTATCATTACATTGTTGTCGAGAAGGTAGTGTTAGCATTCCAAGTATGAATGATATTCTAAAGGTAAATGTAATCTCAAGCCTCATCAACCGAGAATGACTAAAACAGTTAAGATATTGCAAGGCTAAGTGGGTCGCATCCAATTAGGGTATGTTATCACCTTTCCAGATAGCCTCGGAAATATATTATAAATTATGGATATGGTTGTGCATGGAAAAGTGAGCACTCGATTAAGGATGGGAACACCCGAGGTGATAACATATTCGGTACTATCTAGGTTAGGGGTAGGCTGGTCTTGTGTTGGCAGGGGATCCTAGCGATGTCCTCGGTACATTTTCTAGAGGTACTATGACGGGCGGTATCCTAGTATCCTGGTCATTGTATGAAACTCATTCTCCAATAAGCGACGTACAGTTTTGATTATGCCCAACTATGCTGAAACATGAGATGCAAGCATTTTGGTTATTTTCTAATTTACTATATATAGATATTATTATAATATCAGATGATTTCGATATCAAATGTTTTGGTTAGCGTAAAGGAAAAACCTGTCGTGTTTATGTGTGACGTGATCTTACGAGGTACCTTTGTTTTTAAAGCATTTTGACAACGTTAATAATTCAAATTTAGTGTGTTTTATCATGCTGGTTTCCCAGACTGACTCGGACGTTATTTTGTTATAATGCTAGGGTCAAATCAAGTATTATAGATTTGGGTTAGAGTGCCTTAGATCTTAGGGGGCGAGCTGGAGGATATCGGACGTATATCACGTACTTGATTATATTCCGCCATGTCTGTATACTGTATAGTCAGCATTGGTAAGGACAAATTATTATAAATGTCTAGATTGATGTGTTGATTATTATACTCTGATGATTGTAAGTATAGAATAGTTACAGTTTTTGTATAAAGACCTGTTATTATATATTATATATTATTTCGCTGCGATTGTGTGATTCTGTGTTGTTGTTTCTATTTTCTTCTATGTTTTCTTCTTCACCCCTAATAATCGGTGTTTCCTGCACTTAAATTAATTGGCATGTTATACTGTGGACATATTGATGTCGATTTTCGAGGATAGAAAATTTCGGTTCGCTATACTTGGTATTAAGCTAAAGGTTGAGAAAGAACCTTGACTTTGGTGGGGACTACTCATTATAGATAGGGTAAGTAGTAACCTAGAATGAGTTGAGTGTATTAATAAACATGAGCGCGTATTTGTTAGTAAATATAAATTGTTTTATATTGGGTTGATTTATTGTGAATTCTGGTCGGTATGGAAAAGTGTATCGATAGGGGTTTCTAAACTCTTAAACATGATAAACTGATATAGTATTATTTTAAAGTGGGTAAATGAAATAATTTTACCCAAGTTATATTTTAATATAAAGAAAATAATTTTTTGAAATTATTATAGTATAATGGAATGTTTGGTTGTCAATATTATAGTCTAACAAGATAAAAAAAATTAAAATAGTTATATATAACCAAACAAAAAATTTATAAGTATGAATTATACAAATAAATTATAATTAAAATGGATTCATACTAGAATTTAGAAATTTAAATCTTGACAGTTCTGAAAATGTTTTCAGAAGTGTTATGGAAACGAAATTTGCGCTATTTTGGAAGTATTTTTGAAATAAATAATGGTGATTTTATTGTGTATTGTTTTGCAATCTAAAATGTTTTAACAATGGATTTTGGAAATGATGTAGCACTGAACTCACTATAGTCACTGGAAAATAATTCTGATGATGATCGCGACATCATCGGTGTTCATTTTCCAGTTTCTAAGTGACGAATTGCTACCGAAATAATTTGATAAGGGGATTTTTTGTTGGAAAACAAGTGTTGTTTCAGAAATTCCGAAGGAAATTTTTTTTGAATGAAACCAAGTTAACTTTGAAAATTCAAATGAGATGGTTTGTTAAAACAAAGAATTATATATATATATATATATATATATATAGTTTCAAAACAATTTGAAATAAAAATTAGGTGTTTGAATTCTTGAATTTTATTTTAAATGTTGGGAAAACATTAGGAAAAAGGTTTTGAACTTATGAGATTAAGAATGGTATAAATAGGAAAGAAAAGTGTGGAACTTGAATTTGAGATTGAATTTTAACTTAAGTTAAAATGAATCTTTGAACTGAAATTAATTTTAGATAATTCGTAAAATTTAATTAGACCTAAAACCATACCAAATTGAATTGAATATAAATTTTAAGTTATAAAATGGTTATATAAGTATAAGTTTCAGTTATTGAAAGGTTTATGACCTCGAGTATAAAATTCATGAAATTGTGAATAAATGAGTTGTATAGTTAAAAAAATTGGAGTGAATGGAATGGAGATATACTTAAGCTATGAAGTGATATGTAATCTTGAGTTAAAGTATTAAATGTGAATGTATTCAAGTAACCATCTACAAAATAATAAATAAAATAAAATGTTGACAAAGAAATAACTATGTAGCACAAATGTTCAAGCTAACTACCTAAGAAGTCCTTATCTTGTCATAATTTTTTATATATCAATTGTTATCTAAATTGAAATGATTTCTTGACAAATCCACAGGCTCTTCCAGTAGATTAAATTTCTAGGAAAAACTTGCATGCGATATGGTTTCCAAATATGTTAGCTCGGTATAAGTTATTCAACACTACCTATTGGCAATCACTTAAAAGAATTCAAGTAATTTAAAGACATTTCTAACTTTTGAGAGGTATTGCATTAAGCTGATAAGTACAGAAGTTATAACTGAGACTTATGGTGGTATATAATAAGAATATCATTTTTATTGAAGTGCATGTTCACAGATAAAAATTCATAATTGTGTCATAATATATCGGTGCATGTGTAGACATTAGTTAGGCAGGAAATTTTATTTGCTCCATGGAAAGCAAAAAAAAGAGATAAAAGGGACTTATGTACGATAGAGCTCAAAGTGAAAGCATAAATCATATTTTGAAATTCTAGTGGAGTGTGGTTTATTCCGATCTGGTTTCGATAACAGCATCTGATTTAAACTATGATTTCGGTGTAATTTTGGATTTTCTCTTCACGTGAAAAAAAATTTGTTAGGCTTTGAATTAGTAGTATATAGAAATCTCTAAACTTACTTGTACTTTTGGGTATGGTTGGGCAATAAAATAGGTAAGTACATAATTATCTTATAACATGATTTAAAATACCTATAAACTATAAGAGATTTTATAAGAGAAGTTTATTATGAAATATAGATTTCAAACTTATTTATGGTTTATGAATAATAGTAAATAGTATTTAAGTGAAATACTGAATAAATGAATATCCACTGAACATAAATTAATTGTATGTGAATCAATACGAAATGGATAAATTGATTCGAGATCAACTTAAAAGGAATGAATTCAAGGTTAATAAATAGACATGAATATAATGGGTGTGATTGTGAACTGAATGCAAATAAGTTGTTATGAATCGTTGGAATTGAATAAATGAATAAATCGATTGAGACAAATAATCGAATGCTGGAACCTTGTAATTATTGATAAATTCATGCTGTAAATTTTATGGTTACGAAATCTATGTGTTGCACTAGTTAAATAAATGAAATGTTATTAGATTTTCAGGTTTTGAAACTTAGTTGTTTAAATTGAGTAAGTACGTGTACATGGGCTGTTGGGCTAGATTTGGGATGCGAAATTGCATATGAAGTGAACTCGCTTACTTAATAATGCTAAATAAAGGTATGTTTTTAGATTAAATACCACAATACTGTAAATATTGATATAGATTGTGTTTTTCGACCGTATGGGTCAATGTATATATTTTTATCACTCTTGTAATGTTGCAAAAGGCTCTCCGTACAAGGGAGACTCTGCCAAAAAAATTCAAAAATTTAGGATGTTAGAAGAAAAACAATTGAATTTTTTTTGTTATCTAAAAAGGGTGATTTTTGAGTTATATTTAGAATCAAGGGTTTTAAATTAGAATCAGAAACTAATGGATTTGGTAAAAAATCAAAAATTAGAAAAGTGAAATACTGAGTTTTTACTAAGTGGGTTTTGAAAAATTAATGTGTTTGGATCTATTCTTCTACCTTGGCAATTTCGAGGACGAAATTCTTTTAAGGGGAAGGAATGTAACGACCCCGATTTTCAGTCGTTTGATTTGAACATTTAATTTATTTTAAATGTTGAATTTGAGATTGTAGATGGGTTTTTAAAATGAATTTTATCGATTAAATAAGTGGAAGAAGATTTAAATTTCAAATATAGCGATTTATCGTAATACGAAAATAGTGAATAATGGAAATCTAAGCTGAATATCAAAACTATTTCTAATGTCGGTATAAATTATATTTGAATTAGAACTAAGTTAATAAGTTTTGAAAACTAAAATTTTGAGTGATTTCATCAATTTTTGAAAATCATCGATTTAATCGAAGCGTTAAAATAGCGATTCGGAGCACAGTCTCGAAATTCGATGAATCCAGTTCCATTAGATCCGCAATTGTGTAATATTATCAAATTTCAAATTTCGTAGCTTTGGGAGTTATCGTTTGTCATCTTGGCTAAAAACGCACAAGTTTAATTTAATTTAAAATCATTGATTTAAAAGGCTATCTTCCACGTACAATCGAATTAGGTTTCGAAACTTGTTCCATTGGGTTCGGAATGGCGGTATAACATTAGGAACGCCAGGCGACATGCCTCCATAGTGGTTTGAAATATCGAGATATGTAATGCGTGATATTTTGAATAAAATAAAATAAAATTTTCAAATCAGCCGCCCTACATTTGAAATGATCCACCCTACCACTTCCTATAGCCGGCCTATATACTATCAAAGCCGCATCCTCTTTCTTATTTAAATCACGTATTCCTCTATGATTTTTCCAGCTAACCGAGATGAAAAAACGCGATCGAAATCAAAGTAATGAGCGACAGTGACCACATCGCGTCCTAGGCTCGCACGAGGGGGAGAAGATGTCGTCTTGGCTACCTAAATTACCAATACATAATGTAAAGTCTCCATGAAAATAAACATAACTACTAGATACAGTGAAAGATTCTGCTCCATACTGTTTCCCTAAGTGCTCCAAAAAAAACCTGATTACTTGGCTATTCATAAAAATTTGAGTACCCAAGAGTTTAAAGGAAAAAATAAAACTCTGGGACGAACATGGGTATAATGTGAGTAAAGCATAAGATTAACTTTAAAAAAACCCTTCAAATTAATGGTATCTCGTAAGACCATGCCTCACATAAACACGGATAGTTTTTTACCTTACGATAACCAAAACATTTCCATATAAAATCCTCTGATATTATCATAATGTCAAGGTTTAAAATAAATTAGGAATCATAGCCAAAATTGTTACATTATTAAATTCCAGCATAATATGTATACAATCATGTCTCGAAGGCTCTTACTGGAAAATGGGTTCCATCAGTGACAAGGTAAGAGACTAATACGTCTTTAGATAAAATATACCTGGCGTCAGACCTTAAACTTAGCCTACCCTTCTAACACAGAACCGGCCTACCCTTGAACTTGGATAGTACCGAATATGATCACTACTTATTTGCGATCAACAACCATAAAGGGATCCTGAAGCATACATAAATTGTAGATATTGCTCTAGATTTAGCAACGATCATACCCTAATGGGTGCGACCCACATAGCCCTACTACATCGACCCTGTTTTGGGTACCTTCGGGTTATGAGGCTTGAGGCTACATATTTACCTTCCTTCTAGCAGACGATCTTGAAACGCTAACAGTGCCCACCAGGCATCGAAAGCAATGATAGCATTCATTCATACAAGTTGTTCCGGGATCAAACAAACCTTCAACATTTAGTATCTTCCATTTTCAAATCACCATCAGGAAGAATAGTATAGCTCTATAACATACTTTGTAACCATCCATTACGAATTATTAGTTTGGAGTGGTTCAAAAAATTACACTTGCCTAGAACAGATGTCTCCAAACTAAGCGATAGTTTCCAGCCAAATCAATTCCAGTTGTTTTGAAAGTATGTAACCAGTATTTGATTCCTCATCGAGGAATTTTAATATACACAACATACCTCTTAAGTTAAAATATGTCAAGTTACAAATACCGACCATGCGCTACTTAGGGTAATTATCCAAAGATCACATATGAATAACTATATACTTAATTTAAACATGACCTATTGATAGAAATTTACCCTCCCATATTTATCACATTTCCGATATTTCGATCTTACTCTATCCCTCGCATAGAAATAAATTCTAGATCTCACGGTTAAAAGATCAGCCTGCTCATCGGTTTTTAGTGCTAACTATAGGATGATTTACTTCCCATAAATATATCACCACATTAGCATTGGTTTCATATTTGTTTGAGGTTACTTAAGAGTAATCAACACAGAAATCCCTTGACTTAAAAAAAATTGACAAGAAAAAAAAAATCTAAAACAAAACAAATATTTTAAAGCAAAGCAATTTTAAACCCTTATTATTAATTAAATCATAAATTAAACCATTATTAAATAATAAATTAAATCCTAGTTAAGTTTTAATTACAATCTTAATTAAATTTAAATAAATCAGTAATTATTAAATTAAACCCCTTTTTTACAGATAATTAAAAATAATTAACCCTTAATTATAAATTAAACATATTTAATTAACTTTAATTAACTAACTAATTAAAATTTACTTCATCGATCAACACTAAGATATTAATTATTTTTATTGACTATTGACTAAGTACAAATTGCTTAATTAATTAAATAGTAATTAAATAAATAAATGAATAATAACTACCTTTTTAATTACTTAATATAAGTTTTAAAACATTTTCCAAAAAGATTTCTAAGTGAAAGCATTTTAGATTTTGAAAAGAGTTCGTTTTCACAAACTGCACTTATAGCGACTATCGCTATCTGACTCGTAATTTCCAAACTTGAAATTTGTTTTCTACGTCTTCTTTAAAACTTTAACTTTTGGAAACATTACTACCTTGTAAACATAAAGATGTGGGCTTTGAAACTAAATAAGTTTAAACTTAAATATATTTTCAAAATTGAAGTCCAAAACTTTCAAAGAGGTATTTAATAAGTCGCTTAAATTAGCAAAAATGCAAACTTTATTAGCATGAAAAATATATACCAATATCATAACACAACACAACAACATGATTCCAAACATAAGCAAGATCATACCTTACTAATTTACTACATTTTACTTCCGATTGCAAGTTTATACAACACCACATACAAGCATACTTAGATACAACCAAATCAGCGCCATTTCCAGGTATACTTGTGCATAACTAATTCAACATCATAACTACTCAAAAAAGCATCATATTTAACTAATAGATTTACATCATGTATAAAGTTAATAACTTTGCATAAAGTGAGAAATTTACTCACCGAGAATGGGCTAAATCAACCTAGCTTCTTATATAACTCAAACACAACCTACTTTTTTTAGTTTTTGCTTAGAAAAGTGGAGTCTTTGGTCGCTTTTAATTGAAAAGTATTCATCCTAAGGGGGTCTTAGTTCTCGGCCAACATGGTAGAGGAGTGTATGAACTTTTTTTTATGAGGAGGAAGTGTAGAAGTGGAAGAGAATAGTTTTAACAAGTATTTAACACTTAAAAAAGAATGGAATTTGATTTTTTGCTTAAAAATTATTTTTGGTTGCTATGGAAATACACATGAAAGCTTTGGAGTAAATTTTCATGAAGTAGAAATGAATGAAAATGGTGGAACATGTTAGGAAAATGCCTTATATACTAAATGCAAAAATTAAATTACCAAAATACCCCAAGTACATACCTTCCACTACCATCATGACACATCATCCTCCTTGTCCGCTCCTTACAAATATGCCCCAATATGTTTCAAACATGTTTTAGTACTTTATATACTTTATGTTTTCTAATGAAATGACATTTTCCTCTAACTTCTTTACTTATTTATAAATAATGCATAAAAGGTTCACATCACCTTTATATTTATTTGAGTTAACAAATGTATATCCGGTCATTGAATCAAATTAAACTAACTAATTGATTTCTTTTCTTTCAGTCATCTTCCTATCCCCACTCTCGTTAATTAATACCAAAACGGATTATTCCGATATATAAAATATAAATTCCAATGTCTTTTGCTACTATGACCTTCCCAACCATGATTTTTTATTCTTTCCGGGTAAAATACCTGGAAAGAATAAATTCTAGCGAAAAAAATAGTGGGTTCCATCGTTTCTATGGTTACTTCATAAACAGTGAGGTCCTCTCTATACACCGGAGCCTTTTCTTTCATTTAACCAAATGTTATTGTGAACTTGTATAGTTCACACTCTTTAGTTTAGCTCTACCAATCAGTAATAGTTCTTTTCACAAAAGGGGGTGACTCATTATTTCGATGAATCATTTCTTCGGACAGAAGAAGATTCTGTAAACACTTATTCGAAATCTCACTTATCAGAGTCCAAATGTTGAATCTCTGTTTGATCGATCAATGTGTGATATTCTTAATCCTCTTCTCAGTAAAACAGATCAAACTAATTATTATCGAAATGATGCGAACTGTTTCAAAGTCCCAACATGCATTTTCTGCGTTAGGTTCAGCAATAATGACATCTCCCAACATACCAAAACTGGCCGTTACTCCACCATTTGTAGGGGAGTTCTTCTTTCCATCGGAACAATAGGGCCGTTATGCTCATTACTAAACTTGTTAAAGAGATGAAATAGAACCAAGGTCTATCTTTTTGATCAGAGGTTGAATCGATCATCAGAAGAAGAATTAGGCCAAAAATTAGGATACATTCTGGGAAAATGAAACTTCCATTGAAGAGAAGCAAATGAAACGCTTTCATAAAATTCTCGTAGAATCGAGAATGAATTTTTCATTCTGTACATGCCAGATCATAAATTAGCAAAGGGTTGAAGGGAGATAGTGCATCAAGCTATTCGCAAGGGCCAACTTGATCCTCTTCCCCAGGGATCCCAAATGATGGAACTCTAGGAGAGCCGCCGACTCCAACAATCGTCCATGTACGATCCATACTAGATCTGGTTGACCAAAATGAGGATCCCAAATTGCATGAGCAATAGGTCTCACATGTTGACCACAACTTCTGTATTTATTATCGCCTTCATTGCTGCTCCTCCAGTAGATATTGATGGTATTCGTGAACTTGTTTCTGGGTCTTTACTTTATGGAAACAATATTATCACTGGTGTCATTATTCCTATTTGATTTGGGCTAGACTAAAATTTTAAGAAAAAAAGTTACAGTCTTTTCTATCGGGTCGGGTGAATTAGAGAATAGACAGACGCCTGTTGGCATTCCAGCTTTCCTTCTCTTTTCAGGCCTATCCGCCTAGCAGGCAAAGATTGACCTCTGTGGAAAGACTGATTCATTCGGATCGACATGAGGGTCCAACTGAGAATTAAAACAAATAAAAATTCTCAATTCTCTACGACGTCTGTGGGATAGAATATTTTCTGGGTCCCTTCCTCCGTGATGAACTGTTGGCACTAGTTTTACATTTAGGCGAGATTTTCTCAATCTTTATTATAGCGATTGCGACGGCATTTAATTATGAAAGTTAGCTAGGCATCTGACCTTGTTAGTCCGTTCTTTCAAGAATAGGAACATGACCTTTTTACTTCTTTATAGTACTCTTTCCTCCGCTTAATAGATAGAAAAAATGGAAACTTAGGTAAGTGTTTTATCAACGTATGTAGCAAAAGAAGATATCTAATTTAGCTCTTTCATGCCTACTATAACTAGTTACTTCGGTTTTTTATTTGCTGCTTCAACTATAACTCCAGCTCTATTGTGATTACCTTCCTCGCGTATGTATAAGACCGAATCCATTCGATTTCTAAAAAGGATTACTAAGAAATCGAAGAATTTCTTGGGAATCCTATAAGATCAATTCGTTCTTTTTTCACAATACTTGAAATGGAGATCCATAAAAAAGGCCTATACTAAGATCAGCCAAAACAAGGTGATATCCAAAAGGAATTCAATTACTTAGAAGTACATTTTGTGCAACAGCCCTTCGAGATTCAGAAGCAGAAATTTCACCTCTTCCATCAATAGGTTTAGCCAGAGAATTTATAACACGACCTAAATAAGCCTCGCTTATAGGTATTAATTGGAAGATTTTATCCAAAAAAAATTATTATGCTTCGTGACTCTGATACTGTAGGGGAGGTCCTGCGGAAAAATAACTCGACGCCAAAATGATAAAAAGCTTAACACCTATTATTTTACCAAAAAAATGCAAAGGTATACCTACATACATACATACATACATACATACATACATACATACATAGATATAAATATATATATCAAAATGTACATCTAAAATATTTTTAAATGTGAATATGCTAATTCAAATGCGCATAACTTTTTTCGACAACTTTTACTTGACGAAAAGTTGAAAATTCGGAAAAAAAATTCTGGCCACATTTTAAATTTTTCTTTGAACAAAATATTTTTGTAAACAAAGTTTGAAAATGATTCAACCATACTTAATTATAATTTAAAAGAGTTTTATTTTCAATATAATATCTATTATTTGAATATTTAAAATTAATTAAATATTCGTAAATTAACGCAGTGAAATTCTAGGCCGTTTCAAAAACCATTTCACCTTCTTTAGTTATTATGTAAAAGGAGCTATTTTGAGGTATAAAATCAATTAATTAGTACATGAAAAATATATTTAAATATTCATTATTAAGGTAATTAAAGTATGGGTCATTAAACTCTCCCCCCTTAAAGGAATTTCGTCTCGAAATTAGTACATAAGAAGGTAACTCAATTACTTGAAAAGCTATATATCCATATCATAAATTACATACAAAAGGCATACACTAAACATCCGTAGCAAACTATACATAAACTATACATACAAACAAACAACTGGCTATCCTAACATTAACTCAGGATAGGCCTCCTTCATATGGTCTACAGTCTCCTATGTGTAGTCTCTAGGATCCTCACTCCATTGAATTTTAACCAACTGCACTACATTATTATGCAATCATTTCTCATTCTAATCTGTAATATGAACTGGATGTCTAACCACTATCGAGTCTGGCTCCACTTCTAGATCCTCCAGCTCAAACGACTCTACAATCAAGGTCGGATCATGCATAAATTTCTTTAAATGTGACACATGGAATACATTATGAACAGCTGCCAATCTCTCCGGCAACTCAACCTTACAGGCAAGAGGCTCAACCCTTTTAAGGATATAGAAAGGTCCAATATACCTTGGAGCTAACTTCCCAGCTTTCCCAAATCTAACCGCTCCTCTAATTGGCAAAATCTTAATGAACACAAGGTCTCCAACGTCAAATTCCAAATCTCTTCGCATACTATCAGCATAACTCTTTTTGAGATCTTGGGCTGCCTTTATCCTTTTCTTAATCACTGCAACTTTCTTCGTTGCCTCTCGAATCACATCTGGCCCAAGAAATAGACGATCTCTATACTCTACCCAACATGCTGAAGACTTGCATGGATGTCCATACAAATCTACATAAGGTGTCGTACCGATGCTTTCTTGGAAGCTATTGTTATATGAGAATTCCACCAGATGCAGATGATTTTCCCAAGACCCTTCAAAATCCAAGATGCAGATCCTCAACATATCTTCCAAGATGCAGTTAACCCTCTCATTTTGGTGGTAGGCAGTGCTCAAACTCAGCTTTGTTCCCAATACAACTTGCAATGCCTCCCGAAACTGACTAGTGAAGATGGGATCTCGATCACTTACAATACTCACTGGGACTCCATGTATTTGAAGTATCTCCCTCATATAAATCTCCACTAAACCATCGATAAAATCCATTGATATCATCTCCCATTTCCAATTTGGAATTTCCAAGGGTTGATGTAAACCAACCATCTTCTGGTGATCCCCTTTTATCTGTTGACAATTCAAACATCTATTAACAAAGATTGAGACATCCCTCTTCATTCCGGGCCACCAAAATACTCATCTCATATCTCTATGCATCTTAGAAACACCCAAGTGGATACTTAATTTGGATCGATGACATTCTGATAAAACTTCTTGTCCAAGTCCATCGACATTAGGGATGCAGATCCTCCATTTAAAACATAGTATGCCTCGATTATCCATCTTAAAACTTGCACATAGACCCTCCTCAACATCCTTGATGATCTTCCTTAAACGCCCGTCTCCCTTTTCTTACTAGCAATCCTTTCCAAAAGAGTTGATTTAACTTCCAAGAGTGCCAAAACTGCATTCCTACGAAGAGTGTCTGCCACAACATTTGTTTTTCCTGGCGTGTAGAGAATATCCAAGTCGTAGGCTGCTAGAAACTCCAACCATCGTTGTTGTCTTAGGTTCAGATCCTTCTAAATGGAAAGGCACTTCAGGGACTTGTGGTCCATGAACATCTCAAACTTTTCACCTATCTTAAGGAAAGAAATTACTAATAGGATCCCTAAGGATTAGAAATAAACAAAAGAGGGAAAGAAGGATTCTTACCCTCAAGTAGTGCCTCCACATCTTTAATGCAAATACTACAGCTAATAGCTCCAAGTCATGTGTTGCATAATTCTTCTCATGAGGCTTTAATTGTCTACTTGCATAGGTGATAACCTTTCCTTGTTGCATCAACACTACACCCAAACCAACTCCACATGCATCCGTAAAAACAGTTAAGCCTTCTCTTCCATCAATAATAACAAAAATAAAGGTATCGGTCAATCTCTCCTTTCACTTGAGAAATGCACTCTCACACTTCAGAGTCCACTCGAATTTAACATACTTCTTTGTTAGCTTCGTTAGGTGAGAGGCGATTTTGAAGTAATCCTTTATGAAATTTCTATAATAACCGGCCATCCCTAAAAACCTTCTCACTTCTGTGGGAGTTTGGGGTATTCCGAAATTCTGCAGTATAGCTACCTTGGCCGGATCAACTGAGATGCCATCACCAGATAAAATATGTCCTAGGTATCTCACTTTTGTTTTCCAAAAGTAGCACTTAGAACACTTTCTTTAAGAAATTTTTTCCTTAACGTCTCCAACACTACTTCCAAATGGTCTTTGTGCTTTTCCTTAGTCTTGAGTTGATAAGAATGTCGTCGACGAAAACCAACATTAACTTATTCAACACATCCCTAAAAACCCGATTCATAGGATCAGTGAAAAATGTAGGTGCATTAATCAACCCAAGAGGAATAACCAACCACTCATAGAATAAGTCTGGTCATCGAAATGTAGTTAAGGGTATACTATCCTCCGCTACCCTTAACTGATGGAACCATGCAGCATGGTCCATTTGGAAAAATACTCTAGCCTCATGAATTTGGTCGAACATATCATCTAATCGGGGTAGCAGAAACTTATTTCTAATGGTCTGCTTATTTAGTTCCCTATAATTCATGAATAATCGTAACTAACCATCGGACTTGGCTATAAAAACTACTGCCGACTCCAACTTGAACTGCTTGGCCTAATCAATCCTCTTTTCAACAAATCATTAGTTTGATCCTTTAACTCGTGCTTCTCCCTTGGGGCTATTTTACATAGGGGTTGGATAACATGTCTCACACAGGGAACTAGATCAATATAAAATTCAATTTCCCGATAGGGAGGCAAACTGCTAATCTGCTCAAAAATATCAGGGAAATCTTTTAACATCTTCTATCGATCCTAACTCTTCCTAGGATGATTCTAAGGTATACAAGAAACTATGAAATAATTTTGTAGGCTCATCACAAGGCATCACCTCCAAACTTCCTAGTTTGGTTATGAAAGATATTGTTCTTCCAACACAATCCACAATGGCTCTATTCTTGGCTAGCCAATCCATACCGAGTAGAATATCAAATCCCTTAAAATCTAGAACAAACAGGTCACACGAAAAGTAGTGGGTAGGGTATGAAGCTCGCACATCTACATAAACCATGCATAGATTAGTTAATCCTTCTATGGGGTTTGACACACAAAGAGGGTTTTCTATGATTTTAGAGGAAAGTTGAAATTTTCTAACTAAATCAAAATAAATAAAACTATGGAAAGCCTCGATATCAAACAAAACTCTAACAAAAACTCCATTAATAATTAAAGTGCCTTCCAAGACTCCCTTCTCTTTCACATCTCCTAAAGTTGAGGGTTTGTCCTTGATAGCATAAACTTTGGCTTGTTGTCCTTTCTTTAACAGTGAACGGTCCTTAACCGTATGCCCTGACTGTTGACAATTATAGTAAAGCGTCTTTTGAACCATTGGAGAGATAGTCCTGCCTGCCGACAGTCCTTAGAAGTATGACCCTTCTGTTTGCAGTTAAAACATTCAATATCTTTGAAACGGGTCCCTTGATCTCGTCCTACAAGTTTTCCCTTTCCCTGCTTCTTCTTCCAGTTTGGATTAAACTTCCTTTTATATTGGTTAGTTGTACCTCCACTGGATGCTGCTGGTGGCTTTTTATTCAAAAGCACTTCATACCTTAAGGCCATATCAACTAAATCCATAAACAATTCCTTGACATGAGCCATCATCTTTTCATGGGACTCTTCTCTCATACCTAATATGAACATCTCGTTTTTCTTTAATGGTGTATCAATAAGTCCGGGGCCGAAACAAGATAACTCATTAAACTTGGACTCGTATTTAGCTAGATGTGTTTTCCTGCTTGTGGTCCATGAAACATTTATATAATCGAGTTCTTCCCGCAGCTGGTATGAATTGAACTTCAAATACTTCTTTGAATCTAGTCCATGACAACTCATCTTTTGGAACATTTGCGGTGATAGAATCCCACCATGCAGCTGCACCCTCTTGTAATTGCCACGATGCCAAGAACCATTTTTGATCATCAGGAATGTCCAAACCTTTGAAAATCTTCTTACATGACCATAGCCAAGCCTGTGCTTCAATGGTGGATTCGGTACCCTTGAAAGGTTTCCAAGATCTGTGTCGTCCTTACATAGAGTTGCAAAGTTTACTTAAGGTTACACTGGAGCTACTACTTCAATAGCTATTCCACCCTTTACAACATTCAGGGTTCTTTCATTTGTGGTTGTTTGCTACTGTTTCCTCTCCTTCGTGCCTCCTTATACTCATTCTTACTACCTGAATAAAGTAAGATGTCTTTAGAATACATGGACGAGATTATCCTAGGAAAAGAGCATAAAACCAAACATATAGATGCTAATCAAAAACACATGGAAACCAAGCATAAAACCAAGGCCTGGGTATTCGCTTAACCTAAGCTTTGATACCAAGTGTGACAATATGATATTCTCACAAACAAAGAAGACGCTTAATACATCCCGAATATTCATGTGCCGATCATTTAAGTGTCCAAAAAACACATCGTGGGGTAAACAGAATAAAAGACAAAGGAAACAAATACAGATTTTTCTCACAAACAACAGAGTTACATATATGTCATCACAGAATAGTACATATGGTAACTCTAAAATGTTACATCAAAGTTGCAACAAGTGCTATTCCCAAAAGGACAGCTATATCAGCCTACCTAAATTACTAATACATTATGTAAAGTTATAGCGCAAATAAACATAACTGCTAGATACAATGAAAGCTTCTGCTCCATACTGCTTTCCAAAATGCTCCAAAGAAACCTGACTACTTGGCTACTCATAAAAATTTGAGTACCTAAGAGTTTAAAGGGAAAATAAAACTCCAGATCAGACATAAACATAAGTTTAACTTAAAAAAAACCTTCAAATTAAAGGAATCTCGTAAGACCATGCCGCACATAAACATGACGGGTTTTTACCTTACGATAACCAAAATATTTCTATACAAAACCCGTTGATATTATCATAATGTCTAGGTTTAAAATAAATATGGAATCATCGCGGAAATTGTTACATAATTAAATTTTAGCATAATATATATACAATCAAGTCCAAAGGCTCATATTAGAAAATGGATTCCAACAGTGACAAGGTGAAGAACTACCTTCCGTGTAGTACACCTCTAAATAAAATGTACCTGGGCTCAGACCCCGAACTTGGCTAACCCCTGCTAACACAGAACCAGCCTACTCCTGAACTTGGATAGTACCGAATATGATCACCACTTGGTTGCGATCAACAACCATAATGGGATCTCAAAGCATACATAAACAGTAGATATCGCTCTAGATATGGCGATGATCATAACCTAATAGGCGCGATCCACATAGCCCTACGGCATCCACCCAGTTTTAACCACCTTCGGGTTGTGAGGCTTGAGGCTAAGTATTTACCTTCCTACTAGCAGACCATCTTGGAATGTAATGATAGCATTCATTCATACAAGTTGTTCTAGGATCAAACAAACCTTCAACATTTACTATCTTCAGTTTTTGGAATCACCCTCAGGAAGAATAGTATAGCTCTATAACATACTTCATAACCATCCATCACGAACATTATTAGTTTGGAGTGGTTCAGATAAATTACACTTACCCGAAACCGGTGTCTCCAAACTATGTGATAGTTTCCAGCCAACTCAATTTCGGTTATTTTGGAATTATGTAACCAATATTCGAGTTCTCACCGGGGGACTCTAATATACACAACATACTTCCTGAGTTAAAACAGGTCAAGTTATAAATAGCGACAATCCGCTACTTAGGGTAATTATACAAAGTTCACATATGAGTAACCATATACTTAATTTAAACATGACCCATTAATAAGAATTAACCCTTCCATATCTATCACATTTTCGATATTTCGACGTTACTCTATCCCTCTTTTAAAAATAAATTCTAGATCTCGCAGATAGAAGATCAGCTTACTCATTGGCTTTTAGTGTTAACTATGGGCTGGCTTACTTCTTATAAATGTTCCACCACATTAGCATTGGTTTCATATTTGTTTGAGGTTATTTAAGGGTAATCGACACATAAATCCCTTGATTTAAAACATTTTTGAAAATAAAAAAGGTTTTAAACAAAACAAATATTCAAAAACAAAGCTATTTAAACCCTTATTATTAATTAAATAATTAAACCCTTATTAAATAATAAATTAAATCTTAGTTAAGTTTTAACTACAATCTTAATTAATTAAACCCCTTTTTTACAAATAATTAAAAATAATTAAACCTTAATTATAAATTAAATAAAAATTAACTTTAATTAACTAACTAACTGAAATTAACTCCATTGATTAACACTTAGATATTAATTACTTTGTTAATATTGATTAAGTACTGATTACTTAATTAATTAATCATTAAATAGATAGATAATTACCTTTTTAATTACTTAATATAAGTTTTAAAACATTTTTCTAAAAGATTTCTAAGTGAAAGCATTTTAGATTTCAAAAAGAGTTCGTTTTCACAAACTGCACTTATAGCGACTATCGCTATACGACCCGAAATTTCCAAACTTAAAATTTGTTTTCTGAGTGTTCTTTAAAACTTTAATTTTTTGAAACATTACTGCATTGTACACATAAAGATGTGGGCTTTGAAACTAAATAAGTTTAAACTTAAATATATTTTCAAAGTTTAAGTCCAAAGTTCAAACTTTCAAAGAGGGATTTCATACGTCGCTTAAGTCAGCAAAAATGCTAAGTTTATTAGCATGAAAACCATATACCAAGATCATAACCAATATCACAACCACAATACAACAAAATGATTCCAAAAATAAGAAAGATCATAACTTACAATTTACTACATTTTACTCCCGATTTCAAGTTTATACAACACCACACACAAGCATACATAAATACAACCAAATCAACACCATTTCCAAGTATACTTATGCATAACCAATTCAACATCATAACTACTCAAATAAGAATCATATTTAACTAATAAATATACATCATGTATAAAGTTAATAGCTTTTCATAAAGGTAAGAATTTTACTCACCGAAAATGGACTAAATCAAGCTAGCTTCTTTTGTAACTCAAACACAACCTACATTTTTTTGTTTTAGCTTGGAAAAATGGAGTCTTTGGTGGCTTTTAGTTGAAAACTATTTGGTCCAAGGGAGTCTTAGTGCTCGACCAACATGGTGGAGGGGTGTATGGACTTGTTTTTGCAAGGAAGAAGTGTACAAGTGGAACAGAATAGTTTAACAAGGATTTAACACTTAAAAGAGAATGGGAAGATTTTTTTGCTTACGAATTATTTTTGGATGCCATGGAAATAAACATAAAAGCTTTGGAAGAAATTTTCATGAAAAATAAATGAATGAAAGTGGTGGAAAATGTTAGAAAAATGCCTTATATACTAAATGCATAAATCAAATTACCAAAATACCCCCAAGTACATGCCCTCCACTACCATCATGACACATCATCCTCCTTATCTCCTCCTTACAAATATGTTCCAACATGTTTCAAATATGTTTTATTACTTTATGTACTTTATGTTTGCTAATGTAATGACATTTTCCTTTAACTTCTTTTCTTATTTATAAATAATGCATAAAAGGTCACATCACCTTTATATTTATTTAAGTTAACAAATGTACACATATATATATATATATATATAAATGTACATCTAACATATTTGAAAACGTGAATATGTTAATTCAAATGCGCATAACGTTTTTCGACAACTTTTAACCGACTAAAATTCGAAAATTTGAAAAACAAATTCTGGTCACATTTTAGATTTTTCTTCGAACTAAACATTTTTGTAAAAAAAGTTTGAAAATGATTTCACCATCATTAATTATTATTTAAGTGATTTTTATTTTCATTATAATATCTACTGTTTGATTATTTAAATTAATTAATTGATTATTCGCAAATTAATATAGTGAAATTCTGGCCGTTTCAGAAACCATTTCGCCATCTTTAGTTATTATTTAAAAGGAGTATTTTGAGTTATAAAATCAACTAATTAGTATATGAAAAATATATTTAAATATTCATTATTAAGGTAATTAAACTCTGAATCGTTAAAAGTGATCTTATGACCTACTATCTCAAATAAATCATAAGTTGTCTTAATTTGAGAGAGATATTCTCTCATGTTATGCCTGTCTTTCCAGATTTTGTATCTTTTGTAGAAAATAACTTTGGCTGCTGATTGGGTACTAAAAACTTTATCGATTGTTTTCCGGATTTCATTGGCGTTTTACATCCTATCACATGTGATAAAGGGTTTACACTTATTGATGATGATAGCCAGAACATATAAGTCTGTCTTGCCGATGATATCTCACATATTCTTCATTGCTAATTACTTTATTTTCTTTATTAATGATGCATATTGGTGGAATATGTATGGTTCTGAGAATGTAGCTTTAAAATCCGTATCCTTCTATTGTATTTTCAACTTGAAGCTTCCATAGAAAATATTTATCCTCATTCAAGTGAACTGTAACAAGTTGACTATGTGGACTGATTACAATTGATCATATTTTTTACAATATCAGCATGTTTAGACCTATTTGCATTGGATGATGTTGCTGAATTTCCTTCTTCAGACATGATGGATCAGAATTAAAAATTGAGGGCACTGATGAAAGAATGAGGCAGTTTTTACTAAGAATTATTTTCAAGAATTCAAAATGGGATGCTTGGCGGGTTTGTTGCAACCAAAGAAAGTCTTAAATGATGATGAATTTTTGATAAATTTTCTTTCTTTCTGGATGGCACTTTCCTGATTCTTGTGCTGATTTTTCTAGTTTCTTGATATGAATTTGTGTGATTTGACAACTTTCATTCAAGATTCAGTAAGGAATCTTGTTGTAATGACCCGGATTTTTACCATCGGATGGTGGGATAATTAGCTGTTTTTAGTATAAAAATTTATAAGTTGAATAGATGAGTTTTTCGATATTTAAAATATCTATATCTCTAAATTTATTAAAAATCTTATCAAATATTAAATTATTAAATCTCTGAATATGATAAATATTTTAAAAATATGAATATAAACTCTACCATTAAAATTCAAGGTAGGATACCCAGAAATTTGTATATAAATGTAAATATATATATATATATATAAGTTAGTGATGTTCATATATATATAAGCATATGTATGTATGCCATATGAAGTAATGTATATGTCAATAGGGAACAATATGTAAATATATATGTATATATGACTGTGTATATATATGACAGAAATATACATAAGTACACATAGATTTATATATGTGTGTGAAATAATGAATAAGAGAATATATATGTACATATACATATATATATATATATATATATTTACAAAAATATTGTATATGTAGATAAATATATACACATGAATGTATAACTTCATAATGACAAGATTTCAAACTTAAAACTATGTATGTGTGTGTGTGTATGAAAATAGTATATATCGAAATCTATATATGAAAATATGTATAAAACTCCAGATTGCCAATTTCAAACTCACGATTATATGTATAAGTATATATGTATGTACGTACGTACGTATGTATGTATTAAATAATGAAATGTAAATATATGTGAATAAAGAGGTAGAATATGAAGTATACATGTAAGTATATACTAAACTTATGATAAAAATAAACTAGGTACATGCAAATGGCTTTGTATATGTTTGTATGTTATAATGTAGTGTACATGTAATAATATATACATAAAGGAGTATAAAACTTTAGGATATCAGAAAGATATATATATATATATATATATATATATTGTAAATAACTGAACATGGAATAGATAAGCATGGAAACATATGGTAAGTATTGTTTGTAGGAAAATCTATATATATATATATATATATATATATATATATATATATATATATGAATATATATACACCCATAAGAGCATCAAATATTGGATAAAATAAATAGGATCAAATCAAGTAAAGTAAGGGATCAAATCGGCATAGAAAATAAATCAAATCGCACATAAAATATCATATCACATAAAAATCATGTCTCAATAAATCAAAAGAAAGAAGAAAAAATAATAATAAATCCTGTACATATGTAGGCCTTTACCTTGCTCTGTACACTTCCTCCTCTCCTATATATTCATAGCCAGCCTTTTAATGTGCTCACACATATAAAAAAAGACCTGTCATTTAAGTAAAGAAAGAAGAGGAAGAAGAAACAACAGTTTTCAAAGGAACCGTGAGTTAGACCCTTCACTGTTAATAAGTAATTTCTTGTATATGTATGTACTTGGGAATATGGATGTATCTTCAGCCTGTAACATTTGTGTATGTGATTGATATGCTATGATGTCGATGCATATATATACATGTTTAGACTTGAGCAACTTCACCTGTATATCAAACAACCTGTACATCACTAGGAACAAGCTCTCTGTCTTCTTTTGTTGGATAAAACAATGAAACTTCCCACTTCAGAATCGAATAACTCGACATCCACTTAGATTTAAACTATGGTTCTGAGACAAAAATTGTTTATTTTTAGGTATAGAACATTTCAAATTTAGTTGCATTCAATCTCACCAAGCATAGGAAGAGAGTGAATGAGACAATATTGTCAAAAATCCAACTATCTTAAATTAATAATTGGATCATATAATTGTGTTCATGATGGAAATACATGATTTTTGCGAGTGATGGAAGAATTTGTACTAACATATGGAATGGCAAATTTTAAGATGAGCGGAATTAGGCAAAAAATCAAATTCAAGCACCTCGGTTGATTTGGAGGCACGACGCTTGACATGGAAGTGCGTTAGGTGGTGGCGAACCCAAGAAAAATAGGAGACGATTTTTATGTGGAATGGGGAAGCGTGGAGAAATCGTAGTAGGGTTTAGGTTAGGATTTTTGTGGAGGTTCGTTGTTGAGGCAATGGCGATGTGGAGGAGGTGAGTAAGATGTATGGTAGGGGAGGAGGGGTAGATGTGGAAATTCATGGCGAACTTAGTGGTGAAGTTTTGTGGTATACGGTGGTGGGTGGTGGCATAGAGAGGCGAGATGGTGGCTCGAATCTGTTCGTGGTTTGGCTAGCAGCTCGGAAATACAAACTAAGCTTGGATAGCGTGTTTCTGGTGGGTCATTAGGACATGAGGGTGGTAGGCGACAGATGGAGATGGTCAAGGGTAAGGTTTCGACCATCGACGATGGGTGTATGTGCACGACGATGTGCACGCAATGGTCAGTGGGAAAGACTGGAAAGAAAAAAAAGAACATGAGGAAAGGAAGAATATTGAAAGTTGGGTCGTGATCCTCTTTGCCTTTTTGGGCCGAGTCGATTATATTGTGGGCTGTTTGTTTAAAATAAAACAAGCATAAGTGATTTAGTGATGGTTAAATATTTGAATGCTAATAATCCTTCAGTTTTTTTTTAAAAAAAACATTGTTTTCTCATTAACGAAAATTTCCAATGGATATGAAGTCCATGTGTTGTGACCCTCTCGGCTAACCTTACAATTTAAACTAAATTTGTTAACTGATATGGAACTTAATAAATTTACTAATTAAAGTGAGTTATTAAAAATAAAACTTATTGTGATTAAACCATAAATAAATAAATAAATCCTAAACTGTTTAAAATTTATGTTAATTAATAAAATTTGTTATTTGCTAGATTAGTTAATTGGAGTTGACCAAAAATAAATTGTTTTACAATTTCTTAAATTATAAGTAAATTTGGATAAAAAATACAAGTAGATTCAGCAATGAAAATTTATTAATTCTGATTGTAAATTGTTAAATATTAGCACTAAGCATTATTTTTGTTAATGATCTATGTTTTGGTTATTGTCCTTGAATATTTACTTTAATCGTTCTTGTCCATGTCATCAAGTGGCCAGGCAAGTTAAAATAGTTAGAACAGAGAGTTGATACATTTTTTTTGGAAATAAACATGTGTAATAGATCCCCGTACATGAATAATTGTCAGCCTAAATATATATTGTCTATTTTAAAAAATTTACCCTTTCAAATTTATTGCTTGAATTTGAAGAGACCGAAATCAGATATCAATGTTATCCGGAACCACTTCGATTTGAGAATCACTATGAACCTTTACGGGCTCTATTTTAGAACTTAACATGCTGGAATTGGATTAATTTAACAAAATTAATTATTTTAAATAAGTAACTGTCCGTGGTTATTATTATATTATCGATGGATTTCTGTTTAAGGGTTTTGGTTATAATAAGATAAAGACTCGTCGTGTTGTACGAGTTACCTTTGTTTCAAAGATATTTATAACTTAAGTATTTTCAAATTAAGTGGGTTAACTCACGCTGGTTTCTAGCCTAACTTGGGCGTTACGTTATTGTAATGCCCGGGTCAGATCGAGTATTACAGAATTTCAGGTTATGACGCTTTGGAGCTCAGAAGAGGAGATGGATGGCAGGGATGTATTGCATGTATGGGTCTTATTCCGCTGTGTTATAGGCTTTATAGTCAGCTTTTAGGGACAAGTTATTATAGTTGTCCAGATTTATTGTTGATGATTGTACTCTGATAACATGTATGTATATTAACAGTTACATCTTTTCTTTGTATAAAATGTTGTTATAATATATCTTATTTAATTCCGCTGCGATTGTGAGATACTGTGCTGTTATTTCTGTTTTTTCTTCTATCTCGTTTTCTTCTTGACCCTAATAATCAAATATTTCCCACACTCGATTGCTCGGCACCCTATACAGTGACGTATTAGTGTCGATTTTTGGGGGTCGAAAATCGCCCGGTCGTTACACGTGGTATCGGAGTTGAAGGTTAAGCGAGAACCTTGGCTCTGGAGGGGATTACTCATTAGAGATAGGGCCAGTAGTACCCTATAATGAGTTGAGTGTATTATATACGAGGGCATACTTGTTATTTTCTTATATAAGGATTTTTTAAAAAAAATGGTTTTAAAAATAATTTTTACACAAAATTATATTTGATGTAGAAGAAATAATTTTTGTAGATTATTATAGTATATCAGGGTGATTAGTTGTAATTATTAAGTAAGAGTATAAAAATTTAAGTGGTCATATACATATATAGCCAAATAGAACTTCGATAAGAATGAATTATACAAATAAGTTAAGCCAAAAGTAGGCTCAAATCACAATATAAAATTCCGAAAATTGCAGAAGTGTTTTTCAGAGTGTTTTGAAATGAAATAAATTTTCTCTGATTATGTTTTAGATATGTACAAATAATTTTTCAAAAAATTACTGTGGAAAATAAAGTATGTTTGGTCACTAGGTATGATAATATTGGTTATCATCATAAATTAGTTGTTGTGTCTTAGTAAAGGATGTTTATTAGAGAATAAACAATGATAAAATAGAGCGAAATGTTTATGGAAGTGAAATTATATAAGTTGAATTTATAAATGTGACTTATAAATTAAAATGAATTTAAATTGGGAATTTTGAAACTAAGTCCCGAAAAATTTCAAAATGTGTTTCAAATTGTTTAAGGAAATAATAAATGATATTATTTGGAATATTTTTAACATAGAAAAATTTAAAGACAAGAGTTGTTTGAAAGTGAATTTGTTTTGGATAAAAATCAAGGATAGTTTAAAATTTTAAAGTGTGATTTGATACGTGGATATATATATATATATGTATGTATGTATGTATGTATGTATATAACTGAAACAAATACTGGGTGTTTGAATTCTAGAACACACCTTGAAATAAGAAGTATAACCTAAAAGAAAAAGGGTTTTGAACTTATAAGTGGAAGGTGATAATGATAAGAAATTTAAATTTGGAGTGTAAAAAAATTAAATTGAGTAAGTTTAAATGGAATAAAACAGATTTGAAACTAAAATGAACCGGATTATCAAATTAGTGGATTAAATTATTAAAAATCCTGAAAGAAAAAAATAAAATAAAAAAATATTTGAAAATAAGAATAAAGCTGAAAATTCGACTAATCGAGGTTTTAATTATACGTTAGGAAGTCCCACTGGAATCTAGTCCAAGTTGTGAGAGATGGCAAAGGGAGAAGAATGGAAGGCAAGGCGTAGGGAGCGAAGAGCAGCTGCACGTGTGGCACGGGAAGAAGCAATACTGAAACATGAGAAACGGGTTAGGGAAAGGACTGGACCGGGTACTTATGATAAGGACATATGCTATAGATGTCATAGTAAGGGACATTACATATGTAACAACCCGATATTCGTGTCAATTCATAATCGACGTTAAAACGATTTATATTTTCGTCAATTGCCATTTTGAAGTTTTTAAAATTTTAAATTAAAATTTAAAATTACAAATGGTTATAAAGTTTGAGGGGCTTTAATTTTTAAATCGTGGTTCATTTGTTTTTGGGCCGTGAGAATTTTAAAAAAAAAACCCAATACCCTTTTTTTTTCCTTCGACTTAAACCCGATCCCCTCTTTCTCATTCTCTATTATTCGTTCGAAACCTAAAACCACCGAGAGAACAAAAATGGTGGCGGCCTCGTGCTCCATCGATCGTCATCACCAATTAGGGCTTCATCAATTAATGGCTGCTCGCCCTCGCGTTCGTCTTCGCTTCAGGCCAAGGTGAGTGGTCCTCCGCTCACATCTAATTCAAGTCAATTTAATGATTTCTGGCTCGTTTAAATTCGTGATTTTGGTTGCTTGATTAATTGATTCCCACGGTATAAAAATTGGACTGTTGTGATGGTGATTTTCGGGTTCACTTGTTTCGAATTTCTGGCAATTGATTTTTATGTAAATGTCGACATTTGCTCGACCTAATACTGTTAAGCTTTGTTCGTACCTACCACCATCGTTGCATTGATGTTATGCTTTCGGCCATTTGAGTTGTTTAGATGCCTGTGATGATTTTCGACTTTGTCAATTCGTATTCAATTGTTTGAGTTGTCGATTCATTTTTCTTGCAGTCCGTTGGAAGTTGTTTTATTTGACTTTGGCTATTTTGTTTACCGCCTCTGGTGGCACTATCGACTTCGTTCGATTTCACCTGCTGTTCAATGACTGCGACCACTTTGTTGGATTTTTGGATTCACTGATCATTATGACTTTGATTTTTGTACTGCTTCGGGTTGCCCTTGCTCTTCCACTATTCACTTCGAGCATGGGTTTCTATGTCCAGTTTAATGCATTCATATAGTAGCTGGATTTGGTCGAGTTGCTTGATTCACTGTTGAATTCAGTTGCTTGATGTATTCGAGTTAGTGTTGTCCCATCTGTTCATCACTATATATTTAAAAATATTTGTGCATATGTAAATATATACATATGTATGTGTGTATGAATAAATTGGTGGATTGGCTAGAATTGCAATCTTGTAGTCATCATGTATGCCTGGTCTCATTTTCATGTTACCGGTATCATGTGTCACTTTGGTTGGTCTGCACCCATTTCTCTTCATTGCTGTGTGTATACATACATTTATGTAGCATGTTATTGCAATGTTGTGCACTTCATATTTTTTAACCTTTTGGACATACATGTTGAGGCTGTTGTTTATTTGTTGTCCTGTTCAAATTTACCATTTGCCTCTGTGTTGCATTGAACTGTGTTTCACTGTCTTGCTTGCTGAGGCAGCTCTGTCCACTGTTTCATTTTGTGTACACTGCCTTATTTAGTTCACCTGAACTTTGAACCGATCCAATGTGATGTTAAATACCTTTGTAATTGCTGTCACAATTGTTGGCACTGCTAACATAACATATGTGCACTTATAAGTGTCCTCATGTGTATACCTGAATCTGGTATAACTCGAGCATTCCCTCTTCACTGCATATGTTTTGAGTCACTGTTGCATTCGTTAGACTTTGCATTTGTTTGCATTTATATGCATTCTTGTAGACTTTGATTATCCTATATGTTTGCTGTCGGTTTTGGTGCATTTTGCCTCTGTTGCTCGAGTATATGAGGAGTTTCATATATGTTGGCAATATCTCTCTCTTGCTGTCACCTTATTCCACTGTGTCTTCATGTTGGTACCACTGCCATTATTTGTTTGTTAGCACTGTTTCATCATGTCACTGCCATGTGCATTTGGATTGATTTTCGAATTACACTTGAGATGAATCCGATGACTCGGGTTTGATCCTGTGTTTGGTTGTGAATTTTCATTGGGTACATCGTCACTATAGTGGCACGGCAGTGCACGCAAGCGTGAACTGCAGCCACACAGTATGGTTTTATGATATTCTATTTGTTTTGACTTATGGATCTTTTTGCGGATTCCATATTCCGTAGTGGCGAGGCAGTGCACGCGTGCGTGTACTGCAGCCCTACTTGAATTAAATATTTTAATTGATATTTCAATGGTTTGAACTGTTTGTTCATTTCAATTCAATATTCTGAATTGCATTCTGATTTGGTTTAATTACTGTCGCCTATTCATTATTTAATTATTATTGCTTCTGTGCACTAATAACTGAGTTTGAATTAGACTGACCCGAGTATTATTTTCTTTTGAATCTAATACTCGGGTCAGACCGAGTATTTCAGGTTGTAGATATTCTGCTTTGGGTTGCTGCTAGAGCTATGAAGTTCTTTCATATCTTTTGGAGTAGTCGTCATCATTTGTAATAATCTGTAAAATTATATAGGAAGATATGTGTTCATGTATATTAAATACGTTAATGTACTTGTATATGTAATTTCCTTAGTCGACTGTTGTAGTTGTATCATATGTACCGTGTGAATGCATTGTAACTGACATCAGTTATTATATATATATATATATATATATATATATGAGACTTTCTGTTTCATCTGTGTTCCGCATCTATATTATCTGTGTTGATATTTTATATTTACTGTTCTAAACTATTACGAACCATCGTAGTTCGTTTTATACTGGAATTGGGGTATGTCGATGGGAGAAAATAAATCAGAGATGGAAAATAAAAGAAAATATATTTATATACCACTCCCATTGAGATAACCAATACTAGTATAAGGCCTAACTATTGATGGTCGCTCCTCAACAGCCTTATTCTCCGTGCTAGTTGACAGCACTACACCGTAGTGTTCTTGGCTAGCGTGGGTATAGAGGTGGGGCGTCACAACATAGCTAAGTGTAGTATTCCAAGTAAGGAAAAGAATGAAGAAGTCAAACTATTTCTCCCAAAGATTTTATACTTTAAGTGTTGAAAGAAAGGATGAGGAAGGTGAACCGTAAACCCATAATGCCAGTTGACGGATCGACCATCTGCTACCATTGTAAAATGATGGGACACATCGCTAGGGATTTCCCCAAGAGATGGAAGAAAGAGAAAGTTGTGGAACGCCCCCTGGGAAACGTGAAAGTCATCCATAAAGATGAAAGTATAAATTTCTTTGTGGCAAATGCTATAAGTGGGGACACTCTATTACGGATTGCATGGACGAGTTTGACAAGTTGGTAAGATGTCCTTAAGGAAGTTTTTATAAAGGATGCTAGAACCCTGTTCTTTTCTAAACCCTGGGTAGCGATTAAGGTCTCTAGATTATGACCTATTATGAAACTTCTTATATGGATAAATGGATGTAATGTTTGAACTAAGTAATGTGGTAGTCTATCGATGTTATGAAATATTTTATGGAAATACGAACTAATATAAAATCACTTTTATATTGGTTTGAATGAAAAATTCTAATTACTAAATTACTAGTGTGGAAATTGAAATTGGTTGAATTGGAAGATTAGGAATTGACTTGATTTGACCTTGAAACTATTTCCATATAAATTATTTTGATATGAACTGTTTAAATCTATCTTCTTAAATATTCAAATTATTTTGATTTTCCAAGTTACTTACTATACAAACCATTCTTATAAATACCCAAACTATCTTATATTAACTATTTAACTATTTTACAACTATTCAAGCTATTTTCTATATTCAAACGAGTCAAAGTGAAAATTGTTTATATTTAAATCATGAATTTAAATACAAATTGGGAAAAATCGAAGTTATAATCCAAATGGAAATTTTAAGCAATTCTGAATTGGAACCGGAATCAAGATATTAAGGCAAAAATGATTTTAAAGTGAAATAGTATATTTTGAGTAGATATGATGATCAGACAGTTGTATAACTGAAACTTACTTTGCAAGAAGTAAGAAACGTGACAAATAACATGGTAAAGTAATCGGACTTAAAATTTTGACTTGGCATTAATGATAGTATAAATGTTAGTTACATATTCAGACTAACAAATTATTGATCCAAAAATTATTCAAGTTGAAAAAAATGATTTTATATGTATATGAGAATGAAACTGGAAAGGTTTTGGAACGCTTTGATTTTAAAAGAATTTGATTTTGGAAAAATTCAATTTTGGAAACTTGGTAAACCAAATTTGGAAACTATCGATTTTGAAAATATCGATTTTATATAGATAAAGTTTATAGGTGATACAAATAAAGAGTATGATTTGAAAGGTACTATATATGAAACGACTTGCCTTTCTTTCCACAGAAAGACGCATCATCAATAAGAAAGAAAGGGATAGAAAAGAGAAAAGATAGAAAAGAAAGAACTAAACAATATCAGAATCTCACAATGGAATGAATAAAATATATTAATTACATAGTTATTACATAACATACAACATCATTTAGAGTTACACATCTTATATCACAATACATTAGACAGTTATAAATACTGTCTACATACAACTCAAGATACAACACAGATATCAACACAGAGATCAACACAGCGGAACCATTATATATCTATAATGCTAAAGCCTTCTACTTCATATCTCCTCCAGAATTCGTCAAAGCTAACCTGAATCCCTTGGCTACTTGTAAAAATTTACGTACCCAAGAGTTTAATAAAACAAACATAAACTTCGGGTTAGATATGGGTCTGGTGTGAGTAAACAGGTTAAAGTTGTTTAACTTTAAAAATCTTTGAAAGAAAAGGTATCTCATAAGACTTCCCATACATAAACATGGAAAAGTTTTTACCTTACGATAACCAAACATTTGATAGGAAATCTGGTTATATTATAATAGGGTCTAGGGTTGTCAAATAAATATTCACATAGTCGAAATTGTTACATTCATTAAATTCCAACATACTAGCCACAAAGTGGGTTGTACAATCAAGTCCGCGATCACTTATTGGAGATTGGATTTCCATACAATGGCCGGGCTACTGGAGTACCGCCCGTCATAGTACGTGGCCTAGATCAACGTACCGAGGATTACTCCCAATCCCCTACAACACAAAGCTGGAGCTACCCCTTACTGGATAGTCCGAATAAGACAACCCCGTGGTTAGAGCCAACAACCGCCCACAAAGCCGAATAAAAAGGGTCCCTAGACAGGGGAAAACCTTACCTACTTGGGTGCCACCCACTTAGCCTTGTTGCACCTCCCCTGTTTTAGCCATTTTCGGTTGATGAGGCATGAGGCTACGATTACCTTTATAGAACACATCTATCTTAGAATGCTCATCATCCACCTGACGATGTTCTGAAAGCATTCAATCCACACAAGTTCATTCCGGGTTCGAACGAAACCGAAGGCATTATCTCGTTACATTCATTTTTGAATCACCCTCAGAGTTAACGACAATAACTCTTGCACTCTGAAACTCCATCTTGATCTTCATTTTGAGACGTCATGACCTAACGTTTAACTTGGATCGATGTGGTTTACGGATAATCAAATTTGATACCCGATCCCGGACTCATCGAAATCCAAACGTATCTTAAAGGTCAAGTTGTTTAAGGTTTAAACAATTCAATTCAATTCAATACTTGAATTCACACAGCATTCATCACAGATAAATATCACATATTTATCACAGATATATTCAATATCACATCATAGAATATCATAGATTATCAAACAACAGATATCAACCAGTTAAATAAATAAATCATCAAGAGATTATCTTTAATTAATTAACTTTAATTAATTTAATTAAATTAATCACAATTATTTTATTAAATACAATTGGGTAATTCATTCCTTAATTATTTCATAAACCGATTAATTAATCTTTAATTTCAGATTAATTATTCTTTAACTATTAATTAATAAACCTTAATTATCAAATAAAAAACTTAATAAAAAATTAATTAATCCTTAATTATCAGTTAATCAATCTTTAATAACAATTAATTAACCCTTAATTAATCTTTAATTATAGATTGATTATCTCTTAGTTATTAATTAATAACACCTAATTATTAATTAATAAAACTTAATTAAGTACTTCTTAATTACCAATTAATCAACCTATAATCACTTAATTAATTAATTTGTAATCATTAATTAATCAATCTTAATTACTTAATCAACAATCCTTAATTATAATTAATTAACCTTTAATTAATTAATTCATTATAACCCTCAATTATAAATTAATTATTACTTAATCATTAGTTAATTAAATTAATTAATTACTCCTTAATTAATTTCTTAATTGATCCTTTATCATTAATTAATTAAATAAATAAATTATACTTAAATTTCTTAATTTACTTAATTAATCTCAAATCATTAAAACCTTAATTATTCTTAAGATAAAACATTATCTTATTAATACCTTAATTATCATTAAAACATTTTATCTTAAAAATTAACTTTACCTAATTAAATCATTAATTAAGTTCATAAATAAAATAATCATTTAACTTTAAAAATTATCGTCCTTTATTAAATCTTTTAAATTAAGATTTAACTTAAGTTTAAAAATTAACCTAACAAATTCAAGTTAAACACTTACATAATATTCTCAAAACAATTACTTAAAAAAATTATTTTTATAAAGAATAGATATTTAAAAACAAGATTCATTTGAAATTTAAAATTTACTTTATTTAAATTTAAAACTTGTTTTACAAAAACTTTTAAAACTTTTGAAAACTGTTTTTAATCCTGCTTTGGATCTAACCCGAACATCACTCGAGAGCCACCTCGAGTTCTCTTCTTCTTTTCATTTAAAAAAAACTTAGTTTATTTTAAGTAAAACCGGGAACTCGAGGGAACTCGAAAAACACTATCGTCTACTCGAGTATAAACTCAAGTCACCTACCCCAAAACTCGTGCTCCCCTTCGAGTCAAAACCAAACTCAAACAACTAAGACCAAAACCACCCCATGCACATGCACCGGCCATCGCCTGAGCTCCGACCTCCGATGAACCCTCATGCACATCGACCTTCGACGCTGTAACCAACTTCGACCACCAAAACACTCGCACTAGCCACAGATCAAATTTGAGCAATCCAGGAGACCTGGAACCAAAAACCCAGACCTGAAAATGCCTCGAACTCACGTCTCCGATCACCGGAGCCACTGCAATCCCTTCTACATCTCCACTAGCACTCCCTGCCACCTTTCCCCAAGGTCCGGTGAAGCTCGATCCACCAGAGACGATGCATTGCCCCTATTCCCAGATTCGACCAAAATTAGGTTTAACAACCTAAATCACACACACGGCGTCGCCTCGATGATCTAGAACTCCTCCAGTCATTTTTGACCTACCCCCCGATCACTCCACTATCTCCTGTGGAAACCACGACCTCCTCGATCACTTGGATCAGCAGAAAACACTCAAAAACCAATTTCTGGTCATATCCAAATTGCACACTCCATACCATGTTAAAAATTGTGATTTTCATATTAAAAATATTATCTTCCAGAGATGATTCAAGATACATACTTGAATCAATAAAATTCAACATTTAATTCTACACGTTTTAAAAGATTTCTACCGTATTTTTCAAATTCTAGCTTAGTTTCAATCTTAAAATACTTGAATCTATTTTTAAATCCTAGATTATGTTTAAACTAAACTATCTTGTTTGAATCTCAAGGTTCAACAGAGATCAGATGCAAAGATTGTGAATTTTGATCAAAACCATAGGCTTGAACTAAGAACATAGATGTTTAAAATCAACGTATAGGCACACTTCATACATACACAGAGGCTTACTTATATACATACATGCAAAGCAATCATCAACACAGGAATTCACATGCAACAGATATTTATCTACTTAAGTTTTAATTTAAAATGTTTACTCAACAGTAAGAAGAAAGTCAGAGAGCTTGAAACAGATTTTATTTTGAAAACCGAAGCTTTGAATTTTGAAAACTTGAATTGCAGAAGAAAATGTTTTGAAACTTGAAAGTTTGCAATGGAAATACTTGATCTTGTTTACTGGAAATTTGAAAGCTGTAAGAAAATTGATTTCAGGTTGCATTTGAAACTTGTTACAGGCTTTGATATAAAATGGTTACAGGGTTTTGAAAAATGCTTTGCAGGTTTGGTTTCAGATTTGAAAAATGTTTGCAGTGTTTTTGATTTTGGTTTGAGGAATTGGTTACAAGCTTGTTCTTTTCTGGTTTGTAGAGTGTTCAACACGTTGAGTTTCTTTGTTTTTAGAAAATGAAGATTAAAAAAAGAATTGAAGAAGGAAGGTGAAAGTTTATATAGAATTTATTAGAATTAGTTTAAAATAAAAGAAAATGAAAACAATCTAGTGACACTTTCAACACCATTTGTCAATTGGCATTGTTTATTAGTTTACACATGTTACTTATATAACTTGATTTAATTACACTTGTAATTATGCACTTTATATTTATTTAAAAAAATGATTTTAAAAGCTTTTATAATAAATTTCCTAATTAATTAGTATATTTCTAAATTAATAAATTCCTTTTCTTAATTTTATACAAAAAAACTTTTAAAATAAAATAAAATAAAAACCAGTCATATTTTAAATAAAATCATATATAGTATATTTAATTCATTTATAAATGTAAAAATAAAACTTTTGTATTTATCTTACTATTAATAAATACTTTTTAAATTTATAGAAAAAATTCTTTAAGGAAAAACAATATAAAAAAAATTATATTCTAATGAAAACTTTATTCATATATTTTTACATATAAAATATTTTTAAGATATATATCCTTTAAATTTAAATTTTTTTAGCGAAGGCTAGCGGGGTTAACAGGTCCCCTACCCGATTTTATTGCAACAGAACAATAAAAAACAAAGCTTGTTCAAAGAAGATAAACAAGCAAGGAAAAAAGTAAAATCACACAGGGAATAACAAAGGATAAAACATGCACACGGAGCAAAACAAGACAAGAAACCACAAAAACCATCATCTATCTCCAAGCTTCTCTGAAAACAGCTGGAAAAAAGGGTTGCAACATCAAAGATAGATAAATTTTCTCCTTCAACACTTTCCATAACACTTGCCCATCCCTCCTCTTGTTTTCAAAACAAGTCATATTTCTTTCAATCCACACAATTGACATATATTTCTTCAGGCAGATTGTAAGGCATCTTGCTTTCATAGTTCGCCACCTTGTTGCTTTATATATAATGTCAAAATCCATAGGCCTAAGACTGGACAACACGTTACTTCCAGCATGCAGCATCATTTTGTCAAATATCATCATAGTATAGGAACATTGAAAAAATAAATGGTGCGTGGTCTCTGGTTCAATAGCACAGAACAAACAGGACAAACCAGAATCAAAACCCATCTCCATCAACTTGCTTTTAGTTAACAAAGCATTTTGAAGAACCTTCCACATCATCAGATTGTCCCTGGGAGAAGAATCCATAGTCCAAATGACCTTACTCCATTTAAAATCTTGGATAGTGGGACTGTGCAGATGGTTGTACACAAGAGCGACAGAGTGAGGTTTTGCATTCCAAAGCACAACATCAAATTCCACCGGTGGGTATAAATTACTTTGTATTTCATTCCAAACTGACCTGATGACTTGATTGGTGGAATAAGGCAGCTGTAGGTATCCATGGCTAATAAAATCAACTGCATAGGCATCAATGGGAATACCAGTTTGATTCATCTGTTGATAGCTAAGAAGATTATGCAATATCACACCTTTGGCAACCCATGGATCAAACCAAAATTTAACAACAGATGAGTTTGCCAATCTATGAATGATGAGGGGAAGCAATGTATCACGCAAACCAAGCATCTTTCTCCATGACCAAATACAAGTTTGTGGAGTACTCAAAGTCCAGAAACTTTGCCTACCAATTCTATGTGCCCAAACCCAATTAACCCAACCAGAATTCTTCCTGACAATAATAGAATTGAGATGAGTACTGAAGGCAGCAATATTCCAGTTGACAATGTTAATTACTCCCAACCCACCAGCATTTATATCCTTTTCAAAGAAACTGAATGAGCATGGTATTGGCTTCCTGTTGTTGATTGAACCAGTCCAAAAAAATCTGTTCATAGCACCTCTAACCAGAAACAAAAGTTTAGCAGGCATGATAAAAGCTTTAGACCAATATACAAGCATAGAAAATGCTACTGATTTGATAAGTACAAGCCTCCCAGCCTGAGATAAGAATCTGTTTGACCACCTGTCAAGCATAGTAACAATTTTGGAATACAGTCGAAGGCAATCAGCATGCTTCAATCTAGAGGTTAAGAGTGGGAGGCCAAGATATGTCATATTAGAGACCATACTATGAAGTCCAGTTATTTGGATCAGGCCGGAGGAAAGATTGGAGGAGATCCCAGCAAAATATATACTTGATTTTGTAAAGTTGAGATGCAAACCAGTCATCAATCTAAAATCAGACAATGCACTAATGACACACTGAATCGAGGGAAGATGAGGCTTAGTAAAAATCATAATATCATCAGCAAACATAAGAGTAGTAACATTTGTAAGCTTGCACTTGGGATGGTACCTGATCAGACCCGCAGAGTACTTGGTATTCATACATCTAGTGAGAACTTCCATCACAAGAAGAAATAAGTAAGATGAGATCGGATCCCCCTGCCTTATTCCTTGCCTACTCTTGAAGTATCCAACAGGACGACCATTAAGAATTATAGAGAACCTAGGAGTTGAGATACATTCATAAACCCAGCCAACAAAAGGCTTAAGAAAATTCATTAAGGCCATAATACGAACTATGGAGGTCCAGTGTATGAAGTCATAAGCTTTCGTGATGTCAAGCTTTAACATTGCAGAAGGAGAAGCATTTGATCTCGCATACCCACAAAGAAGCTCCTGGGCAAGAAGTATGTTATCAAAGATACTTCTGTTGGGAAGGAAGGCAACTTGATTTTGCGAAATGATTTGAGGGAGGACTTGCATTAGCCTAGAAGCAATAAGTTTTGAAATACACTTATACACCAGGTTACAGCATGAGATAGGTCTAAAGGAAGAGACAGTGCTAGCATCAGGACATTTTGGGATAAGGACAATGTTAGTTGAGTTGACTTCAGATAGCAGTGAGCATTTATTAAAAAAATTGTGATCAGCCTTACAGAAATCAACATGAACAATATCCCAGCAACTAACATAGAAGTGAACATTGAAGCCATCAGGTCCACCACACGATTTTCTATTCATGGCGAAAAGAGTTTGCTTTATTTCCTCATCAGTTACTTGATTGACAAGCATATCAGCCTGCAAACTGGTTATAGATGGAAGGGTAATGTTGTTCAACATGTCGAGGTCAGGACTAAAATTAGTGGTGTTACCTAGCAAGTCCTCATAATATCCTAGAAAAGCATTATCAATTTTCTCAGGAGAAGAGACTACTGTACCATCATGAGAAAGAATTGTGCGTATATTTTCTTTAGATTGTTTGATTTTGATCGAGGAATGAAAAAACTCAGTGTTACGATCACCAAATTTAAACCACTTACAGTGAAACCGCTGTTGTTTCATACCACTTTCAATATCAAGGGCTTTATTGAGAAGCGCGCAAAGCTTACTTTCCTCCTCAGCAGCAACTGGGTCATGAGGGTTATTCATCATAAAGTCCTGAGCTTGTTTATACCTAGTCTTCAACATAGTTGTTTGCTTGGTACCATCTCCATACTTTTCAGCTGCCCAAGCTCTTAAGTGCTCTTTAACAAGTTTGAGCTTCCTGCAAAGAATAAACATAGGGTTACCATAAAATTGAGATGACCAAGCTTTACCCACAATTGGTTTGAATTCAGAGGAGTGAGTCCAATCATTAAAAAAATTGAAACTTCTTTTTTCATTTTTCATTTTGGGACCATTTGAAAGAATTAAAGGGGAGTGATCAGAGAGGATAGGGTGGATAAGATTGGCAGAAAGATTAGGCCAGACAGAGAGAGCTTTGAAGTTGCAGAATGCATGATCAATAGTGGAGAAAGTTCTGACTCCACTTCTACTTTTATTATTCCAAGAATATCTTGCACCAGTAGATTGAAGTTTGAGAAGGTCAGAATCAGCTATGGCAACGTTTAAAGGAAGGATATGCTTTGGAAATAATGGCTGGCCACCAAACGTATCATCAAGCTGCAAGCAGCTATTAAAGTCACCCATGACCAGCCATGGATGCGATTCCTGCCTAAGAAAAGGCAAGAAGTCAAACAGTTTTTGCCGAGAAGCAGCAGAGTTATCTGCATAAATACAAGTGAAATAGAATGAAGATTTGGTTTGCTGGCAGATGATTTTAGTATGGATGAATTGCCTAGAGGAAAGGACAGTGGTTATGGAAAAGGCAGTAGGATCAAAAAGGATTAAAATCCTACCATAATCAGCATCAGATAGATTATGGAGATAATTCCAATTAGGATTTATGTAACTAGCTACCCTTGAAGTTAAAGCGAGATTGAGTTTGGTTTCAAGAATAGCAATTATTTTCAATTTATGGAAAAGGATGAGATTTTTAACTTGATCAAGTTTCAAATGACTATGAGCTCCCCTAATGTTCCAAACACCTATGTTCTGCGTCATCATAAACTAAAGAGATTGATGGATAATGTTTTTTCTGCTCCTAGTTGCAGGAGATTGGGAATCAGCAGTACCGATTTTGGATTTTGACAATTTCTTAGCTGTCATTCTTGCATTACTGTCATTAATGCCTTGACAAGTTTCATCACATACTTGTTTGTCGTACCGTCCTGGAATATTTGTGTTATTAACAAAAGGAAACTGGGCTTTTGAAGAAGAATGAGTAGATGCCAAGTTTTGATTGTGGGGAGCAGAAGATGATGAAGTTGGAACAGATAGTTTAGATGAAGATGTAGTAGGCACATTTTGCATTGAACAGGCAAGTTCAAAAATGTTATTTGCATAAGTGCTGATGATATTGATTTCAGAGGATGGCATGTCTTGGATTTTTGTGTCATTAGTTGCCTCCATTTGTGCTTGATCAATATTAGATTGAAATAGGGTAGTTTCTTGTTGGATGGTATGATTACTGATATGCACATGCACATGAGACTCACCATGCACAGAGTTAATTTCTTGAATTTTCTCACCATCAGCAACTTGGAGGCAGTTAGCGGGAAAAACTCTGCCATCTTCGAGTAATTCTCCCTCCTCAATGCCTAATACATCATTTATTGCTTTTTCCTTGTCTTATTGTACTGCTTCACTTGTTTCTCCCATTATATTATCTGCAAGCACTTGATAACTATTCACCATACTATTATCAATACCACAGAGAGTAAGTGATAAGTGCTTATCCTTTATTGCTTTATCCTTGGAAAATCCCTCCACACTTGCATTGATACACTGCAAAGACTTTGTGCCAACAAATTCACTTTGATTTTCACCAACTTCTACCAAACTGTTCTCCTTATTCTTACTTTTATTGTAATTAACCTTTTTCCACACCTGTTTCTGATTTTTATTCATGCTCATCAGCCTATTCTTGACTTTATCTGTCTCCTTTAAACTATATGGAACATTTTAGTGACCTTAGCAACATTAGAAGAAAATGAGCAGTTTATGTCAGTATGTCCAAATGCTTTACAATTTACACACACCTCTGGTTTCCATAAATATTCAACTGTAACTAACTGGTCACTGCCATCCATAAGCTTCACTACAAAATTGTTTACTAATTCCTTGTCTGGTGTAACTTCAACAAGGCATTTAGCATACGTAATCCTTTCCAATCTCTCAGTTGACTAATCCATGCACAGGAACTTCCCCACCCTTGATGCCAACCAATTAACACCAAAATGCGACCAGGCATAAAGTGGTAAATTATATAATTTGATCCAAACAGGGACAGAACGAATTGTCCTGCAACTATTACCCACAGTAACATCCCAAGGCTTCAAGATGAACAGTTTGTTTCTCATTACAATTGGATCTGCTTCAGAGATCCTATGTTTGTCCTCAGCAGAATAAAAACAGAACAGAAAAAGAAAACCATCAGACTTCACTTTAACTTCACCTTTCAGCTTCCAAACTTTCTTCAGATGATACACAACAGAAACATAAGGAAGAGGTTTATCCAGGAAAAACCCCATGAGGTAGTCTTTCCATACATCAGTGCCAGCCTTAATTATGTCACTAGATGGCACAAGCACATCACCTGAGAATTGGAGCGGGATTACCTGGGGGATGTACGAGCCCACATTACGTGGTTTTGATTTGAAAAGAGAAGTCCAAGGCACCGAGCCAAGGACAGGAGGAGGAAAAGGACAATGGGAAATAGAAGAAGGATACTGCACAGTGTCTGCATACGGAGGGGGATCAGGTGACGGAGGAGGGAGAATAGGTGGAGAAGCAGAGACAGGGACAGTTGGCTGATGCGACAATGGAGGAATGGGACTGACAGACGGCGGAATGGTAGAAGGAAAGGGGAAGACAGATGGGGGGACAGGTGAAGGTACGGGAAGAACAGGAGAAGGAATGGTCCCCATGAAAATTTAAATCCAAATTCAAATTCAAATTAAAAAAATCAAATTTAAAATCAATTCAAATATATATATATATATATATTTAAACAAACACATTATTAAATTTGTAATAATTATTCTATTTAAAATCTATTTATATCTATAATATAAACATCATATAATTAATTATTGTTTGAAAATAATAATTTTTGCCAATTTTAAATTATTAATCAGGGAGATTATCACATTTTAAATTTCTTGAAATTCCGGGATATCACATTCATTCCCCCTTAAAAGAATTTCATCCCCAAAATTTAAAAGAAAAGATAATCCAAAATTTTCATTTTATTTTAACAATTTCAAACATACATATCAGCCATACAAAAATAACCAAACAATCAATTTCATCCAAAAAACAATACTAGTTATCTGGACACAGATCTGGATAAGCTTTCTTAAAACTATCTAGAGTTTCCCAGGTACAGATACTGGGATACTCGCTCTACTGAATCTAACCAGCTACACCACAAAGCTTTTGAGCTCCTACTCAACTAGATCTTTTATCTTAACCGGACATCTGACCACAATCAAGACTGACTCAACAACCAAATCCTCCAAGACTACTGGTTTCATAACCAGTGATGGATCATACACGTACTCCCTTAGAGATACGTGAAATACATTGCATCCTAGTCTTCCAAACTGGCGATTCAATCTTGTAGGCCAAAACACTAATCCTTATAAGAACATAGAAATATCCAATATACCTCGAAGCCAACTTACCCAGTCTTACCAAATATGATTGCACCTTTTACAAGAGAAAACCTCACCCAAAATCCAAATCTCCAACTTCGAATTCCAAATTCTTTTGTCTCTTATCCATAGAATCACTCTGACGATCGTAGGCTGCCTACATCTTTCCTGATCAGCTCAACCTTTGCAGATGCTTCTTGAAACAAACTAGACCAAAAAAAAAACTCAACAAAAAAATCCTCTCAAGATCTACCGAAATCAAGAACATAAACTCTACTTCACAATCATCAGTAGACTTCAAACTTACTTCTCCTACCCAGAAAACAAAATAGACGCACTTGCCAATCTAGCCTTCAGATCCTGAAAAACTTTCTATAGAAACCCTCTAATCCAAAATACTACAACTTCTGGTTGCTTCCACTCAAGAATAGCTGCCACCTTGCTTCCACTGCACAACTTTGATCTGGATTAGATGAGAATGTTGTCGATGAACAAGCACAAACTAGTTTGACACATCCCAAAAACGCGATTCAGCGGATCCATAAAGAGAAAACTCAGAAGTTCCACGAAATCTTGAGCTGCCTCACCAAAACCTCTTCGTAGGAGACATCCTTCTACCTAACTGAATTACCGGTAGCTCCATGAACCAAGTTGATACGGAACTCAATCTCCAATGTGGACAAACCTCTGACTTCCACGAAGACATCTGGAAAATCTCTGACAACATTTATATCTCCTACATCCTCTAGAGATGCCTCAATCCTATGCAAAAGATTACTCAAGAGAATCACTCAAACTATCGCAAGTCACTTTTGCGATCCTATCCAATTCAACTCCAAAGATGTTTTTTCTTCACAAATCAGAATAGCTTATCCTTGACCAATCCATCGAAGAAACGGGTCCACTCTGTTGCTTCTGAACTCCATCTCTAGGACACTGCTAGGCCAAAAGACCTTCCTGCTGGCACACAAAACACTTCCGAGTTGCGCTACTGCCATAGATGCCAAAGACTTCCTATTCAAAGCTCCTTGGTCCTCAAAACTATATCAACCAATCCCACACAGAGCCTTGGGATGGGCAGACATCTCCTTAAGAAACTCGGGCCTCAAACCAAACAAAAACATCCTACTGAAACTTAGTCTCATCACCGATGTAAACATACTTCCTTGAACTTGCTCCAAAAGAAACACCTTCTGAAACATCCATAGTCACTGCTTCTCACCACGCAGTTTTTTATTCCTGAGGTTGCCAAGATACCATCACTCGCTTCTGCTTAATCCAAACTCTCGAAAATCCGCTCATACGAGCGCGATCAACTTACACTTAAATGATGGACTCTGAACCTTCTTAAAAAGTTCCTTCATAGATTGGTGAAATCCTTACACCAAGCAGCAAAGCTTACTCGAGGTAGTATTGGGTCTACAGCCTCGGCAGATACACTTCCAATCTCAACACTCGGGCTTCTCCCATGTGTATTCATGCTACACACCATTACCCTTCCTACCTCTAGAACTCATGTTGGAAAACCCGAACAGGTAACCCAAAAAATAGGTAGAAATATATAATATACATACACACACACACACACACACATATATATATATATATATCAAAATTACAAGTACGCTCTCTCAAGAAAGAAATCACTCTAAAGCCTAGGTATTCAATGAACCTAGCGCTCTGATACCAAATGAAACGACCCGTCTTTCTTTCCGCAGAAAGATGCATCATCAATAAGAAAGAAAGGGATAGAAAAGAGAAAAGACAGAAAAGAAAGAACTAAACAATATTAAAATCTCACAGCGGAACGAATAAAATATATTAATCACATAGTTATTACATAATATACAACATCTATCAGAGTTACACAGCTTATGTCACAATACATTAGACAGTTATAAAACCTGTCTATCATACAACTCAAGATACAACACAGATATCAACACAGAGATCAACACAGTGGAACCAATATATATCTACAACGCTGAAGCCTCCTACTCCATATCTCCTTCAGAATTTTTCAAAGCTAACCTGAATCCCTTGGCTACTCGTAAAAATTTGAGTACCCAAGAGTTTAATAAAACAAATATAAACTCCAGGTCAGACATGTTTCTGGTGTGAGTAAACAGGTTAAAGTTGTTCAACTTTGAAAACCGTTGAAAGAAAAGGTATCTCATAAGACTTCCCATACATAAACATGGAAAAAAAAAATTTACCTTACGATAATCAAACATTTGATAGAAAATTTGGTTATATTATAATAGGGTCTAGGGTTTTCAAATAAATATTCACATAGCCGAAATTGTTACATTCATTAAATTCCAGCATACTAGCCACAAAGTGGGTTATACAATCATGTCCGCGATCACTTATTGGAGATGGGATTTCCACACAATGGCAGGGCTACTGGGGTACCGCCCTTCACAGTACGTGGCCTAGATCAACGTACCGAGGATTACTCCTAATCCCCTGCAACACAAAGCCGGAGCTACCCCTTACTAGATAGTCCGAATAAGACAACCCTGCGGTTGGAGCGAATAACCGCCCACACAGCCGAATAAAAAAGGACTCCAGACAGGAGAAAATCTTATCCTAGTTGGGTGCTACCCACTTAGCCTTGCTGCACCTCCCCTGTTTCAACCATTTCCGGTTGATGAGGCTTGAGGCTACGATTACCTTTATAGAACACTTCTATCTTATAATGCTCATCGTCCACCTGATGATGTTTTGAAAGCATTCAATCCATACAAGTTCATTCCGGGTTCAAACGAAACCGAAGGAATTATCTCGTTACACTCATTTTGGAATCACCCTCAGAGTTAACAACAATAACCCTTGCACTCTGAAACTCCATCTCGATCTTCACTTTGAGATGTCATGAACTAACATTTAACTTGGATCGATGTGGTTTTCGGATAATCAAATTTGATACCCAATCCCGGTCTCATCGAAATCCAAACGTATCTTAAAGGTCAAGTTGTTTAAGGTTTAAACATTTCAATTCAATTCAATTTTTGAATTCACATAGGATTCATCACACATAAATATCACACATTTATCACAGATATATTCAATATCACATCACAGAATATCATAGATTATCAAACAACGGATATCAACCAATCCAAACATTCTACTCAAACAATCATCCACAAGCAAGAATTATTAATCCATATTATAATTAATTTAATTAACTTAAATTAAATTAATTACCTAAGAATTAATCACCTAACCCAACTTAATGAACCATTAATTGGTTACAAACCTTTTGATCAATTAATCATCCTTTAAATATCCATCTTAATTAATCATCCTTGATTAATTACCTTTAATTGCATATAGTAATTATCTCTTAATTGATTACACAAATTAATATCCTTAACCATTTACAGTAATTAACCTTTAATTACTCTCATTGATTACATTAACTAATGATCCTCTAATTACTTTTATTAATTAATATTCTTCTAATTAATTACATTTAATAATTAATCTTTAATTAATCACATTCATTAATCAACCCTGATTAATCTTATTCGGTAATTAACTATTCTTATTAACTTACTTTACTTTAATTAACTTCTTAATTAATTATATTAATCCTTTAATTAATTACACCAAGTAATTAATCCTTAATTACTTCTACTAAGTAATTATACTTTAATTACTTCCCATTAAGTAATTCCTTTTAACTAATTACATCTAGTAATTTTGTTTAATTACTTACACTAAGTAATTTCACTTATCAATTTCATTAAGTATTTATACCTAATCAATCATCAGGAGATTATCTTTAATTAATTGACAAATTAATTAACTAAAATTAATCACAATTGTTTTATTAAATACAATTGGGCAATTCATTCCTTAATTACCTCATAAACTAATTAATTAATCTTGAATTTCAGATTAATTATTCTTTAACTACTAATTAATAAACCTTAATTATCGATTAATATAACTTAATAAAAAATTAATTAATCCTTAATTATCAGTTAATCAATCCTTAGTAACAATTAATTGACCATTAATTAATCTTTAATTATAGATTAATTATCTCTTAATTATTAATTAATAATACATAATTATTAATTAATGAAAATTAATTAAGTACTTCTTAATTACTAGTCAATTAACCTCTAATTACCTAATTAATTAATTTCTAATTATTAATTAATTAATCATAATTACTTAATTAATAATCCTTAATTACGATTAATTAACCTTTAATTAATTAATTATAACCCTCAATTATAATTTAATTAATCATTAATTATTAGTTAATTAAATTAATTAATTACTCCTTAATTAATTTCTTAATTAATCCTTTATCATTAATTAATTAAATAAATAAATTATACTTAAATTTCTTAATTTACTTAATTAATCCCAAATCATTAAAACCTTAATTATTCTTAAAATGAAACATTATCTTATTAATTCCTTAATTATCATTAAAACATTTTATCTTAAAAATTAACTTTGCTTAATTGAATCATTAATTAAGTTTTAAAATAAAATAATCATTTAACTTTAAAAATTATCTTCCTTTATTAAATCTTTTAAATTAAGATTTAAAGTAAGTTAAAAATTAACTTAACAAATTCAAGTTAAACACTTACATAATATTCTCAAATCAATTACTTAAAAAACATTTATTTTTATAAAGAATAGATTTTTAAGAATTCATTAGAAATTTAAAACTTACTTTATTTAAATTTAAAATTTGTTTTATAAGAACCTTTAAAACTTTTGAAAACTGTTTTTAATCCTGCTCCGGGTCTAACCCGAACATCACTCGAGAGCTACCTCGAGTTCTCTTCTTCGATTTCATTTTAAAAAAACTTACTTTATTTTAAGTAAAAACCTGAAACTCGAAAAACACTATCGTCTACTCGATTATAAACTCGACTCACCTACCCCAACACTCGTGCTCCCCTTCGAGTCAAAACCAAACTCCAACAGTTGAGACCAAAACCACCCCATGCACATGCACCGGCCATCGCCTGAGCTCTGACCTCCGATGAACTCTCCTGCACATCAATCTTTGATGCTGCAACCAACTCCGACCACCAAAATACTCGCCCTAGCCACATATCAAATTCGAGCAATCTAGGTAGACGTGGAACCAAAACCCCAAACCTGAAAATGCCTCGAACTCACATCTCCAATTACCGGAGCTACTGCAACCCAGTCTACATATCCACTAGCACTCCCTATTGCCTTTCCCCAAGGTCCAGTGAAGCTCGATCCACTAGAGGCGATGCATTGCCCATGTTCGCAGATTCGACCAAAATTAGGTTTAAAAACCTAAATCACACCCACGGCATTGCCTCGACGATCTGGAACTCCTCCAGTCGTTTTTGTCGAACCCCCCAATCACTCCACTATCTCCAGTGGAAACCACGACCTCCCCGGTCACTTAGATCATCAAAAAACATTCAAAAACCAACTTCTAGTCATATCCAAATTACACACTTGATACCATGTTAAAAATTGTGATTTTCGTTTTAAAAATCTTACCTTCCAGAGATGATTCAAGATATATACTTGAATCAATAAAATTCAATATTTGATTTTACATGTTTTAAAAAATTTCTGCTGTATTTTCCAAATTCTAGCATAGTTTCAATCTTAAAATACTTGAATCTAGTTTTAAATCCTAGATTATGTTTAAACTAAACTATCATGTTTGAATCTTAAGGTTCAACAGAGATCAGATGCAAAGATTTTGAATTTTGATCAAAATCATAGGCTTGAACTAAGAAAAGAGATGTTTCAAATCAATAGATAGGCACACTTCATAAATACACATAGGCTTACTTACATACATGCAAAGCAATCATCAACACAGGAATTCACATGCAACATATACTTATCTACTTAAGTTTTAATTTAAAATGTTTACTCACCAATAATAAGAAAGTCATAGAGCTTAAAACAGATTTTATTTTGAAAACTGAAGCTTTGAATTCTGAAAAATTGAATTGCAGAAGAAAATGTTTTGAAACTTGAAAGTTTGCACTGGAAATGCCTGATTTTGTTTACTGGAAATTTGAAAGCTTTAAGACATTGATTTCAGGTTGCATTTGAAACTTGTTACAGGCTTTGATATAAAATGGTTACAGGGTTTTGAAAAATGCTTTGCAGGTTTGGTTTCAGATTTGAAAAATGTTTGTAGTGTTTTTGATTTTGGTTTGAGGAATTGGTTACAAGCTTGTTCTTTTCTGGTTTGTAGAGTGTTGAACAGGATGAGTTTCTTTTTTTTTAGAAAATGAAGATAAAAAATGAATTGAAGAAGGAAGGTGAAAGTTTATATAGAGTTTATTAGAATTAATTTGAAATAAAATAAAATAAAAACAATCTAGTGACACTTGTTCAATTAAACACCATTTGTCAATTAGCATTGTTTATTAGTTTACACATGTTACTTATATAACTCGATCTAATTACACTTGTAATTATGCACTTTTTAATTATTAAAAAAATGATTTTAAAAGCTTTTATAATAAATTTCCTAATTAATTAGTATATTTCTAAATTAATAAATGATTTTCTTAATTTTACATAAATAAAATTTAAAAGAAAATAAAATAAAAACCAATCATGTTTTAAATAAAATCATATATAGTATATTTAATCCATTTATAAATGTAAGCATAAAACTTTTGTATTTATCTTACTATTAAATAAATACTTTCTAAATTTATATAAATAAAATTCTTTAAGGAAAAACAATGTAAAACAAATTAGATTCTAATGAAAACTTTGTTTATATATTTTTACATATAAAATACTTTTACAATATATCCTTTAAATTCAAATTTAAATCCAAATTCAAATTCAAAAAATAAAATTTAAAATCAATTCAAATATATATATATAAATTTAAACAAACAAATTATTAAATTTGTAATAATTATTCTAATTAAAATCTATTTATATCTATAATATAAACATCACATTATTAATTACTGTTGGAAAAAACAATTTTAACCAATTTTAAATTATTAATCAAGGAGATTATCACATTTTGAATTCATTGAAATTCTGGGATATCATAATATATATATAGTATGACATTTTTCAGACAAAAGTATGGAAAGGCACCCCAATAAAAGTCGCAATTTATAGTAGGAGATCCACTGGGTGGTTCTGCCTAGGAATCCAAGGGTGGGTTCAATGAGAATTGGGATCCCAAAGGACGTCCGGAAAAAACTCAATGAGAACCTGATGATCATTTGTTGGGTAGCATAAGTCGAGTGGTGTAGATGCCTACAGTTACAATGGGTTTTGCTGTGATGGCAATGTAACCTTTGTCGTTACTGCGATCTATTGCAGTTCCATAGTATAAGTTGGGTGGCAGTGATTGCCTATAATCTACGTTTGATTTTAATAGGATAATGATGTAACATAGGTAGATTGCGATTTTTGTGGTTCGGTTCCATAGCGTAATTCGTGTGGCAGTGAGTGCCTACAGTCTATATGGGATTTCATTGGGATAGTGAGGAAACCTTTGTGTAGTCTGCGATCTATGTGGTAAAGTTTCATTTGGCAGCGTAATTCGAGGGGCGGTGATTGCCTATAGACTACTTACGGTTTTGCAATGATAGCAATGCAACCTTGTTGTAGCTGCGATCTGTGGTGTTCCCATGGTGAAAGTCGAGAGGTGCGGATGCCTACAGTTTTCTTATGGATTTCTCCGGGATGGCGACGCAATCATCGTGTTAACTGCGACCCATGGTGGTTAAGGGGGGTGATACTTTCCATAGCATTTTCGAAAAAGAATTTTTCAAGTATTTTCACTGAGTTTTGAAAACGAGTCTACTAAGTACTTATATATTTTCAGTCTTACGCCTGATCAATGTATGACTAAATTTCTGTGAGAACAATGATGGACTTGTTAAGACATCGAGTTATGAAAAATATTTTAATATTATGTAATTTAAAGAGTTTTAAATTTTAAAATAAAAGAAAAAGGAGATAAATGTTTAAAAATGATTAAATTAATAATACACATCAAAATTCAAATTCTGGTTTCGTTTCTTTTCGAGGATGAAAAGTTCTAAGGGGGAGGAATGTAACGACCTGGATTTTTACCACCGTATGGTGGGATAATTAGCTGTTTTTAGTCTAAAAAATTATAAGTTGAATAGATGAGTTTTTCGATATTTATATTTGAATCTATAAATTTATTAAAAACCTTATTAATATTAAATTATTAAATCTCTAGATATGATAAATATTGTAGAAATATGAATATAAACTCTACCATTAAAATCCAAGGTAGGATATCCATATATTTGTATATAAATATAAATATATACAAGTAAATGATGTTCATATATATATAAGCATATATATATATATATGTATATGTATGCCATATGAAGTAATGTATATGTAAATAGGGAATAATATGTATATATATATATATATATATATATATTTATATATGACTATGTGTATATATATATATATGACAGAAATATACATAAGTACACATAGATTTATATATGTGTGTGAAATAGCGAATAAGTGAATATATGTGTGTGTGTGTATGTTTATAAAAATATTGTGTAGATAAATATATATACATGAATGTATAACTTCATAATGACAGGATTTCAACTTTACAACTTTGTATGTGTGTGTGTATGAACAGTATATAGAGAAATCTATATATGAAAATATGTATAAAACTCCAGATGGTCAATTTCAAACTCATGATTATATGTATAATTATATATGTGTGTGTATATATATTAAATAATGAAATGTGAATATATGTAAATAAAGAGGTAGAATATGAAGAATACATGTAAGTATATACTAAACTTATGATAATAATAAAATAGATACATGCAAATGGCTTTGTATATGTTTGTATGTTATAATGTAGTGTATATATAATAATATATACACAAAGGAGTACAAAAATTTAGGATACCAAAACAATATATATATATATATATATATATATATATATATTGTAAATAATTGAACATGGAATAGATAAGCATGGAATCATATGGTAAGTATTGATTGCCTGAAAATATATATATATTTATGTGAATATATATACCCATAAGAGCATTAAATATTGGATAAAATAAATGGGATCAAATGAAGTAAAGTAAGGATCAAATTAGCATAAAAAAATAAATCAAATCACGTATAAAATATCATATCATATGATATCCAGTCATGTTCAATAGATCAAAAGAAAGAAAGAAAATAAAGCCTGTACATATGCAGGCCTCTATCTTGCTATGTACACTTCCTTCTCTCCTATATATTCATAGCCTAGCCTTTCAGCTTGCTCACACATATAAAAAAGGCCTGTCATTTAAGCAAAGAAAGAAGAGGAAGAAGAAACAACAGTTTTCAAAAGAACCGTAACTTAAACTGTAATATCCTGGAATTTTGGACAATTTAAATTTAATAATCTGGGTTTAAATTTAAATTGAATTGATGATTTTTGTTAATAAATTTGATTTGATTTAATAATCTTCTTTATTTAAATATTTAATTTGTGAATTTATTAATAAAATTGTTTTCTATTTATATAATGTATATGTATTTATATATATTAAATAGACAAGTTATTAAATTAGTATAACATAATTTTAATATTTTGAAATTAGGAATTGTGATTTATTTTTAATTTAAGCTTTTCAAAAATATTTAATAAAATACTATATGATTTTTAAATATGAGAAAAATATTTTAATTGGTTTAAAATTCATTTTAACTTAAGTTGTATATTAAAATAAGTTACAAAAATGTTTGTGTTATTTCTTTGATTGATAATTTTGATTTGTAAATTTAATTTGAAATTTAAAATACAATTTATTTATGAAACATGTATTCATTTAAGTGATAACCTCTTTTATAAATCTATTTTAATTTTAAAGGTATCTTTGATAAATGATTTAATTTTATATTGTTTTGCTTTATTCTTTAGAAATTATTTAAATGCATAACTAAGTCTAAGAACTAATTAACTAAGTTTAAACATTCATTAATCTTAATTTAAACAACAAATCATTTAAAACATTTACAAAGACATGTGTAAGTTTATCAAAGCATAGTTAAACATGTGTTAACATATTAGACAAGTGTCATGTAGTAATTTTGTTTTCCTTTAATTTAATTTAAATCATAAATTAGCTATAAAACATTGCATTTTCTCATTTCTTCTCCTCTTTCTCATTTTTTCAATTCTTAACAAAGAAACATTTTTCCTCCTTCAACAAAATGAAAGTAAAATCTGTAACATTTTAGATTTTAAAAATCAAACTCCTCATTTTCAAGTTTGCATATCAATCCCTGTAAACAAATATGCAAGCCTGCATTCACTTTCTTTAAAATCTACAACCATGAAAGCAATCAAAGGCCTGCATTTCAATTTTATTCAAGTTGAAGCCTGCATGTAAGATTAAGGAGCAATAGCATTTTTTTTAAAAAGCAACCTTCCTGTTTTTAAAAGCATCAGAAATTGAGGGAAGTTTAAAAGAGTTTTCAAAACTCAGGACTGTGCTCTGCATGATTCAAAAATCAAGTTCTTTCTGCATGTTCAATCTGTGCTCTGCATCTATCACATGTGAGTAACTTTCTTTTATAAATTTAAGGTTAAACTTGTTGCATGATAAATAAATATTTCCTGGGTTAAGCTTACTGTCTGATGTGAGAACTGTATATTCATGCATGCTGTAAATTTGCAATGTTCTGTTTGATTCCTGGTTTTAAATTTTTAGTTTAGTTCTTACATCTTTAATTTGTCTTTGATAAATTTTAAGATTCAAATAAGATGTGTAGGGTAGCTTCAGAGATTAGATTTTAAAATTTTATTTAAGTAAATTTTAAATAAAAACTTACTGGAAGCAAGTAACAGAGCAATGGAAATTGTATCAGCAAAAAAATATGAAACACTGCAAAACAAGTTTCAGAAATTCAACTCAAACATATTACAAAATTAAGAGTTTAAAAAAAAATTACCATTTATAATGGAAGAAGCAAAGTACAGTTTTTAAAATTTACTGTATTTTATAATTTGGTCAAGAATAGTTGAAGCTTGCAAGGGTTTTGAGTAAATTTGATTTTTGAGATAGTATAGTCATCATAGATTATAAGAAAAATCTTGGATTGAGTTGAATTTAAAATTTTGGATTGCAATTTGGGTTTCCAGGTTTAGAACCCTAGTTTTTCTGAGTGTAAGTGAATTGAGTGATGCGGTCTCATGAAGTGATCGAGTTCAAAGCTCTTTTGGGGATGGATAGATGGTGTGTTGTTGGAGTCTTCACCGGATTTTGGAGGGTGATGATGGCCGGAGTTGTGGGTTGTTGGCGTTGACAGGTGAGGCACTAGAAGGGGGGGCCTGTTCCAGGTTTTGTTTAAAAACTTGAATTCAAAATTCAAGTTGAATTTTGGATATTTGAGGGTTGAAGTGTGATGAAGGGTCACTGGTCGATGGGGAATGGTAGTTGATAATGGCCAGAGATGGCAGGAGATGGGGAGTGGGTGCACAGTGAGGTGTGTGCTTGGTTGTGATGTGTTTTGTTGTAGGATTTTTAAGCTCGAGATTTTCTCGGGAATTTTGGGAATAAACTCGAAGCAATGAAGTGATTTACCCAAAGTAAATTCATGTTTGCTTGGGTATAAATTTTTGTTTCAGGTTTTAACAGAACCTGTTTCAGTTTTTAAAAAATAAAAAAAAAGTAGAGTTTGAATTTTTAACTGGAATTTAACTTAAACTTTAAAGCTGAATTCAAACATGAATTCAAAGTTTGAATTTAGGGTTTTTGTAATAATTTGAGTTTTAAAAAAAGGTAAGTATTTCATTTTTTTTAGTTTTTGAAGAAAACTTGTTTCCAGGATTCTATAAGTTGAATTGAAAAAAAAAATACAAATAAAATCTGGAAAGAAGTTTGAATCTAGAATTTAATTTAAATTCAGTAAGTTTAAATTTTAAATCTTTGAATTAAATTTGAAATGTTTTTAAATCCAAGTTTGATTTTAAACTAAAAACAGAAACTGCCTTTCTGTTTTAAAATTTGTAAAAGTACAGTTCAAATTGAAAGATGAAGTTCAAAACTGTAATGTTTAAACCTGAAACTTAAATTTTGAATTCAATGATTTAAATCTAAGATTTGAAATCATTTTTGAATTAAAATTTAAGACGTTAAACTACAACAGAAAACTGTATTCTGTTTTATGTTTTAAATTGAAAAGTAAATTTTTAAATGGCAACTGAAATTTAAATAAGTTTAAATCTGGAAAACTGAACTTTTGAGTTAATGAATCTGAGATGAATTTAAAACTGGAAATTTAAATTTAGATTTTAAACTTTACAGTATTAAGGAACATTGGTTTTGAGTTTGAACTATAAGTTTTAAATTTATGAAATAAGGTTTAAATAAGTTTAAATTCAGTTTTGAAAATCTGTAATTTGATTTTAAAGTCAGTTTTTAAAATTTAAATAAGTTTTTAAATTTAAATTTGGTTTAACTATTTAGAAAGTTTAATTAAATTTGAATTTGAAAATGAAAATGGAGATGTAAGTAAAGTTTTAAATCTTTAAGTTTGAATCTAAGATAAAAATTTAATTTGTAATTCGGTTTGAAATTTAAAAAGAAATTTTAAAATGAATTTTTGTTTTGAAACAAAGTGTTTAAAATATTTTGTATAAAGAAGAATGTTTCTTAATTTTGAACTTAAGAAAATTGGTCTCATTTAAATTATTAAATTAATTTAAATGGAATATTCATTATTTAATTAATTAATAATGTGGATATTTAATTAAGTAATTAATAATTTTTAAGTTAATTAATTAATATTTAAGATTAATTAATTAAGGTTAATTAATCTATAATTAGGGATGATTAATTAAATTTTAATTTATGATTAAGATTTATTTAATCAAGTAATTAATGATAATTAAGATTTTAATTAACACTTAATTAATTAATAATTAGAGATTAATTAAATTGTAATTAAATATTAATTAATTAATAATTAATAATGATTTAATTCTTAATGAAGTAATTTAGTAATGTTAATGATGGTCATTAACTTAAGATTACTTAACAATTAATTAATTGATTAATTCTAATAATTAATTAGATTAATTAATTAATAATAATCAATTTTTTAATTACTTAATGAAGTAATTAATGAATTAATTACTTGGTGTAATTAATTTAATTAAGGTGATTAGTTTAGATTAATTAAGTTAAATTAATTTAAACATTTGTGGATTATTGATAATTACTTATGATTACTTAAGGAATTAATTAATCAAAATTACAGGATGTAATTAAAAATATTTATTATAGAAGTAATTTGGATTTAAATTACTTTGAAAATTTATCAAGTGATTAATGAAGATAATTAATTAAGAGTAATTAATTATGGGATGAGTAATTAGAGTAGTTAATTACTGATTATTAATCATGGGTGATTAATATATCAGGTTTAAATTGAATATTAATTACTTATGTAATTAATTTATATTTAGAGATTAATTAATTAATGATGTAATTTGGAATTGATTAATTAAGGTATGATTAATATTAAATGCTAATTACTTATTGTAATTAGAGATAGTTAATCAATAATGATTAAGTGAAATGGATAATGAGATGATGATTATAAATTGATTTGTAATCAATTGATGATTAAGATAAGCAGGATTTTGATGATGAAGTAATTAATTTAATTTATTTTAAATTAATTAGAGATTTAGTAATTAATTTAATTCATTTTAAATTAATTATAAATGGTGTGATCCTTAGATCATTGCTTATGTGTGATGATTGATATTAATTGCCATGTATGGGTTGTAATCTCAGTTATGAGATGAGTAATGATTATTGATATGGATGTATTGGTTGCTTTTGGATGATAATATGGATTATCTGATTTTGATATGGATTATATGTTGATAATGATAAGATTGATTATCTATTGTTGTGAATTATCTATCTGTGTATATTTAGATAATTAAATTGAATTGTTTTAAACTTTAAAACAACTTGGACCCTAAAAGACGCGCTTTGGATTTCGATGAGACCGGAATCGGGTTTCCATATTTGGGATCCGAAAACCACATCGATTCCAAATAACTTTAGGTCGTTAACCCAAGTGGAGCGAGTGAAGACTCGAGGTGTAAGGGCTATACGTCAGTATAACTCTGTGGGTGATTCCGTAATGAGTTTGATGGAATAGTACATATAGATTCGAGATAAAGATTCAGAGTGCAAGGTTTATTGTCGTTAACTCTGAGGGTGATTCCAAAATGAGTGTAACGATATAATGCCATCGGTTTCGTTCGAACACGGAACGAACTTGTATGGATTGAATGCTTTCAGAACATCGTCAGGTGGACGATGAGCATTCTAAGTGATATGTCCTATAAAGGTAATCGTAGCCTCAAGCCTCATCAACCGGGAATGGCTAAAACAGGGGAGGTGCAGCAAAGCTTCGTGGGTAGCACCCACTTGAGAGCAAGATTGATCCCTTTCTAGAGGTCCCTTTGTTTTCGGCTTAGTGGTGCGGTTGCTGATCACAACTGCGGAGTTGTCTTGTTTGGAATTGTTCAGTAAGGAACGGGTCCGACTTTGTGTTGCAGGGGATGAAGGGACTAATCCTCGGTATGGTGATCTAGGCCACGTACTGTGACGGGCGGTACCCCAATAGCCCAGCCATTGATGGAATCCAAAATTCAATAAGTGCCAACGGTTTTGATTGTATTACCCACTTTTGTGGCTAGTAGCTGGAATTTAATAGATGTAACAATTTCGGCTATTTCTTATTTACTTGAAAACCCTAGACACTATTATAATATCATCGGATTTCCTATCAAATGTTTTGGTTAGCGTAAGGTAAAAACTTTTCCATGTTTATGTGTGGGAAGTCTTATGTGATACCTTTTCTTTTCAAAGGTTTTTCAAAGTTAAGCAACTTTAACCTGTTACTCAAGACCCATGTCTGACCCAGAGTTATTTCTGTTTTTTTAACTCTTGGGTACTCAAATTTTTACGAGTAGCCAAGGGAATTCAGGTTAGGATTCAAGTTAGCTTGACGAATTGTGGAGGAGCAATGGAGCAGGAGGCTTCTGCGTATTGTTATATAGTTTCTGCTGTGTTGGTTTCTCTGAGTGTTTTTGTTGTGTATTAAGTTGTAATAACTAGACAGATGTTTATAACTGTCTGGTATGTGTTGTATATGTCTGTGTAACTCTGATATTTGATGTATACTGTAATACTTATGTTATTAATATAATTTATTGGTTCCGCTGTTGAGATACTTGTGTTGTTTCTTCTTTCTCTACTTTCTTTTCTCTTTTCTATCCCTTTCTTTCTTAAAGATGATGCGATTTTCCGAGAATGGAAAGTTGGGTCGTCACAGTTGGTATCAGAGCATTAGGTTGAGTGAATACCTAGTCTCTGTAGTGGTGTCTATCTTGAGAGATCGTATTTGTATTTTTATTATATATATATATATATATATATATATATTTATGGTTCTACCTATTTGTTGGGTTACCTGTTCAGGTTTTTCCAATATAAGTTATAATGGTAGATGAGGTAGAAGTGTGTGTAACACGACTACCATTGGTTGGAAGTGTATTTGTCGAGACTGTAGACCTAATACCGTCTCGAGTGAGTTCTGTTTGGTATAAGGACTTCATCGATCTCTGAAGGAAACCTGTAAAGGTTCGGAGTTCATCTTTGAAGTGCAGAATTGAGTTTTGATCTGTTAGTAGGGCTGAAGCAAGTGAGTGATGATATCTTAATATCTCAGGAAGTAGTAGCTGTGTGATGAGATGCAGTGACTATGGATATTTTCGAAGATGTTTCTTTGGAACAAGAGTATAAGTGAGTCAGCTCGGTGATGTGGCTGGGATTAGCAGAGTGTTCTGCGTTGGAAGGAGTCTTCTGGCTGAGTAGTTTTTCTGAAGTGGAGTTCAGAAGCAGCAGAGTGGATCTTTTTCTCTGGTTAGTTGGCTAGGCCAGCATAAGCTGTTCTGTTTGGTTGAGAGTGAGCAGTTTCTTTGGATTTAGGCTGAGTTGATCGCAAAAGTGACTTGCGATGGTATGTTCTTTTGGATTGTTCGAGATTGTCTGGATGTCTTCTGGAAGTCAGAGGTTTGTCAGCATCTGGAGATCGAGTTTTCTTTCCAGGATGGAACTGGTGGTTCAATTAGTAGATGGATGGTTCTTTGAGATAGAAGTTGGTGAAGGAACTCAGCTTTCGGAGGAACTTTTGATTTTTCTTTATGGGTATATGGAACTATATTTCTGTGCTGGGTTGTCTAGTCTGTGCTTGTGTTCTTCAGCATTTTCTTCTGTTTCGGATCAGAGTTGTGCAGCGGAAGCAGTTTGGAGGTGTTTCTGTTTTCTTTTCTGGATATGAAGAAGTTTGTTCTGTCTTCTATTGTTGAGAAGCAGGGTTTGTGTTCTTGGTTTTTTGGATTGATCTTGAAGAGATCATTGGATTGTTTTGATTCAGTTTGTTTCTAGAGGCATCAGCATAGAGTTAAGCTGATCAGGATGGATGTTGGTAGCCCAGGATTGTCTGAAGAGTTTTTATGGATAAGAGACGGAGAACTTGGATTCTGGAATTGGAGATTTGTTTTGGGATAAGTTTTTCTCTGATCCAAGGAGCTATAAGTTTGGAAAGCTAGCTCCATAGTGTTTTGGTTTCTTCTGTGTTTTGGGTTAGATCAGTGTTTGGTTTTCTAGAGTTGAATTGCCAGTTTGGATAACTGGAATTCGGTATGTTTCACGTATCTCTAAGGGAGTACGTGTTTGATATTTCTAGTTTTAGAACCAGTCGTTTAGGATGGAATGGTTGTTGAATCAGACTCGTTTGTAGTCTGATATTCTATATAGAATTGTTGTTAGGAGCTCTATAGCTTAATAGTATTGCTTGATTGGATTCTATAGAGCGAGTATCCCGATATATATATATATATATATATATATATATATATATATATATATATATATATATACCAGGGAAACTCGTGAAAGTTTTATCCAAAATTCTTTTGGATAATTAGATTTGTTCTGATTGTGTGAATTGGTTGCTTTGGTTGTTGGCATATGATTAACATATGTTGTGTTTTAAAATAAAATCTATAAATAGATTATTAAATTACCTTTGTTTTAAATTTCGGGGACGCAATTCTTTTAAGGGGGAAGGATTGTAATACCCCAGAATTTTGGACAATTTAAATTTAATAATCTGGGTTTAAATTTAAATTGAATTGATGATTTTTGTTAATAAATTTGATTTGATTTAATAATCTTCTTTATTTAAATATTTAATTTGTGAATTTATTAATAAAATTGTTTTCTATTTATATAATGTATATGTATTTATATATATTAAATAGACAAGTTATTAAATTAGTATAACATAATTTTAATATTTTGAAATTAGGAATTGTGATTTATTTTTAATTTAAGCTTTTCAAAAATATTTAATAAAATACTATATGATTTTTAAATATAAGAAAAATGTTTTAATTGGTTTAAAATTCATTTTAACTTAAGTTGTATATTAAAAAAAGTTACAAAAATGTTTGTGTTATTTCTTTGATTGATAATTTTGATTTGTAAATTTAATTTGAAATTTAAAATACAATTTATTTATGAAACATGTATTCATTTAAGTGATAACGTCTTTTATAAATCTATTTTAATTTTAAAGATATCTTTGATAAATGATTTAATTTTATATTGTTTTGCTTTATTCTTTAGAAATTATTTAAATGCATAACTAAGTCTAAGAACTAACTAACTAAGTTTAAACATTCATTAATCTTAATTTAAACAACAAATCATGTAAAACATTTACAAAGACATGTGTAAGTTTATCAAAGCATAGTTAAACATGTGTTAACATATTAGACAAGTGTCATATAGTAATTTTGTTTTTCTTTAATTTAAATTAAATCATAAATTAGCTATAAAACATTGCATTTTCTCATTTCTTCTCCTCTTTCTCATTTTTTCAATTCTTAACAAAGAAACATTTTTCCTCCTTCAATAAAATGAAAGTAAAATCTGTAACATTTCAGATTTTAAAAATCAAACTCCTCATTTTCAAGTTTGCGTATCAATCCCTGTAAACAAATATGCAAGCCTGCATTCACTTTCTTTAAAATCTACAACCATGAAAGCAATCAAAGGCCTGCATTTCAATTTTATTCAAGTTGAAGCCTGCATGTAAGATTAAGGAGCAATAGCATTTTTTTTTTGAAAAGCAACCTTCCATTTTTTAAAAGCATCAGAAATTGAGGGAAGTTTAAAAGAGTTTTCAAAACTCAGGACTGTGCTCTGCATGATTCAAAAATCAAGTTCTTTCTGCATGTTCAATCTGTGCTCTGCATCTATCACATGTGAGTAACTTTCTTTTATAAATTTAAGGTTAAACTTGTTGCATGACAAATAAATATTTCCTGGGTTAAGCTTACTGTCTGATGTGAGAATTGTATATTCATGCATGCTGTAAATTTGCAATGTTCCATTTGATTCCTGGTTCTAAATTTTTAGTTTAGTTCTTACATCTTTAATTTGTCTTTGATAAATTTTAAGATTCAAATAAGATGTGTAGGGTAGCTTCAGAGATTAGATTTTAAAATTTTATTTAAGTAAATTTTAAATAAAAACTTACTGGAAGCAAGTAACAGAGCAATGGAAATTGTATCAGTAAAAAAATATGAAACACTACAAAACAAGTTTCAGAAATTCAACTCAAACATATTACAAAATTAAGAGTTTAAAAAAAATATTACCATTTATAATGGAAGAAGCAAAGTACAGTTTTTAAATTTTACTGTATTTAGTCAAGAATAGTTGAAGCTTGCAAGGGTTTTGAGTAAATTTGATTTTGGAGATAGTATAGTCATCATAGATTATAAGAAAAATCTTGGATTGAGTTGAATTTAATATTTTGGATTGCAATTTGGGTTTCCAGGTTTAGAACCCTAGTTTTTCTGTGTGTAAGTGAATTGAGTGATGCGGTCTCATAAAGTGATCGAGTTCAAAGCTCTTTTGGGGATGGATAGATGGTGTGTTGTTGGAGTCTTCACCGGATTTTGGAGGGTGATGATGGCCGGAGTTGTGGGTTGTTGGCGTTGACAGGTGAGGCACTAGAAGGGGGGGCCTATTCCAGGTTTTGTTTAAAAACTTGAATTCAAAATTCAAGTTGAATTTTGGATATTTGAGGGTTGAAGTGTGATGAGGGGTCACTGGTCGATGGGTTATGGTAGTTGATAATGGCCGGAGATGGCCGGAGATGGGGAGTGGGTGCACAGTGAGGTGTGTGCATTGTTGTGATGTGTTTTGTTGTAGGGTTTTTAAGCTCGAGATTTTCTCGGGAATTTTGGGAATAAACTCGAAGCAATGAAGTGATTTACCTAAAGTAAATTCATGTTTGCTTGGGTATAAATTTTTGTTTCAGGTTTTAACAGAACCTGTTTCAGTTTTTTTTTAAAAAAAGAAAAAAAGTAGAGTTTGAATTTTTAACTGGAATTTAACTTAAACTTTAAAGCTGAATTTAAACATGAATTCAAAGTTTGAATTTAGGGTTTTTGTAATAATTTGAGTTTTAAAAAAAGGTAAGTATTTCAGTTTTTTTTAGTTTTTGAAGAAAACTTGTTTCCAGGATTCTATAAGTTGAATTGAAAAAAAATACAAATAAAATCTGGAAAGAAGTTTGAATCTAGAATTTAATTTAAATTCAGTAAGTTTAAATTTTAAATCTTTGAATTAAATTTGAAATGTTTTTAAATCCAAGTTTGATTTTAAACTAAAAACAGAAACTGCCTTTCTGTTTTAAAATTTGTAAAAGTACAGTTCAAATTGAAAGATGAAGTTCAAAACTGTAATGTTTAAACCTGAAACTTAAATTTTGAATTCAATGATTTAAATCTAAGATTTGAAATCATTTTTGAATTAAAATTTAAGACGTTAAACTACAACAGAAAACTGTATTCTGTTTTATGTTTTAAATTGAAAAGTAAATTTTTAAATGGCAACTGAAATTTAAATAAGTTTAAATCTGGAAAACTGAACTTTTGAGTTAATGAATCTGAGATGAATTTAAAACTGGAAATTTAAATTTAGATTTTAAACTTTACAGTATTAAGGAACCTTGGTTTTGAGTTTGAACTATAAGTTTTAAATTTATGAAATAAGGTTTAAATAAGTTTAAATTCAGTTTTGAAAATGTGGAATTTGATTTTAAAGTCAGTTTTTAAAATTTAAAAAAAAAATAAATTTAAATTTGGTTTAACTATTTAGAAAGTTTAATTAAATTTGAATTTGAAAATGAAAATGGAGATGTAAGTAAAGTTTTAAATCTTTAAGTTTGAATCTAAAATAAAAATTTAATTTGTAATTCAGTTCGAAATTTAAAAAAAAAATTAAAATGAATTTTTGTTTTGAAACAAAGTTGTTAACGCTAAAATTTGAACGCTAACACCCCGGTGTATGAGTTGTAGTTGTGAAAGCACCACCCGACGACTCGGGAACAGATTACAAGCGGATAATAGTAGAAAAGCGGTAAACAACAACAATTTTATAGTGGTTCGGCTTTAGGGTATAGCCTACGTCCACTTTAAGTACTTTTATTAATAATCTCGTTACAAGCTGATACAATTCTTCCCAAATACAATACACTTTGAATTACAAGAGACTTAGAACAAGTAGCTTAAACTTCGATGAAGATGAGAGTTTTCGAATCCATGTTGGATGTATGTGATCTCTTCTTGAAGTTGTTTGTAGCGTTCTTAATATCTTGAGAGCTTCAAGTGTTGGATTGGATTAGTTTGGAATGCAGCAGAGTAACGGTGTTTGAAGGAAATCAGCCCCCCAAAAGTCCTCTTCTAGTTGGAGCTAGGGTCGTATTTATAGGCAATTCTAGGCAGGAAACATTACCAAGTCCTAAGTCGTAACCGACCTAAGTTGAGTCGTGGACGACTTAAACTAAGTCGTGGGTCAGTTGTCACTTAAACGCTGGGTCCAGACTTCTTAAAGGCATCCTTACTGAACCCTAGATATATCACAAGTCCTAAGTCGCAAATGAGTTAACCTGTCCTCTCATAAGTGATGCGGCATTGAACTGATTCTTGTGTACGACTTACCATAGTCTTAAGTCGTGTACGACTTACCATATGTCGTAGGTCGTGACCGACCCAAACTGATCCTCGGCTTGTGGCTTAACTGGAGTTAACGAGTCATGGTGCAGTATTGAATTTGCCTCTGTGGCCTTAGGTGGTGAACGACCTAGTAAAGGTCGTAAGTCGGTCACGACTTAGGCGTAGTCGTCTTAACTCCTCGTCCCTCGAGTCGTTAAGTCATAGTTCCTTTAAGTTGTTGGACCGTTACTCCCTTGGGTCATTTAGGTTGTAATGACTTAAGTCGTAAACTTCCTTAAGTCGTGTCATCCTTAACTAGTAAGATTATGCCAACCTTAGGTCGTCAGGCCGTAATGTTCTTAGGTTGTGAAGGCCTTAAGTCGTAGACCTTATCTCGTAGACCCTTTAACCCGTGGAGGCCTTAAGTCGTAGACTCCTTAACTCGTAGATTCCTTAACCCGTGAAGGCCTTAAGTCGTAAATCCTATCTCGTAGATTCCTTAACCCGTGAAGGCCTTAAGTCGTAGACTCCTTAACTCGTAGATTCCTTAACCCGTGAAGGCCTTAAGTCGTAAACTTTAACTCGTAGAGGAAACTGGGTTAACACTTGCCCCTCGAAGCACATGCCTTAAGTCGTAAGTCGTGTGCTTCGACTCATCATAACCCTGGTGTGCCGATTCGAGTCCCACTTCCCTGAGGTATAAAATGCTTGGGTCGTTCCTCCTATTTCCTTCTTCCCATTACCTACCTCTGAGCTATTTCTGCCATTAACACGTCCTCGAACTTTCGGAAACAAATTCAGCCAGTTCATCTTACCGTTGATTCAGTCCCTACAATCCTCATCATCGCATCGCGTAAGTAGATCCGCAGTTCATTTGATTCCGCGATAGCTATCAACTTGCGAATTTAATCCAGTTCCTTATACCACGCTTCATCACAATTGTTGCCACGATCGATTGCTGGTGAGCTTGAGGTAGTTCGATTAGATTTTGGATAATTCGCGAGGAGAGGATAATGGGTTTCAATCTATTTATATTTTATTTTTATCAGGCTGTTAGGGGTTTGGAGAAGACGAGATAATAGTTAGTGGGTTCATCGGTTTAGGGATGAGACGGTCTATGGGTTTAGGAGTGGAGATAAGGTTTTTAGGTCGTAACTGAGTTAAGACTTAGAAGAATTTGTATCTTTCTGACTTGAAGCCTTGTCTTCCTTTTATGACTCACGATTCAAAGGACTTCCGACTCAAAGCCTCAACGACTCAAAAGTGAAGCGACCTATCCTGTTTCTCCTCATAATTCTTTAGGTCGTGGACGAGTCAACCAGAGAATCAACGACTTAACTTAAACCGAAGAGAAATTCTTAACTCGTAGACGAGTTAGCACTTAAGTTGTTGTCGAGTTATCACTTGAGTCGTTTACAACTTTACTCTTGAGTCGTTTACGACTCAGCACTTGCATTTTTAAACTTTGCTTAGACCTTGAATTGTTGCATGGATTTTGATCTGTTGAACTTTGCTGCATTCTTTTACAGATTACTTTAACTTGTGGGTTAACAATCTGTTTAATATGATATTTACAGAAAATTGGGACGAATATACTGCCATCAACCGCCCACATCAAATGACAGATTAGTTAATAACAGATAATTAACTTAAGTAAATTGTGTGAACGAAGTGCTATCGATTTCAAGTAGAATATTAAAGCAACACTGAAATAGTCAATTGAAACTGACCAGCCTGCACTAATATTATGCTTGAATTTCAAATTAACAAGTTCTGAAATTACCGTAGTCGATCAATCGTCGACCAGTTTAATTCCAGTTATATTTACTTTCTATTTTTATCAGTTTTGCACGACATTTCACACTTTTAGGAAACGTGCACCTTCATATTTGAATATCCAGTTGCTTGTGTAGAATGACTTCTCAGGAAGAAGATGCAACAGTTCAGAAGGGAGAGGCAACTGTTCTTCCAGCTCCACTAGTTAATCCTCCCGAAAGAGTTCCTATTACACTATCATATAAAGTTTTTCGCCAGCTGTGTGCTCAGTTTGGCATTGCTGAATCAGATGCCATTCTTCCTGAGAGAAGTAACACTGCTGACATAGCACCTTCTGGCTTTGTGAAAGTTAACCGGCATATGTGCCTAAGTGGGGGCGTTCCTCCTTTCAATGACTTTTTCCAACAACTTCTTCATCAATTGGCCATTGCTCCATCCCAACTACACCCCAATGGCTACGCCATTCTAATGGGGTTGTGTGTGCTATTTAGGAGAACACTTGATCGACTTCCGAGCTTTGATGAAATTTGTTACTTATGCTCCTTTAGCCGGACCAAAGATCATCCTTCTATTACTGTTGTGAGAAGCACCCGAAACCGCAAATTAATTGTTGGCCTTCCCGACACTGCTCACGGGTTTCTAACCCAGTTCTTCTTCGTTCGTTGCCCCCCGGGGTTTTATGCTCTGTGGAGGGAAGGAAGTAAGACCACCCATCCTTGCTTCGTTTGTTATCTGGCCTTTGTGAGACTGACCTGCTAAGTGTTAACTCTGCTTCTTTTATTTTCAGCGCTGCCTCCTCCCTCTAGGAATCCCAGTCACAAGTCGACTTTCGAGAGGCTTAAGGCCGTACCGGTTGAGGAGAGAAATATTCAATTTCTGTTGAAAGATGAGTTTCTGCATCAGTACGGACTTTTGCATACTTCTCGTTCTACGCGTCCTCATGAAATTCCAGACTCCCCAGCTAGAGTGTTGGATGCCTCAGTTTCTACTAGCACATCCATATCTAAAGGACCTGCTCCTGAGACTTCGCTAGTGAAGTGTTCCTCTTCTGTTGATGCTGCAGGGCCGTCTGACAAACTTGCCCCGGTTATCGAGGAAGAAGAGCCTCAGGGATCTTCCCATCATTCACAAGAATCTGGTGAAAAAGCTGAGAAATCCAGTCCTGTCAAGCAAAGTAGGGACGATACTTTCGAAGGACTGAGCGACCTTTTTGCTACTTCACAAGAGATCTTTAAAGAAGATCCTATCACTGCCGGGATTTCTTCTTCAGTAGTTGAAGCTACTTCTACTTTACAACAGTTGTCGTCGACTCAAGAGTTGACGCTATCTATTACACCCACAACTACTCCCCCATTAAAGAGTGGTTCGTAGACTGAAGCGCGTAGTTTGCACATCACACACACTTAGAATTCCTGGCACTTTTATGCTCTCTCTTTTCTTTTTTAAACGTTTGAAGGATTCTCAATTTTTATTTCTTCTTTTTAAATTTTAGGTTTACCAATGAGGCGAGGCAGCTCGTACTATAATGAATTTAAGCCATATGGGAAACGCAGCCAGTATGGCTATCAATCCTATCCTCCTATTCATAGAGAGACTGATGAAGAAAGGGCAGCCCGGAAGGCTCGGGAAAGACGTGATTATGAAGAACGCTTTGGAAGACCAAATAGTCGACATGATTCCTCCTACAAAGAGAGTGACTCCCTTAAACGCAAATCTCATGATGATAGAGGGAAGAGTCACACAACTGATGACTCGAGCAAACGAGCCAAAGTTATTGAGGAGCCAATGCCTGTGCCTTCAGAGAAGATTACTGCTCCTACTTCTTCTCAATCTCCTGCCCCTTCCCCTACTGATATCCAAGCAATCATTAATAGGCCATCTTACCAAGTTGGACCAGGTCCAGCCACTCTTCAACGCCGATTTCCTAATTGGTGTTTAAAAGGAGTTCGCTTTGACCTCGATCTGGTTCCCATAGATAAAAATGCTATGCTACGGAACCTTGATGCAGTCAGAACCGATATTGAGAGGATGTCATCTTGGCAGAAACTCATTGATGAGCTCCAAAGGGTGAATAGGGCCAATCTTGAAGCTATGCTTACCATGGAGAACGACAAAACTGAATGGCAAAAGATCCTTAAACAGCATGATGCAGAAATGAGGAGCATCGCCGATTATAATGAGAAACTTGAGGCAGAAGTTGGGAAACTTAAAGAGGAGCTTGCTACTTCTTCCACTTCTTATTCTCAAAGGGAAAGTGTGCTTCTTCAACAGGTGCGGGATGCTCATGCCGTGCAAAGGGATGCTAAGGCCAAGGCTGATGAGTTGGAGCAGATTATAGAGGGCAACCGTACTGACATTACTCAGTTGCGAGGACAAACTGGCCTTCAGGCTGCAGAGATTGAAAAATTGAAAGCCCAGTTATCCAAAGTCGAGAGAGAGCGGGATGAGGCTGTTGCGGGCAGAATTACCGCTGAAGAGGCCCATGAAGCCACCAAAGCTGATATTGGCTCGACACTATTTGATTTCTACTTGCAATGTATATTAGGGCGTGGCAGTCTTGCATTCCTGGGCCCCAAGTATGAGATTACCTTGGCCGAAGTGTGGGAGGCCGCACTAGATATGTTTAAAGGGGCCGGGTAAACTGAAGAGGAGTTGGAGGTGCACTACTTAGACTTTGAGGCTCGCGTAGCCCTTGCCAGAGGGAAAGAGCAACTCGCCAGATCGCGGGTTGAAATAGTGGGGGAAGAGCATCAAGAAAAAGAAACAAATTTGACTGTTCCTGTCCCTCCTTCAACTTCGGTCGATGCTGGCATTATTGGCTCTAGCTCTTATGTACCGATCCCTGCTCAAACTGATACCGGGGCCAAAATTATTCAAGTTACAGATGAATCGCAAGAGAGTGCTGAAGCCCCGGACTATGAAATTGATGTAATAAAGACAACTTCTGCAGGTAACTCCACTGTAAATTTCGCTCAAGTGGATTGCTCATTTACTTCACATGGGTTTAATGAGCTCCTTGACTATTTTCTCAACCTTGATGAGCCTTCATCTCCTCTCTTTACTGACTTTAACCTCTTTTCTTCTACAGAGAAAGTATCAAGCACCGCTCAGATTTCTCCTCCTCTGGTTATCCCTCCTCCGTCTCTCCAGGTGGCTCCTCCTTCTGCTTCTCAGCCCGGGTCGCAAGAGGAACAAATAGAAGCCCTCCATGGTTTAGACGATCCCATCGCTTCGCAGGAGCATAGAGACGAGGGACTTGTGGGAGGTGAGATATCCCCGGAGCGGACCCCTTCTGATGACATAACTTTGTCTAAACTTGCCACTCCGGGAAGTGAGTCTTCCTCAAAGAGGAGGAAAAAGCATGGAACGTCAAAGAGGAGGGGGAAGATAATCACTATTACTGAAGGGGAGCCAGAAGTTGGACCAGCTGCACCTACCCCTCCTTCTTCCCTTGTGCCAACTGACCGGCCTGAAAAGCTAATCATTCGGCCGGGAAAAGGGTCCAAAGGTAGTAAAAAGAAGTGAACATTTTAGCTTTTTGCCTTTTGCATGTACTGGTCGAGAATTGTGCGGGTACCGGCCCCCGCTTTTCTTTATTTTGAAACCTGTACCTGCATTTCGATTGAATAAAATGATCCTTTGTTTGTACAGACTTCTGTTTGAATGCATTTATTATTCATTTTTGCACAAGTTTATTTATATGATATTGCAGCGGGCTTATGGTATGTTGTTTGAGTATTACTTTACTGATGCAGCTATACTATTATACCATGTTGCCCCCATACCTTAAGCTTGCTGCAATATCTTATACTTCGAGGGGACTTGCACTCTTATTTGCTAAAGAATAATTATTATTTTTTATTTTTTATTTTAAAGAAAATTTTTGTAGAGTACAACTCCCTTCGTATAAGTTTCTACGCTTTGTTGTTCGAAGAAATCACTTTTTCCTTTTACTTATGTGCATATTTTACCAAGTGAATTCTTCTATGTGGTAAAGCGGGCCTCTGAAGGGCACTTTAACTTTTTTTTTTTTTACAAAGTTGTACCTCTGAGGAGGGATTTTTCAAGTTTCAACACTTGGAAGTTTTATTTCAATCTCGGTGAAACGTGTACCTCCAAAGAGTTGTGCCTTTGAAGAAAGCCTTTTCACGTTTCAACACTTGGAAGTTTTATTTCAATCTTGGTGAAACGTGGGCTTCCGAAGAGGTCTTTCTTCTGGATTGTGTCCCCGGGAGGGGGTTGTACCTCTGAGGAGGGATTTTTCACGTTTCAACACTTGGAAGTTTTATTTCAATCTTGGTGAAACGTGTACCTCCAAAGAGTTGTGCCTTCGAAGAAAGCCTTTTCACGTTTCAACACTTGGAAGTTTTATTTCAATCTCGGTGAAACGTGGGCTTTCAGGAAGGTCTTTATTTTGTTTTTGCATTTCAACTTTGGTGAAGTGAAATTCCGAGGAGCGGTTGTTACACTTCAACTCCTGGCGAAATGTGCCTCCGAAGAGGGCTTTTATTTTGTTTACATTTCAACTCTGGTGAAGTGAAATCTCGAAGAGCGGTCTTAACACTTCAACTCCTGGTGAAATGGGCCTCCAAAGAGGGCTTTTATTTCGTTTGCATTTCAACTCTGGTGAAGTGAAATCCCGAAGAGGGGTCATAACACTTCAACTCCTGGTGAAATGTGCCTCAGAGAGGGTTTCCATCGCCTGGAAGTTACTCTCTCATGGTTGGAGGGTCATGACTCTTCCAATCTTTTTTGTTGAGTAGAGAACTTTCTTTTTTGTGGCGTATGACCCATTAGAGGTCTTTATCCTCCGAAGAGTTGTGTCTCCGAAGAGGACTTGTGCTGCCGATGATGGCTTTGGTTGTTCCTCTGTTCACTTGCTTATGCCTTTTCAATGATCCTCTGCCTTCTCTTTCTCTCTTTTTTTTTTTGGTAACTTGTTTAATCCAAGGAAGTGCGCTTCACTGTCAGGCCATTTCGTGAGAACGAGTACTAGCTTCTTAATTGGACGTTTGTTTGTTTAAACGATCTCAATTTATTAGCAAAGACCCGTTTTTGTCGAAATCATAGGCCGTTCAATTGAAGTACTTCCTATCTAGGATTTGAATTCGGGGCTTTTGTGACTTGAAATTTGGCGAGAATCACTTGGTCTTTTTACGTGCAAGTTTCACTTCCATTGTCTGCAAAAATTTAAATCGATATTTCAGCAATACATTCTATGTACTTTTCATATCGAAAATAAAGCAAACATGTAATAGGAATAAGGAACACAAAATTTATAGTGGTTCGGCCAGGAAATTGGGCCTACATCCACTTTATATTCTTTCATTATTTACTTGCATCAGTTTTACAATTGCTTTCAATTACAAGAATCATACATTCATAATTCTTTTTACAATATTTCAACAAAATTTTCAAGTAAAGTATGGACGCAAATGGTTGCTGTTCCATGCCCTTGGAATTTGATCTCCATCAACAGTGGTGAGTTTGAATGTGCCGTCAAGAAGCTTCTGACCTATTACATACGGTCCTTCCCAATTTGGCCCAAACACACCTGTCGCTGTCATAATTCTCTTCAGGACTAGGTCTCCAATCTCAAAGCTGCGTTGGCGAACTTTGGAATTAAAATGTCTGGCTATTCTTTGCTGATGAGCTGCAATTCTGAGATTGGCCTCATCTCTTTTTTCATCAAGGAAATCTAGCGCTTCAAGCTGTAGCCTTTCATTTTCTGCTTGGTTGAAATGGATCCTTCTGTGTGAAGGAACCTCTGTTTCTATCGGGATCATTGCTTCCGACCCGTATGCTAATGAGAAAGGAGTGTGCCCAGTCGCAGTTTTGTGAGTGGTTCTGTATGCCCATAGTGCAAGTGGTAGCTTATCGACCCAACCACCTTTTGCTCTTTCGAGTTGCTTTTTGATGGTTGATTTGATGATCTTGTTTACTGCTTCCACTTGCCCGTTTGCCTGCGGATGAGCAACTGCTGAAAAGCTTTTCTGGATTTTGAATCGCCTGCAAAAATCTTGGAATTCCTCGCTTTCAAACTGAGTACCATTGTCTGTGATTATTTTCTGAGGCACACCATACCTGCAAATGATATTCTTGGTCACGAAACTTATCATCTTCTTAGAGGTGATAGTAGCCAATGGTTCAGCTTCAGCCCATTTCGTAAAATAATCAACTGCAACAATAGCATATCTAATCCCTGATTTGGCAGTCGGTAGCGGCCCAATGAGATCCATTCCCCAAATTGCAAATGGCCATGGACTGACCATTTGTGTGAGTTCAGTTGAAGGTGCTCTAGGAATTTTGGCAAATCTTTGGCATTTGTCACACTTTCGGGAATAGCTTGCAGCATCATGATTAATTTTTGGCCAAAAATATCCGTATCGGAAAATTTTCTTTGCTAATGTTTGACCACCTGAATGATCACCACATTCTCCTCCATGCACCTCAGCTAGGATTGTTTTGGACTCTTCCCGGGATACACATCGAAGCAATGGCATTGAGAATCCCCGTCTGTATAATCGGCCATCCTGAATTACATAGCGAGAGGCTTTCCTTAGTAGCTTTCGTCTTTCTATCGAATTTTCTGGCAGAGAACCTCTGAGTAGGTAGTCCAGTATTGGAGTCATCCATGACTCTTGTTCTTGAGATACATTCATAATCCAGTCAATATCCATCTCGTCTATACTTGGTGCTGAAAGGACTTCTACGGGGACCAATCCCAATAGTTGAGCTTCACCAGAACTTGAATACTTTGCGAGGGAATCTGCCTTCATATTCTCTTCCCGAGGAATGTGGCTTATTGAATAGTGATCGAGCTCACACAGAAGTTCCCAAGCCTTCGACAAGTAAGCGGGCAGGTTTCCCCCTTTCGTTTGAAATTCCTTCTTGACTTGGCATACAATAAGCTGAGAATCGCTAAAGATCTGTAATGCTCGTATGTTTAGTTCTTTAGCGATTTTCAGTCCTGCGATAAGAGCTTCATATTCGGCTTCATTGTTTGTTGAAGGAAATTCCAATCTTAGTGCATAGCATAATGACCGACCTTCAGGAGTCTCAAGTACGACTCCGGCTCCAGAACAGTAATCATTTCTTGCACCATCGACATATAACCTCCACTGGATAGGGGAATTGTCGAACGTTTCTTCCTCACTGTTACCTTTATCTGTAAACTCTGCAATGAAATCTGCTAAAGCTTGTCCATTGACCGCTTTCCGGGGATGATAAGTGATGTCATACTGACTGAGTTCAATATTCCACTTTAGAAGACGACCCGAATTTTCAGGGCGAAACAGGACTTGCTTTAAAGGTTGATCAGTGAGGACTCTGATAGGATGAGCTTGAAAATATTGCCTCAACTTCCTAGACGCAATTAGTAAGCAATAGGCGAGTTTTTCCAACTTAGAGTAATTCATCTCTGCCCCAGTGAGTCTTTTGCTGATATAGTAAACTGGATGTTGAATCCTTTTGTCTTCCCGTATCAGCGCTGCACTTAAAGCGTGTGATGATACTGCCAAGTATATAAGAAGATCCTCGCCATCGCCAGGCCTAGAAAGTATTGGAGGCGTCTCCATATGGCGAATCAACTCATCAAAGGCTTTTTGGCATTCGGGAGTCCAATTGAAGTTTTTCTTTCCTTTCTTTAGGGCGTCAAAGAATGGGATGCATTTATCTGTGGCTTTGGAAATGAACCGACTTAAGGCGGCAACTTTTCCATTGAGACTTTGCAATTCCTTCTTTGTTCTAGGAGCTTTGACTTCTTTCAAGGCAGTAATTTGAGCTGGACTAGCCTCAATGCCCCTAGCGCTGACGATAAACCCTAAGAATTTTCCGGACTCGACCCCAAACGTGCATTTCAGAGGGTTAAGCTTCATTCTGTATTTCCGGAGGACTGCGAACATTTCTGCCAAGTGTTCAATGTGATCCGCTGCTTTCTTAGACTTTACTAACATGTCATCAACGTAGACTTCCATAGTTTTGCCCAATTGCGGTTTGAACATAGCATTAACAAGTCTTTGGTAGGTTGCCCCTGCATTCTTCAAACCGAAGGGCATAACTCTGTAGCAATAAAGACCAACATCGGTGATAAAGCTCGTGTCCTCCTGATCCGGTTCATGCATCATGATCTGGTTATATCCGGAGTAGGCATCCATGAAAGATAACAATTCATGTCCCGCTGTTCCATCTACTAGTTGATCGATCCTGGGTAAAGGAAAGCAATCTTTGGGGCAGGCCTTGTTCAGATCTGAAAAATCGATGCACACTCTCCATTTTCCATTAGCTTTCTTAACCAACACAGGATTTGAAACCCAGTTCGGATATGTAGATTCTCTGATGAAGTTATTTTCCATGAGTCGATCAATTTCCTCTTTTAATGCTGCTGACCTTTCTGGACCTTGGGTTCTTCTTTTCTGTTTTACTGGTGTAAACTTTGGGTCAATATTCAAAGCGTGTACTGCAACTTCTGGAGATATTCCACACATATCAGCATGAGTCCAAGCGAAGACATCCAGATTTGCTTTCAGGAATGATATCAAGATATTCTGAATTGACACATTAAGTTGTGAACCCACATTCAACACCTTATTTGGGTCCTTCGGGTCAACAGGTACCAGTACTGTCGTTTCAACCAGCACTACTCTATTCTCCCCTGCACTGGCTTTTCTGGGATCCATCTCTTTCCGTGCCCCGCTATGCTCGCCAGTGCAGGGTCCGCCCCGTAATTGCTACAAGGCTGGCTCTTTGATGCGGACCGGAGTGGCCGCATCCTTTCCCATTTCCCTCTTTCTTGACTCTCGCAACTCTGTCAAATAGCACTCTCGCGCAGCATTTTGATCCCCTTTTATAACTCCTACTCCATTGTCTGTAGGGAATTTAATAGTGAGGCACCACGGGGCTAGAATAGCTTTGAACGCTGCGAGCGTTGGACGGCCAAGGAAAGCATTATAAGCAGAAAATTCATCGACAATCACAAATGTTTGCTTGCGGACCACTTTCCTTTCTCCTTCCCCAAGTTCTACTAGCAGATCGATGGTTCCTATTGGTTGCTTTGGCTCCCCGGTGAAGCCAGCGATCTTCTGCGATGAGGCTTGTACATCGACCATAGGGATTTTCATTTTGTCGAATGTCTTCTTGAAGAGGATATTACATGATGCTCCGCAGTCAATAAGAACTCTTCTGACAATGGCCGGTCCAATACCAGCAGAGATGACCAAGGGATCTAGGGTAGGAGCTTCGATACCTGAGGAATCTCTGGCTCTGAAAATAATATCATCACTGAAAGTTTTCTGTTGTTTCAGGGGCGTAGTGTCTTCTAAAACAAAGACGTCTTCTTCGGCTGGAACATATTTCAAAGCTCTGGCATATCTCTCCATCTCTCCCCAGCTCTTGCCAGCTGGGTGAGGCCCTCCTGTAATGACATTGATAATGGGCCTTCCAGATTCATGCCCCGTAGCTTTCTCACCTATCCTAGGCTGATGAACAGGAGCCTGTTGCCCCTGACTTGACGAAGCAGGATTGTTGCTATTCTTTTTCACAAATTACTGCAGCTTGTTTTCTCTTAGCAGTTCTTCAATCAGATTTTTCAACTGGCGGCATTCATCAGTCTCATGACCGGGTTGATTATGGAAGCGGCAGAACTTCCCACTTTGTATAGCCTTTTTTCCGGTCCTCAAAGGGATAGGTTTAGGGAGGTCAACAGAATCTTTAATGGCAAGGAAGATATGCTCCGGCGTGTCTGATAAAGGAGTATACTCTGATGGCTTGAAGGATCGGGGCTTCTTCAGATTACTCTGTTTCTTCCCATTGTTATTTTCCCTTTTTTGCCCTACAGATTCAATCTTGCGTGGTGCAACAGTGTTATCTTCAGCTTTTTCCGACACTGCCTTCACCGGTACAGGACGGCTTTCCAGGCGTATGAATTCGTCTGCCTTTTTGTAGAACTTTTCAAGGGAGGTTGGCTCCTTCATGTTTAGCCATTTCCCAAATTCGCTCGACTTATCAATAGCCCTCATCAGATAAGTCAATATCATTCGCGGTTCAGCATTGTCCACCTCTGCCAGCGCTATATTGAAGCGGTTCAAGAAAGATCTGATAGATTCACCAGGATTCTGTTCTATACTTGACAATGACATGATGTCCTTGGCCTTTGAAGCATATAGTCTGAACTGCTCCTTGAACTTTCGGGTCAAGTCTGAAAACTGATCAATAGATCGGACTGGCAACTTGGTGAACCACAGTAGAGCCACACCCTCAAGGTACACGGGGAAATATCGGCACTTTATCTCGTCAGAGGCTCTGGCACCTGTCATGTGCCAATCGTATTTATACAAGAATTCATTCGGATCACTTGTCCCTTTGTAAGCTGGGATAGTTGGAGGGACAAATTTCCTTGGAAATTCCGCCTTTAAGATTTTCTCAGTAAATGGAGTTTTACTTGGGGCGAAACCCCATTCTTTCTCATCTTCAACCCTTTGCATACTTTCTCTCATGATTTGCCGGACCATTCCAGAAAGATACTCCTCATCATGTCGAGCTCCAGATCCACCAACCTCAGGAAGCGTTTGCTCAAAGGGACTGGCAGCCCTTTCTGGAGCATTCCTTTCATTAGCATCACGAACGTTGCCAGCATAATTCCTTCCATTACCAGCCGGTTGATTGTTTGCCCCGAGCAAATCATTCAACTTATTCAGAATTAGAGCATTTTGGGCACTCTGAGCCTCTAATTGTGCATTCTGGGCGTTTATCTGCTGGTTCAGCCCTAATATTACAGCATCCAACTCCGCTTTCGTAACCCCAGCAGACGGAGTGGGTTGATTAGGTACGGGAGAAGCGGAGGTTCCCTCTTGGATATTCCCAGATCTGACAGATCTACTCTTCCTTCCAGGAGCCATTATCTCGGATAGACTTCTGGTTTTCAGGGAAATTCTCTCTACAAACCTCTGTGAAGCAATGATGATAACTTGCCTGAGTTCAGTTCTCAGTGAAAGCACCAAAAATGTTAACGCTAAAATTTGAACGCTAACACCCCGGTGTATGAGTTGTAGTTGTGAAAGCACCACCCGACGACTCGGGAACAGATTACAAGCGGATAATAGTAGAAAAGCGGTAAACAACAACAATTTTATAGTGGTTCGGCTTTAGGGTATAGCCTACGTCCACTTTAAGTACTTTTATTAATAATCTCGTTACAAGCTGATACAATTCTTCCCAAATACAATACACTTTGAATTACAAGAGACTTAGAACAAGTAGCTTAAACTTCGATGAAGATGAGAGTTTTCGAATCCATGTTGGATGTATGTGATCTCTTCTTGAAGTTGTTTGTAGCGTTCTTAATATCTTGAGAGCTTCAAGTGTTGGATTGGATTAGTTTGGAATGCAGCAGAGTAACGGTGTTTGAAGGAAATCAGCCCCCCAAAAGTCCTCTTCTAGTTGGAGCTAGGGTCGTATTTATAGGCAATTCTAGGCAGGAAACATTACCAAGTCCTAAGTCGTAACCGACCTAAGTTGAGTCGTGGACGACTTAAACTAAGTCGTGGGTCAGTTGTCACTTAAACGCTGGGTCCAGACTTCTTAAAGGCATCCTTGCTGAACCCTAGATATATCACAAGTCCTAAGTCGCAAATGAGTTAACCTGTCCTCTCATAAGTGATGCGGCATTGAACTGATTCTTGTGTACGACTTACCATAGTCTTAAGTCGTGTACGACTTACCATATGTCGTAGGTCGTGACCGACCCAAACTGATCCTCGGCTTGTGGCTTAACTGGAGTTAACGAGTCATGGTGCAGTATTGAATTTGCCTTTGTGGCCTTAGGTGGTGAACGACCTAGTAAAGGTCGTAAGTCGGTCACGACTTAGGCGTAGTCGTCTTAACTCCTCGTCCCTCGAGTCGTTAAGTCATAGTTCCTTTAAGTTGTTGGACCGTTACTCCCTTGGGTCATTTAGGTTGTAATGACTTAAGTCGTAAACTTCCTTAAGTCATGTCATCCTTAACTAGTAAGATTATGCCAACCTTAGGTCGTCAGGCCGTAATGTTCTTAGGTTGTGAAGGCCTTAAGTCGTAGACCTTATCTCGTAGACCCTTTAACCCGTGGAGGCCTTAAGTCGTAGACTCCTTAACTCGTACATTCCTTAACCCGTGAAGGCCTTAAGTCGTAAATCCTATCTCGTAGATTCCTTAACCCGTGAAGGCCTTAAGTCGTAGACTCCTTAACTCGTAGATTCCTTAACCCGTGAAGGCCTTAAGTCGTAAACTTTAACTCGTAGAGGAAACTGGGTTAACAAAAGTGTTTAAAATATTTTGTATAAAGAAGAATGTTTCTTAATTTTGAACTTAAGAAAATTGGTCTCATTTAAATTATTAAATTAATTTAAATGGAATATTGATTATTTAATTAATTAATATTGTGGATATTTAATTAAGTAATTAATAATTTTTAAGTTAATTAATTAAGATTTAAGATTAATTAATTAAGGTTAATTAATCTATAATTAGGGATGATTAATAAAATTTTAATTTATGATTAAGATTTATTTAATCAAGTAATTAATGATAATTAAGATTTTAATTAACACTTAATTAATTAATAGTTAGTGATTAATTAAATTGTAATTAAATATTAATTAATTGATAATTAATAATGATTTAATTCTTAATGAAGTAATTTAGTAATGTTAATGAAGGTCATTAACTTAAGATTATTTAACAATTAATTAATTGATTAATTTTAATAATTAATGAGATTAATTAATTAATAATAATCAATTGTTTAATTACCTAATGAAGTAATTAATAAATTAATTACTTGGTGTAATTAATTTAATTAAGGTGATTAGTTTAGATTAATTAAGTTAAATTAATTTAAACATTTGTGGATTATTGATAATTACTTATGATTACTTGAGGAAGTAATTAATTAATAATTACAGGATGTAATTAAAAATATTTATTATAGAAATAATTTGGATTTAAATTACTTTGAAAATTTATCAAGTGATTAATAAAGATAATTAATTAAGAGTAATTAATTATGGGATGAGTAATTAGAGTAGTTAATTACTGATTATTAATCATGGGTGATTAATATATCAGGTTTAAATTGAATATTAATTACTTATGTAATTAATTTATATTTAGAGATTAATTAATTAATGATGTAATTTGGAATTGATTAATTAAGGTATGATTAATATTAAATGCTAATTACTTATTGTAATTAGAGATAGTTAATCAATAATGATTAAGTGAAATGGATAATGAGATGATGATTTATAAATTGATTTGTAATCAATTGATGATTAAGATAAGAAGGATTTTGATGATGAAGTAATTAATTTAATTTATTTAAATTAATTAGAGATTTAGTAATTAATTTAATTCATTTTAAATTAATTATAAATGGTGTGATCCTTAGATCATTGCTTATGTGTGATGATTGATATTAATTGCCATGTATGGGTTGTAATCTCAGTTATGAGATGAGTAATGATTATTGATATGGATGTATTGGTTGCTTTTGGATGATAATATGGATTATCTGATTTTGATATGAATTATCTGTTGATAATGATAAGATTGATTATCTATTGTTGTGAATTATCTATCTGTGTATATTTAGATAATTAAATTGAATTGTTTTAAACTTTAAAACAACTTGGACCCTAAAAGACACGCTTTGGATTTCGATGAGACCGGAATCGGGTTTCCATATTTGGGATCCGAAAACCACATCGATTCCAAATAACGTTAGGTCGTTAATCCAAGTGGAGCGAGTGAAGACTCAAGGTGTAAGGGCTATACGTCAGTATAACTCTGTGGGTGATTCTGTAATGAGTTTGATGGAATAGTACTTATAGATTCGAGATAAAGATTCAGAGTGCAAGGTTTATTGTCGTTAACTCTGAGGGTGATTCCAAAATGACTGTAACGAGATAATGCCATCGGTTTCGTTCGAACCCGAAACGAACTAGTATGGATTGAATGCTTTCAGAACATCGTCAGGTGGATGATGAGCATTCTAAGTGATATGTCCTATAAAGGTAATCGTAGCCTCAAGCCTCATCAACCGGGAATGGCTAAAACAGGGGAGGTGCAGCAAAGCTTCGTGGGTAGCACCCACTTGAGAGCAAGATTGATCCCTGTCTAGAGGTCCCTTTATTTTCGGCTTAGTGGTGCGGTTGCGATCACAACTGCGGGGTTGTCTTGTTTGTAACTGTTCGGTAAGGAACGGGTCCGGCTTTGTGTTGCAGGGGATGAAGGGAGTTATCCTCGGTACGGTGATCTAGGCCACGTACTGTGACGGGCGGTACCCCAGTAGCCCAGCCATTGATGGAATCCAAAATCTAATAAGTGCCAACGGTTTTGATTGTATTACCCACTTTTGTGGCTAGTAGCTGGAATTTAATAGATTTAACAATTTCGTCTATTTCTTATTTACTTGAAAACCCTAGACACTATTATAATATCATCGGATTTCCTATCAAATGTTTTGGTTAGCGTAAGGTAAAAAATTTCCATGTTTATGTGTGGGAAGTCTTACGTGATACCTTTTCTTTTCAAAGGTTTTTCAAAGTTAAGCAACTTTAACCTGTTACTCACACCAGACCCATGTCTGACCCAGAGTTATTTCTGTTTTTTTAACTCTTGGGTACTCAAATTTTTACGAGTAGCTAAGGGAATTCAGGTTAGGATTCAAGTTAGCTTGACGAATTATGGAGGAGCAATGGAGCAGGAGGCTTCTGCGTATAGTTATATAGTTTCCGCTGTGTTGGTTCCTCTGAGTGTTTCTGTTGTGTATTAAGTTGTAATAACTAGACAGTAACTGTCTAGTATGTGTTGTATATGTCTGTGTAACTCTGATATTTGATGTATACCGTAATACTTATGTTATTAATATAATTTATTCGTTCCGCTGTTGAGATTCTTGTGTTGTTTCTTCTTTCTCTTCTTTCTTTTCTCTTTTCTATCCCTTTCTTTCTTAAAGATGATGCGATTTTTCGAGAATGGAAAGTTGGGTCGTCACAGTTGGTATCAGAGCATTAGGTTGAGTGAATACCTAGTCTCTGTAGTGGTGTCTATCTTGAGAGAGCGTATTTGTATTTTTATTATATATATATATATATATATATATATATATATATATATATATATATTTATGGTTCTACCTATTTGTTGGGTTACCTGTTCAGGTTTTTCCAATATAAGTTATAATGGTAGATGTGGTAGAAGTGTGTATAACACGACAACCATTGGTTGGAAGTGTATTTGTCGAGACTGTAGACCTAATACCGTCTCGAGTGAGTTTTGTTTGGCATAAGGACTTCATCGATCTCTGAAGGAAACCTGTAAAGGTTCGGAGTTCATCTTTGAAGTGCAGAATTGAGTTTTGATCTGTTAGTAGGGCTGAAGCAAGTGAGTGATGATATCTTGATATCTCAGGAAGTAGTAGCTGTGTGATGAGATGCAGTGACTATGGATATTTTCGAAGATGTTTCTTTGGAACAAGAGTATAAGTGAGTCAGCTCGGTGATGTGGCTGGGATTAGCAGAGTGTTCTGTGTTGGAAGGAGTCTTCTGGCTGAGTAGTTTTTCTGAAGTGGAGTTCAGAAGATGCAGAGTGGATCTTTTTCTCTGGTTAGTTGGCTAGGCCAGCATAAGCTGTTCTGTTTGGTTGAGAGTGAGCAGTTTCTTTGGATTTAGGCTGAGTTGATCGCAAAAGTGACTTGCGATGGTATGTTCTTTTGGATTGTTGGAGATTGTCTGGATGTCTTCTGGCACTACTACAAAACAGGCCATTTGCATCGGTTGTTTACCCCCCTTTTGCATCAGTTCAACAACCGATGCATATGCAATCGATGCAACAGGCTTAATACTTTTGCATCAGTTCTGAAACCGATGCAAAAAGATCCTTTTTGCATCGGTTGTTACTAAAAACTGATGCAAAATATCATGGTTGGTTGCTTGAACACAGCCCCATGTTGCATCGGTTGTAATGAAAACCGATGCAATAAAGGAACTTGTTGCATCGGTTGTTGTTAAAAACCGATGCAAGCTAATCCCTCTATTGCATCAGTTTTTTATAACAACTGATGCAAACTAATCCCTTAGAAACCATTATTACAGTACTCAAATAAACTATATATATATATATATATATTATTGATAATCTTTATATATATAAAAAAAGAAAAAACATACACAAAAAATAAAAATAAAAAGATTATTTCATTATCATTTACAAATTCTGCTTTGGTTTACAAATTTTCACCTTCATTTACAACATTGATTTCTGTCATTTACAACATTGATTGAAGAATAGAACTTAAATATATTGTCACATATACACAAGATGACGAATATGACAAATTTGAATTAATAATCTTCATATAAACCAGTAAAAAAATTTCCACCTCACAAAATATAGAAACAAAACTTCCTTAAACTTGATAAACTATGATTTTTTCAGCATGAGCATCAGTTTTTTGAAAAGGAACATCTGCTTCAATAATCAAAACAAAATCTTTGGCAACCGAAGAATGTTTACAAGACATAATCATGTAAAATTATGTGTAAAAATTACTTGTTTCCAAGAACTGAATGGAGGTCCATAATCAGCTTCTACCACTTGCAACCCAGAGCTTCTCCTAGGCCTTAGAAAAAGTCCCTCTTTTGATATCAGGATGCAAATGATCAGTCCATCGATATCTGCAACTATGTCCACACTAGTTTAACCCAGCAAGTTTCAGCAACTGTTTCCAGCATCCAACACCATTTTTCCTTGTATAACTCTTTAGCATCACGTCATCCTATCTAGATCATATGGCCCTGTAGTCATACTTATATTATCATCATGCCTTGATGATGTATCGTTATCAAAAAGACATTAAAAAGGATTATACATCTTCATATCAATAAAATGCTGAGAAAACTAGGGAGTATCTACTGCTCGCAATGCATTTAACTTTTCGTTCATCCAATCAGAAAACAAAAAAATGCCCTATTTCTGAAATCACCAAAAAAAAAGCGAAGTTTAGGTGACAAGTTTATGCTAAGTATCAATAGCGTATTTCTGAAAATTCATATCTGAAATCTGATTTCTTAGAGGCAAAATACTGATAAGAATTTACCGATTGATATGCCCAATTAAAGATCCCACCATAAGAAATTCTAGTTTGTCGTTCATTTTCTGACACACTTGCTATTGTAATAATCTCAAATTGCCATGAACTGTCTTTCCTCCTCCTACCCAAACAAAATTTTCAAAAAAAATAAGTCAACCAATAAGTCAACAAAGTTTACAAAAATATGTAACATTAATCCAAATAAAACAACATTTCGAGAGTAATTTGTATTTACCAATAAAACAACAAAGTTTATAAAAGTAATCCAAATGTTAAGTAGCATACTATTGATTAGTACTAGGGCATCAAATAAGTCAAACAAAGTTTACAAAAAATTCCACTTTTTTGGTGATTTAATTTTAGCTGTAAGTTAGCAAATCAATGAGTTGGATGAATTTATCAAACACTGATCATAATTCATCATGCTTAATGGATTGTATTTATCTAACTACCTATAGAAAGAACTTGCCTCTACTTCATAAAGGAGATATATAATGCAGATGTTAAATAAAAAATTAAGCTATCAAAGTTTAAGAATTGAGGCAACCTACCTGTTGTTTGTTGGTTATGTATCAAATGTCAAAGTAGCACAAATTACTAAAAGTTTACAAATACATTTACTCCATGATGATTTACTGAAAGTTTGCAGGTATTGTAGTTTAAGTTTTTGCCACAGCAACCATTTACGTGATGATTTACTCATAAAGTTCTTGCCACAGCAACTCATGTTAATTTACTCATTAAATCAGAGCAACCAACATTGAATTTCTCTTGCATTGAACAGCTCTGAACAAGCCATTTTCTTAAGTTTTCTGCCATATGTTAACCTTATGTTCCCTAACCTTATATCTATGCATGGATGGGTTAAACTACAGTCAAAATTTATTGCTACCGGTGTAGCTGATGTTCCAGTAATATTCTCATATGAAACTCCGCTTATCTTAATGCCTGAACTCTGAAATAACATAATGATACCAACGAGCACTCTAACTTAAAAAAAATGTAAGGAAAAAATGGGAAATGAAATTAAATTAGCCTTTATGCATTACCTGTTTAGGGCACTTATCATAGGGGCAGTAAGTTTGATCAATAATTACTGGGTTATCGATGTTTTTCATGACTGCATGCTGAAAATTAACTCCGTATACAAACCCATCGCTTGGTCTTGCCCATGTCTTGATTCTGAAGCCATTCATGGTGGTATCAAACACAACATTCCTCACTGTAATATTCTGAACTCCTGCCTCATGCTTCCTTTCAGCTAAACTCCCAATGCTTCGTTACAGAATCCAAATACATTAGATATATGCAACTCGTATATGTTTCATAACATATATATACTTATAATTATCAAATATAAACTTACCTAATGCCATGTCCAGGTCCACAATATACGTGTTTGACCAAGACATTAGTCGATCCCGGACCCATAGATATACAATCATCCCCAGTTCCTATAGAAGTACTTGTTATGTTAACTCGATCAGACTTCTCCGCATGAATTCCATCAGTGTTGGGACTATCATAAGGAGCTTCAATATTGGAACCTTCAACTTTCACATTGTTGCTTCCAAATATCAACATGTGAAACAACTCGCTGTTCTGCAACGTAACAGCGCTTACACGTACATTCTTGCATATGCTGAACGCTAAAGACTGTGATAAGAACAATTAGTACAGATTTGATCAGCCCTAACAGTGATGTAATAATTTAAGATATACATTATTATGATACGAGAACTCACGGTAGCACCAATGGGGCAGTTTCGTCTAGCAGCCTTACAGTTCCAAAACCTTTGCCCTCGGCCGTCGAACAGTCCACCATTAATAGATATTCCATCCACGTACATAAAACCAATCCAACTAAATTTGGAGTTATAATCCAAGGGAGCGATTAGGGTACCTTTGTTGTATGTAGTGATGCCTTTATTATTGCATGGTCCTCTGAATATAACTAATGATACGTAAAATGTTCCATTTGGAATGTAAATGGAGGATGGATTTGCTGACCCGCGCGCTTTGGTCCATGCATTTGCTAGTGGGCCGGATGTGTCAGTCTTCCTATCGGGTTTTGCCAAGTTTGTAGTGCCTAGTATTATAGGTACCATTGCGTTTTATCATTGTTGAAAGAACACTAGGTTCCAACTGTCACAGTAAAAAAAAAAAAACTATGACCTTGACCATTATGAGTACAAAAACTAAAAGTAAGGGAAATAATAAACCAGAATAGCATGATTTTTAAACATAGGATGATCAACATCAGGCTGACTGTAAATATCAACACAATAAAACATACATATTTTTTACATAGAGAAAGACTTGATATTGGTCAAAACAATTCAGCATTAATTACTTGTATAGAATTGCACTGAGTATCCCACAGTGTAATTCAAGGAAAGCTGCCCTTGAAAGTTCTATGTAGGCATTCCACTCAGGCATGATTCAGTGTTACCGGTCAATGGAAGAAGATGTATACCCCCTATTCCACCTCAGCAAGAACATGAAAACTCCATATCTAAAACTTTAGCGGTATTTATTGTATCATGTCAGAAGAAGTGTAATAAAAAAATTTATACAACTGTTGGCTAATACCATGGTTATGGAGCATGAGGAAAAAAAGTACTTATTCAAATAATTGTTTAGCCATTCAGTGGCGGTAGTTGTTAAAAAAAAATACTTACATAGGGAATACACATCAACTTTGATTGTAGAGAGGTTTTTGTAAGATGAACTGATTGTCATTTGTAGTTTAAGTGAAATTAAGTAAGTAAGATCAGTTGTCCTTCTTGTGCCTTTTATCATGAATCCTAGAGGTTTTTATCTCTGAGTTGATGTCGACTTCCTCATCATCCTAGAAGCAGCAAATAAATAGAATTACGGTTGTTACGGTGCCGAATGCACATAATTAAGTTAAAAGTTATAACAGGTATTTGGTTGGTATCATCATGTAGGTTAAAATTTTGAATTTTAAGATTTTTATTGTGTACTTGCAGATTGAAATGAAGTAGGAACATAAACTCACATTGATCACAGCTTCTGTGTGTAATCCCTTCCTAGCTAGTGAGGAGGCATTGCAAGATACAACTTTGCCACTGGTAGTGACTACTTATTTAGAAGCATTAACTCTGAGGTTGAACATGCATGGTGTTAAGATATTACAACTTCACACACATACATGTAGTGGTTTATTAAAATATTAATAAAAAAATGATGTTTAAAAACCATTGATATATAATCGTTCAGTTAATATAATTGGAATGCATAGTTAACCATGGCTGCCATAATCATATTGTAATTTATAATTAGTGGGTAGTAGACTATATTCACACAAATCAAAAGGCAATATCAACCAAAATATTGGTGCATGCAATGACGAATAATGATTGTAAATCAAATATAGCACAGCTAATTTCAATTTGTGATATAGCAGATTATTATGCCGTCTAATCAAGTAAAACACAACCAAAATGTTAATAATATTCTTTACAAAGAAGAACATGCCAGAGTTAGAAGGAAAGGACGATAAAGTACCAGGCATAGTGCTGCAACCAAAAAAACATTAACCATGCATAGCATGACCAATTTGATTGTCGTTAGCATGTTCTGCAATTACATATGTTACATATGGATTTAGTAACACTATAACTCTGTCCATAATTACATGAGCAAACATGCATTAACTAATACTCAGCTTTAAATTACACCCTATGTTGTAGACGTTCAAGCAAACGCAACTAACTACAACCATTTCATTTCACAGCTTTTAAGAAATCCAAAATAGACTACCAGTAGCTTTCTTTTGTTTGGCAACGGTTCAATTCGATATAACATACTATAGTAATGTACGATCCCAAAAAATAGTCTTAGCACAAGGAATTTAACATTTGTCCTTATGCAGAAGTGCAAAAATAGGTAGTAAACTAATGGTTTAAAAAATAAAACGTCATAACAGTTTAAATAAAGTTTATCGAAACTTAATATAGTAAGAAAAACTTTTGGGATTTTCAACAGCCACAATGTAGTAAGAAAAACTGATGGTTTATAAACCCATTTTATAACCAAATTTTAAGATGATTAAATGTAGACGAATTCACTTGCTTTGATGCTACCATTCGTAGTGCAAAACTAATTGTAAAATATAGGGATTAGTTATAAGGAAAAAATTAACTTGATATTGTTAACAGTGTCAAAACATTGAGAACCATAAGCTTGTAATAATCAACCTATTACTCTGCCAGAAAATGATATAGGCGATAAATTGAAAACTATCTTCTAACGAATATAATCCGTAGTCTCCTAAAATATCGTAAACGCATAAGAATAAAAATAATGATAGAGCATGGTAAGTACTCTTCCATATAATAATAAAAATTAGTGAAGAACGAGTAAAATAATTGATTGATGAGCAACAATCAAGTTCAGATGGGTGTCAACACAGTTAATACTCGATCTTATAGTAAAAACTAAATGCTTAACCAAACCTTAAACTGGTGTGAAATATATCATTCAGTTAGAAAGTTGTATATCCTTATATCTAATCTCAGCATATTCTTAAAAGATATTAAAATCCTCCCACTTCATGTCGATACCGCTTGTATATAATCTGCAGTGTTGAAGTTATAACTTTAGATACTTACATTTTGATTGAATTAGCAGGAAAATAACATATTCCATGTAGTACAGCTCAATGCATGATGTATGTTATAGATTATGCAAATATTTATTTAAAGCAACATTGTAAAAATAAGTTTAGACTTTAGACATAAAGCAGATACAAAAGGTACTGCAGTGATAGTACTTAATATGCAATTCACTTCTACATGGTTCTAAATAGAGTCAAATATTGTTTATAAATTAGATGTGAACATGGATCTAAAATAGAAAATACTTTCCTAAATTAAGAAAAAACCTACAAATAACATTAAAGAAATAATTATATAATTATAAGTACATTAATTAATTGGTGTGCATGTCTCAAGATAATTATAAGTGATTTTCACTCTGCAAGAGGTTACCAAACAATTGTACATGATGCCTAATTAAGTTAAAAGAGGATGAAATTATGATAATAAAGCACAAAACGATGATGTAAGTACAAAAAGAGGTTACCAAACATGTGTCTATGTAAGCTGCTTTCTCTGATGATGCAAATCAACATGAGTTTTCCATGCATCTTCCCTCATTTCTTTTGCAATTTTCAAAACACTCGTTCACTATCTTCATAGTTACTTCTGCTTTATGCATAGCATATAGCCTTCTAGTTCTTGCTCAGGTTGGCATCTCTCTAAGCAAAATAAGTAAAATCTTATTGTATTTCCATTTGAACTCTATAATCATGTAAAAATCTGAACTGAACCTGGAGCAGTTCCCAACCAGCACCAGCACTTAAATCAAAAAAAATGACAACTTCTAATAAGCGATCATCTGCCAAACAATATCTGATGTAGATTACTTGAAAAGAAAGTTGATTTACTCCAAAAGGTTTAGGTTGGCAATAAAGTACAAGCATATGCATTAAGAATAGCATGAAGCAAAAAAAAGTATAAGCATATACATTTAAGAATTCGGTTTCAAACCCACAGAAATTAAAGGTTGATCGACTATATGGAAATACAAATTTATAAGCTTCATAACCTTTAAAAACTCTATCGAATTCTGGTGCAATTTTACGTATTTTTCTTAAATAGATTATACTACTTGGATTACTACCACAAACTGAACTGCAAAATGAACATAATGATATGCTTATTTCATAAGCTTTCTTAAAGACAACCTTCTTACGGCTATATGAAAAACAATATCTAACCATGAGACTATTCATTTCTAAAATAATAATTAATATATTTGGTTAACTGCATCACTTAACATATCTCCAATTACTAATTTGATTCTGAACTTGGCTGGAAAATATCATGTTTTATCAGTGAAGCTAGAAGAATGGTCCGATGAGGAAGTTGAATCCATGATCCAAGTTGAGGGAAATTTATGTGCAAACAAGGTTTATGAGGCTTATCTTCCTAAGGGAGTTTCAAAACAGAAGCCAGATTCAAGTAACGAGGAAAGAACAAGTTTATCAAGTAAACGTATCGACTTTGCATCTGAACTAATCTTAAGATTTTATTTTTTTAAGTTAAATGTATTGTTTTTTATAGGTCCAAGTGCGAAACACAAGGGTTTTTAAGCCAAATTTGTGTATAGTCTCTTCCAAAATGCCTTTCAACTCTTCTGATTTATCAAAGAGTCTGGACAGTAATTTTGCTTCATACGGTTTCAAGAGACAAGTGAGTTATCCATCTATATCATTGATCTTATTTATAGATTATGTGAATGTGAATTCGTATGAAAAGTCATTGGAAATTTGAAGGTGAAAGTAATAAGAGGAACATATTTAGTTATCATACCTGATGCAAATAGCTTGATTAATTAAAGATCTGTAATTTTTTCATTACCAATAGATCTAATATGTAACGACCCACTATTTTGTACCATTCGAATTCGACAATAATAGAACATGTCGAGCTGGAATAGTTCAAAATAATAGATTGTAGAATAAATTTGGCAAAACTCGGAATATACAATAAATAAATCGCAGAATCACATACACAGATATCAGAATCTCGCAGCGTAAATTAAAAATTTAGTGGTTCATGAAGCCACTGATACATCTTTACAAAACAGAACTTACATTGTCTATAATCCTCAATACAAATTTTAACATACACAGATAGAGAGTCTTCAAAGTCTTGAATTCCAGAAAGGATAAAGGCTGAAACAACTTCCAATAGCACAAATGATCTACTGAGTGTCCTAGCTACGGAGAAGAAACTGAAGCTGCAACTCAGGCTGACCCGAGCGTACAATAAAACAAAACACTCGAGTCAGGACATACATACTTATATGATGTAAGCTAATTCAAGTGTACTGTAATATATAGCAAGTAACTTAAAGGATGCTTGGGACCGCCCATCCTCTAAGGGTCCGTTAAACTATTTACTATGTAGTATATTGCGCTATTATAATAGTGTCTATATTAAAATAAACATACTTTTAAATAGCGTTAAGGCTTTACATTTTCCACCTTAACACGTAATAGTCCCAGTAGTCCATCCAATATCATAGCTCCTCCTACTCGGGAAGCAACTAGAGGATACCCCACGGGCTACGGGAGAAAACCAAACTCGTACAAGGCTCGATATGGTAGGTGACACGGCACAACTAGGCAATGCCAGGGTAGATATACCAATTGCTATCCGGACCGGTGGTAACGCGAAGCCGCAGCGACCGCCCACCTCGAACAACACTCCCAAATCAAGGGTGCACCCAAACAATCACATAAGCAATAGAATGGTATACGAAGAAGTGCGTTCGATCAGAGGAGCTACCTCATTAATCCGAGAATCGCTCCTGTTTTAGCCACCTTAAGCCAACTCACGGGAGTCGGGTCCACGTATATACCTTTCAAGAAACCGTCACCACCAACCTACTTCATTCTGGAATCTCCACCGCGTACACGGTTAGTCAAAGTGGTTTTCGGTATCGACAGAGAGTATGTCCATATCCGATCCCGGTCTCTTTGCCAACCCATCGTTATTATAACCCGTGGCCATTTAAAAACAGTTTATACTTTAAAACCAGAATAAACATTTCCATTTCAAAACTATAGATACGATATCATTTTAAAACCCAAAACAATATGATATCGTTATATTCAAATATAATTTTTTTCCAAAACCATACTGCTTAAAATTTATAATATCTGGAACCCAAATATTTGAATTATATCTTCAAACATAATATTTTGGAAATTTTACTTTAAACCATAACTCCCAAACACAATGGTTTGGATATTCAACGGTATATAGAATAAATGGGTTAACTTTATGGTTACTTTGTAAAAAGAGGATTTATATAGCTTTACAAATAATTTCTCTAGTTAAGATTTAAACCATAAATTAAATATCATTTTATGTTCCCAAAACATTACAATTCCCATATATATTAAATTGGAGTATTTACTATTCAACTAAGTTTGGGTTTTATTCTTTCACAAATCAATGTTTTATTTTTTTGTCTTGAATATTCCCATAAAATAAAACTCCAAATTTTTAACCATTAAATTTTCCCAAAATTTATCTTTAATTTATTAAGGAAAATACAGTTATAAGTCTTAAGCTTTTCCAAAACTTAAGATAAAATAAAATTTATCAAATTCCATAAATTTTAAAGCAAACAAATTCTAGATTCCATAGCACTTAGGAAATGTTACCTAAAGTTATGGGTAAAACTAGTCCAATTCCAAAAGACGGCATTTAAATGCTGTAGTAGATTGTTTACTTAATAAAGATTTTCAAATATAACCTATTTATTTATTTATTAACTGACATGTTATTCTTTCAAAATCCCAATTTACCAAATAAGTTATATTCCAAATTTTATTCATATATTTATTTATTTTTATTTATAACTTATTAAAAATCAATATAAATTCCTTTAAAGGTATAAATCAAATATTTAACTTCCAAAATAATTTTAAATATTTCAGAAAATATTATAAGGACCACGGGCCTGTATATAGTTTTCTAGCCTAGGTCAAGTGATACGGATTTATATCATTTCAACCCGTAATTTACAAAACCCCGGGTTCTATCATTTCAAACCCGCAATCCCAAGTTACCAGTTAAGCAGTTAACAGAATAAATGAACAATAATCATTTAGGCCTATCATTTCAGCCCATACGAACTAAATTTAACAGGGAACTGGCAGTGGTGATCTAAGCAGTAAATAAACAATAACATAACTACAGAAATAATATAACAGATAATACTGATGAGGTGTCAATTTAAATGGGGTTCATCATTCTATATTACACTACAGACAGATAATAGTGAAATACAATTTTACACATACACTTGCAATAATTTACTAAAATATAAATACGTATGTCTGGTGAGAAATACTCACCTGAGAATTGCAGAAAATTTGAATTTCAAAAATGACGATTCTCCGGTAGAGACCGACAGAGGGTAACGATAAAATTTCTCGGATGTCGCCTAGATTCAAATCTAAAACAAAAATAAAATATAGGATACGCGACTTTAGAAATTACGGTCAAAGGAAAGATAAAATAGAACGAGAATCAGTTTGGCTTGCTCGACCACTCCACCGTGTAATATGACCAAAGTGTACCCAAAATGTGAACCGGGCTAACTCTAAAATTTACGACCAAATTTCCTAGAGGTCGACTAAACAATACGGTGAAGCTTTTCTACTACGTGCCGTGATACACATGTACACGTGCACATTCCTATTATACTTACTTACGCATATGCATTCACACCAACACATGAGACACCACATCCTAACAATCCAACAGACTCATCCTTCCCCCAAAAAAAAATGTACAGATACATGTCAACAAGCCTCCTGCCTACTCTACTCCAAAATCTTTCAGACTTGATCAATGCAATATGCAGTCTCTTGTATACTAAACCTTCCTTTAGATCCACACCCTTGCATACAGTTTCATCTTAAGTTTAACTAAGTTTTAATCATTACTTTTCAGTTTAATTATTCATTAAATTATAAACTTCCCAGGCTACACTGTACATGCAGACCCAACAACTACAAACCCGAGGTCCTATCATCCTTGCTTCGAGTCAGAACCGGTCTAGCTTCGAGTCAGAGCTGATCCCGCTTCGAGTCAATCCGGACTTGCTTTGAGTCAAACTGGAAATGGTTGAACTATCTCAAATTACAGGAACTCTGTCCCCTCACTGCTCCTACCACTGACCTTCATCAGCCTCCACTACCTACCTACCATGGTCAGGTGTCAGTCCCCCATCAACCCTGGATTTTAGTGTGCTTCTGATGTGTGCAGACCTTGTGCACGTGCACACCTTCTCCTGTTACAAATGTTCAACCCTGAACATTATACACCCCAGTTTTGGCCATCTCCTCTTCTTAACCTTTGGCACATATGCAAACTTAATCTGAAACTCACCCCAAAGTATTTGTACCTACCCACCATTTGTATTTACTTTCTACTGCAATCTCTATTCAGTCTACCAATCTGTTTTACTGCAAACTGGAAGACCCCTAACCTAAGTTAAATCAGTATAATAGTATGCAGACTTACTCAACATACATGCAAGCTAAATTCCCTAACTCCTGTTCTACCAATTTCCATTTCTGATCTACCCAGGTTATACCATAGCCTTAAAATAAACTAAAATTTAACATAATCCAGGCTTTGAACTAAACAGCTACCTACCTCTCTTCCCATCATTCCAGTCCTAGGTACATATGTGGACTGCTAAAAAGACTTCCTCTTAGGCCTGAATGAAATCTAAAGCTCATACCTTAGTCCCAATCTGCTCTGTAAATGGATACATCATCTACTGTCACTTACTTCATCTCCTATACAAACTTATCTTTTGAAGCCAACTTCTTCTCAATAATCAGGTCAGAGAAAAATGCACATAGTGATACAAATGAACATATGTACTTGTGATACCAACATGGGTAGCCTACTGCTAAGGTTTCAAACATGCAGATTAAACTGAACTCACACCCAAGTATTAACACCCACCTAACATTTTTAACTTAGTTTTCACTTGTATTCAGTTAAATCTTAAGTTTAAGCTTAGTTTTGAAACATTTTACAGTTTATTTTTCTCAGATTTAAAACTTCCCAGTTCTAACTGCAACAGGCAAAGAAAACCCAACTACCCGAGAAGTTTATGCAAGATCTTCGGGAAACTATGCAATATCTTCGAGTCCATTAGTCCCTTACTTCAAGTTACCCATGTAACCCTCCATGCACTCACCTATTGCTCTCTGTTCATATGATTCTGAAACAACCCACCCAACTTCACTGATACCTTAACCATCAACCACTTCTCTTCTTTAGCATCACCCCCCAGTCATCTCAACTACCAGTCCAGTCATCATCCAAGGTTGATATGCACTGATGTACATGTGCACAGTTGCACCTGCACACTGGACTATGAACAAGATACTGCTACCCACTCCTCTTATTCCAATTCTGGCATCTACTACCCAAATCTTCTATTCATCATCAACCACTTCATCCAGCCAAGTCAATCTCATCTTCAAATCAGATGCACTTACACCAGTCTTGGTTGAACAAAATCAAGTTTTAGTGATGATATGGTCTTGATATCATAAGAGTGGAAACTTATACTCAGATTGCATTTCCTATTCCTCCTATGAACTCACATCTTCCCTAGCCTAAATACTTAAGGCAATTACAATCCTATCCCCCTTTAGATGCTGCAACCTATAACTCAGATTTTTGGAAAAAATATGAAGATAAGTTTATGACATATGTCCCAGTATATATATACATATGCCAACTATGTTTATGCCACAAATGCAACTGAAAACTCACATCCTATTCCCATATTTTCCGACTTAGTTCATGCAACTCAAACCCAGATCTTTGCTAAAATATGTAGACAAGTGATGTGTCATGGCCTAAGCAACACTGGGTGGCCGAGCAAGGCAGATGGGAAAAGAAATTAAAGAAGAACAGATAATATACCTGATGGATAGAGAGGAAGCAAGGCAGAATACAAGAGATGCAGAGCAAAAATGATGTACAGGAGCAAAGATTTATAGGCATAGTTTCGAATATAACTGCTGTCGAAATCAAGGGGAGGTAAATATGCAGTTACTTCTCAATTAACTTGCGTGATTTAAGGTTGATGACTGATGAAGCAAAAGTGAAAACAAAGTTTATACACACGTTACTTCTGATTTAAAAGCTTGCGAGGTTTCAGTACTTGATTCAAGTATTAAATCTTGTGTATAACTGATGGTAACGGGGCAGAGGAAATGGTTGATATGCACACTGGAGTGAATGCTTCAGCTTCACATGTCAATATGTACGTTACTACCTAAAACTAAAGCTTGCGTGATTCAAGTCTAGATTACCAATTTGTACGTTACTTATGCATGCAAAAATATTCCCAGATTTTCTTGATAGCTTGCGTGATTATGGTGGTGCTGTAGAAAGCAGAGCATGAAGGAATATTGAATATGCACGTTTTAAATATCAAGCATGCACGTTTGAATGTTACCATAAGTTATATACATTTTGATCTGGCAGAGAAAAGAAATGGCAAGCTTTGATTGAAATAAATGAAATGGCAAGAATAGGCAAAGACTTTGTGATGGGAAAGCATATACAAAATTTAAGATAATCTGACAGTTATACAAAAGTCGTTTCTTAAAATTTACCGACTGATATTTTACTCCCAAAATATTTGAAAATATGATTTTTACACTACGTTAAACAGACGCAGTCTAAAACATCAAAAAAATTTATAAAAATTACGTTTTAAAATCACACGTTATATTACGTTAATTATACCCTAAAATTGACGCGTCTTTTAAACGCGAATTTTACCAGTTCAAACATAGCTTAAATTTTCACAGTTATTATTAAATTTTATTGACATATGAAATTTTATAAAATATATCTCCAAATTAAATAATTAAACTATATTGTTAAACACAATTTATATAAAATATATTTCGAAATTAAAATAATTAAAAGAAATAAATAGCCAAAAACTAGGGTTGTTACACTCTCCCCCACTTAAGAACTTTTCGTCCTCGAAAAGGAGCGAAAGAAAAGAAACAAAGGAAGATAAGCTAGATAAACAAGAACTTTAAACGAATAGTTCCGGATTTGAAGCACGAAGAAGATCCTCTAGAATCGGTTTTACCCTTTCAGGTTTGACCGTCAGTCTATGGGTGCTCAGGTCCCGATGAGTAACAAAGATTTCAAAGATCATAGAAAGATTTCTAAATAGACTGGTATAAGCAATAGTCTCCCCAATCCGTAGCAGATAGGGAAACCAAGGACTTTTAAAGATAGTTGAAAAACAAAATAAGATAATAAATTTTGAAATCATAATACTTTGAAAGTCATTAAATTTATAGATATTATCATTTATAAATCATACTACAAAATCATAACACTTTTAAAATAATCTTCATTTATACCCTTTGGATTCAATGCCAAATAATATTCATTTCAGGAAACAACTTTTATTAAAATCTCTTGGTTAGATTTAAGGTTCCTTATTAAATCAATTTTGATTATTAAGTTATTTAAATAAATTCCTTAAATTCCTTTTTTCTTATTTACCTCAATTAATCTTTTATAACTAAAATTTAAGTGTATAACATTTATTATAACCACTCAAAGTTTATTTATAAAATCCTTTTGTATTGTATATTATCCAGTTACATTGTTAACTTCTGAAAATCAAGGTAAGTTATATTGAAATGGAATTGAGTATTATACAGCTAAAATTTTCAAATTCAATTATTTCCAGTTGGAATTTCTTATCCAAAATTTTATTTTTATTGAAATTATTCCCCCAAGATAAACTTAAGAATTAAATTTCTGATTCTCTTCAAACCATTTAGAGATAAATAAATATATACATAATATGTCAAATCAAATTTAAATTATATCTTTATATATATTAAGTCATACTTTAGAAATTAAAATCAATTGAAATCTCAATATAACACTGTAGCCAGACTACAGTATGGTCTTTCACTTTGAGACTCGAAAATGAATGTCGATGATGCTGCAGTCATCACCGAAATTATTTTCCAGCGACAAAGAGAAATGCACTAAATTTTAAAATTCTTTGAAAACAATTTCTATAAAAATACTCTAAATAATATATCCTTTAAAACCTTTTTAAACCCAAGGTTTGAAGCCATCGGAAATTGAATTCTCAAGTTCTTGTTTAAATTCATTTCTGTTTCCAAATTAATTCATAACCGTTGTTTATATTCAATTATTTATATTAGACAAAACACATGGTTTACAAAATCATAAATAAAATCAAAACTATTATCTCTTGACAACTAGTTGAATTAATTATACTTATATATATTAGGTTTTCTTTCAAATATAAGAATAAATTCCCAAAACAAGGATAGGAATTCAAATTTGATGAACTCAAATCAAAGGGATTCAAGATAGTTGAAATCAGAAGATCCGATGATTAAATAACAGAATAAGGAACTGGGTAAGTCTATATAAATCGCGGACAACCTTGATCTGGTCAACCGTGACTTAAAGAGTCGGATCGATGTGATTGGTTAAATCTACATTGATCTGGAGAGATGGAGTTCGGAATAATCAAAGATACTAGCATATAAACCGAGGATAAATATAATTCTCCGGTGAATCAATGCTAATTGTAAAGGAGTTTCACCCCTTTATTAGAACAATGGCGAGACCGCCAATTCACTATAAAGATCATCCTAAGTGGAGTTATGGGACACTCCAAAATCTAAAGTAGATGAAAAGTGAGGGACACGAATGAACTTTGGAATCACAGGGAATGTTCCAGAATTCGAAAAGGAAGAGATTCAAGCTCGAATGATGGTGATTTTGTAAATCAAATTTACTATACATTCTAAGTTTTGCCTAGAGCCAAAGCTCTGATACCAGCTGTAACGACCCACTATTTTGTACCATTCGAATTCGACAATAATAGAACATGTCGAGCTGGAATAGTTCAAAATAATAGATTGTAGAATAAATTTGGCAAAACTCGGAATATACAATAAATAAATCGCAGAATCACATACACAGATATCAGAATCTCGCAGCGTAAATTAAAAATTTAGTGGTTCATGAAGCCACTGATACATCTTTACAAAACAGAACTTACATTGTCTATAATCCTCAATACAAATTTTAACATACACAGATAGAGAGTCTTCAAAGTCTTGAATTCCAGAAAGGATAAAGGCTGAAACAACTTCCAATAGCACAAATGATCTACTGAGTGTCCTAGCTACGGAGAAGAAACTGAAGCTGCAACTCAGGCTGACCCGAGCGTACAATAAAACAAAACACTCGAGTCAGGACATACATACTTATATGATGTAAGCTAATTCAAGTGTACTGTAATATATAGCAAGTAACTTAAAGGATGCTTGGGACCGCCCATCCTCTAAGGGTCCGTTAAACTATTTACTATGTAGTATATTGCGCTATTATAATAGTGTCTATATTAAAATAAACATACTTTTAAATAGCGTTAAGGCTTTACATTTTCCACCTTAACACGTAATAGTCCCAGTAGTCCATCCAATATCATAGCTCCTCCTACTCGGGAAGCAACTAGAGGATACCCCACGGGCTACGGGAGAAAACCAAACTCGTACAAGGCTCGATATGGTAGGTGACACGGCACAACTAGGCAATGCCAGGGTAGATATACCAATTGCTATCCGGACCGGTGGTAACGCGAAGCCGCAGCGACCGCCCACCTCGAACAACACTCCCAAATCAAGGGTGCACCCAAACAATCACATAAGCAATAGAATGGTATACGAAGAAGTGCGTTCGATCAGAGGAGCTACCTCATTAATCCGAGAATCGCTCCTGTTTTAGCCACCTTAAGCCAACTCACGGGAGTCGGGTCCACGTATATACCTTTCAAGAAACCGTCACCACCAACCTACTTCATTCTGGAATCTCCACCGCGTACACGGTTAGTCAAAGTGGTTTTCGGTATCGACAGAGAGTATGTCCATATCCGATCCCGGTCTCTTTGCCAACCCATCGTTATTATAACCCGTGGCCATTTAAAAACAGTTTATACTTTAAAACCAGAATAAACATTTCCATTTCAAAACTATAGATACGATATCATTTTAAAACCCAAAACAATATGATATCGTTATATTCAAATATAATTTTTTTCCAAAACCATACTGCTTAAAATTTATAATATCTGGAACCCAAATATTTGAATTATATCTTCAAACATAATATTTTGGAAATTTTACTTTAAACCATAACTCCCAAACACAATGGTTTGGATATTCAACGGTATATAGAATAAATGGGTTAACTTTATGGTTACTTTGTAAAAAGAGGATTTATATAGCTTTACAAATAATTTCTCTAGTTAAGATTTAAACCATAAATTAAATATCATTTTATGTTCCCAAAACATTACAATTCCCATATATATTAAATTGGAGTATTTACTATTCAACTAAGTTTGGGTTTTATTCTTTCACAAATCAATGTTTTATTTTTTTGTCTTGAATATTCCCATAAAATAAAACTCCAAATTTTTAACCATTAAATTTTCCCAAAATTTATCTTTAATTTATTAAGGAAAATACAGTTATAAGTCTTAAGCTTTTCCAAAACTTAAGATAAAATAAAATTTATCAAATTCCATAAATTTTAAAGCAAACAAATTCTAGATTCCATAGCACTTAGGAAATGTTACCTAAAGTTATGGGTAAAACTAGTCCAATTCCAAAAGACGGCATTTAAATGCTGTAGTAGATTGTTTACTTAATAAAGATTTTCAAATATAACCTATTTATTTATTTATTAACTGACATGTTATTCTTTCAAAATCCCAATTTACCAAATAAGTTATATTCCAAATTTTATTCATATATTTATTTATTTTTATTTATAACTTATTAAAAATCAATATAAATTCCTTTAAAGGTATAAATCAAATATTTAACTTCCAAAATAATTTTAAATATTTCAGAAAATATTATAAGGACCACGGGCCTGTATATAGTTTTCTAGCCTAGGTCAAGTGATACGGATTTATATCATTTCAACCCGTAATTTACAAAACCCCGGGTTCTATCATTTCAAACCCGCAATCCCAAGTTACCAGTTAAGCAGTTAACAGAATAAATGAACAATAATCATTTAGGCCTATCATTTCAGCCCATACGAACTAAATTTAACAGGGAACTGGCAGTGGTGATCTAAGCAGTAAATAAACAATAACATAACTACAGAAATAATATAACAGATAATACTGATGAGGTGTCAATTTAAATGGGGTTCATCATTCTATATTACACTACAGACAGATAATAGTGAAATACAATTTTACACATACACTTGCAATAATTTACTAAAATATAAATACGTATGTCTGGTGAGAAATACTCACCTGAGAATTGCAGAAAATTTGAATTTCAAAAATGACGATTCTCCGGTAGAGACCGACAGAGGGTAACGATAAAATTTCTCGGATGTCGCCTAGATTCAAATCTAAAACAAAAATAAAATATAGGATACGCGACTTTAGAAATTACGGTCAAAGGAAAGATAAAATAGAACGAGAATCAGTTTGGCTTGCTCGACCACTCCACCGTGTAATATGACCAAAGTGTACCCAAAATGTGAACCGGGCTAACTCTAAAATTTACGACCAAATTTCCTAGAGGTCGACTAAACAATACGGTGAAGCTTTTCTACTACGTGCCGTGATACACATGTACACGTGCACATTCCTATTATACTTACTTACGCATATGCATTCACACCAACACATGAGACACCACATCCTAACAATCCAACAGACTCATCCTTCCCCCAAAAAAAAATGTACAGATACATGTCAACAAGCCTCCTGCCTACTCTACTCCAAAATCTTTCAGACTTGATCAATGCAATATGCAGTCTCTTGTATACTAAACCTTCCTTTAGATCCACACCCTTGCATACAGTTTCATCTTAAGTTTAACTAAGTTTTAATCATTACTTTTCAGTTTAATTATTCATTAAATTATAAACTTCCCAGGCTACACTGTACATGCAGACCCAACAACTACAAACCCGAGGTCCTATCATCCTTGCTTCGAGTCAGAACCGGTCTAGCTTCGAGTCAGAGCTGATCCCGCTTCGAGTCAATCCGGACTTGCTTTGAGTCAAACTGGAAATGGTTGAACTATCTCAAATTACAGGAACTCTGTCCCCTCACTGCTCCTACCACTGACCTTCATCAGCCTCCACTACCTACCTACCATGGTCAGGTGTCAGTCCCCCATCAACCCTGGATTTTAGTGTGCTTCTGATGTGTGCAGACCTTGTGCACGTGCACACCTTCTCCTGTTACAAATGTTCAACCCTGAACATTATACACCCCAGTTTTGGCCATCTCCTCTTCTTAACCTTTGGCACATATGCAAACTTAATCTGAAACTCACCCCAAAGTATTTGTACCTACCCACCATTTGTATTTACTTTCTACTGCAATCTCTATTCAGTCTACCAATCTGTTTTACTGCAAACTGGAAGACCCCTAACCTAAGTTAAATCAGTATAATAGTATGCAGACTTACTCAACATACATGCAAGCTAAATTCCCTAACTCCTGTTCTACCAATTTCCATTTCTGATCTACCCAGGTTATACCATAGCCTTAAAATAAACTAAAATTTAACATAATCCAGGCTTTGAACTAAACAGCTACCTACCTCTCTTCCCATCATTCCAGTCCTAGGTACATATGTGGACTGCTAAAAAGACTTCCTCTTAGGCCTGAATGAAATCTAAAGCTCATACCTTAGTCCCAATCTGCTCTGTAAATGGATACATCATCTACTGTCACTTACTTCATCTCCTATACAAACTTATCTTTTGAAGCCAACTTCTTCTCAATAATCAGGTCAGAGAAAAATGCACATAGTGATACAAATGAACATATGTACTTGTGATACCAACATGGGTAGCCTACTGCTAAGGTTTCAAACATGCAGATTAAACTGAACTCACACCCAAGTATTAACACCCACCTAACATTTTTAACTTAGTTTTCACTTGTATTCAGTTAAATCTTAAGTTTAAGCTTAGTTTTGAAACATTTTACAGTTTATTTTTCTCAGATTTAAAACTTCCCAGTTCTAACTGCAACAGGCAAAGAAAACCCAACTACCCGAGAAGTTTATGCAAGATCTTCGGGAAACTATGCAATATCTTCGAGTCCATTAGTCCCTTACTTCAAGTTACCCATGTAACCCTCCATGCACTCACCTATTGCTCTCTGTTCATATGATTCTGAAACAACCCACCCAACTTCACTGATACCTTAACCATCAACCACTTCTCTTCTTTAGCATCACCCCCCAGTCATCTCAACTACCAGTCCAGTCATCATCCAAGGTTGATATGCACTGATGTACATGTGCACAGTTGCACCTGCACACTGGACTATGAACAAGATACTGCTACCCACTCCTCTTATTCCAATTCTGGCATCTACTACCCAAATCTTCTATTCATCATCAACCACTTCATCCAGCCAAGTCAATCTCATCTTCAAATCAGATGCACTTACACCAGTCTTGGTTGAACAAAATCAAGTTTTAGTGATGATATGGTCTTGATATCATAAGAGTGGAAACTTATACTCAGATTGCATTTCCTATTCCTCCTATGAACTCACATCTTCCCTAGCCTAAATACTTAAGGCAATTACAATCCTATCCCCCTTTAGATGCTGCAACCTATAACTCAGATTTTTGGAAAAAATATGAAGATAAGTTTATGACATATGTCCCAGTATATATATACATATGCCAACTATGTTTATGCCACAAATGCAACTGAAAACTCACATCCTATTCCCATATTTTCCGACTTAGTTCATGCAACTCAAACCCAGATCTTTGCTAAAATATGTAGACAAGTGATGTGTCATGGCCTAAGCAACACTGGGTGGCCGAGCAAGGCAGATGGGAAAAGAAATTAAAGAAGAACAGATAATATACCTGATGGATAGAGAGGAAGCAAGGCAGAATACAAGAGATGCAGAGCAAAAATGATGTACAGGAGCAAAGATTTATAGGCATAGTTTCGAATATAACTGCTGTCGAAATCAAGGGGAGGTAAATATGCAGTTACTTCTCAATTAACTTGCGTGATTTAAGGTTGATGACTGATGAAGCAAAAGTGAAAACAAAGTTTATACACACGTTACTTCTGATTTAAAAGCTTGCGAGGTTTCAGTACTTGATTCAAGTATTAAATCTTGTGTATAACTGATGGTAACGGGGCAGAGGAAATGGTTGATATGCACACTGGAGTGAATGCTTCAGCTTCACATGTCAATATGTACGTTACTACCTAAAACTAAAGCTTGCGTGATTCAAGTCTAGATTACCAATTTGTACGTTACTTATGCATGCAAAAATATTCCCAGATTTTCTTGATAGCTTGCGTGATTATGGTGGTGCTGTAGAAAGCAGAGCATGAAGGAATATTGAATATGCACGTTTTAAATATCAAGCATGCACGTTTGAATGTTACCATAAGTTATATACATTTTGATCTGGCAGAGAAAAGAAATGGCAAGCTTTGATTGAAATAAATGAAATGGCAAGAATAGGCAAAGACTTTGTGATGGGAAAGCATATACAAAATTTAAGATAATCTGACAGTTATACAAAAGTCGTTTCTTAAAATTTACCGACTGATATTTTACTCCCAAAATATTTGAAAATATGATTTTTACACTACGTTAAACAGACGCAGTCTAAAACATCAAAAAAATTTATAAAAATTACGTTTTAAAATCACACGTTATATTACGTTAATTATACCCTAAAATTGACGCGTCTTTTAAACGCGAATTTTACCAGTTCAAACATAGCTTAAATTTTCACAGTTATTATTAAATTTTATTGACATATGAAATTTTATAAAATATATCTCCAAATTAAATAATTAAACTATATTGTTAAACACAATTTATATAAAATATATTTCGAAATTAAAATAATTAAAAGAAATAAATAGCCAAAAACTAGGGTTGTTACATAATATTACGAACATATTAATCGCTGCCTGCACTTGGACTCCAATTTATCGCTGCCTGCGATCCTTGTCTATTGTCCCGCAGAAACCGGGAGAGCCGATAGCGCTTTCACCTCCAGAACTTATCGACTTTGATATCCTCACGAGTAGTCATATATAAAGTAATCTTTATCTCGATAGCATCTCAGAATAAAAACAATGTTAAACTCTCCGAACAAATGGAACAAGCATGGTCAGCGGCTTCATCTCACTTCCAAGCGAATTCGATTTTCAAGCAACTTGAGATCCAGAACTGTTGTGACTCCTCAATTTTTGATAACTTTTCTCAGAAGATGATTTTGGGAAAGATGAAAAGGGGGAGAGGGATTTAGGGTTTTCGAAAGGACGAAAAGAAGAGTTCGCGGTGAAAAATGAGAGGGAGCCGAAACAATTTACCGCTAACTTTTTTTCAACGTGGGAATAGTATTTTTGCATCTGTTGTAAATAAAACTAATGCAACTAACATTATTTTCATCGGTATATTTTCTTCGGTTGTCGATGATAACGATGCAAATTGTATTTTTTTACTATCTACTGCTTTCCACATACCAAATGCATCGGTTGTTAAAGCGTAATCGATGCAAATACTTCTATTTGCATCAGTTGTTGTAACAACAGATGCAAATGAGGCGAAGCAACATGCGTATTTTGTAGTAGTGTGGAAGTCAGAGGTTTGTCAGCATCTGGAGATCGTGTTTTCTTTCCAGGATGGAACCGGTGGTTCAGTTAGTAGATGGATGGTTCTTTGGGATAGAAGTTGGTGAAGGAACTCAGCTTTCGGAGGAACTTCTGAGTTTTCTTTATGGGTATATGGAACTATATTTCTGTGCTGGGTTGTCTAGTTTGTGCTTGTGTTCTTCAGCATTTTCTTCTGTTTCGGATCAGAGTTGTGCAGCGGAAGCAGTTTGGAGGTGTTTCTGTTTTCTTTTCTGGATATGAAGAAGTTTGTTCTGTCTTCTGTTGTTGAGAAGCAGGGTTTGTGTTCTTGGTTTTTTGGATTGATCTTGAAGAGATCATTGGATTGTTTTGATTCATTTTATTTCTAGAGGCATCAGCATAGAGTTAAGCTGATCAGGATGGATGTTGGTAGCCCAGGATTGTCTGAAGATTTTTTATGGATAAGAGACGGAGAACTTGGATTCTGGAATCGGAGATTTGTTTTGGGATAAGTTTTTCTCTTATCCAAGGAGCTATAAGTTTGGAAAGCTAGCTCCATAGTGTTTTGGTTTCTTCTGTGCTTTGGGTTAGATCGGTGTTTGGTTTTCTAGAGTTGAATTGCCAGTTTGGATAACTGGAATTCGGTATGTTTCACGTATCTCTAAGGGAGTACGTGTTTGATATTTCTGGTTTTAGGACCAGCCGTTTAGGATGGATTGGTTGTTGAATCAGACTCGTTTGTAGTCTGATATTCTGTATAGAATTGTTGTTAGGAGCTCTATAGCTTAATAGTATTGCTTGATTGGATTCTATAGAGCGAGTATCCCGATATATATATATATATATATACCAGGGAAACTCGTGAAAGTTTTATCCAAAATTCTTTTGGATAATTAGATTTGTTCTGATTGTGTGAATTGGTTGCTATGGTTGTTGTCATATGATTAACATATGTTGTGTTTTAAAATAAAATCTGTAAATAGATTGTTAAATTACCTTTGTTTTAAATTTCGGGGACGAAATTATTTTAAGGGGGAAGGATTGTAATATCCCAGAATTTTGGACAATTTAAATTTAATAATATGGGTTTAAATTTAAATTGAATTGATGATTTTTGTTAATAAATTTGATTTGATTTAATAATCTTCTTTATTTAAATATTTAATTTGTGAATTTATTAATAAAATTGTTTTCTATTTATATAATGTATATGTATTTATATATATTAAATAGACAAGTTATTAAATTAGTATAACATAATTTTAATATTTTGAAATTAGGAATTGTGATTTATTTTTAATTTAAGCTTTTCAAAAATATTTAATAAAATACTATATGGTTTTTAAATATAAGAAAAATGTTTTAATTGGTTTAAAATTCATTTTAACTTAAGTTGTATATTAAAATAAGTTACAAAAATGTTTGTGTTATTTCTTTGATTGATAATTTTGATTTGTAAATTTAATTTGAAATTTAAAATACAATTCATTTATGAAACATGTATTCATTTAAGTGATAACCTCTTTTATAAATCTATTTTAATTTTAAAGGTATCTTTGATAAATTATTTAATTTTATATTCTTTTGCTTTATTCTTTAGAAATTATTTTAATGCATAACCAAGTCTAAGAACTTAATTAACTAAGTTTAAACATTCATTAATCTTAATTTAAACAACAAATCATTTAAAACATTTACAAAGACATGTGTAAGTTTATCAAAGCATAGTTAAACATGTGTTAACATATTAGACAAGTGTCATGTAGTAATTTTGTTTTTCTTTAATTTAAATTAAATCATAAATTAGCTATAAAACATTGCATTTTCTCATTTCTTCTCCTCTTTATCATTTTTTCAATTCTTAACAAAGAAACATTTTTCCTCCTTCAATAAAATGAAAGTAAAATCTGTAACATTTCATATTTAAAAATCAAACTCCTCATTTTCAAGTTTGCATATCAATCCCTGTAAACAAATATGCAAGCCTGCATTCACTTTCTTTAAAATCTGCAACCATGAAAGCAATCAAAGGCCTGCATTTCAATTTTATTCAAGTTGAAGCCTGCATGTAAGATTAAGGAGCAATAGCATTTTTTTTTAAAAAGCAACCTTCCAGTTTTTAAAAGCATCAGAAATTGAGGGAAGTTTAAAAGAGTTTTCAAAACTCAGGACTGTGCTCTGCATGATTCAAAAATCAAGTTCTTTCTGCATGTTCAATCTGTGCTCTGCATCTATCACATGTGAGTAACTTTCTTTTATAAATTTAAGGTTAAACTTGTTGCATGACAAATAAATATTTCCTGGGTTAAGCTTACTGTCTGATGTGAGAACTGTATATTCATGCATGCTGTAAATTTGCAATGTTCTGTTTGATTCCTGGTTCTAAATTTTTAGTTTAGTTCTTACATCTTTAATTTGTCTTTGATAAATTTTAAGATTCAAATAAGATGTGTAGGGTAGCTTCAGAGATTATATTTTAAAATTTTATTTAAGTAAATTTTAAATAAAAACTTACTGGAAGCAAGTAACAGAGCAATGGAAATTGTATCAGTAAAAAAATATGAAACACTGCAAAACAAGTTTCAGAAATTCAACTCAAACATATTACAAAATTAAGAGTTTAAAAAAAAATATTACCATTTATAATGGAAGAAGCAACGTACAGTTTTTAAAATTTACTGTATTTTATAATTTGGTCAAGAACAGTTGAAGCTTGCAAGGGTTTTGAGTAAATTATAATTTGGAGATAGTATAGTCATCATAGATTATAAGAAAAATCTTGGATTGAGTTGAATTCAAAATTTTGGATTGCAATTTGGGTTTCCAAGTTTAGAACCCTAGTTTTTCTGAGTGTAAGTGAATTGAGTGATGCGGTCTCATAAAGTGATCGAATTCAAAGCTCTTTTGGGGATGGATAGATGGTGTGTTGTTGGAGTCTTCACCAGATTTTAGAGGGTGATGATGGCCGAAGTTGTGGGTTGTTGGCGTTGACAGGTGAGGCACTGGAAGGGGCCTGTTCCAGGTTTTGTTTAAAAACTTGAATTCAAAATTCAAGTTTAATTTTGGATATTTGAGGGTTGAAGTGTGATGATGGGTCACTGGTCGATGGGGAATGGTAGTTGATAATGGCCGGAGATGGCCGACGATGGGGAGTGGGTGCACAGTGAGGTGTGTGCATGGTTGTGATGTGTTTTGTTGCAGGGTTTTTAAGCTCGAGATTTTCTCGGGAATTTTGGGAATAAACTCGAAGCAATGAAGTGATTTACCTAAAGTAAATTCATGTTTGCTCGGGTATAAATTTTTGTTTCAGGTTTTAACAAAACCTGTTTCAGTTTTTTTTTTTAAAAAAAAAGTAGAGTTTGAATTTTTAACTGGAATTTAACTTAAACTTTAAAGCTGAATTTAAACATGAATTCAAAGTTTGAATTTAGGGTTTTTGTAATAATTTGAGTTTTAAAAAAAGGTAAGTATTTCAGTTTTTTTTAGTTTTTGAAGAAAACTTGTTTCCAGGATTCTATAAGTTGAATTGAAAAAAAAATACAAATAAAATCTGGAAAGAAGTTTGAATCTTGAATTTAATTTAAATTCAGTAAGTTTAAATTTTAAATCTTTGAATTAAATTTGAAATGTTTTAAATCCAAGTTTGGTTTTAAACTAAAAACAGAAACCGCCTTTCTGTTTTAAAATTTTTAAAAGTACAGTTCAAATTGAAAGATGAAGTTCAAAACTGTAATGTTTAAACCTGAAACTTAAATTTTGAATTCAATGATTTAAATCTAAGATTTGAAATCATTTTTGAGTTAAAATTTAAGATGTTAAACTACAACAGAAAACTATTTTCTGTTTTATGTTTTAAATTGAAAAGTAAATTTTTAAATGGCAACTGAAATTTAAATAAGTTTAAATCTGAAAAACTGAACTTTTGAGTTAATGAATCTGAGATGAATTTAAAACTGGAAATTTAAATTTAGATTTTAAACTTTACAGTATTAAGGAACCTTGGTTTTGAGTTTGAACTATAAGTTTTAAATTTATGAAATAAGGTTTAAATAAGTTTAAATTCAGTTTTGAAAATGTGGAATTTGATTTTAAAGTCAGTTTTTAAAATTTAAATAAGTTTTTAAATTTAAATTCGGTTTAACTATTTAGAAAGTTTAATTAAATTTGAATTTGAAAATGAAAATGGAGGTGTAAGTAAAGTTTTAAATCTTTAAGTTTGAATCTAAAATAAAAATTTAATTTGTAATTCAGTTTGAAATTTAGAAAGAAATTTTAAAATGAATTTTTTTTTTGAAACAAAGTGTTTAAAATATTTTGTATAAAGAAGAATGTTTCTTAATTTTGAACTTAAGAAAATTGGTCTCATTTAAATTATTAAATTAATTTAAATGGAATATTAATTATTTAATTAATTAATAATGTGGATATTTAATTAAGTAATTAATAATTTTTAAGTTAATTAATTAAGATTTAATATTAATTAATTAAGGTTAATTAATCTATAATTAGGGATGATTAATAAAAAATTAATTTATGATTAAGATTTATTTAATCAAGTAATTAATGATAATTAAGATTTTAATTAACACTTAATTAATTAATAATTAGTGATTAATTAAATTGTAATTAAATATTAATTAATTGATAATTAATAATGATTTAATTCTTAATGAAGTAATTTAGTAATGTTAATGAAGGTCATTAACTTAAGATTATTTAACAATTAATTAATTGATTAATTTTGATAATTAATGAGATTAATTAATTAATAATAATCAATTGTTTAATTACTTAATGAAGTAATTAATAAATTAATTACTTGGTGTAATTAATTTAATTAAGGTGATTAGTTTAGATTAATTAAGTTAAATTAATTTAAACATTTGTGGATTATTAATAATTACTTATGATTACTTGAGGAAGTAATTAATTAATAATTACAGGATGTAATTAAAAATATTTATTATAGAAGTAATTTGGATTTAAATTACTTTGAAAAGTATCAAGTGATTAATGAAGATAATTAATAAGAGTAATTAATTATGGGATGAGTAATTAGAGTAGTTAATTACTGATTATTAATCATGGGTGATTAATATGTCAGGTTTAAATTGAATATTAATTACTTATGTAATTAATTTATATTTAGAGATTAATTAATTAATGATGTAATTTGGAATTGATTAATTAAGGTATGATTAATATTAAATGCTAATTACTTATTGTAATTAGAGATAGTTAATCAATAATGATTAAGTGAAATGGATAATGAGACGATGATTTATAAATTGATTTGTAATCAATTGATGATTAAGATAAGCAGGATTTTGATGATGAAGTAATTAATTTAATTTATTTTAAATTAATTAAAGATTTAGTAATTAATTTAATTCATTTTAAATTAATTATAAATGGTGTGATCCTTAGATCATTGCTTATGTGTGATGATTGATATTAATTGCCATGTATGGGTTGTAATCTCAGTTATGAGATGAGTAATGATTATTGATATGGATGTATTGGTTGCTTTTGGATGATAATATGGATTATCTGATTTTGATATGAATTATCTGTTGATAATGATAAGATTGATTATCTATTGTTGTGAATTATCTATCTGCGTATATTTAGATAATTAAATTGAATTGTTTTAAACTTTAAAACAACTTGGACCCTAAAAGACGCGCTTTGGATTTCGATGAGACCGGAATCGGGTTTCCATATTTGGGATCCGAAAACCACATCGATTCCAAATAACGTTAGGTCGTTAAACCAAGTGGAGCGAGTGAAGACTCGAGGTGTAAGGGCTATACGTCAGTATAACTCTATGGGTGATTCCGTAATGAGTTTGACGGAATAGTACTTATAGATTCGAGATAAAGATTCAGAGTGCAAGGGTTATTGTCGTTAACTCTGAGGGTGATTCCAAAATGAGTGTAACGAGATAATGCCTTCGGTTTCGTTCGAACCCAGAACGAACTTGTATGGATTGAATGCTTTCAGAACATCGTCAGGTGGACGATGAGCATTCTAAGTGATATGTCCTATAAAGGTAATCGTAGCCTCAAGCCTCATCAACCGGGAATGGCTAAAACAAGGGAGGTGCAGTAAAGCTTCGTGGGTAGCACCCACTTGAGAGCAAGATTGATCCCTGTCTAGAGGTCCTTTAATTTTCGACTTAGTGGTGCGGTTGCTGATCACAACTGCGGGGTTGTCTTGTTTGGAACTGTTCAGTATGGAACGGGTCCGGCTTTGTGTTGCAGGGGATGAAGGGAGTAATCCTCGGTGCGGTGATCTAGGCCACGTACTGCGACGGGCGGTACCCCAGTAGCCCAGCCATTGATGGAATCCAAAATCCAATAAGTGCCAACGGTTTTGATTGTAGTACCCACTTTTGTGGCTAGTAGCAGTAATTTAATAGATGTAACAATTTCGGCTATTTCTTATTTACTTGAAAACCCTAGACACTATTATAATATCATCGGATTTCCTATCAAATGTTTTGGTTAGCGTAAGGTAAAAACTTTTCCATATTTATGTGTGGGAAGTCTTACGTGATACCTTTTCTTTTCAAAGGTTTTTCAAAGTTAAGCAACTTTAACCTGTTACTCACACCAGACCCATGTCTGACCCGGAGTTATTTCTGTTTTTTTAACTCTTGTGTACTCAAATTTTTACGAGTAGCCAAGGGAATTCAAGTTAGGATTCAAGTTAGCTTGACGAATTGTGGAGGAGCAATGGAGCAGGAGGCTTCTGCGTATAGTTATATAGTTTCCGCTATGTTGGTTTCTCTGAGTGTTTCTGTTGTGTATTAAGTTGTAATAACTAGATAGGTGTTTATAACTGTCTAGTATGTGTTGTATATGTCTGTATAACTCTGATATTTGATGTATACTGTAATACTTATGTTATTAATATAATTTATTCGTTCCGCTGTTGAGATTCTTGTGTTGTTTCTTCTTTCTCTTTTTTCTTTTCTCTTTTCTATCCCTTTCTTTCTTAAAGATGATGCGATTTTCCGAGAATGGAAAGCTGGGTCGTCACATAAACCCTTCACAGTTAATAATTTATTTCTTGTATATGTATGTACTTGGGAATATGGATGTATCTTCAGCTTGTAACACTTGTGTATGTGATTGTTATTGTAAAAACCCTCATATTTTACGATTTCATATTTACATATTTGATTTAAATATCGCAACGTTGATTTTCTTTAAAGTCCAAAATGTGGCTTTTAATGAACAGTCGAATTCGGACTCGGGACCACTTCCATTGAGCTCAAAATGGCGTTTATGACCTTTTTGAGTATAAACATCGATATGTTTGGAGTTGATTAGAATTTTGGTATTTTTTTAATTGAGCTTTAGGTTTCAACCCATTAACCCAATAAGGTAACCCAACTCCACTACCAAATACACTAACTCCTCTTCTCTTCATTCATTTTACTCCTCATCTCCTAGCACTCAACTAAGGAGAAAAATGGGGGAAAAGACAGGAAATCAAAATTCCTAAATCCAAGATTCGGAAATTCAAATTCAAAATCCAAAATCAAGGAGAAGCTTAGATAAGCATCCTCCTTACCTTCTCCATCTCAATTTCTTTTCAATTTTCAGAAAATCCTATAACCAAACTTAGGAAATATTTGCATTTGATAGTAGATTGAAGATTCTAGAGTTGTTGTTGAAGAGGAATTGATCTTTCCTTTTTTTTGAGCTTCTCAATGTTTTTTTTTGAGTTTAAAGGTGAGTTCTTGAACTCACATCTATGTATATAGCTTTCATTGTTGTTAAGTTTGAATTCCTAACATCTATTTCATGTTCATTTGCTTTTGAATTGAATTAGTTCGATGAATTTTTCAATTTTTGGTAACTTGAAGTCAAAATCTATGAAAATACTACTGTGGATGTTTGGATATGTTGTTTGGAGTGTATTGAAGAGCTTGTAAGGCTGGATTGTCTCTTGGCATAAATCCCTAGCCTCTGTTGCTTGTCTGATCGCTTCCGAACCGATTTGGCCATTAATGGACTATGCTGATTTTTGCCCTGAGCTTCAGCTCAGACATCTGGGAAAATACTAAGACGTTTGGGCCATCGGAATAAAAATTCCAAACCTTTAGCTCAGACGCCTGCGTTTGTTCCCCAAACGTCTAGGTGATCTAGAAGTAAATTCCAGACCTTCAACTCAGACGTATGGGAAACCACCAAACGTCTGATGCTGCTAATTTCAGCCAAATTGCCTATTTTTGAGTGGATTTCCGTTTTATCGATTTTTGGTTGATCCGGTTGGTCATTGTCATTTATTATCGACTTTGATGACTTATTTTATGGATTTTTGGGAATATCCATTTGATGGATTTGATATCGATTTTCATGGATGTTTGCGCCAAAATTGGTCACAAACCCCAGATACCGTGAAAGCACCAGTGTATGAATACAAATCAATAATATTCAAACACAAATAACAGATCTCAATGAATAATAAGCAGCAAATCCAAAATAACGAGCAGTGACACAAGTTTTATAGTGGTTCGGCTATCTCCGGCCTACGTGCACTCCAAAGTTTTATCCTTTTTATTAATTATCCTTGCTGGTTACAAGTGATTACAGCAGTTACAAAGTCCAAATTCGAAATCAATGGTAGAAATGATGATATGGAATGGTTCTGGCAGCGTCCGGGCGTGCTTGTTCCCTCTCAATTCTCCGACCCCTTTTCTGAATGACCAGGGGCTCTATTTATAAGCGTAGGAGGCTGATATTTCTCCTAAAAATCCGGTAGACCGCTTCTAGCACATGAGGGGGGCCCATACGGCCGAAATCTGGAGATTGGGCCCACATTGGGATTGATTCGAAGTAAGGTTCGAATCGCTCAAGGATGCATCCAATTGAGCTGAAATTTGGTGAGAACATTCTTCAACATGAACGTAAGCTCCTGTAAAAATTTCATTGCATTTGGATCAACGGTTTGGAAGATATGATCGATTCGAGATCAGAGCTCCGTATGTTCTGCCTGTCGCCTTCGAATCCATGCTACGAACCTATGCTTCGAATCCATGCTTCGAATCCATCCAAAGCGCGTGCGTATCGATGACGTGGCGCTATTTCTCTTGGTCGATCCACCTTTGTCGCCGTGTTGAATGCTTCCCTCCCTGAAGACGCGTTCGTATCCATTTTCCATGCTTCGTCCTCTCCATAACTTTACAACGGTCATGCTCGTATCCATTAACTCGTGTCTCTCTTCGCATCGGTCCCAGGAGTTCGCTTCGAATCAATCCCACGTGATATGGTCGACTCGAAATGAGTATAGGGACATCAATACGAAGTGGTCGTGAATGATGGATGCGAACGAGGCCTCACCTGATGGATTCGAACGAAGCTCTCACCTGATGGATACGAAAGAGACTGGAGTCCAAATGAGCCATCTGCACCCATCCTGATCGATATAAAGCACATGGATTCGAAGATCCTCCACACTTCCTTCTGATCGATACGACCTGTATCGATTCGAATTAATATTTTCCCGATCGATGTGAAGCGCATCGATACGAACCATCCCTTATATATCTCTGGATACGAAGGAGACCTCTGCCATCATCGAGTCGAAGTCCACCTAACCTTTTCTTCCGATCGATACGAAGTAACCGAGTCGAAACCATGCCGATCGATATGAAGTGTATCGATTCGAAGTGGTATCGATACGAACCGTATTGATACGAACGTGACCCTTGATCGATTCGAACCATCCATGCGTGTCGATGGGTTCGAACAGCACGTCCTTCCTACCTTGAATCGATCATATTTCCTTCATACCAACTCTGATTAACCTGAAATTTGAAACATATCCTTTCCTAGTCCTTATTATCTTCCCCAATCAATTTCGTCCCGATCGGAGTTCAACCAAATTTTGACGACATCGATCGCCGCCTTGCTTTCAATCGATCTCCAATCCCAATATCCATCATCCCTTGCCAATTTGTTGATATTCCAGTTTTGACCAAAAAGTGGGATAACAATGGATTTAATTCACGTCGTCGAATGTGAGTTTTTAGTGATAGATTGTTTTACAAGCATTTCTATGATTTGTCACTTTAAAATACAAAGGTTTCTATACTAGTAGTGAATACTCAAACTCTTTCACAAAAATGATTTCAACATTACATTTAATACAGAGCTCGTTTTTAAAACCATTTTCCAATCTATTAGTATATACAAACTTTTACCTCATTCGTACGAGAAATCCTATTAAACAACTTAGCAAAACAAGTGGTGTGAAACGCTTGCGTTTACTTCGTCGGTTAATTCTTAAACTTGTTCAATTGAAATCGTGTGATAATTTTTGAGTGGAAATCTACAATCTGTTTATAAATATTTAAGTTAAGCTAGTGGTTATGGGACATAAAGCTAAACTCATTTATTTACTAGCTTAGTGTAATTTAAACTTTTTGTTGATCAATGATGATCATTTTATGGTTTAGACTTGCGATATGTAGTGTCTCTTAGTCCGCGTGGGGGGCTGTACCCCGTTCTTTGGAGTTTCGCCGCACTTTTATGGGCTAGCGACCCGTGGTCATTTTAATGGAGTTCGGTTTTTCGGGCGTACCGTTCTACTACATCGTTGTTCCGCCTTATTTGTGTTTCAGGTTCCTTGGACGTACTGTTGTACAACGTTGTTGAACCGACTCTATGGCTTAGCGACTCATGGGATAGCGTCTCATTTGTGATACATGTGTTGGTGAGTTTTCATTGCTCCCATTTGAGATAGGCCTCCCTTTTGTGTTTTTCGAATTTCTAGTAATTGATTTCTAGAATTTGTGTTTCACCAAATGTTGTGATTTGTGTTGACATGTTTTTTCGACATTTTATGTTTGGTGAATAATCTAAAGAATATGACATTCTTTTTGGTGTTTGAGAAAGTTTAAGATATTGTATTGTTCTTGTTGTTATCATATATATTTGTCATATCTCTTATCCTACCTCATTTTATACGATATTTATAGCTAGACTGGTCCGTTTATTTCTTCTTAAATAATACTCGGGTCAGACCGAGGTGTTTCGAGTGCTTCCACTTGACTTCATAGCAGGGACTATCTTCTGACTTTTGGCTAACTACTTTATCTTAGTAGTTTTTGGTTTTGTACATTCGAGATAGAGACTCCTTGATGTATCTCTATTCTTTTGAGATGCAGCGGATCTTGTATGACCACTACTTTGATCTACACTTCTACGTGATATATTCATATCTGTTTCAGCCTTAGTGATGTGAACATTTTTGACTGATTTATGTTTACCTATTTTATATTTGTTTCTGAATGCCGCAAAACCACTGTGTAGTAGCTTTGAGTTTGTATTTGATATGTCAAATTTCCTCTTGAAATGAAATGCATGACATACCACCTAACATATCGGTACTCGCATAAAGCCGTTACACAGATGGTCGTTCCTCAATAGCCATATTCTTCGTACTAACTGACGGTATTATCCAGTAGTGTCCTTGGTTAGTGTGAGTATAGAGGTAGGGTGTCATAGCTTAGTATCGGAGCCAAACTTCGAAACAATGTAGAATAATCTAGCAAGGATCGTTGCCCTAAGTCTCTCTTAGGAATCGTGTCTTAGGATTTAATCCAAGTCTTCGGACCTATTCTATCCTATTTTCTTTTATGATGCCTTGTTTTATTAATCAAGTTTGTTTGATATTCATTCTGAGAATAACATTTTCCTCTTCTTTCTTTCTTTCTTTCTTAAAGAAGAGAAATGGTTAGGCCTGGTTGTTCCTGTGCCGGTCAATCCAGTGCTACTCCTCAGGAAGGCGTATTCATGTCTGCTCAACAGCTTTTGGATCTTGTAACTAATGTCCAAGCTGCCGGACCTATTACTGAGCCTTCTCATCCTAAATCTGGATTTGCATGCTTATGCAATGGTTATATCAATTTGGGTGAAAGGCCATTCAAGGGTTTTGAAAGCATTATAGAAGTCCAAGCTTGGTTAGAACATGCGACCGTGTTTTTTCTCGCATGAATCTTGTGGATTTACATCGGTCCAAGTGGCTTCTAGCATGCTCTAGGAAAGAGCATTAGATTGGTATGAGCTTTTGATTTCAAAAATTATTGAAGCGGATCTTACTTGGGAGTAATTCTGGGAAAGGTTCGAGTTGAAATTTGTGCCGGAAGCTGAAAAGGTAACTTTAGCCCAACGTTTTATTGACCTTATTCAAGGTGAATCTTCGGTGACAGATTATGTCGCGTCTTTTGAATCCCTATCTAAATATGGGCCGAGTATATTAATACTCCATTGAAGAAAAATTAGAGGTTTATCTATGGTTTGAATAAGAACCTCAAAAAATCTTTACTTTTGAAACTAGAAGTTTCTTTCGATCAGCTTGTAGATATCGCTCTTCAACTTGAATAGGCTGATAAAGAGAGTGTTGTTGAAGTTGTGGGTGCCAAACAGAACTTCAACATCAATAAGAATAGGCTTATTAAGTTCAAAGGCCCTAATCCTAACAAGAAAGGGAAGCAAGCAACTTCGGTAGCAAAGATTCCTACCCCTAATCGTGGAGAGTGCTACAATTGTGGTTCTAAGGACCATTATGCAAATAGGTTCCTGAAACCTCTTTATTGTCGCTATTGCAAAAGTTCAGGTCATCTTATGTCTTCATGTCCCAAACTTCAAAGCAAGAAAGAAAAAAAGCTGAATATTGTGCAACTCCTAGTAACCCTTCTCTTGGTGAAGGTATTTCCTATTCTATCCTTGATGGCATTATTATGTTCCATGATCATCATATTCGAGTTCTTTTCACTACAGGTGCATCCTACTCTTTTATATCAAAAAGAACTTGTATATACTTTGTCTTTATATGTTATGTGCTTGACGACTTCACTGAGAATTATGAATCCGGCTGGTGGATCCGCAACACTCATCTTATTTTGTAAATATGTCGAGATTATCTTATGTGATTATGCTTTTCGAGCCGATTTGCATGTTATATGCTACCTAGGTTTCGAAATGATTATGGGAGTGGATTGGCTTAATCGTTATGAAGCCCACATCGTCCCAAGAGAACAATCCATCTTCGACATCCTCAATCTGTTAAGTGGAATTTTATTATTCTTAAAGATTCAGATTCCAATTCGGTAGCATCCCTATATTCTCTAAATCTATATGATGACGATAATGATGATGAGGAAGATGTCATTTCCCTTATTCACATTGTTCATGAATTTCTCGACATATTTGATCCCGCTTTAGGATTACCACCTAAGCGAGAAATTGAGTTCAGAATTAATTTAATCCTTGGAGCTCTACCGATCACTCTTCCTCCTTATCGTATGTCCAAAAAGGAAAATGAAGAGATGCGTAAACAATTATCTGAATTGGAAGTGAAGCAGTTTACTCATTCTAGTTCCTATCCATGAGGAGCTTTTGCTATCTTTGTGAAGAAATCCGATGGTACACTTAGGCTTTACTTTGACTACCTCAAGCTTAATGATCTTACCATTAAGAACTTATCTTGGATTGATGATCAATTCGACCAACTTTACGGTGCTAGAGTCTTTTCACAGTTAGACTTAGCAACCGGTTTTCATCGGCTTCATATTGTAGAGGATAGTATTCCTTTGACATCGTTTCGTACTCGTTATGGATCTTATGAATGGCTTGTTATGCCATTTGGTTTAACGAATGCTCCATCTTATTTCGTTGACCTTATGAATCGAGTTTTTAAAGACTTTCTCGATCGATCTGTTCTCATTTTTATCGATGATATTCTTGTTTGCTCTAAAACCGAGGAAGAGCATGAAAAACATCTTCGAATTGTGTTGGAAACTCTTAGAAGCAATCAATTGAAAGAAAAATTTTCTAAGTGCCACTTTTGGCAATCCTGTGTGAAATTTTTAGGACATATTATTTATGAATCCGGAATTTCTATGGATCCTTCAAAGATTGAGGCGATTCAAAATTGGAAGAGACCGAAGAGTGCGATGGAAATTCGTAGTTTTCTTGGATTGGCGGGCTATTACCGTCGGTTCATAAAATGCTTTTCTAAAATTTCTGTACCTCTTAATGGTTTGACAAAGAAAGGATTTAAGTACATTTGGTCAAACAAATGTGAAGCTGCTTTTTAGAAATTAAAAGAACTCCATTCTGATGCTCATATTCTTGAGATTCCCGAGGGGAACAAAGACTTGATTGTTTATACAATGCTAGTCATGTTGGTTTGGGTGCCATTCTCATGCAAAGGGAACGTGTTATTGCTTATGCTTCTAGGCAATTAAATTCTGCCTAGACTAGATATGCCACTCATGATTTAGAGCTCGTGGCCATTTTTTTGTCCTTAGAATTTGGCGTCATTATCATTTGGGAGAGAAATTTGTTCTCTAAACCGATCATAAATTTTTAAAGTATTTATTTTCTCAAAATGAACTTAATTTTCATCAATAACGTTGGCTTAAATTCCTTGCATCTTATGATCTTGATATTCTTTATACTCCCGAAAAGGGAAATCGTGTTGCCGATGCCCATAGTTGTAAGCAACAAGTGGTTATTTCTATGATGATATCCGAATGGAATGATCTCGAGACTTTGACCACTTGTGAGAGTCGAGATCGTGAGTCCGATTCATGTTCATCACTTGTTTTATGCAGCCTTGGGGTTCATCCTTCTCTTTTAGACCGCATCCTTTAAGCACAAAAGCAAGATCCTGAATTGGCTCTTCTTAGCCAAAGTTGTAAGGATAAAAATGATATTGATGGTCTGAAAGACTTTGAAATCGATGCTCATAGGATTCGAAAATTTGGTAGACTCATTGTATCAAATATTAGTGATCTTCGTAAAGACATTTTAGAAGATTCTCATCGTTCTAAATTTACCATTCATCCCGGTAGCAGTAAAATTTATGCAGACATGAAACGACTTTATTATTAGGATGAAATGAAATATGATATGGCTAACTTCATTAAGCATTGCATGACTAGCCAACTTGTTAAGGCCGAGCATGATGATCCCGATGGGTTATTGCGATCTTTGGACATTCCAGTTTGGAAGTTGGATCAAGTCTCCATGGACTTTATTGACAGTCTTCCCCGTCCTCATTCGGGTCATGACAATTTATGGGTGATCGTAATAGACTAACAAAATCCGTCCATTTTATTCCCATTCTGTCCAATCAGACCGTATCACTTTTGGCCAAACTCTATGTCAAAGAAATTGTTAAGTTGCATGGAGTGCCTACTTCTATTGTCAACGATCGTGATCCATTATTTACTAGTGGATTTTGGAAAGGTATTCAAAAAGCTTTGGGAACGAAGCTTAATTTTAACACCGCTTATCATCCATAGTCCGATGGACAAACAGAGCATGTGAATCAAACTCTTGAAGATCTTCTTCGTTCTTATATTCTTGATTTTGGTGCAAGTTGGGAAGATCATCTTTCTCTTGTTGATTTTTCTTATAATAATAGCTTCCAATCTAGTATTGATATGGCACCCTTCGAGGCACTCTATGGAAGGCCATGCCGATCACCTTCGTGTTGGCTTGAAGACAGTGAGAAGCTGGTTTTAGGTCCAGATTTTATTCGTGATTCCACAGAAAAGATTGACCTTATTTGTTATAGGAGGAAAGAAGCTCAAAGTAGACAAAAATCCTATGCCGATAACCGAATAAGGAAATTAGAATTTTCCATGAGAGATTTGGTATTTATTCGTGTTTCCCCTATGAAGGTGTTGTGCGTTTCAGTCGATCAAGAACATTAGCACCTTGATATATTGGACCATTTTCCATCACCGAACATATTTGTTCCATGGCTTATCACCTTTTATTACCGGCTTAATTTTCTGCTATTCGTGATGTATTCGACGTCTCTCAACTACGGAAATTCCTTAGGGATTCCGATTCTATTCTTAAGCCCGGTGTTATTGAAGAAATTAAAGTTTCACCTAATTTGACTTATGAGAAACATCCTATTTGTATCATTGCTACGGAGGTTAAACACCTTTGAAATAAAGATGTTCCGCTTGAGAAAGTTCAATGTCCTTATATCCTAATAATTGCTCTTGGGAATCTAGAGAATTCATCGTGCGAACACATCCGAACGTACTCTCTCATGCTCTTTAAGGTTCACTTCTCACTTTAAATTTTTTCTTTTGTGTTGTTATGCCTTAGACTGGTTATCACTCTTTATTTTCTTCCTAAAGTATTGCGAGGAAGCAATTTCTTTAAGGAGGGGAGTCCGTAACAATCCATATATTTTATGATTTCATATTTAAATATCGTGGTGTTGATTTCCTTTAAAGTACAAAATGTGACGTTTTGTAAACAGTCAAATTCAGACTCAAGACCACTTCGATTGAGTTCAAAACGACGTTTACGACATTTTTGAGTATAAACATTGATATGTTTGAAGTTGATTAGAACGTTGGTATTTTTTTAATTGGGCTGTGGGTTTGGGTTTCAGCCCACTAACCAAAAAGGTAACCCAACTCCTCTACCAAATACCCTAACCCCTCTTCTCTTCATTCATTTTACTCCTCATTTCCTAACACTCAAGCTAAAGAGAAAAATGGGGAAAAGAGGAGAAATCAAAATTCCTAAACCCTAGATTATTAGGAAATTCAAATTGAAGTTTCAAAATCAAAGAGAAGCTTAGGTAAGCATCCTCTTCATCTTATCTATCTCAATCTCTCTTCAATTTTCAGAAATTCCTGTAACCTAACTTAGGAAATCATTGCATTTGATAACAGATTGAAGATTCTAGAGGTGTTGTTAAAGAGGAATTGATCTTTCCTCGTTTTAGAGCATCTCAATTGTTGTTTTTGAATTCAAAGGTGAGTTCTTGAACTCACATCTATGTCTATAGCATTCAATGTAGTTAGGTATGAATTCCTAACATCTATTTCATGTTCATTTGCTTTTGAATTGAATTGGTTTGGTAAATTTTTCAATTTTTGGTATCTTGAAGTCAAAATCTATGAAAATCACATTATGTATGTTTGGACATGTTGTTTTGAGTGTATTGAAGAGCATATTGGGCTGGGTTGTCGCTCGGCATAAATCCCTAGCCTCCGTTGCTCGTCCAATCGTTTTCGAACCTATTTGGCCATTAATGGCCTAGGCTGATTTTTGCCCTAACCTTCAGCTCAGACGTCTGGGAAAATACTCAGACGTTTGGGCCATCGGAATAAAAATTCCAGACCTTCAGCTCAAACGTCTGAGGTTGTTCCCCAGACGTCTGGGCAATCTAGACGAAAATTCCAGACCTTAAGCTCAGATGTCTGGGAAACCACTAGATGTCTAATGCTGTTAATTTCGGTCAAATTTCCTATTTTTGAGGGGATTTCCATTTTATCGATTTTTGGTTGATCCGGTTGGTCATTGTCATTTATTATCGACTTTGATGACTTCTTTTCTGGATTTTTGGGAATATACATTTGATGGATTTGATATCTATTTTCATGGATTTAATTCATGTCGTCGAATGTGAATTTTTGGTGATAGATTGTTTTTACAATTATTTCTGTGATTTGTCACTTTAAAATAAAAAGGTTTCTATACTAGTAATAAATACTCAAACTCTTTCACAAAAATGATTTCAACATTACTTTTAACACAAAGCTCATTTTTAAAACCGTTTTCCAACGTATTAGTATATACAAACCTTTACCTTATTCATACGAGAAATCCTATTAAATGACTTAGCAAAACAAGTGGTATGAAATGCTTGCGTTTACTTCGTCCGTCAATTCTTGGACTTGTTCGATTGAAATCCTGTGACAATTTTCGAGTGGAAGTACAATATGTTTGTAAATATTTAAATTAAGCTAGTTGTTATGGGACATAAAGCTAGACTCATTTATTTACTAGCATAGTGTAATTTACACTTTTTATTGATCAATGATGATCATTTTATGCTTTAGACGTGCGATATGCAGTGTCTCTTAATCCGTGTGGGGGACTGTACCCCATTTTTTGGAGTTTCGTCTCACTTTTATAGGCTAGCGACCCATGGTCCTTTTCATGGAGTTCGGTTCATTGGGCGTACCATTGTACTACATTGTTGTTCCGGCTTATTTGAGTTTCAAGTTCCTCAGACGTACCGTTGTACTACGTCATTGCACTGGCTCTATGGGGTAGCGACTCATGGGATAGCGTCCCGTTTGTGATACACATGTTGGTGAGTTTTTATGCTCTCGTTTGTGATAGCCTCCTACTTTGTGTTTCCAGATTTCTAGTAATTGATTTCTGGAATTTATGTTTCACAAACTGTTGTGATTTGCGTTGACATGTTTTGTCGATATTTGATGTTTGATGAATAATCTAAAGAATATGACATTCTTTTTGTTGTTTGAGAAAGTTTGAGATATTGTAAGATTTTTGTTGTTATCATATATATATATATATATATATATATATATATATATATATATATATATATATTTGTCATATCTCTTATCATATCTCATTTTATATGATATTTATTGCTAGACTGATCCGTTTATTACTTTTCTTCTTAAAATACTCGGGTCATACCGAGGTGTTTCAGGTGCTTCCACTTGATTTCTTAGCAGGGACTATCTTTTGACTTTTGGCTAACTACTTTACCTTAGTAATTTTTGTTTTTATATATTTGAGATAGAGACTCCTTGATGTATACCTATTCTTTTGGGATGTAGTGGATCTTGTGTGACCACTACTTTGATGTACACTTCTATGTGTTATATTCATATCTTTTTACGCCTTAGAGATGTGAATATCTGTGACTGATTTATGTTATGCTTATTTTATATTTTTTTTCGAAGGCCAAATAGCCACTGTGTAGTAGCTTTGAGTTTGTATTTGATATGTCAGATTTCCACTTGAAATGAAATGCATGACATACCATCTAACATATCGATACTCGCACAAAGCCATTACACAGATGGCCACTCCTCAACGGCCTTATTCTTCATACTAACTGACGGCATTACCCAGTAGTGTCCTTGGTTAGTGTGAGTATAGAGGTGGGGCGTCTCAGCTTGGTATCGGAGCCAAACTACGAAACAATGTAGAATAATCTAGCAAGGATCGTTGCCCTAAGTCTCTCTTAGGAATCGTGCCTTAGGATTTGATCCGAGTCTTAGGACATGTTCTATCCTATTTTCTTTTATGGTGCCTTGTTTTATCAATCAAGTTTGTTTGATATTCATTCTGAGAATAACCTTTTCCTCTTCTTTCTTTCTTTCTTTCTTAAAGAAGAGAAATGATTAGGCCTGGTCGTCCCAGCACCGGTCAATCCAGTGCTACTCCTTAGGATGGCGTATTCATGTCTGCTCAACGGCTTTTGGATCTTGTAAAGAATGTCCAAGCTGTCGGACCTATTCCTGAGCCTACTGATCCTAAATCTGGTTTTGCACGCTTGTGCAATGATTATATCAATTTGGGTGGAAGGCCATTCAAGGGTTCCAAAAGCTTTATAGAAGTCCAAACTTGACTTAGAATATGTGACTGCATTTTTCTCGCATGAATCTTGTGGACTTACATCAAGTCCAAGTGACTTCTAGTATGCTCCTGGAAAGAGCATGGTATGAGCTTTGGATTTCAGAAATTATTAAAGTGGATTTTACTTGGGAGCAATTCCGGGAAAGGTTTGAGTTAAAGTTTGTGTCGGAAGCTTAAAAGGTAACTTTAGCCCAATGCTTTATTGACCTTGTTCAAAGTGAATCTTCTGTTATAGATTATGTCGCATCTTTTGAATCCCTCTCTAAATATGGGACAGAGTATATTAATACCTCGTTGAAGAAAAATCATAGATTTATCTATGGTCATTGAATAAGAACCTAAAAAAGTCTTTACTTTTGAAACAAGAAGTTTCTTTCGATCAACTTGTAAATATCGCTCTTCGACTTGAAGAGGCCGATAAAGAGAGTGATGTTGAAGTTGTGGGTACCAAATAGAACTTCAACATCAATAATAAGCGGCCTATTAAGTTCAAAGGCCTTAATCCTAAGAAGAAAGGGAAGCAAGCAAGTTCGGTAGCGAAGATTCCTACTCCTAATCGTGGAGATTGCTACAATTGTGGTTCTAAGGACCATTATGCAAATAGGTGCCCAAAACCTCTTTATTGTCGATATTGCAAAAGTTCGGGTCATATTATATCTTCATTTCCCAAACTTCAAAGTAAGAAAGAAGGAAAATTGAATGTTGTGCAAGCCCCTAGTAAACCTTCTCTTGGTCAAGGTATTTCCTATTGTATCCTTGATGGCATTATTATGTTCCATGATCATCCTATTTGAGTTCTTTTCGATACGGGTGCATCCTACTCTTTTATAACAAAAGAACTTGTAGATACTTTGATTTAAATGTTATGTGCTTGATGACTTCGTTGAGAATTGCGAATCTGGTTGGTGGATCCGCAACACTCAATTAATTTTATAAAGATGTCGAGATTATCTTATATGATTGTGCTTTTCGAGCCAATTTGCATGTTATGCGCTATCTAGGTTTCGGAATGATTTTGGAAATGGATTGGCATAATCGTTATAATGCCCGCATCCTATGTCCGAGAGGACTATCCATCTTCGACATCCTTAATCTACTAAGCAGAATTTTATTGTTCTTAAAGACTCAGATTCCAATTCGGTAGCATTCTTATATTCTCTAAATCAGTATGATGACGATAATGATGATGAGGAAGATGCCATTTCCCTTATTCACATTGTTTGTGAATTTCCCAATATATTTGAGCCCGTTTTATCCTAAGCGAGAAATTAAGTTCAAAATTAATTTAATCCCTGGAGCTCTACTTATCACTCGTCCTCCTTATCGTATGTTCAATAAGGAAAATGAAGAGATGCGTAAACAATTATCCGAATTGGAAGCATAACAGTTTATTCATTCTAGTTCCTCTCCATGGGGAGCTTCAGCTATGTTTGTGAAGAAAACCGATGGTACACTTAGGCTTTGCATTGACTACCGCAAACTTAATGATCTTACCATTAATAATAAATATCCCTTACCTCGGATTGATGAACTATTCGATCAACTTTGAGGTGCTAAAGTCGTTTCATAGTTAGACTTAGCAACCGATTTTCATCAGCTTCACATTGCAGAGAATAGTATTCCTTTAACATCGTTCTGCACTCGTTATGGATCTTATGAATGGCTTGTTATGCCATTTGGTTTAACGAATGATCCAGCTTAATTCGTTGACCTTATGAATCGAGTTTTCAAAGACTTCCTCGATCGATTTGTTCTCATCTTTATCGATGATATTCTTGTTTATTCTAAAACAGAGGAAGAGCATAAAAAACAACTTCGGATTGTGTTAGAAACTCTTAGAAGCAATCAACTAAAAGCATAATTTTCTAAGTGCCACTTTTGGCAATCTTGTGTGAAATTTTTAGGACATATTATTTCTGAATCCGGAATTTTCATTGATCCTTCAAAGGTTGAGGCGATTCAAAATTAGAAGAGACCGGAGAGTGTGACGAAAATTCATAGTTTTCTTGGATTGGTGGGCTATTACCGTCGGTTCATAAAATACGTTTTTAAAATTTCCGTACCTCTTACTGGTTTGACAAAGAAGGGAGTTAAGTACATTTGGTCAGACAAATGTGAAGTTTCTTTTCAAAAATTAAAAGAACTCCTTTCTGATGCTCTTATTCTTGTGATTCCCGAGAGAAATAAAGACTTGATTGTTTATACTGATGCTAGTTGTGTTGGTTTGGGGTTGTTCTCATGCAAAGGGAACGTGTTATTGCTTATGTTTCTTGGCAATTGAAGTCTGCCAAAACTAGATATGTCACTCATGAAGTATTTATTCTTTCAAAAGGAACTTATTTTGTCTCAACAACGTTGGCTCGAATTCCTTGCATCTTATGATCTCGATAATCTTAATACTCCGGAAAGGGAAATCGTGCTGCCGATGCCCATAGTTGTAAGCAACAAGCGGTTGTTTCTATGATAAAATCCAAATGGAATGATCTCGAGACTCTGTCCTTGTGAGATTCGAGATCATGAGTTCGATTCATGTTCATCACTTATTTTATGTAGCCTTGATGCTCATCCTTCTCTTTTAGACCGCATCCTTGAACCTCAAAAGAAAGATCCTAAATTGGCTCTTCTTAGCCAAAGTTGTAGGGATAAAAATGATATCGATGCGGTCTAAAAGATTTGGTAGAATTATTGTGCCAAATATTAGTGATCTTCGTAAAGACATTTTAGAAGATTCTCATCATTCTAAATTTACCATTCATCCCGGTAGCAGTAAAATGTATGCGGACATGAAACGACTTTATTATTGGGATGGAATGAAATCTGATATTACTAAATTTATTAAGCATTGCATGACTTGCCAACCCGTTAAGGCCGAGCATCAAAGGCCCGGTAGGTTATTGCAACCTTTAGACATTCCAGTTTGGAAGTGGGATCAAGTCTTCATGGACTTTATTGACGGCCTTTCCAAGTTCTCGTTCGGGTCATGACAATTTATGGGTGATCGTAGGTAGACTAACAAAATCAGCCCATTTTATTCCCATTCAATCCAATCGGACCGTAAATCTTTTGGTCAAACTCTATGTCAAAGAAAGTATTAAATTGCATGGAGTCCCTACTTCTATTATTAGCGTTCGTATTCCATTATTTATTAGTGGATTCGAAAAGGTCTTCAAAAAGCTTTGGGAATGAAGCTTAATTTTAGCACCGCTTATCATCCTCGATCCGATGGACAAATAGAGCGTATGAATCAAACTCTTGAAGATCTTCATCGTGCTTGTATTCTTCATTCTGGTGGAAGTTGGGAAGATCATATTTCTCTTGTTGATTTTTATTATAGTAATAGATTCCAATCTAGTAATGGTATGGCACCTTTCTAGGCACTCTACGGAAGGCCATGTCAATCTCCTTCGTGTTGCTTGGAGCCGGTGAGAAGCTGGTTTTAGGTCCAGATTTTATGATTCAACAGAAAAGATTGACCTTTTTCGTCATAGGATGAAAGAAGATCAAAGTAGACAAAAATCCTATGCCGATAACTGAAGAAGCAAATTAAAATTTTCCATGGGAGATTTGTTATTTATTCATGTTCCACCTGTGAAGGCTGTTGTGCGTTTTAGTCGATCGAGAAAGTTAGCACCTCGATATATTGGCCCAATTCCCATCACTGAATGCATTGGTTTCGTGGCTTATCGCCTTTTATTACCTGCTCAATTTTCTGCTATTCATGATGTATTCGACGTTCCTCAACTACGGAAATGCCTTAGGGATTCCGATTCTATTCTTGAGCCCGGTGTTGTTGAAGAAATTGAATTTCACCTAATTTGACTTATGAGCAACATTCTATTCATATCATTGCTACGGAGGTTAAACGCCTTCGAAATAAAGATGTTCCGCTTGTGAAAGATCAATGGTCATCAAATCCTAAGGATTGCTCTTGGAAATCTAGAGAATTCATCGAGTGAACACATCCAGACTTACTCACTCGTGCTCCTTAAGGTGAACTTCTCACTTCAAATTTTTCTTTTGTGTTGTTATGCCTTAGAGTCATTGCTACTCTTTATTTTCTTCTTAAAGTATCGCGAGGAAGAAATTTCTTTAAGGAGGGGAGTCTGTAACAATCCGCATATTTTACGATTTCATATTTAAATATCACGGTGTTGATTTTCTTTAAAATCCAAAATATGAGTTTTCTCAACAGTCAAATTCGAACTCGACACTACATCCATTGAGTTCAAAAAGGCATTTATGACCTTTTTGAGTATAAACATCGATATGTTTGGAGTTGATTAGAATTTTGGTATTTTTTTAATTGGGCTTTGGGTTTGGGTTTCAGCCCACTAGCCTAATAAGGTAACCCAATTCCTCTACCAAATACCCTAACTCATCTTCTCTTTATTCATTTTACTCCTCATTTCCTAACACTCAAGCTAAAGAGAAAAATAGGGGAAAATGGGGAAATCAAACTCCTAAACCCTAGATTATTAGGAAATTCAAGTTACAAAATCAAGAAGAAGCTTAGATAAGCATCATCTTCATCTTCTCCATCTCAATATCTCTTCAATTTTCAGAATTTCCTATAACCTAACTTAGGAAATCTTTGCATTTGAAAATAGGTTGAAGATGCTAGAGGTGTTCTTGAAGAGGAATTGATCTTTCTTTGTTTTAGAGCTTCTCAATTGTTGTTTTTGAGTTTAAAGGTGAGTTCTTGAACTCACATCTATGTCTATAACTTTCATTGTTGTTAGCTTATGAATTCCCAACATCTATTTCATGTTTATTTGCTTTTGAATTGAATTGGTTTGGTGAAATTCCCAATTTTTGGTATCTTGAAGTCAAAATCTATGAAAATCTTACTATAGATGTTTGGACATGTTGTTTGGAGTGTACTAGAGAGCATATAAGGCTGGGCTGTCGCTTAGCATAAATCCCTATCCTCCGTTGCTTGTCCAATCGCTTCGGGACTGATTTGGCCATTAATGGCCTAGGCTGATTTTTGCCCTGAACTTCAGGTCAGACGTTTGGGAAAATACTCAAACGTCTGGGCCATCGGGATAAAAATTTCATACCTTCGGCATAGACGTCTGAGTTTATTCCCCAGACTTCTGGACGATCCTGAAGAAAATTCCAAACCTTCAGCTCAGACGTCTGGGAACCACTAGACATTTGATGTTGTTAATTTCAGCCAAATTGCCTATTTTTGAGTGGATTCCGTTTTATCGATTTTTGGTTAATCCGGTTGGCCATTGTCATTTATTATCAACTTTGATTACTTCTTTTCCAGATTTTTGGAAGTATCCATTTGTTGAATTTGATATCGATTTTCATGGATTTAATTTACGTCGTCGAATGTGAGCTTTTGGTGATAAATTGTTTTTATAATCATTTCTGTGATTTGTCACTTTAAAATACAAAGGTTTCTATACTAGTAGTAAATATTCAAATTCTTTCACAAAAATGATTTCAACATCATTTTAATACAAAGCTCGTTTTTAAAATCGTTTTCCAATCTATTGGTATATACAAACATTTACCTCATTTGTATGAGAAATCCTGTTAAATGACTTAGCAAAACAGGTATGAAACACTTGCATTTAATTCATCGGTTAATTCTTAGACTTGTTCAATTGAAATCCAGTGACAATTTTCGAATGGAAATCTACAATTTGTTCGTAAATTTAAGTTAAGCTAGTGGTTATGGGACATAAAACTAAATTCATTTATTTACTAGCTTAGTGTAATTTACACTTTTTGTTGATCAATGATGATCATTTCATAGTTTAGACTTGCGATATGCAGTGTCCCTTAGTCCGCGTGGGGGACTGTAGTTCGTTCTTTGGAGTCTCATTTCACTTTTATGGGCTAGCATGACATGGTCCTTTTATTGGAATTCGGTTCATCGGGAGTACCGTTGTACTACGTCGTTGTTCCGACTTGTTTGTGTTTCAGGTTCCTCGAACGTACCGTTGTACTACGTCATTGAACCGACTCTATGGGTTAGAGACTGTATAGTTAATGCCCCACTATTACCCCGCTATAACCCCGCTATATCTCATAGCGGATTTCTACCGCAACGATTTTTCCATATAGCCCCAAAATATGGCCTTTCTGTTTTATTTCCCGCTATTTCCGCTATATCCCGTTATTCCCGCTATATTTTGCTATTTCCGTAATGACCCAGAATTTTGACAGTATATTTTAATAAATATTTAATCTAATTTAAATAAAATATAAGCTCTTTAAAATTTTAAACTGATGAGATCTGGATCATTTACCAGTTATATATGTGACTGTAAAGAAAAAATTGATTTGAAAATTTAAAATGGAATCTTTCAAATTATTTATAACAAAATCTCTCCTATTCAATAAAAATCAAAGATTCTATATTTTAATATTTGATAATGTGCATATGAACATATAATTGTAGTCTTTAAATAATAGTGTTTAAAAATAGACAATCATATCAATATAAAACATGAACATTAAAACATAAGTATAAAAATGTAAAAAAATGAGACATGATTATAAAATATAATATGTAACTAAAAATATAAATATACAAGCATAAGTTATAACTAGAAATATAAAATATAAGTTATAAATTGAAATATAAAAATACAAGTATGTTATAAATAAATGTTTGAAATTTTAAATTACCAAAAGAATAAAATTTAGAAATTATAACTATAATAATCATACATGAACAATACAAATAAAATAAAATTAACATGCTAACAATAACTATAATGGTTTTACCCAAACAGATAAGATAAGTTAGCCTAAACATTAACCTGTAAAACTCATTTGTACAATGCAAATTTTTAACAAAAACTATATGAAGTTGCTGTGTAAACATGTATAGTGCAAGAAAACAAGTATTCACTTCAAATTCATATACAAATATCTTTGTTCAAAATACAAGAATCAGCAAACATTAAATATATGTAAACTAATCTGAAGACAAGCATCTAATTAGCATAACTATTTGCCAAGAAAAATCTTGCAGCCGAAATCTTTATATCATTTCATTTGCAGTATATTAAATACATAGCAAATCAAAACAAGTGAGATTTGTACCAGATATAACCTACTACCCAAGTATATCCTATTTATATATCACCCTATTCTAATTCGTTCACAAAACTTAATAGTAAACTTAGAAGTAAAATTGGAGAAAAAAAACAAAACTGCAACTTGAACTTAGTACAAACAAACTTGTTTAACATCAACAACATCAAGATTGGAGTTTGGAATTCAAAGCTTGAAGGCTGGGAAACAAAGATCAAGACTGTGTTCATCTGGAAACTGCAACAGCTCTCTGTTAAATCATTTTAGGTGAGTACACAACCTATTTCATAATTTAAGTTGAACTAAATATGTGTGTGACAGGATTTAAATAATGATTGTTTGAGTATTTCCATCAGATTCAACCCTGTATATATATATACAAATTTGTCTGGGCATTTCTTTATCCCTCTGTATTTGGATTCAGAGTAAAATTCATCAAGAAATTCAATATCCACCTATTTAATCATTATAGACTTTGTAGTTTAAACAAAACAAGCTAGATTATACGTGATTTAAGATCTGGAAATATTTTCTAATAGAATAGTGTTTGGTAGCAACTGCAAATTTATTTTTACAGGAAAAACTTAACTTTTTGATATATTCGAGTGTCATGAAACTTAAATTTAATTATATAGCTTGAATTGTTATCAGAAGATAAGATTTTTAAATCAAAAATGGTAATTTTTCATTGAGTTTGCGAAGAGAAATTTGTAGATGAACTGCAAGTGGGTTCTTGGCAAATTCAGGCGATCGGTGGAACTAGGGGTGACCGAGTTGTACGAGGTGGTGGAGGAGCCTATTGGGGTAGTGGGAAAAATAAGAGGGGGTGTCCATGACGTCGGAGGCGACAGCGGTGTCGAATTCCTTTTTGTAAACCTAAATTTTAAGGTGTTGAACATTTGACCGCCGCGACCTCCACAGTGCGCCGAGTTGCACGACATTGGGGGGAAAGAAGCTTGGTGGATGATGGATCTGTGGTTAGAAGCGCAGAGCCTCTGGTGGCCGGAGTGATGATCGCGAAGCGTGTTTCGTGGTTGTTCGAACTTTTGGGTTCGAGCTACAGGCGAGTTTTTGAATTCGATCAATTCGTGGCGGGTTGAGATTTGTTTTTGTATGCACGGCTGATTTATGGTTTGTGGGTGGCGACAGGGGTTGTCGGAGGTGCGGCGAACCACCATGCACGTGCACTGTGGCGAACGGTGTCGATGAGGCAAGTTTGGGTCATCGCGTGTTTTTGCTCGAGCATTCTTGGATTTGTCTCGAGTAGATTGAGATTGTGCACGAGAGTAACCTGGTGTGTGCATGAATGTCTAGAATACAGCAGTTTAAATTTTTATAACTTAAGCTAAAAAAAAGAAGAGGAAAGAAATAGGTTAGGGAAGAAGAAGGCAGTGGGAAAGGTGGACGCGAGAAATAGGGAGGGGGCTCGAGTGTTACTCGAAGGAAAACGTGGGTTACCTCGGGTCTGTTGACTTGCCTTAATACTTTAAGTATTTTGGTATGCAAAGTCCAACGCTAATTTTGTAAATAATGATTGGTTAGATTTAAATTAATATTTGATTTAAAATTTATTAAATAAAGGTTTGTAAAAGAAGATGATTAATTGTAAAGTATAAGGTAATTATAAAAGTAAATTAATTTATACTTGAAATTAAATTAATGACTTTAAATTAAATTTGAAATTAGAAAATAATCATGTGTTTGATCAATTTAACTTAAGAAAGTTAGTTAATTACTTAAAGTTAATTAATAAATGGTAGTTAACTTAAGTGATTAATTAAAGATAAATGATTAATTAGTTGATGATAAATGATTAATTAATTGATAATAAATGATTAATTAAAATAATTTGTGATAATTAAATAAGTAATTAAATTCTATAAATTAATAATTAAGTTATTAATTAATAATAATAAATCAATTAATTAACTGAGTAATTAGGTAATAATCGATAAATTTAATAAGTTAATTAATCAGTAATTAATTAATCAGAATAAAGTAGTTTATTCTTAAGTAATTAATTAAGTTAAGTAAACCAAATTGTTTTGATATGAATTGATAATTCTGTTCGATTGGCTCTGATATCTGTTGATGATATTCTGTGATATGTTGTGATATATTCTGGATATATCTGTGATGACTGTATATGATTTATCTGTGATATCTGTTATGTAAATGCTTACTATTGAATTAAACTGTTTAAGTTAAATAGACAACCTGGCCTTTGAAATGGCTTTTGGATTTCGATGAGACCGGGATCGGGCATCAATTCGATATTTCAAAAACCACATCGATCCAAATTAAACGGTAGGTCGTGACATATCAATTGGCGATCGAGATGGTGTTTCAGAATGCAAGGGTTATCGTCGTTAACTCTGAGGGCGATTCCAAAACGAGTGTAACGAGATAATGCCTTCGGTTTCGTTCGAACCCGGAACGAACTTATATGGTTTGAATGCTTTCAGCACAACGTCTGACGGATGATGGGCATTCTACGAAATATGTTCTGTAAAGGTAATCACAGCCTCAAGCCTCATCAACCGGGAATGGCTAAAATAGGGGAGATGCGGCAAGGTTAGGTGGGTCATGCCCAAGCAGGACGAGGTATACCCCTGTCTAAATGTCCCTTTATTTCGGCTGTGTGGGCAGTTGTTGGCCACAAGTGCGGAGTTATTTTGTTCGGGACTGTATAATAAGGAATGGTTCCGGCCTTGTGTTGTAGGGGGTCGGGAGTGATCCTTGGTATGGTGATCTAGGCCCCGTACTGTGACGGCCGGTACCCCAGTAGCCCTGCCATTGTTGGAAACCTATTTTCCCTACGAGACCCTACGGTTTTGATTTGTATTACCCACTCTCATGGATAGTAGCTGGAATTTAATCATGTAACAATTTCGGCTATTTTCTATTTACTTGATAACCCTAGACGCTATTATAATATCACTGGATTTCCTATAAAATGTTTTGGCTAGCGTAAGGTAAAAACTTACCCGTATTTATGTGTGGGGAGTCTTACGTGATACCTTTATTTTCAAATGGTTTTCAAAGTTAAACAACTTTAACCCGTTACTCACACCATACCCATGTCTGACCCGGAGTTTATATTTTGTTTTTCATAAACTCTTGGGTACTTAAATTTTTATGAGTAGCCAAGTGATAGGTATTTGGAGTATTGATTTTCTGGAGGAGCTTCGGAGAAGAAGACCAGACGTATGTATCTATCTATGTAGTTCCGTTGTGTAGTTAGTCTATGCTGTATTTTGGATGTATGTATGGACATATATGTATATGACAGTCCTGTTGTATGATATTGTATAACTCTGATGTATGTAAAACTATGAAATAGCTATGTGATGTATTATATTTTGTTACATTCCGCTATGAGATTCTGATGTTGTAATTTCTTTCTTTCTATTCTTTCTATTTCTATCCCTTTCATTCTTAATGATGATGCGTCTTTCTGAGGTTAGAAAGGCAAGTCATCACAATTGGTATCAGAGCGCTTGGTTGAGCGAGTAACTAGTCTCTTGAGTAATATTTATCTTGAGAGTGCGTATTTGTATTTTCATATAATTATATATATCTATCTAAATTTGTTGAGTTACCTATCCAGGTGGCCAACATGAGTTCTGGAAGAAGAGGCAGAGTTAGGGCCAGTACTTCAACTGATAATGGACGAAGTCAAAATGCTAGTGAGGTTGTAAATCCAATACACCTCAAGTTAGTTTTGCAGATTTATGCAAAGATTTCAACAATCTTGGAGGCCAACCATTCGAAGGTTCAGAATCAATAATTGAAGTTCAAGCCTGGCTACGCTCTTGTGAGTGCATTTTTAAGAGCATGAAGTTATCGGATGAACGGAAGAGAGAAATGGCATCGTGGCAATTACAGGGTGGTGCAGCAGCCTGGTGGGATGCAACAGTAGCAAACATTTATGATGATGACATTTCTTGGGACAGATTTAAGGAGCTGTTTGAAGAAAAGTTTATGCCCACGACAGGGAAAACCAAATTGTATCAGGATTTCCTGAATTTGAAGCAGGGCAGATGTCTATTTCGGAGTATGAAACCAGATTTAACGAACTCTCTTGCTATGGACCAGGACTCATAGATACTCCCCTAAAAAAGAATGAAAAGTTTGTGCAAGGATTGAGGCCTGAATTCCATGAAAAATGGCGGTGCTTTTGAAAGGATCTTTTGTCGATTTGATTGATATGGCTTTGAGATATGAGAATTTGATGAGTAAGAAATCTGTGGCACCAGTTGCAGCTTCAGGTGGGAATTTCACTAATCCGAATAAGAGAAAGTTCGATCCCAAATGGAGAAAGCCGAGCAAGAAGAAGCCTGGAAATAACAACGGACCCCGCAAATGTTACATTTGTCAACAGGAAGGACATTTGGCTAATAATTGTCCTAGAAAAGGATTCCAGCAGCAGCAACAGCAACCGCATCATAGTGGCCCAGGATCAGCTATGGTTCAGAGATCGTTGTGTTTCAATCGTCATCAGCCTGGTCACATGATCAAGAATTGTCCACTTTTGCAAAGGGCGCCTCAAAATAAAGTCTTTGCTTTGGAAGTCGGTCCATCTTCTTCTTCTTCGAAAGGCAAAGGAGTTTTGGAAGGTACTTTACTTTTAGATGGCAAATATATTAAAGTTTTGTTTGATTCGGGTGCTTCCTTGAGTTTTATTTCTCTGGAATCTGTAGAGAAGTTCTTTCTTACCCCTAATTCGGTAGATTGTCCTATCTTGGTATCTAATCCTATAGGGGGTGACCAAATTAGATACGATCTGTAAGGACTTGAAGATCTCTTATCTATCCCACGGTTTTTCTTGTGACCCGTATGTGTTGAGTTTTAAGGGATTTGATCTTATTTTGGGAATGGATTGGCTGGATAAGTATAAAGCAGCTTTGAATTGTGATGAAAGAACAGTTTCGCTGGAAATTGATCTGGGTAGAATTGCCAGAGTGTCGTGTGATAATTCTGGAATTCACTTGAGCAGTCTTTTGCATGGAATTGAGACTTCTGATGAGAGGATTGAAGATATCGATGTGGTATAAGATTTTGCTGATGTTTTTGAAGAAGTTAAGTGTCTACCGCTACATCAGGAGATAGAGTTCCATATTGATTTGATTCTAGGAGCAGTGCGGTGATTCAGCTCAGTAGGAAAATGGCACTTAGGAAAAGAGAGGAGTTAATTAAGTAGACCCAAGATCTTTTGGAGAAGGGATTGATAAGGCCCGGTTTTTCTTGTTGGGACTCTGCGGCAGTGTTTGTAACTAAATCGGATGGATCACTAAGGTTTTGTGTGGATTATAGAGAATTGAACAAAGTGACTATCGATGATAAATATCCTCTTCCTCGCATCGATGATCTCTTTGACCAGTTGCATGGTGCTTCTATCTTTTCTCAACTGGATCTAGCTTCAGATTTTCATTAGTTGAGGGTAGCTGAAGACATTATTCCCTTGACTGCATATAAGGGACCGAATTGTTTCTATGAGTGGTTGGTTATGTCTTTTGGGTTAACCAACGCTCCTGCCAACTTTTTTGATCTGATGAACCGAGTCTTTAGGGATGTGTTGAATAAGTTCGTGCTGGTATTCATTGATGATATCTTGGTCTACTCCAAATCTGAAGAAGAGCACAAGCAGCATTTGAGGATTGTATTGGGGACTCTGAGGAAGCATGTGTTGAAGGCGAAGTTTTCGAAATGCCATTTCTGGAAATCGAAAGTTAAATTTTTAGGGCACATTGTTTCTGGTGAAGGCATTTCTGTAGACCCGACAAAAGTTGAAACTATTTTGGAATGGAAGCAGTTGGAGACATCGACGGAAGTTCGCAGTTTCCTTGGATTGGCTGGCTACTACAGAAAATTTATCAAGGATTATTCAAAGATTTCTTCACATCTGACTAAGCCGACAAGGAAAGGAGCTAAATTCAAGTGGACATCCCAGTGTGAAGAAGCTTTTCAGGAATTGAAGACGAGGCTAACTAGTGTACCAGTGCTTGCTATTCCGGATGGGAAGAGAAAATTCGATGTTTATATTGATGCTTGTATGGTTGGTTTGGGAGCAGTTCTGATGCAGAATGGAAGGGTAATTGCGTATGCGAGTCGACAGTTAAAGCCTCATGAGAAGAATTACGCTACGCACGATCTGGAACTGCTAGCCATAGTTTTCGCTTTAAAGATTTGGAGACATTTTCTTTTGGGAGAGAAATTCGAATTGTTCACGGATCACAAACCGTTGAAATATCTTTTCTCTCATAAAGATCTTAATCTGAGACAGCAGCGGTGGGTCGAATTTTTGGCATCCTATGATTTGGATATTCTGTACACCCCGGGAAAGGCGAATGTTGTAGCTGATGCTCTTAGCAGGAACGCAGTCTTATCTCTTCTGGAAGTGGTTCCATCTCTTATTGAAAAGATTTCAAGCAAGCAAGAAGCAGATAATAGATTAAGAGGAATCATCAAAAGAGTTAGGAAGGGTCAATGTTCCAGTTTTGAAATTGATGGCCAAGGGACATTGAGGATCAACGGGAGAACTTGTGTTTCGAATTTCAAGGATTTGAAGCAGGAGGTCTTATCTGAGGGTCATCGCTCCAAATTGAATATTCATCCGGGCATCTCGAAGATGTATAAGGTATGAAGAGAGTTTTCTGGTGGCCGAATATGAAGAAGGATGTTTCTATATTCGTTAACAGTTGTGCCATCTGTCAACAAGTAAAAGGAGATCAGCAGAAGTCGGCCGGATTATTACAGCCTTTGGAAATTCCAGACTGGAAGAGGGAAATGATTTCGATGGATTTTATCGATGGATTGCCAAGAACCAGGAAAGGAAATGATGGAATATGGGTTATTGTGGATCGTTTAACGAAGAGTTCCCATTTTTACCGGTTAAGGCAACTCGTACTGCAGCTTCTCTGGCAGAAATTTTCTTGAAAGAGATAGTCAGATTGCATGGTGTTCCAGTCAGTATAGTAAGTGATCGTGATCCAATTTTCACCAGCAAATTCTAAGAAGCTCTGTAATCAGCAAAGGGAACAAATTTGACATTGTGTATAGCCTATCATCCTCAAACAGACGGACAGACGGAGAGGCTGAATCGAGTTCTTGAGGATATGTTACGGGCTTATGTTTTGGATTTTGGTGGATCATGGGAAGACCATCTTCATTTAGTGGAATTCTCTTATAATAACAGTTATCAGGAAAGTATTAAGATGGCTCCCTATGAAGCTTTGTATGGAAGACCGTGTAGATCCCCATCTTGTAGGATAGAATCAAAGGATCGTCTTGTGCTCGGACCCGATCTTATTCGAGAAGCTTCTGCGAAGGTTGAGCTTTTCAAGAAAAGGATGAAAACTGCTCAGGATCGTCAGAAGAAATATGCAGATAGAAGAGGAAGACCATTGGAATTCGAGATTGGAGATTTGGTTTTTATCAAAGTTTCCCCAATCAAAGGTGCTATAAGATTCGGAAAGACAGGAAAACTTGCTCCAAGATATATTGGACCATTCCGAGTGTTGGGAAGAATTGGAGCTGTAGCTTACAGGATTGAATTTCCAGAACAGATATCTGGGATTCATAATGTATTTCATGTATCGCATCTGAGGAAATTTGTTCATGACCCATCACTGGTTGTAAAACCGGCAGTTCAGGAAGATTTGGAAATAGAACCCAACTTGACTGTGGTCAGGAATCCAGTTCGGATTGTGGATCAAGACGAGAAGCAACTCAGGAACAAGGTGGTGAAACTCGCCAAAGTGCAGTGGAGTGAGGATCCTAGAGATTGTACTTGGGAAACTCTCAATAGTTTTAGGAAAGCTTATCCAGATTTATGTCCGGATAACTAGTGATGTTTGTTAGAGTAGACTGTTTGATTGTTTGATTGTTTCTATTGTATGGATGATATGTATGTTTGGATTGTTAATATAAAAGCTTTTGAATTGACTGTTGTTTTAAATTTCGGGGACAAAATTCTTTTAAGGGGGAGGAATGTAATGACCCAGAATTTTGACGGTATATTTTAATAAATATTTAATCTAATTTAAATGAAATACAAGCTTTTCAAAATTTTAAACTGATGAGATCTTGATCATTTACCAGTTATATATGTGACTGCAAAGAAAAATTGGATTTGAAAATTCAAATGGAATCTTTCAAACAGTTTATAACAAAATCTCTCTTATTCAATAAAAATCATAGATTCTATATTTTAATATTTGATAATGTGCATATGAATATATAATTGTAGTCTTTAAATAATATTGTTTAAAAATAGACAATCATATCAATATTAAACATGAACATTAAAACATAAGTATAAAAATGTAAAAAAATGAGACATAATTATAAAATATAAGATGTAACTAAAAATATAAATATACAAGCATAAGTTATAACTAGAAATATAAAATATAAGTTATAAATTGAAATATAAAAATACAAGTATATTATAAATAAATGTTTGAAAATTTAAATTACCAATAGAATAAAATTTAGAAATTATAACTATAATAATCATACATAAACAATACAAATAAAATAAAACTAACATGCTAACAATAACTATGATGGTTTTACCCAAACAGATAAGATAAGTTAGCCTAAACATTAACCTGTAAAACTCATTTGTACAATGCAAATTTTTAACAAAAACTATATCAAGTTGTTGTGTACATATACAACGCAAGAAAACAAGTATTCACTTCAAATTCATATACAAATATCTTTGTTCAAAATACAAGAATTAGCAAACATTAAATATATGTAAACTAATCTGAAGACAAGCATTTAATTAGCACAACTATTTGTCAAGAAAAATCTTACAGTCGAAATCTCTATATCATTTCATTTGCAGTATATTAAATACATAGCAAATCAAAACAAGTGAGATTTGTACCAGATATAACGTACTGTCCAAGTATATCCTATTTATATATCACCCTATTTTAATTCGTTCACAAAACTTAATAGTAAACTTAGAAGTAAAACTGAAAAGAAAAAAAAGAGAAAACAAAACTGCAACTTGAACTTAATACAAACAAACTTGTTTAACGTCAACAACATCAAGATTGGAGTTTGGAATTCAAAGCTTGAAGGCTGGGAAACAAAGATCAAGACTGTGTTCATCTGGAAACTGAAACAGCTCTCTGTTAAATCATTTTAGGTGAGTAAACAACCTATTTTAGAATTTAAGTTGAACTAAATATGTGTGTGACAGGATTTAAATAATGATTGTTTGAGTATTTCCATCAGATTCAACCCTGTATATATATACAAATTTGTCTGGGCATTTCTTTATCTCTCTGTATTTGGATTCAGAGTAAAATTCATCAAGAAATTCAATATCCACCTATTTAATCATTATTAGACTTTGTAGTTTAAACAAAACAAGCTAGATTATACATGATTTAAGATCTGGAAATATTTTCTAATAGAATAGTGTTTGGTAGCAACTGCAAATTTATTTTTACAGGAAAAACTTAACTTTTTGATATATTCGAGTGACATGAAACTTAAATTTAATTATATAGCTTGAATTTTTATCAGAAGATAGGATTTTTAAATCAAAACGGTAATTTTTCATTGAGTTTGCGAAGAGAAGTTCGTAGATGAACTGCAAGTGGGTTCATGGCAAATTCAGGCGATCGGTGGAACTAGGGGTGACCGAGTTGTACGAGGTGGTGGAGGAGCCTATTGGGGTAGTGGGAAAAATAAGAGGGGGTGTCCATGACGTCGGAGGCGACGGCGGTGTCGAATTCCTTTTTGTAAACCTAAATTTTTAAGGTGTTGAACATTCGACCGCCGCGACCTCCACAGTGCGTCGAGTTGCACGACGTTGGGAGGAAAGAAGCTAGGTGGATGGTGGAGCTGTGGTCAGAAGCGCAAAGCCTCTGGTGGCCGGAGTGATGATTGCGAAGCGTGTTTCGTGGTTGTTCGAACTTTTGGGTTCGAGCTATAGGCGAGTTTTTGAATTCGATCAATTCGTGGCGGGTTGAGATTTGTTTTTGTATGCACGGCCGATTTATGGTTTGTGGGTGGCGACAGGGGTTGCCGGAGGTGCGGCGAACCACCATGCATGTGCACGGTGGCGAACGGTGTCGGTGAGGCAAGTTTGGGTCATCGCGTGTTTTTGCTCGAGCATTCTTGGATTTGTCTCGAGTAGATTGGGATTGTGCACGAGAGTAACCTGGTGTGTGCGTGAATGTCAAGAATACAGCAGTTTAAATTTTTATAACTTAAGCTAAAAAAAGAAGAAGGAAAGAAATAGGTTAGGGAAGAAGAAGGCAGTGGGAAAGGTGGACGCGAGAAATAGGGAGAGGGCTCGATTGTTACTCGAAGGAAAACATGGGTTACCTCGGGTCTGTTGACTTGCCTTAATACTTTAAGTATTTTGACATGCAAAGTCCAACGCTAATTTTGTAAATAATGATTGGTTAGATTTAAATTAATATTTGATTTAAAATTTATTAAAGAAAGGTTTGTAAAAGAAGATGATTAATTGTAAAGTATAAGGTAATTATAAATGTAAATTAATTTATACTTGAAATTAAATTAATGAGCTTAAATTAAATTAGAAATTAGAAATTAATCATGTGTTTGATCAATTTAACTTAAGAACGTTAGTTAATTACTTAAAGTTAATTAATAAATGGTAGTTAACTTAAGTGATTAATTAAAGATAAATGATTAATTAGTTGATAATAAATGATTAATTAATTGATAATAAATGATTAATTAAAATAATTTGTGATAATTAAATAAGTAATTAAATTCTATAATTTAATAATTAAGTTATTAACTAATAATTAAAAATCAATTAATTAACTGAGTAATTAGGTAATAATCAATAAATTTAATAAGTTAATTAATTAGTAATTAATTAAGCAGAATAAAGTAGTTTATTCTTAAGCAATTAATTAAGTTAAGTAAACCAAACTGTTTTGATATGAATTGATAATTCTGTTCGATTGGCTTTAATATCTGTTGATGATATTCTGTGATATGTTGTGATATATTCTGAATATATCTGTGATGACTGTATATGATTTATCTGTGATATTTGTTATGTAAATGCTTAATATTGAATTAAACTGTTTAAGTTAAATAGACAACTTGGCCTTTAAAATGGCGTTTAGATTTCGATGAGACCGGGATCGGGTATCAATTCGATATTCTGAAAACCACATCGATCCAAATTAAACGATAGGTCGCGACATATCAATTGGTGATCGAGATAGTGTTTCAGAATGCAAGGGTTATCGTCGTTAACTCTGAGGGTGATTCCAAAACGAGTGTAACGAGATAATGCCTTCGGTTTCGTTCGAACCCGGAACGAACTTGTATGGATTGAATGCTTTCAGCACATCGTCAGACGGATGATGAGCATTCTACGAAATATGTTCTGTAAAGGTAATCGCAGCCTCAAGCCTCATCAACCGGAAATGGCTAAAATAGGGAAGATGCGGCAAGGTTAGGTGAGTCATGCCCAAGCAGGACGAGGTATACCCCTGTCTAGATGTCCCCTTATTTCGGCTGTGTGGGCAGTTGTTGGCCACAACTGCGGGGTTATCTTGTTCGGGACTGTTCAGTAAGGAGTGGTTCCGGCCTTGTGTTGTAGGGGGTCGGGAGTGATCCTCGGTACGGTGATCTAGGCCCCGTACTGTGACGAGAGGTACCCTAGTAGCCCTGCCATTGTTGGAAACTTATTTTCCTTACGAGACCCTATGGTTTTGATTTGTATACCCACTCTCATGGCTAGTAGCTGGAATTTAATCATGTAACAATTTCGGCTATTTTCTATTTACTTGATAACCTTAGACACTATTATAATATCACTGGATTTCCTATAAAATATTTTGGTTAGCGTAAGGTAAAAACTTACCCGTATTTATGTGTGGGGAGTCTTACGTGATACGTTTATTTTCAAATGGTTTTCAAAGTTAAACAACTTTAACCCGTTTACTCACACTAGACCCATGTCTGACCCGGAGTTTATATTTTGTTTTTCATAATCTCTTGGGTACCCAAATTTTTATGAATAACCAAGTGATAGGTATTTGGAGTATTGATTTTCTGGAGGAGCTTCGGAGAAGAAGACCAGACGTATGTATCTATCTATGTAGTTCCGATGTGTAGTTAGTGTATGTTGTATTTTGGATGTATGTATGGACATATATGTATATGACGGTCCTGTTGTATGATATTGTATAACTCTGATGTATGTAAACCTATGTAATAGCTATGTGATGTATTATATTTTGTTCCATTCCGCTGTGAGATCCTGATGTTGTTATTTCTTTCTTTCTATTCTTTCTATTTCTATCCCTTTCTTTCTTAATGATGATGCGTCTTTCTGGGGTTAGAAAGGCGGGTCATCACAATTTCCGCTATATTTTCTTTAATAAAATGAATTAAAAAAAATTCATTTATACATTATAAAAATTATGAAACTAATTTATTTGATTTAATTTTTAATATATTTTCAGAAATGAAAATACTCTAATATTCTACTAAATTCAATTACGTTATATAACAGTTTTACGTTTATTTAAAGTATATTCGCACATGTTTTTTGTTTAAAATTATTTATGTATTAATTATAATTCAATTGAATGATAATTTTTTATTTATTTACCATTTATATAATTGTAAAAACATTAAGTACGAGTTTTATATGCTATTTTAGAGTCATCTGCTATATCCCGCTATATCTTCGTTGTATCCCCGCTATGACTTTTTGCAACTCCACCGCTTCGAATCTGCCAAGCGCTTTAGCTGCATAGGTTAGCGACTCATGGTATAGCGTCTTGTTTGTGATACACGTGTTGGTGAATTTTCATGCTTTCGTTTGTGTCAGGCCTCCCCCTTTGTGTTTTTCGGATTTCTAATAATTGATTTCTGGAATTTTTGTTTCACCAATTGTTGTGATTTGCGTTGACATATTTTGTCAATATTTGATGTTTGGTGAATAATCTAAAGAATATGACATTCTTTTTGGTGTTTGAGAAAGTTTAAGATATTGTATGATTTTTGTTGTAATCGTATATATTTGTCATATCTCTTATTCTATCTCATTTTATATGATATTTAAAACTAGACTGATCCGTTTATTATTTTTCTTCTTAAATAATACTCGGGTCGGACCGAGGTGTTTCAGGTGCTTCCACTTGACTTCCTAGCAGGGATTATCTTATGACTTTGGCTAACTACTTTAGCCTAGTAGTCTTTGTTTTTATACATTCGAGATAGAGACTCCTTAATGTACACCTGTTCTTTTAGGATATAGTGGATCTTGTATGACAACTACTTTGATGTACACTACTATGTGTTAAATTCATATCTGTTTCCTCCTTAGCAATGTGAATATCTATGACTGATTTATGTTATGCTTATTTCATATTTGTTTTCGACGGCCACATAGCCATTGTGTAGTAACTTTGAGTTTGTATTTGATATGTCAGATTTCCTCTTGAAATGAAATGCATGACATACCATCTAACATATCGATACTCGCACAAAGCCATTACACATATGGTCACTCCTCAACAGCCTTATTTTTCATACTAACTGACGATATTACCCGGTAGTGTCCTTGGTTGGTGTGAGCATAGAAGTGGGGCATCACAGCTATGCTATGATATCGATGCATATATATGTTTAGACTTGAGAAACTTCACCTATATATAAAACAACCTGCACATCACCAGGAACAAGCTCTCTATATTGTTTTGTTTAATAAAACAATGGAACTTCCCACTTTAGAAATAAATAACTCAACATCCACTTAGATTTAAACTATGGTTCCAAGTCAAAAATTGTTTATTTTTAAATATAGAATATTTCAAATTTTGTTGCATTCAATCTCACCAAGCATGGGAAGATAAAATCATGTGCAAAAATGAATGGGAAAATATTGTCAAAAATCCAACTAGCTTAATTAATAATTGGATCATATAGTTGTGTTCACGATGGAAATACATGATTTTTACGAGTGAAGGGAGAATTTTTACTGATTTATGGAAGGGGGAATTTTAAGATGAACGGAATTAGGCGAAAAGTCAAATTCAAGCACCTCAGTTGACTTTGGGGTCACGGCGCTTGGCGTGGAGAGGCATTAGGTGGTGGAAAACCCGAGAAAAATGGAAGATGGTTTTTCTATAGAATGTGGAAGCATGGCGAACTCACAGTAGGGTTTAGGGTATGATTTTTGTAGAGGTTCGTTGTCGAGGCAACGGAGATGTGGAGGAGGCGAGTGAGATGTGCGATAGTGGTGAAAAGATGGGGAAAGTCGTGGCGAACGTAGTGGTGAATTTTTGTGGTATATGGTGGTGGGTGGTAGCGTGGAGAGGAGAGGTAGTGGCTCGACTCTGTTCATGGTTTGGGTAGCAGTTCACAAATTCGAACTAGGCTTGGATAGTGTGTTTCTAGTGGGTCATTGGGACGCAGGGGTGGTAGGCGACTGATGGAGATGGTTAGCAGTAAGGTTTCGATCATCAGCGATGGGAGTACGTGCATAGTGGTGTACATGCAATGGTCAGTGGGAAAGACTAGAAACAAAAAAAGAACATGAGGAAGAAGATTGAAAGTTGAGTCGTGGTCCTCTTTGCCTTTTTGGACCTAGTCGATTATACTGTGGGCTATTTGTTTAAAACAAAACAAGCATAAGTGATTTAGTAATGGTTAAATATTTGAATGTTAATAATCCTTCAATTTGTTTTTAAAAAAACATTGTTTTCTCATTAACGAAAATTTCCAATGGATATGAAGTCCTTGTGTTGTGATCCCCTTGGCTAACCTTACAATTTAAACTAAATTTGTTAGCTAACATATAACTTAATAGATTTAATAATTAAAGTGAGTTACTAAAAATAAAACTTATTTGATTAAATCACAAGTAAATAAATAAGTAATTAGATCCTAAATTGTTTAAAACTTATGTTAGTTAATAAAACTTGTTATTGGCTGGATTAGTTAGTTGGAGTTAACCGAAGATAAATTGTTTTATAATTTCTTAAATCATAAGTAAATTTGGATCAAAAATACAAGTAGATTCGGTAATGAAAATTTATTAATTCTAATTGTAAATTGTTAAATATTGGTATTAAGCATTATTTAAGTTAATGATCTATGTTTTGGTTATTGTCCTTGAATATTTACTTTAATCGTTCTTGTCTGTGCGATCAAGTGGCCAGGCAAGTTAAAATAGTTAAAACAGCGCGTTGCTACGTTCATTTTGGAAATAAACACATGTAACAGATCCCCGTACTTGAATAATTGTCACCCTATATAAAAATTGTCTATTTTAAACAATTTATCCTTTCAAAATTATTGCTTGAATTTGAAGAGACCGGAATCGGATATCGATGTTATCCGAAACCACTTCGATTTGAGAATCACTTCGAACCTTTACGGGTTTGATTTTAGGGTTTAACATGCTGGAATTGGATTAATTTAACAAAATCAATTATTTTAAATAAGTAACTGTCCTTGGATATTATTATAACATCGATGGATTTCTGTTAAAGGTTTTTGGTTATAATCAGATAAAAACTCGTCGTGCTGTATGAGTTACCTTTGTTTCAAAAAAAATTATAACTTAAGTATTTCCAAACTAAGTGGGTTAACTCATGCTGGTTTCCATCCTGACTCGGGTGTTACTTTATTGTAATGCTCGGGTCAGACAGAGTATTACAGAATTTCAGGTTAGGTTGCTTTGGAGCTCATGAGACGAGCTGGACGACAGAGACGTATTGCACGTATGCGTCATATTCCGCTGTGTGTTATAAGCTGTATAGTCAGCTTTTAGGGACAAGTTATTATAATTGTTCAGATTTATTGTTGATGATTGTACTCTGATAACATGTATGTATATTAACAGTTACAGTTTTTCTTTTCATAAAATGTTGTTATTGTATAGTATATTTTATTCCGCTACGATTGTAAGATTCTGTGCTGTTATTTTTGTTTTCTTCTTCTATCTCTTTTTCTTCTCAACCCTAACAACCTGTTATTCGGCACTCGATTGCTCGGTACTCTATACAGTGAACGTATAAGTGTTGATTTTCGAGGGTCGAAAATCGTCCGGTCATTACACTTGTTGCAGCCAGATATCTTGATACAAGCAAGGCACTAGATTTTGTTGTAGAATCAATCTCCAATATGATGAGATTTGAATATCGAATAAGGGATAAACTCAAGCAATGAAGCTTTTTCTGATGAAAGTTTCTTTCGTGGTTAAGTAATATGTTTATGGCTCCAATACCATATAAGATTTCGAAGATAATGAGATATTAAGAACTTGAGATTGCTATTTGATCACAAATGAAAGAAAGAGTTCTATTGATGCTTTCAGTTATTCAGATTACAGAGAGATGAAAATGATAATACATTGCCCTGTATACAAGCTTCTTTTATATTCGAAATATTATGATGTTGGGCTTTTAGCCCCAGACCTGCTGTCACCTTTTATATAAAATGAACGGCTCTGATGCATAGCTGAAAAGTGAATGACGGATTTGGAAGACTCGTGTTATATTATGTTGATTTGCAGTATTTAACATTTGTTCTTCTTGTAGCCTATGGTAGGAAGGGGAAATAACGTGAGTGGCCCATTAACTCTTGTTAATACACTTCAGGTAATAAATTTTTAGTTCAGTCACTCTTTGTCAATAAGCTCCATAAGCTTATCTCAGTCATTTACGTACATGATTACAATATTTAATTTTGAAAGCAAATACAACAACTGCGCCTATGTCTATATATAGGATTACAATATTTATATGTCTATGTCTTTCCGCAAAAATAAGGCGGTTACTAAATGGGTAGTAGTTTTTCTTCCCTTGTCATGCACTATCAGAGCTATTCTCCTTACCCTCGCCTCCCTATCTTCTTCTCCATTCTTCTTCTTCTATCTTTAATTCTTTTCCATGACAGACTCATCCAAGTTTCATCCCGCACTCACCATCACTAATGTTAAATCTCTTATTCCCATAACATTAGACAATGAGCAAGTCGTGTATTATTCTTGGGCTACTCTATTTACCAATCTTGCTAGGGTTCATGATCTTTACGATCACTTGGTTCCACCAACGGAGGAGAAGGCTATGGCTGCCTATATCCAAGCTAAGTCCGCTGATCCAGCACTTTGGAGGCGTTTGGATGCCATTGTCTTGCAATGGATTTACAGCACCATTTCTTTTGATCTTCTCCTCGCTATTCTCAAATGTAATGACACGGCAGAGGGGGCATGGAACCGTCTTGAAGCTCTTTTTAAGAACAACAAAGCCTCTTGGGCTACCCATCTCGAGGAGGACTTTACAAATGCAGCTTTTGAGGCTTTCAACTCGATCGACAATTATTGTAATTATCTACAACCTTTGGCGGATAGGTTGGCTGATGTTGATGCTCCGGTGACAAATGGTCATTTAGTTTTACGTCTCACCGGGTCCTTACCAGAAGCGTATAGTGGTACGGTGGACTATATAAAATCAAGAGCCTTTGCCATCCTTTGAGAGTTGTCGTTCAAGGTTGAAAATGGATGAGCATACTATCAAGGCTCGTTAAGCTCGTGAAACTGGTGGTTCTGTGAGTCAGTCCAGTGGTGTTGCCATGGTTGCCACTGATTCATCTGCAAGCAATAAACGCAACAACAATAATAAGGGGAGGAACAATTTCAAAAACAATGGGAATAAAAAGGTCCACCAAAGTACTAATGGTTCCAGTCCTAGTCAGCCGCCATATCAACAGCACCACTGGCAGTCACGTCAGCAGGCCCCATCACCATAGTGGTAGCAGCCTGGTTGGAGAGGGTGGACAATACCTTCTTGCCCATTTCCCACATACTCTTGGCAGCCAAGGCCCAATCCAGCGGTCCAACGTCCCTCCTCTTCTGGATCAGGCTTACTTGGGTCCAGACCTCAAGCTTTCAATGCAGTTGCTCCTCCTGCTCCTAGCTACATGCCCACCTACATTGAGGCCGCTATGCATGCTCTTTCATTCTCTCAACCAGATGGAAACTACTACATGGATACTGGTGCTACATCTTACATGACGGGGGATGCAGGTATTCTCTCTTCTTATTTCAATTCAAGCAATAAGCATCATAACATTGTTGTTGGTAGTGGTCATTTAATTCCAATTATTGGTCACGATCGCACTACATTGCCTCAACCTTATCCACCATTTACCCTAAACAATGTGTTACATGCTCCTGGGCTCATTAAAACTCTAGTCTCTGTTCGTAAATTCACCACTGATAATAAGGTTTCTATCTTTTTTAACCCTTTTGGTTTCTCTGTTAATGACTTACAGACCGGGAACAGATTAATGAGATGTGATAGCACTGAGGGCTTATATCCACTTTTCTTCGACTCTCAAGCCATTTCTTCCAACAATCATTCTGCTTTTACTATTTTGCCTTGGATTATTTGGCACAATCGTTTAAGTCATCCTGGCGATGCTATTCTTAAGTCTCTTTGTAGTAAAAAGTTTATTGATTGCAATAAGGTTTGTAAAACTTTTTGTTCTTCTTGTCCTCTTGGAAAACATCCTAAGCTACCTTTTTATGATTCAGTGTCATATACTTTTCTTCTGTTTGATATTATTCATAGTGATCTTTGGACTTCTCCTATTGTTAGTACTTCCGGCCATTGTTATTGTGTTCTTTTTCTTGATGACTATAGCAAATTTTTGTGGACCTTTCCTATTGCAAAAAATCTCAAGTCAAACAACTTTTCTTAGCGTTTCATGCTTTAGTCAAGACACAATTTGAACGTAATATTAAGACTTTTCAGTGTGACAATGGTACGGAATACATTAATGGCACTTTTAAGATTTTTTTGAGAAACATGGTATGCTTTTCCATCTCTCATGTCCTCATACATCTCCTCAAAACGGAAAGGCCGAAAGAATAAAATTCATAAATAATATCATTTGGACTATTCTTGCTCATGCATCTATGTCACTCTCCTTTTGGCATCATGCTCTCTCCATGGCTACATATCTTCTCAATATCCTTCCTTCCAAGGTATTGAATTACCAATCTCCTGCTCAAATCCTTTATCAAAGTGATCTGGATTATTTAGGTTTGCGTGTTTTTGGGTAGTTATGTTTTCCATTATTCCCCTCTTCTACTATTCATAAATTACAAGAAAGATCGACTCCTTGTGCTTATTTAGGTCCGGCTCCTAGTCATCGTGGCTCCAAATGCTATGACATGTCTAGTGGTAAAATCATAATTTGTCGTCATGTTCGTTTTGTTGAAACAGAATTTCCATTCTCCAAACTCCACAAAAAATAACCTTCGAATTATGATCTTTTGAATGACAATATTAATCCTCAATTAATACATCATTTATCTCAAAATACCACACCACAAAATATGCAGCTTGACCCAACAACGCTGCCCAATGACTCGTCCTCTCTTCCTCAATCTTGGTCATAGTCTCACACAGGCCCAGATTCCACACCTCCCACTGCTGCCCACACTCGGTCCTCTATTTCCTCCTCTGACCCATCCTCTCTTCCCCACGGTCCAACCCCGTCTATGATCTCCCCCACTTTGACCATTCCTCACACCACCCCAATGCCTCCCAACCCCACTTCAACTCGCATGACCACTCGTGCATCAAATGGTATTTTTAAACCCAACCCTAAATACTCTTCTAATTACCATACTACCACCACTACAGATATTTCTCCTATTCTGAAAAATCCTGTTAGTGCGCTTAGTGACCATAATTGGAAAAGTGCAATGTTGGATGAATTTAATGCTTTAATTGACAATAAGACTTGGGAATTAGTGCCTAGGCCGTCTAATGTTAATGTTATTCGGTCTATGTGGATTTTTCATCATAAATATAAGTCTGATGGCTCTTTTGAGCATTATAAAGCTTGTCTTGTAGGTAATGGAAATACACAGCAACAGGGCATTGATTGTGATGAAACGTTTAGCCCCGTGGTTAAACCGGTCACCATTAGAGCGGTTCTCAGCATTGCTCTTTCTAAATCTTGGCCCATTCATCAAATGGATGTCAAGAATGCTTTCTTGCATGGTCATCTCAATGACGCAGTTTATATGCATCAATCCATGGGTTTTCGTAACAAAAATTATCCGAATCATGTTTGCCTTTTAAAGAAATCTTTGTACGGATTAAAACAGGCTCCTCGAGCTTGGTACCAAAGATTTTCTGATTTTGTTGCTACCATTGGGTTCTCTCATAGTACATCAGATCACTCTTTATTCATCATGGTTCTGGTATTACTTATATTTTGTTATATGTGGATGACATTATACTTACAGTTTCTTCCGATCGTCTTCGTAAGTATATTATGACTCTCTTAGCTTCTGAATTTGCTATGAAGGATCTAGGTCCTTTGAGTTTCTTTTTGGGTATTGTTGTCACTCGTCATGCCCATGGTCTTTTCTTATCTCAGACACAGTATGCAGCAAAAATTATTGAACGTGCCGGAATGTCTAACTGCAGTTCAAGTCCTACTCTTGTTGACACTAAGTCCAAAGTAATTGCCACCGCAGACACTCCTTATGATGATCCGACTAAGTATCGTAGTCTTGCAGGTGCTCTTTAGTATCTTACATTCACTCGACCAGACATTTCCGATGTCGTGAAGCGGATCTGCCTTCATATGCATGCCCCAACTAATGAGATATGAAAGCTCTTAAGCGTGTCATACGCTATCTCCAAGGTACCCTTTCTTTTGGTCTCCACTTGTACAAATCCAATATTAATCGTATTATCTCATATACAGATGCAGATCGGGGTGGTTTTCCTAACACCCGTCGTTCTACCTCTGGTTATTATGTATTCCTTGGAGATAATTTGATTTCTTGGTCTTCGAAACGGCAACCTACTCTTTCCCGTAGTAGTGCTGAAGCGGAGTATAGGGGTGTTGCTAATGTTGTTTCTGATTTATGCTGGATCAGAAATTTGCTTCTAGAGTTGCATTGTCCTATTCTAAAGGCTACTCTAGTTTATTGTGATAATGTGAGTGCTATATACTTATTCGGCAATCCTGTTCAGCATCAACGCACTAAACACATTGAGATGGATATTCATTTTGTCCGTGAGAAAGTAGCTCGTGGTGAAGTGCGTGTGCTTCATGTACCATTCCGTTACCAAATTGCTGATATTTTTACAAAAGCGCTTCCGCGCGTATTATTTAATGATTTCAAGGACAGTCTAAGCATACGGGAAACTCTCGCTTCGACTGAGGTGGTGTGATAGAATATATTTTACATGTATTCTAGGCGTTAAAATATTTCTTGATATTACCTGCGTTTATTCTCTGATATTTCCTGCATTTATTCTCTGATTTGACTTGCTCTTTATTTGGGAAATATTTATTTAGTTACCTTTCTTTTAGCAAATCAGTTGATTTGATGATATCTGTATTTAGGAAATATTTATTTACCTACCTTTGTTTTAGCAAATCAATTGGCTAATTTGTAGCCTATCTTAACTCTTGTAAACCATATATATATATATATATATATATGTGTGTGTGTGTGTGTGTGTGTGTGTGTGTGTGTGTGTGTGTGTGTGATTGAAAGTGGAATACAATGGCAAGGAAATTGATTTCTAAATAGATTTCTTTCAGCAGTATCTATTTTACAACTTTTCAAAAAAGTTGTAAAATACATACCACAAAGATTTTAAATAGCGGTCAAATAATATTTTACAGTGATATACAAAATGTTATAATTAACTCTTTTGACAATGTAGCTTAAGAGTTGTAAGAAGGATATTTGGATGTATGATAAACAAATTACAATTGTTCTAAGTAGTTGTAAATATTTTAAAAAAACTAACACTAATAGCTGTAGTATAGTCTATTAGAAAGATAACCGAAAGTTGTAATAAATTTATTACAATGTTTTATTGCAACTTTTTTGAATGGTTATAATAGAACTAGACTCTATAACAACTGTGGTTAAGACGCTGGTTAGATAAACATTGTAAAATGAGTACTACAAGTCTTCTTGAAAGTTGTAAAAGACTTTTTTATCCTATTGTACCTAGGAGACCAAGGAGAGAATGAAACGGTCTTATCATGAATTGTCTGCTTGAAGATGAGCGGCACAAGTCAAGTGGGTTTATTCATTGTTGTATCGTTTATATGTGTCTTCTTTGAAAGAAAATTACTTTGAATAAAGGGGAGCAGTAATAATAATACTATACATGAGATGATAACTCTACCAACAAACCTGAGAAGGACAACCAAAAACAATAGAAATGCATAGTAGAATAAACATGATAGAGAAACCAACACAGAGCTATAATCGCTGATGTACCGAAAATTCAACACAATCAAGAGATAACAAGATGGAGAAAAGCCATAAACAATTTCAAACAAGATCAGAGAGCTCAACTTGAGAATCTATTACATAAATAAAATAGTAGAAATTATGGACTAGAAATAAAACATGAGCTGTCAACAAAAGAGAAGCTCGACTAAAAAGAAACTAAACAGGTGTCGGAACAAGTTGTCATGGTGACAATTCAAGACCAAAGAAGAGCAATACTAACGCAAACATAAATGGCATAGTATTCGAGGCAAGGAAATAAAATCAGGTGAAAACCTAACCCAAAATACCATTGCGTTGTAGAATAAGGCTACCAAACACTGCAAAAGAGGTGTGAAATAGGAGTCTGATACAAGACTAAAAATCCATGTCATGAATGAAGCAAGACAACTGCAATAGCATTACAAAACTGATGGTCAATACCTAGACAATCTACTATACTAGTAAGCATGAAAGTAGCTTGAGAAAGAACGCGTAGCGAGAGTAGTACAGGATTAAAAACTTCATCTCAACATCATCAAAAATGTACGACATGCATGATGTGAGACTGGAGCTGAATAATGGAACTAATGCATGACTAGAATATGTGAATAAATGAAGCGTGAATGGTGTAGTAGCATTGTAGGGTCGGTGCAGAACTGTTACAAAATAGATGTTTGGTGAAATGGAAGAATTTGGTACAAAATAGATATGCCTCATATAATATGGGTGTTGTGTACATGTGTGATAAGAGAGCAACATGTTCAATGTAGGATCAAGGTAGAAATGATGGCTTGGAATAACATGGTACAAATCCTCATATGTCTAGCAGGGAAAAAGCATCGAGTGTCCAAAACGTAAGAAAAACTATCAGAAGTAGGGCATAAGACAAAATTGTCGGCTGCATTAAATAAATTATAGGACAATATCAACGGGAGGTACCATGGCCATAAAAATCACTTATTGTATACATCAAATAGTTGGTGAATATAAGAGAACCATGCCAAATTTTAACTAATCCGTCATGCTGAAATTTCCATTTATGATTCTTTCTACTAGTACATGTTCATAAAAAAAATTGCCACGGAGTAGAAAATAACAAAGAATGTTCGCTTTTACAAGAGTTATGAGAAAGGTATTGGTTTTCTCGCAACATAAGTATCAACTTATGATAACATATTATAAATCTATAAGATACCTTCTAGAAGAGTGGAAAGAAAATCTGAATTTGATCAAAACTTGTAGGGAGAGGGGACATCATGGTAAATAAAATATGAATTTTGTTCAAATGTTGTATGTAAAATGATTGAGTATATTTTCAATATAATTTGAAAGGGTTCATTATTCACCAACTAAATATCCTTGTGATTTACCTTAAATATATGTTGTGAGTTCGGTGCATACTTCCTTAGAGTTTACAAGCAACACTGCTAGAAAGGTTTCGAATAGCGACAGGCTTTTGCGACGGCTGGCGATGGATAAAAAACGCGGTCGTTGCTAGCCGTCGCTACACGAAATATATAGGTCGCTTCCCGCGAGTAGAACTTTCATTCTTTCCCACCAAAATTAAACCCTCCTTCCCCCCAATCCGCCGCCCCCCGTCACCGCAGCAGCCGCCTCGCCTTCCGCCGCCTCCAAATCACCCAAATTCGCCTAGGTATGCTTCTAATCTTTATTTTGAATGTAAATTTGATGTTTTTAGGTTTAGTTTAAACCCTAATTAAATTAGGATTTGATGTTAAATTAGGAATTGTTGTTAAATTAGGTATTAGCAGTGTTGTTAAATTAGGTATTAGTAGTGTTGTATGTTGATTTGGTACATTAATTAGTTTATTATCATGAAGTTAAATTAGGTATTAAATTAATTAGTTTATCATGAAGTTGAATAAATGGTTGGTGTAGATAATTAGTGTTGGCGATTAACATGGTTAGTTGTGTTAGGTGAAAAATTAGTGTATATTAATGATTAACTTGGTTATTGATAAATTTACATGAAAGTATTTCATAGTTTATGAAATTGATAAATTACAAATTTAAGTTGTTAAGTGAATTTAAATTGACAAATTTTATTTAATAATTAGATTTTTATTGTTTTCTAATAATCAATTTGATAATTAGATTTTGTTGTTTTATAATTATCTTCATTGATAATTCTTCTATTTATCTTGTTGATTTAGCGACGGCCATTTTAATAATTTAGCGACGGCCAAAATGCAAAAGGTTGTATATATTGTACAAAAATAAAGTTCATACAAAAAATTAAAAAAATGAATATGAGAACATTAAAATTCCACAAATATCTAATTTTTAAAAAAAATTAGGAAATGACTTTAAAAACAACTGATGTTGTACTAAAATCGATTTTGTAAAGAAATTAAGAAATGAATATAACAACAACAAATATTCCGCTAGAATCTATGTCGTGAAAAAATAAAGAAATGAATATTGAACTAAAATTGTTAATTGAATGTTGAACTAAAATTTAAATACACAAATTTATGAAATAAAATTTAAATAGTTGAAACATTGTCAAAACTTGAAAAGAACAACAATATTTGATAAAATTTAAAGAAATTTTTTTATCCCTTAGATTGGCTTTGGCCCCGTCTGGCAAGTGTTGTATGTGATCGTTATATGGATGTTCGTTTTGTAATGGAACGGACATTTATATTCATCTGATACAATATTTGTTGGATTTGTCCCTGTATTGGACAAGTTACAAACACAATAAAGTAATTACATATTTTAAATCATTTCATTTTAAGCGGTTACAAAATTTCGACAGCACTTCCTTTACGTTTCCTTGTACACGCATTTGTGTACGATGCAGGGAACAGAAGGGCAGTGCTGCCAAAATTTTATTGAACCGTTTAATCTGAAATGATTTATAAAATGTAATTACATTATTGTGTTTGTAATGCGAAGTAGGATGACTGACCACCGAAGTGAAAACCAAAATACCAAAAAATAAAAAAATAAAGTGAAGTTTTCATTTTGAATTTTTTGCAACGATGAACTGTTTGCAATGGAGAATGGTTGAAAATTAATGATTTAAATTGTCTAACATAAATTTTCAATTCAGGAAAAATGTTCAATTATTTTCTCGACCGTACTTGGATGTATGAAGTCAGAACTGAAAAGAAGGGATCAATAAAGCAGCATTTCTACAATGGTGTACACGAATTTATTAGATTTGCTAAATCTAATAACCGAAACAACACAGAAATTCATTGCCCGTGTAGTAAGTGCCAACATTTGAAGCATTGGAAACCAAATATAGTTGAAGTACATTTGTATCAATATGATTTCGTGCCTGATAATTATTTTTGGGATCGTCATGGAGAACTTGTTGAACCTACACCTAATACTGAAGTGTTAGAGGACGGTAATATGATGACGAATCCGATAGAAAATATGGTGGATGATGCAGCACGATCAATGTTTCCTACAACTGTAGCTGTCGATGAGGACGAAAATGTCGAAGAAGAACCGACTGCGGGAGCTAAAAAAATATACGATTTGTTAGATTCTGCTAAGAGGCCATTGTGGGACGGATGTAAAAGCGGAACCGAACTTTCAGTAACCGCCGAATACATAACTATGAAATAAAAATTCAACCTTACGGAAGCTGCATTTACAGCAGTTGTACAAGCTGCAAAACGACACATGTCATCCAATAATCTGATGTGCGATAGTCACTGTAAAGTAAAAAAAAATGATGTCCGCTTTTGGTCTACCATACGAGAAGATAGATGCATGTGTGAAAGGTTGCATGTTGTATTGGAAAGACGACGTTGACCTCAGAAAATGCAAAATATGTAACGAAGAAAGATACAAACTAGGAAAGAAGAAAGGGAAAGAAGTCCCGTACAAGAGAATGCGAAGATTATATGCATCTTCTGCTACGGCCTGTCATATGCGATGGCATAGTGTGAGAACAGCGGAAGAAGGAACTTTGATACATCCATCCGACGGAGAAGCATGGAAACATTTCGATAAGACTTATCCCACATTTGCTGCGGAAAGCCGTAATGTCAAACTTGGTTTATGTACGGGTGGATTTTCACCATTTTCACAGTTTGGTAGTAAATATGCATCCTGGCCAATTAATGTTACTCCGTATAGTTTACCTCCATGGATGTGTATGAAGACACCATATATGTTTCCCACCACTGTCGTTCCCTACCCTCATGATCCAACCCAAGGAATTGATGTCTATTTACAACAATTGATCGAAGAGTTGAAGAAACTGTGGAATGAAGGAGTCGAAATTTACGATGTATCAACGAAAAAAAATTCGGTTATTCGCTTCTTTGTTATGGACTATAGTGATTTTCCTGCATAAGGGATGCTTTCTGGTTGGAGTACGGTAGCATGCCCTTATTGTATGGAAGAAACACGAGCATTTTCGTTATGATATGGAAAGAAAGTTTCATGGTTTGATTGTCATCGGTGTTTTCTTTATCCCAATCATACTTTTAGAAGAGATAAGAAAATTTTCATGGCTAACAAAGAAGAGAATTTGAAACCACCCAAGGTTTGGTCAGGCGAGGAAATATACAAAATTGTAAGGGACTATCCAAAGATACACGAAACTGGAGTCCGGACTGAAATCCCAGGAAAGTCAGACATTCATAATTGGTGCAAACAAAGTATATTTTAGGAGTTACCATGTTGGAAAGATCTCTTACTCCGACATAATATTGACGCGATGCACAACGAAAAGAATGTGTTTGATAATCTATTTAATACAATTTTGAATGTAAAGGGCAAAACCAAGGACGATTTGAATTCAAGGCTTGATATAGCAAACTATTGTAAGCGCCCGGAACTTCATATGAAGCCTAATGACAATAAAAAACTGAAAGCATGCTATGAGCTAGACAATAAACAAGTAAAACTCCTGCTAAAGTGGGTGGAAGAATTAAGATTTCCCGATGGGATTTCTTTCAATCTTCGTAGATGTGTTGACTTCAAAAAAAGTAAACTGAGTGGGATGAAAAGTCACGATTGTCATATCATGATGGAATATTTATAACCGTGGCTTTCAAAGAACTATTGTCCGTAAAAGTAAGGAACGTTATAACAGAGTTATGTTTGTTTTATAAACAGCTTTGTTCAAAAACATTAAAGGTGGAACGTATACGTAAACTTGAAGTAGAAATACCCATATTTCTATGCAAACTAGAGAAAATACTTCCGCCTGGTTTCTTTAACGTAATGGAGCATTTACCCATTCATCTTCCATCCGAAGCACTTCTTCGAGGTCCTGTGCAATATGGATGGATGTATCCGTTTGAGAGGTAAATTAACATGTGCAATGTTCAAGTCAATTTCAAATTCAAATTTGTATATCTAAATATGTAATAAATATCTTAATAGGTACTTGAATCGTCTGAAGAAGAAGATTCGACAAAAAGCTCGAGTTAGGGGTTCGATATGCAAATCATATCTTGAAGAAGAAGCCTTATTTTTTTTCTGTCACTACTTCAAGGACAATGTGAACTTATCATTTGTATTGTTCCTCGAAATGAGGAAGTCGTTGAACAAAATTCTTCTCAAACAATATTATTTGTTTTTAGACAACATGGTAGACCTGGTGGAAAATATGTGGAAATATGGTTGGACGATAGAGACCACCATGTGGCACACACTTATGTTCTTTTAAATTGTGTCGAATTCGCACCGTTTGTCAGGTAATAATTAATTCACTTGTAATTTACTTGTACGTACATAATAATTATAACACATATTACATATATGCAGTATCTACGAATCACAGTATCCATCTGGCGATTTCAGTAAAGAATTTGCCAAATGGTTTTTAAACTTTGTTTATGAGCCAAGAAACCATGTCGTTGATGAAGGCTTAAGACATCTTGCGATTGGACCGAAAAGAAATGTGAAGACTTATCCAATATTCTTCGTCAATGGGTTTAAGTTCAACACGAAAGATTACGGGGCTGAAAAATTAATATATAATAGCGGGGTATTTGTCAAAGACAGTGATGATCCAGATGAGCATTTAAAAGATTTTCACGGCGTCTTAACACAGATCCTAGAGTTGACATTTATGTTGAACCTTTAGAAAAGTTTTTTTTTATTTAAGTGCAATTGGTTCAGTAACGTTCCTGGTTCTAGAATCAACGTGCATAAAGAGTATAAACTTATTGAAATAAGTTTCATACATCACACTACTATAAGTACGATCCTTTTGTATTAGCCAAGCAAGCGTTACAAGTTTATTTTTCTCCGTATCCATCTTTGAAAGGAGATAAAGAGGATTGGTCTGCTGTTTTCAAAACAAAACCAAGGTTTACGTTTGATGGAAATAATATTCCAGATGAAGCAGCATATCAAGCCGATCTTGAACCAAATACAGAAATAATAATAACTGATGATATTGATGTAGGGCCTTTCAATGATGAATCGAACGTCTTATTTGATGCATTCGAAAGTACCAAAGAAAATGGGATAGAATACGAGACTGAATCTGACTCAAAAAACGATGAAGACTGATCGTTATTGATATAATTGTTATGTGATAGTGATTGAAACATGCTATGTAATAGTAAATTTCTGTAATTGTTCTATGATGATCATTTAGTTAATTTTATCCATGTTTTGTACTAGTAAATTTTTATAATTGTTATGTGAAAGTGATTGAAACATGCTAGTAGTAGTGAATTTCTATTATTGTTCTGCGATGATCATTTATTTAATTTTTATCCATGTTTTGTACTAGTAAATTTTTATAATTGTTTCTGTGAAAGTGATTGAAACATGCTATGTAGTAGTGAATTTCTATAATTGTTCTGTGATGATATTATTTTTCTATAGTAGATATGTCTGGCAGGAGACGAAGTATGACAGACACGCCATCCCCATCTCCCGGTGCAGGTGGTAGTGGCACTGCACCGGACTTACGTCCGATGGCAGAAGTTGTTCCGAAAAGTGTCGGGTAAGTATGAATTTTATTTAAAGTATAAGTTTTAAAATCCACTAAACATGTATATCATAACTTTTGCAGGGGCTTTGAGGTGGAGCCATCAGATTATATTCTACAGGTTTCGAGGAAGGCTTTTCAGAGCCGGATGGATGGTTGTTAGCCTCGCTGGGACGACATCCCCCTTCATGTCAAGAACGCAATACAGACCGATTTACTTGTAAGTAGTAGTTTGAATTTCAGTTGTAAATTAATATAATCTATATAACTTAAAATAATTTTAATTTACAGGCTGCAGTCCGCATTGACCCTAACGACATGGACGTTTTCTTAAATCACTGGAACAAAAGAATGAGGAAAAATTAACGGGATACATTGTCCAAGGCCAAGAATTCAGGCAAAAAGCCGAACTGGATGGGTGACGATGTATGGACTGATTTTCTTCGGCTTTATAACACTCCGGCAGCAAAAGTAAGTAATATATGTTTGCTTTGTTATTTAAATCTAATATAAATCTCGCAAGATATACGTGATAATTTATCTTAATTTGTGGGAATTATATGCACGGAACCGGGATAACAGGAATAAAAATCCTACATTGCACCGTGGTGGCTCCAAATCCTTCCAGGAGCATAAGAAAGAGCTGGTAATTAAATTTATAAACTATGTTTACATTTTATTAAAATATTTTGTAATCATATTAGCAATAATATTTATATATTTTCAGGCCGCGAGATACAACCGCGAGCCCACTATGACCGAGCTATTCAAGGTGACGCATGCCGTGGAGAGGACTGATGAAGAAAGCAATGTTTCGTATGAGTGGACGGATGACAAATCCATGGTAAACTAATTTATTGTTAATAACAATATTTTGTCTTATTTTATTTTCAAAAACTTGAAATTCGGTTTTTATCGTGTAAAACAACTGTTTGTAATCGCAGGAGAGGTACGAAGCTGAGCGGGATCGGGTAGCACAGTCCACTGATCAGGAAGAGCTTAGCTAGAGGAGGCAAACAATATCTGGGATGCTATTATTGACCCGCCTTCTCGGACCAATGTGCGGTATAGCTATGGAAATCTGGAGGTAAATTTTGACATGTACTAATATATAAATTTACACATGCATATGAATAGTTAAATAATTTTAATAATATTATACATATATACTAATATATAAATAATTATGAACTATTTTACAGGCGATGAGATTGCAGAGTGCATACAGGAGGTCCCAGCAAGAAGTGGAGATTGCTCAATTGAAGAAAACAGTGGATGAAATAAATGATTGGAGGAAGAGTTTCTTCGTGCAACCGCTGGATGAGCTGATTGTAGGTTATTTGCAACAGCATAGGAGGATGCCTGGAGAGGATGGCAACGATGGTGAGGAGTAGGTATGCTTGTTTGCTCATGTTACAGTTTGGTATATACACATTTTGGTTGGTTTGGTATATATATATTTCGGGATATTATGTACATATTTTGATGGCTTGTAGTTGTGTCAACGGTTTGTTTGGGTTGACAGTTTGTAGTTGTGGTTGGAAAACTATGTACACATTTTGGTTGATAAACTATGTACATATTTTGATGACTTGTATTGGTTGATATGATATGTATTGTTGTTGGGATTGTATATGATTTTGTTTGATTTTGTTGGATTTTATATTGTTTGAATGTATGGTGATGTTATATGATGGATATATGATGGTTATAGTTGATGAATATAGTGTATAGTGGCTGTGATGATGGTATTTGATGGTTATTGTTTGAAGTGTATATGGGCTGTGCAAGTGCACGGAATTTTGTTCAATATGGCGATGGCTAGCGACGGCTGGCGACGGCCATTTTGTTCAGTTTAGAGACGGCTAGCGACGGCCATTTTGTTCAGATTAGCGATGGCTGGCGACGGCCATTTTGTTCAGATTAGCGACGGCTGGCGATGGCTTTTTTGTTCAGATTAGCGACGGATAGTGACGGTAGCGACAGCAACTAGACGTTGGAAAATTTCCACATGGCACATTTGCAGTCGCAAGCCGTCGCTATTTATGTGACGGAGCCGTCGCTAAAGCCATCACGATTCTATTAGACGACGAGGTAAATAGCGACGGCATTTAGCGTCGGCTAGCGACGGCCGACGACGGCTAAAAGCCGTCGCTATTAGGTGTCGTTCCTGTAGTGCAAAGCCCGGTTCTCTAGGTCTTCAAATAATAATAATAATAATAATAATAATAATAATAATAATAATAATAATAATAATAATAAGAATAATAATAATAATAATTTGGAAGGGTTATTTCTTTAGCTCTCAAAAGGAAATAAAATTTAGGTTAGAAAGCAAGTTGTCAAATTTGGATGCCTAAGTGAGATGGATATAACTACCAAGCCTCCATGTCATTTTGCTACTAGTGTAAACTAAAATTCAAAATATAGCTAAATTGGGAAACAAGCTAACTAAGAGAGAAAATAGAGAAGAATAAATATAGCATGGCTAGAGTAGAAGATGAGATCGAGAGCTCAGATTTAAGGATGAAAGGCAAGTGAATCTCTTTCTAAACCTCCCTCAATTATTGTGGGTTGAGTCTTTTGATTACTGTATTTGATATAATAGAAATTTGCTGGTGTTTAGATTGATTTTGAAGTTCATATGATAATTTAGATGATTCTAGTTGATTTGTGGTGATGCATATTCTAAGTAGAATTGATCATATGATAGCTAATTAATGGTCATAAGTTGATTTGGCTAAAATGAAGTTGAATTTGACATTTGAATTTTTGAATAGTTAAAGAAGATTACTTGAAGAATGTTAGTGTAAAGTATGATAAACTTGAGTAAACGACCCTAAGAAAGTAATCAGTAGTTGAATGTTAAACTATAATAAATCGAGTGGTTTTTGGGATTTAAAATGATTAGGTCTTTATTTGTTGAGTAAATATATGTAATATAAATTTATTGTTTACTAATTTATGATATATATGCTTGAGTTTCCGTCATGACAGACACGCACGCACTTCAAAGAAATGATAGAAAATGGTAAAAGAAGTGAAGCTCAAAGATATAAATAAATGAAGAAATGATGGAAAATAGTTGATTGCGAGGGAAATGATGGAATGACAACAAAATGCTAGAAAACCATGGGTAGTGTGAAAGAGAAAGCAATGATAGTATAACTAGGTAGAAGACAACATAGATTGAAAAGAAGTGAGAGAAAATAGTAAAACAAGAAGATGATAGTAAATAGTCGGTTTTGGTGTAAGACTCTGGCATTATCTGATGAAAGCTATTACTTAACTTGGTCGACATAAAAGGAAATTTGTTGGGTGTAGTTTTAGGTCTTTTATGCGAGACAGATGATAGCTCTTTGCTCATATAAAATACTTAGTAAGATGCCATGGTAGATACGATTGATGGAAATAGTTGCTTAAATGAAGAGACATGAAGCAAAGGAACGTTGAAATGAAGTGAGCAATTAGATGTACGATGGACATAAAAATATTGAGAAGGTCTAAAAATAGAGAGATAGTAAGGAATGATATAAACGTAGGAAAGTTAACGGAGGGCAGCTCGAGAACGATACAAATGCTCAAGTTTATAATCAAGTGTTTGTATACGAAAGCAATACAAATGCTCATGTTGGACTATGGATAGAATGATCCAAACGATTAATGGATAGAACCGACCAAATGATTGAGTGATAAAACCAGACATGGTAGTTGTGGTACTTGGATAGTTTTGGGATTTTATCTATTCCTAAATTGTTTAGTCAAGAGAAAGCTTCGACTAAAGTGTTATGGATAGTGAATAAAAAAGAATAATGAGAGAGAAAGAAATGATAGAACATGCAAGAAAAGATAAATTGTAAGATGTGAAAACCAATTGGGTAAAGAGGAAAGATATGAAAAACCGGCTATAAGATAAAGATAGGAAGGGATAGAAAAATGAGAAAAAGTGATAGGTGGATAAATGCGAATAGTGAGAAAATTAAAAGAAGAGAGAGAGTGTGTGTGTGACAAAGTAAGATTGTTATGCAAGAAGCGGGAGAGGGGGATAGTGTAAAGGCTCAAATTTCTGTATCCTTTGAGTTGACAATAAACCACACATGTCCAATCCGAATTAAACAAAAAGATGGATCTTTAAAGGTAAGAAAGAAAAATAGACAGAACAGAATCTCACTTAAACCTAATAACATATAATATTGGACAATAATCTTTATAGTGGAAAATTTTAAAATACATATATTAGAGTCTATCCTAAGCTCAGCTGGCCAGTTATAAATACATGTTCTTACAAATGCTGAAAAATAAACAAATAAATATATAGTGGAAGTGGAAATGGGAATGATTAACTATCTACAGGAAATCTTCTGCTCCAAGCTCCATCCAAATACTCCAAGCTAATATTAAACTACCAGGCTACCCGGAAAAAATTAGGATACCTAAAGTTTAAAGAAAACAGAAAAATAAACTTGGATCGATTATGGGACTGGTGTGAGAAACTCAAAATACGGATGTTTTGAAAAGAAAAGGTATCTCATTGGACCATAGTGAACACAGAACGATTTTTTACCTTATGATAACCAAAAATATTTGCTACATAAAATCATTTGATATTATTTTTTAATGACACTATTTTTGAAAAAAATTACAAGTAAACTTATTAATCTTAGCCGAAATTGTTACATTGATTAAATTCTAGCAAAGTAGCTACAAAGTAGAATTTACAATCAAAATCGCAAAGGCACTTATTGGACAATGGATTTCCATACGAATGACCAGGTGAAGGGACTACCTTCTAGTATTACAGCTCTAGAGGATTGTACTGAGACCCAACTGATGTTTCTCTACCAACACAAGACCGTCCATCCTCTAACAAGATGGTATCGTATATGTCATTATCCCGGTCATTACGGACCTATCCGAGAACTCTCTTCGCATACACTATATTAATTTAAAACTCGACATCATAGCAAGAATAAATATATCTAGAAGGGGATGATTATACCCTAATGGTTGCGAACCACATAGCTTTGCTGCTTCTATCACGTTTCGATCATTTCCAGATGTGAGGCCTGAGGTAATGATTACTTTTTACATAGCACATCATCTTTCCACTTTGAATGTCACACTGTCATTCCATAATCACACAACTGATTTTTACAAAAGTATAACTTCTGAGCTCGTACGTCTCAGAAAAGGGTATTAAGCTAAGAGAAGTTGCATTTTCCGCCACCAAACAAATGATAAGTTTATAGAGATCAATCAATGTGATTTTAAAGTGTAATGTCAAACATTCGTCCATTTAAGTTGTCCAGGAATAGTGCAAACCGAAGGAACTCTCTTATGATATCCTGTCAAGGATTACCCCTAGGATTAGTAGCAAGAAGTCCTTGAATATCGAAGATTTTCATAATAGAGCACTACTGCCACCATAAGTATATGATACGGTAATTTCCCCGATGGTCTAGTGGCAAGCAGCCCTACATCATGAAGATCTTCGTCTTTAATTGTCTTTGTCTTCAACGTGTTCCACTTTGAATACGAAAATTGTTTCAAAATGGTTTTCGGATAGGAATTACTCAAATCCGACCTCAGATCCTTCAAACCAACCATCGATAAAAAGATGTTAATTCATTAGTGAATTATTCTTTAATCGATTAATTTCTTTTTATCCAAATATCTCATGGATACATATATCTTTAAAACATTTCTTTTTGGTACATACAGAATCGTTAAACCTCACTTTATCTTTAAAAAATTATTTATTTAAATTTTAACAAAGATTTGTTAAGTCCAAATCAAAATTTGATTGAGTTGAAACCATGTTACCTAGGATGTTAATCCAAACCAGTAAATATTAAGTAAGCAGAATCTATAGAAATTATTAATTCTACTCAATATCAATTTCCTTATTCAATAAGTACTATGGATGGAATAATGACGAAATCGCTTTTTAAATTCCACGAACAGTACGAGTTCCCTCCTTGGATTTAACACCAATTATAAGAAGACCGTCTCTATACAATCACTTTATTTATAACAGCTTTTCTTTAAATCATTTATTCAATCTTTTTTAAATAATTTATAAAACCTCAAAATGTTATAAAAACACTTAATTATTCATTAGCAAACATTCATTAAAGATTGGAAAAGAATAGTTAAGTTTAAAGATATATTTTAAAAGTTATAGAAAAATGTTGTGAAAAGTGCTGCAAATAGTGTTTTTTTGAGCTATATTGATTAAAACGACTTTTCTATCATTTAGAAATCTATTTTTATAACTCAAATCTCTTTTAAAACATTTTAAAAGATTTATATAATTAATTTCATATTTTTGAACAATTTAGAAATATATTTTTTCAAAAATCCCTTTTATGGATTATGAACTGAAAACCGCGACTTTTTGAAAACTTGTTTTATTAATATTTCAAAATCTGATTGTCGAAATCTAGATTTTATTTCTTCGTTTGAAAACTATAGATATAATAGTATGGAAAAATCTTATCTCAAAAAATTCTAGCTATATTCCACTCTATACATTCGTTTGATCTTTATGGTGCGAAATCGCGAACTACTGTGACATGAGTACCTATTTTTGATTAAATTTTCAAGCCAAAATACTTTTAAATGTTTATGAAACATTTATAACCATATTGAACCATTTTTAAGAGGTCTAAACATTCTATATACATGATTTTATTAAATAAAGGAAAGTGATTTCATTTGTGCTTATGTATTAACGTGACTTGTGTATGTATTCAACAACCGTATTAAACATCCATATTATCATATTCAAACATGATAAACAACCATCATTAACACTCATATGCGAACATATATATACATACATACATATATATACACACACACACATAATCCAATAATACATATAACTATAGTTTAGGTGTTTTTCCACTTTTGTTATATGTTGCTAATCAATTTTTAAAACATTCATTAATCATAATCAACCAAGCATCCAAACATCATTAGCATCCAAATAATTATGTTAAACTTTTATAACTACTTATAATGGTTTAAAGTTGGAATTCTCACCAATATCTAAACTGTTTCACTTCCTACCAACATTTGAACTACCATACGCTTCACTAACTACTTCATACTCCATTTAAACATTACCAAACAACTTCTTCTCCCTTCCAATTGCTCGACAAGGCTTGACATGGAGGTTGGCCGAAAGTAAAGACAAGAAGTGGTGGAGTTTTGACCTTGAATACTCAAAACTAGATCCGAAAAATAGGTCAACTTCTCTCTAGTTTTTGACCCTCTTACTCTTAAAATTTGAAAATTTTGTTAACTGGAAAGTTGTTGCAATTTTTTTCTCTTGAATATAAAAATGAATCACTTGATTTCGAGTTATTTTGAGAGAGATATGATTGAATGAAGAAGAAGTATTCTCGGAATGACAAAAATGAAGCCCGAAAATGCACTGTAAAAAAGTGAAATTTTGACATAGTTAAGCTCAAAATTGGAGGAAGTGCTAAACATGAAAGTTTTAGCCACTGAAATTATACATGGTTTGAAAAAATTAATTACTTCATTTGGATCAGTTTTGAAGTAGTTATGCTCAAATGAAAAGGAGGTATTCTCGGCCTAAAAATTGTGCTCGAGAATGCACTTGAAAGAATGGTGTTTTGAGTATAATTAAGCTCGGAATGGGAATCAACTAGAAAGTTGTAGCCATTGGAATTCTACATGTTTTAAAAAAAATTAACTTCCTTATTTGGTTCAATTTTGAGGAAGTTATGACTACGAGAAGAAGAGATAAAATATAAAAAATATGAGTTTGATTTTGAGGCATGGATATCGATTTCATTTTGTACATATTTCGACATTATTTCTTTTTAATTTTTTTCTGTGGCATGGAAGCCATTAGAAATGAAGGAAGAAGATGAAGAAACTTGGGAAAGAGATAAGATAAGATGTGAAGAAATGAGAGAATGTGCATGGCTATTTCTACATGAAGTTTACACACAAAAGACCTTACTACCTTTATCTTCAAATTCATTTTAACCACACATTAGATCCTCCTTTCCAATGCAAAATTAGACCCTTAAGTACAAATATTTAATGAGATGAGATGTTCTTTTGTACTTAGTAGTGATGTTGTTTACTAAAGTATCTTTATTAAAAAGTAAAACTCAAACCAAAAGATTTTACTTACTTCATAAGTTTTTAAAAGTAAAATCACTTTTTCTTCAGTGCTAAATATTTATATTTTAAAAATGTGTATTAATATGTATTAAAATCATGTTAACAAAGTTGCAATGATCCGAGACAACTTCCGTTCGATGAACGGTCAAAAATCTAGAAAAACGATCATCGATCACATTTTCAGTTTTTAATTAAACTATTTATTTATGTAAACAAAACCTAAAAATAAGTTTCTTATCATCTTAAAAAAATTAAAACAAGTTTATTTAGTTATAAAACCGTATTTAAAAATATTAAAATCCAATTATAAAAATACGACATTGATTTGCCAAAATGCGATGAAGTTTGTATAACTTTATAAAACATGATTATAAATTATAAAATCATTATAAATTTAATTACTATTATAATCAAATGAATTTGAGATGAATTATTCATCAAAAAGATTTTAAAAATGATCCTATGAACATACGCTTAACTTTATCGGGAACCGTCTTTTGTCAAATTTTACGATGAAAATCTAGTATCTCTAATTCTTAGACAAATTCCAAAAATAAGTTCATCATTCTTATTTATCACCTTAAACATGATTATTTAAACTTGAAAATTATATATTTGAATATTTAAATAAATTAAATATTTCATTTTCAAAGTGGTAAAATTACGGGTCGTTACATTCTCCCTTCCTTAAAAGAATTTCGTCCTCGAAATTAAACCCCAAACAAAAGCTTAACCCAAAGTATTCATCTTCAGTCTTAATTCCATAGGATATACATAGATCATTTGTATGCAATATGTGATTCGAACTCCTATTCGAATTCATAACTTGTCTTTCGAATTAGTATTAAAGTTCCATACTCAAATCATAGATCAAATTCGTGTGACGAAATGATCTATGTACGACTTACATATTTATTTTTATTGGTTATTTTCTTAACTATAACAAAAAAATTATTCACATCCATTATTATTTACATTCAATTTCTCCTTAGTATGTTTCCTTTGGTCCTAATAACACATAGAAACCCTTCCCTAAAATTTTACTTCAGTTTATAAACACCTACAAACACAACTTTGGTTTACTTAACACTTTAAAACTTGCATTTCATAACCATTTACTTTATACTAAATCTATTTACAACATTACTTAAGTGTATAAATACTTCATGACTCAAATCTTTTTATATAATACACATTTGCATCCTAAGAGTATATATACAAATCCTAGATTTCAAATTGACTTTACTTAAATCGGTGTGCTTAACAAATTTAAAACTTGTTGTAATTTACTATTATCTCAAATCCCTAAGTTAAAAACTTTATCTCTTTTATTTTTATAAAACACTTAGCTTTCATTACCTATCAAATTTTTGGAAATCTCGACTGTCTAAAATCATCGAAAAATCATGTTATCCTATCGATTAGTGATCCAAAATTATCTTTGGTTTAAACATTTTTATAAAAATGCTTCTTTATTACTAACAAATTTATTAATTAGTAATTCACATTATCTCTTATTATAAAAAAATTATATAGATCGAGTAACTCCCAATATGATACCAAGGAACTAGGTACTACCAATAGCATAATATATCCCTTTAGCCAGAAGGGCAATACTTAAGAGAACTGTTTACCATCTGAATAATTATCTCCTGCCTATTTTTAGTTACTTTTGAACCATTCGAATTAGTTATCTTTAGAGACTTATTTTCTTTAGAGACTTCTTTTCAAATCCTTTATTTGAAATAATACTATACGTATCTTTTTAAAATTTTATCAAGTTACTTACTATTTTATAAAAACCCCATTTATAAATCCATTTCTTTTAATCATATTAAACTTCCAAAAAAATTTTCTAAAATACCAAAATTTGAATTCTCAATGATTTCCTTTATAAGCGCGTTTTATAAATCCTGTTTATGAAATCCCTTATATAAAACATATTCATAACATTTATTTATCTTAAATAAATTTCATTAATCTTGAACCAACATCATTATTTATTGATACCCCATTATCAAATTGTTAAATTAAATTCACGAGGTGTTCGTATTTAAACTTTAAAATTAAACAACCAAATAGAATCAATGATAATAGCCAAGTTTACCATTTTCTTAATCAAATAACTATACAAAATAATATTCTTTATATTCAAAATATAATCCGAGGTAAAATTATTTTATTTACAAATTTTCAAAACCAAAATCATTTGTATATTGACAAATATGCGTTCATATACAATACTTGCGACTCATTCTAGGATGTTAATAACCATATCTCTAATGAGTTGCTCATCCTAGGGTATTACTAACTCTATCTTTGATGAGACTTTACCCCACCAAAGCCAAGGTTCTCGCTTAACCTTCAGCTTGATACCAGATGTAAAGGCCTAAATTTCCTTACCCTTTGATTTGACAATAAACTATACATATCCAACCCGAATTGAATGAAAAGATAAATCTTTAAAGTTAAGAAAGAAAAATAGACAGAACAGAATCTCACTCGAATGGAATAATACATGTTATTGAACAATAATCTTTACATCGGAAAATTTTAAAATACATATATCAAAGTCTATCCTAAGCTCAGTTGGACAGTTATAAACATCTGTCTTTACGAGTGCTGAAAAATAAACAAATAAATATATAGCAGAAGTGGAATGAGAATGAATGACCATCTATAGGAAATCTTCAGCTCCATGCTTCATCCAAATACTCCAAGCTAATCCTAAACTGCTAGTTTTCCTAGGAAAATTAAGGCACCCAAAGTTTAAGGAAGAAGGGAAAATAAAATCCAGGTTGGTCATGCGACTAGTGTGAGAAACTCAAAATATGAATGTTTTGAAAAGAAAAGATATTTTATAAGAGCACGTCGCACATAAACATAGAACGGGTTTTTACCTTATGATAACCAAAAATATTGCTATGTAAAATCATTTAATATTATTTTTAATGACAGTCTTTTTGAAAACATTTACAAATAAACTTATTAATCTTATCAAAAACTGTTACATTGATTAAATTCGGGCATACTAGCTACAAAGTATGTTCTACAATCAAAACCGCAAAGACAGTTTTGGAGAATGGAGTTCCATACAAATGGCCAGGTGAAGGGCTACCTTCTGACAGTACATCTCTAGAGGAATGTACGAAGGCCCAACTGATGGTCCACTACCAACACAATACAATTTTTCAATTTGTCTTGATAAATGATTAGCTACAAAAGGTTTTTTTCAGTGAACGTGCCACAGCTGATTACTCCTTTTTTTACATTTTAAAGATTGGCATTCTATGTCCAATAGAATATCTCGATCTAAGTATGAAGGTAAGAATAAATATAATAATGATGAATGGAAAAAAGAGAAAATCCTTTAGCTAGATAAGGGGCGGATGTAGCCAAGTGGATCAAGGCAGTGGATTGTGAATCCACCACGCGCCGGTTCAATTCCCGTGCACTTTATGAAGCTTCTCGTAATTTGATTAATTTATTTATTCCTTTTCTGCATGCGGAGGAAAGGAACATTCATTTCGAGGAAAATAAAAGCAGGTTTACTCTACCTCCTTGTACCTTTCAAAATGGATTAACTAAGCTAAGGAAAAACAAAAAAGGAATTCCATTGAAATGTATTTTTATTGACCAATTAGAACTATCTCCTAGGGCCTATAATTGTCTCAAAAAGTCCAATATACATACATTATTGGACCTTTTGAGTAACAGTCAGGAGGATCTTATGAGAATTGAATATTTTCGTACAGAAGATGTAAAACGGATATTGGACACTCTACAGAAACATTTCGCAATCCATTTACCTAAGAATAAGTTTTCGTTTTAAAGAAATTTTTTCATATTCGTTTTTTATTTTTACCTCTCACTTGATAGTACCGAATATTTCATTACCTCGGTCGTTACTAATCTATCGAAGAGCTCTCTTTGCATACACCACATTAATTTAAAATTCAACGTCATGGTGGGAAAAGATATATCTAGAAGGGAATGATCATACCTTCATGGTTGCGAACCACATAGCTGTTAGAACCTCCAGTTTATGCTTCAATAATAACAACTATACAAACACACACACACACACACACACACACACACACACACACACACATATATATATATATAAACACTTTATCAATATTATAGGTAAATGCTACAAGAAGACACCATGCTCGAAAATATTGACACTCAAAGAGAAAAGAAGATCTATCGAACATATTATAGTTAGTAAGGTTATTCTACTATAAAAGAGTCTTAGATAAAATATTGTTAAGGTCTCCTTGAGTATATGTGCATACACAATCACACATTATTTCATATGTCACTGAAATTAAGTTGAAAAACTGTTTTTATTACTCACATATGTCTTACGTAAAACCACAGATGTCTATGAAAATCACGGGTTGATTATTTTCTGAAATCATAGATTTTGAAGTTTTACCACAGACGTCTGTCATATGAAAAGCAATAAATTTTGAAAAGACGCTTCTGTTGAGACAAAAAGAAATTACCCTTCTTCATCGAAAGGTTGCAGCCATTAAAGTGAATAGAACTTCTCTAATGGTAACAACTCTTCATCTGCATCCTTTTGAATCTGTAAATACAACTTTGATTGAGATGTAGAAATTAACAAAACTTGAATTAATTGAATCTTTTCTCTCTTGATTTCCAATCACTGTCTTGTGCATGCATTGCTAACATACTTTCAATCTATTATAGCCAAAATATAATTTTAGTTAAATCACTTCCTACAACCTAGAGCATTCACATTCACATACTCAAAGGAGATCATAGGAAGATTTGTACTATCAGTAAAAAAAACCATGTTATTAGGAACACAAAATTGTCAGAGATATATTTTGTATTAGCTTATTCCTCCGAGTGAAGCGAGGGTCAGTTAGTTAAAGGAAATACCGAAGAGGAGCTTCGGGATTGGACGTAGGACGGGAGGTCCGAACTAGTGTAAAATATCCGGTGTGATTGTTTCTATTATTTACCTTACATTCAATTATTACACTCTATTTATCATAGTTAGTTATACACACACAAACACGTTCGTGTGTGTGTGTGTGTGTTTGTATATATAAGTTTCATTATTTATAAAGATTCTATAGACTAATAATAGCCTTGTTGTATCTATCATGTTTTGGTCATTTCTGAGTGTGAAGCCTGAGGTAATGATTACCTTTAACATAGCACATCATCTTTCCACTTTGAATGCCACATTGCTATTCATAATCACACAATTTATTTCTACAAACGTATAACTCCTGATTTCATACATCTTAAGAAAGGATGTTAAGCTGAGAGAAGTTGCCTTCTCCACCACCAAACAGATAATACGTTTACAGAGATCAATCAATGTAATATTAAAATGCAATGTTAGACATTCGTCCATACAAGTTAATTCGAGAACAAAACAAACAGAAGGTGCTCTCCTACCACATCCTGTCGGGGATTATCCTTAGGATTAGTGGCGAGGAGTCCTTGCATATCAAATATTTTCATAGCAGAGCACTACGCCTACCATAAGTATGTGATATGGTAATTTCCTCGAGGGTCTATTGGCAAGCAGCCCTACATCATAAAGATCTTTGTCTTCAATTGTCTTTTTCATTAATATGTTTCACTTCGAATACATAAATTGGTTCGAAGTGGTTTTCAGATTGAAATTACCAAGATACGACCCTGGTTCCTTCAAACCAACCATCGATAAAAAGATGTTGAGTGAATAGGGAATTATTCTTTGATTGATTAATTTCTTTTTATCAAAATATCTTCTAAAGATATATATCTTTAGAACATTTCTTTTTGGTATATACAGAATCATCAAACCTCGCTTTATCTTTTGAAAATTATTTGTTTAAATTTTAACAAAGACTTCTTAATTCCAAATCAAAATTTTGATTAAGTTGAAATAATGTTATCTGGGATGTTAATTCAAAACCAGTAAACATTAAGTGAGCGGAATTTATAGAAATTATCTAATTCTATTCAATATCAATTTCCGTATTCAACAAGTACTATGGACAAAACAATGGTGAAATCACCTTTTAAATTCCATGAATAGTATGAGTTCCCTCCTCAAAAATTAACACCAAGTATAAGAAGACCATCTCTATACAATCATTTTATTTACAATTGTTTTTCTTTAAATCATTTATTCCATCCCTTTTAAATAATTTATAAACCTTCAAATTATTATTATAACACTTAATTATTCATCAGGAAACATTTATAAAATATTGGAAAAGAATAGTTAAGTTTAAAGCTATATTTTAAATGTTATAGAAAAATGCTGCGAAAAGTGCTGCAAGTAGTGCTTTTTAAGCTATATTGATTGAAATGAATTTTCTATCATTTAGAAATCCATTTTTATAACTCAAATCTCTTTTAAATTTTTTTAAAAGATTATACAATTAATTTCATTTTTTTAAACAACTTAAAAATACCATTTTAAAAGAAATCCCTGAAAGTGTACGTGTAGTACTAAGGATCGTGTAATATGGTACATAAATGCGGAAACTGATAATAGGAGTAAAATAAAAATTAAAGTAAGCACACCAGGAATTTTCATACTGGTTCGGACCTCCAGTCCTACTTCCAGTCCCAAACTCCTTCTAGAATTTCAACTAAACCCCTCACTTAACCCGGAGGAATAGGTATACGACACCTGAGCAGCCGAACAGGAATTTTTCCGCCTCAACAGCCGAAAAGGACTTTAACTTCAATACAAATAGTTTGTTGACGAATGTGTTCTGAATAACACTGATTGTCTTTTGATAGTACAACTTTCCTATAATCAAATCCTCAAGAGTATATATGTGTGTGAAGATTTAGAAGGAAGATAATCACGTAGAATCTAAGTTTATGAATTAAATCAAGGATTCTAGTGATATTAAATAAGAATGAATGCTTTTATTTACAGAAATAAATAGAGAATAGATTTCAGAATTATAAAAAAGAATCGGTAATTGTAGAAGTTGTGACGACCGCCCATGACTCCCGCACATAAACAAGGGAATGGTGCGCTGAAAAGCGTGCCAGGCAGCCATGGACGATCATCAAGGTAAGACAAAACAGCATACTCTATCGTATAACTCACAGCGCAGGGATAAAATACAATAGAGAAATATAAATATAGTGAAGCTCCATAGAACAGAATATCATCATATAAGCATCATAGAAGTTTGATACAAACATCTAAACAATCCATACATCAAGCCTCACTACATAACACTCAAAACATATACAAGCAGCGGAACATCCAGTACATATAGTAAGGAACAATATGCAAAAGCCTCCAGCTCGTCTTCGTCATCAACAGCGTTGGCCACTATGAACAGCACCTGTCACCTGCTACCTAGTCTGCCCATCCCAACATGGATGAACAGCCCAAGGTAATAAGAGTTAAACATAAAACCTTGAGTCAGACAAAAGTCTTAGTGAGCAGTAAATCAACTATCAAACATACCAAAAGAGCATAAAGGGTACAAAGGAATAGGAACCCAACCATCCCACTCCACCTCTTTCTACAGTGATAGCCCCCAGACACACTAAGCAGAAACAATCATAGCAAAGCAGACAATTAAAGTAAAGCAATTATCACTCGAGTCAAGGTCGATGTTTTCCAAGTACAGACCCCCAAGGCCTAAACCAAGATCAGATAAGCACCCACAAAACGTCGCTCTTGAGACCTAGTGACGATACAACCAAACATCCATGACTCTGGCTATCACTGTTATCATTGCCTCGAAACCACCGTTAATTGAATGACCGGCACATTCTTTCAGCCGTAAGTCAAGAGCTAATGGTAACCCCGGTTCTTGACATAACTCCGCACGTCGTCGTGACCCGTGCCTAGGACTTACCTACTCTGCCCAGAGTACTCGACTACCTGCCTGTAGTCTTTTGGGTGTCCCGACCACCTACCTGTAGTCGTTTTGGGCGCCCCATGTACTCTTGTTTTGAGTTTGCTAGAACCTTCAACAACGATGAAATCCAAGCCTCCTAGTCGTCCTCCTCGACGACTATTCTCATACTAGCCCAAGCTACCTCTCGAGCAATCCATTATCAACCAACTCGAACCATCCCTCGAGTTATCAACATGCTTAGAATGATCCCGTCTGGATTATGCCAAGGCTACATCACGTCATGCTTCGCCTCATCTCATCATAGCAAAGCTCTATCACAACATCGTCATCAAATCCGTCCATATGAGCTTCATCATCCGCTACATATGCCACGAGCAGCTTTTCTCATCCCTTAGCCTCTCCCTTAGCTTTTGGATCATCTTCGACCATACTTGTCTAGATCCAACCATAAATCAACTAACTCTAAACAATCAATCAAGACAATCATTAATCCAAGTAATTAAGAAATCAAACATGATCTAAATAAACGATTATGACAATAATGGCTATTTCGTAATTAAAGGGTCCAAAATCTAACAAGCATGAATTATAGGCCAATATCTCTACAACTTGATGAATGAACTTGCATAAGTAAACATGTAGTGAAATAGATGTCAAATCATCATGAACAATAGATCTACATGCAGACTTGAGAAAAATGCACGAAATCACTCTCTTTAACACATAAACAAACCACCGATCCAATATACTCCTTTGGGTCCGTGTGAGAGATAACTACCACTCACCAAACACCTCAAAAGATAACAACTTCAGATCTGGACAGCGAAGAACTAAGCTTGATCCGGCAAAATCTCGCTTCAATCGATGAAATCTCTCTTTGAAGAATGGAGATCTCTAACTTTGGCTCTTGGATCTTCGATTTGATCTTCAATCTAGATGGATGGAAGCACAATATTAAAGTGGAGAAAAGAAGTGAAGAAGTGTTGTAGTCGACCTCTCAAAATGGCGGCACTTCGTCGCTTCAAAATCCGGTGTCAAAAAGTGAAGATATGGACGTATATTTATAGGCTGAAAATTAGGTCGTTCGCCCCTAGGTCGTTGCCGACCTAAAACCTCCGACCTAACGACCTAAAGACCTACGACCTACAACCTAACCAACATACCCGACCCAACTCACTGCCGACCTAACAACTATGCGACCTAAAACATGCACACGTCCTAACAGATACGCGCGACCTAACAAGTATACGACCTAACTCTAACACCACGACCTAACAGATCAACGACCTAATCCATAACACGAGATAATTCAACACGACTTAAACTTTGGTCGACTCATACTCTAAACGACTTAACAACATCAACGACTTAATGTCGACAGTTTTACAATCTTTCGATCCGTAAAAATACGGGTCGTTACATTCTCTCCCCCTTAGGAATTTCGCCCCCGAAATTCCAATCAAACAAGAGCAATCATCACTATTCTGCATGCCTACCATCCATAGCAATCAATAACCCATGCATCCAATTACTAGCCTAGCACGCAGAATACTATTATTGGAACAAGTTACAAATTCATGAGATGTCACGACACCTTAGGGCCATACCTTGAAGAGTTCAGGATGAGCTGCCTTCATCCTCTCTTCCTCCTCCCACGTACAGTCGTTAACATCATCACTCCATTGTATCTTGAGCAACGTAATCGTCTTCCTCCTAAGCTGTTTCGTGTCGGTTTCTACAACACGAAGCAGCTTACGAGGTCTCGTAACAACTGGATCAACCTCTAAATCTTCACAGCTATCAACAGAAACCACTGTATTCGAGTCGTGCACATACTTCCGTAGATATGATACATGAAAAACATTGTGCACACTCGCCATCTTTTCCGGTAACTCCAACTTATAAGCGAGCTTTCCAATTCGCTCGACGATCGGGAATGGTCCAACAAATCTCGGAGTCAATTTTCCTTTCTTCCCGAATCGAATAACATTCTTCAGAGGAGAAATCTTCACAAAAACCATATCACCTACGTCGAATTCCAAATCCTTACGACGCTTATCAACATAACTTTTCTGACGATCTTGGGCTGCCTTCATTCATTGCCGAATGATCTCTATACAATCCGAAGTCTGTCGAATCATCTCTGGCCCAAGTATCAGCTTTTCTCCAGTTTCCAACCAACATGTAGGAGAGTTACACGGCCTTCCATACAATGCTTCATACGGTGCCATACCAATACTCGACTGGTAACTGTTATTATATATGCAAATTCCACCAAATGAAGATGATCTTCCCATGATCCTCCGAAATCTAAAACACAAGCTCTAAGGAGATCTTCCAAAACTCGGTTGACTCTGTCGGTCTGACCATCAGTTTGGGGATGATAAGCTGTACTCAAACACAACTCGGTTCCCAAAACTTCCTGGAAGCTCTTCCAAAATCCACTAGTGAACAATGGATCTCGATCGCTCACTATACTCTTCGGAATACCATGGAATCGAACTATCCACTTAACATACAACTCAGCCAATTTCGATGCAGTCCTAGTTGATCTAACAGGAATGAATCTTGCACTCTTAGTCAAACGATCTACAATGACCCAAATCCCTTCATTCCCTGCCCTGGTTCTAGGTAATCCATCGATAAAATCCATCGATATCTACTCCCACTTCCATGTAGGAACTTCTAGTGGCTGAAGTAATCCACTGGGTTTCTTCTGTTCGGCTTTTACCATCTGGTAGTTCATGCACTTGGAAATAAAATTTCCAACATCCTTCTTCATACCTTCCCAGTAATAAGTCCTTTTCATATCCCGATACATCTTATTTCCACCTGGATGAATTGTCAACTTCGAGCGATGACTCTCCTTTAGAACTTCATCCCTCAATTCATCTATATCGGGAACAACCAGTCGTCCTTGTTTCCGAAGCCAACCCTCTCGATCGACTTCAAATCCTTTATCCTTTTCTGGATTCAATCCAGATTCCAAATCGCGGATAATCTTGACAAGCTTATCGTCTTGCTTTTGGCTCTCGCCAATTCTTTCCACAAGAGTAGGTCTTATTGATAAGTTTGCCAAAACCTCAGATTCCAATTCACATCTGGGCCTGAAGTCAAATCCAGCTAAATACTCGAGATTCTTCCATTCTGAAAACATGGCTCCCAAACCTGCATGTCTTCGACTTAACGCATCTGCCACTGCGTTACCTTTTCCCGGAGTATAGGCTATGCCAAAATCATATGATGCTAAAAACTCTAGCCACCGTTGCTGTCGAAGATTCAAATCCTTTTGGGAGAAAAGATACTTCAATGACTTATGGTCCGTAAACAACTCGAATCGAACTCCCAATAGGTAATGTCTCCATGCCTTCAAAGCAAATATAATTGCCGCTAACTCCAGATCATGAGTCGGATAATTCCTTTCATGCGGCTTCAGTTGTCGACTTGCAGACGCAACAACTTTATCCTTCTGCATTAGCACTGCTCCAAGTCCAGTACCACATGCATCGGTGTAAACCACCATCTCATCATTCCCACTGGGAATAGTCAAAACAGGAGCACTTGTCAGTTGCTTTTTCAGGATTACGAAAGCTTGCTCACACTTAGCATCCCATCTGAACTCTTGGTTCTTTTTCGTCAATCCTGTTAATGGTGCAGCTATCTTGGAAAAGTCTTTGATAAACCGACGATAATATCCGGCTAATCCAAGAAAACTTCTCACATCATATGCATTCTTAGGTCTAACCCAATCCTGGATTGCTACCACCTTGGCGGGATCGACCGTTATTCCATTTCCAGAGATAACATGGCCTAAGAACCTCACTTCACTCTTCCAGAAGTGACACTTCGAAAACTTAGCCTTCAGCTGATGTTTCCGCACGATTCCCAAAACAATCTGCAAGTGTGTCTTGTGTTCCTCTTTAGTTCTGGAATAAATCAAAATATCATCCACGAACACAAGTACAAACTTGTTCAACTGATCCCTGAATACTCTATTCATAAGATCCACAAAATATGCTGGTGCATTGGTCAATCCAAACGGCATTACCAGCCACTCATAAAAACCGGATGGTGTCCTAAAAGCAGTCTTCGGCACATTATCCTTAGCCACTCTTAATTGGTGAAATCCCGTTGCCAAATCCATCTGAGAAAACACCTTAGCCTCGTGAAGCTGATCAAACAAGTCATCTATTCTCGGCAATGGATACTTGTTCTTCCAAGTCACTTTATTCAGCTCACGATAATCCACACACAGCCTCAACGATCCATCCGCTTTGGTTGCAAACATAACTGGTGCACCCCATTCGGACACACTGTGCCGAATGAATCCTTTCTGTAAAAGGTCATCAACTTGCACCTTCAACTCTTGCTGCTCCCTAGGGCCATCCGCCTAAGAGGCATCACAACAGGTCTGGCTCCTTCAACTAGATCGATACGAAACTCGATCTCCCTATGCGGCGGTAACCCTTTGACTTCCTCAAAGACATCCTCAAATCCATTCGCGATCGGCACCGATGACAGTCCATCCCGTGGAACAACCAGCGAATACATGAAGCTCATGAAGATGCCTTCTTCATGCTTACATCATATCACAACCTTTCGCCCCTCCACATTCTCGACTGTCACCTCCAGCCTTTCACAATCAACCTTTGCCGCATACTTCCTAAGCCAATCCATACCCAAAATAATTCCGAACCCCGCAAAGTTCAGAACAAAACAATCACAAACAAAAGAGCAATCATGACTCGATACAACTAGACCACGACATACCATACACAAACAAGATGAACCCCCAACTGGATTAGTCACAACCAATGGTCTATCAACAATATCCAGTTTCAAACCCAACCGGCTTATAAGGTCATTACAAACAAAAGAATGCGACGCTCCAGTATCAAATAACACTCTAACTGGAACACCACAAATGGAAAGAGTATCTTGAGCCACTACACTCTTCCCCTTCTCTTCAGCAGTAGGAGCTTTTGAAGACGACGGCACAGCTCCCAAAGCATAAGCTTGTACAATCTTCCTGTCTTTCCTTGGTTCTGGGCAATCCTTCTTGATGTGTCCCAGCTTATCGCAGTTATAGCACTTTCCCGGCACCTTGGGATTCTTACAATCTCTGGAGAGATGGCCCTTCTGCTGGCAGTTATAGCAGGTCACTTCACTCCTCGGCTTCTTCTAGCCATTCTTACCCCTTTGCTGCTGCTGCTTCCTCTTCTTGTTCCCACCTTGCTGTGGTTTGGACTCCTCCTTGGTCACAGCAACAACAGATCCTTCTTTAGGAAACAAACTCTCATGCCTGAGAGCCTTCTCCACGAGCCTCTCAAACGGATCGTCCAAATGATCCACCAACTGCCTCCCAAGGTAACTATCCAAGCATGTCACAAACTTCTCATTCTTCTGATATGAAGACTCAATATACGATCTAGCATACTTGGGCAAAGCTTCAAACTCAGAAACATACTCAAGAACTGATCTCCCTCCTTGCTTGAGCTCCACAAACTTCTTGAACAAAACAGACTTCTGAGCTGTAGAGATGAACTTAGCTTCAAATCTGACTTGGAATTGCTCCCAAGTAATCTTTTCCTCTGGAGTATCAATGGTGATAGAGTTCCACCAATCCGAAGCTCTCCCTTGAAGCTGCCTTGATGCAAGCTTCCTCTTAGTCGCATCCTCAATTCCCAAGTCACCAAAGATCCTTCGACAAGCATCTATCCATCTTTGGACTTCAATGGTTGACTCTGTTCCCAAGAAAACCTTTCCTCCAAGAGCAGTATAGTCCTTGCAAATCTTAGCAAAATCTACTGGTTTTGGAGCTTGAACTTGAACTCTAACATCTACTGATGGTCCTGAAGCTGGTATCCTTCTCATGATCGAAGTCATCATGGCCTCGAACATAGCAGCGTAATCAGCGGCCCCATCAACAGCACGGCCTTCCCTAGCAGCTGGTCTCCCTCTTCGACTCATCCTTAATATCTACAAAAAGGAATGATTAAGAACACCTTGAGAAACAACTGCACAAGGAGTTCAAATCCTTCAAAACTACTATATTATATATAGCAATCATCCATCAAAATTACAATTACGTCTCTTATACGTAGTTATGTCAGCGAGCGTTGGCTAAAATCGATTAACCAAAGCTCTGATACCAAATGTGACGACCGCCCATGACTTCCGCACATAAACAAGGGAATGGTGCGCTGAAAAGCATGCCAGGCAGCCATGGACGATCATCAAGGTAAGACAAAACAGCATACTCTATCGTATAACTCACAGCGCATGGATAAAATACAATAGAGAAATATAAATATAGTGAAGCTCCATAGAACAGAATATCATCATATAAGCATCATAGAAGTTTGATACAAACATCTAAACAATCCATACATCAAGCCTCACTACATAACACTCAAAACATATACAAGCAGCGGAACATCCAGTACATATAGTAAGGAACAATATGCAAAAGCCTCCAGCTCGTCTTCGTCATCAACAGCGTTGGCCACTATGAACAGCACCTGTCACCTGCTACCTAGTCTGCCCATCCCAACATGGATGAACAGCCCAAGGTAATAAGAGTTAAACATAAAACCTTGAGTCAGACAAAAGTCTTAGTGAGCAGTAAATCTACTATCAAACATACCAAAAGAGCATAAAGGGTACAAAGGAATAGGAACCCAACCATCCCACTCCACCTCTTTCTACAGTGATAGCCCCCAGACACACTAAGCAGAAACAATCATAGCAAAGCAGACAATTAAAGTAAAGCAATTATCACTCGAGTCAAGGTCGATGTTTTGTACAAACCCCCAAGGCCTAAACCAAGATCAGATAAGCACCCACAAAACGTCGCTCTTGAGACCGAGTGACGATACAACCAAACATCCATGACTCTGGCTATCACTGTTATCATTGCCTCGAAACCACCGTTAATTGAATGACCGGCACATTCTTTCAGCCGTAAGTCAAGAGCTAATGGTAACCCCGGTTCTTGACATAACTCCGCACGTCGTCGTGACCCGTGCCTAGGACTTACCTACTCTGCCCAGAGTACTCGACTACCTGCCTGTAGTCTTTTGGGTGTCCCGACCACCTACCTGTAGTCGTTTTGGGCGCCCCATGTACTCTTGTTTTGAGTTTGCTAGAACCTTCAACAACGATGAAATCCAAGCCTCCTAGTCGTCCTCCTCGACGACTATTCTCATACTAGCCCAAGCTACCTCTCGAGCAATCCATTATCAACCAACTCGAACCATCCCTCGAGTTATCAACATGCTTGGAATGATCCCGTCTGGATTATGCCAAGGCTACATCACGTCATGCTTCGCCTCATCTCATCATAGCAAAGCTCTATCACAACATTGTCATCAAATCCGTCCATATGAGCTTCATCATCCGCTACATATGCCACGAGCAGCTTTTCTCATCCCTTAGCCTCTCCCTTAGCTTTTGGATCATCTTCGACCATACTTGTCTAGATCCAACCATAAATCAACTAACTCTAAACAATCAATCAAGACAATCATTAATCCAAGTAATTAAGAAATCAAACATGATCTAAATAAACGATTATGACAATAATGGCAATTTCGTAATTAAAGGGTCCAAAATCTAACAAGCATGAATTATAGGCCAATATCTCTACAACTTGATGAATGAACTTGCATAAGTAAACATGTAGTGAAATAGATGTCAAATCATCATGAACAATAGATCTACATGCAGACTTGAGAAAAATGCACGAAATCACTCTCTTTAACACATAAACAAACCACCGATCCAATATACTCCTTTGGGTCCGTGTGAGAGATAACTACCACTCACCAAACACCTAAACACCTCAAAAGATAACAACTTCAGATCTGGACAGCGAAGAACTAAGCTTGATTCGGCAAAATCTCGCTTCAATCGATGAAATCTCTCTTTGAAGAATGGAGATCTCTAACTTTGGCTCTTGGATCTTCGATTTGATCTTCAATCTAGATGGATGGAAGCACAAGATTAAAGTGGAGAAAATAAGTGAAGAAGTGTTGTAGTCGAGCTCTCAAAACGGCAGCACTTCGTCGCTTCAAAATCCGGTGTCAAAAAGTGAAGATATGGACGTATATTTATAGGCTGAAAATTAGGTCGTTCGCCCCTAGGTCGTTGCCGACCTAACGACCTAAAACCTCTGACCTAACGACCTAAAGACCTATGACCTACAACCTAACCAACATACCCGACCCAACTCACTGCCGACCTAACAACTATGCGACCTAAAACATGCACACGTCCTAACAGATACGCGCGACCTAACAAGTATACGACCTAACTCTAACACCACGACCTAACAGATCAACGACCTAAGCCATAACACGAGATAACTCAACACGACTTAAACTTTGGTCGACTCATACTCTAAACGACTTAACAACATCAATGACTTAATGTCGACAGTTTTACGATCTTTCGATCCGTAAAAATACGGGTCGTTACAGAAGTGATTTGAACATGCTTATATAGTTGTAGAATAGTTACAATCTTTCATGAAGAGTTTCAATCAAAAGTTGTGTCCGTATCTCTTGAATTGAGGGACATATCTCTTCATGAAGCAATCGCAACTCTTCAGAAAACTAGCCGTTATATGCAGGTCGGTCGACCGGAAAACTGGCCGGTCAGCTGAGTTTGAAATCGTGTACAAAAACAGAGAGTATCTGTGGCACTGACTACAGGGTCGGTCGACCGAAGATACTGGTCGGTCAGCCGACCTGTTGTTAAACAAAAACAGTAGTAGCTCATTTGGTTAGAGTACTTGCCTTCCAAACTAATGACCCGGGTTCGATCCCCGCTCCATGCATTTTTTGTAAACTTGATTTTGATTAAAATATGCAAGCAAGTTTATTTGAATGTGAATGATGATTCTTAAGGAAAGATTTTAACAAAGCACTAAACTAGACTCTATATACATATTTGATGACTGTTGTTAAAATTATAACTATACAAACCATAGATTGAGCCGATGAGTCTGGATGTTATCGTAGTCGTAGAATCGTGAATTGTTGTGTATTGTCAGCAATCAAAACCTATGATCCAACATTCTCCCCCTTTTTGATGATGACAACTTTATTTGCTACGAACGAATCTTTGACAAGCTTTGTTGATCTCGCTGAAAAGCTTCCTGTAATTGTGCTATAGATTTCTCCCCCTGAATCTATGCTATATATTTCTATAAATAATTAATCTTTTTTTTTTCTTTTTATTTGAGCTTGCATGGTTTATTCCTGCAAATAGTGTTAGAGAGCAATATCTTTCTCCCCCTTTGTCATCGACAAAAAGGAGAGTTTACATGATGATATAAAATATATTTTACATAAGTGTTAACATAGAGCAATATAAAAAATAACTATTACTTATAATGTAAGGTATCAGAAAAATTAACATTTAATGCATGTGATACCCAGGCTTCTTATAATTTCCTAATTTTTAGGAAACCATACCCATTTGGGTGTGGTTGATCCTTTATAAATATAATTTTCATTATTAACTACCATATCAAAATAATCATCAATGTATTTTTCTCTATTTTTCTAATTAACAGGAAACCATATACTTAGATAATTTTTATTCATATTTCCTGTTAATGATTTTATACTTCTAAAGAAATTATCAACATTATAGGTCATAGTAGTATTTGAATTTCTATAAAAATTGGATTTAGGCTTTACTCGAAATTTAGTACTAGCACTATCATTTATACTATACATGAAAGCATATCTAGTGCTATTTCTACGATCGGTTTTATTATATCCTAAACCACTTTTATCATTGTGAGTTTTTGAATTCTTAACATAACCTAATCCCTTCTTATTTGAAGCAGGTTAAGAATTTTCAATAATTCTGGATAAATTTTCTCTCCCTTTATTAAAATTAGATATATTTTTAGATATATCATCAAATTTTATTTTAAGACTAGATTTTTCTAACTCTAAATCCTTAATCTTAGAATTTAAACTATTATTTTTGAAAAGTAAATCATCATTTTTATACTTTTGAATTTCTAGTTCTTCAGATATTGACGAAATTTGAGAGGATAAGTTAGAATTTGATTGTTGAGAACTTTCAAGTTCTTCTTCTAATATTTTCTTCTCATCTTTCAGCATATCTACTTCTAAGACTGTTCTATCTAATTTTCTTTGCAACTCCTTATTCTTCTTTTTAAGTTGCTCTGTTACATTTACTAATTCAGAATTTATTTCAATTAAATCTTCAAAAGTAAAATCACTTACATCGTCTGATGAAGCCATGAAGCACACATTTGCTTGTTCATTATCACTTTCACTCTCTGAAGAGGATGACGAGTCAGTGTCGTCCCAAGTGACAGAAAAAGCTCTTCGTTTGGTTTTGTCCTTCTTAAAATTACTCTTTTTGCTTTTGGACAATCTTTCTTCATATGACCTTTCTTGTGACATTCATAACATTCCATTGCTGAAGATGATGGTTTGCTGCTATTAGAATTGTTGTTGGAATTATTTTTGTTTCCCTTGAATTTGTTTCTGTTGAATTTCAAAAACTTTTTGAAATTTTTAGCGATCATCGCCGTATTTTCATTATCTGAGTCGGAATCGTCTTTTTCTGCTTGAAAAGCCACAATTTTCTTTTCTTGTGCCCCATTTCTTTTTGCCTGCAAATTTACTTCGTAGGACATTAGATTACCTATCAATTCTTCTGGTTTTAATGTTGACAAATCACTTGCTTCTTTAATGGCTAAGACTTTTCTTTCCCGTTCGTCCGTTAAAGAATTCAAGATTTTTGTAACAACATAAAAATCAGTAAACTTTTGTTCTAGTGATAATAAAGCATGATAAATATCCTGAAATCTAGAGTACATGTCATTTATAGATTCATTTGGCCTCATTTTGAAATTTTCAAATTGATTTTTCAACATAGAGATTTTTCTTAATTTAACTTTGTTTGTACCTTCATGTGTTATCTTAAGTGTTCTCCAAATTTCATAACCTGAAGTGCACATGCTAACTCTATTGAATTCATTTCTATCTAATGCACAAAATAAAATATTCATAGCCTTTGCATTTGATGTAGCATCTAGTTTTTGTGTGTTACTCCAAGTTGAGTATTCTCCAGTAGGAGTTATGTACTCTCTTTGTATAATATTCCAGATATCAAATCCACTAGATTGTATATAGATTCTCATTCTAGTTGACCAATAATTATAATTTATACCATTAAAAAATGGAGGTCGTGAAGTTGATTGACCCTCTGTGAAATTAGTATTGGTGTTAGTGCCAAAATCGTTAGTTTGTGTCGTTGCCATATTACTAGAAATAAATATCAAATAACTTTGTGACGGTTATAGGATGACCTTGCTTTGATACCAAATGAAAGTGTACGTGTAGTACTAAGGATCGTGTAATATGGTATATAAATGCGGAAACTGATAATAGCAGTAAAATAAAAATTAAAGTAAGCACACCAGGAATTTTTATACTGGTTCGAACCTCCAGTCCTACTTCCAGTCCCAGACTCATTCTGGAATTTCAACTAAACCCCTCACTTAACCCGGAGGAATAGGTATACGACACCTGAGCAGCCGAACAGGAATTTTTCCGCCTCAACAGCCGAAGAGGACTTTAACTTCAATACAAATAGTTTGTTGATGAATGTGTTCTGAATAACACTGATTGTCTTTTGATAGTACAACTTTCCTATAATCAAATCCTCAAGAGTATATATGTGTGTGAAGATTTAGAAGGAATATAATCACGTAGAATCTAAGTTTATGAATTAAATCAAGGATTCTAGTGATATTAAATAAGAATGAATGCTTTTATTTGCAGAAATAAATAGAGAATAGATTTCAGAATTATAAACAAGAATCGGTAACTGTAGAAGTGATTTGAACATGTTTATATGGTTGTAGAATAGTTACAATCTTTCATGAAGAGTTTCAATCAAAAGTTATGTCCGTATCTCTTGAATTGAGGGACATATCTCTTCATGAAACAATCGCAACTCTTCAGAAAACTAGCCGTTATATGCAGGTCGGTCGACCGGAAAACTGGCCGGTCATCTGAGTTTGAAATCGTGTACAAAAACAGAGAGTATCTGTGGCACTGACTACAGGGTCGGTCGACCGAAGATACTGGTCGGTCAGCCGACCTATTGTTAAACAAAAACAGTAGTAGCTCATTTGGTTAGAGTACTTGCCTTCCAAACTAGTGACCCGTGTTCGATCCTTGCTCCATACATTTTTTGTAAACTTGATTTTGATTAAAATATGCAAGCAAGTTTATTTGAATGTGAATGACGATTCTTGAGGAAAGATTTTAACAAAGCACTAAACTAGACTCTATATGCATATTTGATGACTCTTGTTAAAATACATAACTATACAAACCATAGATTGAGCCGATGATTCTGGATGTTATCGTAGTCGTAGAATCGTGAATTGTTGTGTATTGTCAGCAATCAAAACCTATGATCCAACAATCCCTTTTATGGATTTCGAACTGCAAAAGGGTAATTTTTTGAAAACTTGTTTTATTCATATTTCAAAATCTACTAATTGAAATATTTATTTTGTTTCTTTGTTCGAAAGCTATTGATATAATAGTTCGATAATTTCTTATCTTGAAAAATTTCGAGCTATATTCCATTCTATGCATTCGATTGATCTTTACGTCGTGAAATCGCGAGCTGCCGTTACGCGACGCGTCTATTTTTTATTTAATTTTCAAGCCAATACACTTTTAAAAGTTTATAAAACAATTCTAAGCCACATTAAACCATTTTAAAGAGGTTTAAACATTCCAGATACACGATTTCATTAAATAAATGAAAATGATTTTCTTTGTGTTTATGACATGTATTAACATGACTTGTATATGTATTCAACAACCATATTAAACATCCATATTATCATATTCAAACATGATAAATAACGATCATTAACAATCATATGCTAACATATATATATATATCATCCAATTAGGAATTTTCTCTCTTTTAGTCATATGTTGGTAATTACTTTTTTAAACATTCGTTAATTATAATCAACCAAACATATGGATCTCTAAATGCTATTAGCCTCCAAGTAGTTACGTTAAACTTTTATAGCTACTTATAATGGTTTAAAGTTGGAGTTCTCACCAATATCCAAACCGTTTCACTTCCTACTAACATTCAAACTAATCCGCGCTTCACTAACTACTTCATACTCAACTTAAATATTACCAAATAACTTCTTCTTCCTTCCAAGTGCTCAGTTAAGGCTTGAGATGGAGGTTGGTCAAAAGTATAGAGAAGAAGTGGTGGAGTTTTTACCATGAATTCTCAAAACTAGATCCAAAAAATAGATCATCTTCTCTTTAATTTTTGACCCTCTTACTCTTAAATTTTGTAAAAGTTATTAGCTGAAAAGTGGTTATAAATTCTTTTCTCTTAATGAAAAAATAATCAATTGATTTTGATTTTTTTTTTTGAGGAGATATCATTGAATGAAGAACAGGTATACTTGGATTGACAAAAATGAAGCACGAAAATACATTGTAAAGAAGTGAAACTTTAACATAGTTAAGCTCAAAACTGGAAGAGGTGTTAAATGTGAAAGTTACAGCCACTAGAATTCTACAAAATTAGAAAAAAATAATTCATTTGGACCGATTTTGAGGAGTTGTGCTCAAATTAAAAAGAAGTATTCTCGGCCTAAAAAACTATGCTCGAGAATGCACTTGAAAGAATGAAGTTCTGAGTATAGCTACGTGCGGAATGGGAAGAAGTGGTCAACTAGAAAGTTGTAACCGTTGGAATTCTACATGTTTTGGAAAAAAAATTCCCTATTTGGTTCTGTTTTGAGGAATTTATGGCCATAATTAGAAGAGGTAAAATATGAAAGGATAAGAGAGTTTGAGGCGAATAAATATCGATTTCATTTTATGTATATTTTGACATGATTTTTTTTATTTTTTCTATGGCTTGGAAGCCATTACAGAGGAGAGGAAGTTGATGAGAAGATTGGAAAAGAGAGAAGATAAGGTGTTTAGAAATAAGAGAATGTGCATGGCTATTTATACGCGAAGTTTACACACGAAAGACCTTTCTACCCTTATCTTCAAATTCATTTCTAACCACACATTAGCTCCTCCTTATCAATGCAAGATTAGACCCTTAAGTGCTAACATTTAATTAAATGAGATGTTTCTTTGTACTCAGTAATGATGTTGTTTACTAAAGTATCTTTATTAAAAAGTAAAAATCAAATCAAAAGGTTTTACTTCTTTATAAGTTGTCAAAAGTAAACTCACTTTTTCATTAGTGCTAAATGATTATGTTTTTCAAATGTGTATTAATATCTGTTAAAATCATTTTAACAATGTTGTAATGATTTCAAACAACTTCCGTCCGACAAATGATCGAAAATCTGAAGAAAAAAACGTTCATCGGTCACATTTATAGTTTTTAATTAAACTATTTATTTATGTAAACAAAACTTGAAAATAAGTTCCTTATCATCTTAAAAAATTAAAATAAATTTATTTTATGCATAAATCTATATTAAAAAATTTTAAAATCCAATTATAAAAATACGACGTCGATATGCCAAAATGCGACGAAGTTTGTATATCTTTATAAAACAATTTTATAATTAATAAAATCATTATAATTTTAATTACTATCATTATCAAATGAATTTGGGAAGGATTATTCATCAAAAATATTTTAAAAACGATTATTTGAACATATACTTAACTTTATCGAAACCGTCTTTTGTTAAATTTTAGGGTGAAAATCCAATATCTCTACTTCTGTAAACAAATTCTAAAAATAAGTTCACCATTCTTATTTAACACATAAAACGTGATTATTCAATTTTGAAATTTCTATATTTGAATATTGAAATAAATTAAATATTTCATTTTCAAAGCGGTAAAATTACGGATCATTGTAGGTAGATGTGTAAAAAGACTAAAATGGTCAGGTTATAAGTGAGAAGACAGAAAACTATTAATCGTGAACCAAATTGGTCGTTAATGATGGTTTATGCTTATATTTGATCGTTCTGGAATATAAATTGTAGGTGGTTTGATGGAACTTCAATAGCATTTTAATAGCAGAATCATGCCATATTGAGCGTAAATGATATATGTTTATATATGAGCAAGCTTGGTTAGAACATTCAAGGGTTTCGAAAGCCTTATAGAAGTCCAAGCTTGGTTAGAACATGCGACCGCGTTTTTTCTCGCATGAATCTTGTGGATTTACATCGAGTCCAAGTGGCTTCTAGCATGCTCCAGGAAAGAGCATTAGATTGGTATGAGGTTTTGATTTCAAAAATTATTGGAGCGGATCTTACTTGGGAGCAATTCTGGGAAAGGTTCGAGTTGAAATTTATGCCGGAAGCTGAAAAGGTAACTTTAGCCCAACGCGTTATTGACCTTATTCAAGGTGAATCTTCGATGACAGATTATGTCGCATCTTTTGAATCCCTATCTAAATATGGGGCCGAGTATATTAATACCCCATTGAAGAAAAATTAGAGGTTTATCTATGGTTTGAATAAGAACCTCAAAAAGTCTTTACTTTTGAAACTAGAAGTTTCTTTCGATCAGCTTGTAGATATCGCTCTTCGACTTGAATAGACTGCTAAAGAGAGTGTTGTTGAAGTTGTGGGTGCCAAACGGAACTTCAACATCAATAAGAATAGGCTTATTAAGTTCAAAGGTCCTAATCCTAACAAGAAAGGGAAGCAAGCAACTTCGGTAGCAAAGATTCCTACCCCAAATCGTGGAGAGTGCTACAATTGTGGTTCTAAGGACCATTATGCAAATAGGTGCCAGAAACCTCTTTATTGTCGCTATTGCAAAAGTTCAGATCATCTTATGTCTTCGTGTCCCAAACTTCAAAGCAAGAAAGAAAAAAAGCTGAATATTGTGCAACCCCTGGTAACCCTTCTCTTGGTGAAGGTATTTCCCATTCTATCCTTGATGGCATTATTATGTTCCATGATCATCCTATTCGAGTTCTTTTCGCTACAGGTGCATCCTACTCTTTTATATCAAAAGAAGTTGTATATACTTTGTCTTTATATTTTATGTGCTTGATGACTTCACAAAGAATTGTGAATCCGGCTGGTGGATCCGCAACATTCAGCTTATTTTGTAAATATGTCGAGATTATCTTATGTGATTATGCTTTTCGAGCCGATATGCATGTTATGTGCTACCTAGGTTTCGGAATGATTATGGGAATGGATTGGCTTAATCGTTATGAAGCCCACATCCTATGCCCCGAGAGGAAAATCCATCTTCGACATCCTCAATCTGTTAAGTGGAATTTATTATTCTTAAAGATTCAGATTCCAATTCGGTAGCATCCTTATATTCTCTAAATCTGTATGATGACGATAATGATGATGAGGAAGATGTCATTTCCCTTATTCACATTGTTCATGAATTTCTCGACATATTTGAGCCCGCTTTAGGATTACCACCTAAGCGAGCAATTGAGTTCAGAATTAATTTAATCCTTGGAGCTCTACCTATCACTCGTCCTCCTTATCGTATGTCCAATAAGAAAAATGAAGAGGTGCATAAACAATTATTTGAACTGGAAGCGAAGCAGTTTACTCATTCTAGTTCATATCCATGAGGAGCTTTAGCTATCTTTGTGAAGAAATCCGACGTTACACTTAGGCTTTAAGTTGACTACCGCAAGCTTAATGATCTTACCATTAAGAATAAATATACCTCACCTTGGATTGATGATCAATTCGATCAACTTTACGGTGCTAGAGCCTTTTCACAGTTAGACTTAGCAACCGGTTTTCATCAGCTTCATATTGCAGAGGATAGTATTCCTTTGACATCGTTTCGTACTCGTTGTGGATCTTATGAATGGCTTGTTATGCCATTTGGTTTAACGAATGCTCCAGCTTATTTCGTTGACCGTATGAATCGAGTTTTTAAAGACTTTCTCGATCGATTTGTTCTCATTTTTATCGATGATATTCTTGTTTACTCTAAAACCGAGGAAGAGTATTAAAACATCTTCGAATTGTGTTGGAAATTCTTAGAAGCAATCAATTGAAAGCAAAATTTTCTAAGTGCCACTTTTGGCAATCCTGTGTGAAATTTTTAGGACATATTATTTCTGAATCCGGAATTTCTATGGATCCTTCAAAGATGGAGGCGATTCAAAATTGAAAGAAACCGGAGAGTGCGATGGAAATTCATAGTTTTCTTGGATTGGCGGGCTATTACCGTCGGTTCATAAAATATTTATCTAAAATTTATGTACCTCTTACTGGTTTGACAAAGAAGGGAGTTAAGTACATTTGGTCAAACAAATGTGAAGCTGCTTTTTAGAAATTAAAAGAACTCCATTCTGATGCTCCTATTCTTGACATTCCCGTGGGGAACAAAGACTTGATTGTTTATACGATGCTAGTCATGTTGGTTTGGGTGCCATTCTCATGCAAAGGGAACGTGTTATTGCTTATGCTTCTAGGCAATTAAAGCCTTCCTAGACTAGATATGCCACTCATGATTTAGAGCTCGTGGCCATTGTTTTCGTCCTTAGAATTTGGCGTCGTTATCTTTTAGGAGAGAAATTTGTTCTCTATACCGATCATAAATTTTTAAAGTATTTATTTTCTCAAAAGGAACTTAATTTGCATCAATAGCGTTGGCTTAAATTCCTTGCATCTTATGATCTTGATATTCTTTATACTCCTGAAAAGGGAAATCGTATTGCCGATGCCCATAGTTGTAAGCAACAAGCGGTTATTTCTATGATGATCACCGAATGGAATGATCTCGAGACTCTGTCCACTTGTAAGAGTCGAGATCGTGAGTCCAATTCATGTTCATCACTTGTTTTATGCAGCCTTGAGGTTCATCCTTCTCTTTTAGACCGCATCCTTGAAGCACAAAAGCAAGATCCTGAATTGGCTCTTCTTAGCCAAAGTTGTAGGGATAAAAATGATATTGATGGTCTGAAAGACTTTGAAATCGATGCTCATGGCATTCGAAAATTTGGTAGATTTATTGTACCAAATATTAGTGATCTTCGTAAAGACATTTTAAAAGATTCTCATCGTTCTAAATTTACCATTCATCCCGGTAGTATTAAAATTTACGCAGACATGAAACGACTTTATTATTAGGATGAAATGAAATCTGATATTGCTAACTTCATTAAGCATTGCATGACTTGCCAACTCGTTAAGGCCGAGCATCAAAGTCCCGATGGGTTATTGCAATCTTTGGACATTCCAATTTGGAAGTGGGATCAAGTCTCCATGGACTTTATTGACAGTCTTCCCCGTCCTCGTTCGGGTCATGACAATTTATGGCTGATCATACTATACTAACAAAATCCGTCCATTTTATCCCCATTCAGTCCAATCGGACCGTATCACTTTTGGCTGAACTCTATGTCAAAGAAATTGTTAAATTGCATGGAGTGCCTACTTCAGTTGTTAGCGATCGTGATCCATTATTTACAAGTGGATTTTGGAAAGGTCTTCAAAAAGCTTTAGGAACGAAGCTTAATTTTAACACTGCTTATCATCCACGGTCCGATTGACAAACAGAGCGTGTGAACCACACTCTTGAAGATCTTCTTCGTGCTTATATTCTTGATTTTGGTGCAAGTTGGGAAGATCATCTTTCTCTTGTTGAGTTTTCTTATAATAATAGCTTCCAATCTAGTATTGATATGGCACCTTTTGAGGCACTCTACGGAAGGCCATGCCGATCACCTTCGTGTTGGGTTGAAGACAGTGAGAAGTTGGTTTTAGGTCCAGATTTTATTCGTGGTTCCACAGAAAAGATTGACCTTTTTTATTATAGGATGAAAGAAGCTCAAAGTAGACAAAAATGCTATGCCGATAACCGAATAAGGAAATTAGAATTTTCCATGAGAGATTTGGTATTTATTCGTGTTTCGCGTATGAAGGGTGTTGTGCGCTTCAGTCGATTAGGAAAGTTAGCACCTTGATATATTGGACTATTTCTCATCACCGAACACATTTGTTCCGTGGCTTATCACCTTTTATTAGCGGCGGCTTAATTTTCTACTATTCGTGATGTATTCGACGTCTCTCAACTACGGAAATTCCTTAGGGATTCCGATTTTATTCTTGAGCCCGGTATTATTGAAGAAATTTAGGTTTCCCTAATTTGACTTATGAACAACATCCTATTTGTATCATTGCTACGGAGGTTAAACGCCTTCGAAATAAAGATGTTCCGCTTGAGAAAGTTCAATGGTCCTTATATCCTAAGAATTTCTCTTGGGAATCTAGAGAATTCATCGTGCGAACACATCCGAACTTACTCTCTCATGCTCCTTAAGGCTCACTTCTCACTTTAAAATTTTCTTTTGTGTTGTTATGCCTTAGAGTGGTTGTCACTCTTTATTTTCTTCCTAAAGTATAGTGAGGAAGCAATTTCTTTAAGGAGGGGCGTCTGTAACAATCCGCATATTTTACGATTTCATATTTAAATATCGCGGTGTTGATTTTCTTTAAAGTCCAAAATGTGACTTTATGTAAACAGTCAAATTCAGACTCAAGACCACTTCCATTGAGTTCAAAACGGCGTTTACGACCTTTTTGAGTATAAACATTGATATGTTTGAAGTTGATTAGAACTTTGGTGTTTTTTTAATTGGGCTTTAGGTTTGGGTTTCAGCCCACTAACCAAAAATGTAACCCAACTCCTATACCAAATACCCTAACTCCTCTTCTCTTCATTCATTTTACTCCTCATTTCCTAACACTCAAGCTAAAGAGAAAAATGGGGGAAAAGAGGAGAAATCAAAATTCCTAAACCCTAGATTATTAGGAAATTCAAATTGATGTTTCAAAATCAAGGAGAAGCTTAGGTAAGCATCCTCTTCATTTTATCTATCTCAATCTCTCTTTAATTTTAAGAAATTCTTGTAACCTGACTTAGGAAATCATTGCATTTGATAACAAACTGAAGATTCTAGAGGTGTTGTTAAAGAGGAATTGATCTTTCCTTGTTTTAGAGCATCTCAATTTTTGTTTTTGAATTTAAACGTGAGTTCTTGAACTCACATCTATGTCTATAGCTTTCAATGTTGTTAGGTATGAATTCCTAACATCTATTTCATGTTCATTTGCTTTTGAATTGAATTGGTTTGGTGAAATTTCCAATTTTTGGTATCTTGAAGTCAAAATCTATGAAAATCCCACTATGGATGTTTGGACATGTTGTTTTGAGTGTATTGAAGAGCATATTGGGCTGGGTTGTCGCTTGGCATAAATCCCAAGCCTCCGTTGCTCGTCCAATCGTTTCCGAACCTATTTGGCCATTAATGGTCTAGGCTGATTTTTGCCCTAACCTTCAGCTCAGACATTTGGGAAAATACTCAGACGTTTGGGCCATCGGAATAAAAATTCCAGACCTTCAGCTCAAACATCTAAGGTTGTACCCCAGACGTTTGGGCAATCTAGAAGAAAATTCCAGACCTTCAGCTCAGATGTCTGGGAAACCACTAGATGTCTAATGCTGTTAATTTCGGTCAAATTTCCTATTTTTGAGTGGATTTCCATTTTATCGATTTTTGGTTGATCCGGTTGGTCATTGTCATTTATTATCGACTTTGATGACTTCTTTTCTGGATTTTTGGGAATATCCATTTGATGGATTTGATATCTATTTTCATGGATTTAATTCATGTCGTCGAATGTGAATTTTTGGTGATAGATTCTTTTTACAATCATATCAGTGATTTACCACTTTAAAATAAAAAGGTTTCTATACTAGTAGTAAATACTCAAACTCTTTCACAAAAATGATTTCAACATTACTTTTAACACGAAGCTCATTTTTAAAACCATTTTCCAACGTATTAGTATATACAAAACTTTACCTTATTCATACGAGAAATCCCATTAAACGAACTAGCAAAACAAGTGTATGAAATGCTTGCGTTTACTTCGTCCGTTAATTCTAGACTTGCTCGATTGAAATCCTGTGACAATTTTCGAGTGGAAGTACAATATATTTGTAAATATTTAAGTTAAGCTAGTTGTTATGGGACATAAAGCTAGACTCATTTATTTACTAGCTTAGTGTAGTTTGCACTTTTTATTGATCAATGATGATCATTTTATGGTTTAGACTTGCGATATGCAGTGTCTCTTAATCCGTGTGGGGGACTGTACCCCATTTTTTGGAGTTTCGTCTCACTTTTATGGGCTAGCGACCCCTGGTCCTTTTCATGGACTTCGGTTCATCGGGCGTACCATTGTACTACATCGTTGTTCTGGCTTATTTGAGTTTCAGGTTCCTCAGACGTACCGTTGTACTACGTCATTCCACCGGCTCTATGGGTTAGCGATTCATGGGATAGCGTCCCGTTTGTGATACACGTGTTGGTGAGTTTTTATGCTCCCGTTTGTGATAGGCCTCCTACTTTGTGTTTCCAGATTTCTAGTAATTGATTTCTGGAATTTATGTTTCACCAACTGTTGTGATCTGCGTTGACATGTTTTGTCGATATTTGATGTTTGATGAATAATCTAAAGAGTATGACATTCTTTTTGTTGTTTGAGAAAGTTTGAGATATTGTAAGATTTTTGTTGGTATCATATATATATTTGTCATATCTCTTATCCTATCTTATTTTATATGATATTTATAGCTAGACTGGTCCGTTTATTACTTTTCTTCTTAAAATACTCGGGTCAGACCGAGGTGTTTCAGGTGCTTCCACTTGACTTCTTAGCAGGGACTATCTTTTGACTTTTGGCTAACTACTTTACCTTAGTAATTTTTGTTTTTATACATTTGAGATAGAGACTCCTTGATGTATACCTATTCTTTTGGGCTGTAGTGGATCTTGTATGACCACTACTTTGATGTACACTTCTATGTGTTATATTCATATCTTTTTACGCCTTAGCGATGTGAATATCTATGACTGATTTATGTTATGCTTATTTTATATTTGTTTTCGAAAGCCAAATAGCCACTGTGTGGTAGCTTTGAGTTTCTATTTGATATGTCAGATTTCCACTTGAAATGAAATGCATGACATACCATCTAATATATCGGTACTCGCACAAAGCCATTATACAGATGGTCACTCCTCAACAACCTTATTCTTCATACTAACTGACGGCATTACCCAGTAGTGTCCTTGATTAGTGTGAGTATAGAGGTGGGGCGTCTCAGCTTGATATCAGAGCCAAACTACGAAACAATGTAGAATAATCTAGCAAGGATCGTTGCCCTAAGTCACTCTTAGGAATCGTGCCTTAGGATTTGATCCGAATCTTAGGACCCGTTCTATCCTATATTCTTTATGGTGCCTTGTTTTATCAATCAAGTTTGTTTGATATTCATTCTGAGAATAACCTTTTCCTTTTCTTTCTTTTTTTCTTAAAGAAGAGAAATGATTAGGCCTGGCCGTCCCAACACCGGTCAATCCAGTACTACTCCTCCGGATGGCGTATTCATGTCTGCTCAAGGGCATTTGGATCTTGTAAATAATGTCCAAGCTGCTGGACCTATTCCTGAGCCTACTGATCCTAAATATGGGTTTTCACGCTTGTGCAATGATTATATCAATTTGGGTGGAAGGCCATTCAAGGGTTCCAAAAGCGTTATAGAAGTCCAAACTTAGCTTAGAATATGCGACTGCATTTTTCTCGCATGAATCTTGTGGACTTACATCAAGTCCAAGTGACTTCTAGCATGCTCCTGGAAAGAGCATGGTATGAGCTTTTGATTTCAGAAATTATTGAAGTGGATTTTACTTGGGAGAAATTCCGGGAAAGGTTTGAGTTAAAGTTTTTGTCGAAAGCTTAAAAGGTAACTTTAGCCCAACTCTTTATTGACCTTGTTCAAGGTGAATCTTCTGTTATAGATTATGTCGCATCTTTTGAATCCCTCTCTAAATATGGGACAGAGTATATTAATACCCCATTGAAGAAAAATCATAGGTTTATCTATGGTCTTTGAATATGAACCAAAAAAAGTCTTTACTTTTGAAAAAAGAAGTTTCTTTCGATCAACTTGTAAATATCGCTCTTCGACTTGAAGAGGCCGATAAAGAGAGTGATGTTGAAGTTGTGGGTACCAAATAGAACTTCAACATCAATAATAAGCGGCCTATTAAGTTCAAAGGCCCTAATCCTAAGAAGAAAGGGAAGCAAGCAACTTCGATAGCCAAGATTCCTATTTCTAATCGTGGAGATTGCTACAATTGTGGTTCTAAGGACCATTATGCAAATAGGTGCCCGAACCTCTTTATTGTCGCTATTGCAAAAGTTCGGGTCATATTATATCTTCATGTCCCAAACTTCAAAGTAAGAAAGAAGGAAAGCTGAATGTTGTGCAAGCCCCTAGTAAACCTTCTCTTGGTCAAGATATTTCCTATTGTATCCTTGATGGCATTATTATGTTCCAGGATCATCCTATTTGAGTTCTTTTTGATACGGGTGCATCCTACTCTTTTATAACAAAAGAACTTGTAGATACTCTATCTTTAAATGTTATGTGCTTGATGACTTCGCTAAGAATTGCGAATCTAGTTAGTGGATCCGCAACACTCAATTAATTTTATAAAGATGTCGAGATTATCTTATGTGATTATGCTTTTCGAGCCAATTTGCATGTTATGCGCTAGCTAGGTTTTGGAAATGGATTGGCATAATCATTATGATGCCCACATCCTATGTCCGAGAGGACTATCCATCTTCGACATCCTCAATCTATTAAGCAGAATTTTATTGTTCTTAAAGACTCAAATTCCAATTCGGTAGCATTCTTATATTCTCTAAATCAGTATGATGACGGTAATGATGATGAGGAAGATGTCATTTCCCTTATTCACATTGTTCGTGAATTTCCCAATATATTTGATCCCGTTTTATCCCAAGCGAGCAATTGAGTTCAAAATTAATTTAATCCCTGAAACTCTACCTATCACTCGTCCTCCTTATCGTATGTTCAATAAGGAAAATGAAGAGATGCGTAAACAATTATCCGAATTGGAAGCTAAACAGTTTTTTCGTTCTAGTTCCTCTCCATGGGGAGCTTCAGCTATCTTTGTGAAGAAATCTGATGGTACACTTAGGCTTTGCATTGACTACCGCAAGCTTAATGATCTTACCATTAATAATAAATATCCCTTACCTCGGATTGATGAACTATTCGATCAACTTTGCGGTGCTAGAGTCTTTTCATAGTTAGACTTAGCAACCAATTTTCATCAGCTTCATATTGCAGAGAATAGTATTCCTTTAACATCGTTCTGCACTCGTTATGGATCTTATGTGTAATATCCCGGAATTTATGGCAATTTAAATTTAATAATCTGTGTTTTAAATTTAAATTGAATTGATATTTTTGTTAACAAATTTGATTTGATTTAATAATCTTCTTTATTTAAATATTTAATTTGTGAAATTATTTTTAATGAGCTAATAAATTGTTTTCTATTAATATAATGTATATGTATTTATATATATTTTAAATAGATAAGTTGTTAAATTAGTATAGCATAATTTTAATATTTTGAAATTAGAAATTGTGATTTATTTTTAATTTAAGCTTTTCAAAAATATTTAATAAAATACTATATGCTATTTTTATTTAATTTTCAAGTTGTTGTTTGATTTTAAATCATTATCTCTGGATTAAATCTTGGTTTATATTTAAGAAATAAACAAGATATGTCTATTTCCCCATAAACTATAGTTTGAAAACTTACTTAAGTAAAAACAACTCTGTATTAACTCTGGAGTTTGCTAACAGATGATCAATCAATAAAGTAGTGAAATTTCAAGTTTAGAAATTCATGGATTTAGAATTATAAATCAGATCCCCATACTAAATCATTATTTTTAAAAGGAAAATCACAAGTTTTAATGCTTTATACAAATTGCAGTTTGAAATTACTGTATTTTACAATTTGGTTGAGCACAGTTGAAACTTGCACTGGATCTGGATGAATTTGATTCTTAGGATAGAGTAGCTATCAATGATTATAGGAAAAATACTAAATTGGATTACAATTAAATTTTTAGATTGTAATTTGGGAATTTCTGTTTTGAACCCTAGTTTACTGGGTTACTGTGTTTGCTCGAGTGTGATTCCCTCGGTTGACCGAGTTCAACCATGTTTTGCGTAATGATAGCTGGTGGTTTGGGAAAGCCTTCTCCGAAGTTGGAGTGGCAATGGTGGCCGGAGGCGCGGGGGAATAGCATGTTGACAGGTTGGTGGTTTTGGGTAATGGCTGTTGCCAGGTTTGGAAATGATGTTCAGGTTGAATTATGGGATTTTGAGGGTTGAAGGTTGATGTAGGGATTTTTGGTCGATGGAGGATGGCCAGAGATAATGGCCAGTGATGCCGGAGTTGGGAAGTGGATGCACAGGGGTGTTGTGCATGCTGGTGATGATGGTGGTGTTGTTTTGGGTTGTAGGGTTTTGTTGCTCGGGATTGTCTCGGGAAATTAGGGTAGTAACTCGAAGTATGGGTGGTGTTGACTCGAAGTAATTTATAGGGTGGCTCGGGTAACTAATTGTTTCAGGTTTTCAACATAAAACAGAACCTGTTTTTGTTTTAGTTTTAAAACCAGGTTTTAAAATGTAAACTAAGGTTTAAATTAAGTAGACCTATGTTTGAATCTAGAATTTAATTTGAATTCTATAAGTTTAAACTTGGGTATTTGAAATAAATGTTTCAGAATTTTAGTATTTGGACAGAAAACTTGTTTCCAGTTTTATAAAATTTGAAGTAAAAGAAATTGCAATCAAAATCTGAAATAAGCCTTGAATCTGAAATTGAACTTGTATTCAGCAAGTTTTAAATTTTAGACCTTTGAAATAAATTTGAAATGCTTTTAAAAATTCAATTTTAGTTTTAAACTAAAATCAGAAAAACTGCCTTTCTGTTTTTTTAAAAATAAATAAAAGTATAGCTTCAAATTGAAGATGGAGTTCAAACTGTAATGTTTTAAACCTGAAACTTAAATTTGAATTCAATAATTTAAATATGAGATTTGAAATCATTTTTGAATTCAAATTTAAGATGTTAAACTAAAACAGAAAACTGTTTTTTGTTTTAAATTTAAAAGCAAATTTTAAAATGCAACTGAAAATTTAAAACAAGTTTAAAAATCTAGGAACAGAATTATGAAGCTCAAGTTTGAATTTAATTTAAATCTGGAAAGTTTGATTTAGATTTTTAAACTTTTACAGTATAAAAGAACATTGATTTGAATTTAAAACTATAAGTTTTTAATTTATGAAATAAGGTTTAAAATAAGTTTAAATTCAGTTTTAAACCTGAAATTGATTTTTATGTTAGTTTTTTTAAGATAAGTTTTTAAATTTAAATTTGTTTTAACTACTTTAGAAAGTTTAAATAATTTGAATTTGAAAATGAAGATGGAAATGTAAGTAAAGCTTTAAGTTTTAAATTTGAAATAAAGATTTAAAATTATGTTTTAGTTTAAAATTTTTAAAAAAAATTAAATTTGAATTTTTGTTTGAAACAAAGTGTTTAAAATATTTTGTATAAAGAAGAATATTTCTTAATTTTGATTTTAAGAAAATTGGTTTCATTTAAATTATTATCTTAATTTAAATGGAATATTAATTATTTAATTACTAATGTGGATGTTTACTTAAGTAATTAATAATTTTTAAGTTAATTAATTAAGATTTGAGATTAATTAATTAAGGTTAATTAATCTATAATTAAGGATTGTTAATTAAATTTTAATTAATGATTAAGATTTATTTAATCAAGCGATTAAAGATAATTAAGATTGTAATTAACACTTAATTAATTAATAATTAGGGATTAATTAAATTGTAATTAAATATTAATTAATTGATAATTAATAATGATTTGTATAAGTTAATTATTAATTAAGTAATTAAGGAATGTAAATGAAGGTCATTAACTTAAGATTATTTAACAATTAGTTAATGTGATTAATTTTTAATAATTAATTAGATTAATTAATTAATAATAATCAATTGCTTATGTTTAATTACTTAATAAAAGTAATTAAAGAATTAATTGCTTGGTGTAATTAATTTGATTTATGTGATTAGTTTAGATTAATTAAGTTAAAATTAATTTAAACATTTGTGGATTGTTAATAATTACTTTATGTAATTTATGAATTTGTAATTACTTAGAGAAGTAATTAATTAATAATTACTGAATGTAATTAAAAATATTTATTATAGAAGTAATTTTAGATTTAAATTACTTTGAAATTAATCAAGGATTAATTGAGATAATTAATTAAGAGTAATTAATTATGGGATGAGTAATTAAAGTAGTTAATTGCTGAATGATTATTAATCATGTGTGATTAATATATATGGTTTAAATTGAGGATTAATTACTTATGTAATTAATTTATATTAGAGATTGATTAAATATAGTTAGAAATCATTAATTAATTAATTAATGATGTAATTTGGAATTGATTAATTAAGGAATAATTAGTAATGAATAAATGATTAATGTAATTAATTTTAGCTAATTAATTAATTTAGCAAATACAAGTTAATTATTTGCAAAGGGTTTAATATAATTAACTTATGAAATTAATTAGAGATGGTTAATCAGTAATGATTAATTGAATAAATATTGAGTTGATGATTTATTAATTGATTTGTAATCAATTAAAGATTAAGATAAGCAGAATTTTAATGATGAAGTAATTAATTTAATTCATATTAAATTAATTAGAGATTAAGTAATTAATTTAATTCATTTTAAATTAATTATAAATGGTGTGATCATTAGATCATTTCTTATGTTTGATGATTCGTATTGATTTCCATGTATGGGTTGTAATCTCAGTTATGAGATGAGTAGTGTATGTGATATGGATGCATTGGTTGCTTTTGGATGATAATAAGGATTATCTGATTATGATATGAATTATCTGTTGGTAATGATAATGTTGATTATCTATTGTGTTATAAGATTATCTATCTGTGTATATTTAGATAATGAATGGAATTGTTTTAAACTTTAAAACAACTTGGAGCTAAAAGACACGCTTTGGATTTCGATGAGACCGGGATCGAGTTTCCATATTTGGATATCCGAAAACCACATCGATTCCAAATAACGTTAGGTCGTTAATCCAAGTGGAGCGAGTGAAGACTCGAGGTGTAAGGGCTATACGTCAGTATAACTCTGTGGATGATTCCGTAATGAGTTTGACGGAATAGTACTTATAGATTCGAGATGGTAATTCAGAGTGCAAGGGTTATTGTCGTTAACTCTGAGGGTAATTCCAAAATGAGTGTAACGAGATAATGCCTTCGGTTTCGTTCGAACCCGGAATGAACTTGTATGGATTGAATGCTTTCAGAACGTCGTCCGGTGGACGATGAGCATTCTAAGTGATATGTCCTATAAAGGTAATCGTAGCCTCAAGCCTCATCAACCGGGAATGGCTAAAACAGGGGAGGTGCAGCAAAGCTTCGTGGGTAGCCCCCACTTGAGAGCAAGATTTATCCCTGTCTAGAGGTCCCTTTATTTTCGGCTTAGTGGTGCGGTTGCTGATCACAACTGTAGGGTTGTCTTGTTTGGAACTGTTCAGTAAGGAATGGGTCCGGCTTCGTGTTGCAGGGGATTGAGAGTAATCCTCGGTACGTGATCTAGGCCACGTACTGTGACGGGCGGTACCCCAGTAGCCCAGCCATTGATGGAATCCAAAATCCAATAAGTGCCAACGGTTTTGATTGTATTACCCACTTTTGTGGCTAGTAGCTGGAATTTAATGAATGTAACAATTTCGGCTATTTCTTATTTACTTGAAAACCCTAGACACTATTATAATATCATCGGATTTCCTATCAAATGTTTTGGTTAGCGTAAGGTAAAAACTTTTCCATGTTTATGTGTGGGAAGTCTTACGTGATACCTTTTCTTTTCAAAGGTTTTTCAAAGTTAAGCAACTTTAACCTGTTACTCACACCAGACCCATGTCTGACCCGGAGTTATTTCTGTTTTTCTTTAACTCTTGGGTACTCAAATTTTTACGAGTAGCCAAGGGAATTCGGGTTAGGATTCATGTTAGCTTTGATGAATTGTGGAGGAGCATATGGAGCAGGAGGCTTCTGCGTATAGTTTATAGTTTTCCGCTGTGTTGGTATCTCTGAGTGTTTCTGTATTGAGTATTGAATTGCAATAACTAGACAGGTGTTTATAACTGTCTAGTATGTGTTGTATTGTCTGTGTACTCTGATATTTGATGTATACTATGTAATACTTATGTTATTAATATAATTTATTCGTTCCGCTGTTGAGATTCTTGTGTTGTTTCTTCTTTCTCTTCTTTCTTTTCTCTTTTCTATCCCTTTCTTTCTTAAGGATGATACGACTTTTTTGTGGAGAAAAAGTCGGGTCGTCTCAGTTGGTATCAAAGCATTAGGTTGAGTGAATACCTAGTCTCTGTAGTGGTGTCTATCTTGAGAGAGCGTATTTATATATATATATATATATATATATATATATATATATATATATATATATATATTGTTCTGCCTATTTGTTGGATTACCCGTTCAGGTTTTTCCAATCTAAGTTATAAAGGTAGATGAGGTAGAAGTGTGTGTAACACGACTACCATTGGTTGGAGTTTGATGGATGAGGTTGGAAGTGTATTTGTCGAGACTGTAGACCTAATACCGTCTCGAGTGAGTTTTGCTTGGTATAAGGACATCATCAATCTCTGAAGGTAACCTGTAAAGGTCGGAGTTCATCTTTGAAGTGCTGAATTGAGTTTGGATCTGTCGATAGGGCAGAAGCAAGTGAGTGATGATATCTTGATATCTCAGGAAATAGTAGCTGCGTGATGAGATGCAGTGACTATGGATATTTCCGAAGATGTTTCTTTGGAACAAGAGTAAGAGGTGAGTCTGCTCGGTGATGTGGCTGAGTTTAGCAGAGTGCTCTGTGTTGGTAGGAGTCTTCTGGCTGAGTAGTTCTTCTGAAGTGGAGTTCAGAAGCAGCAGAGTGGATCTTTTTCTCTAGTAAGTTGGCTAAGCCAGCATAAGCTGTTCTGTTTGGTTGAGAGAGAGAAGTTTTCTTGGGATATAGGCTGAGCTGATCGCAAAAGTGACTTGCGATAGTATGTTCTTTTGGATTTTTGGAGATTGTCCGGATTTCTTCCAGGAAGTTAGAGTTTGTCTACATCTGGAGATCGAGTTTTCTTTCCAGAAATGGAACTAGTGGTTCAGTTAGTAGATGGATGGTTCCTTGAGATAGAAGTTGGTGAAGCAAATCAGATTTCGGAGAAACATCTGAGTTTTCTTTATGGATATATGGAACCATATTTTTGTGTTGTGTCGTCTAGTCTGTGCTTGTGCTCTTCTTCAGCATTTTCTTCTGTTTCGAATCAGAGTTGTGCAGCGGAAGAAGTTTGGGGATGTTTCTGTTTTCTTTTTCCGGATAAGAAGAAGTTTGTTCTGTCTTCTGTTGTTGAGAAGCAGGGTGTGAGTTCTTGTTTTTTTTGAGTGATCTTGAGGAGATCATTGGATTGTTATGATCCAGTCTGTTTCTAATGGAATCAGCAAGAGTTAAGCTGATCGGGATGGATGTTGGTAGCCCAGGATCGTCCGAAGAGTTTTTATGGATAAGAGACTGAGAATTTGGATTCTGAAGTCGAAGATTTGATTTGGGATAAGTTTTTCTCTGATCCAAGGAGCTATAAGTTTGGGAAGCTAGCTCCATAGTGTTTTGGTTTCTTCTGTGTTTTGGTAAGATCAGTGTTTGGTTTTCTAGAGTTGAATTGCCAGTTTGGATAACTGGGATTCAGTGTGTTTTCACGTATCTCTGAGGAAGTACGTGTTTGATATTTCTGGTTGTAGAACCAGCAGCTTAGGATGGATTGGTCGTTGTGTCAGACTCGTCTGTAGTCTGATATTCTGTATAGAATTGTTGTTAGGAGCTCTACAGCTTAGTATTATAGATTGATTGTATTCTATAGAGCGAGTATCCCGATATATATATACCGGGGAAACTCGTGAAAGTTTTATCCAAAATTCTTTTGGATAATTAGATTTGTTCTGATTGTGTGAATTGGTTGCTTTGGTTGTTAGCATATGATTAACATACGTTGTGTTTTAAAATAAAATCTGTTAATATATTATTAAATTACCTTTGTTTTAAATTTCGGGGACGAAATTCTTTTAAGGGGGAAGGATTGTAATATCTCGGAATTTATGGCAATTTAAATTTAATAATCTGTGTTTTAAATTTAAATTGAATTGATATTTTTGTTAATAAATTTGATTTGATTTACTAATCTTCTTTATTTAAATATTTAATTTGTGAAATTATTTTTAATGAGCTAATAAATTGTTTTCTATTTATATAATGTATATGTATTTATATATTTTTTAAATAGATAAGTTGTTAAATTAGTATAGCATAATTTTAATATTTCGAAATTAGAAATTGTGATTTATTTTTAATTTAAGCTTTTCAAAAATATTTAATAGAATACTGTATGATTTTAAATATGTAAGATAAATATTTTATTGGTTTAAAATTCATTTTTACTTATGTTTGTATATTAAAATAAGTTACAAAAATATTTATGTTATTCTTTTTAAAGATATTGATTGATAATTTTGATTTGTAAATTTAATTTGTAAATTTAAAATACAATTTAAATTATGAGACATGTATTCATTTAAGTGATAACCTCTTTTATAAATTTATTTTAATTATTTAAAAGTTTCTCTTTCAAATGATAAATTTGTATATTGTTGTATTTATATTAACACTTTGCTTATTCTTTAGAAAATATATACATAACTATGTATAAGAACTAATTAACTAAGCTCAATATTTCATTAACTCTAATTAAAAATACTAATTAATTTAGGATAACATGTGTAAGTAATTTAAGCCTAATCTAACATGTGTTAAATATTTAAGTAAGTAAATTAACAAGTGTCCATTTGTTTTTACAAGTGTCAAATTTTATCTTTTATTTTTCTTTGTTTTCAATAAATCATAAATTTAGATTATAAAACATTACATTTACTCATTCCTTTACTCTTTCTCGTTTTTTCATTTCTGAACAAAGAAATCTGCAGAAACCTTTTGCATCTTTTCAAAATATAAATCACTCTTCTAAAATCTGAAAATCAAAGTTATATAACATTTTCATCCTCAAAAATCTATTCAAATGCATTGCATTCAACTCCTCAAAATACAAATCTGCACCCTCCAAAACTAGATCTGCATGCAACAATTTCAAGCTAGCAAATTAAATCAAGTAAGGAAGCCTGCATTTCAATTTTAAAACAAGAAGTCTACAAATCTGGAAGCATTAATGTAACGACCCAGGATTTTGAACAATTTAAATTGAAAATATTTAATTGATTTTAAATATTTGAATGATGGTTTAGCTTGAAATTTCAATATAACTTTGAAATTTGTGATTAAATTATAAAATTTGATCTATTGACAATTGAATAAAAATTTGAATCTTCAACTTTAAGCTGATTAAAAATATTTTAAAGGCTTGTAAAATTTATATTGATAATATTGAAGATAATAGAAGCTTCAAAAATCGAATTTGAAATTGTTTTGTTCGGTTTTCAATTTATATCGTTTAAATTGAATTTGAAAATAGCCGTCCAAGGCACAGTCTCGGAATTCGACGAAACCAGTTCCATTGGGTCCGTAACGTTGAATTATTGTCGGATTTCAAATTTCGTATTTTTTGGAGTTGATACGTGAGCACACGACGTATAAACGCGTTGGAAATTTGAATCAAATTCAATTTGAATTTAAATTATAAAATTGTCAACATCAGCCACCCTATGTTTGTACTTAGCCACCCTAGCACCTGCAACGTGCATACTGAGATCCATCTTCTTCATTTTAAAACTCTGAGCACAATCTTTCGTTCAGAAAAAAAAAATCACGCAGGAGATCCAAGAGAAAAATCGTGCAGAACGTACCTTGATCAATATTAAATCCCCATCTTCCTTCGCTCAGTTCAAAATTACAGAAGAGAAAAAATCATGGCCGCAAGCTGATTCCTACATTCGGTTCAAAATTAAATGCAAACGATTAATCTCGGCAAAACAAATACTTAACGATGGCTGCTCCCTCCCCTTCGAATCTAAAAACAAAATCCAATGGCCGCTCATTCCCTCCCCTCTTCTCGTTTAGAATTAACGGCTGAAGCCCTAAATCAATTCGAGCCCAATTCGTTCGTAATCAAAACAGCGGGGGGGCGAGCTGTCGCGATTCAAGTGATAGTGAGGCGAGCTAGGGTAACGAAGCAGTGAGGGTGAAGGTCATGGTCGAGTTCGAGCTTGAGGGCTCGGCGATGGGTTTGGGTGAAGTCGCGGTGGCCGAACTAGGGCGAGGCGGCGGCTCGGCGCTCGCTGGGGGGGGGGGGGAAGGCGCAACGTTGTTGGGGTCGGCGATGATGTTCGTCAACGACGTAGCTGTGAGAGACAATGGGGTCAGGGAGCACGATTTCGAGAAGGGGGGAGTCGCATTCGAGCTTGGGATTAGGTATGGCTTCTATTGATTTACAGTTATCCTTCGGCAATGAAGAAAAAAAAATATACATAGGTTAGAAATTTTTTTACAGTAAAAATTTAATACTGTTTTATAATAAATACTATTATGATTTTACAGTAAGTGATAAATTTCTGTTTATTTGGATTTAAATGAGATAAACATGTTCATTAGAAAAATGTTTTTTTTTGCAGCATTCACATTTTTATATGCAAACAAGAAGAATGTAAAAAAAATCTACAGTAAAGAAAAAAAATAAACAGTAAAGTTAAAAAAGGAGATTAGTTCAAATATAGATATATAAAAAAAATTAGGTAGGCAGCAATTTTAAAATATTTTGAATTGTAAAGTTATATAAATTTGTTAAAGAAAATTAGTTTGAAATTAAATCATTAGATAATTAAAATTATTAAACGGAAATTAGCAGTTCGATTAATTCAAATATTAACAAACTGTGTAAATTGTTTATACAAGGTATAAATCAAGGAAAAAATCGAGTCAAGATGGAAAATGGACTGCGAAATTAAAAGCAAAGGTGAGAACTCCTCACTCAATCGAACAGATCGATTTAAATTTTAAATAGTTAGATTTAAAATTTTTGAATGATGATTGCAATTATTGATTGTTGTTTGATTGTGATAGTAGATATAGTAGGATATACTATATATAGCAATATATATATATATATATATTGGCATATGTATATACTGGAATTGATTTCCCGCCTTGTATAGCGGATGAGACCCTATTGCGCCGCCTATTAAGCGGATAGTATTTTATAAAATCCCATATACCGCGATATTCCACCTCGAAGTGGAATGGGTATTGTGCTAACATCTTTGGATGCAGGGAAACAGGTTGGAGGGATCCAACTGGATTCCTCACAAATATTTATTTGATTATAGATATTGTGTGAATTGTGATTATCATATTGATATATGATATTTGTTGCTGTGATTGGCTATTGGATGTTGTTGCATCATCGGATTCATTTTTAAAGTTAAAAATAACGATTTTTATTTTTAAAAAGGATTTTTAAATTGATTTTTCAAGTATATGTTTTTATTTAAATTTTGAATTGATTCATTTTAGATAAATTTAAATTTTCAATTTTTAAAGTTATAGAATTCAGGATTTTTGGAAAATATAACCAAAATGTTATTTTTGAGATAAGTAGTTAATAAATTTATGAAATGGCTTAAATTGAGATTTTTGAATTATTATTATAAACGGTTTATATAAAAGAAAAAAATTTGATATTTATGAATTTAAAATATTGGAATTATAAAACGAGTGTTATAAGTATTATAAAATGAATAGATGTTGTAAAATAAAGGATTTATAAGTAATTAACTTATAAACTGGATTTTGGCATTTAAATAAGATATTAATACAAATTTTTAATAAAGGAGATTTTATAAGTTGAAGTTATCCTAAAATATAAACAGAATCTTATAAGTAACAAGATTTATAATTTGTGAAGTTTTAAAAAGAACGACTTCGTAAATAAATGATATTATAAGTGTTTAGCTTATAATATAGACTTTTGGTATAAAATTGAGTTATATAAATTGAATTGGATTGATAAAGGAAATTTATAAATCGAAGTTTATACACAGGAATGGAATTTATAAACATTGCGTATAAATTCGAAAATCAATTGAATTTGATAAATTTAATATTGAAGTTTATTACAGGAAATATATTCACGATTTTGAACAGTGAATATATCGTTAAATAAAATGGATATATTTTGGGAAAGGAATGTTTTAAATGGAATTTAAAACGATTAAAGGTGTTTTAAAATGCATTAAGTATCGAATACCTAGATTTCAACATTCATTGTTGAAATAGACGTTTTCGAGAAATAAAAGGGAATGGAAACATAGATTTCAACATTTATTGTTGAAATAGACGTTTTCGAGAAAATAAGGAAATAATGGACTATAACACTGTTGTTATAGTAAATGATTTCCGAAAGGAAATATTTTTGTATAGTATTGGGATTTATATATCTATTTTAATTTCGAATCCCTATACTAGTGATTTTGGGTTGTCGTAACGATGTTTTACGCAACGTTCGTTTTGACCCAATTAAATGTGAATTGAAGAATGATTTCCTTAGCGAATGAAATATATACTTAACTATGGGTTAAGTATATTGAATATTTTCAAATTGTTGAAAATAAATGAGATTTATGAATTACTTATTTTTAAATAAGTATGGAAAGCTTTTCTAATATGAAATGAAACGTTTTGAGAATTTATCTTCTTGAAGATAAATTGGAATTGAATAATTGAACCTATTGAAAACTGTAGTTCAATAGATAATTTGAAATATAAATTCACTATGGAATTTATAAATGGAAAGGGAAAATTTGTTTTAAAATAAACGTTGTTTATTTTTGAAGTGTGGAAAATTTTATATATATCTTGTAAAGATATATTTGTAGAAATAAATAATTTGGAAAATTATTTGGAATCTGATGATGTTGCTCATCTCTATTGATAGTTAAATAACCGACTATCAATACTTACCCTTGAATGAGTATTTGTTGTGATTGCTTGAATTGAATGCCACACTTATTTTAAAATAAGCGCTCACTATTCGGGTTAACCGGGAAAGGACCATGGGGTCGTATAACCCATTCCGAATAGTGATACGTCGTCATGAATTGCATTTGAAGACCGGTGTTGAAGACCGGATAATTGTGAAAACGGAAGGATTACCGTCGAATTACTCTGCATTGGCTGATCTCCGGTACAGAGGTTTTATCACCCTTAGTGACGGGAAGTCCGGACGTGATTAATGAATATCCGGATTGCAAGGACTTCTTTGTAAGTGCCTTCGGTTCTGTTCGAGCCCGGAACAGACTTGTATGGATTGTATGTCTGACATTACAAGTTGAGATATAAAGCTGATTTCTTTCAAATATATTTCTGTTGGTGGCGGAGAATTTATTCTTTTAGCTTAACACACTTCTCTGAGACGTACGAGCTCAGAGGTTATATAGTTGATGGTTATTAGTGATATACTCCCAATTTGGTAGTGTGGCATGCTGAGTGATGCTGTGAAATGATCATTGGTTGATCGTTTGTGATAGGATCATTTGTTTGATCGTCTATCTTGATGATCATTACTTTGATCATTTGTTGACCCAAAGCACTGCTTTTGTAAAGCGTGGCTTTGTGGACGAGACTTCGTCGAGCCTCACACCCCGGAAATGGTCAAAACAGGAAAGATGCGGCAAGGTCATTAGGGGGTAGCGCCCCTTTAGTGTATGTCATTCCTTCTGGATAGAGGTGGTATCATGGTATGGAGCCCAGATACTTAACCTATGTGGTTACTGCAAATTTATTACTTTGTAGTTGTTGGAAATCGGGGATCCTCGGATATAGATCGGTTACGATCGGGGAATGACATATTCGTGTCAGTTATTACCCAGTTAGGGGTAACCCGGCCTTGTGTTGGCAGAGATCCGGTTAGGTTCTCGAGACATCATTCCAGAGGCGTTTCCATATGGGAATGGGAAGTTCCTTGGCCTGACCATTTGTTGGAAATCCAAAGAAACAATACGAGCCTTGTACGGTTTTAGTTGTAGAACCTGCCATTTAATATGGTAGCTATAGCGGGCATAATATAATGGTACCTATGCTGGCTAAGATTTATATTCTACTTTCGAAAATGTTTTCTACACTATGCACTAATAATAATATCAAAAATGATTTGATTTTTCGTAGTAAGCATCTTTGACTATCATAAGGAGAAACCTCCTCCAAGTCTGCGTTTGCATTGTGTGTGTGGCGGGAGACCTTATGGTAGTTTCATTTTCAAAAAGCATTGCGAATTTTCTTTTAAAATTTCTCCTGTTCTTTGTTTAAAAGATAAATAACCGTTTTAGTTCTCACACCCGTTACATGACTGACCTGGAGTTTATTGTTCCCTTCCTAAATTCTGGGTGCCCACCAATTTCCACACGGGCAGTCTAGAGTTTGGTTATCAGGTCATCCTGGATTTAGGAGTGCTATGGAGCTCGGGAGGCGAGCTGGATGGCGTAGCATATTACCTATTGTATATAGTATTTCTTTTCCGTTGTTTGTTGTTGTAAACTCTGATAATGAATGTGATGTAATGTATAAAATGTATAGTTCTTTGTTTTAATAAATATTCATTTATCTATTATATGTTGTTCCGCTGCGGATTGTGAGATTCTGATATTGTTCTGTTGTTTCCTTTCTGTTCTTCTTCTTTCTTTCTCTCTCTGCTTCTACCTCTTTCTTCTTTCTTAAACCCTAACATTTCAGTTTTTTCGGCAACGAAAAACCCCAAACGTTACATTTGGTATCAGAGCATATGGTTAAGCGACAACCATGGCTCTGTTGGGTATTACTCATTAGAGATAGAGTCAGCAGTACTCTAGAATGAGTTTGAGTGTAATAATAGATATGAGTGCGTATTTGTTAGTGAATATAAAATTGTTTTATATTGTGATGATTGGTTTGTTGAGTGGTATATGAACCTTCGTCGGCGCAGCCTCGAAACTGAATCGAAGGGGTTTCTAAACACTTGAATAGAACAATTCGACACAATATTGTTTTAAAATTGGGTAAATGAAATAATTTTACCTTGACTATATTTTATATATAAAAGAATCATTTTTCAGAAATTAGTAAAGTGTATATAAATTGATTGTTAGGTTGTTTGCATAAATTAAATCAAAACAACAATGGTAAAGGAAATGAATTGTATAAGCAAATGAATTATAAGTATGAAATTATAATTAAAATGGTTTACAATTGTAAAATAATCAAGTGAATTAAATGATGTGAACTTGAGTTATATAAATGAAATTCAACTTGAAATGTTAAATGAATTAACAATTGAATTGATAAGAAAAATTGAATGTAAATCGATTAAATGTAAAAAAATAAATAAATATAAATTGGAAGTTGAATAAATTGAATGGAAGTCAATTTAATATTTAACCAAATTGAATATAAAGAAGAGTAAATAGATTTGGTTGTGTGGTGTATACATTGGTTGTTAGTTTGATTGTTAGTTGATGATATAAAATTCATTAAGTGATAATGAAATTGAAATCCAGTTTAGTATAAGTGGTTATAGACCAAAATAGAAAATTGAAAATAAATTTTGGGGAATGAACAAAAGAATAAAACTGGAATTGAAACTGAATGTTGAAAACAAATTTGAATAAAGCAAATTGAAAATTTATAATAAATTAGTAATTGGAACTAATTTAAAATAGTGCAGTTGTAAATGAAAGTTAATCAATGAAATTCAATATTCAGAAGATAAATTGAATCTAATTAGATTTGAAATTGTAAATTGAATCCAAATGTAATTGAAATGTAAAAATGAATGAAAACAAATATGTAACTTCAATAGTGAAGTAAAGATGATATAAGAAGTATATATTGAATATTTCGTAATGGAATGTGCAAAATGGTTTGAATGTTGGAATTGGATACTACTACTAGCAGGTTATACAGGTATATTAAAAGAAATGGAATTGGGATTTTGATTTCAAAGATAAAATTGAATTGCTCGACAAAAGGTATGTATTTCAATTTCAGTATGAGATTTGATGATTTTCTTCTCCAGCCACTTGGCTTTCTCTTTTCTTTTTGATTCTGAGAAACCGTGGTGCCATTTTGTAGTCGTACCGATCGAGCCGCGCAAAGGAGACGCTGGCGAAATTTTTTGAAAATTTAGGGTGTTAGAAAAATTTGGAGAAAATTTGGAAAGTTTGAAATTTGAATTTAAATTTGAGTTTTGAAGGAAACAATATTGTTTGAAACCTATAATTGAAGTTGCAAAAGCTTGTTGAAATGATAATGGATCTTTAATAAAAAGATTTAGGTTAGTAAGTTGATAAAACTATTTGGATTGTGAAAAAAAGTAGACGAGTTAAGGACCATTTCTTCCTAACTTGTAATTTCGAGGACGAAATTCTTTTAAGGGGGGAAGATTGTAACGACCCAGGATTTTGAACAAGAGGGAATTATCATGAAGAACAAAAATTAGGGCTTTTTTAATCACAAGGACAGCCCGCTAAAATTTTATCCTCAAGGACAAATCACTGCAACTTGCCTCTCCAACTCCAGATCTTGCTACAAAACCCACACCATCGCTTCCTTCTCCAACCCAATAAACTCCGACCGAGACGTCGACCTCTCAGATCTCGACGACACCTTGGCAGAAATCAAGGACTTGCGCGCGGAGTTCGATCTCGAGAGGCGAATTCGGAAGAAGATGGAGTCTGTGAAAAAATCTGAGATGAAGGAGCTCGCGAAGAAGAAAAGAGCACACGAGGAAGCGGAAAACGACCGTGAAAAGTTAGGGATGGAGATCAAGCACGTGAGTGAGGATTTCGAAAAGACGATGAAGGAGGCCGTGGACGAGAGGAGGAAGCGATGACGAGAAGATGGAAATCATTTTACTGTGTTCAGTTTTTGGGTATCAGTTTTGCATGTGATGTGGTATCAGTTTTAATAAAATAACACAGTATCAGTTTTTGGGTATCAGTTTTGTATACGATGTGGTATCAGTTTTAATAAAATAACACAGTATCGGTTTTGTATGCGATGTGGTATCAGTTTTAATAAAATAAATAGTATGGATTTGTGGTGGTTTAGGAAATAGTATGGATTTGTGGTGGAAAATTTCTTATGGGTTATTGGTTTGACGAAACGGTGAAGGTGGTAGTATAGTGTATGGTATTTGGAAGCGATGGGTATGGTTTGCATCAGAAGGAATTTCAAAACTGATACCTAAAATTTCAAAACTGATACCTAAAATTTCAAAACTGATACCTAAAAACTGGCATCAGTATCAGCTTTTAAGAGCATGGTACTGGTGAGGGGGTGGCGTTGGCGGGTGGAGGAGGTGACATGGGGTAGTTGCACGACGCTGGTGAGGAGGTGACGCTGCGGCGATGGTGAACACAAAACGGGTGGAGGAGGTGGCACGAGGTGGTTGCTCCAAAACGGGTGATGGAGGAGGTGGCAATGGTGGCGCTGGTGAGGAGGTGGCGGCGCTGGCGAGGAGGTGGCGTTGACGCGGGATAAGGTGGTCGGAGCTGAAAACGGAATTGAATGGGCACGGGGAAGAGAGATTTGTGCATTTGAGAAAAAATGGGATTTGGGCCTGTCCTTGAGGATAAAATTATAGGCATGTGTCCTTGAGGATAAATTATTTGGATATTTTGTCCTTTATAATAAATCCCCCTTTGAACAATTTGAATTGAAAATATTTAATTGATTTTAAATATTTGAATGATGGTTTTGCTTGAAATTTCAATATAACTTTGAAATTTGTGATTAAATTATAAAATTTGATCTATTGACACTTGAATAAAAATTTGAATCTTCAATTTTAAGCTGATTAAAAATATTTTAAAGGCTTGTAAAATTTATATTGATAATATTGAAGATAATAGAAGCGTCAAAAATCGAATTTGAAATTATTTTGTTCAGTTTTGAATTTATATCGTTTAAATTGAATTTGAAAATAGCCGTACGAGGCACAGTCTCGGAGTTCGACGAAACCAGTTCCATTGGGTCCGTAACGTTGAATTATTGTCGGATTTCAAATTTCGTATTTTTTGGAGTTGATACGTAAGCACACGACGTATAAACGCGTTGGAAATTTGAATCAAATTCAATTTGAATTTAAATTATAAAATTGTCAACATCAGCCACCCTATGTTTGTACTTAGCCACCCTAGCACCTGCAACGTGCATACTGAGATCCATCTTCTTCATTTTAAAACTCTGAGCACAATCTTTCGTTCAGAAAAAAAAAAAAAAAAAAGAAATCACGCAGGAGATCCTAGAGAAAAATCGTGCAGAACGTACCTTGATCAATATTAAATCCCCCTCTTCCTTCGCTCAGTTCAAAATTACAGAAGAGAAAAAATCATGGCCGCAAGCTGATTCCTCCCTTCGGTTCAAAATTAAATGCAAATGATTAATCTCGGCAAAACAAATACTTAACGATGGCTTCCCCCTCCCCTTCGAATCTAAAAACAAAATCCAATGGCCGCTCATTCCCTCCCCTCTTCTCGTTTAGAATTAACGGCTGAAGCCCTAAATCAATTCGAGCCCAATTCGTTCGTAATCAAAACAGCGGGGGGCCGAGCTGTCGCGATTCAAGTGATAGTGAGGCGAGCTAGGGTAACGAAGCAGTGAGGGTGAAGGTCATGGTCGAGTTCGAGCTTGAGGGCTCGGCGATGGGTTTGGGTGAAGTCGCGGTGGCCGAACTAGGGCGAGGCGGCGGCTCGGCACTCGCTGGGGGGGAAGGCGCAACGTTGTTGGGGTCGGCGATGATGTTCGTCAACGGCGTAGCTGTGAGAGACAACGGGGTCAGGGAGCACGATTTCGAGAAGGGGGGAGTCGCATTCGAGCTTGGGATTAGGTATGGCTTCTATTGATTTACAGTTATCCTTCGGCAATGAAGAAAAAAAAATACATAGGTTAGAAATTTTTTTACAGTAAAAATTTAATACTGTTTTATAATAAATACTATTATGATTTTACAGTAAGTGATAAATTTCTGTTTATTTAGATTTAAATGAGATAAACATGTTCATTAGAAAACTGTTTTTTTTTTTGCAGTATTCACATTTTTATATGCAAACAAGAAGAATGTAAATTTTTTTTACAGTAAAGAAAAAAAATAAATAGTAAAGTTAAAAAAGGAGATTAGTTCAAATATAGATATATATAAAAAATTAGGTAGGCAGCAATTTAAAATATTTTGAATTGTAAAGTTATATAAATTTGTTAAAGAAAATTAGTTTGAAATTAAATCATTAGATAATTAAAATTATTAAACGGAAATTAGCAGTTCGATTAATTCAAATATTAACAAACTGTGTAAATTGTTTATACAAGGTATAAATCAAGGAAAAAATCGAGTCAAGATGCAAAATGGACTGCGAAATTAAAAGCAAAAGTGAGAACTCCTCACTCAATCGAACAGATCGATTTAAATTTTAAGTAGTTAGATTTAAAATTTTTGAATGATGATTGCAATTATTGATTGCTGTTTGATTGTGATAGTAGATATAGTAGGATATACTATATATAGCAATATATATATATATATATATTGGCATATGTATATATTGGAATTGATTTCCCGCCTTGTATAGCGGATGAGACCCTATTGCGCCGCCTATTAAGCGGATAGTATTTTATAAAATCCCATATACCGCGATATTCCACCTCGAAGTGGAATGGGTATTGTGTTAACATCTTTGGATGCAGGGAAACAGGTTGGAGGGATCCAACTGGATTTCTCACAAATATTTATTTGATTATAGATATTGTGTGAATTGTGATTATCATATTGATATATGATATTTGTTGCTGTGATTGGCTATTGGATGCAGTTGCATCATCGGATTCATTTTTAAAGTTAAAAATAACGATTTTTATTTTTAAAAAGGATTTTTAAATTGATTTTTCAAGTATATGTTTTTATTTAAATTTTGAATTGATTCATTTTAGATAAATTTAAAATTTCAATTTTTAAAGTTATAGAATTCAGGATTTTTGGAAAATATAACCAAAATGTTATTTTTGAGATAAGTAGTTAATAAATTTATGAAATGACTTAAATTGTGATTTTTGAATTATTATTATAAACGGTTTATATAAAAGAAAAAATTTTGATATTTATGAATTTAAAATATTGGAATTATAAAACGAGTGTTATAAGTATTATAAAATGAATAGATGTTGTAAAATAAAGGATTTATAAGTAATTAACTTATAAACTGGATTTTGGCATTTAAATAAGATATTAATACAAATTTTTAATAAAGGATACTTTATAAGTTGAAGTTGTCCTAAAATATAAACAGAATCTTATAAGTAACAAGATTTATAATTTGTGAAGTTTTAAAAAGAGCGACTTCGTAAATAAATGATATTATAAGTGTTTAGCTTATAATATAGACTTTTGGTATAAAATTGAGTTATATAAATTGAATTGGATTGATAAAGGAAATTTATAAATCGAAGTTTATACATAGGAATGGAATTTATAAACATTGTGTATAAATTCGAAAATCAATTGAATTTGATAAATTTAATATTGAAGTTTATTAAAGGAAATATATTCACGATTTTGAACAGTGAATATATCGTTAAATAAAATGGATATATTTTGGGAAAGGAATGTTTTAAATGGAATTTAAAACGATTAAAGGTGTTTTAAAATGCATTAAGTATCGAATACCTAGATTTCAACATTCATTGTTGAAATAGACGTTTTCGAGAAATAAAAGGGAATGGAAACATAGATTTCAACATTTATTGTTGAAATAGACGTTTTCGAGAAAATAAGGAAATAATGGACTATAACACTGTTGTTATAGTAAATGATTTCCGAAAGGAAATATTTTTGTATAGTATTGGGATTTATATATCTATTTTAATTTCGAATCCCTATACTAGTGATTTTGGGTTGTCGTAACGATGTTTTACGCAACGTTCGTTTTGACCCAATTAAATGTGAATTGAAGAATGATTTCCTTAGCGAATGAAATATATACTTAACTATGGGTTAAGTATATTGAATATTTTCAAATTGTTGAAAATAAATGAGATTTATGAATTACTTATTTTTAAATAAGTATGGAAAGCTTTTCTAATATGAAATGAAACGTTTTGAGAATTTATCTTCTTGAAGATAAATTGGAATTGAATAATTGAACCTATTGAAAACTGTAGTTCAATAGATAATTTGAAATATAAATTCACTATGGAATTTATAAATGGAAAGGGAAAATTTGTTTTAAAATAAACGTTGTTTATTTTTGAAGTGTGGAAAATTTTATATATATCTTGTAAAGATATATTTGTAGAAATAAATAATTTGGAAAATTATTTGGAATCTGATGATGTTGCTCATCTCTATTGATAGTTAAATAACCGACTATCAATACTTACCCTTGAATGAGTATTTGTTGTGATTGCTTGAATTGAATGCCACACTTATTTTAAAATAAGCGCTCACTATTCGGGTTAACCGGGAAAGGACCATGGGGTCGTATAACCCATTCCGAATAGTGATACGTCGTCATGAATTGCATTTGAAGACCGGTGTTGAAGACCGGATATTTGTGAAAACGGAAGGATTACCGTCGAATTACTCCGCATCGGCTGATCTCCGGTACAGAGGTTTTATCACCCTTAGTGACGGGAAGTCCGGACGTGATTAATGAATATCCGGATTGCAAGGACTTCTTTGTAAGTGCCTTCGGTTCTGTTCGAGCCCGGAACAGACTTGTATGGATTGTATGTCTGACATTACAAGTTGAGATATAAAGCTGATTTCTTTCAAATATATTTCTGTTGGTGGCGGAGAATTTATTCTTTTAGCTTAACACACTTCTCTGAGACGTACGAGCTCAGAGGTTATATAGTTGATGGTTATTAGTGATATACTCCCAATTTGGTAGTGTGGCATGCTGAGTGATGCTGTGAAATGATCATTGGTTGATCGTTTGTGATAGGATCATTTGTTTGATCGTCTATCTTGATGATCATTACTTTGATCATTTGTTGACCCAAAGCACTGCTTTTGTAAAGCGTGGCTTTGTGGACGAGACTTCGTCGAGCCTCACACCCCGGAAATGGTCAAAACAGGAAAGATGCGGCAAGGTCATTAGGGGGTAGCGCCCCTTTAGTGTATGTCATTCCTTCTGGATAGAGGTGGTATCATGGTATGGAGCCCAGATACTTAACCTATGTGGTTACTGCAAATTTATTACTTTGTAGTTGTTGGAAATCGGGGATCCTCGGATATAGATCGGTTACGATCGGGGAATGACATATTCGTGTCAGTTGTTACCCAGTTAGGGGTAACCCGGCCTTGTGTTGGCAGAGATTCGGTTAGGTTCTCGGGACGTCATTCCAGAGGCGTTTCCATGTGGCAATGGGAAGTTCCTTGGCCTGACCATTTGTTGGAAATCCAAAGAAACAATACGAGCCTTGTACGGTTTTAGTTGTAGAACCTGCCATTTAATATGGTAGCTATAGCGGGCATAATATAATGGTACCTATGCTGGCTAAGATTTATATTCTACTTTTGAAAATGTTTTCTACACTATGCACTAATAATAATATCAAAAATGATTTGATTTTACGTAGTAAGCATCTTTGACTATCATAAGGAGAAACCTCCTCCAAGTCTGCGTTTGCATTGTGTGTGTGGCGGGAAACCTTATGGTAGTTTCATTTTCAAAAAGCATTGCGAATTTTCTTTTAAAATTTCTCTTGTTCTTTGTTTAAACGATAAATAACTGTTTTAGTTCTCACACCAGTCACATGACTGACCTGGAGTTTATTGTTCCCTTCCTAAACTCTGGGTGCCCACCAATTTCCACACGGGCAGTCTAGAGTTTGGTTATCAGGTCATCCTGGATTTAGGAGTGCTATGGAGCTCAGGAGGCGAGCTGGATGGCGTAGCATATTACCTATTGTATATAGTATTTCTTTTCCGCTGTTTGTTGTTGTAAACTCTGATAATGAATGTGATGTAATGTATAAAATGTATAGTTCTTTGTTTTAATAAATATTCATTTATCTATTATATGTTGTTCCGCTGCGGATTGTGAGATTCTGGTATTGTTCTGTTGTTTCCTTTCTGTTCTTCTTCTTTCTTTCTCTCTCTGCTTCTACCTCTTTCTTCTTTCTTAAACCCTAACATTTCGGTTTTTTCGGCAACGAAAAACCCCAAACGTTACAATTTAAAAAAAAAGCATCAGGATTTGAAGCAAGTTCAAAAGAGTTTTTCAAATTCTGGGCTCTGCATCTATCACAGGTGAGTAACTCCTCTTTTCAAAAATTAAGTAGGTTGATTGCAGGTTTTAATCTGAAATGGATATATTTTATGAAATTTGCAGTGAACATTTATATTTATGAATATATATGTGTGCATGCAGTTTTCCTGTACAATGCTGTTTTTATTTAATTTTCAAGTTGCTGTTTGATTTTAAATCATTATCTCTGGATTAAATCTTGGTTTATATTTAAGAAATAAACAGGATATGTCTATTTCCCCATAAACTATAGTTTGAAAACTTACTTAAGTAAAAACAACTCTGTATTAACTCTGGAGTTTGCTAACAGATGATCAATCAATAAAGTAGTGAAATTTCAAGTTTAGAGATTCATGGATTTAGAATTATAAATCAAATCCCCATACTAAATCATGATTTTTAAAAGGAAAATCACAAGTTTTAATGCTTTATACAAATTGCAATTTGAAATTATTGTATTTTACAATTTGGTTGAGCACAGTTGAAACTTGCATTGGATCTGGATGAATTTGATTCTTAGGATAGAGTAGCTATCAATGATTATAGGAAAAATACTAAATTGGATTACAATTAAATTTTTAGATTGTAATTTGGGAATTTCTGTTTTGAACCCTAGTTTATTGGGTTACTGTGTTTGCTCGAGTGTGATTCCCTCGGTTGACCGAGTTCAACCATGTTTTGCGTAATGATAGCTGGTGGTTTGGGGAAGCCTTCGCCGAAGTTGGAGTGGCAATGGTGGCCGGAGGCGCGGGGGAATAGCATGTTGACAGGTTGGTGGTTTTGGGTAATGGCTGTTGCCAGGTTTGGAAATGATGTTCCAGGTTGAATTATGGGATTTTGAGGGTTGAAGGTTGATGTAGGGATTTTTGGTCGATGGAGGATGGCCAGAGATAATGGCCAGTGATGCCGGAGTTGGGAAGTGGATGCACAGGGGTGTTGTGCATGTTGGTGATGATGGTGGTGTTGTTTTGGGTTGCAGGGTTTTGTTGCTCCGGATTGTCTTGGGAAATTTGGGTAGTAACTCGATGTATGGGTGGTGTTGACTCGAAGTAATTTATAGGGTGGCTCGGGTAACTAATTGTTTCAGGTTTTCAACATAAATCAGAACATGTTTTTGTTTTAGTTTTAAAACCAGGTTTTAAAATGTAAACTAAGGTTTAAATTAAGTAGACCTATGTTTGAATCTAGAATTTAATTTGAATTCTATAAGTTTAAACTTGGGTATTTGAAATAAATGTTTCAGGATTTTAGTATTTGGACAGAAAACTTGTTTCCAGTTTTACAAAATTTGAAGTAAAAGAAATTGCAATCAAAATCTGAAATAGGCCTTAAATCTGAAATTGAATTTGTATTCAGCAAGTTTTAAATTTTAGACCTTTGAAATAAATTTGAAATGCTTTTAAAAATTCAAGTTTAGTTTTAAACTAAAATCAGAAAAACTGTCATTCTGTTTTTAAAAAAAAATTAAAAGTATAGCTTCAAATTGAAGATGGAGTTCAAACTGTAATGTTTTAAACCTGAAACTTAAATTTGAATTCAATAACTTAAATCTAAGATTTGAAATCATTTTTGAATTCAAATTTAAGATGTTAAACTAAAATAGAAATTTTTTTTTAAATTTAAAAGCAAATTTTAAAATGCAACTGAAAATTTAAAACAAGTTTAAAAATCTGGGAACAGAATTATGAAGCTCAAGTTTGAATTTAATTTAAATCTGGAAAGTTTGATTTAAATTTTTAAACTTTTACAGTATAAAAGAACATTGATTTGAATTTAAAACTATAAGTTTTAAATTTATGAAATAAGGTTTAAAATAAGTTTAAATTCCGTTTTAAACCTGAAATTGATTTTTATGTTAGTTTTTTTAAAATAAGTTTTTAAATTTAAATTTGTTTTAACTACTTTAGAAAGTTTAAATAATTTGAATTTGAAAATGAAGATGGAAATGTAAGTAAAGCTTTAAGTTTTAAATTTGAAATAAAGATTTAAAATTATGTTTCAGTTTAAAATTTAAAAAAAAAAAAAAATTTGAATTTTTGTTTGAAACAAAGTGTTTAAAATATTTTGTATAAAGAAGAATGTTTCTTAATTTTGATCTTAAGAAAATTGGTTTCATTTAAATTATTAAATTAATTTAAATGGAATATTAATTATTTAATTACTAATGTGGATGTTTAATTAAGTAATTAATAATTTTTAAGTTAATTAATTAAGATTTGAGATTAATTAATTAAGGTTAATTAATCTATAATTAAGGATGATTAATTAAATTTTAATTAATGATTAAGATTTATTTAATCAAGTGATTAAAGATAATTAAGATTGTAATTAACACTTAATTAATTAATAATTAGGGATTAATTAAATTATAATTAAATATTAATTAATTGATAATTAATAATGATTTGTATAAGTTAATTATTAATTAATTAATTAAGAAATGTAAATGAAGGTCATTAACTTAAGATTATTTAACAATTAGTTAATGTGATTAATTTTTAATAATTAATTAGATTAATTAATTAATAATAATCAATTGCTTATGTTTAATTACTTAATGAAAGTAATTAAAGAATTAATTGCTTGGTGTAATTAATTTGATTCATGTGATTAGTTTAGATTAATTAAGTTAAAATTAATTTAAACATTTGTGGATTGTTAATAATTACTTTATGTAATTTATGAATTTGTAATTACTTAGAGAAGTAATTAATTAATAGTTACTGAATGTAATTAAAAATATTTATTGCAGAAGTAATTTTAGATTTAAATTACTTGGAAATTAATCAAGGATTAATTGAGATAATTAATTAAGAGTAATTAATTATAGGATGAGTAATTAAAGTAGTTAATTGCTGAATGATTATTAATCATGTGTGATTAATATATATGGTTTAAATTGAAGATTAATTACTTATGTAATTAATTCATATTAGAGATTGATTAAATATAGTTAGAAATCATTAATTAATTAATTAATGATGTAATTTGGAATTGATTAATTAAGGTATAATTAATAATGAATAAATGATTAATGTAATTAATTTTAGCTAATTAATTAATTTAGCAAATACAAGTTAATTATTTGCAAAGGGTTTAATATAAGTAACTTGTGAAATTAATTAGAGAAGGTTAATCAGTAATGATTAATTGAATAAATATTGAGTTGATGATTTATAAATTGATTTGTAATCAATTAAAGATTAAGATAAGCAGAATTTTAATGATGATGTAATTAATTTAATTCATATTAAATTAATTAGAGATTAAGTAATTAATTTAATTCATTTTAAATTAATTATAAATGGTGTGATCATTAGATCATTGCTTATGTTTGATGATTCGTATTGATTGCCATGTATGGGTTGTAATCTCAGTTATGAGATGAGTAGTGTATGTGATATGTATGCATTAGTTGCTTTTGGACGATAATATGGATTATCTGATTATGATATGAATTATCTGTTGGTAATGATAATGTTGATTATCTATTGTGTTATAAGATTATCTATCTGTGTATATTTAGATAATGAATGGAATTGTTTTAAACTTTAAAACAACTTGGACCTAAAATACACGCTTTGGATTTCGATGAGACAGGGATCGGGTTTCCATATTTGGATATCCGAAAACCACATCGATTCCAAATAACGTTAGGTCGTTAATCCAAGTGGAGCGAGTGAAGACTCGAGGTGTAAGGGCTATACGTCAGTATAACTCTGTGGGTGATTCGGTAATGAGTTTGACGGAATAGTACTTATAGATTCGAGATGGTAATTCAGAGTGCAAGGGTTATTGTCGTTAACTCTGAAGGTAATTCCAAAATGAGTGTAATGAGATAATGCCTTCGGTTTCGTTCGAACCCGGAACGAACTTGTATGGATTGAATACTTTCAGAACATCATCCGGTGGACGATGAGCATTCTAAGTGATATGTCCTATAAAGGTAATCGTAGCCTCAAGCCTTATCAACCGGGAATGGCTAAAACAGGGGAGGTGCAGCAAAGCTTCGTGAGTAGCCCCCACTTGAGAGCAAGATTTATCCCTGTCTAGAGGTCCCTTTATTTTCGGCTTAGTGGTGCGGTTGCTGATCACAACTGCGGGGTTGTCTTGTTTGGAACTGTTCAGTAAGGAATGGGTCCGGCTTTGTGTTGCAGGGGATTGGGAGTAATCCTCGGTACGGTGATCTAGGCCACATACTGTGACGGGCGGTACCCCAGTAGCCCAGCCATTGATGGAATCCAAAATCCAATAAGTGCCAACGGTTTTGATTGTATTACCCACTTTTGTGGCTAGTAGCTGGAATTTAATGAATGTAACAATTTCGGCTATTTCTTATTTACTTGAAAACCCTAGACACTATTATAATATCATCGGATTTCCTATCAAATGTTTTGGTTAGCGTAAGGTAAAAACTTTTCCATGTTTATGTGTGGGAAGTCTTACGTGATACCTTTTCTTTTCAAAGGTTTTTCAAAATTAAGCAACTTTAACCTGTTACTCACACCAGACCCGTGTCTGACCCGGAGTTATTTCTGTTTTTCTTTAACTCTTGGGTACTCAAATTTTTACGAGTAGCCAAGGGAATTCAGGTTAGGATTCATGTTAGCTTTGATGAATTATGGAGGTGCATATGGAGCAGGAGGCTTCTGCGTATAGTTTATAATTTTCCGTTGTGTTGGTATCTCTGAGTGTTTCTGTATTGAGTATTGAGTTGTAATAACTAGACAGGCGTTTATAACTGTCTAGTATGTGTTGTATTGTCTGTGTACTCTGATATTTGATGTATACTATGTAATACTTATGTTATTAATATAATTTATCGTTCCGCTGTTGAGATTCTTGTGTTGTTTCTTCTTTCTCTTCTTTCTTTTCTCTTTTCTATCCCTTTCTTTCTTAAGGATGATACGACTTTTTTGTGGAGAAAAAGTCGGGTCGTCTCATTATGAATGGCTTGTTATGCCATTTGGTTTAACGAATGCTCCAGCTTAATTCGTTGATCTTATGAATCGAGTTTCCAAAGAATTCCTCGATCGATTTGTTCTCATCTTTATCGATGATATTCTTGTTTATTCTAAAACAGAGGAAGAGCATAAAAAACATCTTCGGATTGTGTTGGAAGCTCTTAGAAGCAATCAACTGAAAGCAAAATTTTCTAAGTTCCACTTTTGGCAATCCTGTGTGAAACTTTTAGGACATATTATTTCTGAATCCGGAATTTTCATGGATCCTTCAAAGATTGAGGCGATTCAAAATTGGAAGAGACCGGAGAGTGTGACGAAAATTCATAGTTTTCTTGGATTGGTGGGCTATTACCGTCGGTTCATAAAATACTTTTTTAAAATTTCTATACCTCTTACTGGTTTGACAAAGAAGGGAGTTAAGTACATTTGGTCGGACAAATGTGAAGTTTCTTTTCAAAAATTAAAAGAAATCCTTTCTGATGCTCCTATTCTTGTGATTCCCGAGAGAAATAAAGACTTGATTGTTTATACTGATGCTAGTCGTGTTGGTTTGGGGTTGTTCTCATGCAAAGGGAACGTGTTATTGCTTATGCTTCTAGGCAATTAAAGCCTGCCAAAACTAGATATGTCACTCATGATTTAGAGCCCGTGGCCATTGCTTTTGCCCTTAGAATTTGGCATCATTATCTTTTGGAAGAAAAATTTGTTCTCTACACCGATCATAAATCTTTGAAGTATTTATTTTTTCAAAAGGAACTAAATTTGTCTCAACAACGTTGGCTCGAATTTCTTGCATCTTATGATCTTGATAATCTTAATACTCCGGAAAGGGAAATCATGATGTCGATGCCCATAGTTGTAAGCAACAAGCAGTTGTTTCTATGATAAAATCTGAATGGAATGATCTTGAGACTCTTTCCTTGTGAGATTCGAGATCATGAGTTCGATTCATGTTCATCACTTGTTTTATGTAGCCTTGAGGCTCATCCTTCTCTTTTAGACCGTATCGTTGAAACTCAAAAGCAAGATCCTGAATTGGCTCTTTTTAGCCAAAGTTGTAGGGATAAAAATGATATCGATGATCTGAAAGACATTGAAATCGATGCTTGTGGCATTCAAAATTTTGGTAGACTTATTGTGCCAAATATTAATGATCTTCGTAAAGACATTTTAGAAGATTCTCATCGTTCTAAATTTACCATTCATCCCAGTAGCAGCAAAATGTATGCGGACATGAAACGACTTTATTATTGGGATGGAGTGAAATCTGATATTACTAAATTTATTAAGCATTGCATGACTGCCAACCCGTTAAGGCCGAGCATCAAAAGCCCGGTAGGTTATTGCAACCTTTAGACATTCCAATTTGGAAGTGGGTTCAAGTCTTCATGGACTTTATTTACGGTCTTCCTATATTCTCGTTCGGGTCATGACAATTTATGGGCGATCGTTGATAGACTAAAAAAATCAGCCCATTTTATTCCCGTTCAATCCAATCGGACCGTACATCTTTTGGTCAAACTCTATGTCAAAGAAATTATTAAATTGCATGGAGTCCCTACATCTATTATTAGCGATCGTATTCCATTATTTATTCGTGGATTCGGAAAGCTCTTCTAAAAGCTTTGGGAATGAAGCTTAATTTTAGCACCGCTTATCATCCTCGATCCGATGGACAAATAGAGCGTATGAATCAAACTCTTGAAGATCTTCATCGTGCTTGTATTCTTCATTTTGGTGGAAGTTGGGAAGATCATATTTCTCTTGTTGATTTTTATTATAATAATAGCTTCTAATCTAGTATTGGTATGGCACCTTTCTAGGCACTCTACAGAAGGCCATGTCGATCTCCTTCGTGTTGGCTTGGAGCCGGTGAGAAGCCGGTTTTAGGTCCAGATTTTATTCGTGATTCAATAGAAAAGATAGACCTTTTTCTTCTTAGGATGAAAGAGGATCAGAGTAGACAAAAATCCTATGCCGATAACTGAAGAAGGAAATTAAAATTTTCCGTAGGAGATTTGGTATTTATTCATGTTCTACCTGTGAAGGCTGTTGTGTGTTTCAGTCGATCGGGAAAGTTAGCACCTCGATATATTGGCCCAATTCCCATCACTGAACGCATTGGTTCTGTGGCTTATTGCCTTTTATTACCGGCTCAATTTTCTGCTATTCATGATGTATTTGACGTCCCTCAACTACGGAAATGTCTTAGGGATTCCGATTCTATTTTTGAGCCCGGTATTGTTGAAGAAATTGAAATTTCACCTAATTTGACTTATGAGCAACATTCTATTCGTATCATTGCTATGGAGGTTAAACGCCTTCGAAATAAAGATATTCCGCTTGTGAAAGTTCAATGGTCATCAAATCCTAAGTATTGCTCTTGGGAATCTAGAGAATTCATCGAGTGAACACATCCGGACTTACTCTCTCGTGCTCCTTAAGGTTAGAGTGGTTGCTACTCTTTATTTTATTCTTAAAGTATTGCGAGGAAGAAATTCTTTAAGGAGTCTGTAACAATCCGCATATTTTACGATTTTATTTAATATCACGGTGTTGATTTTCTTTAAAGTCCAAAATGTGACTTTTGTCAATAGTCAAATTCGGACTCAAGACTACTTCCATTGAGTTCAAAATGGCATTTACGACCTTTTTGAGTATAAACATCGATATGTTTGGAGTTGATTAGAATTTTGGCATTTTTTAATTGGGCTTTGGGTTCGGGTTTCAGCCCACTAACCCAATAAGGTAACCCAATTTCTCTACCAAATACCCTAACTCCTCTTCTCTTCATTCATTTTACTCCTCATTTCCTAACACTCAAGCTAAAGAGAAAAATAGGAGAAATCAAATTCCTAAACCCTAGATTATTAGGAAATTCAAGTTACAAAATCAAGGAGAAGCTTAGATAAGCATCATCTTCATCTTCTCCATCTCAATATCTCTTCAATTTTCAGAATTTCCTATAACCAAACTTAGGAAATCTTTGCATTTGATAATAGACTGAAGATTCTAGAGGTGTTGTTGAAGAGGAATTGATTTTTCCTTGTTTTAGAGCTTCTCAATTGTTGTTTTTGAGTTTAAAGGTGAGTTCTTGAACTCACATCTATGTCTATAACTTTCATTGTTGTTAGGTATGAATTCCCAACATCTATTTCATGTTCATTTGCTTTTGAATTGAATTGGTTTGGTGACATTACCAATTTTTGGTATCTTGAAGTCAAAATCTATGAAAATCCTACTATGGATGATTGGACATGTTGTTTGGAGTGTACTGAAGAGCACATAAGGCTGGGTTGTCGCTTGGCATAAATCCCTATCCTCCGTTGCTTGTCCAATCGCTTCCGAACCGATTTGGCCATTAATGGCCTAGGCTGATTTTTGCCCTGAACTTCAGCTCAGATGTTTGGGAAAATACTCAAACGTCTGGGCCACTGGGATAAAAATTTCAGACCTTCGGCGTAGACGTCTGAGTTTATTCCCCAGACTTCTGGACGATCCTGAAGAAAATTCCAAACCTTCAGCTCAGACGTCTGGGAACCACCAGACGTTTGATACTGTTAATTTCAGCCAAATTGCCTATTTTTGAGTGGATTTCCATTTTATCGATTTTTGGTTAATTTGGTTGGTCGTTGTCATTTATTATCAACTGTGATGACTTCTTTTATGGATTTTTGAAAATATCCATTTTTTGAATTTGATATCGATTTTCATGGATTTGATTTACGTCGTCGAATGTGAGTTTTTGGTGATAGATTGTTTTTACAATCATTTCTTTGATTTGTCACTTTAAAATACAAAGGATTCTATACTAATAGTAAATATTCAAATTCTTTCACAAAAATGATTTCAACATTACTTTTAATACAAAGCTCGTTTTTAAAACCGTTTTCCAATCTATTGATATATACAAACATTTATCTCATTTGTATGAGAAATCCTGTTAAATGCCTTGGCAAAACAGGTATGAAACGCTTGCATTTACTTTGTCGATTAATTCTTAGACTTGTTCAATTGAAATCCTGTGACAATTTTCGAGTGGAAATTTACAATTTGTTCATAAATTTAAGTTAAGCTAGTGGTTATGGGACATAAAGCTAAATTCATTTATTTACTAGCTTAGTGTAATTTACACTTTTTGTTGACCAATATGATCATTTTATGGTTTAGACTTGCGATATGCAGTGTCTCTTAGTCCACGTAGGGGACTGTAACCCGTTTTTTGGAGTTTCATCTCATTTTTATGGGCTAGCGACACATGGTCCTTTTAATGGAACTCGGTTCATCGGGCGTATCGTTGTACTACGTCGTTGTTCCGACTTATTTGTGTTTCAGGTTCCTCAGACGTACCATTGTACTACGTCATTGAACCGGCTCTATACTTAGCGACTCATGGTATAGCGTCTCGTTTGTGATACACGTGTTGGTGAGTTTTCGTGCTTCCGTTTGTGTCAGGCCTCCCCTTTTGTGTTTTTCGGATTTCTAGTAATTGATTTTTGGAATTTTTGTTTCACCAATTGTTGTGATTTGCGTTGACATATTTTGTCGATATTTGATGTTTGGTGAATAATCTAAAGAATATGACATTCTTTTTGGTGTTTGAGAAAGTTTAAGATATTGTATGATTTTTGTTGTTATCATATATATTTGTCATATCTCTTATTCTATCTCATTTTATATGATATTTATAACTAGACTGATCCGTTTATTATTTTCTTCTTAAATAATACTCGGGTCGGACCGAGGTGTTTCAGGTGCTTCCACTTGCCTTCCTAGCAGGGATTATCTTCTGACTTTTGTCTAACTATTTTAGCTTAGTAGTTTTTGTTTTTACACATTCGAGATAGAGACTCCTTGATGTATACCTGTTCTTTTAGGATGTAGTGGATCTTGTATGACAACTACTTTGATGTACACTTCTATGTGTTATATTCATATCTGTTTCCGCCTTAGCAATGTGAATATCTATGACTGATTTATGTTATGCTTATTTCATACTTGTTTCCGAAAGCCACATAGCCACTGTGTAGTAGCTTTGAGTTTGTATTTGATATGTCAGATTTCCTCTTGAAATGAAATGCATGACATACCATCTAACATATCGGTGTCGCACAAAGCCATTACACATATGGTCACTCCTCAACAGCCTTATTTTTCATACTAACTGACGATATTACCCGGTAGTGTCCTTGGTTGGTGTGAGCATAGAAGTGGGGCATCACCGCTATGCTATGATATCGATGCATATATATGTTTAGAATTGAGCAACTTCACCTATATATCAAACAACCTGCACATCACCAGGAACGAGCTCTCTATCTTGTTTTGTTGGATAAAACAATGGAACTTCCCACTTCAGAAATAAATAACTTAACATCCACTTAGATTTAAACTATGGTTCCAAGTCAAAAATTGTTTATTTTTAAATATAGAATATTTCAAACTTTTTTGCATTCAATCTCACCAAGCATAGGAAGAGAAAATCATGTGTACAGTGAATGAGAAAATATTGTCAAAAATCCAACCAGCCTAAATTAATAATTGGATCATATAGTTGTGTTCACGATGGAAATACATGATTTTTACGAGTGATGGGAGAATTTTTACTGACTTATGGAAGGGGGAATTTTAAGATGAACAGAATTAGGCGAAAAGTCAAATTCAAGCACCTCGGTTGATTTTGGGGGCACGGCGCTTGGCGTGGAGGGGCATTAGTTGGTGGAAAACCCGAGAAAAATGGGAGACGTTTTTTCTATAGAATGTGGAAGCATGGAGAACTCACAGTAGGGTTTAGGATATGATTTTTGTAGAGGTTCGTTGTCGAGGCAATGGCGATGTGGAGGAGGCGAGTGAGATGTGCGATAGTGGGGAAAAGATTGGGAAAGTCGTGGCGAACGTAGTGGTGAATTTTTGTGGTATACGGTGGTGGGTGGTGGCGTAGAGAGGAGAGGTGGTGGCTCGACTCTGTTCATGGTTTGGGTAGCAGTTCGGAAATTCGAACTAGGCTTGGATAGTGTGTTTCTAGTGGGCCATTGGGACGCAGCGGTGGTAGGCGACTGGTGGAGATGGTTAGCGGTAAGGTTTCGATCATCGGCGATGGGAGTACGTGCGTGGTGGTGTACATGCAATGGTCAGTGGGAAAGACTGGAAACAAAAAAAGAACAGGAGGAAGAAGATTGAAAGTTGAGTCGTGATCCTCTTTGCCTTTTTGGACCTGGTCGATTATACTATGGGCTATTTGTTTAAAACAAAACAAGCATAAGTGATTTAGTAATGGTTAAATATTTGAATGTTAATAATCCTTCAATTTGTTTTTTAAAGAACATTGTTTTCACATTAACGAAAATTTCCAATGGATATGAAGTCCTTGTGTTGTGATCCCCTCGGCTAACCTTACAATTTAAACTAAATTTGTTAGCTAACATATAACTTAATAAATTTAATAATTAAAGTGAGTTATTAAAAATAAAACTTATTTGATTAAATCACAAGTAAATAAATAAGTAATTAGATCCTAAATTGTTGAAAACTTATGTTAATTAATAAAATTTGTTATTGGCTGGATTAGTTAATTGGAGTTAACCAAAAATAAATTGTTTTATAATTTCTTAAATTATAAGTAAATTTGGATCAAAAATACAAGTAGATTCGGTAATGAAAATTTATTAATTCTGATTGTAAATTGTTAAATATTAGTATTAAGCATTATTTAAGTTAATGATCAATGTTTTGGTTATTGTCCTTGAATATTTACTTTAATCGTTCTTGTATGTGCCTCAAGTGGCCAGGCAAGTTAAAATAGTTAGAACAGCGCGTTGCTACATTTTTTTTTGGAAATAAACACATGTAACAGATCCCCATACTTGAATAATTGTGATCCTATATAAAAATTGTTTATTTTAAACAATTTACCCTTTCAAATTTATTGCTTGAATTTGAAGAGACCGGAATCAGATATCAGTGTTATCCGGAACCACTTCGATTTGAGAATCACTTCGAACATTTACGGGTTTGATTTTAGGGTTTAACATGCTGGAATTGGATTAATTTAACAAAATCAATTATTTTAAATAAGTAACCATCCTTGGATATTATTATAACATCGATGGATTTCTGTTAAAGGGTTTTGGTTATAATCAGATAAAAACTCGTCGTGTTGTATGAGTTACCTTTGTTTCAAAAAAAAATATAACTTAAGTATTTTCAAATTAATTGGGTTAATTCATGCTGGTTTCCAGCCTGACTCGGGTGTTACTTTATTGTAATGTTCGGGCCAGACCGAGTATTACAGAATTTCAGGTTATGATGCTTTGGAGCTCAAATGACGAGCTGGATGACAGAGACGTATTGCACGTATGCGTCATATTCCGCTGTGTGTTATAAGCTGTATAGTCAGCTTTTAGGGACAAGTTATTATAATTGTTCAGATTTATTGTTGATGATTGTACTCTGATAACATGTATGTATATTAACAGTTACAGTTTTTCTTTGCATAAAATGTTGTTATTGTATATTATATTTTATTCCGCTGCGATTGTAAGATTCTGTGCTGTTATTTCTGTTTTCTTCTTCTATCACTTTTTCTTCTCAACCCTAACAACCTGTTATTTCCGGCACTCGATTGCTCGGCACTCTATACAGTGAACGTATAAGTGTTGATTTTCGAGGGTCGAAAATAGTCCGGTCATTGCACTTGTTGCAGCCAGATATCTTGATACTAGCAAGGCACTGGATTTTGTTGTTGAATCAATCTCCAATATGATGAGATTTGAATATATGATAAAGGATAAACTCAAGCAATGAAGCTTTTTCTGATGAAAGTTTCTTTTGTGGTTAAGTAATATGTTTATGGCTCCGATACCATATAAGATTTCGAAGATAATGAGATATTAAGAACTTGAGATTGCTATTTGATCACAAATGAAAGAAAGAGTTCTATTGATGCTTTCAGTTATTCAGATTACAGAGAGATGAAAATGATAATACATTACCCTGTATACAAGCTTCTTTTATATTAGAAATATTATGATGTTGGGCTTTTAGCCCCAGACCTGCTGTAACCTTTTATATAAAATGAACGGCTCTGATGCATAGCTGAAAAGTGAATGACTAATATGGAAGACTCGTGTTATATATTATGTTGATTTGCAGTATTTAACATTTGCTCTTCTTGTAGCCTTTGGCAGGAAGGGGAAGTCACGCAAGTGGCACATTAACTCTTGTTAATACACCTCAGGTAATAAATTTTTAGTTCAGTCACTCTTTGTCAATAAGCTTCATAAGCTTAGCTCAGTCATTTAGGTACATGATTGGATAGTTCCATCATGCTGAAATGAATGTATGCAAGTATTATAACATTTATTCCCAATCTTCAGCTGTAGAGAGGTTTACATGCCTAATTTTCAATTAAAAATGCTAATTTGGATTTTAGTTTTGTACCAATCCTCTGGTTATACTCGTATCATAGTAGGGATGAAGTTACATTGGACCTTGAATTATCATCTCTAATCAAAACATAGCATCACGCGTTAGTGAACAAAAACCATTTCGTTTTTATTGTGAAAAAAACGAAAAGGAATAAATCAGCCAATGTCTTGTTCTGTGGATAATGAAACACAAAGTCAAATTAGGTTTTAAAAAAAGGAACTTTGATTATGTTATTTATCTACATAAAACATCAATTTTTTAAAATTGCATAAAATAACATGATTTTAAATTCTAATAATCTTTCAACTGCGTATGTGCGAAAATGCAAGACAGTCTGACAAAATTGTACAAATTGAAGTTTTCAGATGACAAGCAAGTAATCCAACTTGTATTTACACAGTACATGACATATTTATCAATTTTTATAACTTGCAATGGGTATATTTAATTTTGAAGACAAATAAAAGGTATATTTAATTTTGAAAACAAATAAAACAACTGCGCCTATGTCTATATATAGGATTACAATATTTATATGTCTATGTCTTTCCGCAAAAATAAGGCCGTTACTAAATGGGTAGTAGTTTTTCTTCCCTTTTCATGCACTATCAGAGCTATTCTCCTTACCCTAGCCTCCCCTATCTTCTTCTCCATTCTTCTTCTTCTATCTTTAATTCTTTTCCATGACAGACTCATCCAAGTTTCATTCCGCACTCACCATCACTAATGTTAAATCTCTTATTCTTGTAGCATTAGACAATGAGCAAGCCATGTATCATTCTTGGGCTACTCTATTTACCAATCTTGCTAGGGTTCATGATCTTTATGATCACTTGGTTCCACCAACGGAGGAGAAGGCTATGGCTGCCTATGTCTAAGCTAAGTCCGCTGATCCAGCACTTTGGAGGCGTTTGGATGCCGTTGTCTTGCAATGGATTTACAGCACCATTGCTTTTGATCTTCTCCTCGCTATTTTCAGACGTAATGACACGGCAGAGGGGGCATGGAACCGTCTTGAAGCTCTTTTTAAGGACAACAAAGCCTCTCGGGCTACCCATCTCGAGGAGGACTTTACAAATGCTGTTTTTGAGGCTTTCAACTCGATCGATAATTATTGTAATTATCTACAATCTTTGGCGGATAGGTTGGCTGATGTTGATGCTCCGGTGACAAATGGTCGTTTGATTTTACGTCTCACCGGGTCCTTACTAGAAGCGTATAGTGGTACGGTGGATTATATACAAAATCAAGAGCCTTTGCCATCCTTTGAGAGTTGTCGTTCAAGGTTGAAAATGGCTGAGCGTACTATCAAGGCTCGTTAAGCTCGTGAAACTGGTGGTTCTGTGAGTTGGTCCAGTGGTGTTGCCATGGTTGCCACTGATTCATCTACAAGCAAAAACGCAACAACAATAATAAAGGGAGGAACAATTTCAAAAACAATGGGAAGAAAAAGGTCCACCAAAGTACTAATGGGTCCAGTCCTAGTCAGCCGCAATATCAACAGCACCAGTGGCAGTCACGACAGCAGGCCCCATCACCACAGTGGCAGCAGCCTGGTTGGAGAGGGTGGACTATACCTTCTTGCCCATTTCCCGCATACTCTTGGCAGCCAAGGCCCAATCCAGCGGTCCAACGTCCCTCCTCTTCTGGATCAGGCTTACTTGGGTCCAGACCTCAAGCTTTCAATGCAGTTGCTCCTCCTGCTCCTAGCTACATGCCCACCGACATTGAGGCCGCTATGCATGCTCTTTCGTTCTCTCGACCAGATGGAAACTACTACATGGATACTGGTGCTACATCTTACATGACGGCGGATGCAGGTATTCTCTCTTCTTATTTCAATTCAAGCAATAAGCATCATAACATTGTTGTTGGTAGTGGTCATTTAATTCCAACTATTGGTCACGGACGCACTACATTGCCTCCACCTTATCCACCATTTACCCTAAACAATGTGTTACATGCTCCTAGGCTCATTAAAAATCTGGTCTCTGTTCGTAAATTCACCACAGATAATAAGGTTTCTATCTTTTTTGACTCTTTTGGTTTCTCTGTTAATGACTTACAGACCGGGAACAGACTAATGAGATGTGATAGCACTGAGGGCTTATATCCACTTTTCTCCGACTCTCAAGCCATTTCTTCCAACAATCATTCTGATTTTACTGTTTTTCCTTCGAATATTTGGCACAATCGTTTAGGTCATCCTGGCGATGCTATTCTTAAGTCTCTTTGTAGTAAAAAGTTTATTGATTGTAATAAGGTTTGTAAAACTTTTTGTTCTTCTTGTCCTCTTGGAAAACATTCTAAGCTACCTTTTTATGATTCAGTGTCATATACTTTTCTTTTGTTTGATATTATTCATAGTGATCTTTAGACTTCTCCTATTGTTAGTACTTCCGGCCATTGTTATTATGTTCTTTTTCTTGATGGCTATAGCAAATTTTTGTGGACCTTTCGTATTGCAAAAAAATCTCAGGTCAAACAACTTTTCTTAGCGTTTCATGCTTTAGTCAAGACACAATTTGAACGTAATATTAAGACTTTTCAGTGTGACAATGGTACGGAATACATTAATGGCACTTTTAAGGATTTTTTTGAGAAACATGGTATGCTTTTCCATCTCTCATGTCCTCATACATCTCCTCAAAACGGAAAGGCCGAAAGACACATAAAATTCATAAATAATATCATCCGGACTATTCTTGCTCATGCATCTATGCCACTCTCCTTTTGGCGTCATGCTCTCTCCATGGCTACATATCTTCTCAATATCCTTCCTTTCAAGGTATTGAATTACCAATCTCCCGCTCAAATCCTCTATCAAAGTGATCCGGATTATTCAGGTTTGCATGTTTTTGGGTGCTTATGTTTCCCATTATCCCCCTCTTCTACTGTTCATTAATTACAAGAAAGATTGACTCCTTGTGCTTACTTAGGTCCGACTCCTAGTCATCGTGGCTCCAAATGCTATGACATGTCTAGTGGTAAAATCATAATTTGTCGTCATGTTCATTTTGTTGAAACGGAATTTCCATTCTCCAAACTCCACAAAACAAAACCTTCGAATTATGATTTTTTGAATGACAATATTAATCCTCAATTAATACATCATTTATCTCAAAATACCACACCACAAAATATGCAGCTTGACCCAACAACGCTGCCGAATGACTCGTCCTCTCTTCCTCAATTTAGGTCACAGTCTCACACAGGCCCAGATTCCACACCTCTCACTGCTGCCCACACTCGGTCCTCTATTTCCTCCTCTGACCCATCCTCTCTTCCCCACAGTCCAACCCCGTCTATGATCTCCCCCACTTTGACCATTCCTCACACCACCCCAATGCCTCCCAACCCCATTTCAACTCGCATGACCACTCGTGCATCAAATGACATTTTTAAACCCAACCCCAAATACTCTTCTAATTACATACTACCACCACTACAGATATTTCTCCTATTCTGAAAAATCATGTTAGTGCGTTTAGTGACCATAATTGGAAAAGTGTAATGTTGGATGAATTTAATGCTTTAATTGACAATAAGACTTGGGAATTAGTGCCTAGGCCGTCTAATGTTAATGTTATTCGGTCTATGTGGATTTTTCATCGTAAATATAAGTTTGATGGCTCTTTTGAGCATTATAAAGCTCGTCTTGTAGGTAATGGAAATGCACAGCAACAGGGCATTGATTGTGTTGAAACATTTAGCCCCGTGGTTAAACTAGTCACCATTAGAGCGGTTCTCAGCATTGCTCTTTCTAAATCTTGGCCCATTCATCAAATGGATGTCAAGAATGCTTTCTTGCATGGTCATCTCAATGAAGCAGTTTATATGCATCAATCCATGGGTTTTCGTAACAAAAATTATCCAAATCATATTTGCCTTTTAAAGAAATCTTTGTACGGATTAAAACAGGCTCCTCGAGCTTGGTACCAAAGATTTGCTGATTTTGTTGCTACCATTGGGTTTTCTCATAGTACATCGGATCACTCTTTATTCATCATGGTTCTGATATTACTTATATTTTGTTATATGTGGATGACATTATACTTACAGTTTCTTCTGATTGTCTTCGTAAGTATATTATGACTCTCTTAGCTTCTGAATTTGCTATGAAGGATCTAGGTCCTTTGAGTTTCTTTTTGGGTATTGCTGTCACTCGTCATGCCCATGGTCTTTTCTTATCTCAGACACAGTATGCTGCAAAAATTATTGAACGTGCCGGAATGTCTAACTGCAGTTCATGTCCTACTCCTGTTGACACTAAGTCCAAACTAAGTGCCACCGCAGACACGCCTTATGATGATCTGACTAAGTATCGTAGTCTTACAGGTGCTCTTCAGTATCTTACATTCACTCAACCATACATTTCCTATGCCGTGCAGCAGATCTGCCTTCATATGCATGCCCCGACTAATGAGCATATGAAAGCTCTTAAGCGTATCATACGCTATCTCCAGGGTACCCTTTCTTTTGGTCTCCACTTGTACAAATCCAATATTAATCGTATTATCTCATATACAGATGCAGATTGGGGTGGTTGTCCTAACATCCGTCGTTCTACCTCTGGTTATTGTGTATTCGTTGGAGATAATTTGATTTCTTGGTCTTCGAAACGGCAGCCTACTCTTTCCCGTAGTAGTGTTGAAGCGGAGCATAGGGGTGTTGCTAATGTTGTTTCTGATTCATGCTGGATCAGAAATTTGCTTCTAGAGTTGCATTGCCCTATTCAAAAGGCTACTCTAGTTTATTGTGATAATGTGAGTGCTATATACTTATCCGGCAATCCTGTTCAGCATCAACGCACTAAACACATTGAGATGGATATTCATTTCGTCCGTGAGAAAGTAGCTCGTGGTGAAGTGCGTGTGCTTCATGTACCGTCCCGTTACCAAATTGCTGATATTTTTACAAAAGGGCTTCCGCGCGTATTATTTAATGATTTCAGGGACAGTCTAAGCATACAAGAACCTCCGCTTCGACAGAGGGGGTGTGATAGAATATATTTCACATATATTCTAGGCGTTAAAATATTTTCTGATATTACTTGCGTTTATTCTCTGATATTTCCTGGATTTATTCTCTGATTTGACTTACTCTTTATTTGGGAAATATTTATTTAGTTACCTTTCTTTTAGCAAATCAGTTGATTTGATGATATCTGTATTTAGGAAGTATTTATTTACCTACCTTTGTTTTAGCAAATCAATTGGCTAATTTGTAGCCTATCTTAACTCTTGTAAACCATATATATATATGATTGAAAGTGGAATACAACGGCAAGCAAATTGATTTCTAAATAGATTTCTTTCAGTAGTATCTATTTTACAAATTTTCAAAAAAGTTGTAAAATACATACCACAACGATTTTAAATAGCGGTCAAATAATATTTTACAGTGATATACAAAATGTTGTAATTAACTCTTTTGACAACGTAGCTTAAGAGTTGTAAGAAGGATATTTGGATGTATGATAAACAAATTACAATTGTTCTAAGTACTTGTAAATATTTTAAAAAAACTAGCACTAATAGCTGTAGTATAGTCTATTAGAAAGATAACCGAAAGTTGTAATAAATTTATTACAATGTTTTATTGCAACTTTTTTGAATGGTTATAATAGAACTAGACTCTATAACAACTGTGGTTTAGACGCCGGTTAGAAAAACGTTGTAAAATGAGTACTACAAGTCTTCTTGAAAGTTGTAAAAGACTTTTTTATCCTAGTGTACCTAGAAGACCAAGGAGAGAATGAAACGGTCTTATCTTGAATTGTCTGCTTGAAGATGAGCGGCACTAGTCAAGTGGGTTTATTCATTGTTGTATCGTTTATATGTGTGTTCTTTGAAAGAAAATTACTTTGAATAAAGGGGAGCAGTAATAATAATACTATACATGAGATGATAGCTCTACCAACAAACCTGAGAAGGACAACCAAAAACAATAGAAATGCACAGTAGAATAAACATGATAGAGAAACCAACAAAGAGCTATAATCGCTGATGTACCGAAAATTCAACCCAATCAAGAGATAACAAGATGGAGAAAAGCCATAAACAATTTCAAACAAGATCAGAGAGCTCAACTTGAGAATCTATTACATAAATAAACCAGTAGAAATTATGGACTAGAAATAAAACATGAGCTGTCAACAAAAGAGAAGCTGGACTAAAAAGAAACTAAACAGGGGTCGGAACAGGTTGTCATGGTGACAATTCAAGACCAAAGAAGAGCAATACAAACACAAACATAAATGGCATAGTATTCGAGGCAAGGAAATAAAATCAGGTGAAAACCTAACCCAAAATACCATTGCGCTGTAGAATAAGGCTATCAAACACTGCAAAAGAGGTGTGAAATAGGAGTCTGATACAAGACTAAAAATTCATATCATGAATGAAGCAAGACAACTGCAATAGCATTACAAAACTGATGGTCAATACCTAGACAACCTACTATACTGGTAAGCATGAAAATAGCTTGAGAAAGAACGCGTAGCGAGAGCAGTACAGGATTAAAAACTTCATCTCAGCATCATCAAAAATGTACGACATGCACGATGTGAGACTGGAGCTGAATAGTGGAACTAATGCATAACTAGAATATGTGAATAAATGAAGCGTGATTGGTATAGTAGCATTGTAGGTCGGTGCAGAACTGTTACAAAACAGATGTTTGGTGCAATGGAAGAATCTGGTACAAAATAGATATGCCTCATATAATATGGATGTTGTGTACATGTGTGATAAGAGAGCAACATGTTCAATGTAGGATCAAGGTAGAAATGATGGCTTGGAATAACATGGTACAAATCCTCATATGCCTAGCAGGGAAGAAGCGTCGAGTGTCCAAAACATAAGAAAAATATCAGAAGTGGGGCATAAGACAAAATTGTCGGGTGCATTAAATAAATTATAGGACAATATCAACGGGAGGTACCATGGCCATAAAATAGGCAAAAACATCACTTCTTGTATACATCAAATAGTTGGTGAAAATAAGAGAACCATGCAAACTTTTAACTAACCCTTCATGCTGAAATTTCCATTTATGATTCTTTCTACTAGTACATGTTCATAAAAAAATTGCCACGGAGTAGAAAATAACAAAGAATGTTCGCTTTTACAAGAGTTATGAGAAAGGTATTGGTTTTCTCACAACATAAGTATCAACTTATGATAACATATTATAAATCTATAAGATACCTTCTAGAAGAGTGGAAAGAAAATCTGAATTTGATTAAAACTCGTAGGGAGAGGGGACATCATGGTAAACAAAATATGAATTTTGTTCAAATGTTGTATGTAAAATGATTGAGTATATTTTCAATATAATTTGAAAGGGTTCGTTCCCCACCAACTACATATCCTTGTGATTTACCTGAAATATATGTTGTGGGTTCGCTGCAAACTTCCTTAGAGTTTACAAGCAACACTACTAGAAAGGTTTCGAATAGCGACGGGCTTTTGCGACGGCTGGCGACGGATAAAAAACGCGGCCGTTGCTAGCCGTCGCTACACGAAATATATAGGCTGCTTCCCACGAGCAAAACTTTCATTCTTTCCCACCAAAATTAAACCCTCCTTCCCCCCAATCCGCGGCCCCCTGTCGCCGCAGCAGCCTCCCCGCCTTCCGCCACCTCCAAATCATCCAAATTCGCCTAGGTATGCTTCTGATCTCTATTTTGAATGTAAATTTGATGTTTTTTAAGTTTAGTTTAAACCCTAATTAAATTATTATTTGATGTTAAATTAGGATTTGTTGTTAAATTAGGTATTAGTAATGTTTTTAAATTAGGTATTAGTAGTGTTGTATGTTGATTTGGTAGATTAATTAGTTTATTATCATGAAGTTAAATTAGGTATTAAATTAATTAGTTTATCATGAAGTTGAATAAATGGTTGATGTAGATAATTAGTGTTGGCGATTAACATGGTTAGTTGTGTTGGGTGAAAAATTAGTGTATATTAATGATTAACTTGGTTATTGATAAATTTACATGAAAGTATTTCATAGTTTATGAAATTGATAAATTACAAATTTAAGTTGTTAAGTGAATTTAAATTGACAAATTTTTATTTTATAATTAGATTTTTATTTTTTTTCTAATTATCTATTTGATAATTAGATTTTTTTGTTTTATAATTATCTTCATTGATAATTCTTCTATTTATCTTGTTGATTTAGCGACGGCTATTTTAATAATTTTAGTGACGGCCAAAATGCAAAAGGTTGTATATATTGTACAAAAATAAAGTTTATACAAAAAATTAAAAAATGAATATGAGAACATTAAAAATTCTGCAAATATCTAATTTTTAAAAAAAAATTAGGAAATGACTTTAAAAACAACTGATATTGTACTAAAATCGATTTTGTAAAGAAATTAAGAAATGAATATAACAACAACAAATATTCTGCTAAAATCTATGTCGTAAAAAAAAATAAAGAAATGAATATTGAACTAAAATTGTTAATTGAATGTTGAACTAAAATTTAAATACACAAATTTATGAAATAAAATTTAAATAGTTGAAACATTGTCAAAACTTGAAAAGAACAACAATATTTGATAAAATTTAAAGAAATTTTTTGTCCCTTAGATTGGCTTTGGCCCCGTCTGGCAAGTATTGTATATGATCGTTATACGGATGTTCGTTTTGTAACGGGACAGACATTTATATTCATCTGATACAATATTTGTTGGATTTGTCCCTGTATTGGACAAGTTACAAACATAATAAAGTAATCACATGTTATAAATCATTTCATTTTAAACGGTTAAAAAATTTCGACAGCACTTCTTTTACGTTCCCTTGTACACGCATTTGTGTACGATGTAGGGAACAGAAGGGTAGTGCTGCCGAAATTTTGTTGAACCGTTTAGTCTGAAATGATTTATAAAATGTAATTACATTATTGTGTTTGTAATGGGAAGTAGGATGACTGACCACCGAAGTGAAAACCAAAATACCAAAAAATAAAAAAATAAAGTGAAGTTTTTATTTTGAATTTTCTGCAACGATGAACTGTTTACAATGGAGAATGGTTGAAAATTAATGATTTAAATTGTCTAACATACATTTTCAAATCAGGAAAAATGTTCAATTATTTTCTCGACCGTACTTGGATGCATGAAGTCAGAACTGAAAAGAAGGGATCAATAAAGCAACATTTCTACAACGGTGTACACGAATTTATTAGATTTGCTAAATCTAATAGCCGAAACAACACAGAAATTCGTTGCCCATGTAGTAAGTGCCAACATTTGAAGCATTGGAAACCAGATATAGTTGAAGTACATTTGTATCAATATGGTTTCGTGCCTGATTATTATTTTTGTGATCGTCATGGAGAACTTGTTGAACCCACACCTAATACTGAAGTGTTAGAGGACGGTAATATGATGACGAATCCGATAGAAAATATGGTAGATGATGCAGCACGATCAATATTTCCTACAACTGAAGCTGTCGATCAGGACGAAAATGTCGAAGAAGAACCGACTGCAGGAGCTAAAAAAATATACGATTTGTTGGATTCTGCTAAGAGGCCGTTGTGGGACGGATGTAAAAGCGGAACCGAACTTTCAGTAACCGTCGAATACATAACTATAAAATCAAAATTCAACCTTACGGAAGCTGCATTTACAGCAGTTGTACAAGCTGCAAAACGACACATGCCACCCAATAATCTGATGTGCGATAGTCACTATAAAGTAAAGAAATTGATGTACGCTTTCGGTCTACCGTACGAGAAGATAGATGCATGTGTGAAAGGTTGCATGTTGTATTGGAAAAACGACGTTGACCTCGGAAAATGCAAAATATGTAACGAAGAAAGATACAAACCAAGAAAGAAAAAAGGGAAAGAAGTCCCGTAAAGAGAATGCATTATTTACCCATCACTCTCAGACTTCAAAGATTATATGCATCTTCTGCTACGGCCTGTCATATGCGATGACATAGTGTGAGAACAGCGGAAGAAGGAACTTTGATACATCCATCCGACGGAGAAGCATGAAAACATTTCGATAAGACTTATCCCACATTTGCCACGGAAAGCCGTAATGTCAGACTTGGTTTATGTACGGATGGATTTTCACCATTTTCACAGTTTGGTAGTAAATATTCATCCTGGCCAATTAACGTTACTCCGTATAATGTACCTCCATGGATGTGTATGAAGACACCATATATGTTTCTCACCACTGTCGTTCCCGGCCCTCATGATCCAACCCAAGGAATTGATGTTTATTTACAACAATTGATCGAAGAGTTGAAGAAACTGTGGAATGAAGGACCCGAAATTTACGATGTATCAACGAAAAAAATATTCGGTTATTCGCTTCTTTGTTATGGACTGTTAGTGATTTTTCTGCATACGGGATGCTTTCTGGTTGGAGTACGGCAGCATGCCCTTATTGTATGGAAGAAACACGAGCATTTTCGTTATGATATGGAAAGAAAGTTTCGTGGTTTGATTGTCATCGGTGTTTTCTTCATCCCAATCATACTTTTAGAAGAGATAAGAAAATTTTCATAGCTAACAAAGAAGAGAATTTGAAACCATCCAAGGTTTGGTCAGGCGAGGAAATATACGAAATTGTAAGGGACTATCCAAAGATACATGAAACTGGAGTCCAGACTGAAATCCCAGGAAAGTCAGACATTCATAATTGGTGCAAAAAAGTATATTTTGGGAGTTACCATATTGAAAAGATCTCTTACTCCGACTTAATATTGACATGATGCACAACGAAAAGAACGTGTTTGATAATCTGTTTAATACAATTTTGAATGTAAAGGGCAAAACCAAGGACGATTTGAATTCAATGCTTGGTATAGCAAACTATTGTAAGCGCCCGGAACTTCATATGAAGCCTAATGACAATAAAAAAACCGAAAGCATGCTATGAGCTAGACAATAAGCAAGTAAAACTCGTGCTAAAGTGGGTGGAAGAATTAAGATTTCCCGATGGGATTTCTTTCAATCTTCGTAGATGTGTTGACTTCAAAAATAGTAAAATGAGTGGGATGAAAAGTCACGATTGTCATATGATGATGGAATATTTATAACCGTGGCTTTCAAAGAACTATTGTCTGTAAAAGTATGGAACGTTATAACAGAGTTATGTTTGTTTTATAAACAGCTTTGTTCGACAACACTAAAGGTGGAACGTATACGTAAACTTGAAGTAGAAATACCCATATTGCTATGCAAACTGGAGAAAATACTTCCACCTGGTTTCTTTAACGTAATGGAGCATTTACCTGTTCATCTTCCATCCGAAGCACTTCTTCGAGGTCCTGTGCAATATGGATGGATGTATCCGTTTGAGAGGTAAATTAACATGTGCAATGTTCAAGTCAATTTAAAATTCAAATTTGTATATCTAAATATGTAATAAATATCTTAATAGGTACTTGAATCATCTGAAGAAGAAGATTCAACAAAAAGCCCGAGTTGGGGGTTCGATATGCAAATCATATCTTGAAGGAGAAGCCTTATTTTTTTCTCTCACTACTTCAAGGACGATGTGAACTTATAATTTGTAACTGTTCCTCGAAATGAGGAAGTCGTTGAAAAAAATTCTTCTCAAACAATGTTATCTGTTTTTAGACAACATGGTAGACCTGGTGGAAAATGTGTGGAAATATGATTGGACGATAGAGACCACCATGTAGCACACACTTATGTTCTTTTAAATTGTGTTTAAGTCGCACCATTTGTCAGGTAATAATTAATTTACTTGTAATTTACTTGTACGTACATAATAATTATAACATATATTACATATATGCAGTATCTACGAATCACAGTATCCATCTGGCGATCTCAGTAAAGAATTTGCCAAATGCTTTTTGAACTATGTTTATGAGCCAAGAAATTGTGTCGTTGATGAAGGCTTAAGACGTCTTGCGATTGGACCGAATAGAATGTGAAGACTTATCCAATATTCTTCGTCAATGGGTTTAAGTTCAACACGAAAGATTACGGGGCTGAAAAATTAACATATAACAGCGGGGTATTTGTCAAAGGCAGTGATGATCTAGATGAGCATTTAAAAGATTTTTACGGCGTCTTAACACAGATCCTAGAGTTGACATATTATGTTGAACCTTTAGAAAAGGTTTTTATTTATTTAAGTGCAATTGGTTCAGTAACATTCCTGGTTCTAGAATCAACGTGCATAAAGAGTATAAATTTATTGAAATAAGGCATACATCACACTACTATAAGTACGATCCTTTTGTATTATCCAAGCAAGCATTACAAGTTTATTTTGCTCCGTATCCATCTTTGAAAGAAGATAAAGCGGATTGGTCTGCTGTTTTCAAAACAAAACCAAGGTTTAAGTTTGATGGAAATAATATTCCAGATGAAGCAGCATATCAAGCCGATCTTGAACCAAATACAGAAATAATAATAACTGATGATATTGATGTAGGGCCTTTGAATGATGAATCGAACGTCTTATTTGATGCATTCGAAAGTACCGAAGAAAATGAGATAGAATACGAGACTGAGTCTGACTCAAAAAACGATGAAGACTGATCGTTATTGATATAATTGTTATGTGATAGTGATTGAAACATGTTATGTAATAGTAAATTTCTGTAATTGTTCTGTGATGATCATTTAGTTAATTTTTATCCATGTTTTGTACTAGTAAATTTTTATAATTGTTCTGTGAAAGTGATTGAAACATGCTATATGGTAGTGAATTTCTATTATTGTTCTGCGATGAACATTTATTTAATTTTTATCCATGTTTTGTACTAGTAAATTTTTATAATTGTTTCTGTGAAAGTGATTGAAACATGCTATGTAGTAGTGAATTTCTATAATTGTTCTGTGGTGATATTGTTTTTCTATAGTAGATATGTCTGGCAGGAGACGAAATATGACAGGCACGTCATCCCCATCTCCCGGTGCAGGTGGTAGTGGCACTGCACCGGACTTACGTCCGTTGGCAGAAGTTGTTCCGAAAAGTGCCGGATAAGTATCAATTTTATTTAAAGTATAAGTTTTAAAATCCACTAAACATGTATATCATAACTTTTGCAGGAGCTTTGAGGTGGGGCCATCAGATTATATTCTACAGGTTTCGAGGAAGGCTTTTCAGAGCCGGATGGATGGTTGTTGGCCTCGCTGGGACGACATCCCCTTCATGTTAAGAACGCAATACATGCCGATTTACTTTTAAGTAGTAGTTTGAATTTCAGTTGTATATTAATATAATCTACATAACTTAAAATAATTTTAATTTACGGGCTACAGTCCGCGTTGACCCTGACCACATGGACGTTTTCTTAAATCACTGGGACAAAAGAATGAGGAAGAATTACAAGGATATATTGTCCAAGGCTAAGAATTCAGGCAAAAAGCCGAACTGGATGGGTGACGGTGTATGGACTGATTTTCTTCGGCTTTGGGACACTCCGGCAGCAAAAGTAAGTAATATATGTTTGCTTTGTTATTTAAATCTAATATAAATCTCGCAAGATATATACGTGATAATTTATCTTAATTTGTAGGAATTATCTGCACGGAACCGAGCTAACAGGAATAAAAATACTGCATTGCACCATGGTGGCTCCAAATCCTTCCAGGAGCATAAGAGAGAGCTGGAAATTAAATTTATAAACTGTGTTTACATTTTATTAAAATATTTTATAATCATATTAGCAATAATATTTATATATTTTCAGGCCGCGAGACACAACCGCGAGCCCACTATCGCCGAGTTATTCAAGGTGACACATGCCGTGGAGAGGACTGATGAAGAAGGCAATGTTTCATACGAATGGACGGATGACAAATCCCAATCCGTAATGGTAAACTAATTTATTGTTAATAACAATATTTTGTCTTATTTTATTTTCAAAAACTTGAAATTCGGTTTTTATTGTGTAAAACAATTGTTTGTAATCGCAGGAGAGGTACGAAGCTGAGCGGGCTCGGGTAGCACAGTCCACTAGTCGGGAAGAGCTTAGCTAGAGGAGGCAAACAATATCTGGGATGCTATTATTGACCCGCCTTCTCGGACCAATGTGCGGTATAGCTATGGAAATCTGGAGGTAAATTTTGACATGTACTAATATATAAATTAACACATGTATATGAATAGTTAAATAATTTTAATGATATTATATATATACACTAATATATAAATAATTATGAACTATTTTACAGGCGATGAGATTGCAGAGTGCATACAGGAGGTCCCAGCAAGAAGATGAGATTGCTCAATTGAAGAAAACAGTGGATGAAATAAATGATTGGAGGAAGAGTTTCTTCAAGCAACAGCCGGATGAGCGGATTGCAGGTTATTTGCAATAGCATGGGAGGATGCCTGGAGAGGATGGCAGCGATGGTGAGGAGTAGGTATGCTTGTTTGCTCATGCTACAGTTTGGTATATACACATTTTGGTTGGTTTGGTATATATATATTTCGGGATATTATGTACATATTTTGATGACTTGTAGTTGTGTCAACGATTTGTTTGGGTTGACAGTTTGTAGTAGTGGTTGGAAAACTATGTACACATTTTGGTTGGGAAACTATGTACATATTTTGATGACTTGTATTGGTTGACATGATATGTATTGTTGTTGGGATTGTATATGATTTTGTTTGGTTTTGTTGGATTTTATATTGTTTGAATGTATAGTGATGTTATATGATGGATATATGATGGTTATAGTTGATGAATATAGTGTATAGTGGCTGTGATGATGGTATTTGATGGTTATTGTTTGAAATGTATATGGGTTGTGCAAGTGCACGGAATTTTATTCAGTATGGCGATGGCTAGCGACGGCTGGCGACGGCCATTTTGTTCAGTTTAGCGGCGGCTGGAGACGGCCATTTTGTTCAGATTAGCGATGGCTGGCGACGGCTATTTTGTTCAGATTAGCGACGGATAGTGACGGCTAGAGACAGCAATTAGACGTTGAAAAATTTCCACGTGGCACATTTGCAGTCGCAAGCCGTCGCTATTTATGTGACGGAGCCGTCGCTAAAGCCGTCGCGATTCTTTTGGACGACGAGGTAAATAGCAACGGCATTTAGCGTCGACTAGCGACGGTCGGCGACGGCTAAAAGCCGTCGCTATCAGGTGTCGTTCTTGTAGTGCAAAGCCCGGTTCTCTAGGTTTTCAAATAATAATAATAATAATAATAATAATAATTTGGAAGGGTTATTTCTTTAGCTCTCAAAAGGAAATAAAATTTAGGTTAGAAAGCGAGTTGTCAAATTTGGAAGCCTAAGTGAGATGGATATAACTACCAAGCCTCCATGTCATTTTGCTACTAATGTAAACTAAAATTCAAAATATAGCTAAATTGGGAAACAAACTAACTAAGAGAGAAAGTAGAGAAGAATAAATATAACATGGCTAAAGTAGAAGATGTGATCGAGAGCTCGGATTTAAGGATGAAAGGCAAGTGAATCTCTTTCTAAACCTCCCTCAATCATTGTGGGTTGAGTCTTTTGATTACTTTATTTGATATAATAGGAATTTGTTGGTGTCTAGATTGATTTTGAAGTTCATATGATAATTTAGATGATTCTAGTTGATTTGTGGTGATGCATATTCTAAGTAGAATTGATCACATGATAGCTAATTAATGGTCATAAGTTGATTTGGCTAAAATGAAGTTGAATTTGACATTTGAATTTTTGAATAGTTAAAGAAGATTACTTGAAGAATGTTAGTGTAAAGTATGATAAACTTGAGTAAACGACCCTAAGAAAGTAATCAGTAGTTGAATGTTAAACTATGATAAATCGAGTGGTTTTTGGGGTTTAAAATGATTAGGTCTTTATTTGTTGAGTAAATATATGTAATATAAATTTATTATTTACTAATTTATGATATGTATGCTTGAGTTTCCGTCATGACAGACACGCACGCACTTCAAAGAAATGATAGAAAATGGTAAAAGAAGTGCAGCTCAAAGATATAAATAAATGAAGAAATGATGGAAAATAGTTGATTGCGAGGGAAATGATGGAATGACAACAAAATGCTAGAAAACCATCGGTAGTGTGAAAGAGAAAGCAATGATAGTATAACTAGGTAGAAGAAAACATAGCTTGAAAAGAAGTGAGAGAAAATAGTAAAACAAGAAGATGATAGTAAACAGTCGGTTTTGGTGTAAGACTCTGGCGTTATCTGATGAAAGCTATCTACTTAACTCGGTCGACATAAAAGGAAATTTGTTGGGTGTATTTTTTGGTCTTTTATGCGAGACAGATGATAGCTCTCTGCTCGTATAAAATACTTAGTAAGATGCCATGGTAGATACGATTGATGGAAATAGTTGCTTAAATGAAGAGATATGAAGCAAAGGAATGTTGAAATGAAGTGAGCAATTAGATGTACGATGGACATACAAATATTGAGAAGGTCCAAAAATAGAGATATAGTAAGGAATGATAGAAACGTACGAAAGTTAACGGAGGGCAGCTCGAGCACGATACAAATGGTCAAGTTTATAATCAAATGCTTGTATACGAAAGCAATACAAATGCTCATGTTGGACTATGGATAGAATGGTCCAAACGATTAATGGATAGAACCGACCAAATGATTGAGTGATAAAACCAGACATGGTAGTTGTGGTACTTGGATAGTTTTGGGATTTTATCTATTTCTAAATTGTTTAGTCAAGAGAAAGCTTCGACTAAAGTGTTATGGATAGTGAATAAAAAAGAATAATGAGAGAGAAAGAAATGATAGAACATGCAAGAAAAGATAAATTGTAAGATTTGAAAACCGATTAGGTAAAGAGGAAAGATATGAAAAACCGGCTATAAGATAAAGATAGGAAGAGATAGAAAAATGAGAAAAAGTGATAGGTGGATAAATGCGAATAGTGAGAAAATTAAAAGAAGAGAGAGAGTGTGTGTGAAAAAGTAAGATTGTTATGCAAGAAGCGGGAGAGAGGGATAGTGTAAAGGCTCAAATTTCTGTATCCTTTGAGCTGACAATAAACCACACATGTCCAATCCGAATTAAACAAAAAGATGGATCTTTAAAGGTAAGAAAGAAAAATAGACAGAACAGAATATCACTTAAACCTAATAACATATAATATTGAACAATAATCTTTACAGTGGAAAATTTTAAAATACATATATTAGAGTCTATCTTAAGCTCAGCTGGCCAGTTATAAATACATGTTTTTACAAATGCTGAAAATTAAACAAATAAATATATAGTGGAAGTGGAAATGGGAATGATTAACTATCTACAGGAAATCTTCAGCTCCAAGCTCCAAGCTCCATCCAAATACTCCAAGCTAATGCTAAACAACCAGGCTGCCTGGAAAAAATTAGGATACCCAGAGTTTAAAGAAAACGGAAAAATAAACTTTGGATCGATTATGGGACTGGTGTGAGAAACTCAAAATACGGATGTTTTAAAAAGAAAAGGTATCTCATCAGACCATGGTGAACATAGAACGGTTTTTTACCTTATGATAACCAAAAATATTTACTACATAAAATCATTTGATATTATTTTTTAATGACATTATTTTTGAAAACATTTACAAGTAAACTTATTAATCTTAGCCGAAATTGTTACATTGATTAAATTCTAGCAAAGTAGCTATAAAGTAGAGTTTACAATCAAAATCGCAAAGGCACTTATTGGACAATGGATTTCCATACAAATGACCAGGTGAAGGGACTACCTTCCAGTATTACATCTCTAGAGGACTGTACCGAGACCCAACTGATGGTTCTCTACCAACACAAGACCGTCCATCCTCTAACTAGATGGTATCGTATATGTCATTACCCCGGTCATTACCGACCTATCCGAGAACTCTCTTCACATACACTATATTAATTTAAAACTCGACATCATAGCAAGAATAAATATATCTAGAAGGGGATGATTATACCCTAATGGTTGCGAACCACATAGCTTTGCTGCTTCTATCATGTTTCGATCATTTCCAGATGTGAGGCCTGAGGTAATGATTACCTTTTACATAGCACGTCATCTTTCCACTTTGAATGTCACACTGTCATTCCATAATCACACAACTGATTTTTACAAAAGTATAACTTCTGAGCTCGTACGTCTCATAAAAGTGTATTAAGCTAAGAGAAGTTGCATTTTCCGCCACCAAACAAATGATAAGTTTATAGAGATCAATCAATGTGATTTTAAAGTGTAATGTCAAACATTCGTCCATATAAGTTGTCTAGGAATAGTGCAAACTGAAGGCACTCCCTTATGATATCCTGTCGAGGATTACCTTTAGGATTAGTAGCAAGAAGTCCTTGAATATCAAAGATGTTCATAATAGAGCACTACTGCCACCATAAGTATATGATATGGTAATTTCCCCGATGGTCTAGTGGCAAGCAGCCCTACATCATGAAGATCTTCGTCTTTAATTGTCTTTGTCTTCAAAGTGTTTCACTTTGAATACAAAAATTGTTTCAAAATGGTTTTCGGATAGGAATTACTCAAATTCGACCTCGGTTCCTTCAAACCAACCATCGACAAAAAGATGTTAATTCATTAGGGAATTATTCTCTAATCGATTAATTTCTTTTTATCCAAATATCTCACGGAGACATATATCTTTAAAACATTTCTTTTTGGTACATTCAGAATCGTTAAACCTCATTTTATCTTTAAAAAGTTCTTTATTTAAATTTTAACAAAGATTTGTTAATTCCAAATCAAAATTTGATAGAGTTGAAACCATGTTATCAAGGATGTTAATCCAAACCAGTAAATATTAAGTAAGCAGAATCTATAGAAATTATTAATTCTACTCAATATCAATTTCTTTATTCAATAAGTACTATGGACGGAATAATGACGAAATTGCCTTTTAAATTCCACGAACAGCACGAGTTCCCTCCTTGGAATTTAACACCAATTATAAGAAGAGTGTCTCTATACAATCACTTTATTTATAATAGCTTTTCTTTAAATCATTTATTCAATCTCTTTTAAATAATTTATAAAACCTCAAAATGTTATAAAAACACTTAATTATTCATTATCAAACTTTCATAAAAGATTGGAAAAGAATAGTTAAGTTTAAAGATATACTTTAAAAGTTATAGAAAAATGTTGTGAAAAGTGCTGCAAATAGTGTTTTTCTGAGCTATTGATTAAAACGACTTTTCTATCATTTAGAAATCTATTTTTATAACTCAAATCTCTTTTAAAACATTTTAAAAGATTTGTATAATTAATTTCATATTTTTGAACAATTTAGAAATATATTTTTTTAAATCCCTTTTATGGATTCCGAACTGAAAACCGCGACTTTTTGAAAACTTGTTTTATTAATATTTCAAAATCTGATTGTCGAAATCTAGATTTTATTTCTTCGTTTGAAAACTATGGATATAATAGTATGTAAAATTCTTATCTCAAAAAATTATAGCTATATTCCACTCTATACATTCGTTTGATCTATACGATGCGAAATCGCGAACTACTGTGACATGAGCACCTATTTTTGATTAGATTTTTAAGCTAAAATACTTTTAAATGTTTATAAAACATTTCTAACCATATTGAACCATTTTTAAGAGGTCTAAACATTCTATATACATGATTTTGTTAAATAAAGGAAAGTGATTTCCTTTGTGCTTATCGACGTGTATTAACGTGACTTGTGTATGTATTCAACAACCGTTTAAACATCCATATTATCATATTCAAACATGATAAACAACCATCATTAACACTCATATGCGAACATATATATACATACATACATATATATATACACATAATCCAATAATACATATAACAATAGTTTAGGAGTTTTTCCACTTTTGTTATATGTTGCTAATCAATTTTTAATACATTCATTAATCATAATCAACTAAGCATCCAAATAATTATGTTAAACTTTTATAACTACTTATAATGGTTTAAAGTTGGAATTCTCACCAATATTTAAACTGTTTCACTTCCTACCAACATTTGAACTACCATACGCTTCACTAACTACTTCATACTCCATTTGAACATTACCAAACAACTTCTTCTCCCTTCCAAGTGCTCGACAAGGCTTGAGATAGAGGTTGGCCGAAAGTAAAGATAAGAAGTGGTGGAGTTTTGACCTTGAATACTCAAAACTAGATCCCAAAAATAGGTCAACTTCTCTCTAGTTTTTGACCCTCTTACTCTTAAAATTTGAAAATTTTATTAACTAGAAAGTTGTTGCAATTTTTTTCTCTTGAATATAAAAATGAATCATTTGATTTCGAGTTGTTTTGAGAGAGATATGATTGAATGAAGAAGAAGTATTCTCGGAATGACAAAAATGAAGCCCGAAAATACACTGTAAAAACGTGAAATTTTGACATAGTTAATCTCAAAATTGGAGGAAGTGCTAAACATGAAAGTTTTAGCCACCGAAATTATACATGGTTTGAAAAAATGAATTACTTCATTTGGATCAGTTTTGAAGTAGTTATGCTCAAATGAAAAGGAGGTATTCTCGGCCTAAAAATTATGCTCAAGAATGCACTTGAAAGAATGGTGTTTTGAGTATAATTAAGCTCGGAATGGGAAGAAGTGGTCAACTAGAAATTTGTAGCCATTGGAATTCTACATGTTTTTAACAAAAATTAACTTCCTTATTTGGTTCAATTTGGAGGAAGTTATGACTGTGAGATGAAGAGATAAAATATAAAAAAATATGAGTTTGGTTTTGAGGCATAGATATCGATTTCATTTTGTACATATTTCGACATTATTTCTTTTTAATTTTTTTCTGTGGCTTGGAAGCCATTAGAAAGGAAGGAAGAAGATGAAGAAACTTGGGAAAGAGATAAGATAAGATGTGAAGAAATGAGAGAATGTGCATGGCTATTTCTACATGAAGTTTACACACAAAAGACCTTACTACCTTTATCTTCAAATTCATTTTAACCATACATTAGATCCTCCTTTCCAATCCAAAATTAGACCCTTAAGTACAAATATTTAATGAGATGAGATGTTCTTTTGTACTTAGTAGTGATGTTGTTTACTAAAGTATCTTTATTAAAAAGTAAAACTCAAACCAAAAGATTTTACTTACTTCATAAGTTTTTAAAAGTAAATTCACTTTGTCTTCAGTGCTAAATATTTATATTTTTAAAATGTGCATTAATATGTATTAAAATCATGTTAACAAAGTTGCAATGATCCGAAACAACTTTCGTTCGATGAATGGTCAAAAATCTAGAAAAACAATCATCGATCACATTTTCAGTTTTTAATTAAACTATTTATTTATGTAAAAAAACCTAAAAATAAGTTTCTTACCATCTTAAAAAAATTAAAACAAGTTTATTTAGTTATAAAACTGTATTTAAAAATATTAAAATCCAATTGTAAAAACACGACGTCGATTTGCCAAAATGCGATGAAGTTTGTATAACTTTATAAAACATGATTATAAATTATAAAATCATTATAAATTTAATTACTATTATAATCAAATGAATTTGATATGAATTATTCATCAAAAAGATTTTAAAAATGATCCTATGAACATATGCTCAACTTTATCGGGAACCGTCTTTTGTCAAATTTTATGATGAAAATCTAGTATCTCTAATTTTTAGACAAATTCCAAAAATAAGTTCATCATTCTTATTTATCACCTTAAACATGATTATTTAAACTTGAAAATTCAATATTTGAATATTTAAATAAATTACATATTTCATTTTCAAACTGGTAAAATTACGGGTCGTTACATTCTCCCTTCCTTAAAAGAATTTTGTCCTCGAAATTAAACCCCAAACAAAAGTTTATCCCAAAGTATTTATCTTCAGTCTTAATTCCATAGGATATACATAGATCATTTGTATGCAATATGTGATTCGATCTCCTATTCGAATTCATAACTTATCTTTCGAATTAGTATTAAAGTTCCATACTCAAATCATAGATCAAATTCGTGTAACGAAATGATCTATGTACGACTTACATATTTATTTTTATTCGTTATTTTCTTAACTATAACAAAAAAAATTATTCACATCCATTATTATTTACATTCAATTTCTTCTTAGTATATTTCCTTTGGTCCTAATAACACATAGAAACCCTTCCCTAAAATTTTACTTCAGTTTATAAACACCTACAAACACAACTTTGGTTTAATTAACCTTCAAAACTTGCAAATCATAACCATTTACTTTATACTAAATCCATTTACAAGATTACTTAAGTGTATAAATACTTCATGACTCAAATCTTTTTATATAATACACCTTTGCATCCTAAGAGTATATATACAAATCCTAGATTTCAAATTGACTTTACTTAAATCAGTGTGTTTAACAAATTTAAAACTTGTTGTAATTTATTATTATCTCAAATCCCTAAGTTAAAAACTTTATCTCTTTTATTTTTATAAAACACTTAACTTTCATTACCATATCAAATTTTTGGAAATCTCGACTGTCTAAAATCATCGAAAAATCATGTTATCCTATCCATTAGTGATCCAAAATTATCTTTGGTTCAAACATTTTTATAAAAATACTTGTTTATTACTAATCAATTTATTAATTAATAATTCACATTATCTCTTATCATAAAAAAAATTATATAGATCGAGTAACTCCCAATATGATACCAAGGAACTAGGTACTACCAATATCATAATGTATCCCTTTAGCCAGAAGGGCAATACTTAAGAGAACTGTTTACCATCTGAATAATTATCTCCTGTCCATTTTTAGTTACTTTCGAACCATTTGAATTAGTTACCTTTAGAGACTTCTTTTCTTTAGAGACTTCTTTTCAAATCCTTTATTTGAAATAATACTATACGTATCTTTTTAAAATTTTAACAAGTTACTTACTATTACTTTTGTTTATAAAATCCCCATTTATAAATCCATTTCTTAAGATCATATAAATTCTTTTAATCATATTAAACTTCCAAAATTCTTTTCTAAAATACCAAAATTTAAATTCTCAATGATTTCCTTTATAAAGCGCGTTTTATAAATCCTGTTTATGAAATCCTTTATATAAAACATATTCATAACATTTATTTATCTTAAATAAATTTCATTAATCTTGAACCAACATTATTATTTATTGATACCCCATTATCAAATTGTTAAATTAAATTCACGAGGTTTTCGTATTTAAACTTTAAAATTAAACAACCAATCAGAATCAATGATAATAACCAAGTTTATCATTTTCTTAATCAAATAACTTTACAAAATAATATTCTTTATATTCAAAATATAATCCTAGGTAAAATTATTTTATTTACAAATTTTCAAAACCAAAATCATTTGTATATTGACAAATATACGTTCATATACAATACTTGCGACTCATTCTAGGATGTTAATAATCATATCTCTAATGAGTTACTCATCCTAGGGTATTACTAACTCTATCTTTGATGAGACTTTACCCCACCAAAGCCAAGGTTCTCGCTTAACTTCAGCTTGATACCAGATGTAGAGGCCCAAATTTCCTTACCCTTTGATTTGACAATAAACTATACATATCCAACTCGAATTGAATGAAAAGATGAATCTTTAAAGTTAAGAAAGAAAAATAGACAGAACAGAATCTCCCTCGAATGGAATAATATACGTTACTGAACAATAATCTTTACATCGGAAAATTTTAAAATACATATATCAAAGTATATCCTAAGCTCAGTTGGACAGTTATAAACATCTGTCCTTACAAGTGCTGAAAAATAAACAAACAAATATATAGCAGAAGTGGAATGAGAATAAATGACCATCTATAGGAAATCTCCAGCTCCATCTCCATCCAAATACTCCAAGCTAATCCTAAACTGCCAGTTTTCCCAGGAAAATTAAGGCACCCAAAGTTTAAGGAAGAAGGGAAAATAAAATCCAGGTTGGTCATGGGACTAGTGTGAGAAACTCAAAATACAAATGTTTTGAAAAGAAAAGATATTTTATAAGAGCACGTCGCACATAAACATAGAACGGGTTTTTACCTTATGATAAACAAAAATATTTCAATGTAAAATCATTTAATATTATTTTTAATGACAAACTTTTTGAAAACATTTACAAATAAACTAATTAATCTTATCCAAAACTGTTACATTGATTAAATTCGGGCATACTAGCTACAAAGTATGTTCTACAATTAAAACCACAAAGACAGTTTTGGAGAATGGAGTTCCATACAAATGGCCAGGTGAAGGGACTACCTTCTGACAGTACATCTCTAGAGGAATGTACTGAGGCCCAACTGATGGTCCACTACCAACACAATACCAACCTACCTCTCACTTGATAGTACCGAATATTTCATTACCTCGGTCGTTACTAACCTATCCAAGAGCTCTCTTTGCATACACCACATTAATTTAAAATTCAACGTCATAGTGGAAAAAATATATCTAGAAGGGAATGATCATGACTTCATGGTTGCGAACCACATAGCTATTAGAACCTCCAGTTTATGTTTCAATAATAACAACTATACAAAGACACACACACACACACACACACATATGTATAAACACTTTATCAATATTATAGGTAAATGCTACAAGAAGACACCATGCTCGAAAATATTGACACTCAAAGAGAAGAGAAGATCTATCGAACATATTATAGTTATTAAGGTTATTCTACTATAAAAGAGTCTTAGATAAAATATTGTTAAGGTCTCCTTGAGTATATGTGCATACACAATCACACATTATTTCATATGTCACTGAAATTAAGTTGAAAAACTTTTTTACTACTCACATATGTCTTACGTAAAACCATAGACGTCTATGAAAATCACGGGTTAATTATTTTCTGAAATCATAGATTTTGAAGTTTTACCACAGACGTCTGTCATATGAAAAGCAATAACTTTTGAAAAGACGCTTATGTTGAGACAAAAAGAAATTACTCTTCTTCATCGAAAGGTTACATCCATTAAAGTGAATAGAACTTCTCTAATAGTAACAACTCTTCATCCGCATCCTTTTGAATCTGTAAATACAACTTTGATTGAGATGTAGAAATTAACAAAACTTGAATTAATTAAATCTTTTCTCTCTTGATTTCTTATCACTATCTTGTGCATGCATTGCTCACATACTTTCAATCTATTATAGCCAAAATATAATTTTAGTTAAATCACTTTCTACAACCCAGAGCATTCACATTCACATACTCAAAGGAGATCATAGGAAGATTTGTACTATGAGTAAAAAAAACCATGTTATTAGGAACACAAAATTGTCAGAGATATATTTTGTATTAGCTTATTCCTCCGGGTGAAGCGAGGGTCAGTTGGTTAAAGGAAATACCGAAGAGGAGCTTCAGGGTTGGACGTAGGACTGGAGGTCCGAACTAGTATAAAATATCCGGTGTGATTGTTTCTATTATTTACCTTACATTCAATTATTATACTCTATTTATCATAGTTAGTTATACACACAAAAACACGTGCGTGTGTGTGTATTTATAAAAGTTGCATTATTTATAAAGATCCTATAGACTTACAATAGCCTTGTTGTATCTATCATGTTTTGGTCATTTCTGAGTGTGAAGCCTGAGGTAACGATTACCTTTTACATAGCACATCATCTTTCTACTTTGAGTGCCACATTGCTATTCATAATCACACAATTTATTTCTACAAACGTATAACTCCTGATTTCATACATCTTAAGAAAGGATGTTAAGCTGAGAGAAGTTGCCTTCTCCACCACCAAACAGATAATACGTTTACAGAGATCAATCAATGTGATATTAAAATGCAATGTTAGACATTCGTCCATACAAGTTATTCGAGAACAGAACAAACAGAAGGTGCTCTCCTGCCACATCCTGTTGGGGATTATCCCTAGGATTAGTGGCGAGGAGTCCTTGCATATCAAATATTTTCATAGTAGAGCACTACTCCCACCATAAGTATGTGATATGGTAATTTCCTCGAGGGTCTAGTGGCAAGTAGCCCTACATCATAAAGATCTTTGTCTTCAATTGTCTTTGTCTTTAATATGTTTCACTTCGAATACGTAAATTGGTTCGAAGTGGTTTTCAGATAGAAATTACCAAGATACGACCCTGGTTCCTTCAAACCAACCATCGATAAAAAGATGTTGAGTGAATAGGGAATTATTCTTTGATTGATTAATTTCTTTTTATCAAAATATCTTCTAAAGGTATATATCTTTAGAATATTTCTTTTTGGTATATACAGAATCATCAAACCTCGCTTTATCTTTTGAAAATTATTTTTTTAAATTTTAACATAGACTTCTTAATTCCAAATCAAAATTTTGATTAAGTTGAAATAATGTTATCTGGGATGTTAATTCAAAACCAGTAAACATTAAGTGAGCGGAATTTATAGAAATTATCTAATTCTATTCAATATCAATTTCCGTATTCAACAAGTACTATGGACAAAATAATGGTGAAATCACCTTTTAAATTCCATGAATAGTATGAGCTCCCTCCTCAAAAATTAACACCAAGTATAAGAAGACCATCTGTATACAATCATTTTATTTACAATTGTTTTTCTTTAAATCATTTATTCAATCCCTTTTAAATAATTTATAAAACCTTCAAATTATTATTATAACACTTAATTATTCATTAGGAAACATTTATAGAATATTGGAAAAGAATAGTTAAGTTTAAAGCTATATTTTAAAAGTTATAGAAAAATGTTGCGAAAAGTGCTGAAAGTAGTGCTTTTTAAGCTATATTGATCGAAATGAATTTTCTATCATTTAGAAATCCATTATTATAACTCAAATCTCTTTTAAATTTTTTTAAAAGATTATATAATTAATTTCATTTTTTTAAACAACTTAAAAAAGAAATCCCTTTTATGGATTTCGAACTGCAAAAGGGAAATTTTTTGGAAACTTGTTTTATTCATATTTCAAAATCTACTAATTGAAATCTTTATTTTCTTTATTTGTTCGAAAGCTATTGATATAATAGTTCTAAAATTTCTTATCTTGAAAATTTTTGAGCTATATTCCATTCTATGCATTCGATTGATCTTTACGTCGTGAAATCGCGAACTGCTGTTATGCGACGCGTCTATTTTTATTTAATTTTCATGTTTTATAAACTTTTAAAAGTTTATAAAACAATTCTAAGCCATATTAAACCATTTTAAAGAGGTTTAAACATTCCAGATACACGATTTCATTAAATAAAGGAAAATGATTTCCTTTGTGTTTATCGACATGTATTAACATGACTTGTATATGTATTCAACAACCATATTAAGCATCCATATTATCATATTCAAACATGATAAATAACGATCATTAACAATCATATGCTAACATATATATATATATATATATATATATATATCGTCCAATTAGGAATTTTCTCTCTTTTAGTCATATGTTGGTAATTACTTTTTTAAACATTCGTTAATCATAATCAACCAAACTTACGAACATCTAAATGCTATTAGCCTCCAAGTAGTTATGTTAAACTTTTATAGCTACTTATAATGGTTTAAAGTTGGAGTTCTCACTAATATCCAAACCGTTTGTAACATCCCGGAATTTTTTGACAATATCAATTTAATAATCTATAGTTAAAATTAAATTGATATTGATATTCTGATAATAATTATTCAGATAAATTTAATTCTTCAATAATTATTTAAATTGGTTATTTTATCTTTTAAATGATATAAATGGATTTCTATTTACAATATAAATATATGGTTCATATTTTAAACAAAAGATAAATATATCCTTAATTAATTACTTTATTAATTAATTATAAATTTTATTAATTACCTTAGTAATTAATCTTAAATTAAATTCATTAATTAATTAATCACATTGATTAATTAACTAAATTAATTAAGTAATTAACTCTTAATTACCTATATGAGTAATTATCTCTAAATTAAATTATTATCCTTTAATCATTTGGATTATCTTAATCCTACTTTATTGATTTATTTCAAATCAAATTCATTAATCATCTCTTAATGATCTTCTTTAATTAATCTTTCCTAATTAATCATCTTTAATTACATTCAAGTAATTATCCTTAACCATATTCAGTAATTAACCTTTAATTACTATCATTAATTACAATAATTAATGATCATTCATTAATTAATTAACTATAATTAATTACATTAATTCTTAATTAATTACAATTAATTAATCAATGAATGATCATTAATTATTGTAATTAATGATAGTAATTAAAGGTTAATTACTGAATATGGTTAAGGATAATTACTTAAATGTAATTGAAGATGATTAATCAGGAAAGATTAATTAAAGAAGATCATTAAGAGATGATTAATGAATTTGATTTGAAATAAATCAATGAAGTAGGATTAAGGTAATCCAAATGATTAAAGGATAATAATTTAATTTAGAGATAATTACTCATATAGGTAATTAAGAGTTAATTACTTAATTAATTTAGTTAATTAATCAAAGTGATTAATTAATTAATGAATTTAATTTAAGATTAATTACTAAGGTAATTAATAAAATTTATAATTAATTAATAAAGTAATTAATTAAGGATATATTTATTAATTCAATTAATTAATCCTAAATTACTTCATGAATTTCGTCCTCGAAATTTAAATCAAAGGTAATTTAATAATCTTATTAAATTTTAATTTAAAAACACAAGCATATATCAAACATATGCTAACAACCAACAACCAATTCAACCAAAACAACCAGTCAAACAAATCTAATTATCCAGACAAAATCTGGGTGAAATTCTATCGAGTTTCCCCAGGTGTATATATATATCCACCGGGATACTCGCTCTAGAGAATCCAAACAAACAATACTATGAAGCTACAACGCTCCTATACAACTATATCTATAACACTAGACAAGATATCAGACTACAAACGAGTCTGACTCAACAACCAAAACTCCAGAACTGCTGGTTCCACAACCAGAGATAGATCATACACGTACTCCCTCAGAGATACGTGAAACTCATCGAATCCCAGTTATCCAAACTGGCAATTCAATTCTGTAGATCAATCACTTATTCTCCAAAATACAGAAAAGATCCAAAACACCTCAGAGCTAGCTTCCCAAACTTACCCAAACTTATAGCTCACATATGAAGAAAACTTATCCAAAATTAAATCTCCAATTTCAGAATCTAAAATTCCTTCCGACTCTTATCCACAAAATTCTTCAGACAATCCTGGGCTGCCCACAACCTTACTAATCAGCTCAACCTTGCTGATACTTCTAGAAACAAACTAGACCAATCAACTCAACAAAATGATCTCCTCAAGATCAACCAAAATCAAGAACTCAAACTCAACTCCTAAACATCAGAAGACAACAACTCACTTCTCCTGTCCGGGAAAAGAAAAGAAGATACACTTCCAAACTGCTTCCGCTGCTCAAATCTGATTCGAAGTAGAAGAGGATGCTGAAGAACAACGCAAGCACAAACAGGACAACACACCCCAGAGATATGGTTCACAGATCCATAAGAAACTTTCAGAAGTTCCTCCAAAACTCCGAGCTGCTACACCAACTCAACTCTTGGAATCATTCTTCTATAAAGCCGAACTACTGGTTCCACTCCTGGAATCTTAGCCAATAAGAAAGCTCAACTTTCAGATGCAAACAAAACTCTGACTTCCTGAAGACATTCAGAAAAATTCAGATAACCCCAAGAAAAACTCAAATAATTGCAAGTCACTTTTGCGAATCACCCAAACCAAATTCAAGAAAAACTACTCTTCCATAACCAAATAGAACAGCTTAAACTTCACTAGCCAACCCAACGAAGAAATGGGTCCACTCAACTGCTTCTGAACTCCATTCCAGAAAAAAAACTGCTAAGCCAGAAGATCTCTTGCCAACACCGAGAACATTCCAAACTACACTGCTGCCACAGATGCCAAAAGAATTCCAAAACAAAGCTTTCCGAGAAACTCGGACTTCAAAGCAAACAGAAACACCGGCTGACCACAGCCACGACACTGAAGCAGACTCACCTCCTTAACTTGTTCCAAAGAAAACATCTTCGGGAACGTCCATAGTCACTACATCTCATCACGCAGCTACTACTTCTTGAGGTATCCAAAATACCATCACTTTCTTCTGCCCAGCCAACAGATCCAAACACTACTCATCCATCTTCAAAAATGAACTCCGAACCTTCACAGGTTTCCTTCAGAGATCAATGAAGTTCTTCATCACTACAGAGCTCACTCGAGATGGTATTAGGTCTACAGTCTCGACAAAACACTTTCAACCTCAAACATCAAACTCCAACCAATGGTAGTCGTGTTACACACACTACTACCCCATCTACCTTTATAACTTATATTGGAAAAACTGAACAGGTAATCCAACTGATAGGTAGAAATAAATATATATAAATAAATATATTAAAAATTACAAATACGCTCTCTCAAGAAAGACACTTCTATGGAGCCTAGGTATTCACTCAACCTAATGCTCTGATACCAGCTGTCACGACCCGACTTTCCACTCCCGGAAAATCGCGTCATGAATTAAGAAAGAAAGGGATAGAAAAGAGAATAGAAAGAAGAGAAGAAAGAAACAACATCAGAATCTTACACAGCGGAACGAATAAATTATATTAATAACATAAATATTACATAGTTTACAACAATATCAGAGTTCACAGATATACAACACATACTAGACAGTTATAAACACCTGTCTAGTTATTCAACTCAATACAACAACTCAGAGAATACACAGCGGAAAACTATAGATATCTACACGCGGAAGCCTCCTGCTCCATTTGCTTCTCCATAATTCGTCAAAAGCTAACCTGAATTCCCTTGACTACTCATAAAAATTTGAGTACCCAAGAGTTTATGAAAAACAAAAATAAACTCCGGGTCAGACATGGGTCTGGTGTGAGTAATAGGTTAAAGTTGCTTAACTTTTAAAAACCTTTTGAAAAGAAAGGTATCACGTAAGACTTCCCACACATAAACATGGAAAAGTTTTTACCTTACGCTAACCAAAACATTTGATAGGAAATCCGATGATATTATAATAGTGTCTAGGATTTTCAAATAAATATGAAATAGCCGAAATTGTTACATTCATTAAATTCCAGCTACTAGCCACAAAAGTGGGTAATACAATCAAAACCGTTGGCACTTATTGGGTTTTGGATTCCATACAATGGCAGGGCTACTGGGGTACCGCCCGTCACAGTACGTGGCCTAGATCAACGTACCGAGGATCACTCCCGACCCCCTGCAACACAAAGCCGGACCCATTCCTTACTGAATAGTTCCGAACAAGACAACCCCATGGTTGTAGCTAGCAACCACCCACACAGCCGAATATAAAGGAACCTCTAGACAGGGATCAATCTTGCTCTCCAGTGGGTACGACCCACGAAGCTTTGCTGCACCTCCCCTGTTTTAGCCATTCCCGGTTGATGAGGCTTGAGGCTACGATTACCTTTATAGGACATATCACTTAGAATGCTCATCGTCCACCTGACGATGTGCTGAAAGCATTCAATCCATACAAGTTCGTTCCGGGTTCGAACGAAACCGAAGGCATTATCTCGTTACACTCATTTTGGAATCACCCTCAGAGTCAACGACAATAACCCTTGCACTCTAAACCACCATCTCGAATCTATAAGAACTAATTCCGTCGAACTCATTACGGAATCACCTACAGAGTTATACTGACGTATAGCCCTTACACCTCGAGTCTTCACACACTCCACTATGATTCACGACCTAACGTTATTTGGAATCGATGTGGTTTTCGGATATCCAAATATGGAAACCCGATCCCGGTCTCATCGAAAACCAAAGCGTGTCTTTTAAGGTCCAAGTTGTTTTAAAGGTTTAAAACAATTTAATTACAGTATCTATATACACATAGATAGATAACTTATAAATCATAACATTATCACATAACAGGTAATCCACATTATCAATTTCAAATAGATATCCATATATCATAATCACAATGGATAACCTAAGTTATCATCACAATACAGCCAAACGTCCATACCACACAATATCATTTATCTCATTACTGAGATCACAAAGCATCCAAGACAATCAAGTTCAACCATTCATCCATAAGCAATGATTTACTCATCATCCTATAATTAATTTAAAATGAATTAAATTAACTATCTTCAACTCTAATTAATTTAAAATGAATTAAATTAATTACTAATCTTTAATTAATTTAAAATAAATTAAATTAATTACTTCATCAAATATAAATCTTGCTTACTTAATCATTTAATTGATTACAATCAATTAATCAATCATTATTAATTACCTTAATTAATCACTCTTGATTAATCATCCTTAATTACATTCATGTAATTATCCTAAATTAATTTTACAAATTAATTATTCTCAACCAAACAGTAATCAACCTTTAATTACTTTAATTAATTAATTAATCATAATTAATTATCCTAATCCTTAACTAATTGCATTAATTAATTACCTATTATTGATTAATTAATCATAATTAATCATCTTTAGTTACATCATTAATTAAAATAATTAATGATCTTTAATTATTAATTACCTTAAGTAATTAACTAACTTAATTACTTTATTAAACAAATTAATTATCCTTTAATTAATTACTTAATTAATCCCTTGATTAATCATTAAGTAATTTAAATCCAAATTACTCATTCTTAAACATCTCCTTAATTACAATCTGTAATTATTAAACAATTACTTAACTAAGTAATTCCCAAATCATTAATTACATAAGTAATTATTTATAAAACTTAAGTGTTTAAATTTAATTAAACTTAATTAATTAAAATAAACAATCTTATTAACTAAATTAATTACGTTAAGTAATTAATTCCTTAATTACTTTATCAAGTAATTACTCTCAACCATTTATAATTGATTATTATTAAATTAATTAATCTAATTAATTATAAAATTAACTACATTAATTAATTGTTAAATAATCATGGTTAATGTCCTTCATTAACCATTTTCAAATTATTAACTTAAATTAATTACCATTTAAATCATCTTTAATCATTTATTAATTAAAGTTAATTATTAAATTAATTAACCTTAATTTAAAACTTAATGACATAATTATTATTCATTTATCATTAATTAATAATATAATTAATAATCTTAACTTAAAATTGATTAATCATTAATCAATTATAATTCCAAATTCAATTAATTTAATTAATTAATTAATCTTAATTACCTGTTAATTAATTTTAAAACATAAATCTTATTCAAATTTCCAAAATAAAACATAACTTAATTATGTTTAAAACAATTTAATTTAAAACAAAGTACTTATGAAATTACTTTTAAATTTCAATTTAAATTCAAGGTTAAAACTTATCAAAGTTTAAAATAATTTAAAACTTTTTAAGTTGCAAATCAAACAAATGCTATGGAAATTTTCTTTTTTAAAGTTAAAGTCATTTCAAAACTTTGAATAATTTAAATTTCCATTTTAATTTGAAACTTCAAATTTTAAATCTTCTTTAATATTTAAAACTGCATTTCAAATTTTAATTTTGAATTTCCAGATTTAAATAACTCTAAATCTACTCACATTTTTAAAATCTTATTATCAAAATGTTTAAATTATCTTATCAACATGATATAGTTAATAAAGTTAAAATTTTTAAACTTAAGTTTCTGTTTTAAAAACTGGAATTTAAAATCAAATGATAATTTTAAACTTACATTTAAATTTGAACTTAAATTTTTACTCAAAACCATAACTACAGATTTTTTAAAAAAAATAAATCCAGATTTGCTGAAAACCAAAAAAACAGGTTTTAATTCAAACCTGGAATTTTAAATTCAAATCAATTCAAACTTGAATTAAGTTTTAAACCTAAACCTTATTTAAAACCTATAACTACAGATTTTAAATTTGACAAACCCAGATTTTATAAAGGTTTAAAATCCAAAATTTTTAAAAAAAAACAAAACACAGTTTACTGTGTAAACTGTAACTACAGGTCAACCCGAGAAACATCAATTCCTACTTCGGGTTTCCTACAGCCTTGCTTCGAGTTTCTCATTGACCTGCTTCGAGTCATTTCCCATTTTTACTCCGAGCAAACTCAAACTTCCCTGAAAACACTACCAAACCCACAGTTTTGCCAGAAAACATGTCGCCGTGCATATGCACGGCGATCCCCGCCCTTATCATCATCATAGATGATCCAACACCAACCAGAAACCCACCACAACTTCAAACATCAACCCAGATTGATTAGAAATCAAGTAGTTCAAAATTACCCAAATTCAAAATCTGAAAATGCTTACAGGTTTCTACACAAAACCTGTCAACGGCGATTGCAAGTCGCTCCGACCACCTGCAGTCCATCCATTCCAACCTCGAACTCCTCCCTTCATCAACTACACATTCCCAAAGTATCAGATCACTCGGTCAATCCATCACTCCTCACTGGCCTAACCTTTAACCCTTATTAAAACTAGGGTTCAATTCAGAAAAAACCAAACTGCAATCAATCTAGAAATTTATATTCACTTCTCTGATTTTTACAAGGATCTATGATCCTTCCTTTATAACTTAGAAAGATCCTGAGTTTCTTAAATCATAAATTTCGAGAATTTTGTTTAAATTTATATTTTGTTCAAAAACAACTGTAAAGGAAACAATACTCTAAAATTTCTCATACTTGATTTTAAAATCAAGTTCCGGTTAATGTTTTTAATTTATAACACTGAATTTCTATATTAATAGGTTTGGATTTGATCAAGATTTAACATATAATGTTATTACCTGTTTTAACAGAATCATCACCCTGTATTTAACTTCACCTAAATTTAAATCTGAACTTAAGAAATTTAAACAACAATACTTTATAAATTTGCATTCTAATCTATGCTAAACAAAACCTCTTTATTTATTTATTTATTCTAAAATCCAGATACTACTTCAAATTAGAACAATCATAGGAAATTCTTTTAAATATGATGGTGAATCTGGAAACACAGCAAAGCAAAAATCAATATGCACACTCAATCATAATTTCATCAGATCTTATATAAGCACACAAGCATATTTTATCTCAATCATTTAAATCAAGCAACCTAAATATATTTTAAGATTTTATTTGTTACTCACTATTTGATGAATGCAGACCCCCCATGTTGATCACTTGAATTTGCAGAACACGAACATATGCAGGCCTGATCCTCTGTTAAAATCTTGATGAAAAGCTCATGCTCACAGCCTAATCACTTGCATGTAGGAAATAGATGATGCTGAGTTGATCATTGATTGGAGTATGCAGGTTCTCTGATTTGAGATTTGCAAATTGATCTTTATGTTTATGATTATGCAGATTTCTGTGTTTGAATATGCAGGTTTATCTTTGATTTGAGGAAATGCAGATTGAAGATGAGTCAAATGCAGATTTGTTTTTAATATGAAGATGATTTAGATTTGTTGTTGAATTTTTATGCATTTGTGAATGCAGATTTTTAGATATGCAGGTGAATTTGATGAGGAGTTTGTATGTGCAGAATTTTGATTGTGGATTGTTATATGCAGATTTCTTTGGATTTGAGAAAATGAAAATGCAATATGGAAATGAAGATGTAAGTTTAAACTAAATGTATTTCAGATTTATGAAATAAAAGAAAGATTAAAACTAATTTTAACACTTGTCCATTATTTCAACACTTGTCAATTTACTCTTTTAAAAATGCAACACATGTTAACCTCAAAAGTAGTTAATACTAATTACAAATTAATGTATGTATTTTGCTTAATTTAAATTTGTTAGTTTATATTAATATGTGTATGAATTTACAAATGAAAATAAAAACAAACCATGTTAATAAATGAAACTTATACATATTAAAGATTAGAACAATTTAGATTTTACACTTTTGAATTTAAATTCAAACTAAATTCAAAATCAAATATTTTTCAAATCAAGTTATACATATAAATTCAATTTGAAATAAACATTACAAATCTTCTTCAAAATTTATTTATAAAGTCAATATAATATAAATATTGTTTTTTTTTATAAATCTCTTTTTATTAAATTAAAAACATTTTACAATAAATTATATTTTTATCAAATAAAATATCCATTTTATTAAACCATAAAACATTCTATTGAATTTATTCTAAATTTAAAACAAAACCAATTTATTTAAAATATGAACTATATATTTATATTGTAAATAGAAATCCATTTATATCATTTAAAAGATAAAATAGCCAATTTAAATAATTATTGAAGAATTAAATTTATCTGAATAATTATTATCAGAATATCACTATCAATTTAATTTTAACTATAGATTATTAAATTGATATTGCTAAAAAATTCCGGGATGTTACACCGTTTCACTTCCTACTAACATTCAAACTAATCCGCGCTTCACTAACTACTTCATACTCAATTTAAACATTACCAAATAACTTCTTCTTCCTCCCAAGTGCTCAGTTAAGGCTTGAGATGGAGGTTGGTTGAAAGTATAGAGAAGAAGTGGTGGAGTTTTTACCATGAATTCTCAAAAATAGATCCAAAAAATAGATCATCTTCTCTTTAATTTTTGACCCTCTTACTCTCAAATTTTGTAAAAGTTATTAGCTTAAAAGTGGTTATAAATTCTTTTCTCTTAATGAAAAAATAATCAATTGATTTTGAGTTTTTTTTGAGGAGATAGCATGGAATGAAGAACAGGTATACTAGGATTGACAAAAATGAAGCACGAAAATACACTGTAAAGAAGTGAAACTTTAACATAGTTAAGCTCAAAACTGGAAGAGGTGTTAAATGTGAAAGTTGCAGCCACTGGAATTCTACAAAATTAGAAGAAAAAAATTCATTTGGACCGATTTTGAGGAGTTATTCTCAAATGAAAAAGAAGTATTCTCGGCCTAAAAAACTATGCTCTAGAATGCACTTGAAAGAATGAAGTTCTGAGTATAGCTACATTCGGAATGGGAAGAAGTGGTCAACTAGAAAGTTGTAACCGTAGGAATTCTACATGTTTTGGAAAAAAATTCCCTATTTGGTTCTGTTTTGAGGAATTTATGGCCATAATTAGAAGAGGTAAAATATTAAAGGATAGGAGAGTTTGAGGCGAATAAATATCGATCTCATTTTGTGTATATTTTGACATGATTTTTTTATTTTTTCTATGGCTTGGAAGCCATTACAGAGGAGAGGAAGTTGATGAGAAGATTGGAAAAGAGAGAAGATAAGGTGTTTAGAAATGAGAGAACGTGCATGGCTATTTATACGCGGAGTTTACACACGAAAGACCTTTCTACCCTTATCTTCAAATTCATTTCTAACCACACATTAGCTCCTCCTTATCAATGCAAGATTAGACCCTTAAGTGCTAACATTTAATTAAATGAGATGTTGCTTTGTACTCAGTAATGATGTTGTTTACTAAAGTATCTTTATTAAAAAGTAAAAATCAAATCAAAAGGTTTTACTTCTTTATAAGTTGTCAAAAGTAAACTCACTTTGTCATTAGTGCTAAATGATTATGTTTTTCAAATGTGTATTAATATCTGTTAAAATCATTTTAACAATGTTGTAATGATTTGAAACAACTTCCGTCCGACAAATGATCGAAAATCTGAAAAAACGTTCATCGGTCACATTTATAGTTTTTAATTAAACTGTTTATTTATGTAAACAAAACTTGAAAATAAGTTCCTTATCATCTTAAAAAATTAAAATAAATTTATTTTATGCATAAATCTATATTTAAATTTTTTAAGTTCCAATTATAAAAATACGACGTCGATATGCCAAATACGACGAACTTTGTATATCTTTATAAAACAAGTTTATAATTAATAAAATCATTATAAATTTAATTACTATCATTATCAAATGAATTAGGGAAGGATTATTCATCAAAAATATTTTAAAAACGATTATTTGAACATATACTTAACTTTATGGAAACCGTCTTTTGTCAAATTTTAGGGTGAAAATCCAATATCTCTACTTCTGTAAACAAACTCTATAAATAAGTTCACCATTCTTATTTAACACATAAAACGTGATTATTCAATTTTGAAATTTCTATATTTGAATATTGAAATAAATTAAATATTTCATTTTCAAAGTGGTTAAATTATGGATTATTGTAGGTAGATGTGTAAAAAGACTAAAATGGTCAGGTTATAAGTGAGAAGATAGAAAACTATTAATAGTGAACCAAATTGGTCGTTAATGATGTTTTATGCTTATATTTGATCGTTCTGGAATATAAATTGTAGGTGGTTTGATGGAACTTCAATAGCATTTTAACAGCAGAATCATGCCATGTTGAGCGTAAATGATATATGTTTATATATGAGCAAGCTTGGTTAGAACATTCAAGGGTTTCGAAAGCATTATAGAAGTCCAAGCTTGGTTAGAACATGCGACCGTGTTTTTTCTCGCATGAATCTTGTGAATTTACATCGAGTCCAAGTGGCTTCTAGCATGCTCTAAGAAATAGCATTAGATTGGTATGAGCTTTTGATTTCAAAAATTATTGAAGCAGATCTTACTTGGGAGCACTTCTGGGATAGGTTCGAGTTGAAATATGTGCCGGAAGCTGAAAATGTAACTTTAGCCCAACGCTTTATTGACCTTATTCAAGGTGAATCTTCGATGACAGATTATATCGCATCTTTTGAATCCCTATCTAAATATAGGGCCGAGTATATTAATACCCCATTGAAGAAAAATTAGAGGTTTATCTATGGTTTGAATAAGAACCTCAAAAAGTCTTTACTTTTGAAACTGGAAGTTTCTTTCGATCAGCTTGTAGATATCGCTCTTCGACTTGAATAGGCTGATAAAGAGAGTGTTGTTGAAGTTGTGGGTGGCAAACAGAACTTAAACATCAATAATAATAGGCTTTTTAAGTTTAAAGGCCTTAATCCTAACAAGAAAGGGAAGCAAGCAACTTCGATAGCAAAGATTCCTACCCCTAATCGTGGAGAGTGCTACAATTGTGGTTCTAAGGACCATAATGCAAATAGGTGCCAGAAACCTCTTTATTGTCGCTATTGCAAAAGTTCAGGTCATCTTATGTCTTCATGTCCCAAACTTCAAAGCAAGAAAGAAAAAAAGCTGAATATTGTGCAACCCCTAGTAACCCTTCTCTTGGTGAAGGTATTTCCCATTCTATCCTTGATGGCATTATTATGTTCCATGATCATCCTATTCGAGTTCTTTTCGCTACAGGTGCATCATACTCTTTTATATCAAAAGAACTTGTATATACTTTGTCTTTATATGTTATGTGCTTGATGACTTCACTGAGAATTGTGAATTCGACTGGTGGATCCGCAACACTCAGCTTATTTTGTAAATATGTCGAGATTATCTTATGTGATTATGCTTTTCGAGCCGATATGCATGTTATGTGCTACCTAGGTTTTGGAATGATTATGGGAATGGATTGGCTTAATCGTTATGAAGCCCACATCCTATGCCCCAAGAGGACAATCCATCTTCGATATCCTCAATCTGTTAAGTGGAATTTTATTATTCTTAAAGATTCAGATTCCAATTCGGTAGCATCCTTATATTCTCTAAATCCGTATGATGACGATAATGATGATGAGGAAGATGTCATTTCCCTTATTCACATTGTTCATGAATTTATCGACATATTTGAGCCCGCTTTAGGATTACCACCTAAGCGAGTAATTGAGTTCAGAATTAATTTAATCCTTGGAGCTCTACCTATCACTCGTCCTCCTTATCGTATGTCCAATAAGAAAAATGAAGAGATGAGTAAACAGTTATCTGAATTGGAAGCAAAGCAGTTTACTCATTCTAGTTCCTATCCATGAGGAGCTTTAGCTATCTTTGTGAAGAAATCCGATGGTACACTTAGGCTTTAAGTTGACTACCGCAAGCTTAGTGATCTTACCATTAAGAATAAATATACCTTACCTTGGATTGATGATCAATTCGATCAACTTTACGGTGCTAGAGCCTTTTCACAGTTAGACTTAGCAACCGGTTTTCATCAGCTTCATATTGCAGAGGATAGTATTCCTTTGACATCGTTTCGTACTCGTTATGGATCTTATGAATGGCTTGTTACGCCATTTGGTTTAACGAATGCTCCAGCTTATTTCGTTGACCTTATGAATCGAGTTTTTAAAGACTTTCTCGATCGATTTGTTCTCATTTTTATCGATAATATTCTTATTTACTCTAAAACCGAGGAAGAGCGTGAAAAACATCTTCGAATTGTGTTGGAAACTCTTAGAAGCAATCAATTGAAAGCAAAATTTTCTAAGTGCCACTTTTGGCAATCCTGTGTGAAATTTTTAGGACATATTATTTCTGAATTCAGAATTTCTATGGATCCTTCAAAGATTGAGGCGATTCAAAATTGGAAGAGACCGGAGAGTGCGATGGAAATTCGTAGTTTTCTTGGATTGGCGGGATATTACCGTCGGTTCATAAAATACTTTTCTAAAATTTCTGTACCTCTTACTGGTTTGACAAAGAAGGGAGTTAAGTACATTTGGTCAAACAAATGTGAAGCTGCTTTTTAAAAATTAAAAGAACTCCATTCCGATGCTCCTATTCTTGAGATTCCCGAGGGGAACAAAGACTTGATTGTTTATACGATGCTAGTCATGTTGGTTTGGGTGCCATTCTCATGCAAAGGGAACGTGTTATTGCTTATGCTTCTAGGCAATTAAAGCCTGCCTAGACTAGATATGCCACTTATGATTTAGAGCTCGTGGCCATTGTTTTCGTCTTTAGAATTTGACGTCGTTATCTTTTAGGAGAGAAATTTGTTCTCTATACCGATCATAAATCTTTAAAGTATTTATTTTCTCAAAAGGAACTTAATTTGCATCAATAGCGTTGGCTTAAATTCCTTGCGTCTTATGATCTTGATATTCTTTATACTCCCGAAAAGGGAAATCGTGTTGCCGATGCCCATAGTTGTAAGCAACAAGCGGTTATTTCTATGATGATCACCGAATGGAATGATCTCGAGACTCTGTCCACTTGTGAGAGTCGAGATCGTGAGTCCGATTCATGTTCATCACTTGTTTTATGCAGCCTTGAAGTTCATCCTTCTCTTTTAGACCGCATCCTTGAAGCACAAAAGCAAGATCCTGAATTGGCACTTCTTTGCCAAAGTTGTAGGGATAAAAATGATATGGATAGTGTGAAAGACTTTGAAATCGATGCTCGTGGCATTTGAAAATTTGGTAGACTTATTGTACCAAATATTAGTGATCTTCGTAAAGACATTTTAGAAAATTCTCATCGTTCTAAATTTACCATTCATCCCGGTAGTAGTAAAATTTACGCAGACATGAAACGACTTTATTATTAGGATGAAATGAAATCTGATATTGCTAACTTCATTAAGCATTGCATGACTTGCCAACTCGTTAAGGCCGAGCATCAAAGTCCCGATGGGTTATTGCAATCTTTGGACATTCCACTTTGGAAGTGGGATCAAGTCTCCATAGACTTTATTGACAGTCTTCCCCGTCCTCGTTCGGGTCATGACAATTTATGGGTGATCGTACTAGACTAACAAAATCCGTCTATTTTTTTCCCATTCAGTCCAATCGGACCGTATCACTTTTGGCCAAACTCTATGTCAAAGAAATTGTTAAATTGCATGGAGTGCCTACTTCTATTGTTAGCGATCGTGATCCATTATTTACAAGTGCATTTTGAAAAGGTCTTCAAAAAGCTTTGGGAACGAAGCTTAATTTTAACATTGCTTATCATCCACGGTCCGATGGACAAACAGAGCGTGTGAACCAAACTCTTGAAGATCTTCTTCCTGCTTGTATTCTTGATTTTGGTGCAAGTTGGAAAGATCATCTTTCTCTTGTTAAGTTTTCTTATAATAATAGCTTCCAATCTAGTATTGATATGGCACCTTTTGAGGCACTCTACGGAAGGCCATGCCGATCACCTTCGTGTTGGCTTGAAGATAATGAGAAGCTGGTTTTAGGTCCAGATTTTATTCGTGATTCCACAGAAAAGATTGACCTTTTTTGTTATAGGATGAAAGAAGCTCAAAGTAGACAAAAATCCTATGCTGATAATCGAATAAGGAAATTAGAATTTTCCATGAGAGATTTGGTATTTATTCGTGTTTCGCCTATGAAGGGTGTTTTGCGTTTCAGTCGATCAGGAAAGTTAGCACCTTGATATATTGGACTATTTCCCATCACCGAACACATTTGTTCCGTGGCTTATCACCTTTTATTACCGGCCTAATTTTCTACTATTCGTGATGTATTCGACGTCTCTCGACTGCGGAAATTCCTTAGGGATTCTGATTCTATTCTTGAGCCCGGTGTTATTGAAGAAATTCAAGTTTCACCTAATTTGACTTATGAGCAACATCCTATTTGTATCATTGCTACGGAGGTTAAACGCCTTCGAAATAAAGATGTTTCGCTTGAGAAAGTTCAATGGTCCTTATATCCTAAGAATTGCTCTTGGAAATCTAGAGAATTCATCATGCGAACACATCTGAACTTACTCTCTCATGCTCCTTAAGGTTCACTTCTCACTTTAAAATTTTCTTTTATGTTGTTATGCCTTAGAGTGGTTGTCACTCTTTATTTTCTTCCTAAAGTATTGCGAGGAAGCAATTTCTTTAAGGAGGGGCATCTGTAACAATCCGCATATTTTATGATTTCATATTTGAATATCGCGGTGTTGATTTTCTTTAAAGTCCAAAATGTGACTTTTTGTAAACAGTCAAATTCAGACTCAAGACCACTTCCATTGAGTTCAAAACGGCATTTACGACCTTTTTGAGTATAACATTGATATGTTTGAAGTTGATTAAAACTTTGGTATTTTTTTAATTGGGCTTTGGGTTTGGGTTTCAGCCCACTAACCAAAAAGGTAACCCAACTCCTCTACCAAATACCCTAACTCATCTTCTCTTCATTCATTTTACTCCTCATTTCCTAACACTCAAGCTAAAGAGAAAAATGGGGGAAAAGAGGAGAAATCAAAATTCCTAAACCCTAGATTATTAGGAAATTCAAATTGATGTTTCAAAATCAAGGAGAAGCTTAGGTAAGCATCCTCTTCATCTTATCTATCTCAATCTCTCTTTAATTTTCAGAAATTCCTGTAACCTATCTTAGGAAATCATTGCATTTGATAACAAATTGAAGATTCTAGAGGTGTTGCTAAAGAGGAATTGATCTTTCCTTGTTTTAGAGCATCTCAATTTTTGTTTTTGAATTTAAAGGTGAGTTCTTGAACTCACATCTATGTCTATAGCTTTCAATATTGTTAGGTATGAATTCCTAACATCTATTTCATGTTCATTTGCTTTTGAATTGAATTGGTTTGGTGAATTTTCCAATTTTTGGTATCTTGAAGTCAAAATCTATGAAAATCCCACTATGGATGTTTGGACATGTTGTTTTGAGTGTATTGAAGAGCATATTGGGCTAGGTTGTCACTTGGCATAAATTCCTAGCCTCCGTTGCTCGTCAAATCGTTTCCGAACCTATTTAGCCATTAATGGCCTAGGCTGATTTTTGCCTAACCTTCAGCTCAGACGTTTAGGAAAATACTCAGACGTTTGGGCCATCGGAATAAAAATTCCAGACCTTCAGCTCAAACATCTGAGGTTGTTCCCCAGACGTTTGGGTGATCTAGAAGAAAATTTCAAACCTTCAACTCGGATGTCTGGGAAACCACTAGATGTCTAATGCTGTTAATTTCGGTCAAATATCCTATTTTTGAGTGGATTTCCATTTTATCGATTTTTGGTTGATCCGGTTGGTCGTTGTCATTTATTATCGACTTTGATGACTTCTTTTCTGGATTTTTGGGAATATCCATTTGATGGATTTGATATCTATTTTCATGGATTTAATTCATGTCGTCGAATGTGAATTTTTGGTGATAGATTGTTTTTACAATCATTTCTGTGATTTGTCACTTTAAAATAAAAAGGTTTCCATACTAGTAGTAAATACTCAAACTCTTTCACAAAAATGATTTCAACATTACTTTTAACACAAAGCTCATTTTTAAAACCGTTTTCCAACGTATTAGTATATACAAACCTTTACCTTATTCATACGAGAAATCCTATTAAACGAACTAGCAAAACAAGTGGTATGCAATGCTTGCGTTTACTTCGTCCATTAATTCTTAGACTTGTTCGATTGAAATCCTGTGACAATTATTGAACTGGATTTTACTTGGGAGAAATTCCGGGAAAGGTTTGAGTTAAAGTTTTTGTCGGAAGCTTAAAAGGTAACTTTAGCCCAACTCTTTATTGACCTTGTTCAAGGTGAATCTTCTATTATAGATTACGTCGCATCTTTTGAATCCCTCTCTAAATATGGGACAGAGTATATTAATACCCCATTGAAGAAAAATCATAGGTTTATCTATGGTCTTTGAATAAGAACCTAAAAAAGTCTTTACTTTTGAAACAAGAAGTTTCTTTCGATCAAATTGTAAATATCGCTCTTCGACATGAAGAGGCCGATAAAGAGAGTAATGTTGAAGTTGTGGGTACCAAATAGAACATCAACATCAATAATAAGCGGCCTATTAAGTTCAAAGGCCTTAATCCTAAGAAGAAAGGGAAGAAAACAACTTCGGTAGCGAAGATTCCTATTCCTAATCGTGGAGATTGCTACAATTGTGGTTCTAAGGACCATTATGCAAATAGGTGCCCGAAACCTCTTTATTGTCGCTATTGCAAAAGTTTGGGTCATATTATATCTTCATGTCCCAAACTTTAAAGTAAGAAAGAAGGAAAGATGAACGTTGTGCAATCCCCTAGTAAACCTTCTCTTGGTCAAGGTATTTCCTATTGTATCCTTGATGGCATTATATGTTCCAGGATCATCCAATTTGAGTTCTTTTTGATACGGGTGCATCCTACTCTTTTATAACAAAAGAACTTGTAGATACTCTGTCTTTAAATGTTATGTGCTTGATGACTTCGCTGAGAATTGCGAATCTAATTGGTGGATCCGCAACATTCAATTAATTTTATAAAGATGTCGAGATTATCTTATGTGATTATGCTTTTCGAGCCAATTTGCATGTTATGCGCTAGCTAGGTTTCGGAATGATTTTGGAAATGGATTGGCATAATCATTATGATGCCCACATCCTATGTCCGAGAGGACTATCCATCTTCGACATCCTTAATCTATTAAGCAGAATTTTATTGTTCTTAGAGACTCAGATTCCAATTCGGTAGCATTCTTATATTCTCTAAATCAGTATGATGACGGTAATGATGATGAGGAAGATGTCATTTTCCTTATTCACATTGTTCATGAATTTCCCAATATATTTGATCCCGTTTTATCCTAAGCGAGCAATTGAGTTCAAAATTAATTTAATCCCTGAAGCTCTACCTATCACTCGTCCTCCTTATCGTATGTTCAATAAGGAAAATGAAAAGATGCGTAAACAATTATCCGAATTGGAAGCGAAACAGTTTATTCGTTCTAGTTTCTCTCCATGTGGAGCTTCAGCTATCTTTGTGAAGAAATCCAGTGGTACACTTAGGCTTTGCATTGACTACCGCAAGCTTAATGATCTTACCATTAATAATAAATATCCCTTACCTAGGATTGATGAACTATTCGATCAACTTTGCGGTGCCAGAATCTTTTCATAGTTAGACTTAGCAACCGATTTTCATCAGCTTCATATTGCAGAGAATAGTATTCCTTTAACATCATTTTGCACTCGTTATGGATCTTATGAATGGCTTGTTATGCTATTTGGTTTAACGAATGCTCCAGCTAAATTCGTTGATCTTATGAATCGAGTTTTCAAAGACTTCCTCGATCGATTTGTTCTCATCTTTATCGATGATATTCTTATTTATTCTAAAACAGAGGAAGAGCATAAAAAACATCTTCAGATTGTGTTGGAAACTCTTAGAAGCAATCAACTGAAAGCAAAATTTTCTAAGTGCCACTTTTGGTAATCCTGTGTGAAAGTTTTAGGACATATTATTTCTGAATCCGGAATTTTCATGGATCCTTTAAAGATTGAGGCGATTCAAAATTGGAAGAGACCGGAGAGTGTGGCGGAAATTCATAGTTTTCTTGGATTGGTGGGCTATTACCGTCGGTTCATAAAATAATTTTTTAAAATTTATGTACCTCTTACTGGTTTGACAAAGAAGGGAGTTAAGTACATTTGGTCGGACAAATGTGAAGTTTCTTTTCAGAAATTAAAAGAACTCCTTTCAGATGCTCTTATTCTTGTGATTTTCGAGAGAAATAAAACTTGATTGTTTATACTGATGCTAGTCGTGTTAGTTTGGGGTTGTTCTCATGCAAAGGGAACGTGTTATTGCTTATACTTCTAGGCAATTAAAGCCTGCCAAAACTAGATATGTCACTCATGATTTAGAGCTCGTGGCCATTGCTTTTGCCCTTAGAATTTGGCATCATTATCTTTTAGAAGAGAAATTTGTTCTCTACACCGATCATAATTTTTTAAAGTATTTATTTTTTTCAAAAGGAACTTAATTTGTCTCAACAACGTTAGCTCGAATTCCTTGCATCTTATGATTTTGATAATCTTTATACTCCGAAAAGAAAAATCGTGCTGCCAATGCCCATAGTTGTGAGCAACAAGCGGTTGTTTCTATGATGATATCCGAATGGAATGATCTCGAGACTCTGTCCTTGTGAGATTCGAGATCGTGAGTTCGATTTATGTTCATCACTTGTTTTATGTAGCCTTGAGGCTCGTCCTTCTCTTTTAGACCGCATCCTTGAAGCTCAAAAGCAAGATCCGGAATTGGCTCTTCTTCGCCAAAGTTGTAGGGATAAAAATGATATCGATGGTATGAAAGACTTTGAAATCGATGCTCATGGCATTCGAAAATTTGGTAGACTTATTGTGCCAAATATTAGTGATCTTCGTGAAGACATTTTAGAAGATTCTCATCGTTCTAAATTTACCATTCATCCCGGTAGGAGTAAAATGTATGCGGACATGAAACGACTTTATTATTGGGATGGAATGAAATCTGATATTACTAACTTTATTAAGCATTGCATGACTTGCCAACTCGTTAAGGCCGAGCATCAAAGGCCCAGTAGGTTATTGCAACCTTTAGACATTTCAGTTTGGAAGTGGGATCAGGTCTTCATGGACTTTATTGACGGTCTTCCCCGTTCTCGTTCGGGTCATGACAATTTATGGGTGATCGTAGATAGACTAACAAAATCAGCACATTTTATTTTCGTTCAATCCAATCGGACCATACATCTTTTGGTCAAACTCTATTTCAAAGAAATTATTAAATTGCATGGAGTCCCTACTTCTATTATTAGCGATCGTGTTCCATTATATAGTAGTTGATTCGAAAAGGTCTTTAAAAAGCTTTTGGAATGAAGCTTAATTTTAGCACCGCTTATCATCCTCGATCCGATGGACAAATGGAGCGTATGAATCAACTCTTGAAGATCTTCATCGTGCTTGTATTTTACATTTTGGAGGAAGTTGGGAAATCATATTTCTCTTGTTGAGTTTTATTATAATAATAGCTTCCAATCTTGTATTGGTATGGCACCTTTCTAGGCACTCTACAGAAGACCATGTCGATCTCCTTCGTGTTGGCTTGGAGCCGGTGAGAAGCTAGTTTTAGGTCCAGATTTTATTCGTGATTCAACAGAAAAGATTGACCTTTTTCGTCATAGGATGAAAGAAGCTTAAAGTAGACAAAAATCCTATGCCGATAACTGAAGAAGGAAATTAAAATTTTCCATGGGAGATTTGGTATTTATTCATGTTCCACCTATGAAGGCTGTTGTGCGTTTCTGTCGATCGGGAAAGTTAACACCTCGATATATTGGCCCAATTCCCATCATTGAACGCATTGGTTCTGTGGCTTATCGCCTTTTATTACCGGCTCAATTTTCTGTTATTCATGATGTATTCGACGTCTCTCAACTACGGAAATGCCTTAGTGATTCCGATTCTATTCTTGATCCCGGTGTTGTTGAAGAAATTGAAATTTTACCTAATTTGACTTATGAGCAACATTCTATTCTTATCATTGCTACGGAGGTTAAACGCCTTCGAAATAAAGATGTTCCGCTTGTGAAAGTTCAATGGTCATCAAATCCTAAGAATTGCTCTTGGGAATCTAGAGAATTCATCGAGTGAACACATCCAGACTTACTCTCTCACGCTCCTTAAGGTGAACTTCTCACTTCAAATTTTTCTTTTGTGTTGTTATGCCTTAGAGTGGTTGCTACTCTTTATTTTCTTCTTAAAGTATTGCGAGTTTAAGGAGGGGAGTCTGTAATAAGCCGCATATTTTACGATTTCATATTTAAATATTTTATTTAAATATCAACGGTGTTGATTTTCTTTAAAGTCCAAAATGTGACTTTTGTCAGCAGTCAAATTCAGACTCGAGACTACTTCCATTGAGTTCAAAATGGCGTTTACGACCTTTTTGAGTATAAACATCGATATGTTTGGAGTTGATTAGAATTTTGGTATTTTTTAATTGGTCTTTGGGCTTGGGTTTCGGCCCACTAACCCAATAAGGCAACCCAACTCCTCTACCAAATACCCTAACTCCTCTTCTCTTCATTCATTTTACTCCTCATTTTCTAACACTCAAGCTAAGGAGAAAAATAGGGAAAAAGGGGGAAATCAAATTCCTAAACCCTAGATTATTAGGAAATTCAAGTTACAAAATCAAGGAGAAACTTAGCTAAGCATCATCTTCATCTTCTCCATCTCAATATCTCTTCAATTTTAAGAATTTCCTATAACCTAACTTAGGAAATCTTTGCATTTGATAATAGATTGAAGATTCTAGAGGTGTTATTAAAGAGGAATTGATCTTTCCTTGTTTTAGAGCTTCTCAATTGTTGTTTTTGAGTTTAAAGGTGAGTTCTTGAACTCACATCTATGTCTATAACTTTCGTTGTTATTAGGTATGAATTCCCAACATCTATTTCATGTTCATTTTCTTTTGAATTGAATTGGTTTGGTGAATTTCCCAATTTTTGGTATCTTGAAGTCAAAATCTATGAAAATCCTACTATGTATGTTTGGACATGTTGTTTGGAGTGTACTGAAGAGCATATAAGGCTGGGTTGTCGCTTGGCATAAATCCTATCCTCCGTTGCTTGTCCAATCGCTTCCGAACCGATTTGGCCATTAATATCCTAGGCTGATTTTTGCCCTGAACTTCAGCTCAGACGTTTGGGAAAATACTCAAACGTTTGGGCCATCGGGATAAAAATTTCAGACCTTCGGCATAGACGTCTGAGTTTATTCCCTAGACTTCTGGACGATCCTGAAGAAAATTTTAGACTTTCAACTCAGACGTCTGGGAACCAGCAGACGTTTGATGTTGTTAATTTCAGCCAAATTGCCTATTTTTGAGTGGATTGCCGTTTTATCGATTTTTGGTTAATCCGGTTGGTCGTTGTCATTTATTATCAACTTTGATGACTTCTTTTCTGGATTTTTGGAAATATCCATTTGTTGAATTTGATATCGATTTTCATGGATTTAATTTACGTCGTCGAATGTGAGTTTTTGGTGATGGATTATTTTTACAATCATTTCTGTGATTTGTCACTTTAAAATACAAAGGTTTTTATACTAGTAGTAAATATTCAAATTCTTTCAAAAAAATGATTTCAACATTACTTTTAATACAAAGCTCGTTTTTAATACCGTTTTCCAATCTATTGGTATATACAAACATTTACCTCATTTGTATGAGAAATCTTGTTAAACGACTTAGCAAAACAGGTATGAAACGCTTGCGTTACTTCGTCGGTTAATTCTTAGACTTAGCAAAACAGGTATGAGGGGCATTAGGTGGTGGCAAACCCGAGAAAAATGGGAGACGGTTTTTCTATAGAATGTGGAAGCATGGCAAACTCACAGTAGGGTTTAGTGTATGATTTTTGTAGAGGTTCGTTGTCGAGGCAATGGCGATGTGGAGGAGGCGAGTGAGATGTGCGATAGTGGGGAAAAGATGGGGAAAGTCATGGCGAACGCAGTGGTGAATTTTTGTGGTATTCGGTGGTGGGTGGTGGCGTAGAGAGGAGAGGTGGTGGCTCGACTCTGTTCATGGTTTGGGTAGCAGTTCGGAAATTCGAACTAGGCTTGGATAGTGTGTTTCTAGTGGGTCGTTGGGACACAGGGGTGGTAGGCGGCTGATGGAGATGGTTAGCGGTAAGGTTTCGATCATCGGCGATGGGAGTACGTGCATGATGGTGTACATACAATGGTCAATGGAAAAGACTGGAAACAAAAAAAGAACAGGAGGAAGAAGATTGAAAGTTGAGTCGTGATCCTCTTTGCCTTTTTGGACCTGGTCGATTATACTGTGGGCTATTTGTTTAAAACAAAACAAGCATAAGTGATTTAGTAATGGTTAAATATTTGAATGTTAATAATCCTTCAATTTGTTTTTTAAAAAACATTGTTTTCTCATTAACGAAAATTTCCAATGGATATGAAGTCCTTGTGTTGTGATTCCCTCGGCTAACCTTAAAATTTAAACTGAATTTGTTAGCTAACATATAACTTAATAAATTTAATAATTAAAGTGAGTTATTAAAAATAAAACTTATTTGATTAAATCACAAGTAAATAAATAAGTAATTAGATCCTAAATTGTTTAAAACTTATGTTAATTAATAAAATTTGTTATTGGCTGGATTAGTTAATTGGAGTTAACCAAAAATAAATTGTTTTATAATTTCTTAAATTATAAGTAAATTTGGATCAAAAATACAAGTAGATTCGGTAATGAAAATTTATTAATTCTGATTGTAAATTGTTAAATATTAGTATTAAGCATTATTTAAGTTAATGATCTATGTTTTGGTTATTGTCCTTGAATATTTACTTTAATCGTTCTTGTATGTGCCATCAAGTGGCCAGGCAAGTTAAAATAGTTAGAACAGCGCGTTGCTACGTTTTTTTTTTTGGAAATAAACACCTGTAACAGATCCCCGTACTTGAATAATTGTCACCCGATATAAAAATTGTTTATTTTAAACAATTTACCCTTTCAAATTTATTGCTTGAATTTGAAGAGACCGGAATCAGATATCAGTATTATCCGGAACCACTTCGATTTGAGAATCACTTCGAACCTTTACGGGTTTGATTTTAAGGTTTAACATGCTGGAATTGGATTAATTTAACAAAATCAATTATTTTAAATAAGTGACCGTCCTTGGATATTATTATAACATCGATGGATTTCTGTTAATGGGTTTTGGTTATAATCAGATAAAAACTCGTCGTGTTGTATGAGTTACCTTTGTTTCAAAAAAAATTATAACTTAAGTATTTTCAAATTAAGTGGGTTAACTCATGCTGGTTTCCAGCCTGACTCGGGTGTTACTTTATTGTAATACTCGGGTCAGACCGAGTATTACAGAATTTCAGATTATGATGCTTTGGAGCTCAGGAGACGAGTTGGACGACAGAGACGTATTGCACGTATGCGTCATATTCCGTTGTGTGTTATAAGCTGTATAGTCAGTTTTTAGGGACAAGTTATTATAATTGTTCAGATTTATTGTTGATGATTGTACTCTGATAACATGTATGCATATTAAAAGTTACAGTTTTTCTTTGCATAAAATGTTGTTATTGTATATTATATTTTATTCCGCTGCGATTATAAGATTCTGTGCTGTTATTTCTGTTTTCTTCTTCTATCTCTTTTTCTTCTCAACCCTAACAACCTGTTATTTCCGGCACTCGATTGCTCGACACTCTTCGAGGGTCGAAAATCGTCCGGTCATTACACTTGTTGCAGCCAGATATCTTGATACTAGCAAGGCACTGGATTTTGTTGTTGAATCAATCTCCAGTATGATGGGATTTGAATATCTGATAAGGGATAAACTCAAGCAATGAAGCTTTTTCTGATGAAAGTTTCTTTTGTGGTTAAGTAATATGTTTATGGCCCAGATACCATATAAGATTTCGAAGATAATGAGATATTAAGAACTTGAGATTGCTATTTGATCACAAATGAAAGAAAGAGTTCTATTGATGCTTTCAGTTATTCAGATTACAGAGAGATGAAAATGATAATACATTGCCCTGTATACAAGCTTCTTTTATATTAGAAATATTATGATGTTGGGCTTTTAGCCCCAGACCTGCTGTAACCTTTTATATAAAATGAACGGCTCTGATGCATAGCTGAAAAGTGAATGACGGATATGGAAGACTCGTGTTATATATTATGTTGATTTGCAGTATTTAACATTTGCTCTTCTTGTAGCCTTTGGCAGGAAGGGGAAATCACGCGAGTGGCCCATTAACTCTTGTTAATACACCTCAGGTAATAAATTTTTAGTTCAGTCACTCTTTGTCAATAAGCTTCATAAGCTTAGCTCAGTCATTTACGTACATGATTGGATAGTTCCATCATGCTCAAATGAATGTATGCAAGTATTATAACATTTATTCCCAATCTTCAGCTGTAGAGAGGTTTACGTGCCTAATTTTCAATTAAAAATGCTAATTTGGATTTTAGTTTTGTACCAACCCTCTGGTTATACTCGTATCATAGTAGGGATGAAGTTACATTGGACCTTGAATTATCATCTCTAATCAAAACATAGCATCACGCGTTAGTGAACAAAAACCATTTCGTTTTTATTGTGAAAAAAACGAAAAGGAATAAATCAGCCAATGTCTTGTTCTGTGGATAATGAAACGCAAAGTCAAATTAGGTTTTAAAAAAAGGAACTTTGATTATGTTATTTATCTACATAAAACATCAATTTTTCAAAATTGCATAAAACATGATTTTAAATTCTAATAATCTTTCAACTGCGTATGTGCGAAAACGAAAGACAATCTGACAAAATTGTACAAATCGAAGTTTTCAGATGACAAGCAAGTAATCCAACTTGTATTTACACAGTACATGACATGCATATTTATCAATTTTTATAACCTGCAATGGGTATATTTAATTTTTGTAGACAAATAAAAGGTATATTTAATTTTGAAAACAAATACAACAACTGCGCCTATGTCTATATATAGGATTACAATATTTATATGTCTATGTCTTTCCGCAAAAATAAGGCCGTTACTAAATAGGTAGTAGTTTTTCTTCCCTTGTCATGCACTATTTGAGTACAGAAAAGAACAAAATGCTGAGATTCATTGTTTGAGTGCAGTTGATGAGATATGGATGAGTGAAGTAGTAAGTGAATGGGATCTCTTTATATAGATATTTATATTGTAGATTGGATGCCTAGCTAATATTACATAAACATATGGAAATTATCTATTCATTGTTTCATACAGACTGCCAGTTATTTAATGTTGATTTACCTCTTGTTTTATAACTTGTTTTTCACATTTCTGGGAAAGTACTTTAGTATAAGAGGTGTGGGTGAAAGTGATATTAAGGTACTATTTCTAATGTTCTGATTTATATTGAGACTTTTGACGTGCGGACATTAGTATTTTGATTTATAACTAGAAAAACAATTGTTACAGTTGAAAATGCTTTAATTATTCGATTTGCATTCACATACATTATATTGGCAGTAATATGATCATTGCAGTGGAATCATGAAAAGTAAGGGTTGTAATAATTTTTCAGTAAAGCAATTGAATGTTAGCCCCACAGGCCACAAGCGATAAGAAAAATGGTGGTCCAGAAAAGTAACCACTGTTATCTTAACAACTTTATCTAAGACCTAACCTGTAATGGGCATTTCATTTTTTAATTTTATTTTTGCAGTCAACCAAAGTAGCAGTTTTTGGAAATTTTGTTTTTGCATTCCATTTTTTAGTTGATAGGTATGAAAATGCAGTTAGCCAAAGTAGCAGTTTTTGCATTAGATATGTTTATCTTGCAATCCATTTTTTATGTTTTTCCATTACAAAAAGAATGCAGACTTGTTTTATATTTTAAATTAGACAATGAAGTAGTTGTAGTATAAGCCATAGTTTACTGAAGTACTATGGGTTATATGGATAACAAACTACATCTTCAGTGTCCTGTTATACACTCGGTTGGATAATAAACTACATTATGAATGGGTTATATGAACGATCGGTATTTGAATGATTCTATATTTCTTGGCATTTCTTCATGGATTGTACTTGATCACTAGCGAGAAGTTATAACTTTGTGAATCAATTTGTAAACATGATACTTTATTGCAAACGTTGGCTCACTTCAGCACAGTACGCAGTGCTCACTTCAGCACAGTACGCAGTCGCAGTACAGTATAACTTTGAAGCTTGCATAACTCTTAGATTCAGTGTACTGATAGATTACATTTTCTTTGCAGTTGCCATCACAGCAGTATGGTAGCACTAATTTCCCAAATAATGGTACACATGCTCTACAGCTTCCAACAAAATGCAAGTTACTCAATTGACAAAAGAAGGATGTTGCTGGAGGGACGCTTGCATCATTGATACTGCTGCTTTAGTGCACCACGTTCCAGTTAGAGTAGATACTTGGATTGGAACCTCAATCTCCATTGTGGAGAGCGACTTCTGAAGGTTGTACTATTCAGCATGCTGTAGAACAATGATTGCCTGCCACAAGGATTTTCATCGTTGTTGATTAGATCGTTTTGTTGTTGGTCTGTTTTATCGTTTGTTTGTATATATACAGTTGAATTTGTGTTATCTTTTGTGAAAAACTGGTTATGTTAGAACATATATTTTATTTTGTGTTTGAGCAACTGTTAACTTACTTTGAATGGAAGTAATTTGAAAAGGTGTTGTTTATTGTTTGATAGTTGAATTTTCTTTGAATTACTGAAACTATATCACTATTGTGCCTGTAATGTGCATATGCTAGGTTGGAATAGACAGAAATATGCATGCAACATTTTTAGAAAGTTGTAGTATCTATTTTACAACTTTTCAAAAAAGTTGTAAAATACATAGCACAACGATTTTAAATGGTGGTCAAATAATCTTTTACAGTGATATACAAAATGTTGTAATTAACTCTTTTGACAACGTAGCTTAAGAGTTGTAAGAAGGATATTTGGCTGTATGATAAACAAATTGCAATTGTTCTAAGTAGTTGTAAATATTTTAAAAAAAACTAGCACTAATAGTTGTAGTATACTCTATTAGAAAGATAACCGAAAGTTGTAATAAATTTATTACAATGTTTTATTGCAACTTTTTTGAATGGTTGTAATAGAACAAGACACTATAACAACTGTGGTTAAGACGCCTGTTAGAAAAACGTTGTAAAATGAGCACTACAAGCCTTCTTGAAAGTTGTAAAAGACTTTTTTATCCTAGTGTACCTAGGAGACCAAGGAGAGAATGAAACGGTCTTATCTTGAGTTGTCTGCTTGAAGATGAGCGGCATTAGTCAAGTGGGTTTATTCATTGTTGTATCGTTTATATGTGTGTTCTTTGAAAGAAAATTACTTTGAAATAAAGGGAAGCAGTAATAATAATACTATACATGAGATGATAGCTCTACCAACAGACCTGAGAAGACAACCAAAAACAATAGAAATGCATAGTAGAATAAACATGATAGAGAAACCAACAAAGAGCTATAATCGCTGATGTACCGAAAATTCAACCCAATCAAGAGATAACAAGATGGAGAAAAGCCATAAACAATTTCAAACAAGATCAGAGAGCTCAACTTGAGAATCTATTACATAAATAAAACAGTAGAAATTATGGACTAGAAATAAAACATGAGCTGTCAACAAAAGAGAAGCTGGACTAAAAAGAAACTAAACAGGGGTCGGAACAGGTTGTCATGGTGACAATTCAAGACCAAAGAAGAGCAATACTAACGCAAAAATAAATGGCATAGTATTCGAGGCAAGGAAATAAAATTAGGTGAAAACCTAACCCAAAATACCATTGCGCTGTAGAATAAGGCAACCAAACACTGCAAAAGAGGTGTGAAATAGGAGTCTGATACAAGACTAAAAATCCATATCATGAATGAAGCAAGACAACTGCAATAGCATTACAAAACTGATGGTCAATACCTAGACAACCTACTATACTAGTAAGCATGAAAGTAGCTTGAGAAAGAACGCGTAGCGAGAGCAGTACAGGATTAAAAACTTCATCTCAGCATCATCAAAAATGTACGACATGCATGATGTGAGACTGAAGCTGAATAGTGGAACTGATGCATGACTAGAATATGTGAATAAATGAAGCGTGATTGGTGTAGTAGCATTGTAGGGTCGGTGCAGAACTGTTGCAAAACAAATGTTTGGTGCCATGGAAGAATCTGGTACAAAATAGATATGCCTCATATAATGTGGATGTTGCGGACATGTGTGATAAGAGAGCAACATGTTCAATGTAGGATCAAGGTAGAAATGATGGCTTGGAATAACATGGTACAAATCCTCATATGCCTAGCAGGGAAGAAGCGTCGAGTGTCCAAAACATAAGAAAAACTATCAGAAGTAGGGCATAAGACAAACTTGTCGGGTGCATTAAATAAATTATAGGACAATATCAACGGGAGGTACCATGGCCATAAAATAGGCAAAAACATCACTTCTTGTATACATCAAATAGTTGGTGAAAATAAGAGAACCATGCAAACTTTTAACTAACCCTTCATGCTGAAATTTCCATTTATAATTCTTTCTACTAGTACATGTTCATAAAAAAATTGCCATGGAGTAGAAAACAACAAAGAATGTTCGCTTTTACAAGAGTTATGAGAAAGGTATTGGTTTTCTCACAACATAAGTATCAACTTATGATAACATATTATAAATCTATGAGATACCTTCTAGAAGAGTGGAAAGAAAATCTGAATTTGATCAAAACTCATAGGGAGAGGGGACATCATGGTAAACAAAATATGAATTTTGTGCAAATGTTGTATATAAAATGATTGAGTATATTTTCAATATAATTTGAAAGGGTTCAATCTCCACCAACTACATATCCTTGTGATTACCTGAAATATATGTTGTGGGTTCGGTGCATACTTTCTTAGAGTTTACACGCAAAGCCCAGTTCTCTGGGTCTTCAAATAATAATAATAATAATAATAATAATAATAATAATTTGGAAGGGTTTATTTTCTTTAGCTTTCAAAAGGAAATAAAATTTAGGTTAGAAAGCGAGTTGTCAAATTTGGATGCCTAAGTGAGATGGATATAACTACCAAGCCTCCATGTCATTTTGCTACTAGTGTAAACTAAAATTCAAAATATAGCTAAACTGGAAAACAAGGTAACTAAGAGAGAAAATAGAGAAGAATAAATATAACATGGCTAGAGCATAAGATGAGATTGAGAGCTCGGATTTAAGGATGAAAGGCAAGTGAATCTCTTTCTGAACTTCCCTCAATTATTGTGGGTTGAGTCTTTTGATTACTGTATTTGATATAATAGTAATTTGTTGGTGTTTAGATTGATTTTGAAGTTCATATGATAATTTAGATGATTCTAGTTGATTTGTGGTGATGCATATTCTAAGTAGAATTGATCATATGATAGCTAACTAATGGTCATAAGTTGATTTGGCTAAAATGAAGTTGAATTTGACATTTGAATTTTTGAATAATTAAAGAAGATTACTTGAAGAATGTTAATGTAAAGTATGATAAACTTGAGTAAACGACCCAAAGAAAGTATATCAGTAGTTGAATGTTAAACTATGATAAATCGAGTGGTTTTTGGGGTTTAAAATGATTAGGTCTTTACTTGTTGAGTAAATATATGTAATCATAAATTTATTGTTTAGTAATTTATGATATGTATGCTTGAGTTTCCGTCATGACAGACACGCATGCACTTCAAAGAAATGATAGAAAATGGTAAAAGAAGTGAAGCTAAAAGATATAAATAAATGAAGAAATGATGGAAAATAGTTGATTGCAAGGGAAATGATGGAATGACAACAAAATGCTAGAAAACCATCGGTAGTGTGAAAGAGAAAGCAATGATAGTATAACTGGGTAGAAGACAACATAGCTTGAAAAGAAGTGAGAGAAAATAGTAAAACAAGAAGATGATAGTAAACGGTCGGTTTTGGTGTAAGACTCTGGCGTTATCTGATGAAAGCTATCTACTTAACTCGGTCGACATAAAAGGAAATTTATTGGGTGTAGTGTTAGGTCTTTTATGTGAGACAGATGATAGCTCTCTGCTCGTATAAAATACTTAATAAGATGCCATAGTAGATACGATTGATGGAAACAGTTGCTTAAATGAAGAGATATGAAGCAAAGGAATGTTGAAATGAAGTGAGCAATTAGATGTACAATGGACATACAAATATTGAGAAGGTCCAAAAATAGAGAGATAGTAAGGAATGATAGAAACGTACGAAAGTTAACGGAGGGCAGCTCGAGAACGATACAAATGCTCAAGTTTATAATCAAATGCTTGTGTACGAAAGCAATACAAATGCTCATGTTGGACTATGGATAGAATGGTCGAAACGATTAATGGATAGAACCGACCAAATGATTGAGTGATAAAACCAGACATGCTAGTTGTGGTACTTGGATAGTTTTGGTATTTTATCTATTCCTAAATTGTTTAGATTGATTGATTTCTATAGTCAAGAGAAAGCTTCGACTAAAGTGTAATGGATAGTGAATAAAAAAGAATAACGAGAGAGAAATAAATGATAGAACATGCAAGAAAAGATAAATTGTAAGATGTGAAAACCGATTGGGTAAAGAGGAAAGATATGAAAAACCGGCTATAAGATAAAGATAGGAAGGGATAGAAAAATGAGAAAAAGTGATAGGTGGATAAATGCGAATAGTGAGAAAATTAAAAGAAGAGAGAGAGTGTGTGTGACAAAGTAAGATTGTTACGCAAGAAGCAGGAGAGAGGGATAGAGTAAAGGCTCAAATTTCTGTATCCTTTGAGTTGACAATAAACCACACATGTCCAATCCGAATTAAATGAAAAGATGGATCTTTAAAGGTAAGAAAGAAAAATAGGCAGAACAGAATCTCACTTAAATGGAATAACATATAATATTGAACAATAATCTTTACAGTGGAAAATTTTAAAATACATATCTGGAGTTTATCCTAAGCTCAGCTAGCCAGTTATAAATACATGTTCTTACAAATGCTGAATAATAAACAAATAAATATATAGTGGAAGTGGAAATGGGAAAGGTTAACTATCTATAGGAAATCTTCAGCTCCAAGCTCCATCCAAATACTCCAAGCTAATACTAAACTACCAGGCTGCCCGGATTGGACACCCAGAGTTTAAAGAAAACGGAAAAATAAACTTTGGATCGATTATGGGACTGGTATGAGAAACTCAAAATATGGATGTTTTGAAAAGAAAAGGTATCTCATAAGGCTATGGTGAACACGGAATGATTTTTTACCTTATGATAACAAAAAATATTTGCTACATATCATTTGATATTATTTTGTAATGACATTATTTTTGAAAACATTTACAAGTAAACTTACTAATCTTAGCCGAAATTATTACATTGATTAAATTCTAGCAAAGTAGTTACAAAGTAGAGTTTATAATCAAAATCGCAAAGGCACTTAGGAGAATGGATTTCCATACAAATGACCAGGTGAAGGGACTACCTTCCAGTATTACATATCTAGAGGATTGTACCGAGACCCAACTGATGGTTCTCTACCAACACAAGATCGTCCATCCTCTAACTAGATGGTATCGAATATGTCATTACCCCGGTCATTACCGACCTATCCGAGAACTCTCTTCGCATACACTATATTAATTTAAAACTCGACATCATAGCAAGAATAAATATATCTAGAAGAGGATGATTATACCCTAATAGTTGTGAACCACGTAGCTTTACTGCTTCTATCATGTTTCGATCATTTCCAGATGTGAGGCCTGAGGTAATGATTACCTTTTACATAGCACATCATCTTTCCACTTTGAATGCCACGCTGTCATTCCATAATCACACAACTGATTTCTACAAAAGTATAACTTCTGAGCTCGTACATCTCAGAAAAGGGTATTAAGCTAAGAGAAGTTGCCTTCTCCGCCACCAAACAAATGATAGGTTTATAGAGATCAATCAATGTGATTTTAAAGTGTAATGTCAAACATTCGTCCATATAAGTTATCCAAGAATAGTGCAAACCGAAGGCACTCTCTTATGATATCCTTTCGAGGATTACCTCTAGTATTAATAGCAAGAAGTCCTTGAATATCGAAGATTTTCATAATAAAGCACTACTGCCACCATAAGTATATGATGTGGTAATTTCCCCGATGGTCTAGTGGCAAGCAGCCCTACATCATGAAGATCTTCGTCTTCAATTGTCTTTGTCTTCAACGTGTTTCACTTTGAATATGAAAATTGGTTCAAAATGGTTTTCGGATAGGAATTACTCAAATCCAACCTCGGTTCCTTCAAACCAACCATCGATAAAAAAATGTTAATTCAATAGGGAATTATTCTTTAATCGGTTAATTTCTTTTTATCCAAATATCTCATGGAGACATATATCTTTAAAACATTTCTTTTTGGTACATAGAGAATCGTTAAACCTCACTTTATCTTTAAAAAACTCTTTATTAAATTTTAACAAAGATTTGTTAATTCCAAATCAAAATTTAATTAAGTTGAAACCATGTTATCTAGGATGTTAATCCAAACCAGTAAATATTAAGTAAGCAGAATCTATAGAAATTATTAATTCTACTCAATATCAATTTCCATATTCAATAAGTACTATGGATGGAATAATGACGAAATCGCCTTTTAAATTCCACGAATAGTACAAATTCCCTTCTTGGAATTTAACACCAATTATAAGAAGATCGTCTCTATACAATCACTTTATTTATAACAGCTTTTTTTTAAATCATTTATTCAATCTCTTTTAAATAATTTATAAAACCTCAAAATGTTATTAAAACACTTAATTATTCATTAGGAAATATTTATAAAATATTGGAAAATAATAGTTAAGTTTAAAGATATATTTTAAAAGTTATAGAAAAATGTTGTGAAAAGTGCTGCAAATAGTGCTTTTTGAGCTATATTGATTAAAATGACTTTTCTATCATTTAGAAATCTATTTTTATAACTCAAATCTATTTTTATAACTCAAATCTCTTTTAAAACATTTTAAAATATTTATATAATTAATTTCTTATTTTTAAACAATTTAGAAATATATTTAAAAAAATCCCTTTTATGGTTCCGAACTGAAAACCGCGACTTTTTTAAAACTTGTTTTATTCATATTTCAAAATTTGATTATCGAAATCTAGATTTTCTTTCTTTGTTTGAAAACTATGGATATAATAGTTTGGAAAAATCTTATCTCAAAAAATTCTAGCTATATTCCACTCTATACATTTGTTTGATCTTTATGGTGCGAAATCGCGAACTATTGTGAGATGAGCACCTATTTTTGATTAAATTTTCAAGCCAAATACTTTTAAATGTTTATAAAACATTTCTAACCATATTGAACCATTTTTAAGAGGTCTAAACATTCTATATACATGATTTTATTAAATAAAGGAAAGTGATTCCTTTGTGCTTATCGACGTGTATTCACGTGACTTGCGTATATATTCAACAACCGTATTAGACATCCATATTATCATATTCAAACATGATAAACAACCATCATTAACACTCATATGCGAACATATATATACATATATATATAATTCAATAATACATATAACTATATTTTAGGAGTTTTTCCACTTTTGTTATATGTTGCTAATCAATTTTTCAAACATTCATTAATCATAATCAACTAAGCATCCAAACATCATTAGCATCCAAATAATTATGTTAAACTTTTATAACTACTTATAATGGTTTAAAGTTGGAATTCTCACCAATATCCAAACTGTTTCACTTCCTACCAACATTTGAACTACCACATGCTTCACTAACTACTTCGTACTCCATTTAAACATTACCAAACAACTTCTTCTTCCTTCCAAGTGCTCGACAAAGCTTGAGATGGAGGTTGGACGAAAGTAAATATAAGAAGTGGTGGAGTTTTGACCTTGAATACTGAAAACTAGATCCGAAAAATAGGTCAACTTCTCTCTAGTTTTTGACCCTCTTGCTCTTAAAATTTGAATTTTTTGTTAACTGTAAAGTTGTTGAAAAAAAATTTCTCTTGAATATAAAAATGAATCACTTGATTTCGAGTTGTTTTGAAAGAGATATGATTGAATGAAGAAGAAGTATTCTCGGAATGACAAAAATGAAGCCCGAAAATACACTGTAAAGAAGTGAAATTTTGACATAGTTAAGCTCAAAATTGGAGGATGTGCTAAACATGAAAGCTTTAGCCACCGAAATTTTACATGGTTTGAAAAAATTAATTACTTCATTTGGATCAGTTTTGAAGTAGTTATGCTCAAATGAAAAGGAGGTATTCTCGGCCTAAAAATTGTGCTCGAGAATGCACTTGAAAGAATGGTGTATTGAGTATAATTAAGCTCGTAATGGGAAGAAGTGGTCAACTAGAAAGTTGTAGCCATTGGAATTCTACATGTTTTTAAAAAATTAACTTCCTTATTTGGTCCAATTTTGAGGAAGTTATGATTGTGAGAAGAAGAGATAAAATATAAAAAATAATGAGTTTGGTTTTGAGGCATGGATATCGATTTCATTTTGTACATACTTCAACATTATTTCTTTTTATTTTTATTTTCTGTAGCTTGGAAGCCATTAGAAAGGAAGGAAGAAGATGAAGAAACTTGGGAAAGAGATAAGATAAGATGTGAAGAAATGAGAGAATGTGCATGGCTATTTCTACACGAAGTTTACACAAAAAATACCTTACTACCTTTATCTTCAAATTCATTTTAACCACACATTAGATCCTCCTTTCCAATGCAAAATTAGACCCTTAAGTACAAATATTTAATGAGATGAGATGTTCTTTTGTACTTAGTAGTGATGTGTTTACTAAAGTATCTTTATTTAAAAGTAAAACTCAAACCAAAAGATTTTACTTACTTCATAAGTTTTTAAAAGTAAATTCACTTTGTCTTCAATGCCAAATGTTTATATTTTTAAAATGTGTATTAATATGTATTAAAATCATGTTAACAAAGTTGCAATGATCCGAAACAACTTTCGTTCGATGAACGGTCAAAAATCTAGAAAAACGATCATCGATCATATTTTCAGTTTTTAATTAAACTATTTATTTCTGTAAACAAAACTTAAAAATAAGTTTCTTATCATCTTAATAAAATTAAAGCAAGTTTATTAGTTATAAAATTGTATTTAAAAATATTAAAATCCAATTATAAAAATACGACGTCGATTTGCCAAAATGCGATGAAGTTTGTATAACTTTATAAAACAAGATTATAAATTATAAAATCATTATAAATTTAATTGCTATTATTATCAAATGAATTTGAGATGAATTATTCATCAAAAATATTTAAAAATGATCCTGTGAACATATGCTTAACTTTATCGGGAACTATCTTTTGTCATATTTTACGATGAAAATCCAGTATCTCTAATTTTTAAACAAATTCCAAAAATAAGTTCATCATTCTTATTTATCACCTTAAACATGATTATTTAAACTTGAAAATTCTATATTTGAATATTTAAATAAATTAAATATTTCATTTTCAAGGTGGTAAAATTACGGGTCGTTACATTCTCCCTTCCTTAAAAGAATTTCGTCCCCGAAATTAAACCCCAAACAAAAGTTTATCCCAAAGTATTCATCTTTAATCTTAATTCCATAGGATATACATAGATCATTTGTATGCAATATGTGATTCGATCTCCTATTCGAATTCTTAAGTTTTCTTTCGAATTAGTATTAAAGTTCCACACTCAAATCATAGATCAAATTCGTGTGACGAAATGATCTATGTACGACTTACATATTTATTTTTATTGGTTATTTTCTTAACTATAACAAAAAAAAATTATTCACATCCTTTATTATTTACATTCAATTTCTCCTTATTATATTTCCTTTGGTCCTAATAACACATAGAAACCCTTCCCTAAAATTTTACTTAAGTTTATAAACGCCTACAAACACAACTGTGGTTTAATTAACCCTTTAAAACTTGCATTTCATAACCATTTACTTTACACCAAATCCATTTACAACATTACTTAAGTGTATAAATACTTCATGACTCGAATCTTTTTATATAATACACCTTTGAATCCTAAGAGTATATATACAAATCATAGATTTCAAATTGACTTTATTTGAATCAGTGTGTTAACAAATTTAAAACTTGTTGTAATTTACTATTATCTCAAACCCATAAGTTAAAAACTTTATCTCTTTTATTTTTATAAAACACTTATCTTTCATTACCATATCAAATTTTTAGAAATCTCGACTGTCTAAGATCATCGAAAAATCATGTTATCCTATCAATTAGTGATCCAAAATTATCTTTGGTTTAAACATTTTTATAAAGATGCTTCTTTATTACTAATCAATTTATTAATTAATAATTCACATTATCTCTTATCATAAGAAAATTATATAGATCGAGTAACTCCCAATATGATACCAAGGAACTAGGTACTACCAATAGCATAATATATCCCTTTAGCCAGAAGGGAAATACTTAAGAGAAGTGTTTACCATCTGACCAATTATCTCCTGTCCATTTTTAGTTACTTTCAAGCCATTCGAATTAGTTATCTTTAGAGACTTCTTTTCAAATCCTTTATTTGAAATAATACTATACGTATCTTTTTAAAATTTTAACAAGTTACTTACTATTACTTTTGTTTATAAAACCCCATTTATAAATCAATTTCTTAAGATCATATAAATTCTTTTAATCGTATTTAACTTCCAAAATTCTTTTTCAAAATACCAAAATTTAAATTCTCAATGATTTCCTTTATAAAGCGCATTTTATAAATCTAGTTTACAAAATCCCTTATATAAAACATATTCATAAGATTTATTTATCTTAAATAAATTTCATTAATCTTGAACCAACATTATTATTTATTGATACCCCATTATCAAATTGTTAAACTAAATTCATGAGGTGTTCGTATTTAAACTTTAAAATTAAACAACCAATCAGAATCAATGATAATAACCAAGTTTATCATTTTCTTAATCAAATAACTATACAAAATAATATTCTTTATATTCAAAATATAATCCTAGGTAAATTATTTTATTTACAAATTTTCAAAACCAAAATCATTTGTATATTGACAAATATACATTCATATACAATACTTGCGACTCATTCTAGGATGTTAATAACCATATCTCTAATGAGTTACTCATCCTAGGGTATTACTAACTCTATCTTTGATGAGACTTTACCCCACCAAAGCCAAGGTTCTTGCTTAACCTTCAGCTCTGATACCAGATGTAAAGGCCCAAATTTCCTTACCCTTTGATTTGACAATAAACTATACATATCCAACCCGAATTGAATGAAAAGATGAATCTTTAAAGTTAAGAAAGAAAAATAGACAGAACAAAATCTCACTCGAATGGAATAATATATATTATTGAACAATAATCTTTACATCTAAAAATTTTAAAACACATATATCAAAGTCTATCCTAAGCTCAGTTGGACAGTTATAAATATATGTCTTTACAAGTGGTGAAAAATAAACAAATATATATATAGCAGAAGTGGAATGGGAATGGATGACCATCTATAGGAAATCTTCAGCTCCATGCTCCATCCAAATACTCCAAGCTAATCCTGAACTTCCAGTTTTCCCAGAAAAATTAAGGCACCTAAAGTTTAAGAAAGAAGGGAAAATAAAATCCGGGTCGGTCATGGGACTAGTGTGAGAAACTCAAAATACGAATGTTTTGAAAAGAAAAGATATTTTATAAGAGCATGTCGCACATAAACATAGAACGGGTTTTTACCTTATGATAACCAAAAAAATTGCTACGTAAAATCATTTAATATTATTTTTAATGACAGTCTTTTTGAAAACATTTACAAATAAACTTACTAATCTTATCCAAAACTGTTACATTAATTAAATTCGGGCATATTAGCTGCAAAGTATGTTCTACAACCAAAACCGCAAAGACAATTTTGGAGAATGGAGTTCCATACAAATGGCTAGGTGAAGGGACTACCTTCTGACAGTACATCTCTAGAGGAATGTACTGAGGCCCAACTGATAGTCCACTACCAACACAAAACCAACCTACCTCTCACTAGATAGTACCGAACATTTCATTACCCTGGTCGTTACCAACCTATCCAAGGGCTCACTTTGCATACACCACATTAATTTAAAATTCAACGTCATAGTGGAAAAAAATATATCCAGAAGGGAATGATCATACCTTCATGGTTGCAAACCACATAGCTGTTAGAACCTCCAGTTTATGTTTCAATAATAACAACTATACAAACAAACACACACACACACACACATATATATGTATAAACACTTTATCAATATTACCGGTATATGCTATAAGAAGACACCATGGTCGAAGATATTGACACTCAAAGAGAAAAGAAGATCTATCAAACATATTATAGTTAGTAAGGTTATTCTACTGTAAAAGAGTCTTAGATAAAATATTGTTAAGGTCTCCTTGAGTATATGTGCATACACAATCACACATTATTTCATATGCACGGAAATTAAGTTGAAAAACTGTTTTTACTACTCACAGATGTCTTACGTAAAACCACAGACGTTTGTGAAAATCATGGGTTAATTATTTTCTGAAATCATAGACGTTTGAGGTTTTACCACAGACGCATGTCATATGAAAAGTAATAACTTTTGAAAAGACACTTCTGTTGAGACAAAAAGATATTACCCTTCTTCATCGAAAGGTTGCAGCCATTAAAGTGAATAGAACTTCTCTAATAGTAACAACTCTTCATCCGCATCCTTTTGAATCTTAAATACAACTTTGATTGAGATGTAGAAATTAACAAAACTTGAATTAATTGAATCGTTTCTCTCTTGATTTCTTATCACTATCTTGTGCATGCATTGCTCACATACTTTCAATCTATTATGGCCAAAATATAATTTTAGTTTTCACATTCACATACTCAAAAGAGATCATAGGAAGATTTGTACTATCAGTAAAAAAAAACATGTTATTAGGAACACAAGATTGTCAGAGATATACTTTTATATTAGCTTATTCCTCCGAGTGAAGTGAGGGTCAGTTGGTTAAAGGAAATACCGAAGAGGAGCTTCGGGATTGGACGTAGGACGGGAGGACCGAACTAGTATAAAATACCCGATGTGATTGTTTCTATTATTTACCTTACATTCAATTATTATACTCTAATTATCATAGTTAGTTATACACACACAAACACGTGCGTGCGTGCGTGTGTGTGTGTGTGTAAGTTGCATTATTTATAAAGATCCTATAGACTTACAATAGCCTTGTTGTATCTATCATGTTTTGGTCATTTCTGAGTGTGAAGCCTGAGGTAACGATTACCTTTTACATAGCACATCATCTTTCCACTTTGAATGTCACATTGCTATTCATAATCACACAATTGATTTCTATAAACGTATAACTCCTGATTTCATACATCTTAAGAAAGAATGTTAAGCTAAGAGAAGTTGCCTTCTCCGCCACCAAACAGATAATACGTTTATAGAGATCAATCAATGTGATATTAAAATGCAATGTTAGACATTCGTCCATACAAGTTATTCAAGAACAAGACAAACAGAAGGTGCTCTCCTACCACATCTTGTCGGGGATTATCCGTAGGATTAGTGGAAAGGAGTCCTTGCATATCAAATATTTTCATAGCAGAGCACTACTTCCACCATAAGTATGTGATATGGTAATTTCCTCGAGGGTCTAGTGGCAAGCAGCCCTACAACATGAAGATCTTTGTCTTCAATTGTCTTTGTCTTTAATATGTTTCACTTCGAATACGTAAATTAGTTCGAAGTGCTTTTTAGATAGAAATTACCAAGATCCGACCCTGGTTCCTTCAAACCAACCATCGATAAAAAGATGTTGAGTGAATAGGGAATTATTCTTTGATAGATTAATTTCTTTTTATCAAAATATCTTCTAAATATATATATCTTTAGAACATTTCTTTTTGGTATATACAGAATCATCAAACCTCGATTTATCTTTTGAAAATTATTTGTTTAAATTTTAACAAAGATTTCTTAATTCCAAATCAAATAATTCAAAACCAGTAAACATTAAGTGAGCGGAATTTATAGAAATTATCTAATTCTATACAATATCAATTTCCGTATTCAACAAGTACTACGGACAAAATAATGGTGAAATCACCTTTTAAATTCTATGAATAGTACGAGTTCCCTCCTCAAAAATTAATACCAAGTATAAGAAGACCATCTCTATACAATCGTTTTATTTACAATAGTTTTTCTTTAAATCATTTATTCAATCTCTTTAAATAATTTATAAAACCTTCAAATTATTATTATAACACTTAATTATTCATTAGGAAACATTTATAAAATATTGGAAAAGAATAGTTAAGTTTAAAGCTATATTTTAAAAGTTATAAAAAATGCTGCGAAAAGTGCTGCAAGCAATGCTTTTTAAGCTATATTGATCGAAATGAATTTTCTATCATTTAGAAATCCATTTTAATAACTCAAATCTCTTTTAAAAAAATTTAAAAGATTATATAATTAATTTCATCTTTTTAAACAATTTTAAAATATCATTTTAAAAGAAATCACTTTTATGGATTTCGAACTGCAAAAGGGAAATTTTTCAAAAACTTGTTTTATTCATATTTCAAAATCTGCTAATTGAAATCTTTATTTTCTTTCTTTGTTCAAAAGCAATGGATATAATAGATCGAAAATTTCTTATGTTGTAAAATTCCGAGCTATATTCCATTCTATGCATTCGATTGATCTTTACGTCGCAAAATCGTGAACTGCCGTTACGCGACGCGTCTATTTTTTATTTAATTTTCAAGCCAAAACACTTTTAAAAGTTTATAAAACAATTCTAAACCATATTAAACCATTTTAAAGAGGTTTAAACATTTCAAATACACGATTTCATTAAATAAAGGAAAATGATTTCCTTTGTGTTTATCGACATGTATTAACATGACTTGTATATGTATTCAATAACCAATTAAACATCCATATTATCATGTTCAAATATGATAAACAACGATCATTAACAATCATATGATAACACACACACACATATATATATATATATATATATATATATATATATATATATATATATATATATATCATCCAATAATATATATAATTATAATTTAGGAATTTTCTCTCTTTTAGTCATATGTTGGTAATTACTTTTTTAAACATTTGTTAATCATAATCAATCAAACATACGAACATCTAAATGCTATTAGCCTCCAAGTAGTTATGTTAAACTTTTATAGTTACTTATAATGGTTTAAAGTTGGAGTTCTCACCAATATCCAAACCGTTTCACTTCCTACTAACATTCAAACTAATCTGCGCTTCACTAACTACTTCATACTCAATTTAAACATTACCAAATAACTTCTTCTTCCTTCCAAGTGCTCAGCTAAGGCTTGAGATGGAGGTTGGTTGAAAGTATAGAGAAGAAGTGGTGGAGTTTTTACCTTGAATTCTCAAAACTAGATCCAAAAAATAGATCATCTTCTCTCTAATTTTTGACCCTCTTACTCTCAAATTTTGTAAAAGTTATTAGCTGAAAAGTGGTTATAAATTCTTTTCTCTTAATGAAAAAATAATCAATTGATTTTGATTTCTTTTTTTTTGAGGAGATATGACAGAATAAAGAACAGGTAACTTGGATTGACAGAAATGAAGCACAAAAATACACTGTAAAGAAGTGAAACTTTGACATAGTTAAGCTCAAAACTGGAAGAAGTGTTAAATGTGAAAGTTGCAGACACTGGAATTCTACAAAATTAGAAAAAAATAATTCATTTGGATCGATTTTGAGGAGTTATGCTCAAATGAAAACGAAGTATTCTCGGCCTAAAAAACTATGCTCGAGAATGCACTTGAAAGAATGAAGTTTTGAGTACAGCTACGTTCGGAATGGGAAGAAGTGGTCAACTAGAAAGTTGTAACCACAGGAATTCTACATTTTTTGAAAAAAAAATTCCCTATTTGGTTCAGTTTTGAGGAATTTATGGCCATAATTAGAAGAGGTAAAATATGAAAGGATATGAGAGTTTGAGGCGAATGAATATTGATTTCATTTTGTGTATATTTCGACATGATTTTTTTTATTTTTTTCTATGGCTTGGAAGCCATTACAGAGGAGAGGAAGATGATGAGAAGCTTGGAAAAGAGAGAAGATAAGGTGTTTAGAAATGAGAGAACGTGCATGGCTATTTATACGCGAAGTTTACACACGAAAGACCTTTCTACCCTTATCATCAAATTCATTTCTAACCACACATTAGCTCCTCCTTATCAATGCAAGATTAGACCCTTAAGTTCTAACATTTAATGAAATGAGATGTTGCTTTGTACTTAGTAATGATGTTGTTTACTAAAGTATCTTTATTAAAAAGTAAAAATCAAATCAAAAGGTTTTACTTCTTTATAAGTTGTCAAAAGTAAACTCGCTTTGTCATTAGTGCTAAATGATTATGTTTTTCAAATGTGTATTAATATCTGTTAAAATCATTTTAACAATGTTGTAATGATTTCAAACAGCTTCCGTCCGACAAATGATCGAAAATCTGAAAAAATGTTCATCAGTCACATTTATAGTTTTAAATTAAACTATTTATTTATGTAAACAAAACTTGAAAATAAGTTCCTTATCATCTTAAAAAAATTAAAACAATTTTATTTTATTCATAAATCTATATTTAAATTTTTTTAAATCCAATTATAAAAATACGACGTCGATATGCCAAAATGCGACGAAGTTTGTATATCTTTATAAAACAAGTTTATAATTAACAAAATCATTATAAATTTAATTACTATCATTATCAAATGAATTTGGGAACGATTATTCATCAAAAATATTTTAAAAACGATTGTTTGAACATATACTTAACTTTATCGAAACCATCTTTGTCAAATATTACGGTGAAAATCCAATATCTCTATTTCTGTAAACAAATTCTAAAAATAAGTTCACCATTCTTATTTAACACATAAAACATGATTATTCAATTTTGAAAATTTTATATTTGAATATTGAAATAAATTAAATATTTCATTTTCAAAGTGGTAAAATTACGGATCATTGTAGGTAGATGTGTGAAAAGACTAAAATGGTCAGGTTATAAGTGAGAAGATAGAAAAATATTAATAGTGAACCAAATTGGTCGTTAATGATGTTTTATGCTTATATTTGATCATTCTGGAATATAAATTGTAGGTGGTTTGATAGAACTTCAATAGCATTTTAATAGCAGAATCATGCTATGTTGAGCGTAAATGATATATGTTTATATATGAGTTTTGATATAAAGTATATTACTTTTTACACTTTACGATGCTTAAACTTGTTGTTAATATAGTTTTTCGCTATAACAACACCTCAAACGCTTAGAACCAAATTTGAAGGCTAAAAGTGAAGTCCGAGCTTAGAGATAAACCTGAGACTATATGGCTGAAATTCGACTATAGAGTCAAAAGTCTACTATAAGAGCAACAAGTAAAAACCAAAAGTAAGTAGTAAATGACATAGGACATATAGTGGTTCAAGGGTTTTCTTGCATCCATCGTTGGTAGAAATTTATTGCTTCGGTTAGAGCAAAAAAACTTATGACAACCTGTCTTTTTGACCATCGAAAGTTGACACCGAACACTACCATCGTGTTCCAATGTCGCGCATCCAATCGATAAAAGGGAATATTGTTAGGGTAAATAAAAAGAAAATAACAGAGAAGAGAAGAAAAATAGAATCTCATAGCAGAATCGATATAGAGTATATTAGAGTTAAAAACAAACTTTATCAACTAGACAGTTATAAAATCTCGACCTTAAGAATGCCGACTGGTATACTATATAATACAGCAGAAAATAAATACTATGATAGGTGAATCTTCAGCTCCCCTCCACGATCTCCAAAACTTCAAAGACGACCTGGAAAAATACTCGGTATGCCCGAAGCACTATAAATAAATAACACCCGGATCAGTCTAGAAATATCAATGTGAGATAACTCGAACAATGGGGAACATATAAAAGTTCTATGAGACCATACCGCTAATGCAGAATGAGTTTTCACCTCATAAGAATAACATCCATACATGCAAGAGCAAAAATAAATATCAAGAACAAATCCAAACATGAATGAGCATAAATAATATTAAACCAGACTTGAAAGAATGGAAATAAACCGATAAAATTCAAATTGACAGAATGGATAGAACAAGAAAAATAGTCCAACTTGATAGAATGGACTTAATAAGATAACAATCCAAACTTAATAGAATGGACTGAATAAGGTAACAGTCCAACTTGATAGAATAGACTAAATCAATACTTAAATGTCATGATGAGGAATTGACTCTACTTGTGTCAAATTAAAGCTAAAATAGATTATACCTCTAGCAATATACTTGAAAACCACGAGAACTCCAAGCCAGGACCCCGCCAAACCTTCTTGAAAATCCGAATATTTCACATCTGAAAACTCTCAACCATTTTTCTCATGGCGGTACACAAAAATCTAGATGAGATGTGAAAATACCATAATTGGAGTAACCCCACATAACTTGGCACCCAAATTCAATTATTTAAATATTTAAAATTAATTAAACATTTAGAATCAAATGACCGGAATTTCGGTTTGTTACAAAACTATAATTATTAAGATCACCATTGTTGATCTCTCTACAAAGCTTGGTTTAGTAATTCTAAAGAAATGAAAAATATGGACTGAAAAGAGTAGAACTTCACTGCTTGAGTTTACTGAATCGATCCCTTTCCTAATGGAGTGGATCATCTATTTATAATAGTATTCTATCTTTGTCTTTAGTGGAAAGTTGTAGCTTTGGACTACTAATTTGATAGTTTAAAGGTCGTAGATTATGATAGATGTCCTAATGTAGTTATGCTGAATGATATAGAATGATGATGTTTTATTTTGCTGAAGGAGCATGTAACTTGAAGTCTTCCTAATATATTTAGCTATTTACCACCATGCAGTTTTTTATTCGGCGTTATGTTGTACTTCTTGTTTGCTTTATTGTATTTTCTCACGCATTCATCTCCATTCTAGGTTACTCGATTTTATTTCACTGTCACCTGTCCCTTGAGTAACCATATAAAATTCATGAGATTTTCAACTTATTTATCGCATGACTATTTCAGTAATTGTATAAAATTCACAACCTCGACAACGAAAATATTGTATCACATTTCTTTTGACCTTCAAGGTTGTGTATTACAAGACCGACCCTAGGATTTTTGATATCTAAAACCAATTGCGAAACCAAGGCTCTTATCCGGTCCTAGGGTTGCGAAACCAAGGCTCTTATTCGATCCTAGGGCATGTCCAGATTCTTGTTTACGTATTTCTAAACACTATAAAACATCAAATAATATTGTATATTAATAATTATTATTAAAATAATAAAAACATTTTAAATTACGAATATTTAATCTGCTAGTTATAATTTATCAAAAATATTTCCAACGATAATTTAAAGAAAAAATTCTTTTTAACTAATAAAGTCGACTAAAAAACATTAACTATAAATTCTTCGAAAACATAGCTATTTATCGATAAATTTTACATTAACTAACTATTACCAAATAAATCGTTATTATACAATTATGTCTGACAATTTGAATATACCAATTTTGATATATTCTTTAGTAATTATTATACAAATCAATCCATAAATTAATATATAATTAACTAACCTAAAAAAAGATCATATGATCAAAATTAAGTTGGCATCATGGCACATAGATCAAAATGCTATTTACAATTACAAATTATAGTACAATAACAGTTACAAACTATTAAAAATAAAACATACATTATAACATTAAGCAATACCTGTTCAAGACTTCACTGGTTTCAATGCCCTAGCTGTTGCTGTCTAATCGGTGCTTCTCGTCGTCGTCATAGTCGCTTGGAGTCGGAGACGGACTTTTGAGACGGATGGAGTTGCTTCGTCGTCGATTGATTTAGAGGAGATGATGCAGTCGAGTCGTCTTTGCCTATGCCTCCGGTCTCCCCGTCCGTCGCTATTGATTGGAGATAGTTGTTCGTGCATGATTTTTTTTTCTAGATCGCGATTCGCGATTTTTTTCCGCTTTTGACTGCGTTGAGGAAGATGATGCCCTAGGTTTTTTTAGAGCCCTACGCGGAAGCTTTTCCTGCTTTGGGGAACGGCTAGGCCTATGTATTACCGAATCTTTTAATACAGGATATTCATTTCTATTTGTCTTGTCAAACAAATAGCAACATTTTTGGTTGTTACAAAGAAGGTGTCTGCAATTTCCCTTGCTGTACTTTAGACATCTTCTGACCAAGTCTGATTCTTTTTATAATCTTTGGACTTGGGGTTTAGGGATTCTAGATTTTATGGTTTTCGAATGATGTTTTGAGTTGAGAGAAAATGAAAAATGCAACGGTGATAACCTGTAAATATAGCATGGTAGTAAGAAATGAATGCGATGTTGATGTGTGATAAGTTTTAGATGTAGTATAGTTTTCAGAAGTAATTTTCAAATGTGTTATGATAATAATAAGTGTGTGATGTTGAGGTAATGTATTGTTTAGTATTGCTACCTACCAAATAACAGCAACGTAGAAGAATTTCAAGCTCTTATATTGATTTTAGGACTTTTCTCTCTTCTCTACGATTCTCTTAATATTTTATTTTTAAATCTTTTAATTTATCACTTTACATTTTTTTACTAATTCTCTTCCATCATTTTACATTTTGGTTCGTATATTTAAAAAGCTTATGCACTTATTTACAATTACTTCATCGGTTACCTCTTAACATTTCATGTTTAAATCCATATGTTCAGTTTAATTACACAATTCAAATTTTAAGCTCTTCAAAATTAATTAACTAATATTTATTAATATTTCTAAAAATACTAGAGAACGACAATTTTAGTATGTATACCATATTTATAAAACAATAATAATAATTTGTCTCAACAATTTATATAACCACATTACAAAATTCGGTTTTTAACTCCAAATAAGTCTACTTGAAAATTTCTAATTTTTTTACTAAATTCTTCTCGATTCTTTCCTACAATTTACATTTAAGTCTAGATATTTAACTAATTTTGTAATTATAAACCTAACATACTTAGAAAAAAATCATTTAAGTAATATTTGATCATTAAAATATATCAGTTTTAGCTTAACATATTCATACTAGCAAAAATGATAAAATTATTTTTACTTCAATATATAAACATATATAAGCTACATAATATTAATTATACACGGACATTAATATCCATTTTAATTTAGAGAGAATTAATCTAAAAGAAAAACCTGAGAATAATTTTAGTTTGAAAGACACAAGTTTTAAATTTAGTCTGAAGCACAACATAATGATATATTTATATAGCATTACACATACATAATGCTATATTCATATAACATTACACATATTGTTAGAAAATAAACTGATAAGTGAATACAGAATTATATAATGTTGTGAAATATATGCTGTAATTTCAACTGTTATATTTGAAAACATTATATGGTTAATGTACTTGCGGAAACAAAAAATATACATCTTTCCTATAATGGATGTATGCTACACATGTTATCAATCCACCTAAAGGTTATTTATGACACCCTACCTTTATACCTATATTATCTAAGAGTATTACAGAGTAACACTGTCAAATGATAAGGACTATGAGGTTATATGGGGTACTCATGTGAATGTTCTTTGGACTAACAATAGTACATATTAAAATATCTAATAAATAACTAATCCATATGTACACAATATTGGTACAAAGCAATAGATAAGTGTGCCTCTAAGACAGAACGATACATAATATATAGTAAATAACAAAGATCACAAAGTCAATTGCAGCGATAACATGTAATATAAGTATAAAGAGGAAAACGTGTGCATGGTTTGTAATACAACAACTTAGAAGATTAGCAAAATATCTCATAACATAAATATCATCAACCATGCATAAAGTTGCCATTACCCGTATAAAATTACCCCAAATATTATTTAATCAAATCAACATCAAATAGGTGAAGCATATATACAGTAAAACATTGTCATAGAAAATGTAATCATTTTGTGAATCAATGTCATACAAGTATCATATAACCATCCTAATATAATACTCCTCTTAGCCCAACAAAACAAATGATGGTCTTGGTGTCCCTGTAGCTGAAATATCTCGGACTGATCCGAGTATTGTAAAATAACATATGGGTCAGACTATGTTTAATCAATGATCCTAAATAAGGTGATAAACAAGGAGGAAGAATAATATAATACAACCACTAAAGATTCTCAAACATCAGATAATGTGTCAAAATGTGTGTGTGTGTAAAGGTAATATCCAATGCATCGCATTACTCAAATATCTCGAATCCATATAAAACAATTAGAACTAATATCAAAAGATGTCATCACCCATATAAACAAATCAATAGAAATCAAGAAGAGTATATCCAATGGGCGAATCATCCATTCAGTACAACCTCATTATATACAATATGAAATTATCAAGTAAATAGGACTAACACATATAAATGCCTCGATATAATATCAAAAAAAACCATAAATTAATGGATAATGTGAGATAGCCTGTCAAATCATCCAAATAATATCCAATATTGTACAAACCATAAAGATAATCCAACATAATCCAAATTATGATTAATTATAAAGGTTTTCTCAAAATTTCAAATCATCAAACAATATGGATATAACGGGGACTAACTGCACTTAAGACTCATCCAGTCTCTAGCATGTGATAGTGAATAATATATGCCAATCACATCACATACATAACCATGATCCAGAAAAGGAAACTGGTAGCACATAACATGCTCCAGGACCTAAGACTACTCGCCTCATGCAAAGTATCGTCTATCCCTACATTCTTCAGTTACGTTGATGGACATCATGACCCCATCCACCAGTGGCTCATCTACGCATAGCCTCGTTCATGACCCTGCTTTGCCTCTATAGGTAACATACTACTGGCCTATGCGACACAAGGGACTGCAGGGCACCTACCCTATCAACTATCAATCCTGTGATGCGCATCCAAAATATCCAACAATAGTGTCGCGGATCTGGGACATGACCCCATGATCAAGTCACCAAGGTGGATACTGGCCAATTTGACGCATTCCCAAATCATAAAGGGAGGTGGACACAAGTGAACGACATATAATACTCATATCATATATCAACATATAGCTCTAGACGTAAGCCGACACATGATTCCACATAAGTTACCAGGTGACAATAGTATACTATAGCTCATATCCCTTGCTGACACATGACTCTACCCGATAGCCAACACATGGCTATAATATTCTCACCGTAGCATCGCCGCACATATATGAGCATATCCCCATTCTAGTGATAGTTACTTACAAATAATAATCAAACGAATAACATAATGGCGTCCCATACCATCGTTTATTACTCAGATAATTATTCAAAGCTCATAAACTACACTCAATCCATGTTAAATATCTATATATGACGAGTCCGATGGATAACTGGAAAAGTATTACCGAATGTCTCATACCAAACGGTATCACTAAATCATTTATTCAAATTTCTTTACACGTAGAAATAAGTTTAAAATGTCACATCACATATATAGAAGGATGTCATTACCGTATTATATCAAATTAGTAAACAAAATAGTATCAATGGTGAATCATTCATATTATCAGAATTAATACAAAGAAGATAAGAAATCAGATATCAGAAATCAATATAAAAATAGTTTATACAAATAAATATAAATAACTAAACCATTACTTAATAACAAAACATTCATAACATAAATTTTTTATATAATAAAACAGATGCCAAAAGGTGAACGCTAAATAAATATCCCAAAATTTATTAAGTAATGTCTAACTCATATATGTTTAATTTAATACTTAGAATGAATGATTTAACTTCTTATTCTAGACATTAGTCAAATATTAATATTTACAATACATTAGAAATCTTATTATACATCATTAAAATAATTTATAAAGCTGGATATTACATATACAAATTATTTCATAATTTATCATAATCTGGCAAATTCAATTTACTATACCCAGAATCAATTAAATATATTTTCCAAAATTCGAGTTATACGTTTTACTTCATGATGTATATATTCCAGATCGTCAATAACCATAATAATACCATCTGCTATCATTTAAAAACCATTTCATAATTTTTATGGTTACAAACTATTCTCCAACAATGTTTATATCTAACAAAATTGATTTCAAGAATGAAGGGTAAACATTAAATAACAACAACAATAATAATCTAAATAAATTATTAAACATTATAAATAGCTCTAAAAAGGTTATAATGTATTATAGAATGAATATTTATAATCATGAATTAAATATAACTGAATAAAAAAATATACAAATAACAATTGTAGAAAAATCAAAATTACTCTATTCGGTCGACTGGTAATTCCCTTCCATTCGATTGGTCTCAATCGACTGATAATGTCAAGTAGTTGTCTGAATGCCTATAAGGTAGAAAGGTCCATTCAGGTTTTGTGTCACGACTCGAATTTCAGCATTCGAAAATTGACATCCATAATTCACCCGTATTCGAATGTCGCAGATTCAACCGTTGAAATCCGATTCGCGTCGGAGATTATAACACGTTAAGTACAACAACACAGTGGAAAAGGAAATGAATAATATAATTGATTCACATTATTCGATACAACAACGATACAATTGAATATCTATACCATCAGAGGTACACAACAGTGGAAAGATAATAGCACCAGAAGAAAAGATAGCATCAGCATCGGAAATATATCTTTTCCAATGCCAAGAAAGAGAGAAAGAAAATCCGACAATACTGCAATTCCATAGCTAATGCTCCAAACCACAAGCTCGAACCACTATCATGCTGAAGTTAAGAAACTCCAATCCCAGAGAAACAAATGCGATCGCCAAATCCAGAGGCCGGATGCTATCGAATCTACTCCTACTATTTGATTATTTGGAAAACCTAACTCTAGGCTACCCGTATGGAAAATTATGGGCACCCAGAGTTTAGAAAGGGAACAATAAACTCCAGGTCAGTCATGGGACTAGTGTGAGCAAACGAAAACATTTTATCATAAACAAAAACAACAAAAAGAATTTAAAATTGAAATCCGCTACGTTTTTTGGAAAATGAAACTACCATAAGGCCTCCCAGTACACACACAATGCAATCGTACACTTGGGGGAGATTTCTCTTTATGATAGTCAAACATGCTTGATACGCAAAAGATCCTTTTGATATTATTAGTGTATTGTGCAGAAAACATTTGCAAGTATAATATTAATCTAAGCCAGCATATGTACCATTATAGTATGCGTACTATAGCTACCATGTTAAATGGCAGGTTCTACAACTAAAACCATACAAAGCGTGTATTAGTGATTGGATTTCCAACAAATGGTCAGGCTAAGGAACTTCCTGGACCACATGGGTACGCCTTTGGAGGGACGCCCCGAGAACTTAACTAGCTCTTTGCCAACACAAGGCCGGATTACCTCTGTAACTAGGTAACTAATTGTCACGAGTAATGCCATTCCCTGGTCGTTACCGACCTTTATCCGAGCGCTCAACACCAACAACCACAAAGCTATAGATTTGCAGCAACCACATAGGTTAAATATGTTGGATCATAGGTATTGATTACTGACAAGACACAACAATCCATGAATCTACGACTACGATAACATCCAGACTCATTGGCTCAATATATAGTTTGTATAGTTATATATATTTTAACAAGAGTCATCAAATATGTATATAGAGTCTAGTTTAGTGCTTTGTTAAAATCTTTCCTCAAGAATCATCATTCACATTCAAATAAACTCGCATGCATATTTTAATCAAAATCAAGTTTTCAAAAAAATGCATGGAGCGGGGCTCAAACCCAGGTCACTAGTTTGGCAGGCAAGTACTCTAACCAAATGAGCTACTGCTGTTTTATACTTGAAAAAAATGATCCGTGCACATAACATCAGGTCGGTCGACCGGCCAGAATTTTCGGCTGACCGAACCTATTGTTAGTGCACAGATATGCTCTATTTTCTGCACAATTTTAAACTCAGCTGACCGGCCAGAATTTTCAGTCAACCGACCTGAACATAACGGCTAGTTTTCTGAAGAGTTGCGATTATTTATAAAGAGGAATGTCCCTCAATCCAAGAGATACGGACACAACTTTTGATTGAAACTCTTCATGAAAGATTATAACTATTCTACAACTATATAAACATGTTCAAATCACTTCTACAATCATCGAGTCTGGTTTATATTTCTGAAATCTATTCTCTATTTATTTCTGCAAATAAAAGCATTCATTCTCATTCAATATCTCTAGAATCTCTGAATTAATTTATATACTTCGATTCTACGAGATTATCTTCCTTCTAAATCTTCACATACACTACATATTCTTGAGGATTTGGTTATAGGAAAATTGTACTATCAAAAGACAATCCGTGTTATTCAGAACACACTCGTTAACAAAATATTTGTATTAAGTTGAAGTCCTCTTCGGCTGTTGAGGCGGAAAAATTCCTGTTCGGCTGCTCAGGTGTGGTATACCTATTCCTCCGGGTCAAGTGAGGGGTTTAGTCTAAATCCAAAGGATATTCTGGGACTGGACGTAGAACGGGAAGTTCGAACCAGTATAAAAATTCCTGGTGTGCTTACTTTAATTTTTATTTTACTGCTATTATTGGTTTCCGCATTTATATATTATATTATACGATCCTTAGTACTGCACGTACAGTCTCATTTGGTATCAAAGCCTGGTATTCTAGAGATCGTAACAACATCCTAGAATAAATGGCTACAAAGAGATCTAGTCAAGGCAATAAGAAGAGGAAGAGCAATAAAGAAAAATCAAAGGAGCAAACAAATAAATGCTTCATGGCAAAAGATAGTGAGGTTAATGATCTAACTTTTGATGATATGGTAGAAATAAATTTAGAACTTCTAGACACTTTAAAAAGTCTCAAAAGAAAATATAAGGAAACTTTGGAAAATCTGAAGAAAGTGGAATTCGAAAGAGATATGCTTAAAAACGAGAAGAAAATATTAGTAGAAGAACTTGAGAAAATTCAAGATTCACTCTTTGACAAATCTCAACTCGATCTATTAAGTCAAGAAATAGAAGCTCAAAAAGAAAAGAATAATGCTCTAGCTTCTGAGAATCATGAGTTAAAAACAAAAATTAAAATTGTTGAGTTAGATAACACTGGTCTAAAAACTAAGCTTGATGACATTACTAAAAATATTTCCAATTTTAATAAAGGGAGAGAAAATTTATCTAGGATTATTGAACATTCTCAACATGCTTCAAATAAGAAGGGATTAGGTTGTGTTAAAAATTCAAAAGCTCACAATGATAAAAGTGGTTTAGGATATAATAAAACTGATCGTAGAAATAGCACTAGATATGCTTTCATGTATAGTAAAAATGATAGCGCTAGTACTAAATTTCGAGTAAAGACTAAATCCAATTTTTATAGAAATTCAAATACTACTATAACCTATAATGTCGATAATTTTTCTAGAAGTACAAAATCATTAGCAGGAAATATGAATAAAAATTATCTTAGTATTTGGGTTCCTGTTAATTGGAAAAATAGAGAAAAATACATTGATGATTATCTTGATATGATAGTTAATAATGAAAATTATATTTATAACGGTTCAACCACACCCAAATGGGTATGGTTTCCTAAAAATTAGGAAATTATAAGAACCTTGGGTATCGCATGCTTTAAATGTTAATTTTTTTTCTGATGCCTTACATTATAAGTAGTAGTTATTTTGTTTTATATTGCTTTATGTTAACACTTATGTAAAATATATTTTATATCATCATATAAACTCTCCTTTTTGTCGATGACAAAGGGGGAGAAAGATATTGCTCTCTAACACTATTTGCAAGAATAAACCATGCAGGCACAGATTAAAGGAAAAAAAAGATTAATTATTTATAGAAATATATAGCATAGATTCAGGGGGAGAAATCTATAGCACAATTACAGGAAGATATTCAGTGAGAGAGATAAGATCAACAAAGCTTGTCAAAGATTCGTTCCTAGAAAATGGAGTTGTCATCATCAAAAAGGGGGAGAATGTTGGATCATAGGTTTTGATTACTGACAAGACACAACAATCCACGAATCTACGACTACGATAACATCCAGACTCATCGACTCAATATATAGTTTGTATAGTTATATATATTTTAACAAGAGTCATCAAATATGTATATAGAGTCTGGTTTAGTGTTTTGTTAAAATCTTTCCTCAAGAATCATCATTCACATTCAAATAAACTCGCATGCATATTTTAATCAAAATCAAGTTTTCAAAAAAATGCAAGGAGCGGGGCTCGAACCCAGGCCACTAGTTTGGAAGGTGTGACACCCCACCTCTATACCCACGCTAGCCAAGAACATTACTGAGAATGCTGTCAACTAGCACGGAGAATATGGCTGTTGAGGAGCGACCATCTGTATAATTGCTTTGTGCGAGTACCGATATACCGGATAAAAATATAACTTTTCACCTCAAGAGGAAATCCGACATACCGACACAAACTCAAAGCTACTACACAGTGGCTATAAAGGTCTTCGGAAACAAATATAGAAATAAACATAACACAAATCAGTCACAGAAAATTCATATCACAAAGGCGGAAATAGATATGAATATTACACATGAAAGTGTATATCAGAGTAGTGGTCTAAAAAGATCCACAATATCACAAAAGAATAGTTACATGAACTACACAAAAGAATAAGTATACATTATGGAGTCTATATCTCAAATGTATACAACAAAAACTACTAATCTAAGTAGTTATCCAAAAGTCAGAGGAATCAATCCCAAGAGAGAAGTCAAGCAGAAGCACCTGTAACATCTCGGTCTGACCCGAGTATTATTTAATAAGAAAATAATAAACGGATCATTCTAGCTATAAATATCATATGAAACGATATAGAATAAGAGATATGACTAAACACATAATAATCACAATTCCAAGTTGTGATATATAAGCAGTTGAAAATCATCAAGGAATTATTCAATGTCACAAAATCTACACAAGAATCAAAGGAAATGTCATACTCCATATTTCGTTCATCAAACCACAAATATTGATGATTATATCAAAGTCAATCACAAAAATCAATGACACACAAATTCACCAATGCACAAAAATTGACAATACTTATCAAGGGAAATCACGAAAATTGGTGAAACACAAATTCTAGAAATCAACACAAGAAATCCAGTCAATGACACACGAATTCACCTATGCACAAGAATTGATAAATCATATCAATAGAAATCACAAAAATAGGTGAAGAAGAAAATTCCAGAATTCGACACACGAAATCCAGAAATCACACAAAATAAGGGGGGAAGGCTTATCACATGAACGGGAGCATGAAAACTCACCAACAGCTGTAACACACGAACAAGAAGCTATCTCATGGTAGCTAGCCATTAATTTGACACACGAATGGTCCGAAGACCTGACACACGAATGGTCCGAAGACCGTGGGTTGCCACCCCACCAATTTGAGTCGAAACTCCACAAAGCAGACAAAGAGACATTGCACAACTGCTAGTCTAAATCACAAAAATAGTCATCAATGACCATCAAGAAGTGTCAATTACAATAAGCTAGTAAATAAATGAGTTTAGCATCATGTCCCATAACCACTAGCTTAACTTAAATATTTGCGAATAAATTGTTTCCACTGGAAAATTGTCACAAGAGATTCAATCGAACAAGTCCAAGAATTAACCGAACAAGTAAACGCAAGCGTTTCATACCACTTGCTTTACTAAGCCGTTTAATTAGATTTCTCATACGAGTGAGGTAAAGGTTTGTATATACTAGTAGATTGGAAAACGGTTTGAGAAAAACGAGCTTTGTAAATAAAATAGTGTTGGAATCGTTTTGATGAAAGAGTTTTGATATTTAATACAAACCTTTATATTTTTAAAGTGACAAATCACAAAAATGATTGTAGGACAATCAATCACCAAAATTCACATTCAAAGACGTGAATAAAATCCAAAGAAAACGATACCAGATCCATAGAAATGGATATTCCCAAAAATCACGAAGAAAATGTCATCAAAGTCAATAACAAATGATAACAACAAAAAGGGAACCAACACGAATCGATTAAAGTTGGAAATATACTCAAAATTTGGCAAATAGGCAAAACTAGGGATTTCCAGACGTCTGAGGGGTTGTCCAGACGTCTGGATTTGGTTTCTGGAAATTTCCCAGAAAACCATCCAGACGTCTGAAACCTAAAATCAGACGTCTGAAAAACATTCAGACGTCTGGAGGAAAGTCCAGCGTCTAGTTTTGGTTTCTAGGAATATTCCAGAAAACCAACCAGACGTCTGAAAACACAAATCAGACGTCTAACCTTATTTCAGACGTCTGAAACAATAATTCAGACGTCTGAAATTAGTCACTGCCTTATTTATTCTTCTGCCGTATTTTATTTTTCTCCAGGTTGCAAAACCAGACGTCTGGCATTGGTCTCCAGACGTCTGAAAACCTGGTAAGGGCAACAATTTGCCTAGGCCATATGGCCCAAACGATGTCGGGAGAGATCGAGTGAGCAACGACGACTAAGGATTTACGTCCAATGACAGCCCGGCCTTATAGGCTCTTCGATACACCCCAAATATCGTAATCAAACATCCATAAAAGGATTTTCACAAAAATTGGAATATTCACCCATTCGATCCAAATCAAAAGCAAATGAATTTGCACAAATGTTACGAATTCATACCTAACCACAAAGATGGATATAGACATAGATGTGAGATAAAAATCTCACCTTTTTCACAAAATCAAACAAGAAGAAGCTTGAAAGCCAATGGAGAATCAACCTCTCTTCAACACAACCCAATTGAGCTTGAATCCAAGCTCAAAAACAAGAACATTCCCAAAATTAGGTTTAGGAATTTCTGAAATTGGTAAGAGAACAAGTTGGAGAAGAAGAAGAAGAGAAGCTTACCAATGGGTTCTTCTTGAGTTTGGAGCTAGGAATTTGATTTGCAAGAGAAACTAGGGTTTTGGAGTTTTAATTTCCAATCTCTCCCACCATTAATGCTAAGAAAACTGAAAAGAGAAAGAAGTGAGGGAGAATGGGGAGAGTGGTTCAGTTTTGGAGTATAAGTTAAAACATAGGGCTGAGCCCAAAACCAAACCCAAAGTGAAAAGTAGCAAAAATCAACTTTCTCCAAACATATCGAAGCTTATACTCAAAAAGATCGCAAACGGCATGTTAAACTCAATGGGAGTGGTCCTGAGTCCTAATTCGACCGTATGCAAAAAGTAGCTTTTCGGACTAAAATCCGACTAACGATAAAATATTTAAATAAAATATTTAAATATAAAATCGATAAATATGCGGGTTGTTACAGACTCCCCTCCTTAAAGAAATTGCGTCCTCGCAATATTTAAGAAGAGAACATAAAGTAACAACCATAAAAGCATATTCAATCACAAAAGAAACTTAAAATAAGAAGTTCACCTCAAAGAGCATGAGAAAGCAAGTCCGGATGTGTTCGCTCGATGTACTCTCTAGATTCCCAAGAACAATCCTTAGGATTTGAAGACCATTGAACTTTAACAAGCGGAACATCTTTATTTCGAAGTCGTTTGACCTCCAAAGTAACAATTCGAATAGGATGCTGCTCATAAGTTAAATTAGGCGAAACTTCAATCTCTTCCACAACACCGGGCTCAAGAACAGAATCGGAATCTCGAAGGCATTTTCGTAATTGAGAAACGTGAAACACGTCATGGACAGTAGAAAATTGAGCCGATAATAAAAGGCGATAAGCCATGGAACCAATACGTTCGGTGATAGGAAATGGCCCAATATATCGAGGCGCTAGTTTTCCCGAGCGACTGAAACTCACAACAACTTTCATAGGTGAAACACGAATGAACACAAGATTTCCCACAGAAAATTCTAATTTCCTTCTCCGGTTATCGGCATAGGATTTTTGTCTACTCTGGGCTTCTTTCATCCTATGACGAATAAGATCAATCTTTTCTGTGGAATCACGAATAAAATCTGGACCTAAAACCAGCTTCTCACCGGCCTCAAGCCAACAAGAAGGAGATCGGCATGGCCTTCCATAGAGTGCCTCAAAAGGTGCCATACCAATACTAGATTGGAAGCTATTATTATAGGAAAATTCAACAAGTGAAATATGATCTTCCCAACTTCCACCAAAATCAAGAACACAAGCATGAAGAAGATCTTCAAGAGTTTGATTCACACGCTCGGTTTGTCCATCGGACTGGGGGTGATAAGCGGTGCTAAAATTAAGCTTCGTTCCCAAAGCTTTTTGAAGACTCTTCCAAAATCCACTAATAAACAATGGATCACGATCGCTAACAATAGAAGTAGGAACTCCATGCAATTTAACAATTTCTTTGATAAAGATTTTGGCCAAAAGAGGAACGGTTCGATTAGATCGAACGGGAATAAAATGGGCGGATTTAGTAAGTCTATCAACGATCACCCATAAGCTATCATGACCCGAACGAGAATGGGGAAGGCCGTCAATAAAATCCATGGAAATTTGATCCCACTTCCAAATAGGAATTTCTAAAGGTTGCAATAACCCACCGGGCCTTTGATGTTCGGCTTTAACGAATTGGCAAGTTATGCAACGCTTAACGAAGTTAGCGATGTCAAGTTTCATTCCCTTCCAATAATAAAGTCGCTTCATATCCGCGTACATTTTACTACTACCGGGATGAATGGTGAATTTAGAATGATGAGAATCTTCTAAAATATCTTTACGAAGATCACTAATATTTGGTACGATAAGTCTACCAAATCTCCGAATGCCGCCACGAGAATCGATATCAAAGTCCTTCAAACCTTCAATATCAATCTTATCCTTAATATTTTGGCCAAGAAGAGCCAATTCGGGATCTAACCTTTGAGCTACAAGAATGCGGTCTAAAAGAGAAGGATGAGCCTCAAGGCTACATAAAACAAATGATGAGCATAAATCGGAAACGCGTTCTCGAATCTCACAAGTGGATAAGATCTCGAGATCGTTCCATTCGGATATCATCATAGAAACAACAGCTTGTTGTTTACGGCTAAGAGCATCGGCGACACGATTACCCTTACCGGGAGTATAAAGAATATCAAGATCATATGGTGCAAGAAATTCGAGCCAACGCTGTTGACGCAAATTAAGTTCCTTTTGAGAGAATAAATACTTCAAGGACTTATGATCGATATAAAGAACAAATTTCTCTCCTAAAAGATAATGACGCCAAATCCGAAGAGCGAAAACAATAGCCGCGAGTTCTAAATCATGAGTGGCATATCTAGTCTCGGCAGGCTTTAATTGCCTTGAAGCATAAGCAATAACACGTTCTTTTTGCATAAGAACGGCACCCAAACCAACGCGACTGGCATCGGTATAAACAACGAAATCCTGATTCCCCTCGGGAATAACAAGAATAGGAGCATCAGAAAGAAGTTCTTTTAATTTCTGAAAAGAAGTTACACATTTGTCCGACCAAATGTATTTAACGCCTTTCTTCGTTAAGCTAGTGAGAGGCACGGCAATCTTAGAAAAGTCTTTGATAAAACGACGGTAATAGCCTGCCAATCCGAGAAAACTACGAATCTCTGTCACACTCTCCGGTCTCTTCCAATCTTGAGTCGCTTCAATCTTTGAAGGATCCACGGAGATTCCGGATTCGGAAATAATATGACCGAGAAACTTCACACGAGATTGCCAAAAGTGGCATTTAGAAAATTTTGCCTTTAATTGATTACTCCTAAGAGTTTCCAACACAATCCGAAGATGTTTTTCATGATCCTCCTCGGTTTTAGAATACACAAGAATATCATCGATAAAGATGAGAACAAACCGGTCGAGAAAGTCTTTGAAAACTCGATTCATAAGGTCAACGAAATACGCCGGAGCATTCGTCAAACCAAATGGCATAACAAGCCATTCATAAGATCCATAACGAGTACGGAACGATGTCAAAGGAATGCTATTCTCTGCAATATGAAGCTGAAGAAATCCAGTAGCTAAGTCTAATTGTGAAAAGACCTTAGCACCACTAAGCTGATCGAATAGATCATCAATCCGAGGTAAAGGATATTTATTTTTGATAGTAAGATCATTAAGCTTGCGGTAGTCAACGCAAAGCCTAAGTGTACCATCGGATTTCTTCACGAAAATAGCCGAAGCTCCCCAAGGCGAGGAACTAGAGCGAATAAATTGCTTCGTCTCCAATTCGGATAATTGTTTGCGCATCTCCTCGTTTTCTTTATTGGACATTCGATACGGAGGACGAGTGATAGGTTGAGCTCCAGGAATAAGATTAATTCTAAACTCAATTGCTCGCTTAGGTGGTAATCCTAAAACGGGCTCGAATATGTCGGAAAATTCACGAACGACGTGAATAAGAGAAATAATATCACCCTCATCGTCATCATCGTCATCACGAGGATTTAAAGAATATAAAGATGCAACCAAGCTGGAATCTGAATCTTTAAGATTAATAGAAATCTGCTTAACAGATTGAGGATGTCGAAGATGAATAGTCCGCTCAGGACATAGGATATGAGCTTCATAACGGTTAAGCCAATCCATTCCCAAAATCATTCCAAAGCCTAAATAACGCATGACATGCAAATCGGCTAGGAAATGAAAATCACACAAAATAATCTCGACATCTTTACACAATAAACTGATCGTTGCGGATCCACCAACCGGATTCGCAATTCTCAAAGAAGTCATTAAATACAAAACATCCAAAGAAAAGGCATCAACAAGCTCTTTCGATATAAAAGAATGGGACGCACCCGTATCAAAAAGAACTCGAATAGGATGATCACGAAATAAAATAACTCCATCCAAAATAGAATGAGAAATACCTTGGCCACGAGATGTGTTGCCAGGGGCTTGAGCAACATTAAGCTTTCCCTCCTTCCTATTTTGAAGTTTGGGACATACATGCATAAAATGATCCAGGCTTTTACAATAGCGGCAAGTGCGAGGCTTAGAACACTTGTTCGCAAAATGGTCTCTAGAACCACAATTGTAGCATTTCCCTTCACTAGAGGAAAAAGTCTTAGCAGTAGGAATTGCTTGCTTCCCCTTTTTATTGGGATAAGAACCTTTAAATTTGTTTGGCCTCTTCTTGTTGTTGAAGCTAGGTTTGGAAGCTACTACTTCAACGTCATTCTCCCTATCCGCCTCTTCAAGACGAAGAGCGATATCAACGAGTTGGTCAAAAGAAAACTTCTAATTTTAGAAGTAATGGCTTCTTGAGATTTTTGTTTAAGCCATAAACAAATCTCTGATTCTTCTTCAGAGGGGTGTTGATGTATTCAACCCCATATTTGGAAAGTGATTCAAAAGAAGCAACGTAGTCCGTCACGGAAGAATCGCCTTGAACAAGGTCAATGAAACGACGAGCCATCGTCACTTTCTCAGCTTCTGACACGAATTTCAATTCGAAGCATTCTTGAAATTGCTCCCAGATGAGATCCGCTTCATTAATCTCAGAAACAAGAAGCTCGTACCAGTCCAATGCTCTTTCTCGGAGCATACTAGAGGCCACCTGAACTCGGTGAAGGTCAATAAGATTCGTGCAAGAAAAGATTCGATCGCATGACCTTAGCCAAGCCTGTACTTCAATAATAGTTTCGGAACCTTTGAATGGCTCCCCACCCAAGTTAGTGTAATCGCTGCACAAGCGTGCAAATCCCGACTTTGGGTGATTAGGTTCCGGGTTAGCTCCAGCTGCTTGAGCATTCGTCACTAAATCAAGAAGCTGTTGGGCAGTCATGAAAACTCCATCCTAGGGCGGAGTGCTAGATGGCACGACTCTGGGGCGGCCAGGTCTAGACATTTCTCTTCCTATAGAAAGAAAGAAGAAGAAGAAAAGGGTTATTCACCAAATTGAATATCAAGCAATCTTGATAGACAAAACAAGGAATCATAAAAGAAAATAGGATGGGACGGTACGTAGACCCGAATAAAATCCTAAAGCACGACCCCTAAGATGGACTTAGGACGATGATCCTTGTTATAATATTCCATATTGTTCCGAAGTTTGGCTCCGATACCAAGCTGTGACGCCCCACCTCTATACCCACGCTAGCCAAGAACATTACTGAGAATGCTGTCAACTAGCACGGAGAATATGGCTGTTGAGGAGCGACCATCTGTATAATTGCTTTGTGCGAGTACCGATATACCGGATAAAAATATAACTTTTCACCTCAAAAGGAAATCCGACATACCGACACAAACTCAAAGCTACTACACAGTGGCTATAAAGGTCTTCGGAAACAAATATAGAAATAAACATAACACAAATCAGTCACAGAAAATTCATATCACAAAGGCGGAAATAGATATGAATATTACACATGAAAGTGTATATCAGAGTAGTGGTCTAAAAAGATCCACAATATCACAAAAGAATAGTTACATGAACTACACAAAAGAATAAGTATACATTATGGAGTCTATATCTCAAATGTATACAACAAAAACTACTAATCTAAGTAGTTATCCAAAAGTCAGAGGAATCAATCCCAAGAGAGAAGTCACGCAGAAGCACCTGTAACATCTCGGTCTGACCCGAGTATTATTTAATAAGAAAATAATAAACGGATCAGTCTAGCTATAAATATCATATGAAACGATATAGAATAAGAGATATGACTAACACATAATAATCACAATTCCAAGTTGTGATATATAAGCAGTTGAAAATCATCAAGGGATTATTCAATGTCACAAAATCTACACAAGAATCAAAGGAAATGTCATACTCCATATTTCGTTCATCAAACCACAAATATTGACGATTATATCAAAGTCAATCACAAAAATCAATGACACACAAATTCACCAATGCACAAAAATTGACAATACTTATCAAGGGAAATCACGAAAATTGGTGAAACACAAATTCTAGAAATCAACACAAGAAATCCAGTCAATGACACACGAATTCACCTATGCACAAGAATTGATAAATCATATCAATAGAAATCACAAAAATAGGTGAAGAAGAAAATTCCAGAATTCGACACACGAAATCCAGAAATCACACAAAATAAGGGAGGGAAGGCCTATCACATGAACGGGAGCATGAAAACTCACCAACAGCTGTAACACACGAACGAGAAGCTATCTCATGGTAGCTAGCCATTAATTTGACACACGAATGGTCCGAAGACCTGACACACGAATGGTCCGAAGACCGTGGGTTGCCACCCCACCAATTTGAGTCGAAACTCCACAAAGCGGACAAAGAGACATCGCACAACTGCTAGTCTAAATCACAAAAATAGTCATCAATGACCATCAAGAAGTGTCAATTACAATAAGCTAGTAAATAAATGAGTTTAGCATCATATCCCATAACCACTAGCTTAACTTAAATATTTGCGAACAAATTGTAAGTTTCCACTAGAAAATTGTCACAAGAGATTCAATCGAACAAGTCCAAGAATTAACCGAACAAGTAAACGCAAGCGTTTCATACCACTTGTTTTACTAAGCCGTTTAATTAGATTTCTCATACGAGTGAGGTAAATGTTTGTATATACTAGTAGATTGGAAAACGGTTTGAGAAAAACGAGCTTTGTAAATAAAATAGTGTTGGAATCGTTTTGATGAAAGAGTTTTGATATTTAATTGAAACCTTTATATTTTTAAAGTGACAAATCACAAAAATGATTGTAGGATAATCAATCACCAAAATTCACATTCAAAGACGTGAATAAAATCCAAAGAAATCGATACCAAATCCATAGAAATGGATATTCCCAAAAATCACGAAGAAAATGTCATCAAAGTCAATAACAAATGATAACAACAAAAAGGGAATCAACACGAATCGATTAAAGTTGGAAATATACTCAAAATTTGGCAAATAGGCAAAACTAGGGATTTCCAGACGTCTGAGGGGTTGTCCAGACGTCTGGATTTGGTTTCTGGAAATTTCCCAGAAAACCATCCAGACGTCTGAAACCTAAAATCAGACGTCTGAAAAACATTCAGACGTCTGGAGGAAAGTCCAGACGTCTGGTTTTGGTTTCGGGGAATATTCCAGAAAACCAACCAGACGTCTGAAAACACAAATCAGACGCCTAATCTTATTCCAGACGTCTGAAACATAATTCAGACGTCTGAAATTAGCCACTGCCTTATTTATTCTTCTGCCGTATTTTATTTTTCTCCAGGTTGCAAAACCAGACGTCTGGCATTGGTCTCCAGACGTCTGAAAACCTGGTAAGGGCAACAATTTGCCTAAGCCATATGGCCCAAACGATGTCGGGAGAGATCGAGCGAGCAACGACGACTAAGGATTTACGTCCAATGACAGCCCGGCCTTATAGGCTCTTCGATACACCCCAAATATCGTAATCAAACATCCATAAAAGGATTTTCACAAAAATTGGAATATTCACCCATTCGATCCAAATCAAAAGCAAATGAATATGCACAAATGTTACGAATTCATACCTAACCACAAAGATGGATATAGACATAGATGTGAGATAAAAATCTCACCTTTTCACAAAATCAAACAAGAAGAAGCTTGAAAGCAAATGGAGAATCAACCTCTCTTCAACACAACCCAATTGAGCTTGAATCTAAGCTCCAAAACAAGAACATTCTCAAAATTAGGTTTAGGAATTTCTGAAATTGGTAAGAGAACAAGTTGGAGAAGAAGAAGAGAAGCTTACCAATGGGTTCTTCTTGAGTTTGGAGCTAGGAATTTGATTTGCAAGAGAAACTAGGGTTTTGGAGTTTTAATTTCCAATCTCTCCCACCATTAATGCTAAGAAAACTGAAAAGAGAAAGAAGTGAGGGAGAATGGGGAGAGTGGTTCAGTTTTGGAGTATAAGTTAAAACATAGGGCTGAGCCCAAAACCAAACCCAAAGTGAAAAGTAGCAAAAATCAACTTTCTCCAAACATATCGAAGCTTATACTCAAAAAGGTCGCAAACGGCATTTTAAACTCAATGGGAGTGGTCCTGAGTCCTAATTCGACCGTATGCAAAAAGTAGCTTTTCGGACTAAAATCCGACTAACGATAAAATATTTAAATATAAAATCGATAAATATGCGGGTTGTTACAGAAGGCAAGTACTCTAACCAAATGAGCTACTGCTGTTTTATACTTGAAAAAATGATCCGTGCACATAACATCAGGTCAGTCGACCGGCCAGAATTTTCGGCTGACCGAACCTATTGTTAGTGCACAGATATGCTCTGTTTTCTGCACGATTTTAAACTTAGCTGACCGGCCAGAATTTTCAGTCAACCGACCTGAACATAACGGCTAGTTTTCTGAAGAGTTGCGATTATTCATGAAGAGGAATGTCCCTCAATCCAAGAGATACGGACACAACTTTTGATTGAAACTCTTCATGAAAGATTATAACTATTCTACAACTATATAAACATGTTCAAATCACTTCTACAATCATCGATTCTGGTTTATATTTCTGAAATCTATTCTCTATTTATTTCTGCAAATAAAAGCATTCATTCTCATTCAATATCTCTAGAATCTCTGAATTAATTTATATACTTCGATTCTACGAGATTATCTTCTTCTAAATCTTCACATACACTACATATTCTTGAGGATTTGATTATAGGAAAATTGTACTATCAAAAGACAATCCGTGTTATTCAGAACACACTCGTCAACAAATTATTTGTATTAAGTTGAAGTCCTCTTCGGCTGTTGAGGCGGAAAATTCCTGTTCGGCTGCTCAGGTGTGGTATACCTATTCCTCCGGATTAAGTAAGGGGTTTAGTCTAAATCCAGAGGATATTCTGGGACTGGACGTAGAACGGGAAGTTCGAACCAGTATAAAAATTCCTGGTGTGCTTACTTTAATTTTTATTTTACTGCTATTATTAGTTTCAGCATTTATATATTATATTACACGATCCTTAGTACTGCACGTACACTTTCAAAATATCTGGGCTCCATACCATGATACCACCCTTTTCCAGAAGGAAATTAACATACCCTAAAGGGCGCGACCCTCATAACCTTGCCGCATTCTTCTTGTTTTGACCATGTCGGGGTTGTGAGGTTCGACGAAGCCTCGTCCACAAAGCTACGCTTTTCACAAAATCTATGCTTTGGTCAACAAATGATCAGCAGCACTCCATATGCCACATTACCAAATTGAGAATGTATCACTAGTAACCATCAACTACATAACCTCTGAGCCCGTACCTTTCACACAAGGGTGTTAGGCTAAGTGAATAAATTCTTCGCCACCAAACAGAAATGTATTTGATAGAACCAGCTTTACATCTCAAAGTGGGATGTCAGATACACATCCATACAAATCTATTCCGGGTTCGAACAGAACCTAAGGCGCTTCAAAGAAGCCCTTGCAATCCGGGTATTCACAATCCTGATCGAACTTCCCATCACATATGGAGATCTCTATACCGTAGCTTCTCAATGCAAAGACATTCGACGGGTAATCCTTTCGTTCTCGAAAATACCCTGTCTTCACCATCGGTCTTCAAATGATATCCATTTTGTTGCATCATTATTCGGAATAGGTTTTATGGCATAAAGTCCTCTCCTGGCTAAATCGAAAATAAATGCTAAATTTTAAAAACATATGGATATATGGGATCTTAGTTAAGTCACAACTTAAAGCCCAAAACCTTTCTTCAAATGGTTTAAACAAATTACCATTTTCAAATCTTGTTAAACAAAAGATTCACCTTTTAAAAATCCACTTCAATTTGAAACCAAGGTTCACCAATCTTTCACAAAGATTCATTCATAGCTTTCAAAACTATTTCAATTCCAAATCTTTTATACAAAAGACACACCTTTAAGATCCTCTTAGATTTGGAAATAAAGTTCACCAATCTTTAACAAAGATTCATTTATAGTGTTCCAAACAATTCCATTTCAAATTTGAAAAGCTTTCAACCAAAACTGGAAATCCTTTCTTTATCTGAAAGCCATTATCATTTGAAAACAAAGAGTTTTCGTTTCAGGAAAATCCGATCAAATATGCACAAGTTATAGCCTTTAAAGTATAAACTTGGGTTAAATTAAAATTCCCAAAATAACACTTTAAAATACTTTAAAAATGGTTTTAAAATCCATATATATATATATATATATATATATATATATATTATATAACTTGTATCACTACTTTCAAACCATAATTTCCAAAATAATTTCAAAACTTAAACCAGATATATTAGATTTAAAACAAAATTTCAAAACTTCCTTTTCAAAAGATTTTCATAACCCAATTCCATTTCCAAACCATTTTGGATTCAAATTTCAATTTTAAAACAAACAATATTTAAATTTAAAATATTTGTGACTTAACCGATTTCCCCGTGAAATCTATATTTTGTGTGTGTGGTGCAGTCCAAGGGTTCTACACAATAGTGCAACATCATCAATCATCACAATCCAAATACTGCAATATCAATAAGCGGTATAATCCGATAATGCTTGTCTACATTCACAGATTCACAGATAAATAATATAAATTCATTACAGATAAATAAATTACATTCATCACAGCTCAAATCAAAATAATTCATATCACAGAGCATCACACATCAAGGATATCAAATAATTCAAACATTCAATAGAATCCAAACATTCATAATTAAGATCAATTAACATCTGATTAAATTAAATTTAAACTAGATTAATTACTTATGAATAAATTACTAATCCTGGTTAATATTAATTAATTACAAACTGTTTTTAATTCATTATTCTTTAATCATTTATTAATTAACTTTTAATGATAAAATAATTAAACTTTAATTAATTAATTAATCAACCTTAAATCATTAAATAATTAACCTTTAATTATTTAATTATCTTTTAATCAATTTCCCTTAATTAGTTAATTAACCCTTAATTAATTACCATTTAATTAATTATCCTTAATTAATTATAATAAGTGATTATCCCTAGCCGCTTATATTAATAAATCACAAATTGAGTAATTATCCTTTAATCACTTGATTAATTAATTACTTTTAATTAAGTAATTATCTTTAAGTAATTAATTACCTTTAATTAATTATATTAATTAAATAAACCTCTAAATTAATTAATTATCCCTAAATTAATTGCCTTACTTAATTAATCACATAAATTAATTATCCTTTAATCAATTATCACTTGATTTATCAACCTTTAATTAATCACGTAAATAAGTTAATCCTTTGATTAATTATCCTTTAATAAATCACATTAATTAATCACCACAATTAATTAATTTATCCTTAATGAATTAATCATAATCTCTTAATTAAATTAAGATCTCAATTAACTTAAGATAAACCATTTATCTTAATTATTATTTTCAATTACATCATTACATTTTGAAAAAACTCAGGGATCTAAATAATTAATTTAAAAATTATCTTAAATCAAACAAAATTTTAAAACATTATTCTTTAAAATTTTAACCTTTGAAATTACTTGAAAACTTGTTCCATATATATTTTTAGAAACTTGTTTAATAATTTGTTATTAACAAATGATTTAAAAGATTTTATCATCATCTAAATTTGGCTTTTTAAATAAACTTAAAAATTAACTTGATTAATTAAAGTTAAACAACATTTATTATATAAAGAAAATATTTTAAAACTTAAAAGAAAACTTGATATATATATTTAAAACTGATAAAAAAATACCCGGGAAAAACTCGAGTAAAACCCGAGCTAAATTTGGAAATTCCCATGCAAAGCCCCGATTTACCTCTTTTTCTTTTTAAAACTTTGTTAAATTTTAAACTTTAAAACCTGTAAAAAAAACCATTTGAATCACCCGCTATAATACTCGAGTCAATTCATCACTTACCCGAGCTTCTACCTGAGTCATTACTTCCTTCTCCAATTACTGACACAAACTTGTCCCATGCGCACGTGTACGCCTAAGCCGACCACCTCTGTTCATTGCTCCGACCATCGACGAGTCACCCGAGTTTCCCGAGTCGTCCCGACCACACAGATCCATCAGTCCTGCCTGAAATCAAAATCAAGCTATTCAACACACCTGGAACCCAAACTCCAGTCGACAAATCCACCTCATGCCGACGATCCCAACCATGAGATGCATCGCCATTCCATCCAGAGCAACGCCACAATACGACGCATCGATTCCCTTGGGCCCAATCGACCTCGATCCACCAGAGACGGCACAATCGACTCGATTTCAACAATGACCAAACGGGCCCTTAAAAACCTACTATCACATCGTTCGACCACCATAGCAGCCTATAATTCAAACGAGTATTTTTCCCCTATGACCCAACCTTCCATCCTCCTCCAGAATCAACCTCGACCCACCTCCCTTCGCCGATCGACGACAATTGGTGAAAAAGAAAATTCCGGTTAACTCAAAATTTCTCATTGAATATAAAATTAAAAATTATGAAATGATTTCCTAAAATCATCATTTTCTAATACGAACTCAATTCACAAAATTTCGAACATTGATTTTTATAGTTTTAACAGTTTTCACTGTAATTTATCATTTTTAAAATAACTACTAAATATTTTCACTCAAATCTATTTTTAAAATTTAAATCAGCTTAATACAAATACTTTTCTTTTAAAGATCATTACCTCGATCCTTTTAGATTTTGCGGTATAAATTTTTTTTCTTAAATTTTGTTAGTCTGTTATTAAACAGAGAGACGGTCATACATTCAACAATATATATATATATATATACACACACAGATATGCATGCACATTAACATTTATACAAACAACTCCAAGTACCAATCCAAACACCACAACATATAACAGGTTTAAGTGGTTTACTCACCTGTCAGCGAAGAACGGAGAAGAAGCTTGAAAACCTGGAAATGATTCTGACTTGAAACTGGAATTTGAATTTGGTCTTTAGTTTATGATTTATTGAATCTTCAATTTTGATCTGAGTAGAACTTGGATCTGAATTTACTTAGCTTCATATTAGAACCTTGATCCACTTGTAGCTGTTTGATTTTGATCAGAAACTTTGTTTTAAATTTTGCTTCAAATTGAACTTGAAAACAAGTTCTAGTTTAAAAACTGTCTATTTTTATTTTTATTTGATCTCAGGCTTTGATTTGTTTTTATTTCTTTTATCTCATTTTGATTTCCAGGTTTTAATATTTATTTTGAAGATGAAGAAGAATTGGAGAGGAGAATGAAAGGTATCAGCCTGGTTTCTTTCTCTTTAATATTAATTTACATTATAAATTTAAAAAGAAAACAAATACTGTAACGACCCGTATTTTACGTGTCGACATATCGTAAAATAGTTGCCATCAAGTCGTTAGTATTGCTTGAGTCGTTTTGAGTCTAAGTTGTAGGGTTTACGGCTTAAGGGGTTAGGCCATGTAATAGTTAGGTCGTGAGGAAGATAGGTCGGGTGGAGCGACTTATAGAAGTAACGACCTAAGGGTATTAGGCGACTTATAGTAGTTAGCGACTTAAGAGACCAGGCGAGTTAAGGCAGTTAGCGGGTTAGAAAACCCACGAGTTAACGGGTTAAGATTTGACCGACCTAAGGGTTACCGGGTTAAGGATTGACGACCTATAGATTCGAGCGACTCATAGGTAGTGACCGACTTAGTGGATAAGCGACCTAAGGGTTTGGTCGACCTAAGTAGGTTAACGGCTTAAGGTAGGAAGGTCGTTCGTGCGACTTAGTATAGTTGGGTCGTATTGGGGCTTAGGTCGTATAGGGAATGGAGCGACCTAAGATTTAGCTGGGTTGTAGTTAGGTCGTGAACGACCTAAGACTTGAGTTTGTTATGATATAAGTCGTAAGTCGTAAGGACTTGGGCTTAGTGTTAAGTCATTAGGTCGCGTCTTAGTTAAGTCGCGTACGAGTTAGGTCGGCATCCCTGATAGGTCATTAGGTCGGCAGGGTAGTTAAGTCGTTGAGTCGCTGGGCCGTATAAGTGTTAGATCGTTAAGTCGTCTAGGCGACTCAGGAGGAGGTGCGTATGAGTGTTAGGTCGTTGAGTCGCATCTGGTTAAGTCGTTGGGTCGGCTTTGTAGTTGAGTCGTTGAGCCGTGTAAGTGTTGAGTCATTAGGTCGTGGGTGCTTTTAGGTCGTAGGTCGTGGGAAACGGTAGGTCGTAGGTCGTGACATTTTAGGTCGTGGACGACTCATGGGGGCGGCGACTTAAGGATTTCCAGCCTATAAATAGAGGGGTTTGGTTCACTTTTTGGCACCGGATTTTGAAGCGACGAAGTGCTGCCATTTTGAGAGCTCGACTACAACATTTCTTCACTTCTTTTCTCCACTCTAATCTAGTGCTTACATCCATCCAAGATTGAAGATCAAGGTTGAAGATCCAAGATCCAAAGTTGAAGATCTACGTTCTTCAAAGAGAGATTTCATCGTTTGAAGCGGAGCTTTGGAGGATCAAGCTTGATTCTTTGCTGTCCAGATCTGGAGTTGTTATCTTTTGAGGTGTTTAGGTGTTTTGGTGAGTGGTGGTTATCTCTCACACGGACCCAAAGGAGTATATTGGATCGGTGGTTTGTTTATGTGCTAAAGAGAGTGATTTCGTGCATTTTTCTAAAGTCTGCATGTAGATCTATTGCTCATGATGATTTGACATCTATTTTACTACATGTTCACTTATGCAAGTTCATTCATCAAGTTGTAGAGATATTGTTCATAATTCATGTTTGTTAGAATGCATGTTAGATTTGGACTCTTTATTTACGAAATTGCCACTATTGTGTAATTGTTTATTTAGATCTTGTTTGAATGATTGATTACTTGGATTAATGTTCGATTTGATTGATTAGTTGATTGATAACTTGATTTGGACAAGTTGGTCGAAGATAAGCTAAGTGGAAAGGCTCTTGAATAAGGAAAGCTGCTTGTGGCATATGAAGCGGATGTTGAAGCTCATATGGATAGATTTGGTGATGATGTTGAGATGGGACTTTGCCATGATGCGATGAGGCAAACCATGATGTTGAGATGGGACTTTGATATGATGCGATGAAGCAAAGCATGATGTGAGAAAGCCTTGGTTTAATCCAGACGGGATCATCCCAAGCATGTTGATAACTCGGTGATGTGGTCCGGGTTTGTGGATAATGGTTAGCTTGAGAGGCGCTCGATCTAGTATGGGAATAGTCGTCGAGGAGGATGACTAGAAGGCTGAGATTTCATCGTTGTTGAAGGTTCTAGCATGCTCAAAGCAAGAGTACGTTGGGACGGGTCACGATGACGTTCCAAGCACGGGTCACGATGACATGCTAGTACTCTGGGCAGATGCGATAGTCCTAGGCACGGGTCACGACGACGTGCGGAGCTATGTCTAGAACCGGGGTTACCATTAGCCCTTGGCAGGCGGTCATTCAACTAACGGTCAAATCAAGGCAATGATAACAGTGATAGCCAGAGTCATGGATGTTTGGATGTTGGTTGTATCGTCGCTTGGGCCAAGAGCGATGTTTTCAGAGTGCTTATCTGATCTTGGTTTAGGCCTTGGGGGTTTGTACTTGGAAAACATCGACCTTGACTCGGGTGATAATTACTTTGTTTTGAATGTCTGAATTGCTATGTTTGCTTGTGCTTAGTGTGTTTGGGGGCTATCACTGTAGAAAGAGGTGGAGTGGGATGGTTGGATTCCTATTCCTTTTACCCTTTATGCTCTTTTGGTATGTTTGATAGTTGATTTACTGCTCACTAAGACTTTTGTCTGACTCAAGGTTTTATGTTTAACTTTTATTACCTTGGGCTGTTCATCCATGTTGGGATGGGCAGACTAGGTAGCAGGTGACAGGTGCTGTTCATAGTGGCCAACGCTGTTGATAACGAAGATGAGCTGGAGGCTTTTGCATATTGTTTTCTTACTATATGTAATGGGTGTTCCGCTGTTTGTATATTCTCTGAGTGATATGTAGTGAGGCTTGATGTATTGACTTTGCTGATTGTTGTATCAAACTATTAGAGTTTATATGATGAGATTCTGTTATATGGAGCTTCACTATGAATATTTTCTATTTTATTTTGTCCATGCGCTGTGAGTAATACGATAGAGTTTATTGTTTTTATCTTACCCTGATGATCGTCCATGGCGGCCTGGCACACTTTTCAGCGCATTATTTCCTTGTTTAGTGCAGGAGTCATGGGCGGTCGTCACATTTGGTATCAGAGCGAGGTTAATCGATTTTAGCCAACGCTCGCTGACGTAACTACGTATGAGAGATGTAATTGTATTTTGATGGATGATTACTATATATAATATAGTAGCTTAGAAGAATTTGAACTTATTATGCAGTTGTTTCTCAAGGTATGTTAATCATTTCTTTTAGATATTAGGAATGAGTCGAAGAGAGAGACCAGCTGCTAGGGGAGGCCGTGCTGTTGAGGGGGCTGCTGATTATGCTTCTATGTTCGAGGCTATGATGACTTCGATCATGAGAAGGATGCCAGCTCCAGGGCCATCAGTAGATATTGGAGTTTAAGTTCAAGCTCCAAGACCAGTGGATTTTGCTAAGTTGTGTAAAAACTATACTGCACTTGGAGGAAAGGTTTTCTTGGGAACAGAATCAACCATTGAAGTCCAAAGATGTATAGATGCATGTAGAAGGATTTTTGGTGATTTAGGAATTGAGGATGCAACTAAGAGGAAGCTTGCATCAAGACAGCTTCAAGGGAGAGCTTCGGATTGGTGGAATTCTATCACCGTTGATACTCCAGAGGAAGAGATTACTTGGGAGCATTTCCAAGCTAGATTTGAAGCTAAGTTCATTTCTACAGCTCAGAAATCTGTTTTGTTTAAGAAGTTTGTGGAGCTCAAGCAAGGTGGGAGACCAGTTCTTGAGTATGTTTCTGAGTTTGAAGCTTTGTCCAAGCATGCTCGGTCGTATATTGAATCCCCTTATCATAAGAATGAGAAGTTTGTGACAGGCTTGGACATTTATCTTGGGAAACAGTTGGTGGATCATCTGGACGATCCGTTTGAGAAGCTTGTGGAGAAAGATCTCAGGCACGAGAATCTGTTTCCTAAGGAAGGATCTATTGTTGATGTGGCCAAGGAGCAAGGTGGAAACAAGAAGAGAAAGCAGTAGCAGCAGAAGGGTAAGGATGGCCAGAAGAAGCCGAAGGGCGAAGTGATCTGCTACAATTGTCGGCAGAAGGGTCATCTCTCCAGAGATTGCAAGAATCCGAGAGTGCCGGTGAAGTGCCACAACTGTGACAAACCGGGGCATATCAAGAGGAATTGTCCGGAACCGAGGATGGACAAGCAGATTGTGCAGGCTTATGCTTTGGGGGCTATGCCATCGTCTTCGAAAGCTCCTACTGCAGATGAGAAAGGGAAGAGCGTGGTGGTTCAAGGTACTCTTTCCATTTGTGGTGTTCCAGTTAGAGTGTTGTTTGATACTGGAGCGTCGCATTCCTTTGTTTGTAATGAACTTGTAGGCCGGTTGGGTTTGGAACCAGATATTGTTGATAGACCATTGGTTGTGACTAATCCAGTTGGGGGTTCGTCTTGTTTGTGTATGGTATGTCGTGGTCTAGTTGTATCGAGTCATGATTGCTCTTTTGTTTGTGATTGTTTTGTTCTGAACTTTGCGGGGTTCGGAATTATTTTGGGTATGGACTGGCTTAGGAAGTATGCGGCAAGGATTGATTGTGAGAGGCTGGAGGTGACAGTCGAGAATGTGGAGAGGCGAAAGGTTGTGATACGATGTAAGCATGAGGAAGGTGTCTTCATGAGCTTCATGTATTCGCTGGTTGTTCCACGGGATGGACTGTCATCGGTGCCTATTGTGAATGGATTTGAGGATGTCTTTGACGAGGTCAAAGGGTTACCGCCGCATAGGGAGATCGAGTTTCGTATCGATCTAGTTGAGGGAGACAGACCTGTTGTGATGCCTCTTAGGAGAATGGAGCCTAGGGAACAGCAAGAGTTGAAGGTGCAAGTTGATGACCTTTTACGGAAAGGATTCATTCGGCGTAGCGTGTCCGAATGGGGTGCACCAGTTGTGTTCGCAACCAAAGCGGATGGATCGTTGAGTTTGTGTATGGATTATCGTGAGCTGAATAAAGTGACTAGGAAGAACAAGTATCCATTGCCGAGAATAGATGACTTGTTTGATCAGCTTCACGAGGCTAAGGTGTTTTCTCAGATGGATTTGGCAACGGGATTTCACCAATTAAGAGTGGCTAAGGATAGTGTTCCGAAGACTGCATTTAGGACACCATCCGGTTTTTATGAGTAGCTGGTAATGCCGTTTGGATTGACCAATGCACCAGCATATTTTGTGGATCTTATGAATAGGGTGTTCAGAGATCAGTTGAACAAGTTTGTACTTGTGTTCGTGGATGATATTTTGATTTATTCCAGAACTGAAGAGGAACACAAGAAACACTTGCGGATTGTTTTGGAAATCTTGCGGAAACATCAGTTGAGGGCTAAGTTTTCGAAGTGTCACTTCTGGAAGAGTGAAGTGAGGTTCTTAGGTCATGTTATCTCTGGAAATGGAATAGCGGTTGATCCCACTAAGGTGGCAGCGATCCAGGATTGGGTTAGACCTAAGAATGTATCTGATGTGAGAAGTTTTCTTGGATTAGCAGGATATTATCGTCGGTTTATCAAAGACTTTTCCAAGATAGCTGCACCGTTAACAGGATTGACGAAAAAGAACCAAGTGTTCAGATGGGATGATAAGTGTGAACAAGCTTTCGGAATCCTGAAAGAGCGACTGACAAGTGCTCCTGTTTTGACTATACCAAGTGGAAATGATGAGATGGTGGTTTACACCGATGCATGTGGCACCGGACTTGGGGCAGTGCTAATGCAGAAAGATAAAGTTGTTGCGTATGCAAGTCGACAACTGAAGCCGCATGAAAGGAATTATCTGACTCATGATTTGGAGTTAGCGGCGATTGTTTTTGCTTTGAAGATGTGGAGACATTACCTATTGGGAGTTCGATTCGAGTTGTTTACAAACCATAAGTCGTTAAGTATCTGTTTTCCCAAAAGGATTTGAATCTGCGGCAGCAACGATGGCTAGAGTTTTTAGCATCATATGATTTTGGTATAGCCTATACTCCGAGAAAGGGTAACGCAGTGGCTGATGCGTTAAGTCGAAGACATGCAGAATTGGAAGCCATGTTTTCGGAATGGAGGAGTCTTAAGTATTTGGCTGGATTTGACTTCAGGCCTAGATGTGAATTGGAACCTGAGATGTTGGCAAACTTATTGATAAGACCTACTCTAGTGGAAAGAATTGGCGAGGGCCAAAAGCGAGACGATAAGCTTGTCAAGATTATCCGTGATTTGAAATCTGGATTGGATCCAGAAAAGGATAAAGGATTCGAGGTCGATCGAGAGGGTTGGCTTCGGAAACAAGGACGACTGGTTGTTCCCGATATAGATGAATTGAGAGATGAAGTTCTGAAGGAAAGTCATCACTCGAAATTGACAATTCATCCAGGTGGAAATAAGATGTATCGGGACATGAAGAGAACCTATTACTGGGAAGGCATGAAGAAGGATGTTGGAAATTTTATTTCCAAATGTATGAACTGCCAGTTGGTAAAAGCCGAACAGAAGAAGCCAAGTGGATTGCTTCAGCCATTAGAAGTTCCTACATGGAATTGGGAGCAGATATCGATGGATTTTATCGATGGACTACCTAGAACAAGAACGGGAAATGAAGGGATTTGGGTAATCGTAGATCGTTTGACTAAGAGTGCAAGATTCATTCCTGTTCGATCAACTAAGACTGCATCGAAATTGGCTGAGTTGTATGTTAAGTGGATAGTTCGATTCCATGGTATTCCGAGGAGTATAGTGAGCGATCGAGACCCATTGTTCACTAGTGAATTTTGGAAGAGCTTCGAGGGAGTTTTGGGAACCAAGTTGTGTTTGAGTACAGCTTATCACCCCCAAACAGATGGTCAGACTGAGAGAGTCAACCGAGTTTTGAAAGATCTCCTTAGAGCTTGTGTTTTGGACTTCGGAGGATCATGGGAAGATCATCTTCATTTGGTGGAATTTGCGTATAATAACAGTTATCAGACAAGTATTGGTATGGCACCATATGAGGCACTGTATGGAAGACCGTGTAACTCTCCGACATGCTGGTTGGAAACTGGAGAAAAGTTGATACTTGGGCCAGAAATGATTCGACAGACTTCGGATTGTATAGAGATCATTCGGCGACGAATGAAGGCAGCCCAAGATCGACAGAAAAGTTATGCCGATAATCGTCGTAAGGATTTGGAATTCGATGTAGGTGATATGGTTTTTATGAAGATTTCTCCATTGAAGAATGTTATTCGATTCGGGAAGAAAGGAAAATTGACTCCGAGGTTTGTTGGACCCTTCCCGATCATCGAGCGAATTGGAAAGCTCGCCTATAAATTGGAGTTACCAGAAAAGATGGCGGGGGTGCACAATGTTTTTCATGTATCTTATCTACGGAAGTATGTGCACGACTCGAATTCAGTGGTTTCGGTTGATAGCTGTGAAGATTTAGAAGTTGATCCAGTTATTAGAAGACCTCGTAAGCCACTTCGCGTTGTGGGAACCAACACGAAACAGCTTAGGAGGAAGGTAGTCAAGTTGCTCAAGGTACAATGGAGTGATGATGTTAACGACTGTACATGGGAGGAGGAAGAGAGGATGAAGGCAGCTCATCCTGAACTCTTCGAGGTATGGCCCTAAGGTGTCGTGACATCTCATGAATTTGTAACTTGTTCTAGTCTTAGAATTCCGCATGCTAGGCTAGTAATTGGATGCATGGTTTGTTGATTGCTATGGATGGTAGGCATGCAGAATAGTTTTGATTGCTCTTAATTGTTTGGAATTTCGGGGGCGAAATTCCTAAGGGGGAGAGAATGTAACGACCCGTATTTTACGTGTCGACATATCGTAAAATAGTTGCCATCAAGTCGTTAGTATTGCTTGAGTCGTTTTGAGTCTAAGTTGTAGGCTTTACGGCTTAAGGGGTTAGGCCGTGTAATAGTTAGGTCGTGAGGAAGATAGGTCGGGTGGAGCGACTTATAGAAGTAACGACCTAAGGGTATTAGGCGACTTATAGTAGTTAGCGACTTAAGAGACCAGGCGAGTTAAGGCAGTTAGCGGGTTAGAAAACCCACGAGTTAACGGGTTAAGATTTGACCGACCTAAGGGTTACCGGGTTAAGGATTGACGACCTATAGATTCGAGCGACTCATAGGTAGTGACCGACTTAGTGGATAAGCGACCTAAGGGTTTGGTCGACCTAAGTAGGTTAACGGCTTAAGATAGGAAGGTCGTTCGTGTGACTTAGTATAGTTGGGTCGTATTGGGTCTTAGGTCGTATAGGGAATGGAGCGACCTAAGATTTAGCTGGGTTGTAGTTAGGTCTTGAACGACCTAAGACTTAAGTTTGTTATGATATAAGTCGTAAGTCATAAGGACTTGGGCTTAGTGTTAAGTCATTTGGTCACGTCTTAGTTAAGTCGCGTACGAGTTAGGTCGGCATCCCTGATAGGTCGTTAGGTCGGCAGGGTAGTTAAGTCGTTGAGTCGCTGGGCCGTATAAGTGTTAGGTCGTTAAGTCGTCTAGGCGACTCAGAAGGAGGTGCGTATGAGTGTTAGGTCGTTTAGTCGCATCTGGTTAAGTCGTTGGGTCGGCTTTGTAGTTGAGTCGTTGAGCCATGTAAGTGTTGAGTCGTTAGGTCGTGGGTGCTTTTAGGTCGTAGGTCGTGGGAAACGGTAGGTCGTAGGTCGTGACATTTTAGGTCGTGGACGACTCATGGGGGCGGCGACCTAAGGATTTCCAGCCTATAAATGGAGGGGTTTGGTTCACTTTTTGGCACCGGATTTTGAAGCGACGAAGTGCTGCCATTTTGAGAGCTCAACTACAATATTTCTTCACTTCTTTTCTCCACTCTAATCTAGTGCTTACATCCATCCAAGATTGAAGATCAAGGTTGAAGATCCAAGATCCAAAGTTGAAGATCTACATTCTTCAAAGAGAGATTTCATCGTTTGAAGCGGAGCTTTGGAGGATCAAGCTTGATTCTTTGCTGTCCAGATCTGGAGTTGTTATCTTTTGAGGTGTTTAGGTGTTTTGGTGAGTGGTGGTTATCTCTCACACGGACCCAAAGGAGTATATTGGATCGGTGGTTTGTTTATGTGCTAAAGAGAGTGATTTCGTGCATTTTTCTTAAGTCTGCATGTAGATCTATTGCTCATGATGATTTGACATCTATTTTACTACATGTTCACTTATGCAAGTTCATTCATCAAGTTGTAGAGATATTGTTCATAATTCATGTTTGTTAGAATGCATGTTAGATTTGGACTCTTTATTTACGAAATTGCCATTATTGTGTAATTGTTTATTTAGATCTTGTTTGAATGATTGATTGCTTGGATTAATGTTTGATTTGATTGATTAGTTGATTAGTTGATTGATAACTTGATTTGGACAATTTGGTCGAAGATGATTCAAAAGCTAAGTGGAAAGGCTCTTGGATAAGGAAAGCTGCTTGTGGCATATGAAGCGGATGTTGAAGCTCATATGGATAGATTTGGTGATGATGTTGAGATGGGACTTTGCCATGATGCGATGAGGCAAACCATGATGTTGAGATGGGACTTTGCTATGACGCGATGAAGCAAAGCATGATGTGAGAAAGCCTTGGTTTAATCCAGACGGGATCATCCCAAGCATGTTGATAACTCGGTGATGTGGTCCGGGTTTGTGGATAATGGTTAGCTTGAGAGGCGCTCGAGCTAGTATGGGAATAGTCGTCGAGGAGGATGACTAGAAGGCTGAGATTTCATCGTTGTTGAAGGTTCTAGCATGCTCAAAGCAAGAGTACGTTGGGACGGGTCACGATGTAGTTCCAAGCACGGGTCACGATGACGTGCTAGTACTCTGGGCAGATGCGATAGTCCTAGGCACGGGTCACGATGACGTGCGGAGCTATGTCTAGAACCGGGGTTACCATTAGCCCTTGGCAGGCGGTCATTCAACTAACGGTCAAATCAAGGCAATGATAACAGTGATAGCCAGAGTCATGGATGTTTGGATGTTGGTTGTATCGTCGCTTGGGCCAAGAGCGATGTTTTCAGAGTGCTTATCTGATCTTGGTTTAGGCCTCGGGGGTTTGTACTTGGAAAACATCGACCTTGACTCGGGTGATAATTACTTTGTTTTGAATGTCTGAATTGCTATGTTTGCTTCTACTTAGTGTGTCTGGGGGCTATCGCTGTAGAAAGAGGTGGAGTGGGATGGTTGGGTTCCTATTCCTTTTACCCTTTATGCTCTTTTGGTATGTTTGATAGTTGATTTACTGCTCACTAAGACTTTTGTCTGACTCAAGGTTTTATGTTTAACTCTTATTACCTTGGGCTGTTCATCCATGTTGGGATGGGCAGACTAGGTAGCAGGTGACAGGTGATGTTCATAGTGGCCAACGCTGTTGATGACGAAGACGAGCTGGAGGCGTTTGCATATTGTTTTCTTACTATATGTACTGGGTGTTCCGCTGTTTGTATATTCTCTGAGTGATATGTAGTGAGGCTTGATGTATTGACTTTGCTGATTGTTGTATCAAACTATTAGAGTTTATATGATGAGATTCTGTTATATGGAGCTTCCCTATGAATATTTTCTATTGTATTTTGTCCATGCGCCGTGAGTAATACGATAGAGTTTATTGTTTTTATCTTACCCTGATGATCGTCCATGGCGGCCTGGCGCACTTTTCAGCGCATTATTTCCTTGTTTAGTGCAGGAGTCATGGGCGGTCGTCACAAATACATCTTGCGACTTGTTCATTTGCACGATTTCTTAAATTACAAATTTTTAAATTTTTAATTATTTTCTTTCAAATGTAATAATATATTTAAAATGGTTACACTTGCTTAATTCCTTGTTAAGATGATTACACATGTAATCTTTCATGCATTAATAATTTTTAATATATTTTTAATATATTTCCTTTTTTATATTAGCATATTATATATATATATATATATATATATGTTTTTATATATTTTTAAATGTTTATTAATATATATATATATACACAAATTATAAAAAAAATTTAAAAGAAAATGTTTTAATCTTTATAACCAATCCTATTTTATACTTCGTTTATTATACTTTTAAATGTATGAATGTTTATATTCAATATCACTTTATATTTTTATGTTAATAATATTTAAATATATCTTTATATTATATTTTCTATTTAAATAAATACATTTTCCTTTATTAACATTTATATAACCTTTTAAAGAAAATGATTTTTAAAATAATTGTACATACACATGTATACAATATATATTAAAGTTATCCTTTAAATAACTTTTGGAGATTTACCATATTAAATTTAAATCATAACTTCCAAAATATATATCACATAATTCCAAAACAAATTTCTCTTAATTTAAAATATAGTGTTTTCCAAATTCAAATTACTTTTCAAAATATTTATTTTAGAATTTCAATTTCGAAAATTCAGTTTATAATGAATTTATGTACATATATATAAATAAACAACATATATTATTTACTTTAGAAAATTTCTATTTCAAATTTCAAATTATAATCTATTTATAAAATAGGGGCATTTCACTAGAAAGACAAACTTTGCAGTCCAATTAGTTTCTAGGACACACATCCATAGAAATTAATTTCAAGACCAAAGTCAGCAGAATAATTACTTTTAAGGACAAAGTTAGCAGTCTAGTTATTATCAAGGACATAATTTCATAGGTTTTTAGGCCTTAGAAACTAATTATTTTGCATTTTGTCTTTAAAAGTAATTATTTCATTTATATGTCCTAAAAACTAATTGCACTTGCTAAAGACGCCCTTATGGCAAATTTCCACTATAAAATATTTAGATTTCCAAATCAAATCCTTTATTTAAAATCTTATATATATATATATTCCCACATTTTTAAATTAATTCACAATTAATCCCAAAAATTAATATAAATTTTTGAATTAAATTTGGCTAAAAACCGGGATCGTTACATATTCCCCCTTAGGAAAATTTTGTTCCCGAAATTTGCTGGACAGGGAGACAACAAAGAACATATAAGAAATGTTTTACCAGATCAAACTGAATATCTATTCTGCGTTTGGATTTCTAAATCAGAATATCATCAATAAAAATGAGGACGAACTCATTTGATACTTTACGAAATATTCGGGTCATTAGGTTTACGAAATATGCAGGGGCATTGGTTTATCCGAAGGATAACTAACCATTCGTAAAACATATCTGAATCCTAAAGAATAGACAACGGATACAATTTAATTCAGCTTCATATTTAATTAACCAATTTATTTCAAATAAAATTTCAAATTTATTCAAATTTACTAAAGTTTAAAATGAAAAGCTGATAGAAAACTGATGAAGAGAATACGAAATAGGAATTAGAACCTGTTCTACAACGATTCGCAGGGCCACCATCACACCAAAGCTTCCCCTTGTAGCTGCTACGAAGCAATCAAAGAATTTGAAATTGGATGATGATTAGAGAGATTCGACAGAGAAAAGATTGTTTCCTGGTTGTTGCAGGGTATTGACCATTTGTAGTGGTACTCCCCTGTCCCCAATCTCGTCCTCTTCTTGCACTCATACTTACTATCAGTGAATAGTAAGAGAATTTGCCGAGGCATACAGATGGATGTCTTAGGAATATACTCATTCTAGGGTATTTATAACTGTAACATCCGCCTTTTGGTACATTTTAAATCGATGATAAACCACACACGTCAGACTCAAACCATACAAAAGGGTGAATTGTTATAGGGGTGAATAAGAAAAGCATGGAAAGAAATAAAACAAAATAGAATCTCACAACGGAATGACAAAATATAATAATCAAATAACAGTTCATGAAGATGTTTTATAAAACACTTGATTATACTTATACAACACATATCAGAGTTACACATAACAGAGAATAATAAATAATGCAGCGGAACAGTATGAATGCAGTGGAATATAATAAATAATAGTAATACAATCTTCATCTCCAGAAATAAGGTCTTCAAACCCTGAAATGCTCAGATTGACCCGAGCGAATTGAAAAGACAAAACACTCGAGTCAAAACTAAAAGATCTTATGTAAGTTCAGCGGTAAAATATGAGTGGAACGGCGTCAGAGATGTTTACGGGATTCAACATCTCCTATCCAGTGTATAACGTGAGTGCAGTAACTTAAGAGATGCTCGGGATTCACATCTCCTAAGGATCCGTTAAACAATTTACTATGTATTAATATTTCGCTATTATAATAATATCTATAGTAAAATAAACTTACTTTTAAATAGCGTTAAGGGGTTACCCATATAGCCCTTAATACGTAATAGTGCCAGTAGTCTATACAGTACCGTAATACCTCCTGATCGGGAGGCTACTAGAGGATACTCCATAGGTACGACACAAATCAAACTCGTATAAGGCGTGCTAGGATAGGTGGCACGGCACACAAGGCAATGCCAGGGTATTTACCAATTACTATCCGGACTGGTGGTGACACATAGCGTGCAGCTACTGCCCACCTCGAGCCACACACCCAAAATCAAAAATAGCCATCGAATCAATTTCAAAGTCAGAATATAATCTAATGGTATCGAAGGAGTGTGTCTGATAAGAGGAGCTACCTCACTGGCCCGGAATCGCTCATGTTTTAGCTACCTTATGCCAACGCACGAGAGTCGGGTCCACGTATATATTTCAAACGTACGCTGCAACCATCCTACTTCATTCTGGAATCTCCACCATATACACGGTTGTTAAAGTGGTTTTCGGAGTTGGCAGAGAGTATGACAACTTTCGATCCCGGTCTCTTTAACAACCAAACGTTATTATAACACCGCGGTCATTTAAAAATAGTTTATGCTTCAAACCAAAATAACATTGCCATTTCAAAACCAATTACGATGTCATTTCCATCCCAAACCCAATAAAATATGATATCGTTTCCATTTCAAAACCACATCAGTAAAATATTATTTGCCTTAAAAACCAAATCAATAATACGTCATTTCATTTCAAACCATATCAATAATATATCTTTTTCATTCAAAAACCACATTAATATTATATCATTTAAATGAATCCAAACTTCCAAATTACTGAATATTTCCTTCAATTCCTTTAAACTTGAGATATTCTCTCTTTACATCATCTTAAACCAAAACCTTATTATAAAGTCAGATTCTTACATCTTTAATTTCAGTAAGTTCCAAATCAATATAGATTTAAAGACAAATCTTAATTAAATGCAATTCAAATAAATTCATTTCAAAAATCATGTTATTTCAAAGTTGTAACATTCCGAAATAAAACACTTTGAAACCATAATACTTTGAAATTCATAACTTGGAAACACTTCAATTTCGATAAAACATCTCAATTTAGATATATTTCAAGGCTTTAAATATTCCGTTATTTCACACTAAATCTGATAATTTCATATATATCTTAATTCAATTTACTATTATTTAGTTTTGAAATATTTATTTAATAATTTCAAAATTATTTAAATAAAACTCAAACTTGACATATTCGTTAATCACCTTAAACCGTCATTAAGTTATAAAATCGTGCCCATCAAAATCTCAAATTCAATAAGTTCCAGATTGCTTTAATTAAATAACATTCTTAACTAAAACAATTTTAAACCGATTTCAAATCTATCTTCTCAAACTTAATTTATCATTATCATTATAAACTTTATATATATATATATATATATATATATATATATATATATATTAAAAATATAATTTAAATAAATACTTATCCATATTATATTTTAATAAAAATCAAACCTTGTTATTACTCTCATTATATAATGAACAAAATTATACATAGCTTAAATTTAAGAATTTAACTATATATATAAAAATAATATTTATATAATATCAAAATCAACATTTATATAAACCAATATATTTCTTTCCAAAACCATAGAAATCACTTCAAAATATTTTTATACATAGACCACGGCGTCTGTATATAATTTTCTATCCTATGGTCAAGTGATACGGATATTTATCATTTCAATCCGTAATTTAAAATATAAATACGGTTGTATATCATTTCAAACCTTATCCCAAATGAAATAAAATCCATAACAACTTCCAGTTTATAACAATATAAAATACAACATCCATTCATCCAATATCAATCATCAAACATTTATCACAATCATCATCCAATTCAATCAATAATCATCAATATAGAACAGATAATAAATAACAGACATTTTCTGGCAGTTTATATTCAATAATAAATCAAATAACAATTTAACTGGCAGTTTATATGAAATAATAAATTAAATAAAAATTTGACTGGCAGTTTATATGCGATAATAAATTAAATAACAATTTAGTTCAATAAATTCAATTTAACTGAGATGATGATTAAACATATGCCAAACAGTCATAAATAAATTTCTAATCACATCAAAAATTAATTTAACACACATAAGAAATTTTAGAAGTTGTGAGCGGGTTAAAACACTCTCCTTTTGAATTTAAATTGAATTTAAATCCAATTTAAACCTAAAATTTGAATAGTCTTAGAATTCATCCAAACTAATGCTAAAATGTCCATAATTTTGATACGATCACAGCGGAGAAAATCACGCGTGGAACGGAGCTCGTATGAAAAAGTTATTCACATTAGAGCAATTTTAAATTTAAATAAAAGGATAAAAGCAACACACCTCACCAAACTGCCACGTCATTAGGCAACCCACGTTCTCCCCAGGCAACATCAACGCACGCAAAAAAAAACAGAACGAAACCCTTCGTCGCTTCTTCCCCGTTCGCGGCTACTAGACACAACTTGCCAGAGCTGTCGCTGCCTTCACGTGCCCCCCATTATCTCGCGACCCAACAGCCAAGCCGCGACCAACAAAACGTGCGCGAAGAGGGCAGCAGCCGGTAGATGCTTGAAACTCCAATGAATTATTCTCATCGATCTAACTGTTGAAACGCCTTGCGAAAACCATCGATGAACTCCGCTCGACGATCTCTACAAAACCTCTAAGCCAATTTGTCAATCAGATAACGTTCATCGATGCGCGATGAACGACCGAGGCTAATTCATCATTTTTCGGCCACACCGAAACCCAGATTGAGAAACGAATCATATATTTGACTTTTTCTCATCGAGAGCTTCAAATCCATATATAATTCGATATATATTGAGGAATTTGAATTTTGAAGTAAAAAATTTTTAATTTGCAATTGACTGTGAAATTTAGAGTTTGTCTGCCATTGAGGAAGAGGAGCAATAGGAATTGTACGTATAGAAATGAGAAATAGAAAGGCTGCTAGGGTTTATAATGACATATATATAGGCAGACCACAAATAGAAGCAAATGTGCTCGATCGAATTTGGGTTTCGAGCGATAAATGGCCCAAAAAGCCCGTTTCGACTTCGGAACGAAATTAGGTCGACCCATATATCAAAAAGATGTTTTTAAATATTTTAAACGCAATGGAACAGGTTTCAAGTCCAAATTCCATCGTATGAAGAAGTTATGCTAAAATCAAGTTATTTCAAATTGATTTCAGTTGATTTCAATTTCATTGATTTCTAGGCGTTTCGAGCTCGTACAATCAAACGACAAGTCTGATCGCTACGAAACTTGAAATCCTACAATAATTCACCGTTACGGATCCGATGAAACTGGTTTCATCGAAATCTGAGTTAGTGGCCAAAACGGCTATTTTCCAGTTACCAAATTAAATTAATTAATTAAATCACTTTTCCAGTTTAAAATTAATTATTTACCCTTCCTATCATTTTTGATTTCTTAATCATTTAATATAACTTAAACAATTTTAGATGTCAATTTAAAGTTGATTAATCCATCAATTTCAGTGTTAAATTTCAATTTCATTAAATTCATAAATTATAAATTAAATTTTCAATAATTCCACTTATTTGACCTTTCATCCTACTATTCAATCCATATTTATCAAATAGATGAAATTAACATTGGTTTATGATTAATTACCCTAACATTCTCTAATTTCATCTTAATTTCCCATTAACTATCTATTATTTCCGTGGTTAATCCAATATTTCATTTATTCACTTATGTTCAATTTATAGCCAAACATAGCATTTTAATTTATTTTCATTCAATTCATAAATTTATTAACTTTAATTAGCATTGTTTACCCTGTATTATAGTATGTTATTTCATTAATACAATTCCCAAAATTTTCATTTCTTTCAATATTTAATTACACAATCTTATTAAAATAACCGATTTAATTATCAAAATTTACGGGTCGTTACACTCTCCTCCACTCAAAACTTTTCGTCCCCAAAATGGAAAAGGAAGGGAAAAGAAGGAATTGAGTAAACAATACATCTTATTCAAAAATATTAACTTTATAAACAAATAAATTTACAAAATTAATCAATTTAAATAAAATATACCAATTTATAACCATTAAATCTTTTTATACTCAAATTAATAAAGTTTGGAAAACGTTTTCAAAAAATTTCTAAGTCCAAAATTTACAGAAAATTTCGGCAGAGAGTATGACAACTTCCGATCCCGGTCTCTTTAACAACCAAACGTTATTATAACAACACGGTCATTTGAAAATAGTTTATGCTTCAAAACCAAAATATCATTGCCATTTCAAAAGCAAATATGATGTCATTTCCATCTCAAAACCAATAAAATATGATATCGTTTCCATTTCAAATCCACATCAATAATATATTATTCCCCTTAAAAACCAAATCAATAATATGTCATTTCATTTCAAACCATATCAATAATATATCATTTTCATTCAAAAACCACATTAATATTATATCATTTAAATGAATCCAAACTTCCAAATTACTGATTATTTCCTTCAATTCCTTCAAACTTGAGATATTTCCTCTTTACATCATCTTAAACCAAAACCTATTAAAAAGTTAGATTCTTACGTCTTTAATTTCAGTAAGTTCCAAATCAATATATATTTAAAGACAAATCTTAATCAAATGCAATTCAAATAAATTCATTTCAAAAATCATGTTATTTCAAAGTTGTAACACTCCGAAACAAAACACTTTGAAATCATAATGCTTTGAAATTCATAACTTGGAAACACTTCAATTTCGATAAAACATCTCAATTTAGGTATATTTCAAGGCTTTAAATATTCCATAATTTCACACTAAATCTGATAATTTCATATATATCTTAATTCAATTTACTATTATTTAGTTTTGAAATATTTATTTAATAATTTCAATATTATTTAAATAAAACTCAAACTTGGCATATTCGTTAATCATCTTAAACCATCATCAAGTTATAAAATCATGCCCATTAAAATCTCAAATTCAAAAAGTTCCAAATTTCTTTAATTAAATAACATTCTTAACTAAAACAATTTTAAACTGATTTCAAATCCATTTCTCAACCTTAATTTATCAATGTCATTATAAACGTTATATATATATATATATATATATTAAAAGCATAATTTAAATAAATACTTACCCATATATTTTAATGAAAATCAAACCTTATTATTATTCTCATTATGTAATGAAAAAAATTATACATAGCTTAAATTTAAGAATTTAACTATATATAAAAATAATATTTATATAATATAAAAAATAAATATTTATGTAAACCCATGTATTTCTTTCCAAAACCATAGAAATCACTTCAAAATATTTTTATATATAGACCACGGTGTCTGTATATAATATTCTATCCTATGGTCAAGTGATACGGATATTTATCATTTCAATCCGTAATTTAAAATATAAATACGGTTATATATCATTTCAAACCTTAATCCTGAATGAAATAAAATCCATAACAACTTGTAGTTTATAACAATATAAAATACAACATCCATTCATCCAATATGAATCATCAAACATTTATCTCAATCATCATCCAGTTCAATCAAAAATCATCAATATAGAACAGATAATAAACAACCGGCATTTTCTGGCAGTTTATATTCAATAATAAATTAAATAACAATTTAACTAGCAGTTTATATGCAATAATAAATTAAATAACAATTTAACTGCAGTTTATATGCAATAATAAATTAAATAACAATTTAACTGGCAGTTTATATGCAATAATATATTAAATAACAATTTAATTCAATAAATCCAATTTAACTGAGATGATGATTAAAAATATCCCAAACAGTCATAAATAAATTTCTAATCACATCAAAAATTAACTTAACACACATTTGAAATTTTAGAAGTTGTGAGTGGGTTATAACACTCACTTTCTGAATTTAAATTGAATTTAAATCCAATTTAAACCCAAAATTTGAATAGTATCAGAATTCGTCCAAACAAGTACCATAATGTCCGGAATTTTGATACGATCGCAGCGGAGAAAACCGCGCATGGAACGGAGCTCATATGAAAAAGTTATTCACGTTAGAGCAATTTAAATTTTTAAATTTAAATAAAAGGATAAAAGCAAACACACCTCACCAAACTACCACGTCATCAGGCAAGCCACGTTCTCCCTAGGCAACATCAACGCACGCAAAAAATAGAACGAAACCCTCCGTCGCTTCTCCCCTGTTCACGGCTACGTAGACGCAACTTGCCAGAGGAGCCGTCGCCTCCACGTGCCCCCCATCATCTTGTGGCCCCACGACCAAGCCGCGACCACGAGAACATGCGCGAAGAAGGCAGCCGCCGGTAGATGCTTGAAACCCTAATGAATTATTCTCGTCGATCGGAATGTTGAAACGCCTTGTGAAAACCATCGATGAACTCCGCTCGACGATCTCTATAAAACCCCTAAGTCAATTTGTCAATCAGACAACGTTCATCGACGCGCGATGAACGACCGAGGCTAATTATCGATTTCCGGCCACACCGAAACCCAGATTGAAAAACGAATCATACATTTGACTTGCGCTTGTCGAGAGCTTCAAATCCATATATAATTCGATATATATTGATGAATTTGAATTTTGAAGTAGAAATTTTTGATTTACAATTGACTGTGAAATTTAGAGTTTGTCTACCATTGAGGAAGAGGAGCAATATGGATTGTACATACATAAATGAGAATAGAAAGGCTGCTTGGGTTTATAATGACATATATATAGGCAGACCGCAAATAGAAGCAAATGGGCTGATCGAATTTAGGTTTCGAACGATAAATGGCCCGAAAAGTCCGTCTCGACTCCGGAATGAAATTGGGTCGACTCATATATCAAAATAGATGTTTTTAAATATTTTAAACACAATGGAATGGGTTTCAAGTCCAAATTCCATCATATGAATAAGTTATGATAAAATCAAGTTATTTCAAATTGATTTCAATTTCATTGATTTCTAGGCGTTTCAAGCCCGTAAAATCAAACGACAAGTCCGATCACTACGAAACTTGAAATCCTACAATAATTCACCGTTATAGATCCGGAGAAACTGATTTTGTCGAAATCCGAGTCAATGGCCAAAACGGCTATATTCCAGTTATTAAATTAAATTAATAATTAATTATTTAAATCACTTTTCCAGTTTAAATTTAATTATTTACCCTTCCTATCATTTTTGATTTCTTAATCATTTAATATAACTTAAATAATTTTAGATGTCAATTTAAAGTTGATTAATCCATCAATTTCAGTGTTAAATTTCAATTTCAATAAATTCAGAAATTATAAATTAAATTTTCAATAATTCCACTTATTTGACCTTTTATCCTACCATTCAATCCATATTTATCAAATAGATGAAATTAACATTGGTTTATGATTAATTACCCTAATATTCTCAAATTTCACCTAAATTTCCCATTAACTATTTATTAATTCCTTGGTTAATCCAATATTTCATTTATTCACTTATGTTCAATTTATAGCCAAACATAGCATTTAAATTTATTTTCATTAATTGGCATTTCATTCAATTCATAAATTTATTAACTTTAATTAGCATTGCTTACCCTGCATTCTAGAATGTTATTTCATTAATATAATTCCCAAAATCTTCATTTCTTTCAATATTTAATTACACAATCTTATTAAAATAACCGATTTAATTATTGAAATTTACGGGTCGTTGCAGTAACCCTATCTCTACTGGGTCACCTATGTGTTATATTCCCGAGCTAAAGTTTTTACTCAACCTTCAGCTCTGATATCAAAATTACAGGACCCGAATTTCAGCGTTCGAAATTCGACATCCATACTTCACCCGTATTCGAATGTCGTAGATTCAACCATTGAAATCCGATTCGCGCCGGAGCTTATAACACATTAAGTGCAACAACGCGGCGGAAAAAGAAATGAATAATATAATTGATTCACAATATTCGATACAACAATGATACAACTGAATATCAATATCATCAGAGATACACAACATCGGAAAGATAATAGCACCAGAAGAAAAGATAACATCAGCAGCGGAAAGATATCTTCTCCAATGCCAAGCAAGAGAGAAAGAAAATCCGACAATACTGCAAGCTAAAGCTCCAAACCACAAGCTCGAACCACCATCATGCCGAAGTTAAGAAACTCCAATCCTAGAGAAACAAATGCGATCGTCAAATCCATAGGCCGGATGCTATCAAATCTACTCCTACTATTTGATTATCTGAAAAACCTAACTCTAGGTTGCCCGTGTGGAAAATTATGGGCACCCAGAGTTTAGAAAGGGAACAATAAACTGTAGGTCAATCATAGGACTGGTGTGAGCAAACGAAAACAATTTATCTTAAACAAAAACAACAAAAAGAATTTAAAATTAAAATCCGCCATGCTTTTTGAAAAATGAAACTACCGTAAGGTCTCCCGGCACACACACAATGCAATTGCACACATGGGGGAGATTTCTCCTTATGATAGTCAAACATGCTTGATACGCAAAAGATCCTTTTGATATTATTATTAGTGCATAGTGCAGGAAACATTTGCAAGTATAATATTAATCTTAGCCAGCATAGGTACCATTATAGTATGCCTACTATACCTACCATATTAAATGGCAGGTTCTACAACTAAAACCGTACAAGGCGCGTATTGGTGATTGGATTTCCAACAAATGGTCAGGCTAAGGAACTTCCTGGACCACATGGGTACGCCTTTGGAGGGACGCCTCTAGAACTTAACCAGTTCTTTGCCAACACAAGGTCGGATTACCTCTGTAACTAGGTAACTAACTGTCACAGGTAATGCCATCACCCGGTCGTTACCGACCTTTATCCAAGCGCTCAACACCAACAACCACAAAGCAATAGATTTGCAGCAACCACATAGGTTAAATATACGGGCTCCATACCATGATACCACCATTTCCAGAAGGAAATGGACATACCTTAAAGGGCGCGACCCTCATAACCTTGCCGCATTCTTCCTGTTTCGACCAATTTCGGGTTGTGAGGTTCGATGAAGTCTCGTCCTCAAAGCTACGCTTTTCAAAAAAGTCATGCTTTGATCAACAAATGATCAGCAGCACTCTGTATGCCACATTACCAAATTGGGAATGTATTACTAGTAACCATGAACTACATAACCTCTGAGCTCGTACGTTTCAGAGAAGGGTGTTAAGCCAAGAGAATATTCTCCACCACCAAACAGAAATGTATTTGATAGAACCAGCTTTTACATCTCAAAGTGTAATGTCAGACACAGATCCATACAAGTCTGTTCCGGGTTCGAACATAATCGAAGGCACTTCAAAGAAGCCCTTGCAATCCGGGTATTCACAATCCCGATCGGACTCCCCATTACATATGAAGATCTCTATACCGTAGCTACTCAGTGCAGAGTCATTCGACGGATAATCCTTTCATTCTCGAAAATACCCAGTCTTCACCGCCGGTCTTCAAATGTAATCCATTTCGTCGTATCATTATTCGGAATGGGTTTTATGACATAAAGTCCTCTCTCGGCTAAACCGAACAATGAGCGCTAAATTTTAAAAACATATGGATATATGGGATCTTAGTTAAGTCACAACTTAAAGCCCAAAACCTTTCTTTAAATGGTTTAAACAAATTACCATTTTCAAATCTATTTAAACAAAAGATTCACCCTTTAAACATCCACTTCAATTTGAAACCAAGGTTCACCAATCTTTCATAAAGATTCATTCATAACTTTCAAAACTATTTCAATTCCAAATCTTTTATACAAAAGACACACCTTTAAGATCCTCTTAGATTTGAAAAAAAAGTTCACCAATCTTTAACAAAGATTCATTTATAGTTTTCAAAACAATTCCATTTCAAATTTGAAACCCTTTCAACCAAAAATTGGAAATCCTTTCTTTATCTGAAAGCCATTATCATTTGAAAACAAAGAGTTTTCGTTTCGGGAAAATCCGATCAAATATGCACAAGTCATAGCCTTTAAATTATAAACTTGGGTTAAATTCAAATTCCCTAAATAATACTTTAAAATACTTTAAAAATGGTTTAAAAATCAATATATATATATATATATATATTATATAACTTGTATCACTACTTTCAAACCATAATTTCCAAAATAATTTCAAAACTTAAACAAGATATATTATATTTAAAACAAAATTTCAAAACTTCGTTTTCAAAAGCTTTTCATAACCCAATTCCATTTCCAAACCATTTTGGATTCAAATTTAAATTTTTTCCAAAAAATATTTATGACTTAACCGATTTCCCGTGAAATCCATATTTTGTGTGTGCGTGGTGTAGTCCAGGGTTTCTACATAATAGTGCAACATCATCAATCATCACAATCCAAACACAGCAATATCGATAAGCGGTATGATCCTATAACGCTTGTCTTCATTTACAGATTCACAGATAAATAATATAAATTCATCACTGGTAAATAAATTACATTCATCACAGCTCAAATCAAAGTAATTCATAAAATAGAGCATTACACATTAAGGATATCAAACAATTCAAACATTCAATAGAATCCAAACATTCATAAGTAAGATCAATTAACATATGATTAAATTCAATTTAAACCAGATTAATTACTTATGAATAAATTACTAATCCTGGTTAATATTAATTAATTACAAACCATTTTTAATTAATTATTCTTTAATCATTTATTAATTAACCTTTAATGATAAAATAATTAACCTTTAACTAATTAATTAATAACCTTTAATCATTAAATAATTAACCTTTAATTATTTAATTATCTTTTAATTAATTTATTAACCCTTAATTAGTTACCATTTAATTAATTATCCTTAATTAATTATAATAAGTGATTATCCCTATTCACTTATATTAATAAATCACAAATTGAGTAATTATCCTTTAATCATTTGATTAATTAATTAATCACTTCTAATTAATTAATTATATTTAAGTAATTAATTACCTTTAATTACTTACACTAATTAAATAAACCTTTAAATTAGTTAATTATCCTAAATTAATAACCTTACTTAATTAATCACATAAATTAATTATCCTTTAATTAATTATCACTTGATTTATCAACCTTTAATTAATCACATAAATAAATTAATCACCTAGATTAATTATCCTTTAATTAATCACATTAATTAATCACCTCAATTAATTAATTTATCCTTAATAAATTAATCATAATCTCTTAATTAAATTAAGATCTCAGTTAACTTAAGATAAACCATTTATCTTAATTATTATTTTCAGTTACATCATTATATTTTGAAAACACTCAGGGATCTAAATAATTAACATAAAAATTATTTTAAATCAGACAAATTTTTAAAACATTATTCTTCAAAATTTTAACCTTTGAAATTACTTGAAAACTTGTTCCATACATATATTTTTAGAAACTTGTTTACAATTTGTTATTAACAAATGATTTAAAACATTTTATCATCATTTAAATTTGTCTTTTTAAATAAACTTAAAAATCAACTTGATTAATTAAAGTTAAACAACATTACTATATAAAGAAAATAGTTTAAAAATTAAAAGAAAACTTGATTTATATTTTCAAAACTGATAAAACAAGTACCCGAGAAAAACTCGAGTGAAATCCGAGCTAAATCTGGAGATTCCCGTGCAAAACCCCGAGTTACCTCTTTTCCTTTTCAAATCTTTGTTAAATTTTAAACTTTAAAACCTGTAAAAGAAACCATTTGAATCACCCGCTATAATACTCGAGTCAATTCATGACTTACCCGAGCTTCTACCCGAGCCGTTACTTCCTTCTCCAAACACTGACACAAACTTGTCCCGTGTGCACGTGTACGCCTGAGCCGACCACCTCTGATCATTGCTTCGGCCATCGACGAGTCGCCTGAGTTTCCTTGAGTCGTTCCGACCATATAGGTCTATCAGTCTTGCCTGAAATCAAAATCAAGTTGTTCAATACCACCGGGAACCCAAACTCCAGTCGATAAATCCACCCCACGTCGACGATCCCAACCATCATATGCATCGCCATTCCATCCAGAGCAACGCCACAATACGAACCATCGATTCCCCTGGGTTTGATCGACCTCGATCCACAAGAGACGACGCAATTGACTCGATTTCAACAATGATCAAACAGGCCCTTGAAACCCTTCTATCACATCGTCCGGCCACCACAATAGCCTATAATTCAAACGAGTATTTTTCCCCTGTGACCCAACCTTCCATCCTCCTCCAGCATCAACCTCGACCCGCCTCCCTTCGCCGATCGACGGCAATTGGTGAAAAAGCCAATTCCGGTTAACTCAAAATTTCTCATTGAATATAAACTTAAAAATTATGAAATGATTTCCTAAAATCATCATTTTCTAATACGAACTCAATTATGAAATCAATTCACAAAATTTCGAACATTGATGTTTTCTGGTTTTAACAGTTTCCACTGTAATTTATCATTCTTAAAATAACTAAATTTTTTTACTCAAATCTATTTGTAAAATTTAAATCAGGTCAATACAAATACTTTTCTTTTAAAGATCATTACCTAAATCCTTTTAGATTTTAAGGTATAAAAGTTTTTCTTAAATTTTGTTAGTCTGTTATTAAATAGAGAGACAGTCATACATTCAACAATATATATACATAAATATGCGTGCACATTAACATTTATACAAACAACTCCAAGTACCAATCCAAACACCACAACATATAGCAGGTTTAAGTGGTTTACTCACCCGTCAGTGAAGAACAGAGAAGAAGCTTGAAAACCTGGAAATGATTTTGACTTGAAACTGGAATTTGAATTTGGTCTTTGGTTTTTGATTTATTGAATCTACAATTTTGATCTGAGTAGAACTTGGATCTGAATTTACTTAGCTTCAGATTGGAACCTTGATCCACTTGTAGTTGTTTGATTTTGATCAGAAACTTTATTTTAAATTTTGCTTTAGATTGAACTTGAAAACAAGTTCTGGTTTAAAAACTGTTTGTTTTGATTTTTATTTGATCTCAGGCTTTGATTTGTTTTCATTTCTTTTATCTGATTTTGATTTCTAGGTTTTAATATTTGTTTTGAAGATGAAGAAGAATTGGAGAGGAGAATGAAAGGTATTAGCCTGGTTTCTTTCTCTTTGATATTAATTTACATTATAAATTTAAAAAGAAAACAAATACGTCTTGCCACTTGTTCATTTGCATGATTTCTTAAATTACAAATGTTTAAACTTTTAATTATTTTCTTACAAATGTAATAATATATTTAAAATGGTTACACTTGCTTAATTCCTTGTTAAGATGATTACACATGTAATCTTTCATGCATTAATAAATTTTAATAAATTTTAAATATATTACCTTTTTTATATTAGCATATGTTTTACATATATATACGTATGTATGTATGTATATGTTTTTATATATTTTTAAATGTTTATTTATATATATATATATATATATATATAAAAATTATATTTTTTTTAAAAAGAAAATGTTTTAATCTTTATAACCAGTCCTATTTTAAACTTAGTATATTATACTTTTAAATGTATGAATGTTTATATTCAATATCACTTTATATTTTTATGTTAATAATATTTAAATATAACTTTATATTATATTTTCTATTTAAATAAATACATTTTTCTTTATTAACATTTATATAACCTTTTAAAGAAAATGATTTTTAAAATTTAATTATACATACACATGTATGCAATATATATTAAAGTTTATCCTTTAAATAGCTTTTGGAGATTTACCATATTAAATTTAAATCAAAACTTCCAAAATATATATCACATAATTCCAAACAAATTTCTATTAATTTAAAATATAGTGTTTTTCAAATTCAAATTACTTTTCAAAATAGTTATTTTAGAATTTTAATTCCCAAAATTCAGTTTATAATGAATTTACACACACACACACACACACACACACACACATATATATATATAAACAACATATATTATTTATTTAGAAAATTTCAATTTCAAATTCCAAATTATAATCTATTTATTAAATATTTAGATTTCCAAATCAAATCCTTTATTTAAAATCACACACACACACACACACACACACATATATATATATATATATATATATATATATATATATATCCACATTTTCAAATTAATTCACAATTAATCCCAAAAATTAATATAAATTTCTGAATTAAATTTGGCTAAAAACCGGGATCGTTGCATTTTCTTTGCTTTGATTCAATCCAATATTTCACACTTGTTATTCTCCCCTATACTCTCATATTTCTATTTTACTTTAATAATTTGTGATTAAATATGCTAATAAAACTTAAATAGAAAAATGGTTACAACATTTCAAAGTGCAACATAATCACCGATTTATATTCACCAAATCAATTCAAAAATAATTATAAGTAAAGAACTCACCTTAGCAGCGCATACTTTTTTCTTTGCTTCTAACTCGCTGTTCAAAGCCAAAAGAGTAAAGTGAAGCTAGGCACAAGGATAAATATGCAAACTTGCAAGTCAAACGAGATAATCCTAGTGCGACAAACTAAAAAAATAAACTCAAGAATTGCAATAATTTAACATCACTCATCCTCTTCTCTCTTCTAATACTCTTCTTCTACAACATTTAGAAATGCACGTCCACTTAGTGATACAGAGCTAGGAACTACAAAATCACCTCCCGTCTTCGCCAACGATTTTCTTTTCACCAACTCGACTAGCCGGCATCATCGCTAACACCACCGTGCCTCCCGATCAAAAAACATCGTTTACGTATCGCTGCTACAGGCAAAAATTAACGCGACCAAGATTTCGATCGCACATGCCAAATTTCGCACCGGAGATGCTCCACTCGACCATGAGTCCAACGTCATTGTCGATTCGACCTCCTATCGCCTATATCTCCACCAATGTCTAAACCTAGTTTGGGACCTTCGAATTTGACCATTATGAATACTCTCAAATTCTCACCAAAAATTCTCCTTCACTTAAAGAATCTAATACCGTAGATGACATCATTTATCCTTACGGACTGAGAGAAATTAGTTTTCAAAGTGAGGGCCATTTTCCTTAAACAAAACAATTCTGTCGATCAAATCTTCATCCCTTGAGTATATTGCGATAGTATAGTGATGCTTAATATCGCATATTTGAACTAGAGAATTTGTAATTATTTATTTGATTTTTAATCTAATTTATAAAATGATAGAAGGTGGCTAAATTTTGGAACTCCCTCCATTTTTTCCCCACAAACTAATGAAGGTGTATTTATAAAAGGAATTGAATTATCTCGAAATTGAAGTCTCTAGATAAATGCATTCAGTAAACGTGATTTTAGAGTTTTAAGTTTTTGGGCTTGATTTTCTTAGGTTTGGGCTTTAGTAAATATATAGCTATATTTTATTTATTTCTTTCCTTTCTTTTCATTAGTTCATACAACAATTTACATCCAAGCCTAAATACAAAATTACTTTTATATGAAACTATTTTCTAATAGTTTATAACATTTTTATAAAAATTTATTTTCTATAATTTCGTTTATTTAATTTTTCATTTTATTCAAATCATTACCAATTAATTTCCAAACCATATTAATAAATCTATTCACTTATCAAAATTAAACTTAATATTTACAACATTATAATTTATCATTATTTTCAAAACACTTCATTTATATTTTCAAATTCCAAAATAATTAATTATATAAATAAATTGTTAAACACTATTGTATTAAAATATTCCTTATCATTTGCTAAATCATCACTAGTTATCTTATTGTAAAATTCCACTATCCTAAAATACATTCAAGATATTCATTTTAAATTGCTTAATTTCATTTTTAATTGATTAAATATTTATTATGATTTACCCTTAAAAATCGGGTCATTACATCGTTATTCATCATTGGGATGTGTGCCCTTCCTCTGGTATAATTCAATAAGCTTGAATGTGTACGTGTTACCTCCGTAGTTACTAATACTTGATTAAACTCATTAGACATTGGAACTTTTGAGTATAATGAATCGCCAATTGTTAGTATCGTCATTGCTAGAATTATCTTGCACTTGATATTGCTCAAGCATCTCATTTGATATATTATTCTAGTAACCTAATATAGCGATTTATGATCTACCAATCCATATCCTAAATAGCAAAACCAAGAAAATCCAACATAGAACAACATGAATAACAAGAAACCGTGGAGATATGATCCTATTTGATCGCATCGCCTGCAAAGAGTCATGTAATCCCTTATCAAACTAGCAACCCATCTGGGTAGACAAATTTAAGATTTTAAACCTGGATTACTAATCAATTGCTTAGAAATGAATGTATTAGTACCCTTGCGCCACACACGACCTTTAATAGGAATATAACACATACATGAATATAACATTATATATGTATAATGCTACACCAATAAATCTTTATATACGCGTAATGATATATAAATATATCATTCTGTTGTCGTTTAGAATAAATTTTAAAACTTTTATACTTCAAATTAAAATTGATCTTGGGGTTTTTAGGCTCAGCGAAAAATTTAGTTTCAGGAACAAGAAGTTTGCTTTTTATTTTGAATGACACATTTTAGTGTAAATCACAAAATGATAGTTGTAATTATCATTTTCTGTTTACACTAAAAAATGTCATTCAGACTAAAAAGTAAACTTTTTTCCTCAAAATAATTTTTTTGGCAACTTCTTCCTTGTGTCTATTTTTCTGATAAAAAATTCTAATTGTAATAAAAATATAGATAATATACTTCCTACGGTTCCTAATATATGATGTTTTAAGAAGTTTGCTTTGTTTCAAAATATAGAATGTTTAAGCTTGTCATTCCCACTTTATCCCTGACCCATAATAAATGGCAGAAACTCAAGAGATGCATCATGAGATTCTCTAGGCATAAGTATTTGGTTTTCCAACCACTCCTTTATTAATGATGATTAAATCTTTTTTCCCTCTCTTTTTTCCCACTTTTTTTTACTATCACCAACTCTGTGTATTTATAAACGATGAATATTTTCACAATTCACTTCAAGACTAGCTACCATGGATATGGAACATATTCCCTCTCCACCAAAGCTTATCGCCGATGCAAGTCTTGAAGATGCGGAGAAGAAAGATTCAGCGAATTTAGGATTCGAATATTTGTCGGATTTGAACAAGAAGCCTTTTGATAAAGGAGAATTGCATATTTCCTCTACACAAAAGTCTATTGCTAATGCAGGTGTTGATGATGTGAAGAAGAAAGAGTCAGAGAACATTAATTTAGAAGCCCATCATTTGCTTGATTTGAACAAGATACCTTTTGATGAAGGGCAGCTCCATCCTTATCCGAATTTGCATAATCTAATCCATATCATGTTGAAAGTGATGTATTCAGAATTTTTCTAAAATTGTCTAGCTAATGATGAAGTGATATGCTTAATTTTCATTGTTACGCTTTGTTCTTTTCATGCTTCCTGAAAATGTGGACAACTATGGTAGGTTCTGACATTTTTGGTTTCTTTTTGTAAGTCAGTTCCCCTCCCATGTAGTTTGATATTGGATCAATATCATTGTCATGAAATGTCGCTTTTTCTTACAAATTTTCTTGTCCATTTACTAATGCTTCTAGCATAATTTACTCACTGTTACTTGTAGTTTTCTCGCACGAGTGATGTTACTTGAGTTGCATAAGTGCATGAGTATTAGCACCTCATAGCATATAAAATTGCACGAGTATTACCACCTCACAACATCATGCTCCTTTGAGTGCATGAATTACTTGAGTTGCATGAGTGATGTTACTTGAGTTTGCTGTTACAAGACACAATATAAAATTTCAGAAGAACTAAAGCATCAAACAATTATGAAGCGCACTCATTCCATGTAAAGAACAGCAACTGGCTACACCACTTCTCCCCACACGTATAATTAAAATGAAGAGCATAAAATGACAAGATAACATAAAAAATGTATCAAAGCACGTACACCGTGCAAGTCTAAACCCCATATTTGAGCATGATAAAAAGAAATAACACATGAATATTAGCACCTCACAGCAAACTTTAAAGCAAAGAAGCAACTAGTTATTTGCAATCCATACAAACAACAGCAAGACAATATGACATGAGCGTTGTTGCTTGTAGTTTTGGATCAATATTATGGTTACATAAATGTTGTTACTTATACTTTTCTCACATGAATATTACGACACTTTTTTACAATATGACATGAGTGTTGTTGCTTGTGGTTTTGGATCAATATTATGGTTACATGAGCATTGTTACTTATACTTTTCTCACATGAATATGACAACACTTTTTTCAAGATTAACTAAGATGTAAGTATAAACATCAAATAACGATATAGTAGAGACTATAATTGAGGGAAATGACAACAAACAACATAGGATGACATAATTCATACACTCTCTCTTATACTAACACATTCCTAACAGTCTGGACTAGATCATAGTCACAACTAACTTGTGTCGGAAGGCGGCCTTCTCTTTCAAGTGCATATTTGTTCACATGCGGAATTTTGTATTTGTTCGAACATTTAACTTTCATGATCTCTTGCATACATAGTTGTAGAGTTATAAAAACCTAATTCACTTTTCTCGCTAGATATTCTTTAAAAGATTTCTCAACTGCAGAGATAAGCTCTACTACTGTTCTTGGACACTCTTTGTGTTGTAATGCTTGAATGGTGTTGAAAAATCCAAGGTCTAGAATGTTTAAGTCAGGTGAGTTTGGTGGTTGACATGTCAAACGAATGTCAAAACCATGTTGTGAAGCAATGAGCTGAAATTGTTCATCGCTTGGATCAACGTGTATTCTTGCATTGTCTTGTTGAATAAAGATAGTTTTATTCGAATCCTCACTTGGCCATTTTCTTCGTATTCCGGGTATAACTTTCTCAATCAAATAGGCTCGTGCGGTCTCTCTCTTGACTGAGTTCTTCGGTTTTATCTCCATAGTCCCTGCCTCTCTATTTCTACTTCTTCTCTCTGCTGGTTTCATTGTCACAAAAAAAATATTCCCATTTTCTCTGAAAATACTTCATTTCCTTCAGCATCAAATCTTGGACGAGCCATAGCCGCTAAGAACATCACCTTTTCGATAAAATTCTTGCTTTGACATGTGCGCAAATGGTTCATCTTCCGTAGGAAGCAGGTAACAATTCTTGGTTTTTTTGGTCATATGAAACCATTTCTCGTCGATGTGTACTATATTATACATATCGACAAATTTTGGCTCCTGAGGCATACTTCTTGGATCTAGCATAGATATGCAAAAAAGTAAACATGCTCTTTTGTGTTCTTCCTTCAGATATGGTTTAACTGCATTGGTGTGACGACGGACTAGACCTTGTTTCGTGAGTCTGAATAATGTTGTATAGCTCACATTCAAAGCTTCAGCAAGTGCTCTCAAGGTTGTTCGTCGATGTAAAGGAACATCGCAGACTCGATTTAAGTCAATACAGACCTTCTTTCGACCATAATTCTTTGCTCGCCTATGTGATACATCGACCTCCTCTCCATTTGGTGTATTTTTTGATCGCCTCCAAATTCATTGTAGGGTTTGTATAATTACCGAAAATAAATGAGATACTTCTGTTGTTGTTTTTCGTTTCAGTTTTTCGTTGACGCTCTTATCCAACAAAGCATTATAAATAGCTCATCTTTCACCATTTGATACAAACTTTCTTTGTCTCGCTTGAGATATGCCAATATTTTCTGCATATGTTAAAATAACACATAAAAGCAAGTAGTACAGTTAAAAATCTTTAGGAAAAAACAAGTTAAGAATATGAAAGTTGAAAGAGCTGATATTCTAGAAAAGAGAGAATTAGTACATGTTGAAATGATACATGTATTTGGAGCTGAAATATGTGCATCTTCTTCAAACAATTGATCAACATCTAGCTTAAGTAATGGAGTCTCAAACTCTTGATTATGATCCATATTTAAATCGATTACTAATTTTTCGGTACAAGATGATCTGAATATCACTAGAACATGATCCTCTATATATAAATTGGTTTCTTCTTCAGAAATGTTTGAGTTGTATCTATTAGAGAAAAATTCAGGTTCATTATTTATGTTACGTTCAGCGCTCAAAGGAGCATGATGTTGTTCTAATTCAAATTCTCCCTCATCCACCGCAGGTAGGAAATTAAGATCAATGTGTTGATGCATACTACATGAAGCCATGAATATGCTTTACTGTAGGATCTCTAGTGTTTGATTTATCTTCTTATAAAAGCAACTGAAGCTACACAATTTTAGCTTTGGCTCCATTTTAAAATTTGAAATTTCAAACACAAAAAATTGATGATTTTTTCATGAGTTTTGAAGGATTTATTTGAATTTTAGGTTGCTGCATGAAAATGTATGAAGTGATTTGCTTGAAAAAAGAAGTAATAATTGGCCATGCATGAAAAGCATTTTAACGTGTGGGAGAGACTTAACTTAATAATGGACTAAAGTGTCATTGGATTTTTTCCTTAATTCCTATGCAAACCTTCAGAACTTCTTATATTGTGAACCAGATGGAGTTTGACAATAGTACTACAAGCAGCAGCTATTTGCATGCTAATAAATAAATAATTATGTGTTATAATATATGTAAATATTAATAGTGAATATGCTATATGTTGTTTTTGTATTTTAGTCGCACATCGTGAGATTAGTTCTATCCCAAGCTCCTAGGCTTTTATATAATAGAGCTAATGTAATGACAATGTATAAAAAATCTCAGCAGTGAATAAATATTTTCTTCCTTTTTCTTTAATGTCTTCTTATTCTATAACATGTTATCAGCACGATCTCAAAGTGCGAGAACGGTGGATCTGAGGGAACAAGTTCTGCATGTCACTTGGTTTGCCAATAGTAGCAACAGTTAATTGTGCTGACAACACAGGAGTAAAGAATCTATACATTATCTAAAGAATCTATACATTACCTCTTTAAAAGGAATAAGGGTCATCTTAACTGACTACCATCTGCTTGTATTGGAGACATGGTAATGGCTGCTGTTAAAATAAATAAATAAAATAAAAGGTGAACCTAATTTGAGGAAGAAGGTCATGTCAGCTGTTATTGTGAGGCAACGCAAACCTTTTCACCGAAAGGATGGTGTTTATATGTACTTTGAAGGTACATCTTTCCTAATGCATTTTCTTTTTAGGGTTAAATTAGAACTATTCTGCTATTATCTTAATTGCTTGCTAAATATATAATTTTACAAAAATATGTTCAAACTAAATACGACGAGCATAGAATCAATAGATCAATCTACATGAGAAATTTTGGTTTGATTGGATTGAAATTGCTGTCTTTTCCTGTCATGTTATATTCAAGATAAAGTTTATGGATTTTTTACACCGCAGTATAAAATATCAGAATTTGAACGGTTCTATGATTTGATCTTATCAATTTTTGAGATCAATATTGTTAGATATTAATATTTTATCTTGGTTTGATTTCAACTATCAGATCTCTGGGTCAAAAGATTGTTGTTTTCATCATCGGTTAATTATATAACAAGGTTCTTTCCTCCTAATATGCATTAAATTTCATGTGAATTATTAGCTTCAATATATTGTTTATAAGTACGGAGGACATGCAGTAGTAGAAGGTGCATTATACTATTTGCACTGACGGTGATATGGTAATGCCGTTGTAATTGAAGTATAGATAATTATATATCTTGTTTTCCTCATTTAACTTTGTGTGCAGAATGTTAGCTATTTTAGTATTGTATATTAATAATATATTAGTCACATTAGTGTGCAAGGATCCAGTTTCATGTATCAATGATTTTTATGTTAGAAAATCCTACATGATTAATTTGCATTTAAAAAGTATGACCCAGATTAAAATAGCATTGCCATAAAGTGAATTCTTTTTTTGCGAGTCACTATTAGGAATATTAGATTACATATTCCAATAAGGTCCAATTTGCAAATTGAAAGTTCTGGACTACATAGGAAGGGCATACTTTGTGTATTTGGCATGTTAATTTAATAACCATTGTTTAGAGAGAAAAAACTTTTGTTATAACTGAAACTGCAAAGTGACAGACTATTGGTTACAAGAGTAAAAAGCTACACAAAAATGTTAACTAGGTAAGGGCTTTATCTATCCTCTATATCAATTAACATAGACACGAATATATAAGAGAACCCATGGTTTTCCAGGTATGATCTATTGCTCGTGCTATGCTGTAACATAGCATTTATATAAATAAACAACACACTTTATTTTATAGTTGGAAGGCATAATTTCAGATCCTTTCAACTTTAGAGGAATTGCTTATATGAAACTGGAAATTTAACCAAGATATAATTCTTTGGAATAATTGCCCTGTGAGGATGGTCGATCCTTCATATGTATACTTAAAAATAAAAGTACTGTAGATGTTTTCCTGCATAACCTCCATCTAAATTGAAGCAGAAGTGTAATGTGCATAACCATGCTGGATTTTTATTTATTTGTATAGGATGTATGTGTAACACCTTACACCATTTACGTGTTGTAAATAGCATGACCCATATATTTACATTCCATACTTGGATGCCATATTTAATTTCAATTTGATGATGTAATGTATTATTCCTTGTATCTTATAAATCATCGATTTTAGCTGTTTAAGATCTTGTTAGCTTGGTTAAAGGTACCTGCATCAACACTTAAATTCACAGTTTGTTATATACTATATAACTTGGAGAAGACTAAATTTAATTATAAGTAAGTATGTGAGTAATCAAAGGAAAAATGAAACAAGTGGTATCTATTATATATTATTTAAGAGTTCAAACAAATTATTTTATTAAATCTATGCATCTACGTGTGTTAATTTGTAAAACCTTTATACCATTGCAAGTCTAATCATAGAGTTAATGCGTCTAAATAAGAATCTATAATATATATAGATGGTACACGTTTGAATTATTCGTTTGTAGTTTTATCGCATTATGGTCGCATGATATCATGCATCAACATGTTAGTCAACATACATTGCCTTGATTTTACCATACATCAGTTTATTTATTAAAGTATTATTTTGTGATAGTACTTATTGAGTTTACTTGTTAGAATTGCCTATCAATTATTTTTTCAAATATGATATAGCACTCCAAAGAGTGATGTAGCAATAAATAAGCCAAAGAATTTGTAAATCAAAATAGAAACAGTAGTATGAGTACAAAATACATTTACAAAATCAATTACCTACTATTATGGACCCGTCGCTCCATCAGACAAATTTAAGAGTAAATAGTGATATGTGATCTATTACTTTTCAAAACTTATTATGAATTAAATGTCATATGCATAACTATTCTTGAAGAAATATCTTTAGATATTCTCTTGAAGAGATAATCAATACGCCGTATCATAATTTTCACTAGAGCTATATAAATACGGTCTTTAACAAATCTGTATGTGTAACCAATATAATTTCTTATTTTATAACATTTCAAGGGTGAAGAAGATACTCTTATTTATGTTGTAAATATATCTCTTTTATTAAACTCTCAAAAAGAGATGTTTATTTATAATTATAACTAAGTATATATTCTCTAATAAATAATCATGATTAATGTTCAAATGTAATGTTAGAGATATAATCAAGGAATAAAATTTAACAACTTAAAGTTGTGTATACAATTTATTTGAAGAAGAAGTTCAATATGATTTCAAACCAGATGTTTTGAACATTATCATGCGATCTTGAAGGATTCACACTAACATTGATCTATAAAAGAGAATTAACAGTTTGGATCCTTGTAATAGTTTGTTCTAAAAATCACCAATTCAAACGAGAAAGAATATAAAAAATTTATAATATAGATGTAATACGTGGACGCACATATATATCCATATATGTAAATATTCAGCCAACAACCTGAAGTTTGTTATGAGCTCATCTTATAAATTATGTAAGATATTATTTAGTGATTTAAATCAATACAAATGTTGAATGACCTGAAGTCGTGTATGTATTTAAATGATCTATACAATAAATAAATTCCTCCAATTGGCTAGATCAATAAATAAGAACAAACTCTAATAACCAATATTATCCTCCTATTATTAACATGTATGGTGTATTTGCTAGTAGCAATATCATAATGAATCAAATGAGAATCCAAAGATGGTAATTATTTAATGTGATAATGTTTATCAACATTGAGGGGGAGGATAAAGGGATACAAGCTCATTTTGATCATCAGTGTTAAATATTTGTTATAATATATAATGATGCAAAATATTAAGTAACTTGAATAAATTATTAATAATATTCCTAGTATACTTTCTCCAATATAGTTTTGAATTTCTGAAGGATCAAAATATGTAAACCACATCTGAAATATGGTACAAAAGTCAGTTTGAAATACTTTTGGAGTAAGTAATAAAGATGTCAAATAAAAGAGATGAGTGTTCTTGAAGAAACACTTAAGGGTGCTCTTGAAGAGACTAATGACATGAATGACAAATAACCCTAGATGTGGTTTAGGTACCTAAAACATGATAATTAAAGAGATCTCAATAAATCATGTTTAGAACTGACAACAATTAATCATCGATGATAAATTTATAAATAATAAAATGTTTATGTTTATAAATAGATTAAAAATCTTGAATTAGGAGAAAACATGACTGACCATCATGAATCTTTTACTAATAGAGAGATATGGACATGTAGTCCGCAAAGTAGCAAAAGTGCTTGAAATGCTTAATCTACCCCATGATATAAGTATGGTTTAAATCATATTAATGATGAAATTATACAAATTCCTGAAGAATATAAATAACTTTTATGGCTATAAAGAATGAAAAGAACAAAGAACGTAGATTACAACCTACTTTAAGTATTGTTGTAATGAAAATCTTGATATATTTTAAGATGAGTATATTACTTTCTGCTTTTTAGTAATGTTGTACTGAATTTTTTTTAATATTCATGAAAGATGTATAGTTGCAATATGAAAAACTGATTTGAAGCACAAAAAATGAAAGCATGTGAACTGTTATTCATAAAAGTAGCATACAAAATGCATAAAATGCAAATCATATTTGGAAGAAACAATCTTAGGAAATTTGATTGTATTGAAGGAAATTATTAATAAATTGTATTATTAACGAGATACATATCTATGAATCCAAAAGTATCCATAATCAATTTGAGTTTTCAAAAGACGAATACGAATTCAGAGGAAACTTTTAAATCAGGGGGAGTATCTATAAGTATTTTACAATGCACTTTTTTTTCCTTAACTAAGATTTTTTCCATTGGGTTTTTATTAGTAAGGTTTTAATGAGACATTAACTTGATCCAGAAGTGTCTACTCCTCAGCAACATTTAAAATAAGTTATATTATACTCTTTTTCCTTATTTAAGATTTTTCCCACTGGCTTTTTCTTACTAAGGTTTTAACGTAGCATTATCCTTGACTAAGGTTTTTCCCATTGGGTTTTCCTTTATATGATTTTTAATGAGCTATTATATTGATACAGAAGTATCAAACTCTATTTGATGCTATAAATTATTGAAATATGTCATACTATATTGTATTTTTTTTCCTTCACTAAGATTTTTCCCATTGAGTTTTTCTTAATAAGGTTTTAATGAGACATTGTTTTGATCCCAAAGTATCAAACCCTTTAGAAAGAATATTATTTTTTAATATAATTTTACAGGTTGCACTTTTTTCCTCGTTCAAGGTTTTTTTCCACTGGGTTTTCCTAACAGAGGTTTTTAATGAGGCAATAGACAATATCTAGATCGACCGAATGAATAAATACAAGCAAAATAACAATGAGGGGGAGCAATCATCATACACATCACAAAAGAGACAATTTCAAGTTATCAGCGAATTCAAGATTTTGAAGACGCACATTCAAGGGGGAGTGTTATAATATATGTAAATATTAATAGTGAATATGTTATATACTGTATTTTAGTCCTACATCGTGGGATTAGTTCTATCCCAAGCTATTAGGCTTTTATATAAAGAAGCTAATGTAATGAAAAAGTATAAAAAAATTCTCAGTAGTGAATAAAATATTTTCTTCTTTTTTCTTTAATGTCTTTTTGTTCTATAACATCAGTGTTCTATAACATCATGGTCGCTACCACCAGAATGCGGCAGCAAGAACAGATTTGAAGCGGGCTTTTAACAACCCACAAATAAAATACATTCCGACCAAAGCAAAAACAAATTTTACACGGATTTATTTTCCATTTAGTCTCGTTTAGAAACTAATTAGCACAATTAGCCCCGTTTGTAAACTATTATCAAATTTAGCCCTGTTTTGGCCAGCTCAGCTCCGAGCTGGCCAAAACGTACTGGCGACTTTTCAAAAGTCGCTAGTATTTTTTTGTCACAAAATAAAAAAGGCGACTTTTGAGAAGTCGCCAACTGGCGACTTTCCAAAAGTTGCCGCTTTTGTTATTAAATAAGCAGGCGACTTTTGGGAAGTCGCCAGTGGGCGACTTTCCAAAAGTCGCCCATTCGGGGCTCTGCAACAAAACCAGAGCCCCCTTTCTTCCTCTTCACTCTAAACTCATCCTCCCCTTTTCTAAAACCCTTCATCTCCGAAATTTTTGCCCAAGCTCAGAAATTTTTCGTTTAATATTCTTAAAAGTAGTAGATTTCGAAGAGCTACCTCAAGCCTAGCAAAATGTTATTCGGTCGAATCCAATCAAGGTATGCAGTAGAAATCCTAAGTTTTGAATTTAGTTTGCAAACTAATTTTTTTTGCTTGATGTAGAATGGCTCGTAGTTATATTCCAACTATATGCTATTTTGATGGTGAATTGGCTATTGACGATTTAATGTGTGGGAAATATCTCGGTGGATCTTACAAACCGACTAAAGTTCGAAAATGATCTACTTTTGAGCAGTTGAAAGAGTCGGTTTATAAAGCAACAAAGACAAAACAGGAAGAGTACGAGATTGAAATAGTTTGCAATTGGCCAATAGATTCTGGTTCCAAAGCAATCAAAATTGTTGACGACGATGATGTTGAATTAATGTTTGCTGCATCGATCAAATCTATTGAGTTGTTTGTTGGAAAAAAAGGAGATCGGTTGCAGAAGAACCAACACCGGCACCCGTAACAAATTTTGGCGTTGAAGAATATTCTATAATGGTGTGGAACATGAGTACTGGTCAAGGAATTCCGTCACCTAGTTTTAGCAATCCGACTCAGCACATATCACAATACGGGCAACAACAAATGTATTATGGTTTTCAGCCATTCATGAGTTTGTAGCCAAATGTCCAATTTATCTATCCACATTTAACGCAGGACAGCTTTCCACGAACGAGTCAGAGGTATCGTTTAGCCGTGATTACATAGAATTATGTTTTATTGAATTTATATAATTCTTAAACCTAATTTGTATTCCCGTGCAATTTTATTCCAAATTAGAATTTCACTCAAAGAAGTGGTAGAGCATCGAGTAGTCGTACAAATGAACGAATGCCGCCAACTTGGCCCAATTTTACCATTTAAGCCAAAAGTAAGTAAAATATTGCAATATGTTGCAAAATCGTTGGTATAAAGAAATAAACTAAAAATGGTGTATTAATTAACTACAGCTGGGCAGCAAATAACACTACCACACAGTCATACGTTCAACCACCAAATGAACCAGCAGGTCAAACTAGGTGCAATGATGATATGGATGTAGAAGATAAAGAAGATGTACAAGCTGTAGATGTTCCTGCAGTTGATAGTATGTCTGTTGTGTCAATACTAGAGGTTGATACAACTTGGGTGGAAAATATGCAAGTAAACAATGATCCACTAGAGTATGATTTTGGCGCTGCAGAAGCAGATTATGTGGACAATGATGAACCTGAAATGGAGATAGCGCTGGATGATGATTTGTGCAGCGCACAAATTATGGCTAGGTCGATTGTAGAAAATGTAAACTTCAACAGCAAATTATTTCTATCCTGCAGCGTACAGATTTGTTTCAAAGTTGGCATGGTGTTTGAGAGTAAAGCTAAATTTCTACAACAGCTATCAGAATGGTCAATCTTACATGCGGTGTCCTTTAAGCCAATAAGGTCGAACAAAGCAAAATATACGGCCATTTGCAACATCGATGACGGTTGTCCTTGGAGAATACATGCTATTGACTCAAAAAAGACACAGGATGGATGGTGGGTTATAAAAATATATCCTAGTGATCATACATGTTTTAACCCTACAGTGAACTCAAATCATAGGCAAGCCACATCATCCTTTATGGTATCGAAGATCATGCCTTTCGTGAAATCTGATTTGAACATTACAGCCGGAACGGTGCAAGTTCTAATGGAGGAACAATTATTTATTAAAATTAGCTATCTGAAAGCATGGAGAGCATTGAGCAAGGCTGTTGAAAGAATTTACGGCGATTGGACAGATTCATATTCCAACCTACGACAATACTTTGGTGAAATATGCAAAACAAATCCCGGAAGTGTAGGACATGTGACTACTGATGAGTATGGAGTTTTTGATCGTGCATTTTGGTCATTTGGGTCATGTATTGAGAGATTTGTCCATTGTTGACCTTTGCTTTGCATAGATGGTACACATCTATATGGAAAATACAAAGGCACCTTACTTGTTGCAACAGCCGTTGATGCAAATGATCTGCTATTTCCCTTGGCATTTGCCATCGTTGAGTCCGAATCCATTGATAGTTGGGGTTGTTTTTTCGCATGCATGCAAAGGTTCATTCACAGCGTGAACAATCGTCGTATTACTTTCATTTCTGATAGAATGAAAGGAATACCTACAGCATTGCAGAGCAAATGGCTAACCGCACATAAACATAGATACTATGCCAGACATTTGAAAGCAAATTTTCAAGCAGCGGGTTTTAGAGACAAACGATTGATCGGTTTATTCTACGCTGCTGCATGTGCCTCTGAGGAGATTGAGTATTTAAAGGTTCGTGAGGAAATTAAAAGCAGTAGTATAAGAGCACACAACTAGATAGAGAGAAGTTTGGGTGGAAAGGAGGAAAATTTGGAATTATGTAAAGATGATGGTGGTCGTTTTCATGTTATGACGACTAATGCGTCAGAAAGTTTTAATGGTGTACTTGGGGGTGCAAGATCTTTGCCTATTAGAGCACTTGTTGCACGTACCTTCTATCGATCCGTTGATTACTTTTGCCAAAGAAGAGAGTTAGCTAAGAATTCCACACTTCGTGTCACGCCAAAATAGGAAGCAAAAATAACGGAGAGAGCAAGCGAAGCTAGACGTTGTCCGATTGTCCGTTTTAGTCAAATTGAATGGCAAGTGATTCATTACTTCGGCAATGAATTCAAAGTTATAATCGATGGTAACACGTGTTCATGTACATGCAACATCCCATTGCTTCAGCATCTCCCCTGCGCCTATGTGATGGCTGCTTGTTCGTCGGTGGCCAATGGTGCAAACAGAGCTCATCATGATTTTGCATCACATTGGTACTTTGTTCAGAATTACCTAGCTGCATACTCTGTGGAATTTCATCCCGTACGCGATAAAAGGTATTGGTCTCCACACGAAGGTCAAATGGTACTTCCACATCCCGCAAGGCGAACTCCGGGAAGGCCTAAGTCAAGTAGAATTAAAGGCGTTATGGACAAGATGCAGCCTCCAAGGCCTAATAGATGCAATAAATGTGGTATGCACGGTCACAAAAGGAGTTGTTGTAATTCAGTTATTTAGTTTACGTATGCGTGTTATTATTGGTTTGATATTTGTAAGCCGTATGTTGTTTATGTAAGAACAGTTTGTGTTTTTATTTCATTTGCTAAGTTCTTTGTGATGATGAATGTTATGTGATACGTAAACATATGCAAATGTAAGCTAGTGTTACACACATCTTTACAATACTTGTTCAACGATACATAAAACAATTGCATATACATGAAAGCTACCGATACAAAGTACATGAAAGCTACCGATACAAAGTACTTAGTTAAATTACATATAAATAAACACTTAAATCTGTGTTTACTTCTCCTCCCACAACGTACGAGGACTCAACTTATCGAACGGTACACCCTTATTCAGTAGTGCGTTCCGATACTGTAGGTTCAACTTCTCCAAACGGGCGTTTTCCGCTTGCATCTCAAGGGCATATGCAACTCCCCTCGAACACTTTTCCGGATCTTTCCATTTAAAAAAGTTACAACATTCAACATCGTTTGGCCGTATCTTATTATCGTCGTACGATTCACAACGGTAAAAGCGATGGCCCGCATTCCTTTCGTTCCGACACACAACCACTTGACATTCAGCTCCGCAATAACAAAGTACCCGAGGCGATGTCCGGCTTGTACTAGCATTGTTAGTCTTACGCCGAGCAAGCACATCCATTAACTTTCCATGAAGTGATTGATATTTTGATTCACCGCTATCCATGGGCAATGTCGATGTACCGCCAACCCTAGAGGGGGCAAGTTTTCAACCTGCGTCTCAGGGACGAAATCAACCGCAACATTTTCTTCATCAACCGGCGCAGAGCCTCATTGCTGTTCAAATTCTTCGTATTTTTATCATCGTCTCGTCGTCAATCTCCCAATTATCCATTCTTGAAAATATCAATGTTGGAGTTAGACTAAATCGCAAAACAGTAAACAAATTTAATAGTGCTTATGAATCTTACATTTTTTTGGTGTCTTCAAATCTCAAAAAGACATTCTTTTGCCTCCAGGAACTATAGATTTTGTGGAAGAGAGAAGTGTGTTAAGTTTTAGGTTCTATATTTGCAATTTGGTAAAGTAAGAAATGAGGTAGGTGGAAGGTCTGGGTTTCTGTTTTGAAATCCTGCACATTACTGGGGCGACTTTTCAAAAGTCACCCCAGTAATATGCAGGGTTTCAAAACAGAAACCATGTATCACCATTTACACTACTTCAAAATTTCAGTGGAAGTCAATCATCAACAACTCTAATTACAACATCCCCTAATTCAACATTTCTATCAAACTCAATCATCCACAACTCAAATTACAACATCCACCAATTCAACATTTAAATTCAAACAATTCACATCCAACAATTCAACAAAACAAATAATCCTAATATTTCAGCAGTTCATTAAACAAAAGAAATCCGGACAAAGCATATCAATCACTTATACCATCCTCAGTTCTTCAATCTACGAAGTTCTCGTGGAGTTCGTTTTGGTTTTCTCATAGACAGTGGAATTTCATCCGGCGAATCCTCCTCTTCACTTGCTTGTGTAGGATCTATAGGCTGTGAAGGGCCGGGAGCAACTTCAACCTATGTTTCTTAAGATGAAGATGCGCCTTTTCGATGTCTACGTCGCTGATACGTACGAGTAGTGGGGGGAGGAACGCCATGGGCTTCTATGGCATATTCGATGAGCCCCTGTGCTGGTGGAGGAGGAGGCAGTGGAGGAGGTCTTGGTCTTGTTAACCTGTTTCTTCCCAAAATAGACTCTAAGATGCGTTTTACACTAAAGCATTTCCCCTACGACCTTTCAGGAACCTCTTGTGCAAGCTCGTCTACAATTTCGATCGCACGGTAAATGCCGTCCACCTGCCATGACATAAAATTCAAGAAAAGGTTTAAATTTCAAATATTGAAATAAAGACTATATGTAGTATGTACCACATTCCTTTCGAGAGGTGCTCTAGGAGTGTAAGAGTATGCAACCACAGGAGGCGCTGTAGGTGGATCGATGGCTCGAAGAACATATCGACACGTGATGTTCCAGTACCAAGACAGATATTCTTGTTCGGACAACGTGAACTCGCATTCCTGTTGTGTGTGCATGTAGCGGTCGGTCCATGTCTCAATCGCCATAGCATACTCCCCAGCTTCAATATCAATCCTCTAATGCGGTGGTTGTTTCGGTAAATGCTGGGCCATACCAAACTGCCTCACCACTCGGTCAGGTAGATGATATGCGACATCATTAAAGCAAATCAGAGGAACCCGAGCAGTCCACAGCTGAATGGAAGTGGTGCATAAGTTTGGAAGATGTCCAAGCACATCGTCGTACGAGGTCCAACTCACAGACTGATAGTCTAGCACATCGAACTCATTACGGTAGAAGGCAACATGACGCCTCGGCGATGAAACGGTGCTTTTAGGTCCTACCCACCTGTACAAATATTCGATTGTGACTTCTCAAATCCGAACACATATACTTAGTATACTACATAATTAATTATACCTAGCACCGTATGACAATGACAAATCAATCGCCGTCCTCCTCATCGTTATTCTACCCACGGGTAGATAAGTCCAACACCAAAGCTGCAAATAAAATTGGACACATGGTTTCAGTTAGATAAAAGAATATGGAATAACGGTCGGCGAAAGTAAATTATGCACATACCTGTACTAGACTCACACAACCACCTATGCTTGTGCTCTCTTGCAAAGCAACCTCGTCAACTCGCAGTACGTATACGCTAGAACTGCACTGCCCCACGAATACTGGTGACAAACTTCAAAGTTTTCTAAAAAAGGAAGCCATTTAAGCCATGTCCGTGTCTTCGAATGATCGCATATCAACCTCGAGCATATAATATGCAATATAATGGCCCTGACCCGTTGCTGAATCTGAATTTCCGTCGCATCTGCAGGTATGTCGTCCGCAAATTGTTCCCTAAACCATAGTGTCCGTATCATTTCGTTTCCCCACCACTCCTCTGCTGGAGGAGTTAAACCTAGGAGCTCTTGACATAAAGTAAGATAATCAACTGGATCAGGGTTGGTCAACGGAGCACCGTGGGTATGCCAAGCAAGCACGCAACATCACCCAACGTGATAGTCATCTCTCCGGCTCGTAGGTGAAATGTGGATGTCTCTGGCCTCTATCTATCCACAAAGCAGTGATAAGATGATGATCTAACTGGATGTGCCCCATCCTAAAAACCAGTCCAAATCCAGCTTGGTCTATCAACTGTATAACGCCTGGATGACCAGATGTTACTCTATTCATTTTGGACGAATGATCTATGGTTTTGTCTGCAGTATTACTCTGTCAAAATATCACAAAAATATTATTAACATGTAACATACATTACCTTTCGATATTTGTACATTTCGAATACTAAAAAATTTGCCGCGACAAATTCCGGATTATTCGTTCGATGCCGTTGTTGCAAATAAAGGACAGATCCATCAACTGGTCCAGGTACCATCTCCGCGTAATCTACACATATAAAAGTTAACAATAATTTAAATTTATTTTCCAACATCAACACTACGAATTTACGCATTGTTTTTCCACATTTTACCAATGATTTAAACCATATATACGTACCTCAACCATCAATTATTGCTTACAATTCCTAAAAATTATTATTTTGCAAATTTCTTCAAAACCCTAAATTGAAATATTATTGATTTTTCCATACCTACAGGCGCATTCGCCATTGAAGAGCTAGCCATCTTCTAATTTGTTCAACGAAATGCGAAAAATTTCTGAGCTTGAGCAAAAATTTCGGAGATGAATAGTTTTTAGAAAAAATGAAGGATAGATTTAGAGTGAAGAGGAAGAAATGGGGGCTCTGATTTTGTTGCAGATCGCCGAATGGACGACTTTTGAGAAGTCGCCCACTGACGACTTTCCAAAAGTCGCCTGCTTATTTAATAACAAAAGAGGCGACTTTTGGGAAGTCGCCAGTTGGCGACTTCTCAAAAGTCGCCCGTTTTATTTCGTGACAAAAAAAATACTAGCTTTTAAAAATTCGCCGGTACATTTTGGCCAGCTCGGAGCTGAGCTGGCCAAAACAGGGCTAAATTTGATAATAATTTACAAACGGGGCCATTTACGATAATTAGTTTCTAAAGGAGGCTAAATGGAAAATAAATCCATTTTACACTCATCTATTAAGGCGTCCTAAATCTGTCACAAGTCACAGACTCACAGCCACTTGTTCTTCCCAAATCAGAAAACCCCAATTTACAGATTTTAGTAACTAACAATGGCGCCGAAAACTCTAGCTTCGAAAATAGAATCATGCACGCTGCAGCTCCACTCATGGAAACCTTTCGATTCGAGTACAAACCCTAATTCAAAAAAGAAACCGTGCCGCTCCGACCGATCGACAAACCCTAACCCTGCTTCCGATCTCGATCTCTCCAAGCTCTCTCTCGTCGATTCCCCAAGATCCAACCACAGCTACCGTAGGCACTGGTTGCGCCGAAAACGGCGCCGCGGCACCGCCTCTCGATCCATCTCTGGTCGAAGCAGTGACACGCACTGCCGTGCATCTGTAGCATATGGAACATGCTCCGATTTCCATTTGATGGCGGGGGGAACAGACTCGAGCGGAGAGTTCTTCGTTAACGGAGAGGGGGGAGGGAGTTGGGGATCAGATGCGAGCGAAAGCTGTAATGGTGGCAGTAGAGAGAGTCTGGTGTTTGGAAGTGGAGGACATTGTGGTGGTGATGTCATGATGCTAGTGGGAGGGGGAAATGATGTGTCAGGGTACGGGAGTGAGCAGGGATATAGAGGGGATGGGGAGTTGGGGGAGGAAGATGGGGAGGAGGAAGAGGATGAAACTAGTGACAAGTTTGTTCTTTGGAATGATAATCGAATGGGTAGAAGAGGTATTGTGTTTGATTTTTTTTTGTTTTCCTGTTAACTATGTGTGTTACTGTTTCATTCCTGGGTAAACAATGCTGCACTTAGAGCTTGATTGACAACTCCTTACAGTAGCCAACACTGCTTACAAGTAGCTTATATGGGTTTGGATGCTTGGAAACTCCTGATATATTACTAGTTTAGAAGTAAAAAATGGAGAAGCAACTATTTGTTGCTTATAACTTATAGTAGAATATTGTTAATAATTTTGATCAAATAAATAACTAAAATATACAAATAAAACAAGATGACACACCAGTATTGAGAGAGTATCTAAATTAACATGAGAAAAATGTAAAATGTAGATTTTAAAAAAGCTAAATCTAGCTAGTAATATGATTTAAGATAGAAAATTATGAAAATTGAGAATTCATGTGGCAGTTTACCAGCAAAATGTCACTAGTTAAATATATTCATTGTACTTTTACATAAATACGTCCAGTTATGTAAGTTGTTATATATTCTTTATTCGTAAGTAGGTTTGTCAATGGATCAATTTTGGTATGGCCGTCTAAAAATCAAGACATGAGTCCAAACACCACAATCATAATCCAAGCCCTAGAGGAAAAAGGCCCCATCCAGAAAGTGAGTCCTTAGTGTAGACCAAGGCCCCCATCCAGAAAGTGATTCCTTAGTGTAGGCCAGATCTCAAACCCTAACACAGAAGGAAAAGGAAAACAAAATTGAAATCCTTCAAGAAAAATCTTCCTATACAGAAACTGATAATCAATATGAGAATAATTGGACGACGTCTATTGTCGAATATACAACGAAAGAGGAACGGGTAACAGATAAAAATGAGGCAAGGAGAATAAAACATCAAGCCCCAACCTTCGTTATGGTGCACGAAATACTTTATTTATAAGAAAGGATATTCGCTCCCTCACTTAAAATATGTTAACCCGGAAACAGAAGCAAAAGTACTAAGAGATGCCCATGATGGTTTCTATGGGGACCATTCTAATGACATAAAGCTAGTCAAAAAGATTACGAGACAATGCTTCTATTGGCCTCAAAAGACTAACCATGCTAAAGAATACGTAAGGAGATGCAATAAATGCCAAAAGTTCTCTAAGACCCTACACTTGCCACCAAGTGAATTAACTTCGATCTCAAGCCTATGGCATTTCGATGTGTGGGGAATCGACTTGATAAGACCACTACCAATATCCAAAAGAGAAGCTAAATTTGCAGTAGTAGCCATTGATTATTTTACCAAATGGGTAAAAGCGGAACTGCTATCACATCGAGAAAAGTGCTTAAATTTGTAATTAAGAATATTGTCAGTAGATTTTGAATTTCACATAAGATAATATCCAACCATGGAACTCAGTTTGAAAGTGAGGATTTTACTCGATTTTACAATAGAAATGAAATCATCAAAAGTTTTTTATCTGTAGCACACCATAAGGCTGCTAACAAAACAACCAAAACTATCCTAAAGAAGCAGTTGGATAAAGCAAAATGAAATTTGGTTGAAGAACCATCTCTTATGTTATGAGCATATAGAACCGCCAAAATCGCAACGGGACTTACCTCATTTGTTTTAACATATGGATGTGAAGTCATGCTTCCAATCGAGATTAAGGTACTCTCCCGTCAAAGGATTGCATATGCATTTAATCCAAACCAGGAGTTAAAAAGAGAATATTTAGACATGATCAATGAATTAGGAGACGAAACATCCATACGGACGATTGAATATCAAAGAAGGAGATCTAATATTGCAACTTCAAAGTGAAAGAAAGATCATTTCAAAAAGAAGATTTAGTATTTCGAAATGTTAAGGCAAACACTAAGAATCAAGCAAATGGTCCGCTCGGGCCTAACTAGGAAGGACCCCTTATCATTCACAAAGTAATCCCACGAGGAATTTATCGATTATGCTGACCCGATGACAATGTAATAGCAAGAACATGGAACGCTGAACATTGAAGGCCATACTTTACAACAGTGGATGAATGAAGAAGTTGAAACAAGAATATCCACTGAATCAATCGTGAAAAAGAGCAAGAATCTTCTAAAATAAAGTGAAACCTAAATCATCACCTAAAACGATGATAAAAAGTTCGATCCAAATTGAGATCATTACAATCTTTCAAAGGAAGATCTGTCAAAGATGAGCGATTAGCGGTCCTAAACAATATTCTAGAGGAAGATCTGTCAAAAATGAGCCATTAGTACTCCGAAACGATATTCTAAAGGAAGATCTGTCAAAAATAAGCCCTTGCACCTGAAAATGGTCTGTTTAAAGCGCCTCCTAGATGGAGGACGGAATAAGCCTTTGGTTCAGTCTGAAAACGGTCTGACCAAAGCACTTACCAAATTTCAGTACGCATATAAGCCCTGACTAAAGTACCTTCTAGAGGGAGGACGGAGTAAGCCTCCCGTCCCGCCTGCAAACGGCATAGCCAAAGCACCGAACCAGCATTCAATACCGTCTATAAGGCCTGACTGAAGTTCCTTCTAGAGGGAGGTCGGATAAGTCTTTGATCCCGCTTAAGATAGCAAACCAAATGCACGGGGAAAAAAAACCTAAACTAACACCTAAGATGGTGACAAATTCAATTCTAACCCGATTCAAAAGAAGGATTGAGGCCGAGGCCGTCTTCTAGAAGAAAATTAATCAAATTCAATTCTAACTCGATTCGAAAGAAGGATTGATGAGGTCTTCTAGAGAAAGATGAATCAAATTCAAATCTATCTTGATTCGAAAGAGAAATCGAGCCAATCTTCTATAGGAAAATCTGTCAAAAATGAGTCATTAATGCTTCAAATCAAAAGCAATCTTCTAGAGGAAGATTAATCAAATATGAACTATTGTGCTTTAAAGTGAAGATAAAGCAATGTTCATTTGCCAGATGAATTTTCTGATTTTTTATTTTTAATATTGCCAGATGGATTTTTTGGTTTTCTATTCCTAATATTGCCAGATGAATTTTTTGGTCCTATTATTGCGAGATGGTTTTCTGGTTTTTATTATTGTTGGATGGTCTTCTGTTCGGAAATTAATATGGCCAGATGGTTTTTAAGTCTTTTGTTCAAAAGTTATCGTCAGATGGATTTTTCGGTCTTGTAGTCAGACGGATTTCTGGTCTTCTATCCATGATACTGCTAGAAGAGTTTCCAGTCCTCCTTTCTATATTATTTCAGATGGTTTTCTGATTTACTATTTAAGAAATTATAATTTTTAAATGGCTTTTTAGTTTTCTATTCATGAAGTCTTTACTTCCAGATAGTTTTCTAATCTCGATCTTATGATATTCTATTCAAGTGAACTTGCTGCCAAATAGATTTTTGCCTCTTCAAGCAAATCTGCCACTTCCAGAAAAGTAACACATTACAAATGGAAGATAAAATCTTGTCAAAATCTTAAAAGGTCTATCCAAAATCAAATTTAAAAGCCAATAATGAAAATCATGGTTTGTTTTGTGTTTTGCAGGAAAACAAAGTTAAAAAGAAAACCTTGCAAAAAATTAGAGAAGTGAGAAAATTCTTGTTTTTACACTGAAGTGTAAAAAGCTTATTTCATGTAAGGAGGATGACAAATGTTATCCACAAATTTTACAAAGGGGATAAAATAAAGCTGAAATGGTATTGAATTCAAAGGCGATATGGATTATTGCATCTGTGAACACAAAGTAATTACCAACGAACGATATCAACCCAATGAAGACGAAGTTGCCGCACCATTAAGAGCATCTCACATTCATACGAGAATAATTGACGCCGAACCTATTGCAAGTAATGCCACGCCAGAGGGGATATCATACATCATCAACGCGGTATGGAATGCTGAACATCATCGCATGAAAGTCAACGTCGAATAGCAAGTGAAAAGATATCAAGAGCCTACAACTATAGTAATACCACATGCCATTCATGTTACACTCCATCAATGTCGCATGCCATTAGAGCAGTAATGATGTCACACAACATGTCGAAAATCACCAATAGATTACATCGTATGAAGCCAATGCTATATCCAGAGATTGATGCCAAATGTAAGAATATCGCATTCCTCCAATATCGCCTCTCTTCAATGTTAACGTTGTGTACCATAGGGATGAACCTTGATACCGAAGATCATCTAGATAAAATATAGCACCATGCACCACGAAAATGGTTAATGTCGAAGGCCAAGCATGCCGCATGGACATGTGATAGTCATACCGAACCTCTCAACCTTTATAAATACGGACATAGGGGCACAAAGGAAGGGCGATCATTTCTTTTTTGTCCTCTCAAAATTAAACACTTTTAACCGTAAATCGAATTGGGGCAAAACTTGATTTTGGTTGTAATCACTACCGAATCATATGAATAAAGATTTGAACCAGCCAATTAACTTGATTGTGCACTTTGGACGATATTAGACATGGATATGCATATAATAAGCTCTTTAGATCCAAAGCTGTCATGATTTCATTTCATATAAAATCACACGAGCTTCGGTCTAGATTAATGTTTATATGCATAATCACTATTTTGCCTACTAACATATGGATATTGGATTTTGAACCATGGAGATTGCTTATCTTGTTTATTAACATGCTTAATGTACTATTGCACATATTTGCAATTCATTCTTTCTCTCATTTGATCATGTGGCATGAGCTTTCGAATTATCTTATTCCAAAAGCCTATAAGCATCATGGAAACATCCTTTAATGATATCATCTTGTACTTGGCTTTGAATGCTAAGCCTATTCTTGATTCTTTAACACTCTTTGGTCAACACCAACTAAGCTATGCTTAGTCGTGTCATCAAGAGTGTTAAAAATTAAACTCTGCCTCATCATACTTGGTATCAAGAGCGTTATACCAAATTTTGGTTCAACACTTTTGAATTATAATTTTTTCGTAGCTTTTTATTAAACACTATTAACAAAACTTTTGTTGATAAATCTACCTGGGTAATCTCAAATGCAAAAAGTAACTAATATTTTTGAACTAGGGCGACTTTATAAAATAAATATTAACTTCAAGCATTTGTTATTTTGAACTTGGTAGCAAAATATTACTAAGATCGACTATTAATTTTCAAGTCTAAACGACATAAGTTCAATATGAGTTTATCCTATGTTTAACATATAAATTTCTAATATCTACATTGTTCACTACAATAATAGCGTTCTAAAGCTAGAATATAGAAATACGCTCTAAGTGAAATAATGTTCCAAATTTGGTTTAAAAAAATGAGATTCCAATATTTGCATTAATTTTTTTAAAAAATTGGGTACTTTGATGATAGCACATAGTTGAATTTCTCTATAGATGATGGTACATAGTTGCATTTCTCTATTTACATAAATAATAATAACCAAATTAGAAAAAATATCACAGTAGTTAGGAAACACCATGTTTTCTAACTCATATATAATGTAACATGACATGAAAATAATACATAATACTTCATTAAAGACGACAATTAGAACAAATGACGTAAAAAAGAAAAATCAACAGACAAACTGTTAAAAATAAGTTATTATTAATAATAAGTTATTGTAGATGCTTATATTACAATACAAAGCAAAGTATTTTTATAAATAGGCGCCAACATATGCGTAGAAGCAACAAATGTTGAAATGAAAGTTAGAATGTTGTATGGTAAAATAATGATTTTATAAAATGCAAGAAATAGATAAAGTTAACTCGCTTATTATGAACTAAAATCCATAGAAACCATTTTTTACATAGAGATAATTATTCATTTTTTCACAAAAATCATAAAACTTGCATTTTTATTTGTGCATTAAATACCTTTGCTAATTCTTTTTTAAATTCTTTATAATAATTATCGAATAAAAACACCTATCATATCTCTCCTACTTCAACAAACTAGTGTCACTTAATACGTAACTCTACATTCAAACGTATTTTTCATTTAATTTTCAATTTTTTTATTCAAATAGCTTATCACTTTCACCTTATCTTTTTTTTTTCTTCTGTTCGTAGCTGCAAACATTGACCATAATTTTTCATCAGATATTCAATTAGAAGTAGATATGAACTCTTTCTGGAGTATTAATCCAATATCGGTACTAATGCTTTAAATATTATTCATTTGAATATCAAATATCTACACGATATTATTCATGTCAGGTAAATATATGATCATGTTGCATAATATATTGAATATATAATATTGCCTTTCAAGCATAAACAAAAATGTAAATATAATATTGCTTTTTAAACCATATAAATATTTTAATCTGCTGTAATATCAACTGCCAACTAAATTTATAAAAAACACGTTGGGTAAATTATGCATATTGTTTAATAAATTATAATTTTTTTTTAAACTAAGCTTGTTTCTTATAGTCTAAAAGTAGCTTTAAAATACGAAGTATCATCATTTTGGCATTGTTCATCTTGAGAAAGAAGCATCCATGACACAATTTTTTTAGTTTGCAAACCGTTAATGAAAATGTTGATTATTAAGTGTTAAAAAGTATCACATCCTTACTTATTCCAATGTATAAATACGTGAATAGATACCACATGAGATTGAATTCATATTTAGTTTTGTATGGAGTTGAGAGAAGTAAATTATGATAAAAATATTTACAAATTCAAATCAATTTAGAATAATTAATGATACGAATTTATGGTATATTTGATTCCAAAATAAGTTAGAGAATTGATTACACGTTAATTTTTGAGTCAGCTCCCTTAATGCTTATTAAATGAATTAATTTCCATTAATTTGGAAATTCGATTACATTGGGAATTATAGATGAAAAACATGAAAACATACATCATAATTGAACTTAGACTAAAAACCATTAATAATATCAATAATCAACCGAACCCCCAAATAAATGTAAAGTTTTAAATTAACCAAATTATATATATTATATAATAATTATATAAATTTTTTATTAAAAAAGCTAAGTGTACTTTTATATGGTTTCAGAATTGACTGGAGTTGAAAGTAAGAGTTTTAGAGAACTAAAACATTGAGAAAACCAAAAGTAACATTATAGTTTAAACCGAAAGCATATGTAATTTATGCTTTCATTAGTTGACATTTTCACTTTTGAAACAAGTTTATAGACGTTGCAATAAACTCAATCTGCATCAATATAATAAAAATAAAGAAATAAATTATATAAAACTCATTTTGATTTATAGACGATTAGATCGCATAGAAAATTTTCACGTATAAATAAATATAAAAATGGATATATGTATTGTTACAAATAAGTATAAAATTGTATATACAAATAAATGAATATATTTTTATTAATAAATGCAACAAAACGTTGAAGTAACTATGATAAATACATGTACTATTTTATATATTCTAATTTAAACTAATTTGAGAATTAATATTTTTTATTCTAACTTATATCTCTTTGTTCTGATACAAATTATTAATTTAAGAACTAATTACATGTCAATTATTAAATTAATTCTCTGTAATGCTACATTAATGAATTCGTTATCACTAACAAACATATTCATTCAATTATAATTAAATAACCAAATACTAAAGAACAGAAAATATAAACACACCCCAACTAAACTAAATAATAAACATGTTATTAAAATTCAAATTAACTAATATAATGCATATACTTTAGCGAATTTATAGAAAATAATCTATTATTTAAAGCCAAGCATTTATGTTAAAACTAAAAGCGTAAAAAAACTAACCCTAACATCATTTTTTGAAATTACAGCATGAGAATTAATATTTTCACCACTTGATCTACTAACTTTTACATCTGCTGTATCATTAAAGTTAATAAATCATTTTTTAGTGTATCAACTTTCGAAAGAAAATTAACTTGTGAACTATGCATCCTCAACCTATGGTGATTCCAACTACACAATCCTATTTTGTTGTAAAATATGCAAATAATATGAATATGAACAACACCACATAATTTAATAAACGTAAATTTAAAGAATGTGGAACTAAATAGAAATAAAAAACTAATATGCTAAAAAAAGTATGATTATGCACTAGTGTTGTAGATGAGAATAAGAACGTTGCAAGGAGAAACATGCAAAATAAAGTGTTGATCATAAGTTTGACATTACTGAATGCTAATCGAATTAGAAAATATTACAATAGCTTAAATGTCATGTTTTTGATACATATCACATAACATAACATGAGAAATATACTTATAACATTAATCATGTAAAATCTAATTTTTGAAACAACTAAATAATTTTGTCCTTCAAATATACACGTAGACATTATAACTGAATTGTACAAAAGTTAACATTATTCAAAATGAAATAACGTATCACCATAAAATGTCCAACACCATTTTTTTCCAGTGGTTAGACACTGGCTTTTGATCCATGAGACCACATGTTCAAAATCTACATAGTGCGTGATTCGAACCACTGGACATAAAATATATTAATTTTAAAATTGCATGGTAATAGTATACGATGTTATCCTTGCCTATTTAAAAATAGTTCAGCTCATAATCATTATAAATAACATCATCTCCAATTTATAGAAATTACTACTACATATGTACTCAATTTCAAAAAAAAACTACACCACATAAAATATGTTAATTTTTCGGAATTACTTATGGAAATAATTCGAAGGAACTAATTGATTGTAAATTAGTTTTATAATTGGTTAGCATTAAAGAGAACAAGCATGTAACTATTTTTCTCATTAGTTGAATTGTAATTAAAATAGAACTAATTGTGATCGATTCTTTAATTATTTTGAATTCAAACAGAAAAAAATAAAAGCAACTCATTCGTTTTAACAATTGCATGGTAATAATATTCGATATTATCACATCTATTTGAAAATAGTTCGTTTATAATCACTATAAATAATTTCATCTTCAATGTATGGTTATCTGTAAACATTTCCATCTACATAAAAATTATTGTAACATAAAAATATATTTCATTAAAAAACCACTTATAATTACCCCGTTGTTTCGTAATACGACTAAGAATTTGGTTGAAACCATGAATGTGAGTTTTTTATGAATATTTTATGGTATATTAAACAACACAATAGAAAATTATATAAAGTGTAGATTGGTTAAGAAGAATAACATCCAAATTCACAAAATATAAGGTTAAGGGACTAAGGTTACAAAATGGATTAAAAATATTGAGCTTGTAGTATATGTAGTTAAAACTAAACTTTTCACTAAATTTAAAAGTTGTTTACTGAAGATAAAACAATTTTTTTTATGTATTTATATTTTTTCCCTTGATCATTTTATTACAAGTTAATTTTTATATATACTTTTAATTTAGATTAATAAAATTCACACAACTTGACTATTCTTATATATTTAAGTTTGAGAATGAAAAAGGACAATTTTACCTCTACTTAATTATGTAGAACAATTTATGGTTTTTGGGTGTGTATATATTAACAAACACAATTCTTTTTGCCGAATACGTGAAAGAAACCAAATTTGTAATCTTTATAGAAAAATATTACCGTATCATAAATTGTCATGTTTTTTGTAACACGTAGCATCACATAAATGAAAAATATACGTAGAACATAAACCATGTGAAATCTAATTTTTGTAATAACCAAATAACTTTTTGCCTTTACTTTTAATATAAATGCAGACATTATAACTGCAATAGTACAAAAATTTATATAATATATAATTCAAAGCAAAATAATGTTTTAGCATAAAGTATCCAGCACCGCTGTCCCAATGGTTAGGCTATCTGGCTTTAACCCATGATGTCACATGTTCAAATCTTGTATAGTACATGATTTGAACCACTGAAAATATGTTGACTTGCAGTATGTTATATGTACTACTTGAGACTTGTAGTACAACCATCTAAGTATCCAATTTTAAAAAACTACTTGTAGATACACATAAAAAATATTAATTGTAATTAGAAGGAATTAACCGATTGAAGTTTAATTCTATAATTGATTAATATTAAAGATAATTAGTATGCAATTATTTTTCTCATTACTTGAATTACAATTAAAATAGAATTAATTGTAATTAATTTTTTTTAGTTATTTTGAGTCCAGACGGATCAAAATCAGAAGCAAATAGTTCATTTTACCAATTGTATGGTAGTAATATTCCATATTATCCTACCTATTCAAAAATAGTTCATTTATAATCATTATAAATAATTAAATCTCCAATGTATAGTTATCCAGGCAATAGCGAATAGCGCAAGGCTTGCGCTATTTGTTCGTTTTTTAAAGTTTTCATATTTTTACAATTAATCAAATATATTATGCCTATTCGAAATTTAATGTTATTTTTTTGTAGACTTCGTTATCCAAACCGTTCAAGTCTTCAAATACAAACACTACCATACTTAATGCATGTGTTAAAGAAATTTGACCTAAAATGCAATTATTAGAAAAAAAATTGATTTCATATTATACATGCAAAATAATTGATGAATATAACATATTTGTATCTTAAAGGATTTGAAATTTATTCTTATATTTGTGTCTTAAAGGATGTGAAATCTATTGACAAGAACTAAGAAAAAATATAAATAAGAAAAATCATAAATTGAAAATATGATAGTCAAGCGAAAATAGCATACCAGAAAGTCTACAATGACTAGATTCAAATAAACCAATAAACATGATTCAAGTCTACGATAACAAAACTTAAAAATTATATTATACTTTTAAGTTTCTAAAGCCTAATCACTATGCCATCCAAATCGCAACTATCATCATTTTCCATTTCTTCTTCTTTTTTCAAGTCATATTCTACGTTGTCTTTCTCCAAATCACCCTCAAGGTTAGCCTCTTCTTCACCATCAACATACATGCCTTGAATTAGAAGCTAAAACTTTTTTTTTTCATTTCAACTTAGTTTGATATTATCTAGTCTTGTGTACTCTTTCTCTAGCTCGTGACATTCGTGATACATTACCGTAAGTCAGTGTATCATTCTCAGAAACTAACTCATCCTACGTCTGAATTATCTCCCTTCATGAAACCAGGTATCCATTCATTTGAATCGTCTATATCTTTTAAAGAAATAGGATTCACTACATCCTTTTGCTTGAAATGATTTTTTAAAGTTTGATTGTACTTGATAAAGACAAGGCTTTGTAGTCTTTTGTGTTCAAGCTTATTCCTACTCTTGCTATGGATCTAGTTCAAAAGCATATTTTGGGTCTGTTTTGGACTTTATTCACTATACATACCTAAAAGAAAAAAAACAAAATAGCGCGCTATTTTGGGTTATATGCCATATTTTGCGTTTTGATTAAATATCGCGTTATTTTGCGCTGTAGATGACACGTGCGCTATTATATTCAAATAGTGCACACCCTGCGCTATAGCGCACGCTTATTTTTGCTTATGTGTTTATTCAACATACGTGATTAGAAAAATCAGCTTGTGTACTCGTCATGCTTATTTTTGCATGCTTCATGCTTATTTATTCGGCGAATGTATCTAGAAAACCAACTTATATAATGAGGTAATTATCTTGGTTTCATCACGTTATGGTTTTGCATAACTTATCACTTATCAAGCGTCTTAATTACATGCCTAAACCAGATCATCCGAAGGATTAGTAGACGTTCGATGAAATATGAAACGATTAAGTATAGAAGGAAAAAGAAAGAGAAAGATTAAATACTTCATGTGTACTGCTCTTAAGACAGATTATGCGGAAGTATGGATAAAAGAATAAGAATGAAACAGCTGTGTTCAATATAAAAACACGCAATTAAGCTCTTCACTTAGGTTAACAAAGCAATTAATTGTCTTTAATTAGACAACAAGTTCATGATTAATCATAGTTCAGGTGCTGCTTATAAACTACAAGAGCTTTTTTTTGCTGCTACTTTATTTTTCTGACTACAGTTTTGTACTTCTTACAGCTAACCATATTTTTCTGATTTCCTTAATAAAAAATTAGAAATTTTCATCAAATTAAAAGGCTAATGTGCTAGATTAACATTTCATAATATATTAAATGCATATCAACTTTATCCTTCCACAGAGATATAAAATATTATTTCACTTATTAATCAATTACCAACACAAAATATATATGGTAGAATTATTGCAGTTCACTAGTCAGTCACTACTAACAAAAATAAAACAAAAAACACATGGATAAACAAAAATAAATTAAAAAATGTGACTGTTTTGCACCTATCTTGTGACGACCCGTCTTTCTAACCACAGAGACGTATCATCAATAAGAAAAGAAAGAGATAGAAATAGAAAAGATAGAAAGAAAGAATAACAGCATCAGAATCTCACAGCGGAAACGGAACAAAATATAATACATTACATAACTATTACATAGTTTTACATATATCAGAGTTATATAACATCATACAAACAAGACAGTCATATATACATCTGTCATTTCATACATTCTCAAAATACAACATATATCAACTAATACAGCGGAACTAGATAGATAGATACGTCTGGACTCCTGCTCCAAGCTCCTCCAGAACTCAAACAATCCAAAACCTACCACTTGGCTACTCATAAAAATTTGAGTACTCAAGAGTTTATGAAAAACAGAAATAAACTCCGGGTCAGACATGGGTCTGGTGTGAGAAAACGGGTTAAAGTTGTTTAATTTTGAAAATCATTTGAAAATAAAGGTATCACGTAAGACTTCCCACACATACACGGGTAAGTTTTTACCTTACGCTAACCAAAACAATTTATAGGAAATCCGGTGATATTATAATAGTGTCTAGGGTTTTCAAGTAAAATACAGAAATAGCTGAAATGCTTACATCTCACATTCCAACATAGTTGGGCACAATCAAAACGTATGACACTTATTGAAGATTGGATTGCATACAATGACAGAGCTACTGGGGTACCGTCCGTCACTGTACGGGGCCTAGATCACCGTACCGAGGATCACTCCCGACCCCCTAAAACACAAGGCTGGAACCATTCTTTACTGAACAATCCCGAACAAGATAACCCCGCGGTTGTAGCTAGCAACCGCCCACAAAGCCGAATAAAAAGGGACATTTAGACAAGGGTATATCTCGTCCTGCTTGGTGCTACCCACCTAACCTTGCTGCACCTTCCCTGTTTTAGCCATTCCCCATTGATGAGGCTTGAGGCTGCGATTACCTTTATAGAACATATCTCTTAGAATATTCATCGTCCACCTGACGATGTTCTGAAAGCATTTAATCCATACAAGTTCGTTCCGGATTCGAACGAAACCGAATGCATTATCTCGTTACACTCATTTTGGAATCACCCTCAGAGTTAACGACAATAACCCTTGCACTCCGAAACACCATCTCGATCTTCACTTGGAGATGCCATGACTTATCGTTTCATTTGGATCGATGTGCTTTTCGGATAATCATAACTGACATCCGATCCCGGTCTCATCGAAATCCAAACGCCATTTTAAAGGTCAAGTTGTTTAATAGTTTAAATAATTTAATTCCACACTTTGAATTCACATAGCATTTATCACAGATAAATCATACACAATCATCATAGATATATCAAGGCATGTCACAGAGTACCACAGAATATCACCAAATAGATATCACAAATTTAGATATTCTACTTATACATTCATCCATAAGCAAGCATCTTTAATCCTTATTGTAATTAATTCATTGAATTAATTACTTGAGACTTAATCACTTAATCCTGTTTAATTAATCATCAATTAATTAACTATTCCATTTCAAACTATTTAATTAATTAATCACTTCTTAATCAATTTATTAAACCTTAATTACTTAATTAATTACCCCTTAATTATTAATTAATTAATCATTAATCCTTAATTAATTACTTAATTAATTTACTACTATTTATTTATTAATTAACTTTAATTAGCTATTCTACAATTCTCCGTTACAAATTAATCAAACACTTAATTATTAATTAACCAATCTTTAGTTGCAAGTTGATACAATTCTTATTATTTAGTTAATTACAATTATAAATTAATTAATCATTCTTAAATACCCTTTTTAACAATTAATTAATAATAATTATTCATCTTAATTAACATTTTAAAATCTTCCTTAAAAATCTTGAAATCAAAACTTTAACGTTAATTAAATTTAAACACTTATCTTAAATTAACTACTTAATTACAATATTAATTAAGATTTAAAAACATTCTTTAAGTATTTACTTAGTTAATTAAAACCTATAATAAAATTTTTAGCTTAAATTGTTAAACATTTATTAAGTCAACAATACTTAAAACTTGTTGAAATAATTTGCTTAACTTTAATTTTATTATATTGCAAGTTGAAAATCAACCCGAGTACTTCGCAGGTTTACTCGAGTAAACACTCGAGTTTTCTCACTAACTTTCCTGAGTCCCCTCTCTTTCTTCTTCTCATACTTTCTTCTCTCCCTTTTTGGTGTGTTAAGTTTAAGTTAAAACTTAAGTTTAAACTATAATAACAAGTAAGTATGCTCACACATTCGGGTTCCAACCCGAAGCAATCCACCATTTCCTCGAGTATCAACTCGAGTCGCTCACCACCCAACAAACTCTGACACCATATCTATGCCGTACACGTGCACGACGCCTCACCGACCTTCTGGCGAACTTCACTACCTCCGACGAGTCGCGAATCACCTCTATATTCGATTACCACAATCAACTCGATGCCAAAATTTCCAAATCGAAATTAAGTATACCATTCGAAACCTGGAATTCGAACTCATCCTGTAAAAACACTTCGCCTCACTCGCGCCGACCACCGGAGGTGATACAACTCCGTCCTCACCACGTCAATCCCCTATTCTTCCATTCCCTTGAGTTTCGAGAAGCTCGATCAAACAGAGGAGACGAACTCATCTCGTTTTCTGACCACAACAAACTCGAGCCTTAAACTCTAATCTGGCCTCGTCCCATCAATTCTTGCAATAGAAAAATTATTTAGCTATTTCCTCGTTACCATCGATTGCCAGACTTGCTTCAAACAAAATCTTATCATCCAATGTTTCTTTGGTCGATGAAAATTGGTAAAAAAGCAATTTCGGTTCATCTATAAACTGCTCGAAGCATACTTAACTAAAAATTCACATTTTTGTTTTAAAAATCTTATTTTTGAATGTTGATTCAAGTTATAAAATCGAATTAATATTTTACAATATTCGAATTTATCCTATGATTGTCTTTTTACTGTAAAATTGAATTTACGGAGTCAAATTCTTCATTATCAAGCTTAAAACAAAATTTAGCACATAATTTAAGTTTAAACAAACTTATTTTGTTATAAACTATAAGCCTATAAATAGTTGGATTAAGATGTTTTGAAATTTGATTAACTATCAATTCTGGAACTAAAAACTAGGAAGAACAGACCATACAAAATTCACAGTACAATCATATATGTACAGAATTTCTTACTTAAAAATATACAGCAAAACACAACATTTATTTATGAAACAGATGCTCAAGTTTAAATTCAAAAATGATATGTTTACTCACCTGAAACAAGTTTGAACAGAGAACACTTTTGTTTTGAAAAACTGCAGTTTGATCTGCCTTTAAATCCTTTCTGTTTTTGTTTAGTTGAATGATGTTTGAGTTTGTAAAATGATGATACTTATTTTCTTTTTCTGGTTTTGCTTAGTTATCAATGAACAGAGACAAGGGGATATTCTATATATAGAAAAAGTTTGTATAGGGTAGGCTTTACTGGTTCAGTCTTCTTCTTTTGTTTTGATTAGATTTTTTTCTTTCTTTGACTAAACAGGATTGTTTCTGAAATTGAAATGATTTTCAACACATTTCGAATGACCTGGTTTTGTGCTTGAGAAGATAGCATTTAATGCAATTGTTTCCTTCTATGATTACATACTTATCATATTAGATTTTGTATATAGATATTTGTTTTTGATCAGATTTTTTCTTTCTTTGACTAAACAGGATTGTTTCTGAAATTGAAATGATTTTCAACACATTTCGAATGACCTGATTTTGTGCTTGAGAAGATAGCATTTAATGCAATTGTTTCCTTCTATGTTTACATACTTATCATATTAGATTTTGTATATAGATATTTGTTTTTTTAATCTTGCATATCTACAAATATTTCAATAGTTTATATATTTCTAGAATTCTCTGATGTGTTTTACTTATGTTTTCATGTAACCATATAATTTATCATATATATTTATTTCTATTCCTAACATAAATGCTTATTTTTGTATCTATTTAAGTTTAACCATCAAACACTTAATTCATATCCATATATTTATATACTTACATTTTGTATTGATAAGATTGATTTTGTTTTAAACATTTTAAAAAGACTTTATTTATATTCATATATTTTTTATAATTATATTTTATATTGATAAGATTAATTTTATTTTAAACATTATTATCTATATTACATTCATATGCATATATCTAGATTAAATGTTAATAAGGTAGAGCATTTTAATTTAATTAAGTAAGATAGATTTTATTTTAAATATTTTTAAAAGATTTTATTTTAAATTTTCAAACCATAGTTTCTACACAAATACCCATATAAATATAAATAAATGGCAAATATCCAAAAATCTTATTTATTTTTAAAATGATGAGTTTGTATTTATTTACATTAGATTAAAATAATATTGCCAAAATCCCGGGTCGTTACATGTCTAGGATCCTCCTCTAGCATAGCAAGCTCAGTCAAAACTATTAATCAAAACAAATGAAAAAAGACATGATTTTTGCAGGCTTAAGAAATTTCCTTTTCTATTTCAGCAATGGACTGAGGATCATTATCTAGTAATCCTTTCTAGAACTTGTCAATGTCTATAACGGGTAGATCGAGCTCCACAAGGATAACGGGCAGATCGAGCTCCTCGAAGGAATCAAGGGTTTATAAAGACTGCCATCAAATTTTGAAGACAACTACAAAATATGCAGTGGTGATATTTTGCAATATTTGAGGTAAATAACATGAAAAAAATATACACCCCATCAGCATTGCTCCTTGGAAGTGTTTGATCCATATGTGCATGGTGGGGTCTGTATTTAAGCCACTACATATACCTTGCAGTAGGCTTCTACTCTTATTTATTATCATTTTTTTCTCACCGGTTAAGCCTATTAAGATGATGGAAAATGTTAGAAATACCAAACATCAAAATGTCATAACACATATAAATCTAAACAAAGAAGTCCATACTGTAAATTATAGGAAGCAGAACAAACACAACATTATCAAATATGCTATATTATGAAACTGAAATTCTGAAAATTAGCACCATTGCCTTACGTAATTGGATACAAATACGTAGGTAAAATAAAAAACTTTGTTATATACTATGTTTTTCTATATGAGGGCCGAAGATAGTTAAAAATAATCTGCTTGGATTCATGAACTAAATCCGCTAAGGAAAAACAGAAAATGTGTTTTGTAATGCAAAACACAGTAGTATGAAAAATTACCGAGATGGTTGGAATGTTGGATCTAAACAATATAACTCTGTTATGCAAAACATTCCACTATTAATATTATTTATAAGGATTTGCATTGTGTAATCATGACAAGACTAACGATACATGTGGCACAACATAACCACTACAATAGGCTTTTTTTAGTCGGTTACATTAAATTTGTACCTATTTAGATACTGCAATGTCCAAACCGATCAACATTTAAAAAATACATAGAACTCTTACATAATAGTCGTTAAAACTAAAAATCAATCAACACATATACGATAGTACCAAGCACATGACATGGTAGATTGAAAAGCTCAATTTCAAGGAAAAATCCTCACTATTTCCATGCTCAACTAAAAACAAAGCTGACGGTAGGCAATGAACGTATTTATATTTTGTGGTTTTCCATATGCATGTCAATTGACTAAAAAAACTCAAAAAATCAACTATGAACATCATGGAATCGATTCACATCTAATATAAAGGGAGTACAACATGTATACAATAACAACAACAACTAAGTCATTATTTTCAAACAAGTTGGGGTCTGCTAGAGATGGAACCTTGACAGTCAATTTAAAAGTCATAATAATAATAATAATAATAATAATAATAATAACCATGATGGTAATAAAAAAAATAAAGTCAAACAAGTAAACAAATAATCATAATAATAATAACTAAGTAAAATAAAAATAAAAATATATTAAAAAAACCACGATGATGGTAATAATAATAATCTACTAATAGTAATAATGGTACAAATAATAATCATGTTGTACTAATAGTAATGATGTTTTTAGAAAGGGAGTACAACATGTATAAAAATTTAAAATACATGATGTTTTTAGAACGAAGAAAATATATATATCACATAACCATGTCAATAGATTCACATCTCAAATAGGCATCTATGAGTATATAAATGATGAACATAAAACGACAAAAAAAACACTAAATACTATATTTGTTCACAGTGAAAATACCAAACCCAGCAAGGGAGGGGGAAGTTAGATATCATAAATTGACATTAGTGGCGGAATGGGTGGCTAATGCCATAAACGTAAGCCATTACCTCAAATTGCAGTACATGGTAACAAGGTAATGCAATGAAACATGATTTGTAAAAATCAATAATATACCTTAAAGAAACCCAAAACTGCTTTAGATTATATAGAGTATTGAACTGGACTTTAGTAATCATTTAAAAGTAGCACAGTTTGTATTTCAGTATCTCAATCAAAAATAAAATCGAGTATTGAAATTGTTACAGATACAGTGAACAACTTATGTGCATGCACATTTAACCTAAGAGAAAAATTAGATTTCAACACTCAAACAACCTATTGAATGAAATATATATATACGCACATGTAAGTAGAGGTGATGAAATATTTCAAAGCAGGCAACTGTTTGGTCTATTGAATGATTCTATTCTCAACTGACAAATGTAACAACACTTAGAGAAACATAAACAAAATATTGCAATAGAAGTTATCCATTCAGATCTAAACAAAATTAAAAAAAATCTGAAGTTATCAATTGATATCAATGGGTTAGGAAAATAACCTTGAATAATTATAACACATAAATCGTTAAGGAACCCAATGCTACTCAATATTCGAAGGAACTAATGAAAATCGGCTAATGCTTACCTTACATTGAAAATTAATGGATGTCAAATAAAGGATGAATTAGCGTAATTCTTTATCAACATTGAATCATCAAATCCAAGTTAATTATGTGCTTAGTTGACATTCGAAATTCGAGAAGATGATGTCTCACTAACAACAATTTAACAGACAAATCTTAGTCGATAATCGGTCGATCAATGATCAATAATCTACGAAAGTGAAGAAGACAATAGATCTGGAATCGCAGTGAACTAACCCTATTTTGAGGTTGCGAAACTACGGAGATGACGCAATCGACTTATGTCTTTGAATGAAGAAGTAGAGTTAGGCTTTTTTTAGCGAAAAACATAGAAAGGGTATTAAGGATGTTTCAAAAAAACACGGTTGCTTTTCCATTCATTGAATGCTTATTATTAGTAGTAGAGATGAGCAAAATGTGTTTATGCACATTTTTTTGTCCAAATGTTTGTATTTTTTAATATTTTATTGTTAATTTTACATGCTCTGTATTATTTGCACTTATCTTTTAGATCATGTGCACTTTTTGAAACATATTTTTTCTAATACATAAGTATGCAATCGGTGGCTATATTCCAAGTTTTTGTAGATAATTTGCAAATTTTCTATATATTTTTTATATTTCCACAAATAGAATCTTTGGCTTTCTCAAAATATGATTTTTGTACATATCATATTTTCTATAAATATATGATGCATATTTTTACTTATATTTCAATTTGTTGTACAGTTTGCACTTCTACATGTACACATACATATGTGCGTGTACGTATACATATACGAATATGTATGTGCACACACACACACAATATATGGTAGTTGTACCTGAAAATTTTGATTCTTTAATGCAACGTGTTTGACATCTGCATTCTAAGACATTTTTATCTGCACTTTCCTTTTATAGGGACAAATTTTGTGTGTCTATATGTGCATATGTACATGCACATGTTACACTTTTTTAATGTAAATGATGCAGTTTTTAGGTATTTCCCAAAAAGAATACAGTTTGCGCTGTTACATATTCTTCTTTTATGTATTCTAAAAGTGCAAGATATATGTAGTTTTTAAAATACCTTTTTTAAACATTTTACACACATATAACCAAGTTATTTCTTGTAAACTCCATGCAAGATGCATCGTGACTTGGCACATACTTCGGGTAAACCACATGGATGTTGTAGTGGTATCGATTGAACTTTCGACCTTGCCAACGAAAGCCGACTTCCTCAACCAACTGTACTATCCACAAGGGCTATGTTGTAAATTCTTATTATATAAAACATGTAAGTTTGTGCAATGTTCCAACTTTTTGTAAATAATTAACATTGTTTATATAATTATTATTTTTATATTTTTGAAAAGTGACGAACGTATTCATTTTTTCCGCAGCATATTTTTAGCATATAAAACATGCAATTTTATGTTTTTTTTTTACCTTTTATAGATAATTTAGACCAACATTATATATGTGTATGTACATGTGTGTGTACACACATCCGTAGATGCACACACATACGTACACACACATATCACATGCATATACATATGTATGTATACACACACATGTGTGTGTGCTCGAATACCGCGCAATGTATGCAAATTTCATTCTTGCAACTGCTTGATTTATGGCGGTGTTTTCCATGATTAAATGGGCGGTGGATATTTATGATTTTCTTAAATTAATTTCATTTAAAATATGCATATTTTGCACTTCACGAAACACAATTATCAAGAAGAAAGTATTGACAATTTGATTATTCTTGGGACTACAAGGGCATTTCAAAAATTAATGATTTTTTTATAAATAAATTCATTAAAAGAATTATTAGTCAAATTAAAGGGTATCATTATCAATAAGGAGTGATCCACTAAATCATTAATATGGATAATATCAAAATACCAAATACGTTCTCTCTGGGATCGATGTAAAGTAAAGAGAATTTGTTTAGGAAAAATTAATAAAACAATCGGTTATTCTTTCGTAAATAATTTTTCTAATAACTCTAAACCTAATCTAGGAAAAAAATGCATACTGTACTTTTATGTTTTCGAGCCGAAGTTCTAGCATACGAAAGCTGAAGAATATACTTACAAACCCTAAAAAGATTTCTATATGTTTGACCAAATCTAGCGAGGATATTAGAATTCGAGAAATTGGCCCAGATTGACTTCATATGCTAGGGGATTTCACTTGAAAAAGAAAATGTTCCATACTAATTGATTCAAGTTCATAACCATGAATTCTAATGCACGAGATCTTGTAACACTTACCAATGAGGCTCCATCAATTATAAAAACTAGTACAATTAGATCCGTTCTTCCTAAACAAACTTGGGATTTGCAATCCCAGGTAAGATCGGTTCAAGATCATGAGGTCCTTTTCTTTTAGATAGGAAATGCTGTTGCACAAAATGTACTTTTAACTAATTGCCCCATGCAAAGTTATGAAAGGCGTGCTAACGTGCAAGTCGTGACACGGCGCGGCATTTGCGTCTTTGTTCTGCATGGCACAATACACATGGAAATGCACGACAAATGGCGCTTACGGGGCAAAAATGACATGCATGTTCATGATTCTATTGTTTTTTACGTCTCTTTTATTTTTTCTATTTTTCACAATCCGAACTAATTTCCAATAATGATTGAATGTATATTTTTTATACAATGATACAATTACACTTCGAACTAATTTCCAACAAAATTTGAACTATTTATATTATTGCCGCATCAAACTACGATGGACAATTAGAATCAAGATCGCAATTCTAAACAAAAATCGATCTGAAACCGCCTTAAAATCGATGGATCTCGAGTTGGGTCTAGTTAATGAAAAATAACACGAGAACCAATTTGACCTAAACGATTAGACAAAAAAGCAATAGTATGCTATATTTAGTGTCATTACCCAATTGTGCCCGAACCGATCTGAATCGATCCTCGGATCATGTCAGTGTTTCAAAATATACAAGTTAGACCCAATAAAACCCAACTTGACTAGAATCAAGACCCGTTGAGTTGGGTTCAGATTTTATCCGACGGATCTAATTACCACCCTTATACCGAGCAAATAATCTTGTCGCACTCTCCAAATTAATCTCGAACGAACTATTTGTTCTAATTTCTGTTGCACCAAACAGTCTCAAATGGATGGTTTATTAGTCTCCAATAAACTTCGAGCTGTCTGTTACTATTAATATTGCATCGAATAAATTGTCCATCAATATGAGACAGACGAGGAATATTTTGAATTTTATGAATCTGATTATGCGGGTATTGATTTTGAAAATATGATTGTTGAATCGAATTCATATTTCTTTTTATGCCATGCGCCGTTAATAACTATGACCCATGGATCCTATATCTATCTATATGAAGAATAAATCATGCAAGGAATGTGATTCTTTTTTGTACAAATGGTACTTCAAACTTGGAACGAGCATGAAGAAATTAACGATACTTTTTTATCTTTTGAGTTCTGCCGATTGATCGCTCAAGATCTTTGGTCTTTACCCGGACTTGTATCCAATGAAAAAAATGGGATCACTTATGGATTCATTGAGAATACTTTTGATTTAGTTCGTGGTCTATTAGAAGTAGAATGTGCTTTGGTGGAATCCTCACAGACAGAAAACCATTGCAGTCAGTTTGATAATGATCGAATCGAATGACATTACTTTATCAATTTGAACCAAGAAATCCGTTAGATAAGAATGCAAAATGGATCATTTTCTATCGTTGATAAGAAATTTTTTATGAAAAATACAAACCAGAGTTTGTAGGGGCCCGAACCCTAAAGTATATATGAGGATTTATTCAGTCACATAGTTTAAGCTCTCAGAATATGACATCATTGTGGCAAATCTATTTGATTGTATCGAAAGGTCCAATGAATTGAGATTTTTTTACTGGGCCAGGTCATTTCGAGATGAAAGGATCATTTATCATAAAAATGATAAGGTTCAAGAGAATGATTTGAAATTCTTGCAGAGTTGAACCATTCGGTACCAGACACAAAATAGATCGTTCAAAGAGCAGAGTTTTATTCGAATATGCCAATTCATTATGGACCTTGTAGATTTATTCTTCTTTCTGTTCAAAGATCGGTCATTTGTCTTTGCATTTTCGTATCAAGAATTAGTACTTTCCAAACAAATTCTTTTACATTTACATTTAGACACTGGTGCATCAAGAATACACAAAAAAGCACTTCGAATTGTTGATTCATCGTCTGAGATGACTTAGAACCAATAGTTCATTATCTAATGAATCATTCTGTTCTAATATTCCATCTGAGAGTTATTAGTATTTATCGAATTTTTTTCTATATAACTGAATGCTGTTGGATCAAATGACAAAGATATTATGGAGAAAGAGATGACTTTTAACGTATAAAATGAAATATTTAATTTATGTAACATGAGAAAGATTTTCCTTTCCATTTCTTAGCTATAAGATATGTGGCCATGAAAAGAATATGAAGTGCAACAGATTTGGTCGGGTGGTAGAGTCGTGGAAACACTTGTTTATTCCATATTTTTGACCTTAGCTCCATGAAGCAATATGCTACTGCTGAAGCATGTAAGAAATGAAATCCTAGATTAAAACACTATGCATCGATGATATGAATTGCATAAACAAGAATTCTTTGACAGTGAACAACCATAGCCTATTACTCAATACATCAAAGAATTTTCATTAATGAAACAATGGAAATTCGTTGGAAAAGAAAAAATACGCATGTTCGATGAAACGGCTGTTGCTATCTGCTTCAACAACGAACTATTGGTTTAATTGAATAACCAAAGAAAACAGATAGACTTTTCTCTTCGTGTCAGGTCGATGATCTTCTCAATCGGAAGATCTTCCATATGGGTAATATATATTCCAGTTGATCGAGCCTAAGCCGTCACCATCTTCGAATAAAGTCTTTTCTACAGTAGCACCATGAATAGCGCATAGCAAAGCAGCTAATTGTTTTGTTTCGAATCAAAGACATCCATGAAAGTGGTTCATCCTATTCACGACCAAGAGATACTAAAGTCTTTTTTAGACGAGCCCTTAAAAGAGAAGGAAAGCTGGAATGCCAACATACGTCTGTCTATTCTTTAATTCACTGGACGGGCTAGTACTCAATTGTGAGAAAGTCCAGTGTCAGAGTCACTGAATGTGTAAGTTGTCAATCTTTAAATTGTATTATGTAATATACCTTATCCGTTGGATTACAAGCACCAATGGACATTTTACTAGAGGTTTCTATCAATCCATCCGTGTGATTCTTGTTGAATCATATTCCCGTGATTTGGCGCATGACAGATGATTTTCAAACCGACTCCTCATTCATTAGATAGAGAAATTTGTCCAATAAAGAAGATCACCATGATTTCACGATCTGCTGCCGAACTAGTTCCAATTCCAACATCTCGGGCTCGGATCGGGGGATCGTCCGAATACTTCGTATCAACAGATAAAATACTTGGTATATGAATATCGATTAGATCCGAAATCTGTTATTGAATTGCTCATTTAATGAGCATTCTTAATATTATGTCTTCAAGAGAACTCGAACGTCCACACTGTTCAGTACGAGATTTTAAGTCTTGTGAGTACATTTCACCATCAAGGCACATCGAAAGTGAATTGTATTTCATGAATATATGATATCCATTTAGTGTGATATATGGATATCAATCAATCATGTCATATAGACCTGAGTCAGACATCAAATTATTTCGATTTGAATTAAGCATAGGATACCATATATATCAAAAAGATGTACAATACAACCTAGTTCTCGATTTAATAGAAGTCTAAAGAAATGAATACGGTACTCAAATAATGATAGATATGTCAAAAGCCGTTGCATTACGTCTATTCCTAATTCTAAATAGAACGTAATGATATAGAGAGATAGAGGGATTACACATGCTCGAATGACGTCTTCCCATAATTAAGGATGTACATAATCCTATTCCAAACTGGTCCGATATGGAATAGACTTACCATCTGATGGTCGAGTCGATTTCATGATTATAAGTTCATAATCCAAGCCCAATTTGGACAGAACAAATCTACTCCATTTAAAAGGCCTAGAAGCTAAAGTGGGTGGCTTGAGGAATTGCAAGAATTAGGTTCCCTAATATTCTTGATATAGTTGATGCTATCACAGAGTCATATTCCATTTAAAGGCAAAGAGATGAATGCAAGCAATATGAGCCAGCCATACTCATTTATAATTAAACATACAAAATAAGGAACCGGCGCTAATTACAATTATAATTATCCATTAGTTTTACCCTTTTTTCCTTATTACTGATCCTATTACTGATGCTATTGGGATCCAATTCCAAATCCCACTAAACAAGTAATGAACGACTAAAGTTTGCATTAGGTCATTTATCTTTGTATTTAATTAAACATTCCACATAAAACCAAATATATCATAGATTTATCAGATTTACATACACCATCTGTGTTTTTTGAATTTACTTGCAGTTTTATGTTAGTTTAGCATCGCTTATTACTTGGATTATGGATAACTAGTGTGTTGAATTTATTGAGAGTAAAATCTGTTTACCAATCAACTAGATTATCGATAACTAGTGTGCTGAATTTATTGAGAGTAAAATCTGTTTACCAATCAACTACTGTTCCTTTTTAGGTGCTGATCGAATGGAAGTTGTGAGAGAGAGTAATAATTTTTCGGAGCAGAAGACTCATCACAGGTGCAGGAGGAGGAAAAATGAATGGAGACTTATTGCTCCATTAAGATGATTCACAATTAAATCTATTGCTTTCTGCTAAATTCTCCATTGTTATCCCTCGCGTAAAAGACCCCGAAGGTGATATTGCTTGTATATATTTTTTATTCCGTCGTATTTTTTGATTTAACTGGTCATTATGTCAATAACTAACTGCTACCGTGTAATTGAGTTCGCTTATATTTCCTCTAAACTTCGTAATGAAAAAACTTTTATGTAATGAGCTTGTTTGTATACGAGGCTGGTAGAAGTATAGGCATAGTAATATTTTTTATTTTTTCCACGACTGTATGATATGTCTAGGAAGGTGTTCACAAGGTTACATTCAATCCAAACAGAACGAAAAACTGAAACAGCAAGCTTCCAGCTTCATATTAGATGTATTTGAATTTTATATTTTTGTGGCTTTGTTTTTGGTATAAGAAGAAATCATCTCTTGAAAACGCTCTTCAAAAGCGTTTGGTGTTTTTTTACATTGGATTTATCTGAGATGTTCGGCAGAAAAATGGTATGCCAATATTTTTTGGAAGAATATTTGACAGTTGGAAATCTAAGATTGGGAAAAACAAAATATGGGAGGATTTGTTTTAAGATTGAAAAATTTCGATATACATTTTTATGATTATAAAAATAAGTTTAAGATCTTATTCCATTTTCTTTTATAAAATACATCATCATCTAAATCAAGGGGTATTTAGGTAATTTTAGTAGCTATAACGTCTGTTCATGTTTTCATAACTTACAATCGGCTTGTCAGCCACCCTGATTTCCACTTAAATTAAATATTAGGTGAAATAACGAGTTTAGTTACCAAATATTTATCATAAATTAACTATAAAATATTAATTATTAATTATAAATATTGATTATTTATTAACAAAATATGCTATTATTTTCACTTTCTATCCAACCTTCAACCGTGCTGTAAATAAGCTGTCGTCTGGAAACCTTTTCATGACTCTAATTATACTCTCAATACTCCGACTCTAGTGCAGTTTGGCTGGAAATGCACTCTTAGTTCACTCGTTTTTGAATTAACTTGATTTCTCTAATTAGTTGCTTGATAATGAAATTTCTTTCCATCAAGATAGAAAGAAGACCTGTATAGCTAGGTTCAACTGGTTAAAAAAGCTAGGTTTAAATAATACAAATGGTGATAAGGTGTGTTTATTTTTTTAGGAAATGAATATGTTCGTAGTTTCACCAGTGGCGTCTAAAATCTACGAACAAATGAAACTGTTGTCATATGTACTTGCATAACAATTGGCTGGAGCCCAATGCTATTGAACTAGCTAACTATGGAGTAAATTTGAAACGTAGTGGCTCTTATGCGATTGGTAGTAGCAAATTGTGATGGAGTTAAAAATAGGCCCCGAGAGAAATTATGTAATATATTATATAACGATAACTCTTATAAATGAATTCTGTTAAAAAAAAAAAATGCACTTTTGGTTTTATTTTCTGTTGTGTGCGGTGTTAAGTAATGCTCTGAAAACATTAAAAATATTATTATCCAACCTTTTGACTCGACAAAACTCGGTCAGATTAAACAAGTCACACATAAAGATTATCGAAGGGAGCTACTCAAGAGAATAGCAAGAAGGCTCAAGGGAGTGGTTGAACTGAGCCCGAAGACTAAAACAAAGCACACCACTCATTAAACAAGAGAGATTTTCCCTATGTCTATAGTTTAGCACCGACCCATAAGAATTTATGGGGTTGGTCCCATCTTATCACAACATACTAGCCAAAGGTCCTGAAGCCCATTCCAAGCTCCCATCGATCCATAAATTGTATTCAGGAACATGTCAGCAACGGCTAAAGCAAGCATGAAACCGTAAGGCTAACGGTATGGCGATCGATCTCCAAAAGCCCAGAACACTAATTGATGTAGTTTTATAGGTCGATATCGACCCATAGCTATGGCTAGGTACCGACCCATAGAGATTGCTGAGCTGGCCACGTCTTCTTCTTCAACAACTACCAAGAGATAATGAAAAATATGGGTTTGACGTGCCGAGGCTTTACCGTCGACCTACACCTATAAATAGACTATGAAAGACTTCATTTGGAGGATCTTTTTTGCTTTTCAGCATTTGTTCTCAATTCTTTTAATCACTTGTCGTTCAGCGATGAACCATAAGAACATTTGTTGCACTTTCAGCAACAAAACGAGAAGAATTGTTAAGTGGACATAGACACACCTTGCCGAACCATTATATATCATTTTTGTACTGTTTATTTCTCATTTTCAATTTTCTTTTTATCACTTTTACTTCTCTACATAATCCTACAGGTGTTAGTGCCATTTTTGACGCTAATATTTTGGTGCTTTCACCGAGAACCGATATTCTCAGGTCTGTTTGAATCCATCATCTACTATTGGATTGCCTGAATCCGAGAGATAGATCCAGATTTTCTTCATTTTAGAATTCCCTACTAATCGGATTTTCAGAAAATCTACGTAAGTGCTTGCTAGTACGACATCCAGAAGAGATCATTCCACCACTTCGCATGTTGTAGATGATGATGTTGAGGAGATTGATTGCCAACTTGCTAGAGAGGTTGCGCAGCAAACTGCTACGGATGTTCAGAACAAAGCTGATGTGGTCACTAGAGTTGAAATGGACCGCACGATGAAAGATGGAGGATAAGCTCAAAGAAAACCACAACAAGTTAAGTGCATAGATGAAGCGAAATTTGGATTTGCAGACTCAACTGATCAATGGTCTAGGAGAAACGGGAGGGACAGAGCGTCTTCTGATTTAGAATCAGATAGTTCCTTATTATAACGACCCGTATTTTTCAACGTTAGATTTGGAATATTTAAACGATTTTAAATATTGGATTTGGATTTATGGATTGATTTTGAATATGAAAATTGGGTTTATTTAATATAAAATAGATTCAGAATATAAATACTGGATAATTTAATTATTGAAATTGGTTAAAACATCGAATCTTGAGTTTTAAGCTTGTTAAAAATAATTTAAGGGCTTGTAAAATTTACGTTGATAATATTGAAGATAATAAAACCTTTTAAATTGAATTTAAAAGTGATTTGTTCAGTTTTAAAAATATATCATTTAAATTGACGTTTAAAAATAGTCTTGCAGGGCACAGTTTCAGGATTCGATGAAACCCGTTCCATTAGATCCGTAATATTGAATTATTATCGGATTTCAAGTTTCGTAGTAATTGGAATTATCGTTTGGTCGCACGGAATATTAACATGTTGAAATTTATATCGAAAAATTAAGATAATAAATTGGGTCCAAAAAGCTATCCTCTTCATACGATCGAATTAGGACTCGGAAACTTTTCCATTACGTTCGTAATAGGGTTATAACCTTCTGAACGCCTAGCGGCATGCCTCGATAGAAAGTCAAAAATTGTAAGCTGTTTTTGTAAACGAGATATTTGAAAATTTTATAATATATATGTTCAAGTCAGGTTGTCATTCTCAAATTGAAACGTACACATTTCCTATCATTCTTCAACATGCCAACGTCCCATCTCTTCTCCTTTTTAAAAGCAGAGCACGACATTCCCTTTTCTCCTTCAAATCAGTTCGAAGCCTCGTTTTAAAATAAAATAAAATCGTATTTTCAGTTCAAGTCGCCCAAAACACATTGTCTTCTCTGCTGCATTCTTTTTTTTCTTTCAGCTAGTTCGAATTTTTTTTCTTTTTCAAATCGTATGATCACGAGTCCCTTTCCTTTTCCAGTTCAACTTCGTACTCTCGAAATCTCTTTCATTTGAAAAAAAATAAATCAAATCGCATCGCGATGGCCGAATGGGGGATTTTGGGAGATGGTGCGTCGTACGCCGCTGGGAGATATCGCGAGCATGGAGGGACTTAGGCGGTCGAGGGTAACTGGAGGAGAGGCGTTCGCGACTTCATTCGAGCGCCGATGTTTTGAGCTTCGATCGTCGAAACTCGCGTATGTACGTTTGAAGTCTGGCGTGGGGACGTAGTGGAGCAGCGCGTAGAGAGGGAGGCTGGTGGCATATCAGAGGCAAAGGCGGAGGCGATTTCGGTTGGAGATGTAGTCGCATTTCCTGAGGTGAATTCGACGAGGTAGGGATGTTCGTGTTGTTTACGGGAAGAAGGATACCGATGAAGGTAATTAACGTATTTATAATTGATTGGTCAAATAAATTAAGTAGTAAATAAATTGTTGGGATAAATAAAATTCTTATAAAATTGTGATAATCAGGTCGAGCTTGAAGTGGATTGCAAAACAAAATCTCACTCATTTGGATTGCTAGAATAATTTAATAATGATGAATTTTAAATTATTGGTTGTTGGTTGATTTTATAAATTATTATTTATTGAATGATATATATATATATATATATATATATATATATTAGTATTTGGAGTGATATTCCGAGATTCTATATCGAATGAGACCCTATACGCCCGCATAATAGCGGATAACCCTATACACCGCTATATACCCCTCGAAGTGGGATTGGTACTTATTTCATGTCTATTAACATCTGTGGATGCAGGAAAACAGGTTGGTGGGGTCCAACTGGATTCCTCAAATTTATTGTTTATTTTTCATAATGATATATGATTTGTGTAGACTAATTTATTATAGATTATTGTAGTGATTGAATTATAGGATGCTATTGCAACACTGACCTGAATTTTGATTGTTAGCACCAGAATTGGTCACTAACACCCTTAAGAGAGATTGTGTAGAGGAATTGAAGAAAGTAAAGTTAAACAGAAAACAGTATGCAAATTTAAATGCAGAAAGTATGAACACCAGATTTATAGTGGTTCGGCGTAATTGCCTACGTCCACTTTGAGGTTAATCTTTGTTGCTTTCCTCGATAATCGATTACAGATACAATCCGTATCTCAACTATTTGATTATAATTTTTAAGCAAGAAAGATAAGTCTTGAATGAGTTTTGAATGCGACAGAGTCTCCTCGGTGTTCCCGAAAAAAGGTCTCTTTCACTGTGCCCCTGCCTCTCTATTTATAGACGAAGATGGGTTGGACTTCCCTGGTGGGCCTGATAGCTGAATACCTTGGCCCAAAAAGAGTGAGCACTGTGTGCCGAACCATAGATACCGAACGAATGATGCCGAACGATATCTTTAAGCCGAATGAAGTGATGTGCTGAGTGGAGAGTGCAGGTCGAGCAATAATCGAAGCCGGTTGATATTGGATGAAGGCCGAACACCTCCGGATGCCGAACACCTCGGGATGCCGAACACCTCCGAATGCCGAACACCTCCGGATGCCGAACACCTCTGAATGCCGAACACCACTGGATGCCGAACACCTCTGAATGCCGAACACCTCAGGATACCGAACGATATCTGAATGCCGAACACCTTTGGATGACGAACACCTCTGAATGCCGAACACCTCAGGATGCCGAACGAACTCTGAATGTCGAACACCTCTGGATGCCGAACACCTCAGGATGCCGAACGACCTCGAATGCCGAACGAGATTGGAAGAATGCCAAACACCCTTGGATGCCGAACGACCTCTAATGCCGATCGAGATCTGGATGCCGAGCAGTATGGAATGCCGAACGATATACGATACCGAACGGCTCTCAAATGCCGAACACTCATAGATGCCGAACGACTCTTAATGCCGAACGAACTCGAATGCCGAGCGAGCCATTTGTGCCGAACGACCCTAGAAGCCGACCAAGTATGTTGTGCCGAGCGCTCGGGATGCCGAACGGTATGAAAATGCCGAGTGTCTAGTTGCCTGGTCAAATCCCCAGATAACACTTATCCCCAAAGTGCATCACGTGATCGAACGTGATGCGCTTTGAATCATGAGTCATTCGTGCATTGCTTCGAGCCTCGGCTCAGTTTCCTCGATAGCATCTTCTCTTGAATACCAGGTGAGGCGATGCTCGCCGAACGACATGCAAATGCCGAACAGCATAGCCGATGCCGAACGAGATTGTCTTGACCGGTTCTACCGGTCATTGTCCCTTCGACTTCCCCTCTTCTCCTATAAAGGTCGGCATTTTCCTTCTTCTTCTCTTTTCACTTTTTACCTCCGTAATTTTCCAAGGACACACAACTTACCTCCCTTGAATTTTGTTCACCTCTCCGATATCCCCTTCCTACCTTGAATTTCTCCAGCCCTTCCTTCAACTCCTTCCCAAATTAAGCTCGAACAACTTTCAACCTCAAGTTCACAAACCCCCAAGTTCCCACTGTTCTTTCCGATAATAACCTTTCGATCGTTTTCTCAAATTAGGAAGCATAACACGAACTCGAACTTGCAAATCCTCCGTAGATTATAGGAAGTAGGAGGCGTGTGGATGAGGGAGACGAATTGAGGTTCGGACGCGTCCTAGGGCTGGAACATAGTATGATTTTAGGCAATTTCATGGTGGGGATTAGTGGAAAATGAATCGTTGTGGCTCGGCCTGATCTTTCAATGTCGAGTGGTTATGAGGGTGCATGGGAATGGAATTGGAGATAAGGCCTAGTGGTGTGGATCGGCATGGCCATGGTTCGGCATGACTTGCCGAAGGACTTGGCCATGCCGGTCAGGAAAGGTGGAGGGAAAGGAGAGAAGTGAGGTTAAGGGTAGAATGCCGAGCGAAGCGGCTCGGCACAAGCGCGGTTCGGCATGATTTGCCGCATGCCGAACATCATATAGGAAGGGTTGGAAGAGTGACACTTATGCTAAACGGCCCTTACATTTAGGCCGAACAGAATGGAGACTGAACAGAATTTGGGCCGACAGAATTTAGGCCGAACAGAATTTAGGCCGAACAGAATGAAAGCCGAACAGGGTGAAGGTCGAACAGAACGGAGGCCGATCGATATATAGGCCGAACGACATTAAGGTCGAACGACATTTCGGTCGAACGACATACAGGCCGTGTGTTTCAAGTGTGGCTCGGCCTTGACCCTTGATGAATTGATAGCAACAGCCGAAATCATTCCAACTTGAACATAATCCTCATCGAATTCACTTATTCCCCTTGCCTAATCATACGACAGAAACGAGGACAAAGACTTGAGCGAGCTAGCATATCGAGCCAATATGGACTGATAACTCCCTAGTTTTAATAATCACAAGCCTGAACTTAAATCAACAAAAACGTATAATTGCCTTTAACATATAGTGCCAATGTCCGAGCCCAAAATCGAAATCATCATAGGACAGGCTTTCGGAGACGGTGAGCGATAACGGTCTTCGAAGGCGACAATTCAAAGCTCAACTTTATACCATCAACTCTGTGACTTTCAATTTCTCAGCACCTATATTTGAATTATCAATCTAGTTCACACACCACACCGGGGGGAGGGGGGGGGGGGGAGGGGATATTTATGTCGTTAAGTCTAACGTCGATTATTTTTCAAGTATAGCTCAAACAATTACTTTGCTAGATTCAATCTTTATTAAAGATGTCTAGGAAATCTTGCTCTGCTACGATCTCAGACAGACCTGGGTCGTCCTCTAGACAAGAAGTCGCAGACACTTCAAACCCATCGACTTTCCCTGCTCATAACTTAGCTTCCGACGCCCTGGAGGCATCAATTTTCTTGGACAACCCAATCGATTCACAGGCTTCGAAGATAAATGAAAGTGCACTCCGTCGGATATGCTCTGTCCATGGAATCCCCTTCGACGACGTGTTAGTTCCATCGGGGCACGATCGTCCACACTTGCCCTCACTTGGATACACAGCTTGTAATAAATTTATGTGCTGGGTCGGCAACGTTCCACCGTTCAACTCAAGACGTCAGGAAAGCGAAACACCCGTAGTACGGGATGAGAACGTCGGTCCCACTTAAGACCCGATAGTCGAAGTTCACGACATCGAAATGTCATCTTCCCCTTCGAAAAGGATAAAGAAACTGACATACAAGATAAGGAAGGAAAAAGTTGGCGGAACTTCTAAATTTACTCTTATTCCAACAGAGAAAGAGGCTTCCTCACAGCGTTTAAAAAGTTCTTTAAAGGGCCTCTCGAACCTCTCCATACCCGACGATCTACTCAATTATGATTTTGACGATCCGAAGGCACTTAAACTTCACTCGCCCCCAAAATCAGGGAGAAAAAACTCCCGTTCGTAAAGAAACTGATCTGTCGGGGGGAAACACTAGGACACACAAGCACATGCACTTCACCTTGTACTTAAATTTCCGTCGTCACACTACTCTTTGCTAATCCGTTGTTATTTAAATTCTGTATAGGTGACATGGGGCGTACACACGGAATTGATCGTCTTCGTGGGTCGTCTGTCTTCCATCACTCTGGACGGGACTCAGGTTCCGGAAGACGTCTGGACAGAGACGGTGATGGCGATAGGGATTATCATTCCCGGGACTCATCATCCCGGAAGAAAACATATTATAAGCCCAAATACCACAAACATCCCTCTTCTCACTCCGAGCAAAGCAAAGATAAGCACGACCATAAGGGATATTTATGTCGTTAAGTCTAACGTCGATTATTTTTCAAGTATAGCTCAAACAATTACTTTGCTAGATTCAATCTTTATTAAAGATGTCTAGGAAATCTAGCTCTGCTACGATTTCAGACAGACCTGGGTCGTCCTCTAGGCAAGAAGTCGCAGACACTTCAAACCCATCGACTTTCCCTGCTCATAACTTAGCTTCCGACGCCCTGGAGGCATCAATTTTCTTGGACAACCCAATCGATTCACAGGCTTCGAAGATAAATGAAAGTGCACTCCGTCGGATATGCTCTGTCCATGGAATCCCCTTCGACGACGTGTTAGTTCCATCGGGGCACGATCGTCCACACTTGCCCTCAGTTGGATACACAGCTTGTAATAAATTTATGTGCTGGGTCGGCAACGTGCCACCGTTCAACTCATTTCTTCGGGACGTGCTGCAATACATCGACATTGCCCCGTCGCAACTGCACCCGAACTGTCACACATTCATCTACGGTACCTACATCCTCTTTATGAATGTCCTCTCTAGGCCTCTAACTCCGGGCGATATCAGATATATATATATATATATATATATATATATATATATATAGCATCAAAAAGCGGAGAGATAGCCCCTCTTTCATGTTTCTCGAGCCGCACAACAAATGTCAAATTTTAACTGGGGCACGTGGCAAGTTTGCCCTCTACAAACAAGAATGGTTTTATGTGCGTTTGCCCTCCTGGTTTCGCAAGAAGATGGGTGAAAGGAAGTAAGTCTTTTCTCTGGATCGATATTCATGCTTGGTCGAAACTGTACCTTTTCTAATTCTTTTCCATCCTTTCAGGTATCAATCCACGTCCCGAGGGCAGTGGATATTCTGAAGCCGTCGGAGCTATTTGAGCCCTCCCTGTCGAAGAACGGGACATCAGAACTCTCATTTTGAATGAGACACTTACAAGGCTTGGACTGTTGGCAGAAGGCCGCCGGATAAGCCTCTCTCAGGGCGTTACCATTCCCAGGCCTGCCTTTGGCAAAGGGAAAAAACAAGCCGAGTCTTCAGCACGTAACGTTCCTGACGCACTAGAAGAGGGGGAACTTAAGGAAAGCGAAACACCCGTAGTACGGGATGAGAACGTCGGTCCCACTCAAGACCCGATAGTCGAAGTTCACGACATCGAAATGTCATCTTCCCCTTCGAAAAGGATAAAGAAACTGACATACAAGATAAGGAAGGAAAAAGTTGGCGGAACTTCTAAATTTACTCTTATTCCAACAGAGAAAGAGGCTTCCTCACAGCGTTTAAAAAGTTCTTTAAAGGGCCTCTCGAACCTCTCCATACCCGACGATCTACTCAATTATGATTTTGACGATCCGAAGGCACTTAAACTTCACTCGCCCCCAAAATCAGGGAGAAAAAACTCTCGTTCGTAAAGAAACTGATCTGTCGGGGGGAAACACTAGGACACACAAGCACATGCACTTCACCTTGTACTTAAATTTCCGTCGTCACACTACTCTTTGCTAATCCGTTGTTATTTAAATTCTGTATAGGTGACATGGGGCGTACACATGGAATTGATCGTCTCCGTGGGTCGTCTATCTTCCATCACTCTGGACGGGACTCAGGTTCCGGAAGACGTCTGGACAGAGACGGTGATGGCGATAGGGATTATCATTCCCGGGACTCATCATCCCGGAAGAAATTCCACACGACAGTCCTGGGATCCTTATAAGAGAGCTGAACTTTCAAAGCCGTCTCCTCCTGTTCCCGCAACAGACCCAACAGTATCGGAGAGAATGACCGAGCTTAAAGTTAAATTTCCAAAAATATGCTTTGATGGCATGAAGTTCCTCCCGGCGATCCATCATATACCTGAAGATGTCAAGCAAAGCACTATCGCCTGCACCAACGCCGTCTATGTTCAACGTGACGCGTTTGTTCATCTTGCTGAGAAATTGTCGGAAGTCTCCATAGAGCACCAGCACGAGATTGATCGCCTGAAGCTTGAGGTTATCCATGATAAAGACATTATCAAAGCTCAGGACGAAGAGCTTGCGTCTTACAAATCTCAGCTTGAGGCCGCCCTGTAGAGCGTCAAAGATACCACCGAAGGCGTAACTAGTTTGGAATCAACCAACAAAAAAGAAATCGACGAGGCGGTCCAATGCTGTGGGGCCTTAGCTTTGGAGAAAGACTCGGTGCAAAAAGTGAGGGATGCATTCAGCCTCCGAGTCAAAGAACTTGAGGAGCGACTTCTCAAAGAGCAAGAAGAGAAGATTGCTGCCCAAGAAGAGTCACAACGATATTACGACGGATCGTTGCTACGCGAGTCCTAAAGGCGAAACTTGAGGATGAGCTTTCCAAAGTTGAGGCATTAAAGAATGAAGCCCGTGAAGAGGGCAAAAAGATAGCATCTGTGGAGATCGACTCCCGTCTTGAGGCGGCTAAGGAAGAAGGTAGGGAAGAGGTCAAAAGCATGTTCGACCCGCTTATTGAAGAATTCAATGCCCGCGTTCTCATGCATCGGGACTTAACTTTTCTGGGCGAGGGCTATCTCGAATCTTTGGCCGAGGCGTGGGAGTGCTTAATTGAAATCAGGAAGGCTGAACATGGTACTGAGGAGGTCGACGAAGGAGCTTCGATAAAAGAATTTCTTAAGGGAAACGAGCCTTCGGACCTGTCAGCGGCCAAAGCTCTTTATTCCAAAGGCTCCCCCTCAACGAAAGGGAAAGAAGTTATCACCGGTCCATTCGGGATCGGGTCTCCAGCTCGTGTGCCTACCCAGCCGGCCGTTCGACCGATACTCGATCCCTTTGAACAGCACATCGGCTATGACCCGGAGGACCTCGGCCTTGGCGTTCACGTTTTGTCCTCTATTCCAGAGGGTGATACCCCCTGACGGCTGAGAGTCTGCCGAAACCTGGTAGGCAACTCTTTTGCTTTAACATTCCAAGAGTTTTCGTTTTTCACCGAAGCTATCGCATTCCAATACTTGCTTTTCGTGATTTTGTGCAGGCCGTTCTGATCTTGAGCCCACTCCGAGGAGCGATGTCGCCAAGTAGGTGAAGGAAAAAATGAGTGAAGCCACTCACGCAGGAGAGGCTCTCGGTCCAGATGCTCGGGTGATCAGAGCGCTTGATGAGGACAAATCTGAGACTTCCTCTCCCATCGATGGAAGTTATGACGTTGAAATTACAGGCGCCTCTGAACACACATCCGAACTGAGCATGAAGGAGAAGCTTGAGAAAGAGAAGGAAAAGATGGTCAAGATCAGGGTCGAACCTCAAGCTGTGGATCTGGACGATCCTTTGAATAAGCCGTTGAAGGTCATCCTCCCAGGAGGGACCAAACCCGTGGAAGTTCCTCGTACTTCTTCAGCTGTCACTTCCCCATCAGAGAAAGCTATCAAGGGTAAACGCACCGGGAAGGAGTCATCTGGTAAAAAGTCGAAGAAGCCGAAGAAGTAGTCTTCGCTCTCGTTCAACAAGAGTTAGTTTAGATTATGTAATTATTTTTTATTTTCGTAGTTCGTATAAATAAACTTATTTTTGATGAATAAAACTTAGTTCTTTTGCCTCTCGAAAGACGATTGTCGTTTGGTTTCTGTATAACCGTGGTCAAAACCCGAGCTACTGCGAGTTATTCTCGATTCATCTTCAAACAAGTTGACAACATTTTGGTATTGCACATTCTTTATCCCACGCTTCGGGTACTTAGAATATTTTTCAATCCGTATGCCAAAGGCTCGATGACTTCAAGTCATTTATATCCAGTCCGCCCTCAGGGGACTTGGACATTTAAATCGTTTATACTCTGGTCCGCACTCCGAGGATTCAGAGTACTCCAGTCCGCACTCCGGAGACTTGGAGATTTTGAGTCGTTTATACTCTGGTTCGCACTCCGGGGGCTCAGAGTACTCCAGTCCGCACTCCGGGGACTTGGAGATTTTTAGTCGTTTATACTCGAGTCCGCACACTAGGGACTTAGAGTACTTCAGTCCGCACTTCGGGGACTTGGAGATTTTGAGTCGTTTATACTCGAGTCCGCACTCTGGGGACCTAGAGTACTCCAGTCCGCACTCCGGAGACTTGGAGATTTTGAGTCGTTTATACTCTGGTCCGCACTCTGGGGACTCAGAGTACTCCAGTCCGCACTCCGAGGACTTAGAGATTTTTAGTCGCTTATACTCGAGTCCGCACTCTGGGGACTTAGAGTACTCCAATCTGCACTCCGGGGACTCAGAGATTTTAATTTGTTTATACTCTGATCCGCACTTCGGGGACTCAGAGTACTCCAGTTCGCACTCCGGGGACTTGGAGATTTTAATTCGCTTATACTCTGGTCCGCACTCCGGGGACTCAGAGTACTCCATTCCGCACTTCGGGGACTTGGAGATTTTAAGTCGGTTATACTCTGGTTCGCACTATGGGGACTCAGAGTACTCTAGTCCGCACTCCGGGGACTTGGAGATTTTGAGTTGTTTTTACGGGTTCGTACGTCAGACAGAGTAATGCATCTCTTAGTCATTTGTTACAGCGTTATCATACACAGAAACAACGACAATTCATGGAAAAAGAAATGGCTTCAAGCCTTTATTAATGCAAATAAGCTAAATTGTCTTTTTACATGCCGTAAACTAGGAATAAGAACTTGCTGGAAATAAATGCAACTAAAATATGATAGAAATGAACTAGGTGTAATAATGCTGCAAATGTTCACTATTCCATGCTCGGGGGAGTGTCGCACCATCAACGGTCGCTAGCTTGAAAGTTCCTTCTCCAAGCTTCCATTCAATGACGTATGGACTTTCCCATGCGGGGCCATATGTGATGGAACTAGGAAAATTCGTTTCAAAATGAGATCACCCACGCCAAAGATTCTCGGTCGGACTTTTTCATTATAATATCAAGCGACTCGGTGCCTATACGCGGCCGCTCTTAAATTAGCTTCTTCGCGCTTTTCATCAATGAAGTTCAATGATTCCGGCAAGAGATCTTGATTTGACTCAGGGTCATAATAAGTTACCCAATGTGATGGAACTTTAAGTTCCACAGGTATGGCAGCTTCCATGCCATATGCCAATGCGAATGGAGTGTGGCCAGTCGTGGACTTGTGGGTGGTTCTGTAAGCCCAAAGCGCTGTTGGAAGCTCATCCATCCACTTGCCTCTAGCCTTTTCCAAACGTTTTTTCAATATGAATTTGATTATCTTGTTTACGGCTTCCACTTGTCCATTAGCTTTCGGGTGAGCAACTGCTGTAAACTTTTCTCAATGCCATATTTTTGGCAAAATTTCTTAAACTCTTTGCTTTCAAACCGAGTTCCGTTGTTTATATCGATGGTTCGTGGAAGGCCAAAACGGCATATAATATTTCGTACAGCGAAATTAATGACCTTTTTGGTGGTGATAGTGGCCAAAGGTTCTGCTTCTGCCCACTTGGTAAAGTAATTGACCGCAACTATCGCGTATTTTGCACCACCTCTGGATAGAGGTGAGGAACCGACTGTGTCGATCCCCCACATTGCAAATAGCCAAGGACTAACCATTTGTATGAGTTCCGTCGGCGGAGCTTTTGGGATTTTCGCATACTTCTGACATATGTTGCATCTTCTCACGTAGTCTGCGGCATCCCGATTTACAGTTGGCCAATAGTATCCATAGTGGAGGATTTTCTTTGCTGACCTCTTCCGTTCGGTATGGTCGCCACATTCACCTTCATGGACTTCCTTCAGGACTCGTTTTATCTCATCATGGGCAATGCACTAGAGTAAGGGGGTCGAGAATCCCCTCCGATACATTACCCCACCTTGCATCACATAACTCGAAGCCTTATGAATGACTTGTCGTCTTTCGCTTCTTCATTCGGACACGACCCCATGTAACAAGTACTGCTTGAATGGGGTCATCCATGACTCCTTTTCGATTTCTGTTTCTAACATGAAATCATCATATTTATGCTCGGAACATTAAGGTTTCAACGGGAAACAATCCCATCTGTTGTGCATCACCAGTGCTTGCGAATTTTGCCAATGAATCAGCTGCTCTGTTTTGCTCACGCGGGATATGTGAAATATCATAATACTTGAGATTAGCTAGCAGCTTCTGAACTCGGACCAAATACGAGGTAAGTCTCTGCCCCTTGCTTGGTAGTCTCCGCGCACTTGATACACCACCAGTTGCGAGTCGTAAAAGATTTCAACCGATCTTATTCCCAGTTCTTTGACGAGTCTTAAGCCGGCAATCAACGCTTCATACTCGGCTTCGTTATTCGTTGCTGAATTCAAGTTTCAAAGCGTAGCAAACAGATCGATTCTCAGGAGTTACAAGAACTATGCCAACCCTCAAACAACGGTCGTTAGATGCCCCATCGGTGTACATCTTCCATCGAACGGGAGGTATGACATTGTGGCCGTTTGATTCGTCTGTCATAGTGAATTCAGCGACGAAATCTGCTAGCGCTTGTCCCTGTATGGCCTTTCGCGGCAGGTAGGTAATATCGAACTGACTCAACTCGATATTCCATTTTAACATCCTTCCAGAAGTTTTCGGTCGTTGGAGTACCTGTCGCAAGAGTTGATCATTGTAAACACTGAATGAGTGTGCCCGAAAATATGGGCGAAGCTTGCGTGATGTAATCACCAAGCAATAGGCTAATTTCTCGATCTTGGGATAATTTCTTTCTACCCCCGTCAAACGTTTACTAACATAGTAAACTGGCTTTTGAACTCGGTCCTCTTCACGAACCAAAGCCATACTGATAGCATGCTGGGATACTGCCAAGTACACATACAACATTTCATGGTCTATTGGTTTGGATAGCACCGGGGGGCTCTCCAAATGCCTTACCAGAGCTCGGAATGCTTCCTCGCAGTCGAATGTCCACTCGAAATTCCTATTTCCCTTCTTTTTCACATTAAAGAAAGGAATGCACTTATCCGTAGCTCTGGATATGAATCGGCTCAGCGTGGCCACCTTTTTGTTCAAGCTTTGTACTTGCTTTATTGTCCTGGGCACTTGTATGTCCCGAATAGCCTGAATCTTTTTCGGGTTAACTTCAATTCCACGTGCGTTCACAATGAAACCCAAGAACTTCCCTGAGGCAACGCCAAAAGAGCACTTTAATGGGTTGATCTTCATCCCGTAATGCCTGAGTATGTCAAACATCTCCGCTAAATCTCGGATGTGGTCGTTTGACAGCCGTGACTTCACGAGCATGTCGTCCACATAAACTTCCATCGTTCTACCAATCTGGTCCTTAAACATTCGATTCACCAGATGCTGATAAGTTGCTCCCGCGTTTTTCAATCCAAAGGGCATTACTACATAGAAATATAGCCCCATATTTGTGACAAAACTGGTGTGCTCTTGGTCTAGAATGTGCATCGGGATCTGATTGTATCCTGAATACGCATCCATAAACGACAATAATTCGTGTCCGACGGTAGAGTCGACGAGCTGGTCGATTCTCGGTAAATGAAACTATCCTTCGGGCATGCTTTATCCAGATTAGAGTAATCAACACAAGTTCTCCACTTTCCATTTGCTTTCTTCACTAGCACTGGGTTAGATACCCATTTAGGGTAGAGGGCGTCGCGGACGAACCCATTGGCTTTGAGTTTGTCCACCTCCTCTTTGAGAGCCGCGGACCTCTCCGGGTCCATACCTCTCCTTTTCTGTTTTACGGGAACGTGTTTCGGGTCTATGTTCAACATATGACTCGCAATTGCAGGAGAAATCCCACACATATCAGAGTGTGTCCAAGCGAAAACATCCAGATTCGTGCGGAGGAAATCAGTAAGATCCTCAGCCACTGAAGGGTCGAGTTGTGATCTAATCTTAAGAACTCATGACAGGTCATCCCGGCTGACTGGGATGTCGATCGTCAGCTCAGCCGGTGCTGCATTCGTTTCTCTGGGTTCCCCATCATCATCTCTCAGATCTATGTCTCTAAGGATCCAGAATGCTGCCCGAGCCAGGGCTCGGGCACTACTTGTTAATCATCAGTATTTAGGATGCGAACGGAGCTGTCTGCAACCTTTCCCTTCTCTCTCCGCTGAGCTTCTCTCAGTTCCACCACATAATATGCGTGACCGGTCGCCTGATCGCCATGTACTATGCCGGCTCCTTTGTCTGTCGGAAATTTTAATGTCAAACACCTTGGGGTCAGAGTGGCCCTAAACTCTGCCAGGGCTGGACGACCCAAAAATACGTTGTATGGAGAGTCAACATCCATTACTATAAACGGTAGGACTTGCACTCTCCTACGCTCACCTTCCCCCAGTTCAACTGGTAACTCTATGTACCCCATTGCGTCGGTTGCAGCACCGTTAAAGCCATGGATACGGGCTTTGCATGGTTTCAAATCTTTTGTCTCCATCTTCATTTGGTCATAATCCTTCTTGAAGATGATGTTGACAGAGCTTCCACAATCAATCAAAATTCTTTTCACGTAAGCTGGCCCGATTGTTGCAGATATAACCATCAGGTCGATAGTAGGAGCCTCCACCTTGTCCGCGTCTCGACTCCTAAACACTATATCGTCAGTCATCATGCGTTGTTGTTTTGCGGGGGTTCCGTCTTCCACATTTGAACAAAATTCATAATCCGCATGCCTCAAGGAGGTAGCATATCGTTCCATCTCCTGCCAATTCTTGTCTGAAGGATGAGGTCCTCCGACTATAGTGTTTGTGATCAAGCTACCTACAGTCCAGGCAGGTTCCTCTGGGTGACATGGAGCCGGCCTACGTCCGAGGTCCGACGTTCCTTGCCTACCCTCTGGTGGGTTTTTAACAAACTCCTGCAGCCTTTTCTGCCTGATCAACCTTTCTATGGCGTCATGAAGGTGTCTACACTCCTTGGTATTGTGCCCATGGGTTTCATGGAAGCGACAATACTTCCCTGTCCGTTTCTGTTCTTCAGTGGACTCCTTTGGACGTGGCTTTCTGTATTCAAAGGTGTTACAGGTAGATAGATAAATGTTTTCAAGAGAAGTATTCAGGAGAGTGTATTCGTTGTAGGTCAGAATCCTTGGCTTCCATTTCCCTGCTTCTTTTTTCTTTTCGGGATTTCCACTTCCGGATCCTTTGGATTTCCCAGGCTTGTTCTGGACGTTGACTTGAACTTTTTCCGAACTGTCGCCGGACTGCTTCACGGCGATGTTACTTTTCACAGTCTTCTGAATAGGACCTGGTGCCTTGTCTCATCTTGTCCATCGAGCTTCTTCCCTCCGTATGAACAGATGAGCATTGGAATAGAATCATTCCAACATAGCCGGGGGCTTTCCCGCCAACCAATCTCCAAACTTCGAGTCTGGATCTACGCCTCGCATTACCGCCATCAAAATTGCATGGTCGTTAGGGTTGCCGACTTCAGTGGCGGAAACATGAAACCTCTGTAAGTATGCTTTCAAAGACTCTCTAGGAGCTTGGATTACACTTGATAAGGACATCACGTCCTTTTGACGAGTAGCATGTATCCTGAATTGTTCAACAAATTTCATCGCTAACTCGTCGAAGATGGATATAGATCGCCGAGGAAGCCAGGTAAACCACATAGTGGCGATTCCGGATAGAGTGATTGGGAAACGCCTACACTTAGTCGCGTCATTTGACCTTGTCGAATCCATCATTCATTCGTACCTCATCACATGTTGCCTAGGGTCAGCCTTCCCTTCGTAGGCTGGGATAGTCGGCATATTGAATTTCTTAGGGTACTCAGCTTGTAGGATAATATCTGTGAAGGGAATATGACTCCTGGACACTCCCAATCTTCGTTGGTTGGGCCTTGGTTCTCTCTCATCAACTGCCTGACCATGGCTGATAAATCTAGAGTTTGTATGGAAGGTGGGAGGTTGGATTCCGCTCCATGGGACCGTGCGGATTGATGTCCCGCCTGCTGACGGTCAGCCAAACGTGCGTCCTGAAGGCCAACTTGATTTGGGTCTTGATGAGTCGGGCTTCCAGTCTCTTTACGTGCCTGATCACCGGTGGATCGATCTGTGGCACCTGTCCATGCAGTTTCTGTCTTGCGGCGTCTACGCCTACGTTGTTCGTCAGCTGAGGTCGAGCTATCAAATGAAGAATAAGGAGCAGGACTAATCCCATCATTCTAATGCTGCTGTTGGGCAAGCCGAGTCATGAGATTAGTATTGGCTTGGATCTTCTCAGCAAGTTGCCTTCCACTTTCCCTAAGTTCTCTTATCAAGTCGTTGAACTCTGTTCGGGAAACGACCTCCGCTTGGTTCTGGGTGGAGGTTCCTGTGCATTGAATTGCTTGCTGATTGTTAGGTCCTATTTGTTGTACACTAGCAATTTCATTGACATCTGCGTTGTGAGAGGCCGATCTAGTTCGTGGTCTTCCCATGGTAGAGTTGTTGGTTGTAACTCTGAGTAGAATCAACAAATGTCTTGCGAATGATTTGGATCTCCTTTGGGGTATTTTTCAATCCAGTAGCTACAAAGTAGATCCTATCATCCTGAGAATTCGATTCTCAGTGAAAGAACCAAAATGTTAGCACTAGAATTGGTCACTAACACCCTTAAGAGAGATTGTGTAGAGGGATTAATGAAGAAAGTAAAGTTAAATAGAAAACAATATGCAAATTTAAATGCAGAAAGTATGAACACCAGATTTATAGTGGTTCGGCGTAATTGCCTACGTCCACTTTGAGGTTAATCTTTATTGCTTTCCTCGATAATCGATTACAGATACAATTCGTATATCAACTATTTGATTACAATTGTTAAGCAAGAAAGATAAGTCTTGAATGAGTTTTGAATGCGACAGAGTCTCCCTGGTGTTTCCCAAAAATGGTCCCTTTCACTGTGCCCCTACCTCTCTATTTATAGACGAAGATGGGTTGGACTTCCCTGGTGGGCCTGGCAGCTGAATACCTCGGCCCAAAAAGAGTAAGCTGTGTGCTGAACCATAGATGCCGAACGAATGGTGCCGAACGATATCTTCATGCCGAACGAAGTGATGTGCTTAGTGGAGAGTGCAGGCTGAGCAATAATCGAAGCTGGTCGAGATTGGATGAAGGCCGAACACCTCCAGATGCCGAACACCTCTGAATGCCGAACACCTCCGGATGCCGAACACCTCCGGATGCCGAACACCACTGGATGCCGAACACCTCTGAATGCCGAATACCTCAGGATGCCGAACGAACTCTGAATGTTGAACACCTTTGGATGCCAAACACCTCTGAACGCTGAACACCTCAGGATGCCGAACGACCTCGAATGCCGAACGAGATTGGACGAATGCCGAACACCCCTGGATGCCGAACGACCTCTAATGCCGATCGAGATCTGGATGCCAAGCAGTATGGAATGCCGAACGATGTACGATACCGAACGGCTCTCAATGCCGAACGCTCATAGATGCCGAACGACTCTTAATGCCAAACGAACTCGAATGCCGAGCGAGCCATTTGTGCCGAACGACCCTGGAAGTCGACCAAGTATATTGTGCCGAGCACTCGGGATGCCGAATGGTATGCAAATGCCGAGTGTCTAGTTGCCTGGTCAAATCCCCTAGTAACATTGATAATTTAAATACTATAATTTTTTTTAAAATTTATGGAGTTGAAGGAAATATGAAAATAATATATATATATATATATATATATATATATATATATATATATATATGGGAATTAGAGTCATTTTAGAGAAATTTAATTAGAAAATAAAATTTTATTTGAGTTTGGTTATACTTAACCATTGTGAATTAGAAATAGATATTTTTAAAAGAAATTATATAAAGGAATTTATAAGTGATATTCTGGAAAATATAAAAAGAAGTTGTTATCGATATTGAAAAATAGATTGAAAGTATTAATGGAATTTATAAGAAATAAATTTATATAATGGATTTTATAAATAAGATTTTTTTATAAACAAGTAACCAAAAGGGTTTTAGAATTGATGAAGATATTTAAAAATAAAGGGATTCGATATCAGATGGTAATTGGGAATATAAATTCATATGAGGAATTTATATTAATATGGAAGTAGGGTTTAGAAAAAATAGTGGATTTTATTTTCGAAATGGGAATAGTTAGAGAAGCGAAATATAAATCGAAATGTTGTGAAATCAAGAAGAAGCATAACTTAAAACTAGTTATTGAGATTTTTTAAAAATATATTATAAAATTTAAAAAGTGAATTTGTTTTAAAAGGAAAATTGTATTTATTTTAAAACTATGAAATTTTAAGCTAGTGAGATTGAAAAAACTTTGGTAAGTAGATTTAAAATATTATTTATTTATTTTTGATAAATTCTAATTTTTAAACCAGCTTGGAAGAATTATTTATTTAACTAAAGATGAGTTATTAATGTTATAAAGTGTTTTCGATATTTTAAATAATAAATGAACATATTTTTTAAAATAAATTATTAATCTTTTAAATACTTATTATATATATATATAGAGTTTTAAGTAATTGGAAAATAATTATTTGATAAATTCTCTCGAGATTCGAAAAGGGCTTATAAAAGGATATATGATTTTGAGGAGAGAAAATTTATTTGTGATTCCGGAGATTTTAGGAATAAGTTACGGGATAATTCTTTGAAACATTGATATTGAAAGGATTTTGAAAAATAAGGCTTGTAATATTTTCCTAAGTACATAAAATGGAATTTGGAAATATTGCTAAGTGTTGAGGTGTTGGAAGTATCTTGTTACGGATTTAAGTATTTGAAAAATTGCTTTCAAATGTTGGGAGGAACGATATACCTTTAAGAGATATCTTGAAAGTAAAGGTTTTGGGGAAATTTATAATGATGCCAGATGATTGTTAATGGATGTTTAATTTGATAGTTAAGTAACCGACTATCAATATTAGCCAATTTCATTAATCATTTCGGAGAGACCGAGATCAGATTTAATTATCGAAAAACCACTTCGATCTGGTTTGAAAGTAACGAATGAATACCGTGAAGATGATGAAGATGGTGATTCAGTTTGTCCAGACCCATGACAACTTGTATGGACGAATGCTTCCAGAACATCGTCATTGGAGGACGATGAGCATTCTAAGTAAATTGTTCTTGAAAAGGTAACGCTTAGCCTCGAGTCTCATCAACCGAGAATGACTGAAAATCATGGGAGATGCAGCAAGGCTAACTAGGTCGCACCCAAGTTGGGTAGGGTTACCCCTATCTAGAGTCCCTTTTATTCGGCAGTGTGGCGGTTGTTGATCCCAACCGTGGGGTAATCTTATTCGGTCTATCCGGTTTAAGGGGTAGCCCGGTCTTATGTAGCAGGGGATCCTGGAGTGTCTTCGGTACATTGTTCTAGAGGTGTACTGTGATAGGTGGTATCCCAGTGCCTAGTCAGTCAATTGGAATCCATTCTCCAATACGAGCTTACGGTTTTGTTTGTAGAGCCTAGTATGCTGGAATTTGATTAATGTAACAATTCGGCTATTTGAACAAGTATTTGTATTTAGACACTACTATAATATCACTGGATTTTCTATAAAATGTTTTGGTTATCGTAAGGTAAAAACCCATCGTGTTTATGTGTGACGCGGTCTTACAAGATACCTTTGTTTTTCCAAAGGATTTTGATAACTCTAATCATTCAAATTGAGTGTGTTTTCTCACGCTGATTTTCCAGACTGACTATGGTGTTATTATATTATAATGCTCCGGTCAGATCGAGTATTATAGGTTCATGTTAATGCTATGGAGCTTAGGAGACTAACTGATGGAATTTTCAAACGTTTTTCCGTACTTGACTTATATTTCGTCGAGTTAAGGACAAGTTATTTTAGTTTCATGTATTGATTGATATACTATGATGATTATAAATATATAAATTGTTACAGAGTCTTTTGTATAAAATATGTTATTATATATTATATTTTGTTCCGCCGCCATTGTGAGATTCTTTGTTGTTGTTTCTATTTTCTTCTTTCTCCTTCTTCTTCGTCCCGAATGAACTGGTATTTCAGGCATTCGACTACTCGGCATTTTATATAGTGGTTGTATTAATGTTGATTTTTCGAGGGTCGAAAATCACGTTTGTTACATTTGGTATCAGAGCTGAAGGTTAAGCGAGAAGCTTGGCTCTGGTGGGGATTACTCATTAGAGATAGAGTCAGTAGTACTCTAGAATGAGTTTGAGCGTATTAATAGATATGAGCTCGTATTTGTTAGTGAATATAAATGGTTTTATATTGTGTTGATTTATTGGTTGAGGTGGATATAAATTCTGATCGAATTGTGGGACGCCGCTAATTCTATGCGAGTTTCTAAACACTTGAACCTGATAAACTAACATAGTGTTGTTTTGAAGTGGGTTAGTGAAATAATTTTACCCAAATTATATTTTTATATAAAGGGAGTAATTTTCTAGAAATTTTTATAGCATATTAGAGTGTTGGTTGATAATATTATGATCGAAATAAGATTATAAAATTTGAAATGGTTATGTTTATAACCAAATCGAGATTGTATAAGTATGGATTATACGATTGAGTTACATACTAAGATTTGATTAAAACTAGAGTTTGAAAATATTAAGTCTCGGAAACTCCTGAAAGTATTTTCCAAAGTGTTTGAAATGAATAATAGTAATATTAACTTTGAAAGGATTTCGCATAGAAATCGATTTTAAATGGATTTTGAAGATGTTATAGCACTGAACTCACTTCAGTCGTTGAAAAAATAAATCCGATGATCATGACATCTTTGGTGTTTATTTTCGAGTTCCTAAGTGATGGATTGCTGCCGTGGTTGTTGTTTTGGTTTGTTTTGAGGGAAAAGAAAGTTTGTTTTGGAAATTCCAAAGGGAGTTGGGTTTGGATAAAAACCAGTATTTGTTTAAGATTAAAAAGTATGATTTGGGATATTTGTGATTTCAAAATGATTTGAAATAAATACCGAGTGCTTAAAAATTCTGGAATCCTTATTTAAATAATTTAGAAATCATTGAAAAATAAGTTTTAAACTTATAAACTGAGAATGATTCTAAATAAGGAAAGAAAAATATGAAAATTGAATTTTGGAAATAAAATTTAAACTTAAGTAAGTTAAAAAGAATAAAATTTAAGTTGTGCTTAGTTAAATAAAATTAGATTGGAAATCATATCGATCGGGATTGAGATATAAAATTTAATAGAATTCAACTTAAGTTGAATAAGAAAAAAAATTAGAAATTTAAATTGATTGTGATTTGAATGGACTAAATTAGCAAAGTAAACTAGTTAATTGAATTAAATTGGGATATGAATAAAATTGAATTAAAAATTTAGCTTAAGCTAAGATGAATGAAATTGAGTTGAGATTGGATTGAATGAAAAGTAAAAATTGAATTAGAATAAATAAATTTCAATAGATTATAAAAATTGAAATCCATGAAATAAAAATATACCTGGGCTATAAATAAATGTATTGTCTCGAGTTAAAAATAAAAATAAAATGTGAATATACTCGAGCCTAAATGGATGGAAAAGTGAAAATGAGTTGTTTGACTTATAAAAACTTAATAGAGAAATAGAAAAACCAAACTAAAATTGTTTGATATTTTGGTAATAAAATAAAAATCCAAACTTGAGTTATAACATAAATTTAAACTCAAGTAAATTAGTTGAAGTGATTTTTGAAATAAAAATCAAATATTGGATGATAAATTGGTGAAAGTGAATAGAACCGTATAATATGGATAAACAGTAATACAGAGTATAGATAGTAAATAACAAGAAATATAAGTGCAGTAAGTAAAAGACACCAGAGATTTTATACTGGTTCGGAGCACCGTCCTACGTCCAGTCCCAGACTAATTTCTGGCTTTAACTAACAACACCCTCACTTAACCCGGAGGAATAGGTAAACAACACCTGAGCAGCTGAACATGATTTTTGCCTCAGCAATAGAAGAGGACTTTCCCTTGCCTGAGCAGCAAAACAAGACTTTAATAAAGTACAATGTAGTTGACTTAATGTGTTCTTGATAACACTGATTTGTCTATTAAGATTACAAACTTCCTATAATCAATTCCTCAAGAATATAAAGAGTACGTGAAGATTTGAAAGGAAGAATATTGCTAAGAATCAAAGTATATATAATATAATTCAAAGATTCAAAGCAATGGAGAGTACGAATGCATTAGAATAATCACAAGAGAGAATATAGAGAATTAGAATCAGAAATTTGGTGATTATGAAGTGAGTGATAACTTCTATATATAGTTTTCAAAGAGATGCAACTCTTAGTGAAGAGTTTCAGCCAAGAGAGACATCTATTCATGCAGTGCATCCCTTCATGGAAGAAGATGTCCATTCAGAAATTTTGCAGTTGAAGCTGGTTCAGTCGACTGGTATATTGGGTCAGTCGACTGAGTTTGAATATTTAAAAGTTTAAAAATATTTGCCGTTTCAAAATTATGAGCAGTGTTCACTGCTGTGCATATGCACAGTCAGTCGACTGGCAAGAACAGTCAGTCGACTGGCAAGAACAGTCAGTCGACTGGCTGTGCATAAATTGCACAGTGAACTCTGTTTTGTAAAGAAATTTTAAAATCGAAAACTTGAGGATTGATTTTAACATATGTCTAAGACTCAACATCTATAATAGTTACTTTAAACTTAGAGATCCTCTATTGCCTTCTTTTTGTCATGTATGAATGCAAATTCTTCTTCAGCTTCTGAATTGTCTTGTCAAGAATCAAAACTAGTAATTCAACATTCTCCCTCTTTTTGATTGATGACAACCTGTATATATGTTGGAGAGAAAATATTTCTCCCCCTAAATGTATGATATCTTTTTCCTGCATCAAATATGTTAGTGCACATACTTTTTCTCCCCCTTTGTCATCGACAAAAAGAAGATACAACAAACCAAAAATATATAAAAGAAAAGTGCAGAAATATATAAAGAGAGACTATTTAGTACAAGTCTTAATAAATAAATAAGTTGCAATAGAGTTTCATATGTTTAAATTGTCAATAGAGTTATAAATAATGCATATCCAACTTACTTACGAAAGTAACCTACTCATGTTCCTTTGGTATAGGCTCCTTTCCGGGTCAAGAAGTTCCATGAGCACAACTTCCTATGCCACTAGTATCACTACTAGTATGCTCTTCAGAAGTTGACCATGTAAATCTTGGTTCTGGACGTTTACCGTGTGCTATTGAAGAAGCAGTTGTGAAAGACGAACATGAAATTACATCCCATAGAATGGAAAAGAATCCTTTTACTTGTCTAATTTTTTATCTACTTTCTTTAAACGTGATCCTAGTATTTATTGATTTCTAGAAAGGATCTCGACGGATTGTCGCAAACTAGCTGATTGCGCAAGACGAATATCGTCGTCTTCTTGGGATGAGATGTTCATTTTTGAATAGTTGGACCGCCTGATTGACGTTGATGTTGCTGACGCCATTCTTCATAGGAGGTAAATGTCGGAGGGGCTGACGGTAGTTTCATGAGGCTTATTATGCGAATGTTGATAACTCCAACGGAAGAAGTTTCAGATTCCAGTTGAGGTGTTCCCACATTTAAAAGCAATCGCATTATATATTCACCGAAATAAATTGTTCTCATGTTACCGTTGTTGAAGGAGAGAAACTCATCCAATATTCGTCGTAGCCAATTTACTTGAATTCCTCTCCATATCGCATATAAAGCTTTAAAATTTTCTGGGTAGATTAGTTCATATGACCCTGTTCTTGGAAGTATACTCCGCATTAAAGCTTTGTGAAGAATTCTAGCCTTTGGTCAAAGGAGAATAGATTTTTGTTCCGTCATATTATCTCCCATAAACATATGACTAATTCCATCCCTTTGTTGAATATTACATTCGACATCATCTAGTGGAATGCCATGATTGGGAGTTTGAAGTATGTGTGCCATTCGATCCAAGGAGAAAAATACTTGTTGACCACACACTAAACTCCAAACACAATCATCCCTATTTGATGGACGTTGATGAGGAAGATTTAAATTAGCATAGAATAATTTTACCATGAGGTGGTTGATCTTGTGAGAATTGGCATTCAAGTCAAGTAGAGATTCCAATCCGGATCGACGCATAAGTTCTTGTAAACCATAAGCCACGAAATCGCTGTAGACCATGAATGAACCTTCAAAGATCCTTGAGTTTTTCATTTTGTGCCATCTAGTTACAGCCACATCATTGTATAGCCATTGAGCAATTTGGGTATCGGTAGGATCGACGAAAGAAGAGCCTTGCCTTTGACGTTTTGGAGGAGCCATTTGATTGAGTTTTTAGTGAAAAAATTGAGTGTATTTAGGAATTCAGGGTTTTGGGAGAAATAGATTTGGGTAAAAAACTGAGAAGAGTAAAGTGAAATTTGGGAAATAGGTAAGTAAATAGGGGAGATAAAGCCAGTTTTCACACAGCCAGTCGACTGGTAAAAACATTCAGTCGACTGGTGCACTGTTATTTGCAAAAATTTTCAACAGCCAGTCGACTGAACGTGGTAGGTAAGTCGACTGGAGTTTGAATATTTAAAAGTTAAAAAATATTTTCCGTTTCAAAATTATGAGCAGTGTTCACTGCTGTGCAAATGCACAGTCAGTCGACTGGCAAGAACAGTTAGTCGACTGGCTATGCATAAATTGCACATTGAACTGTGTTTTGTAAAGAAAAATTTAAAATCGAAAACTTGAGGATTGATTTTAACATATGTCTAAGACTCAACATCTGTAATAGTTACTTTAAACCTAAAGATCCTCTGTTGTCTTCTTTTTGTCATGTATGAATGCAAATTCTTCTTCAGCTTCTGAATTGTCTTGTCATGAATCAAAACTAGTAGTTCAACAATTGGAAGTGAGCTAATTAGCTAATTAATTAGTTAAAATTGAATAATGTAATGAATATTGACTTGGTTAATAAAATTGGATTATGAATTAAAAGTGAATAGTAGAAATGGAACCTGAGTTATAAATAAAATTCGATATATATTGCAAGTGAATTAGATATAATTGGAATGTTGCCGAATGAAATGGGATTGGATTAAAAATAGAAATAGTCTGAGTCGCAAATATATCCAATTTGAATATGAATAAATTAAATATGGCCTTGAATATTATTTTAATGAATTTGAGAATGAATTCGAATATGGGAATTAAAATTAAAATGGAAGAAGTGAAGGAATTAATAATTTTTTTAGAAAATGGAATGTAATTTGATAGAATAGGAATCAAATTTAAGTGAAACAGAAATTGTTGCAAAAAGGAAATGAGCTTAAGTTGTTGGTTAAGATGATTGAAATAAATAACTTAAGTTAATATTTAAAAAGAGGCATGGCTTAAATTTATTTGTGAAATGGTTATTTAATATAACAACTGGGAATGGTTCCAAGTTTAAATAAAAATAGATTTGAATGTGATGAAGGTGAAAATGAATGGAATGTAATTGAATTTATTGAAAACAAATTTAAAATGGAATAGAATTAAGTATAAATTGATTTGGAATCAATTTAAAATAGTTATAAACTGAAGTGGATATTCTATTAAATAAATATCGTCGAATTTGCATAGAAAAGTTTGTCGTTTGACAAAAATGGAAGAAAATAAATCCTATGAATTAATAGATGTAAATAAATTGATTTTTAATCAATTTTGAAAGGATGTGAGTTTGATTGGTTTAAAAATTAATTGAATGCATGTAAAGTGAGTTGTAAATCATTAAATTGAATGGAATGATATGAAAATCGGGTGAAACCAATTGAACAAGTGTTGGAACATTGTAATTGCTTATGAAAATTGTTTAGTATGCATTGCTTATGAAACATATGTGTTTAAACCCTTTTAAATAAGTGAAATGCTAGTGAATTTCATATTTTATAACTTATGTGTTTAAATTGAGTAGTTACAGATACCCGAAGGCTATCGAGCTAGATTCGGGCCGCAAAATTGCTTATGAAGTAAAACTTGCTTGCTTAAAAATGCTTAAAATGCTAAAATGTGGTACGTTTTTGGAATAAATACTGCGAAAAATATGAAATATTGTTATATTTTTTTTGTTTTCCGACCGTATGGGCCGATGTATATATATTTATCTCTCTTGTCATATTGCAAAAGGTCCTCCGTACAAGGGAGACTCTGCCAATTTTTTTTTGAAAATTTAGGGTGTTAGAAATTTTTTGAAATTTTCGTCAACGACAAATTGATTTTTAAATTGAAATTTAAATAAGGGTTTTGGAATTAGAATTGAAAACTAATTGCTTAATTTGGAACTAAAGGATGGGAAAAGTGAACATTGAGTTTTCTCTAAGTGGAATTTTGATAAGTTAATGGGTTTGGAATATTTTTCTGCCTTAGCAATTACGGGGATGAAATTCTTTTAAGGGGGGAGGAATGTAACGACCCGGATTTTTTAACGTTTGATTTAGAATATTTAAACGATTTTAAATATTGTATTTGGATTTATGGATTGATTTTGAATATGATCATTAGGTTTATTTAATAAAATAGATTCAGAATTTAACTATAGCGATTTACCGGATAATTTAATTATTGAAATTTATAGTTTGAAATTAGTTAAAACATTGAATCTTAAGTTTTAAGCTTGTTAAAAATAATTTAAGGGCTTGTAAAATGTACATTGATAATATTGAAGATAATAAAACTTTTTAAATTGAATTTAAAAGTAATTTGTTCGGTTTTAAAAATATATCGTTTAAATTGACGTCTAAAAATAGCCTTCCAACGCATAGTCTCGGGATTTGAAGAAACCCGTCCCATCGGATCTGTAATATTGAATTATTATCAGATTTCAAGTTTCGTAGCATTTGGAGTTATTGTTTGGTCGTATGGAATATAAACGCGCTGAAATTTATGTCAAAAAAATTAATATAATAAATTGGGTTTAAAAAGCTATTTTCTCCATACGATCGAACTAGGACTCGGAACCTTTTCCATTGCGTTCGGAATAGAGGTATAACTTTATGAACGCCTAGCAGCATGCCTCGATAGGAAGTCGAAAATTGTAAGCTATTTTTGTAAACGAGATATTTGAAAATTTTATTATATATATATATATATATTCAAATCAGGTTGGCATTCTCAAATTGAAACGTACACGTTTTCCTATCCCTTCTTCAACATGCCAACATCTCATCTGTTCTCCTTCTTAAACGTAGAGCACGACATTCCCTTTTCTCCTTCAAATCAGTTCGAAGGCTCATTTTAAAAATAAAATAAAATCATATTTTCAGTCCAGGTCATCCAAAATACGTTGTCTTCTCTACCGCATTCTTGTTTTTCCTTCAGCCAGTTTGAAGATTTTTTTTGAAAATCGTATGATCGCGAGTCCCTTCCCCTTTTCCAGTTTAACTTCATACTCACGAATCGCTTTCATTCGAAAAAAATTAAATCAAATCGCATGGCGATGGCCAACTCAGGGATTGTGGGTGATGGCGCATACGTACGCCGCTGGGAGATATCGCGAGCGGGGAGGAATTGGGCGGTCGAGGGTAACTGGAGGCGAGGCGTTCGCGACTTCATTCGAGCGTCGATATTTTGAGCTTCGATCATCGAAACTCGTATATGTACGTTTGAAGTCTGGTGTGGGAGCGCAGTGGAACAGCACGTACAGAAGGAGCTGGTGGCATATCAGAGGCAAAGGCGACGACGACTTCGGTTGGAGATGTAGTCGCATTTCCTGAGGTGACTTCGGCGAAGCACGAATGTTCGCATTGTTTTCGGAAAGAAGGATGCCGATGAAGGTAATTAACGTTTTTATAATTGATTGGTTAAATTAATTAATTAGTAAATAAATTATAGGGATAAATAGAATTCTTATAAAATTATAATTTTATACGAAGTCAAAAAATTGTGAAAATCAAGTCGAAATTGAAGTGGATTGCAAAACAAAAATAAAGGTGGGTAAAATCTCACTCAATTGGATTGCTAGAATAATTTAATAATGATGAATTTTAAATTATTGGCTGTTTGTTGATTTTATAAATTATTATTTATTTAATGATATGATATATATAGTAGTATGTATGTATATGTTCGTGTGTGTGTGTGTGTGTATGTGTGTATATTAGTATTTGGAGTGATATTCCCGCGCACTACAGCGGATGAGACCCTATGCGCCCGCATAATAGCGGATGACCCTATATACTGTGATATCCCCTTCAAAGTGGGATGGGTATTTATTTTATATGTAATAACATCTGTAGATGCAGGAAAACAGGTTGGAGGGGTTCAATTGAATTCCTCAAATTTATTGTTTATTTTTCATAGTGATATATGATTTGTGTAGAATAATCGATTATAGATTATTATGGTGATTGAATTAATAGGATGCTATTGCAGCACTGGCCTGAATTTTTATAATTTAAATTTTTTTTATTTAAATTTCTCGAATGGAAGGAAATTTGAAAATAATATACATATACATAATAGGAATTGGAGTCATTTTAGAGAAATTGAATTAGAATTTTTTTTTATTTGAGTTTGGTTATATTAACCATTATGAATTAGAAATAGAGATTTTTAAAAGAAATTATATAAAGGAATTTATAAGTGATATTCTAAAAAATATAAAAAGGCATTGAATCGATATTGGAAAATAGATTGGAAGTATTAATGGAATTTATATGAAATAAAATTATATAGTGGATTTTATTAATAAGATTTGTTTTTGTAAACAAGTAAAACCAAAAGGGATATAAAATTGATAACAATATTTATAAATAAAGGAATTCAATATCAGATGATAATTGGGAATATAAATTCATAGGAGGAATTTATATTAGAATATGGAAGCAGAGTTGAGAAAAAATAGTAGATTTTATTTTCGAAATGGGAGTAGTTAGAGAAGTGAAATATAAATCGAGATGTTGTGAAATCAAGAGGAAGTATAACGTAAAACTGGTTATTGAGATTTTTTAGAAACATATTTTAAATTTCAAGAAGTGAATTTGTTTTAAAAGGAAAATTGTATTTATTTAAAACTATGAAATTTTAAGCTAGTGAAATTGAAAATACTTTTGCTAAGTAGATTTCAAATACTATGTATTTATTTTTAATAAACTCTAATTTTTAAATCAGCTTGGAAGAATTATTTGTTTAACTAAAGATGAGTTATGTTATAAAGTGTTTTCGATATTTTAAACAATTACTTGATCATATTTTTAAAAATAAATTATTAATCTTTTTAATACTTATTATATATAAATAGTTTTAAGTAATTGGAAAAAAAATTATTTGACAAATTTTCTTGAGATTCGAAAAAGGGCTTATAAAAGGATATATGGTTTTGAGGAGAGAAAATTTATATGTGATTCTGAAGATTTGGGAATAAGTTATGGGATAATTCTTTGAAACGTTAATATTGAACGGATTTTGGAAAATAAGGCTTGTAATATTTTCCTAAGTATAGAAAATGAAATTTGGAAATATTCCTAAGTGTTGAGGTGTTGGAAATATCCTATTAGAAATTTAAGTATTTGAAAAATTGTTTTCAAATGTTGGGAGGAACCGATATACCTTTTAGAGATATCTTGAAAGTAAAAGTTTTGGGAAAATTTATAATAAGGCCAGATGATTGCTTAGGGATGTTTAATTTGATAGTTAAATATCTGACTATCTATATTGGGCAATTTCGTTAATCATTTCTAAGAGACGGAGATCGGATTTAATTATTCGAAACCACTTCGATTCGGTTTGAATGTAATGAATGAATACTATGAAGATGATGAAGACGGTGATTCGGTTTGTCCAGACCCAGACAACGTGTATGGACGAATGCTTCAAAAACATCGTCGTTAGTGGACGATGAGCATTCTAAGTAAAATTGTTGTTGAAAAGATAACGCTTAGCCTTGAGCCTCATCAATCGGGAATAACTGAAAATCAGGAGAGATACAGCAAGGCTACGTGGGTCGCACCCAAGTAGAGTAAGGTTACCCAATGTAGAGTCCCATTTATTCGGCTGTATGGCGGTTGCTGATCCCAACCGTGGGGTAATCTTATTTGGTCTATCCAGTTTAAGGGGTAGTCCGGTCTTGTATAGCATAGGACCACGGAGTGTTCCTCGGTACTTTGTTTTAGAGGTGTGCTGTGATAGGTGGTACCCCAGTGCCTAGACATTCAGTTGGAATCCATTCTTCAATACGAGCTTACGGTTTTGTTTGTAGAGCCTAGTACGCTGGAATTTAATTAATGTAACAATTATTTCTATTTGAATAAGTATTTTTATTTAGAGACTACTATAATATCACTAGATTTTCTATAGAAATGTTTGGGTTATCGTAAGGTAAAACTCCATCGTGTTTATGTGTGATGCAGTCTTACGAGATACTTTTGTTTTTCCAATGGATTTTGATAACTCTAATAATTCAAATTGAGTGTGTTTTCTCACGCTGGTTTTTCAGACAGACTCGGGTGTTATTTTATTGTAATGCTCGGATCAGGCTGAGTATTATAGGTTCAGGTTAATGTTATAGAGCTTAGGAGGCTAATTGAAGGAATTTTCAGACGTATATCCATATTTGACTTATATTCCGCCGAGTTAAGGACATGTTATTTAAATGCCCAGTTTGATGTATTGATTGATATACTTTAGTGATTGTAAGTTTATAAATTGTTACAGATTCTTTTGTATAAAATCTATTATTATGTATTATATTTTGTTCCACTGCGATTGTGAGATTCTCTGTTGTTGTTTCTAATTTTCTACTATCTCCTTCTTCTTCATCCTTAATGAACTGGTATTTCCGGTATTCAACTGCTTGGCATTTTATATAGTGGATGTATTAATGTCGATTTTTTGAGGGTCGAAAATCACGTTTGTTACACTCATCGTTGGTGCATAGGCAGAGGGATAGAAAGCAGGAAATGCTATGAAAAAATGCCCGAAGGTTGAAAAAAAGGCCATGCCATAGCCATGATCAAGGAATATGGATCAATACCAAACCATTGAGACCGTTTGGTACCGAACAATCATTTGTAGACCATGGTGTTCAACTTTCGGGTGATGCTGTTGGTTTGACTTCTAGATGTGTTTTGAATGCTCAGAATATTGGAGACCAGGCGGGTGCTGTAGATCCACCTCAAAGGAACCATTAGTTTGCTGAACGAACGGTTCTCTCAGAGTCAGGGGAACCCAATTATTATGAAACAACCCAGGAGCATTTGTCAGGCCAAACACTTAGAGGGAATCATACTTACCGCCATTCAGTAGAACCAGCTGAACCTGATTTACTAAGACGATCAGAAAGCTTATAAGTAAAAGCCAGCATCAGACCAATGATGATTGGAGTACTTCATCTAGCCAAAATCCATTCATAAAGAATATTTTGCATAAGGAATACCCATGAAGGTTTGTGATGCCAACGATGCTGGCATACGATGGGAAAACTGATTCGAGGCAAAATTTGATAAAGTATGGTTGGCATGTGGATACTACCAGAGCTAGTGATGTAGTGAAATGCCATTGCTTTTCGATCTTACTGAAAGGGGTGGTGATAATGTGGTTTACTAGGCTGCGCTGAGGTCCATTTTGTCCTTTGATCAACTGGCGCAAAAATTCATAGAACAATTTGGTATGCATTCTACGCGTCCGAAAGACATTGTGTCTCTTTCTAACATCTTTCAATTAGATGGAGAATTGCTGAAGGATTTTTTGCATAGATTCTGTATAGTAATGGAAGAAGTAAGTAACAGTCCGGAGGATATTGTTTTAATGGCATTAATCAGGTGGATTCATCCCAAATGAATTTTGGGGAATGTTAGAGAGGAAACCCCACCAACGATGGACGCTTTCCATAGAAAGAACAACCAAATATTTGTGATTGGAAGAAGCACACTAACGTCCCCGAAGAAATGATGTTGGAGGTTCGGCTAAAACAATACTAAGCAACGTCGTATGTTGGAACTGGACTAGTCCGTAGCGGAAGTTATGGGTAAATTTCAAAATTTTTACCCTATTGGATCATTATTGGGCCTATGAAGTCTACCTGAATTAGAAGATTTCAAAATTTTATTTAAATAAATTCATTTATTTTATTTGAATTCAAATATATTAAGATATGAAATTAATTTTATTTGATTTAGTTTATACATAAATGTAACATACGCACATATATGCCCATATGCAGATGTTGGGATTTATATTGCGACAGACATATTAGCTCATTTTGTATGTCATGTATGTTGTTCTACGTGCATGTGTATGTGTTACAAAAATACACACACACACACATATGTATGTATAAATATATTATATATAATATATGAACATAAAACACTTATATATATATATATAGAAAGAGATAGAATAATTATTAAAAATTATCTATAATTCAAAATTAACTTAGTTTGCAAATATAATAAATTTAGTATTTTAATTTGCATATATTATGAATAAAATAATGTTTTCATCCATAAATAATTAACATAAAATAATCTATTAATGAAAATTCAAATTTTAAAATTTTAGAAAATCTAGGATCATAAAATAAAGAGTAGAAAAAATCTGGAGATTTTTCAAAGTTGAAATATTATTTAAAAATAACAAATACAATGATTTCGAAAATAGCTATTTAATGTAAAATAATATATTATTAAAAATTAAAATTTTAAAATTTTAGAAACTCGAGGATCATGAATGAAAGGTTAAGAGAAATTTTAAAGAAATTTTCAATTAAATTATTATTTTTAATAAATCATAAAATGTTTTTTCAAAATAATATTAATCATTAAAAATAAGAAAATTCATTAAAAATATTCTAATATTTTCTATATATTTTTGAAATGATATAATATTTTCATAAAATATAAAATTTAATTTTTAATGTAATAATTATTTTATATACAATAAACAAAACAAAAATTTTAATAAATATTAAATTAAAAATATGAATGTATGTACGATTATTAATTTTCGAATTTTTAAATTCATATTATATATAAATAAGTGTACTAAATATTTAAAATCATACATAGTCTTATATATGCATATATGCTATTATGAGAGAGAAATATACACTACAAATATGTATATATATATGAATTTATCAATATATATATATATATACATATATATATATATACACATAACAATTATTGATGAAAAAAAAACCGATTTTGTACAGTAAACAACATTTGTCTATACATAAATCAAATAGTATAACAAATAAATTATGCACACAACCAAACTGATTTGTGACAACTACATCTACTTACAAAAATCCTACCAAACTAAACATATAATAGTAATATATTTAAACAGATATGAAATTGCTTATTATAGGATGATTGAATATAATTTAATTATTGTAATATGAATTAAGATTTCCATTTTAATGATGCCTTTGAATCTACGTTGAAGCAATGATTTCCCTTCCTTTTACTGTTCTTAATTCGTCAGATTGCAAGTCCAGAATCACCAACCTCTAACTATCGAGTAGTATTATTTTAGTTTGAAATATATTTGAAAATTTTGGAGTGGATTGAGAGCTATGTTTTTAACATAGCAATGTCGTAGGTAAAGGCGGTAAAAAAATAGGTTTGCTATTATTTTTAGAGAAACACACATAATATACACACACACACACACACACACACACACACACACACACACACACACACACACACATATGGTTATATTAGAGAGGAACGAGGAAACCATTTTTACCCATTCTCATTTGACCTCAACCCGTTATCTCGTAGTCAATTCCCTATGTTTTAGCCACCCCTAGACCTTCCCAAAACCGAAATTTTACATCCCTAATGATGGGCCTTAAACCGGTTTAAGCCCAAGCTAAAATACTATGCAATTAAATCTAATTTAATCGCTTGTCGATATTGTATATCGATCGATATATTTATAACTGTTATAAATATATATAACATTATTTATTTTTCAAATCATATTCTAATTTTATAATTAATATATCATAAATATTAATTAATTTATAACAATTATAAACTAATTAAATCATTCTATCTTAAGAGAATTCATCATTTCGGCTGTGTAACTCTTGGGTGTAAATTTGGCCAGCGATTAACATCAAACTATTCTAATGTTAATGTCCACACATCACTTAGCATATGGTGTGATATTATGGCCAAATTTATCGCTTACTAATTTTTCATAAAATCCAATATTAGTTTAATAAGCATTACCCGGTTGTGACATTTGTTTACACCAATTCTATTCGTCAAAACTATATCACTTTGGACTTATGGAATTTGGTAATGGTCAAAATTCCAACCTCATTCACATTCGACTTTATAGTCCAAATACAAAGTCCTTGGTTCAATAATGAAATTATTATTAACCGAAATGCTCTGGCCAGAGAATTTGACTTTGAGTTGACTTTAGTTGACTGTGATACTAACCGCATATAACTGAGGCGACGAATCCTCTCTTGGACAGTGCTTCATTTCCAATACTTCCACTCGACCCAACTATAGCCACTCGATGGGCGCCATGCCATGATTTGGCTATAATCAAAGCGGAGCTTTCATATTGAAGATCCACTGTATTCTCAAGTCGAGAGAACAGTGTAAATCAGTCATTTCGATATTTTCCATTTAATCTTAGTTATATTAAAACTATCGAATGAGTCATTCCATAGTTATCCAATAATTATTAGTACGTAACCCCTAGGTACTCCCAGCAGTCATGAGCAATACATTGTCCAACATTTGGAGAGCGTTATGTACTCCAGTCTCAATGGATACATCGATATCCAGTTTCGATGCATCTTGACTAGGAACATTTAAAATGGGTATTTGTTTCGTTATGATAAATTACTCATGGTTACAATACTTTGTATCTACTATCACAAAATATACCATTTATGGATTTTTCTTATTAAATATACTTTTTACTAATTTAATTAATTAAAATAATCACATTATATCAAGTATATAATAGGAAGAAAATACCTTTTATTTCGAACAAGATTGGTCAACGAGTTAGATATATGTAACAAATTACATAATTGCCCTAGGGCATACCCTAACTCTATCGATCTCCCACATGCACTTGGAGGTCGATTATGGAAGCTAATTCTAACTTCTCCAATTAATTTTCTCAAACCAATTAGGTTAGTCCCTTAGTGAATGAGTGCGCTATTATGTTTTAATTATCTACTTTGTCGATTAACTCTCTCTGACACTGATAAACTGCCTTTATCATGAACGACTTGAAGTATGTCTTTCAAATTCTAGCGAGCTTAAGTTCTATCATGACCAATATCATGAATTGTTATCTTATAACAATATTATGAGACTCTCTACGTTTGGAATCGCCTTTGGCTCAATTATAAATTTGTGCATTTATATTTATATACATTGGTTTATTATAATGCCATTCAAGTTAATGTTCTCAACATTTCGTTGAATCGACCACAATCACCTTTATTTTAAAACATTTTCAAACTAAACATCTTAACTAGAATTTTGTCATTGACATGTTATACTCAATATCACTTATAAACGTTTGTGTCCAAATGTTCCATCATAAGGAGTTCGTTGTTTCTATAAACCATTCTCAAGTATTTCATAAATACACGAGAACACCTTAAACAACCATTTAGCGATATCAATTTGGATTTTATATTTTCTCCATGTATCAAATATATAAACAAAACACAGTATCGTACATAACATAACCTATATAATAATTCCTATTGCTAATGCATAAGGAATCCAACTTATATGTTCTTCTTTTAATAGGGTGCTCTTGTATATCATTTTAGGACAATCCCTATATCTTTTATATTCACCATAAAAGACATCATTTACAATCCAAAATTGAGTATTAAAACAATTAAAGTTGATTTTAATACAAGCATATTGTTAAAATCAACATTGTGTTGTTTAATTATAGTTTAGAAATATCAATGTACATTTTAACGTTCTTTCTTATGAACACATGCTTCCTCTGCATTTTGATTGAAAATTAAACTATTTGATATTTCTATCAAAATACTTATTCAATCTTGATGCTTATAAAATGATATATTCGTATCATTTCTTGGATCATATCCAAAGACTCATACACCCAATATCACTCCCGCTGATTTTGAGGCATTTTGGTTAATATGTATAAACGGCTTACTCTAAGTCATTATTTAGAATTTTTGGTTTCAATACATAAGTACCAAACACTAAGTCTTATTGAGCGATAATTTTGAGTGTAAATTTGAATTAACTTGAGCATGTTGAGTACCGAATCTGTTATGCTAATTTCAACAATTAAAATTTGCGATATTATTCTTATCAACATTGCTCATTTAATTCCAACCATATTAGACTTTCCAATAAAGACACAGTCTCAGTCGATGGATCACATTTGTTGGTTTATTAGCCTTTCCAATAAAGACACAATCTCAGTTGATGGATCACATTTTTTGGTTACGACCACCAAAATCATATTTTGATAGCGTACTTGGAATTCTTTTAGACCTGCACATCATACCATATAGAGTCAACAATCTTAGTGGTTTAATTGAACAACCAAGGGTAATGTATATTTTTGACATTAATAAGAAATTCATAGTTTCTCTTTGATGTACGAGAATATTTATTAGACATTCTAATGCTATGTGTTCATTTAGGTTAGTTAATTTCACTTCATCTCATATAGTCAGTTCAATCTATGGATCAGATCCAATTCCATTTAACTACCAAAATTTCTCAATTAAATTCCTTCACAATGAAGTTGATATATCTTGAAACAACATTGTTTCTTAGCGCAAATAGAATAGGGATTCGTAAATGCTTTATGAACCTTTTTATTTATAAAATTGATTTTAGTTTACAAGAATTATGTCAAAACATAAATATGTCATTTGATGACAAACCTTTCCAAAAAACCTTTTGGAGATTCATACAAGATCCCTCATGAGCAATTATTACGTGCAATCTTTCGAATCGCACAGCCTACTCACTCATTGGCCTAGGATATATTATGATTTCTTACAAACTCTTATCTTGTATGATTTTATAAACTGTTGTTTAGATGAAATAATATCAACCTTGTGTACTAATCTTAAGCACATGACCTTATAGAAAGAAATTAATTCAACTTCACTCATAATTAATCATAAATTGTCCAACAACGTCTGATTACTCCTTATCGATGCATCATTATGTATCACATGGAGGAGTGAATTTTGTGATTGAATCTATATTCATTTTTAGGTACATTTGGAAATCTTTCCAATATACTCACTTATTCGATCAAATCAAATCATTCTATTCTATTGCATGTTATTGTATTTACCTTTCTTTTATATTTTATGATTTTATCATAAACTTACTACATGTGTATCTAGTACATATGTACATGTTGGTAATAAATCATCGATGAGTATAACAAAGTATATGGAACCCTTTTGGTATTAATAGATTTGTGATTGCATACATCAATATGTATAAATTCAATGAGTTCATCAACTCTTATGATGCTCCCACTGAATGGGTGCATAGCCATTAATTGCTTGAGATATAATTAACTTGTATCATATGATTTATAATCATATAGTAAAATTATTTCTCAAAACTACGGCTTAGTCTGTAATTCTAAAACAACTATAAATAATATTGGACACATATGTATTTTTGTTGCACCACTTTTACTATGAAAACAAATTCCATAATATAGTTCTATTTCATAATGAGTATTCATAATACTCATATTGAAATATAGATATATCTGCTTTTCAGTCAATACAAAAATAAACATCATTTCACAAATAATGTTCGGTACTTTATTATGAAAACAATTTTCATAATTTGATGCAATCATTATGTGCTTTATGGCATGCTCCCACTATTTCCACCATTACTACAGTAGCGTACTGAATTTAGAGGTCTACCATTCACTTAATTTTGTTAATACTGTTTACTTATTTCATATGCTGCAACTAGTTTACAGTGGAGAGTTCTTTGATCAAATATCTTGAACTCAAAGAATTAAATGTTATAGAAAACAATCTTCTATATGAATGTACATTTCGAAATAAAAATCATTTTTTATATTCCAATATTAAGTATCAATTAGTATTGCAATTCTTGTTTCCAATGTTTCTTTATGAAGCAGAAATGACTATTCATTCTCTTCATTCCAACTTTATCTTAAATTACACCTATTCTTATACATTTTTTTTCTTCAAATAGTCAAACTATTCAAATGAAAACCTTACTACAATATCATAACAAACCTTTTACAAAAGCGCATTCGATTATTATTAACATTTAAGAAATCAAATATGATGCACTTTATGTGAACCGATCAAGGTGACATTTCAATGTCTTAGATGTATCTCGCAGTCTATGATCTTGTGTTACATTAACACAATATGATCCTTTTGAAATCATTCAAGTTGAATACACAATCTTAAAATACATTTTATTGACTTACTTCGAATGAACTAACTTATCGAAATATCATACCCCACTAACTATGATTTGTCACCATATAATATTTAAATGTGAAAGTACTTGGACCAAGTATCCATAGTATTAAATTGAATTTAGAGATCAAAAACTCATAAAATGCAATACACGGTCTAAACCAAATAAACATATAAGCGACCAACTTACGAATGTATTAAGTAGTTGAAATTAGGACTTGTATGGGTATAGAAACATTATATAACATGCAATTAGAATTATTACTAAGTATATATTATATTTCTATTTGTCAACTTTCAATTCAGTTTGTTTATATATGTTAATTGACAAACGTTTTATCAGTCATATTAAATGCAAAAATTTATCATTGTAGATAATTATAACATTATATAGCATATGTTCTTATAATATTAGAAAGGTTAAATGTTACCATTTCATTTTTCTAATAAGGCTCCCACTAGTCTTTTATGTTTCTCCAAACCCTAAGTTGAAACATAGAAGTCTTACAACTTCACTAGTAGGTGCTAGGACTCGTTCGTTTTGGTATTCTGACCTTGGGTTTGCTCAACAAATCATAGCCCCACAAACAATGGATAACTCCTTATCGGTTGTATCTTATACAACTCCTAACCCATTTTTCTTTGTTCTAATCTCATTTCGACCTTGAGTTTGCTCAACAAATCGAAAGAGATTATTCACTCATACCTACCATATCGTGATGGCCTAAGAATAATTTATATACCTTGAATTTTCTCCACAAATACATATAGTTATCTTACCTTATCTATTCAATATGTTAATAATACTACGCATAACTTCCCTAGCTTGAGTTTGCTTAACAACTAAGGAGTATGTAAGTAATTTATTAATATATATATATATATATATATATATATATATATATATGGTAGATGACAACATTATATTGAGGATTCATAATCTTTAATATATCTTGAGTGATATCGACTTATAAAATAATATATTTCTTATAAAATACCACAGTGATTCAAGTGTCATACACATCGGAAATCACGGTATATGTACAATTACATATGTATTTATTTATCAAGTCTATTTGGGTTTCTTTAATGTTCCACATTTAGTTTATATACCTATCATATAAGTTTTATTGTTACATATAACTTTTATATTTCGTTTTATTTATATGATAGTCTTACGTGTGATATACCATTAATTAAATATTATCCAATTAATTTTAATCAATAAACTCTTTAATTAATTTCAAATTAGCATTCCAATATAACTTTTATATTGGACATATCTACTATAATATTTATAGTGTATACTCCAACCTTTATAGCGTAACACACGTATACCATATATTTGTGTGTTTTATTTAATTAATTAACCTTTAATTAATCTACTCAATTAAATAATTTTTATTAAAATTTATCAATTTTAAAACTTATCTTGTATACATACATGTATACTTATGTTATCTTAAACATTTTAAAATAAGATAACATATATCAACATATATAATACAAACAAATATGTTAATTAACATATTTAATTTATTTATTTTATTAATCTTTTTAATAAATTTAAAATTTGAAATTATTACATAAATATTTTCAAACATTTTGAAAATATCATTATCCTTCCAAACATTTTGAAAAATTATGGAATATTACAATTTTGTAACAAACATGTTTTATATTACATTTAACTATTAAATTTAAAATCTTTAATATTAATTTTCAAAATGATTTTGAAAATTAGCCCAAGGCCCAAATTAAATTGGGCCTTTTTTATTAGGGGCAACAATTGGGCTCACTTCACCTTTCGAGGTAGGCCGGTAACCAGGTAGGACAGGGTACTCGATTACCCAATTCCAATCCTATGCATTACCTTTCTAGACACCATACTAAGTGGGCAAGCTTAATTAGTTAGCCCTAATATGATTACTTTAGACCGCATAGGCTATTAGACTCTGATACCATTATTAGAACTGGACCAGCCCACAGCGGAAGTTATGGGTGAATTTCAAATTTTTTACTCCATTGGATCTTTATTGGGCCTATGAAGTCTAAACGAATTAGAACAGTTCAAAATTTCATTTAAATAAAATCATTTATTTCATTTAAATTCAAATATATTAAGATATGAAATTAATTTTATTTGATTTAGTTTATACATAAATATATCATACACACACCCACATGTGAGTGCAAGTGTAACATAATAATCCATGAAAGTTATAATATGCCCATATATAGATGCTGGAATTTACATCGCAACAGACATATTAGCTCATTTTGTATGTCATACATGTTGTCCAAATATGTGCATGTATATGTGTGACAAAATAAACACACATATGTATAAATATATTATACATAATATATGTACATAAAACATTTATATATATACATACATATACATATACAAAGAGAGAGAATAATTATTAAAAATTATTTATAATTCAAAATTAACTTAGTTTTGCAAACATAATAATTTCTGTATTTTAATTTGTATATATTACGAATAAAATAATGTTTTCATCCATAAATAATTAACATAAAACAGTCTATTGATGAAAATTCAAATTCTACAATTTTTGAAAATCTATTATCATAAAATAAAGCTTAGAAAAAATCTGGAGATTTTTCAAAGTGGAAATATTATTTTTTAAAACAAATACATTGATTTCGGTGATAATTATTTAATGTAAAATAGTATATTATTAAAATTCAAAATTCAAAATTTCATTAATTCCAGGATCATGAATGAAAGGTTACAAAATTTTTTGATGAGTTTTTCAATTAAATTATTATTTTTAATAAATCATAAATAGTTTTTCTGAAATAATATTAATCATTAAAAATAATAAACTTTATTGAAAAATTCTTAATTTTTTATATATGTTTCTGAAATGATATAATATTTTTAAAATATATAAAATTGAATTTGTAATGTAATATTATTTTGTATGTAATAAACAATTCAAAAATTTAATAACCGTTAATTTAAAATTTTGATTATGTGTATGATAATTAATTTTCGAATTTTTAAATTCATATTATATATAATTAAGTGCACTAAAAATTTTAAATCGTGTGTGTGTGTATATATATATATATATTATATGCATACACGCTATTATGAGAGAGAAATATACACTAATATATATGTGTGTGTGTGTGTGTATGAATTTGTTAATAAATATATATAAAACAATTGTTAATGACAAAAATTGATTTTATTCTAGTAAACAACATTTGGCTATACATAAATCAAATAGTATAACTAACAAATTATGCACATAACCAAACTGATTTGTGACAACCACATTGACTTATAAAAATTTCACGTAACTAAACATATTGTAGCAATATATTTAAACAGATATGAAATTGCACATTATAGGATCATAGAATATAATTTAATTACTGTAACATGAATTAAAATTACCAATCTAATGATGCCTTTGAATCCATGTTGAAGCGATAACTTCCCTTCCTTTTACTGTTCTTGATTCGTCAGATCGCAAGTCCGGAATCACCGACCTCTAACTATCGAATATTATTATTTTAATTTGAAATTTACTTGAGAATTTTGGAGTGGATTGAGAGCTATGTTTTAACCAGCAATGTAGAAGGTAATGGCGGCCAAAAAAAAGGTTAGTTATTATTTTTAGACACACACACACACGTACACACACACACACACACACACACACACACACACACATATAGGGTTATAGTAGAGAGAAACGAGGAAAACCATTTTACCCATTCTCACTTGATTTTAACCCATTATCTCCAAGCAAATTCCCTATGTTTTATCCATCCCTAGAACTTCTCAAAACCGAAATTTTGCAACTTTAATGATGGGCCTTAAACCCATCTAAGCCCAAGCCAAAATACTCTGCAATTAAATCTAATTTAATCGCTTGTCGATATCGTATATCGATTGATATATTTATAATTGTTATAAATATATATAAAATTATTTATTTATCAAATAATATTCAAATTTTATAATTAATATTTCACAAATATTAATTAATTTAATCAATTTAATCAATTTACAACAATTATAAACTAATTAAATCATTCTGTCTTAAGGGAATTCATCATTTCGGTTGTGTAACTCTTGGGTGTAAATTGGTCAGCAATTAACATTGAACTATTCTAATGTTAACATTCACATGTCACTTAGCAGGTGATGTGACATTATGGCCAAATTTATCGCTTACTCATTTTCGGTAAAATCAAATTTTAGTTTAATAAGCGTTACCTGGTCGTGACATTTGTTTACACCAATTCTCTCCGTCAAAACTATATCACTTTGGACTTATGGAATTTGGTAATGATCAAAATTCCAACCTCATCCACATTCAACTTTATAGTCCAAATACAAAGTCCCTGGTTCAATAATAACAATTATTATTAATGAAATGATCGGGCCAAAGACTTTGACTTTGAGTTGACTGTGATACTAACTGCATATAACTGAGAAGACGAATCCTCTCTTGAATAGTACTTCACTTCTAATACTTCCATCCGACCCAACTATAGCCACTCGATGGACGCCATTCCATGATTTGGCTATAATCAAAGCAGAGTTTTCGTATTAAAGATCCACAATATTCTCAAGTCGAGAGAACTGTGTAAATTAGTCACATCGATATTTTCTGTTTGACCTTAGTTATATTAAACAACAGAAAACTATCGAGTGATTCGTTCCATAGTTATCCAATAAATATTAGTACGTAACCCCTAGGTGCCTCCAGTAGCAATGAGTAATACACTGCCCAATATTTAGAGAGCGTTATGTAGTCCAGTCTCAACGGATACATCGATATCCAGTCTCAATGCATCTTGACTAGGAATATTTAAAATGATATATTTGTTTCATTGTGATAAATTACTCATGGTTACAACACTTTGTAACTACTATCACGAAATATACCTTTTATGGATTTTTCTCATTAAATATACTTTTAATTAAGCTAATTAATTAAATATAATCACATTATATCAAGTATATAATAGGAAGAAAATAACTTTTATTTTGAATAAGGTTGGTCAACGAGTTAGATATATGTAACAAAGTACATGATTTCCCCTAGGGCACACCCTTAGTTCTATCATAGTAGTGGAAAAAATAAGAATACTAATGGATGCAAGGAAAAGAATGTGGATTCGAGGAAGTGACCAAGAATTCCTAGGTTCGACAACTATACCCCATTGAAGAATTCCATTAGAAATATTTATTTGACTACTCAAGGGAAGCAGCAGTATCGAAACCAACTTCAAGAGAGTCAACTGAAAATGAAAGGAAGTTTGGTAAATTCTGCAGGTTCCCTGAAACTCATGGTCATATACCCATGAGTGCAGACAATTATGCAATGTGATTCAGGAATTAATCAGAAGAAAGAAATTACAGCAGTTTGTTCAAGTCCCATAGGATGGCGACAAGGATCTTCTAACCCCTAGTCGAGGTAAGGCGGGCCCGGTGTTGATTAGCCCAGTCGGCTTGAAAAACATCTTGTTATTAATACAATTATAGGTGGAACACATCCAGGTAAGAAGAGATGGAATGAGATGGAGTGGTATGTTGGTGCTCTGAAGAATGTAATAAGTGAGAGTTTTTTTGCCATTGAAGATGGCACTTCGAAAAAACAACTCAGGTGTATGAGCAGCGATATTATTTTCCATAATAGAGATGCAGATGGGGTGGAGGCCCCAACTATTGATCTGCTTGTCATTTTGGCCAAGATTGGCCCTACTGTAGCGAGGAAGGTTCTGGTTGACTGTGAGAGTTCCGTCAACATCTTGTTTAAGAACGCCTATGACCAAATGCTCCTGAAGGCGATGGATTTAAAGCTGTGTAAATCTTGGATCTAAGGATTTAATGGGTCCGCTACTGGGCCAGTGGGTTGCATGGATCTACCGGTGGTTCTTGGAAAAGGTGATCGCAAGCGAGTGCGAGTTGTGTCTTTTGTTGTGTTGGATTGTTTTTTTTGCTTACAATGCTTTTCTGGGCGGTCCGGCCTTTGTTGAATTCATAGCGGCCATCGCTCCTTGGTACTTGACAATAAAGTTCGCGACCGGGAACGATCTTGGGACTGGTCGGGGGGGTCAAGGGCTTGGCCAAAAATGTTATGTCCTGAGCTTAAAGAGGCAAATCTAAAAGAGAAAAAAAAGGTTTAGAGAGAGAACTCTTTGCATCTAAGCTCTGGATGTGTAGCAACCACTTCCTGAGCCCTGGCTCAGGCAACACAGTCAGTTCCATAAGGATATGGATCCATGGAAAGAGCCGGAGAATGAAAGAGCTGCACTGGCCTAGCCAACAATTAACATTCCAGTCAGTCAAGATTATCCTACATGGGTCCTGAAGATCGGATCATAGTTTGGAACGTGGATGATGAAAGAACTGATTGGCTTTCTTCAGACAAACCTAGATGTGTTTGCCTGGACTTTCTCTGACATGTATGGAATATCGCCAGAGATAGCGAGCCATGCATTAAATATTAATTCAAAATGCATTCCTATGAAATAAAAATGCCGATGCCCGGGTCCAGAGAGATCCACTGCACTCAAAGAAGAAGTGGAGAAATTGAAGGATAATGGCTTCATCTGCGATGCTTTATTTTTGTAATGGGTATCAAATCCAGTTTTGGTGAAGAAGTCGAACGGGGAGTGGAGGACATGTGTTGGCTATTCTGATCTGAATAAGGCATGCTCTAAGGATAAGTTCCCACTTTCTAGGATTGATCAAACGATGGATTCGACAGCTGGACACGAGCTGCTATCGTTTATGGACACATATTCTAGATATAGTCAAATTCTGATGCATATACCGAATCAGGAATGCATCAGTTTTTTAATCAATTTGGCAATATATTGCTATCTCTTTATGCCCTTTGGATTGAAGGACGCTGGAGTGACTTACTGAAGGCTAGTAAACAGGATGTTCAACGATCAGAGTAGGCAATCAATGGAGGTTTATGTGGACGATACTCTCGTGAAGTCACGTCAATTAAGGAACTACGTTGATGACTTGGTTGAGATGTTTAGTGTCCTTTAAAAACAAGGGACGAATCTAAACTCTTTAAAATGCTCTTTTGGCATTGCATCAAGGAAATTTTTTGGCTTCACTGTGAATTCCCATGTGATTGAGGCCAATTAGGAGAAGATAAAGGCATTAAGGGATATAAAGGCTTCGAAAATGGTCAAAAAGATCAAAATGGTCAAAAATGGCCTAATTTTTTTGAAAGGTAGTTTTAAAGGTAAGACTCTAAGGTATAAAGGTTTCAAAAGGAAGGTATTTTAATGGTTTTGAAAGGTTTCTATAAATGGTTTTGAAAGGAAGGTTTTGGCCTTTCGTCCTAGGTTGAATAAAGGGTTTTACTTGGTTTCGAAAATGGTACCTTCAATAGATTCGAAAAGCGTACTTTCAAAGGTTTATTTGTTTTCATCCACTAAGATTTGGGTAAAGTATATATAATATGGCAGGGTGATTTTGAATGAAGTATAGAACATACGTATTTTCCTTGTGTGAGTTACATTTAAAGGTTTTAAATCAGTTTGAAAAGGTTTTCAAGGAAAATTTAGGAAGGTTTCCCTAAGTAAATTGACTCAGATATTAGAATAGCAGATGAGACTGGTATGGAATCGCGCCCTATACATTAGCTATTAGACCCAGCTAATTAAGTCCAAAATTCCAGTGTGTAGGGATTTGTCACGGGTAAGACTAAAATTATGATAACACAGAGAAGAGAATATATGTTTGCATACAGACTGGTTATTGGTGAGCCTGCAAAATTATTAGGATCAGGTGACCCTAGGAGATGTTAAGTTATGGACAGACCGTACAGAAAAGAACTATTTAACAGATAGTTGAGGACAGACCGTCTAGAAGAGGCATGTCTAACAGATGTTAGATTATTTTATTATATTGTTTGGTAGGCCTGAGTCAGCCAAAGGTTAGTAGTTTGCCAAAAAAACTACAGTGTTCGGATAGATAGTCCATTTGTTATATGATATGTAAGTTTAAATAAAATGCTTTATAGTTTTAACCAGTTTTGGTTGTAGGATTATGGTTTGCAAAAGATATGTTTTAAAATGATATTAGGGAGGGGAAATCCGTTTCGCTAAGCAGTGTGGTCTCACTTAATATCGTATCCTAGATGTATAATATTATTCACACCGGGCTTTATGTCTAACTCGAAGTTTATGTTTTTTCCCTTAAACTCTTGGGTGCTCAAAATTGATTTGAGTAGGCCGAGGGTTCAGATTTTACAGGTTTTAGTAGGTTGACGAATAAAGCTTCCGGAGACGAGCAGGTGGCTCACGGATAGCTATTTAGGAGGTGCTGTTTTATTTTGTTTTATTCCGTTGTGTTGTATTTAAGACAATTATGTCTATATAGTACTCTGGTCAACCAAGGGAACATCATCATATGTCGCTCTTGGCATATTTACGTAATAACTATATTTTATCAAAACCTAGGAAATAATTATGGGATTATGTAATTTGAATGTGAAACATGTGTTTTGGAAATGTAATATGAAAAGATGTTTTTGAAATCTGCAATTTTTTTCATATTCAAATGCTTCTTATATTATGGATGCCATTAACATTGCCGTATTTAGTCGTCGGAAGTTAATACCATGGATGGCTGCAGCATCTGTAGCGTTTAGCTTTGGACGTCTAGATTGGGAATGTTACAACTTGGTATCAAAGCATAGGTTTGTGAAATGCTATAACGAAAAATGATTTTGAAAACATAATCCCTAGGAATTAGAGTAAGATCGGGTATGGGATAACACTATAGTAACATACTTGTATTTGCTATATATAAGTATACGCTATATCTCTATTCTCCTATCTCAACTAGGCTATTCTTCTGTATCTCACGAGGCTTGAATACAGATATGTATGCCAGAAGAGGTAGAGTTAACCTAGAAGGGGATAGCACCACCACCAATGGAAATACCCAACCCAATACAAGAAGACTCAAGGTCAGGCTCAAGCTGAGAATGTTGGTGCTGGAGTCCCATAAATGGATATAGGAGCTATGTATCATTTTTTCGTAAACATGATGCAAGATGGAACTACTACTGTAGTGGTTGGAGGAAATGCCACGGGAGGAGTTCAGGAAGCTCCGGTTGTCAACCATAATGTTAACTTCAGTAGAGACTATGCTAGGCTTGGATGGAAGCCGTTTATCGGAACTGAAGATGCTATAGAAATGGAGAATTGGTTACTGCATTGTAAAAGCATATTTGCTGACTTAGGGCTCAATGACGAGTAGAAGAGGAGGCTTGCTTCGAGATAACTTCAAGAAGAAGCTTTATTTTGGTGGAATAGTGTGACGCTTGGAGTAAATGAAGAGAAGATGACATGGGCTTAGTTTAGGAGAAGGTTCCAGGAGAGGTTCATGTCGGTGATGGTGCAGTCTGTTTTAATCAGAAAGTTTGTTGAGTTAGAATAAGGAGAGATGTCTGTTTTTGAGTATGCTAGTAGGTTTGAAGAGTTAGCTGGATATGGTTATGCCACAGTTGATACGACAATGAAGAGAAATGAGAAGTTCATCAGGGGATTGAAGCCTGATTTCGCTAGGGCTACCTTACCGGATATCAGAGATCCCTGTGATGTGGTAGTGGAAATGACATTAAGGCATGAAGAGATGCTTTTTTGTTTGGAGAAGAAAATGGAGAAGGAGGTCCAGGTTGGGCAAGGTCAGAAGAGGAAGTTCTTTCACATGAAAGGTGTTCAGAAAGGTGGAGCAGCAAAGAAATAAAAATCTAAAGTGGTTTGCTTTAAATGTGACAAGAAGGGGCATTTTGCCAATGAGTGTCATACTGGAAAGGCTAAGGAAGTGATCGGGAAGAAGAATATCAGGTGCTTCAATTGCGATCAGATTGGCCACTATAAGAATCAATGCAAAGCGCCCGCTAAGGATAGGAAGGGAAATGTGTATGCATTGGAGCCTGCCACTTTGAAGCCGACAGTGTAGAAGAAAGGAAAGGCAGTATTGGGAGGTATGCTTCAAATTCATGATATGTATGATAGCATTTTTTTAATACTGGTGCATCACATTCTTTTATATCTCGATGTTTGGTAGAAAGCTCAACCTAGAACCCACATATTTAGTTACTTCCTTAAAAATTTCAAATCCAATAGGAGGGTATGCGACACTTGGGATGAAATGTGACCACTTAGAGTTTGACTTGCTAGGTTACACCTTTGTTTGCAGTTTGCATATATTTGACTTGGTAGGGTTTAGAATTATATTGGGTATGGATTGGTTAAGCGAGTATGATGCTAGGATATTTTTTTCAGGATAGGAAAATATCACTTAGATAACCGGACCGTACTGATTGGATAGTTTATACCATAGAAAACCCTTGCTGTGAGGTGAATGCTTTGTTGGGTGCTGTGGAATTGGAAGATGAGTTGAATCGCATTTTCGTGGTTAGAGAATTCGCAGATGTCTTCGAGCCGGTAGTAGGATTGCCACCGAAACGGGCCATTGAATTTCGAAGAGATTTGGTGCCTGGAGCAAATGAGTGAGTAGACTACCAAGCAGGATGACGTCGATAGAAATGAGGGAGTTGAAGGCTCAGTTGGTAGAATAGGAAGGCAAGAGTTTTATCAGACCGAGTAGTTCACCTTGGGGAGTAACCGCGGTATTTGCTAAAAGTCGGACGGATCATTAAGGCTGTGTATCGATTATCATAAGTTGAATGAGAGAACAATAAAGAATCGAATAGGATTGACGATTTGTTCGATTAGCAGAGTGGAACCAAGGTGCTTTCTCAGTTAGACTTAGCAACAGGTTTCCATCAGCTTCAAGTAACATAAGATAGTATATCATTGATGGCGTTTAGAATAAGGTATATGTCATACGAATGTTTATTTATGCCGTTTGGACTCACTAATGCGCCGACATTTTTTGTGGATTTGATGAACATGATTTTCCGAGAGCACTTGGATAGGTTCTTATTGGTTTTCATAGATGATATTATGATATACCATAAGGATGAGAAGGAGCATGAAGTTCATTTTAGAGTTGTGCTTGAGGCACTGAGGCTGCATCAGCTAAAGGCAAAGTTTTCGAAGTGCCATTTTTAGAAGAAGGAAGTGAAATTTCTTGGTTATGTAGTTTCAGAGAGAGGGTTATTTACAGATCTTACTAAGATTGAAGCGGTGAATAATTGGAAGAGACCTTAGACGATAACAAAAATAAAGAGTTTTCTTGGAATGGCTGGATATTACAGGAGATTTATTAAGGATTTCTCGAGGATAGCGGCATCAATGACCAAGCTAACACGAAAGGATGTGAAGTTTGTGTGGACCGATAAGTATGAGGAAGCGTTCCGGAGCTTGAAACACTTGTTGACCTATGCACCTGTGTTATTGGTCCTGGAGGGAAACCAAGACTCGACAGTTTATACTGATGCGTGTGGAACTGGACTAGGAGCTATGTTGATGCAGAGAGGTAAAGTGATTGCCTACGCATCTAGACAGCTTAGACCGCATGAGGTTAGGTATCCAACGCATTACTTGGAGTTAGCTACAGTTATATTGGCATTGAAGGTGTGGAGACATTACCTTTTGGGAGAGAGGTTCGAGCTTTATATGGATCGTAAGTCGTTGAAGCACTTGTTCTCTCAAAGGGGGCTTAATATGAGACATCAGAGATGGTTAGAGTTTATTGCTGCTTATGATTTTGGGATTGAGTATATCCTAGGAAAAGGAAACAAGGTTGCAGATGTGCTTAGTAGGAAGCATCAGTCTGCAGTGTTGATGATGATAGCAGAATGGAAAGACTTGAAAGCATCATCGACTTGCAGAGTGCAATGTAACGATCCGAAATTTTCTAAGCCGAAAATTCCAGATAGTTATGAAAAAGAAGAAAGAGATAGAAGAAGAATAGAAAACATCAACAACTCACATCGCAGCGGATAAAATATAGTAATAATAAATAATAACAGTCTACAAAAGAATACTATATCTGTCGATTATATTGAATATACATCAGAGTTTTACAATATACACAATCACAAAATATTTACAATTATCATGTCACAGATTTATGGATATATAAATACAGTGGAAGTACTCAATACACTCCTGCCATCCCGCTCGCCTCCTGAGCTCCAGGACATAACCACCTGAAAATCTGTAATACTCGGTCTGACCCGAGCATTACACCAAAGTAACACCCGGGTCAGGCTGGAAACCAACGTGAGTAAACTCAACTAACATGGAATACCACAACAAACAACCTATATAAACCCGGGGTAACTTATATAAATTTAACATATTCACAATTTGTTATAGACAACACTTATTCCTCACATCAATTTCTAAGTACCAAACCTAGAAAAAATATATTCCAATTCACTTAAACCTTTTCACTCCAGTCTATTAATTCACACATCAATTTATTTTTAATCCGTAGTGGTTTCGGGTATCTTCCCAATACCCGATCTCGGCCTCTTCGAATCTCATGAAATTCTAACCCAAGTCATCCAAATGAAATACTAAACATTTCATATCAAAGATATCAATGCATTCAAAACATCCAATACCATTCATCATCCATAAGCAAAGCTTATACAAATCAATTCAGTTGATTCAAATTGAGTTTCAATTCTCAATCGCTTAGATTCTTTCATTAATTAATTAATTCCAAATCAATTAATTAGTCAACCTTCATTTTTTCCATCTTGATTAATTCCCCTGGGTTAATTCGTTTTTTTTTCATTTAATAATCTTTAATTTATTTCTCGACATGAATTGTTCTTAACCAAAAATGAATAAGTAATCTTAATTACTTTATAAATTAATCAATCTTTAATTACACCACTAATTATATAAATAAATGATTTCCAATTTTATTTTAATTTGTTCCATCTAATATTAATTACTTTAATTCAACCACAATATTAGATGTTCCTCGACCAATCTCAACCCGTAATTATCTCACTTTCTATTTACTTCATTTAATAAATTAATTGTTCTTTAATTAATTATTTTAATTAATCTCTTGATTAATGTCACAAAGTAATTATAATTATCAATTTCATTAAGTAATTATTTATTAAACCATCCAAGGATTATTCTGTAATACTAATGCTTAATTAATTAACTTAAAACTTAATTTATTCAAACCCTTAAATTACTAAATTAATTAATCCAAATCATTAATTAATTGAATTAATTTATTATATTTTTTTAATTACCCTACTAACTTAATGAATCACAAATCATTAAGCTCTTATTAACTCTAAAAATAAAACATTTCCTTATTTACGATTTAAGTTTAAAACAACTTAAACCCCAATACTTCGAGTCAACTACAATTAACTCGAGGATCCATCAAAACCAAGTCACATCATTAGCAGTGTTCATCCAATCTATTTAATCATTCAACCAATTGTCTAAATTTAACCATTTGAATTTAAATAAAAGAAACCCAACAGAGTGAGGTTTACTCACCTTTGATTTGTGCAATCCACCTCGATCTCAACTCGATCTCTTCATGATTCAAGACCCTTAAATGAATATTAGATGATTTTATTAACATCCGAACAATCAATCATCATTTAATAATTTAATTTAACTAATGATTTAAATCTTAATTAATAATTAAATTTCACTAATTCCCTTTTTAATGACCTTTTAGTAGCTAAAATGATAAATTAATTAAACACATAAAGTACTATATTCCATTGTTTTAAGATAAATCTAAAATTTTATAATGTACATAATTAGATTTATTATATTTTTCCTTTGAAACTACAAATATATATTATTATTATATTTTTATAAAAATCTATATAGATTCCAAAATCATACGATATATGAACTATCAACTATGTTAACAATTTCTATTTATTTTAACCCAATATAAACAAACAGAAATTTTGTATACTATTAAAGTTTATACCTGTTCCTTGCAGTTAAAATTTTCTTTAAACTATATACCTTTTTTTTTCAATTCTGTATTTATCTTAAATTAAATTGAAGAGAAAAAAAATGCAAATACCTTCAGCTCGAACCAACCCTCCTTCCTTCGAGACATCGCACGTCAACACGGCTCCCAACCATCATCCACGCGATCCCCACTAGCAGATCGCACGCAAAGTTCCACCTTCGAGTCCGAGTTCCCCCTTATCGCAACTACTAGATTCCACTTCGAAGCCCTAACCGAGCCCTGAACCTCTCGTCGCCTCCGCGACCCAACCATGCGACTTCGAGTTCGAACCCCGGTCCTCCATCGCGTCTATCCTCTTGCGTATGAAATCGAAATCAATCCAGGTCGTAGAAGCTTGAACGAGAGCTTCGGCCATTAATTTGATTTTCATTTCATTTTTTTTTTCTGTTAAACGGCTTCGGCCATTTTTTTTATAGAGATTTGAGTTCGATCTGCCGTTCATAATAAAGAGGGGAACGGGTATGAGGGTTATAAGTGGGAACGGTGTCGTATAGAGCAAGCTAAGGTTTTGATTTAACCGATTAAAATATTTAATTATAAATATCTCACTTTACCCCGCTCGAAACTTCGAACCACCATCGCGGCGTGCCGCTAGGCTATTATAAGGTTTTACCCGCGTTCCGAACACAATGGAACATGTTTCGGAGGCTAAGTTGAACGTACGTGCAAGTTATGGAATTAAACGATCGATTTTAAATCAAATTGAATATAGTAATTTCTTTGCGTTTTAAGTTGCCAGGGTCACACGACGGCTCCGATTGCTACGAAATTTGAAATCCGATAATAACTAACTATTATGGATCCAATGGAACTGGTTTCGTCAAATTCCGAGACTATGCCTTGGAAGGCTATTTTTAAATTCAATTTAAACGATATAATTTCAAAACCGAACAAATTATCTTTAAATTAAATTTCTACCATTCTATTATCTTCAGTAACACCATTATAAATTTTACAGGCCTTCAAATTATTTTTAACAGGCTTAAAATTGAAGAATTCAATAATTTACCCAATTCCATTTATTAAATCCATAATTTAATTATTAAGTAAATATTTATATTTGAAATCCAAGTTTAAAATTAACCTTTAAATGTTTTAGAATCAACTAATTATTCCAATTTAAATTGTTAGAAATTCCGGGTTGTCACATTCCTCCCCCCTTAAAAGAATTTCGTCCCCGAAATTACTAGTTAGGAAGAATGGTCCAATACCCGTTTACCTTTTTTCCCAAAACCAACAATTCCATCTTACCAACTATCTTTTATAAAAGACCCCTTATTATTCTTACTAACCTTCCCAACTCTTCCACAGTTTCAAACGATACCATTTTGCTCAATCATTTAAATTTCAATTTAAAACCTAATTTTGAATTATTAAAATTTTCTCAAAATTTTTCTAACTCCCTAAATTTCCGAAATTTTTTGCCAGCGTCTCCTTTGCGCGGCTAGCTCGGTACTACTACAAAAGGCCTCTACGGGCTCCCAAATACCAAAAAGAAAACAAAAGCCAAGTGGCTACATCAAAACCCCAATCCAATTTCATCTAGAAATTTAAATACGTACCTTTTTGTCGGGCAATTCACATTTATCTTTTCGAATCAAATCCAATTTTCTTTTCCCCTTTTAATACCTGCATATCTTTACTTAACAATAATATCCAATCGTAATATTTCCAATCATTTTATACATTTCCTCACATATGTTTCATACCTACTTCGATTCAAATTAGATTTCTCATTTCATATGAATTCCATTTATCTTCACTTCTGAATATTTAATTTTACCTTTCATTTATCACCGATTCATATTAGTTTCATCTTCTAATTTACATTAGTTTTTGATTTGAAATCGTTTTTTCGTTAACCAAAATTTTTCCCAAAAATTTCAAAAATTTTCTAACTCCCAAAATTTTTGGAAAATTTTGGCAGAGTCCCCTTTGTACGGAGGAGCTTTTGCAATTTGACAAGAGATGTAAATATATATACATCGACCCACCCGGTCGGAAAAAGAAAAAACAGTTCATATTTCCTAATTTTATTGCGTAGGCGTACCTTATTTAGCATTTTAAGCAAGCAGCTTACTAATTTAAGCAATTAGTGCAATCCAAATCCAACTAAACACCTTCAGGTACCTGTACTTACTCAATTTAAACATATAAGTATCATATATATGAAGTTTATAACATTTCTCTTACTTAAACAACTATAACACATCAATTCTAAAGAAAAGCATTCCAAATAACTTCCACAAGCCACTTATATTATTTCAAACTAATTCCATTGTTTCGACCAAATTTATATTCCATTTCATTCAGTTAAGGATTTGCAACTCAATTTCTTACAGTCAATTGATTTTTAATCCAGACAAGCTCATATTCACTTCAAATGATTCAAAATCAATTTTATTTAATCTCTATTCATTCATAGAGTTTTAATTACTTCCATTTACGTCATATGACAGTTCATTCTATGCAAATTTTGACAATATTCGCTTAATAGAGTATTTATTTTAGTTTATAATTACTTCAAATTAATTTCAACTCATGCTGTATGTAATTCCAATTCATTTCTAATTTATTCACCAACCATTCATTCCATCTGTAACAACCCGCATATTTATCGAGTTTGTATTTAAATATTTTATTTAAATATTAACTCGTTAATCAGATTTTGGTCCGAAAAGCTACTTTTTGCAAACGGTCAAATTAGGACTCGAGACCACTTCCATTGAGTTCGAAATGTCGTTTACAACTTTTTAAGTATAAACATCGATAGGTTTGGAGTTAGTGAAATTTCACTAACTTTTCCCGCTTTGGACTTTGGGTTAGTTTAGCCTATTAAGCCCAAGTTCCAACCCTCTTCTCCTCACTCTTCATAAATTTCCTAACTAATCAAGCTTTGGCATTAATGGTGGAGGGAATGGGAAATTAAATTTCCAAAACTCAAATTCAATTGCAATCCATCTTTCTACTCTAAATTCAAGAAGAAGACATTGGATTCAAGCTTCTTGTGCTTAGATAGAAGAAGGATTGATCCTTGCTTGCTTAAAACTTCATTTTCATTGATATTTGGTGCAAAGGTGAGATTTTTACCTCACAATTCTAGCCTATAACTATATTGGACTGTTGGGAATGATTCCCTATCATTTTTGCATGCATGTTAGCATTTGGTTTGGATTGGATTGGCGAAAAACTCCAATTTTTAGCGTTTTGGGTGAATTTTCTGCACTTAGGTCGTTCTGGCCGTTTTTAGGTCGTTCGGAGTTAAGTCGTTCGTCCATAAGTCGTGAGTCGTTCACGAGTTAACCCATGAGTCGTTAGGTCGTATGACCCTTGAGTCGTTAGGTCGTATGACCCATGAGTCGTTAGGTCGTATGACCCTTGAGTCGTTAGGTCGTATGACCCTTGAGTCGTTAGGTCGTATGACCCATGAGTCGTTAGGTCGTATGACCCATGAGTCGTTAGGTCGTATGACCCTTGAGTCGTTAGGTCGTATGACCCATGAGTCGTTAGGTCGTATGACCCATGAGTCGTTAGGTCGTATGACCCATGAGTCGTTAGGTCGTATGACCCTTGAGTCGTTAGGTCGTTAGACCTCATTTTGTCTTCACTAGGTCGTACCGTTTTGGTCGGGGCGCTGCCCCGCACCCCGCCGGGGGCGCTGCCCCCTGGACCCCCGCGACCTGAGCGGGCAGGTCGAACCCCGTAAGCGGTGGCATTGCCCCCGCACCCTCACCTTGGGGGGTTGCCACCCCCCTGGACCCCCCCTCCGTAGGGGATCTTATCTGAAAAACATTGAGCTGATTTCCTGGGATTTTATTCGCATCTCCATATGCGATCTTTGTGACTGATTGTTTCTACACTTGCTTATGTGTTTTGTCACTTTATAATATAAAGGTTTCAATACTAGTAGTAAATATCAAAACTCTTTTAACAAATAATTTCAACTCTATTTTTAATAACAAAGCTCTTTTCTTAAACCGTTTTCCAATCTATTAGTATATATAGGCCTTTACCTCACTCGGATGAGAAATCTAATTAAACGACTTAGTAAAACAAGTGGTATGAAACGCTTGCGTTCACTTTGTCGGTTAATTCTTGGACTTGTTCGATTGAACCTCTTGTGACAATTTTATTAGTGAAGATTTACAGTTTGTTCGTAAATATTTAAGTTAAGCAAGTGGTTATGGGACATGAAGCTAAACTTCTATATTTACTAGCTTAGTGTAATTGACACTTCTCGTTGATCTTGATGATCGCTTTATGAATTAGACTAGCAATTGCGCGATGTCTCTTTCATTGCAAGGTTAGACTAGACACCACTTGTGTGATTCCATTCACACATACCTTTCTGCTTTTTGGTTAGTCTTGACCTCAATCTGTGTGATTCCATTCACACATGCGGGGTAGCTCCCCTTGGTCTTCGGACCGTCATGTGATAGGCCTCTTTCCCTTTTTATGATTTCTGGATTTCTCGTGTTGATTTCTGGAATTTATGTCATTGACTTGTTATGAGTACAAGTTTAGGGTATGATGCCCTCTTCGAATCTTTGAGAAGATTCTTGTGATATTGATTATCTCTTATTGATTGATCTTCTGTTGATCATTATTTACATACTTATAGTGGTATGTCGTTATGGATGTTTATGTTTATGCCATATCTTTTATGTTATATCATGTCATCTGATATTTATAGCTAGACTGATCCGTTTATTATTTTCTTAAATAATACTCGGGTCAGACCGAGATGCTACAGGTGCTTCTGCTTGACTTCTTCCCAGGGATTCATCACTCTGACTTTTGGCTAACTGTTTAGATTAGCAGTTTTTGTTGTATACACTTGAGATATAGACTCATAGTTGTATTCTTTTGTATAGCACGTGTTGCTATTCTTTGGTATTATCGTGGATCTTACTGACCACTACTCTGATGTACACTTTCATGTGTTAGTTATATATTCATATCTTCTTCCGCTTTTGTGATATGGATATCTGTGACTGATTTGTGATATGATTATTTCTATGTTTGTTTCCGAAGATTATTTATAGCCACCGTGTGAATTATTGCAAATTACATGGATGGTCGCTCCTCAACAGCCTATTCTCCGTACTAGTTGACAGCACCACTTTTTAGTGTTCTTGGCTAGCGTGGGTATAGAGGTGGGGCGTCACACCATCTCTGCATTGGATTTATTTTAAAACTATCTCATTGAGCTTGACAACATTCAATGCATAAAATATATCCATTTCCCAAATAAATTTAACCCAACTTTTATATAATGGTCTTCCACTTTGCTCGAAACCAAGCTTTTATTGAGTTAAATAATTTTACCTTCAAATTAATATGCCTCATAACTTAAGTTCACTTCAAGAACCCAATTTCAATTAAAACTCTAATTTAATTTCCATTAACCCATTTATTCATCCCATCTGAAATTTTAACTCATTTACTTTATTCATTTTCGAAGCCATTCTCACTTTATTTTTATTTACTTGGGTTTTGTTTGCAACACAAATCATTTCATTATAATTATTCAAATCACACTTGAATTTCAATGGTAATTCAAACCATCACTTTTTAATCTTACTTTATTTCATTTATTTACAACATCTCTCTTCTTATTTAATTTATTATCAGATCCAAGTCAAAACCTATTCACTATTCGAATTCATTTCCTAACTCCAGTATTACCTTACAGTCCATTTTATTCAACCGAGTTAAATTTCATTAACATGCTCTATCAATTAGTTATTTAGTTAATTAGCTTACTTTCAATTTTTTAAAACAATATTTCATTTTATTACAAAATCACTTTATTAAATTTTCCAACATTCTAATTTTCTTTCATTTTCAAAATTCCAACACTTTCATTTTTAAATTTTTTGAAATGCTTTTAGATTCATATAACATTATTAAAATAACTTTTTATAAAAATACCTTTTATAACTCGATGTCTCAACCAGTCCATCCTTGTTCTCATAGAAATTTAGTCATACGTTGATCAGGCGTAGGACTGAAAATCTATAAGTACTTGGTAAACCCGTTTTTAACATCCAGTGAAAATACTTTGAAATAATTTTTTTAAAATATAGAAACAGTTTTTGAAAAAAGAAGAATTTTTTTTTGTGAGGATGCTCTGGAAATCATCACCCCCATCCTTGGTCGCAGTTAACCCGATGGTTACGTTGCCGTCCCGACAAAATCCACAGATAACTGTAGGCATCCGCGCCCCTCGATTACACCATGGAACCCACGACAGATCGCAGCTACAACTGGGGTTACGTAGCCATCACAGCAAAAACCCATATAACTGTAGGCATCAGCGCCATCGAATTTCGCTGCCAAAAATGAAACTTCTCCACTCCACTTGACCATAGATCGCAGTCTACCGATGTTGCGTTGCCTTCCCGGCAAAATCAAGTGTAGACCGTTGACACTCATCCTCCACACGATTTTCGCTATGGTCCCCACAGTAGATCGCAGCGACATCGAGTTATACTGTCGTCACAGCATAACCCAAATGCCTCTGTAGGCATCAACGCCATCGACTTACGCTACCCAATAATCCTCAGGAACTAGTTTTGTCCGGACTCCTCACAGGATCAACTTTAGAACCCCCTAGGGCTCAAGGCAGCACCACCCAGTGGCACTTCTGAGAAGTTCATTTCAAGGGAGTGCCTTTTTCCCCAGAGCCATCATCAAAACAATTTTATACTATTGTAACAACCCGCATATTTATCGATTTTATATTTTAATATTTTATTTAAATATTTTATTGTTCGTCGGATTTTGGTCCGAAAAGCTACTTTTTGCAAACAGTCGAATTGGGACTCAAGACCACCCCCATTGAGTTCAAAATAACGTTTGCGACCTTTTTGAGTATAAACTTCGATATGTTTGGAGATAGTAGAATTTTGACCTTTTTCACTTAGGGCTTTGGTATGGGCTGAACCCATTAGCCACTTACTAACTCAGTTCCAACCCTCTTCTCTTCATTCTTTCATAATTTCCTAACACATTCAAGCTTCATCAAAATTGGGGGAAGAGAAAAAGAATTAGGAAATCCTAAGCCCTAGTTTCCATTAGCAAATCCATCTTCTAGCTCCAAACACAAGAGAACCCATTGGTAAGCTTCCTCTTCATCTTCTCCAACTCATTCTCTCTTTGATTTCAGAAATTTCCTAAACCTAATTTAGGAAATGTTTCTCTTTTAAGCTTAGGTTGAAGCTTCTTGAGTTGTTATTGAAGAGGAAATGATCTTAGCTTGCTTTCAAGCTTCTTCTTCTATTGTTTGGGTTCAAAGGTGAGATTTTTATCTCACATCTATGCTTATATTTATCTTCGATTAGTAGGTATGAATTCCTAACACTTATTCGTGTGCATTTGCTTTTGGTTTGGATTGATTTGGTGAATATTCCAATTTTTAGTGTTTTGGGTTCAATTCCTTAAAAATCATAGCTTTGATCTTTGATCATGTTTTTGGAGATGCATCGAAGAGCTTATAGGGCCGGGTAGTCGATTGGCATAATCCCTTAGCGCCGTTGCTCGAGAGAATGCAATTTGTCGAGGTTGGACCTCAATTGGATGGACTGGGAAGGGACTGGCAACAGGTCTGGTCGACCGAGCTCTGTAGCCGGCCGACCGACCTGCTGCCAAGTGCATAAGAACTTCTCTATTTAAGATTCGGTCGACCGAGTACAGGATTCGGCCGACCGACCTGCTTCCCGAGGAATTTTGAGAACAGGGTCCGGTCGACCGAGCTCTGTAGCCGGCCGACCGACCTGTTGCATTTTTGCCTATTTCGCCTAGTTGATTGAATTTCCAACTTTAATCGATTCGTGTTGTTTCCTATGTGTTGTTATCATTTGTTATGACTTTGATGACTCCTTTTTAGGGATTTTTGAATATCCATTTTGATGGATTCTTTATCGGTTTCGTTGGATTTTTATTCACATCTTCGTATGTGAATTTTAATGATTGATTGTTCCTACAATCTTCTTTGTGATTTGTCACTTTAAAAATATAAAGGTTTTCTATACTAGTAGTAAATATCAAAACTCTTTCTTCAAATGATTTCAACACTATTTTAGTACAAAGCTCGTTTCTTAAACCGTTTTCCAATCTATTAGTATATACAAGCCTTTACCTCACTCGTATGATAAATCTAATTAAACGACTTAGTAAAACAAGTGGTATGAAACGCTTGCGTTTACTTCGTCGGTTAATTCTTGGACTTGTTCGATTGAATCTCTTGTGACAATTTTCTAGTGGAGATCTACAATTTGTTCGTAAATATTTAAGTTAAGCTAGTGGTTATGGGACATGAAGCTAAGCTCATATATTTACTAGCTTACTGTAATTGACACTTCTCGTTGATCATGACGATCATTTTATGTTTTAGACTAGAATTGTGCAATGTCTTTGTGTTTTGGTTCATCGGATGTCACACTGTACGACGTCGTTGTTCCCTTCGATTGTGTTTTGGTTCATCGGATGTCACGCTGTACGACGTCGTTGTTCCCTTCGATTGTGTTTTGGTTCATCGGATGTCACGCTGTACGACGTCGTTGTTCTCTTCGATTGTGTTTTGGTTCATCGGATGTCACGCTGTACGACGTCGTTGTTCCCTTCGATTGTGTTTTGGTTCATCGGATGTCACGCTGTACGACGTCGTTGTTCCCTTCGATTGTGTTTTGGTTCATCGGATGTCACGCTGTACGACGTCGTTGTTCCCTTCGATTGTGTTTTGGTTCATCGGATGTCACGCTGTACGACGTCGTTGTTCCCTTCGATTGTGTTTTGGTTCATCGGATGTCACGCTGTACGACGTCGATGCTCCGAATTATTTGATTTCTGGATTTCATGTGTTGATTTCTGGAATTTATGTTTCACCAACTTTTACGATTGGCATGGATATATATGTCATTTATTGTGGCTTGGTGAATGAAATTAGGAGTATGACATTCCTTTTTATCTTTGAGAAGATCCTTGTGATATTGAATAATCTCTTGTTGATTTTCAATTACTTATATATATATATATATCACAGCTTGGCATTGTGATTATTATGTGTTTAGTCATATCTCTTACTCTATATCGTTTCATCTGATATTTATAGCTAGACTGATCCGTTTATTATTTTCTTATTAAATAATACTCGGGTCAGACCGAGACGTTACAGGTGCTTCTGCTTGACTTTACATCCGGGATTTACCTCCTTGACTTTTGGCTAACTACTTTAGTTTAGTAGTTTTTGTTGTAGACATTTGAGATACAGACTCTATGATGTATACTTATTATTTTGTCTTGCACTTGTATCTATTCTTTTTGATATTATGGATCTTGTTTGGCCACTACTCTGATGAACACTTTCATGTGTTATATTCATATCTATTTCCGCCTTTGTGATATGAATTGTCTGTGACTGATTTGTGTTATGCTTATTTCTATATTTGTTTCCGAAGATTATTATAGCCACTGTGTAGTAGCTTTGTGTTTGTATTGGTATGTCGGATTTCCTCTTGAAATAAAATGCATGTTATACTATCTGACATATCGGTGCTCGCGCAAAGAAATTACATGGATGGTCGCTCCTCAACAGCCTTATTCTCCGTGCTAGTTGACAGCATTACACCATAGTGTTCTTGGCTAGCGTGGGTATAGAGGTGGGGTATCACAGCTTGGTATCAGAGCCAAACTTCAGAACAATATGGAATATTATAACAAGGACCATCGTCCTAAGTCCATCTTAGGAGTCGTGCTTTAGGATTTTTATTCGGGTCTTCGTACCGTCCTATCCTATTTTCTTTTATGATTCCTTATTTTATCTATCAAGGTCGCTTGATATTTATTTTGAGAATAACTTTTTCCTCTTCTTTCTTTCTTTCTTAAAGAAGAGAAATGGTTAGACCTGGCCGTTCCACCGCCGGTCAATCTAGTGCTACTCCCTAGGATGGAGTATTCATGTCTGCTCAACAACTTTTGGATCTTGTAACGAATCAAGAGTTTATTTATGCTTTGAGTAAGAACCCCAAAATGGTTCTACCTTTGAAACTTGAAGTTTCTTTCAATCAGCTTGTGGATTTACTCTTCTTCATGGAGAGGTTGGTAAAGGAAGCGTTTGTGATATTGGGACTTCCAAGAAGAGGCATATTAAGTTCATGAGCCTTAATCCCAATAAGAGAGTGAAGCAAACTACTTTTGTAGCAAAGACTCCAATCCCTAATCGTGGAGGATGATACAATTGTAATTCTAAGGAACACTATGCGAATATGTGTCCAAAACCCCATTCTTGTCGCTATTGTAAGAAACCGGGTTATCTTTTATCTACATGTCCCAAACTTTTGAACAAGGACATGAGAAAGCTAAATATTGTGCAAGCCCCTAGTGGCACTTCTCGTGGTCAAGGTATTTCTCATTTAATCCTTGATTACATTTATTTCGTGATCTTCTTATTCGATTTCTTTTTGATATGGGTTTCATCTCATTATTTTGATATCAAAAGAACTTGTCGATTCTTTTTATTTGAATATTTTGGGCTTGATGACTTCTTTGAGGATTGTGAATCCGGATGGTAGATCCGCAGCACTCAATTTGCTTTTTAATTGATGTCGAAATTATTTTATGTGATTTTTCTTCCCGAGCCGATTTTTACCTAGGCTTCGGAATTGATTTTTTGTAAGGATTGGCTTAATCGTTGTGAAGCCTATATCCTATTTTCTCGAGTGGACTATTCATCTTTGATATTTTCAATCTGTTAAGCAGATTTCTATTTTTTTTCCTTTATGATTTTGAATTAAAAATTGATGGCATCATTTTATTCTTTAAGCTCACATGTTGAGTAGAGCGTTATTTCTCTCATTTGGGTAGTTGTGAATTTTCCGAAATCTTTGAGTTTGTCTTAGGATTATCACCTAAGAAATCTTTTGTGTGGTGTTAAGGTCTTTCTAGTTCGACCTTGCCACCGATTTTCATTTGGTTACGAGTTGCGGGAGTTCGCATTCCATTTACCGCATTCCGCACTTGTTATGATTCCTATGAATGAATTATTATGTCATTCAGTTTGTCCATCTTGTTTCATCCATATTATAAATCGAGTATTCTACGAATATCTCGATGACTCCATCTTTGTATTTATTGATTTTGGATGAAAATTGAAATTTAAAATTTTTTGCAAAACTTTTCCATATAAGTAAAATTGGATTTTGTTCTTGAAACGAACGAAGAATATTCTTAAAAGTTTTTAAGAAACATGTTTACTATATAGAAGATGATTTTGTGATTGTATTGCCCATTTAGTGTGTTAAGAATTCTGGTCGATGCGCTTGATCAACGTTATCGATAAGAATCTCCTAAACGCTTTGATGAGACAACCAGACACGATATATTGACTTGTAAAATGTAAATTTTTCTAGAAATATTTTTACATTGAGATAATTGAGATTTTGAAAGTTTTAGCTTTTCGGGAAAGAGAATTATTTAAAAGAACTCTTCCTTTCGATACTCTTATTCTTGTGATTCCTGAAGGGGAACCAAGACTTTGCTATTTGTACCAATACTAGTCGTATTGGTTTGGATGCCATTCTCTTGCAAAGGAGAACGTGCTATCACTTGTGCTTCTAAATCATTATAGCTTATCGGGACTAGATATGCCACTCATGATGTAGTGCTCGCGGCTATTGTTTTTACTTTTGGAATTTGGCATCATCACATTTGGATGAGAAATTTGTTCTCCATCTCGATCATATATCTTTGGAATATTTATTTTCTCATAAGGAACTTCACGTCGACTCGAGTTCCTAGCATCTTATGATCTTGATATTCTTTTTATTCTCGAAAGGGAAATCGTGTTGCCAATGCACTTTGTCGTAGGCAACAAGTGGTTGATTCTTTGATGATGTCTGAAGGGAATTATCTCTTTATCAAGTTCATCGAACGTTTTGATGTACTTCGTTTTATTGAGTTTCATCTCATTTCTTTTTATGGACTTGCGTCCGATGTTCTTTTATGGTGTTCGGTTCATTGGATGTACTATTATTATACTACATCGATGTTCCGTCTTATCTGGATCAATGGATGTACCATTATTATACTACATCGTTGTTCCGGTTTATTGGTTCATTGGACGTACCGTTTTTGTACTACGTCGGTGTTCCAAAATTATTCGGGCTTTGGTTCATTGGGCGTACCGTTTTTGTACTACGCTGATGTCCCAAATTATTTGAGTTTCTAGTTTCTCGGGCGTACCGTTTCTGTACTACGCCGTTGCACTGGCTCAATTTTCTGCTATTCTTGATGTTTTCTGCTACTTTACTTTCGACTTGGTAAGCTTTCGACCAAGTCAAATTGTTCTAAAGAAATGGTTTTGAATGGGCTGTGCTCTTTTGTCTTAAGTAATGCTTTCAAAGTGGTCGATATCCCTATATGCCGCTTTTCTTACCTTTCGAAGTCAATGGTTTTGGAAGGAATACTTTGTTTTAAAAACTTGGCCACTTCTCCAGTGCTTTCGGAAAGTTGGTTTCGACACTATCACTTCTTTATTTTGGAATAGTTTTCGAAAGGTGTTCGCACCAAATATGGTCACAAACCCCAAAAGTAGTGAAAGCACCAGTGTTTACACACAAATCATTAATATTCAGTCACAGATCCATATAAGTAGAGAGTAAAAATGAATAAATAGTAAATGAAAATGAAAGCAAGTAAAGAACACAAGAGAATTATAGTGGTTCGGCTGTCTCTGACCTACGTCCACTTTGGATTGATCCTTTTGTTTCATTTATACCGTGATTATAGTTACAATCTGTTGAATATCAATAAACAATAGTGGCAGAGTCTAGCCAAACGCGATGAAGATAAAGAGGAGTCGAGAGATCCAAGTCCCTTTTAGTTGCAATAGAGGTTCTATTTATAGGTGTGGAGCTAGAAATATCTACCTTGAATCTCGGAATACTCCTTCTCAAGTCCAGATGAGCCCACATGATCGATCCGGAGTAATTTGGGATCGATCCTTGATTGATCCATAGTGATTTCGTATCGATCATAAACTGCTCCAATCAAGCTACGATCGATCATGGATGTTCCCTATGTGTTGTGCAACTTGCTGTGAAAATTTCATTGCATTTGGAGTTGTAGATTGTGAGATTTGATCGATCCAAGATTGAGTTTACAAGTGTAGGTTGAAACTTTCGTATCCATCGCCTCGTATCCATAGATAATGTGCTCCTTAATTCTCGTATCGATCCAAGTCTTGCACCGTGATCCATGTTTTGTGCTCCATTCTTTGAATGTTTCTTTGGTATCAACCGATACGAATGACCGATGCAAAATATGCCTCCGAATCCATCCAGTGCCATATCCTTCGTATCAATCCCATCTTGCTCGATCGATACGAAATGTATCGAGACGAAGTTTGATCGATTCAAACCAAAAGTGCAGTGCATTATCCAAACCATATCCATCCTGAAGTTGCCAACTCAATACGACTTGTATTGGTACAAGACCTATCGATACGAGTATCAATCTATCCAAACGAAATGTAAAGTGTGTGCTAATCCAAATCTGTATCCATAGTGATCGACATGAGAGTATTGATATGAGCCAGTTTTTCGTGAATATTGATCCATCCATAACTTATGCATATAAACTCCGATTGACCTGAAATTTGAAGTGTAGCCTCACGAGCCTTGTTTATCAATCCTGATCGATCCTACCTTGATTGGAATTTGTTCTAATTTTAATGATATCGATCATAGCCTTGTTTCCAATCGATCTCCAATCTTGACATCCATCCCTTTTAGCCAATTTGCTGATATCTTGGCTTTGACCAAAAAGAGGGATAACAAAAGGAATGCTTTCTACTTTAATGGGTTTCAAATCTTTTTTTCTCTACTTGAAGGCATAATCCAAATGATTTTGACCGAAATGGTTTACAAATATTTCGAAGGGGTATATTTTGAATGGTTTTGAAAGGTTTCCACAAGTTTTAGTTGAACCAAAGGCTTTTGAAAGGTTTAATGTTTTATCGCTTTTGAAAGGGTTTCAAATGATGGTTTCGAAGGGGTGGTTCCCCAATGGTTTCGAAAGGTTTTGAAGGAAGTTTTTCCAATGATGTTGAAAGGTTTAAGAGGAAAGGTTTTTCTAATTTTTTCGAACGGTAGTTTTAAAGTATTTTAAAAGAAATATGTCTAAGGTTATAAAGCTTCCAAAAGGAAGGTATTTCAATGGTTTCGAAAAGAAGGTTTTAGCCTTTCAGTATAGGTTGAATAAAGGGTTGTACTTGGTTTCGAATTGGGTACCTTTAATAGATTGCAAAGAGGTACTTCTAAAGGTTTATTTGTTTTCATCAACTAAAATTTGGGTAAAGTATATATAACATGGCAGGTGATTTGAGTAAAGAATAAAGTATATGTATTTTCCTTGTGTGAGTTATATTTAAAGGTTTTAAATCAGTTTCAAAAGGTTTTCAATGAAAATTTAGGAAGGTTTCCCTATGTAAAATGGCTCAGATATTAGAATACCGGATGAGACTGATATGGTGTCGCACCCTATACATTAGCTATTAGCTTCAGCTAATTAAGTCCAAAATTCCATCTTGTAAGGCTTTGTCATAGGTAAGACTAAAATTATGATACACACTGAAAGCATTATATGTTTATATACAGATAGGTTATTGGCGAACCCACAAAACCATTAGGATCAGATGGCCTTAGGAGATGTTAAGTTAGGGATAGACCGTCTAAAAGAGAAGTATTTACAGATAGTTAAGGATAGATCGTCTAGAAGAGGCATGTCTAATAGATGTTATATTATTTTGTTATATTGTCTAGTAGGCCCGAGTCAGCAAAAGATTAGTAATTAGCCAAACAAAACTAATAGTTTTTGGACAGATAGTCCATTTGTTACCTGATATGTAAGTTTACATAAAATGATTTACTTTTTTAACCATTTTTGGTTATAGGATTATGATTTGAAAACGATATGTTTTAAAAGGATATTGGCGAGAGGAAACCCGTTTTGCTAAGCGGCGTGGTCTCACTTAATATCGTATATCCGAGACATATCATATTATTCACATCAGGCTTTATGTCTGACTCGAAGTTTACGTTTTCCCCCTAAAATCCTCGGGTGCTTTAAATTGATTTAATTAGGCCAAGGGTTAAGGTTTTATAGGTTTAGTAGGTTGACGGATAAAGCTTTCAGAGATGAGCAGGTGGCTGACGGATAACTATTTAGGTGTTGCTGTTTTGTTTTGTTTTATTCCCCTGTGTTGTGTTTAAGACAGTCATGTCTATATAGTACTCTGGTCAACCAAGGAGGCATCACTATATGTCGCTCTTGGCGTATTTATGTAATAATTATATTTTATCTGAACTTGTCAAACGATTATGAGATTATGTAATTTGAATGTGAAAAATGTGTTTTGGAAATGTAATATGAAAAGATGTTTTTGAAATCTATGATTTTGTTTCATATTCGAATGCTTCTGATATTATGGATACCGTTAACATAGCCTTATTTAGTCATCGGAAGTTAATACTATGGATGACTACAACATCTGTAGCGTTTTGCTTTGGGCCTCTAGATAAGGGATGTTACATACTCATTATAACCCATAGGCGAATAAGCAATTCCTACAGGAGTCCCTAGATATGATCGATGGGAAACACGATGAAGCTGAGTTAAGAGCAGCCGCACCCCGGAGTCGATTCGCCTAACTTTACAACACAAAGGTCAGAACTAGGATGATATCATTCTTAAACTGATCTTTCATAACCCTAGGAACATAAGCCTGACGTTGGAAGGTCCGTATGCAATTGAGCCAAAGCTTGGAGGTGGCATGCTCAAGCTAGTAATGGTAGATAGTTCTCACTCCCGCAAGCATGGAAAAGTGAATGCTTGTGATATTATTTAACTTGAATGTATTTTGTGCATGCTTTTTGTGTCGACAGATTTTATTTTTCATTTTCGGCGTTTAATAAAAGAAATGACTTTCAAAGCTCATAGATTTGTCTATACCCGATCTAACACTATAAATGGCATTATATTTTAATAGATTTGCAAATGAAAATTTCAAATATGAAGGTGTTCGAAGATAGGTGCCGAACAACTCATACAACCCTTGACTTGGGGACAAGAGTATATATATTCGGTATATATTCAAAATTCAAAGGCTAAACAAGATAGTTCACCACTACTGCTCACGTCTGTAGTCTTCCTGAGCATCCATGTCTTGCCCAAATTAGGTAAGATCTTGCTTACAAATATCATGGAAAAGGATATTCAAACTTCTATGTTGAGCGGTTAACCCTAATCGATGCCCAAAGTACGGCATGGTCATGGATGTCCAGAGAGACATCCAGGTGACTTATCGTCTTTCACTATGAAAGACAAAATAAGGTGGTGATTTATCCTAGCAACGACAATGAGAAATGGATTGCAAAAGACACTGAATGTAAAGTACGTTTATCAAACAATTTAAAAAGATTCACACAAGACTTAAACCAAAAAACAAAAGTTTTTTTATTTCGCTGCCAAAATAACTTCAAGTTTTATTAATTTTGAAGCCAAAAGCAAAAGCGGAGGCTGAATCCGCACAATACTGGTCAAAAAGAAAAAAGACATTGGAATTATAGACTATTGTTATGGAAAAAAAACATAAAGGAGATGAGCGATTACTTATTCTTATGTTTCTTCCCTTTCTTTCCTTCGTTGGAGGACTACCCACCTCCTTTTGCTTCGAGATTCCTTTGCCTCCTTATCCTCCACTTCATTGGCTCTTTACCATAGTGCTCTGTGATGAAGAAATGGGTGCATTCTGAATGTACCACCCATAGGAATGAAGTCAGTAGATGAAGCACTAGACAGTGGAATTGAAGGTGGATCAATCAGCTCTTGCTTGATTTTGGTAGCACCCAATATGTCCAGAATTTGTTGGTTGTGAATCTCCTGCTTCGCACGCTTCAAAACAGGTTTCGCATCAAAACATCCTTGTCAACTTGAATCTCTTGAAACTCACTGGTCCCTTCTTCATCTAAAGCATGGATCTTCTGTGCATCAGATCGAGGGCATCGATGACTGGAATAGTTGAGATCATCCAGAGATGGACACGACCATTGAGTATATTGTTGTTGCTTGTGGACCTTGTTGGGTGCTTTCATTGGGTAGATCTGGGATTGCCAGTTGACCTAAAATTTAAGAAAGGTGAAATGATAGATTAGCAACATCAACAGGTGTGATGTGTGCCTTCTCACAACCGATGAAGTCAATGATATATCTCCACCCGAGTGTGGCTCTGAACGTGTAGGAGTACCATCCGAATTTTCTTCCTGGATGGGAAACAGCATGCTAGGCCTATGAAATTATGGTGCATCTAGATTGTACCTAGGATCTAATGAAATGAAAAAGGCAGTTGATGGCCCAAAGGTAAGGCTCATAGCAATATCTTGAGGAGTGGTGCCAAAACTTCAACTTGGTCTTTTTAAGTAACGACAACAAGTTTAGGGTACAAAATGCGCTCGCCGGCTCTGAGCACCTCGATTTCCTCCTCGCTCAAAAACTCCTTTTTCAACTCCTCCAGGTCCACCTCACCTTTCTTTTAGTGTTTTTTCCCATCAGTTGCTAATTTCTCCCAAGCCATCACCTAGATGCGTGGATAAGCCTTACCAAGCCATGCTAAGTCTCTAAATTAGAGAACATTGGCATTGTAATTTGTGATGATTGGATCAAAGCTAGCCTTAATATGTTTCTCTACAAAGGCTACTATTTCATCCACATTATTAGCTTTATCCAGTGCTTCATCCTTTTTTCTACGAGCAACATCTCTTTCTTTGCGTGCATCAAGCAAATCGTTACAACAGTTATGAGCGGTCAAAAGAGCCTCATCTCTCTCTTTCTTCTCCTTCCTAAGTTGCGCCTTTAAAATTGTAACATCTTCGACCAGATCATAATTTCCATGGTGAATGGATTCCACTTTGATCATGTGGTTCCTTCTTTCTTGCTCAATTGTAGTATGCAGCTCCTTGACATTTTGGTCAGCCTCCTCTTTCACCTTCTTTAACTCAACAACTTTCTTATCGAGATGGACAATGGTTGAATTTTTTGATCCTCTATGAGTTTCATTCCTACAATTTCAACTTCCAATCTCTTAAAATATTCCAATATTCTTTTAGTCAACGTTTTCTATATGAAATACTAATCATAGACGTCATTGAAATAAGCAACTATCTCAGTTTGGTATCGCTTAGGAATATCCTTTATGCTTGGTACTAACTTGCAAGCTTTGAAATTGAACTTGGGAAACCGATGCTACAAATCAACTACCAGAGGGTTCGAAGTGATTGATCCTCTGCTTTTACTACAAACTGTTTATCAGCTTGTTCAACCAGCTTCTCAATAGGTGCCTTATCGTACTTGCATCGAGAGGAATAAGATATAGTGGACTTTTTAGGGTGATGAGATTACTGAGAAGCATAGGACAACATTGGTTGCTTGGCAGGAGGTGAAATGTGAGACATGTCATCATGTGGACGAATGTCTTGGTGACTAGAATGTCTCTCTGAACTCCTGAATAGAGGAGATCTGGATCTAGTTCGACGCTTAGACGACGAATCATGCGACCTGTAGTCTTTCTCTTTACTTCCATAAACCTAGCTCGAGTGCCGGCTAGACTCAGACCTATGGCAAGACTTATGAGGCTGCATGCTTCGTTTGTGCTCGGATGATACCGTGTATGCTCCTTGAAATCACCATACAATCCATGACGGTCCATAGAATATGCATATGAAACAAAGACGAGTTAGTGTTCACTAGATTAAAGTGCCGCACAAACTAATTAAAGTATAATGTTTGTGTATGTGTGTGTTAGTGTCCTGGTGTCCCCCAACAGACCATTGTTCTAATTTTGCTGATAGGGGTGGTCTCTCATCATTGAAGCAAATAGAGGATGCAACATCCCCGAGACTCATGTTGGTCAGACCATATGATTTGATCACATCTGGAATGGCCCCCGAAGGTAGCATAAGGTTCATTAGAAGTTTGTACAGGAGTTTTGAATATGGACATAACTAGAGGAGGTGGAATTAGATTCTTCTTTTAAGGAAGCTTAATCTTAAGTCTTTTCCTCTATAGAGGCTGCTAATTGTCATCGTTGTCACCTTCTTCATCATTCCCTTACTCCTTTTTCTTTGCCTCTAATTTCACCCTCTTTAGTAGGCTCCTGAACGTCATCAGTCCCGACTACTGGACTTTGGACTGGGGGGACCGATGATTCCTCTTCATCCTTCCCAACTGTCAGTTCATCCTCCTACATGTCCACGACAATCAAAGTAGGATCGAAATTATGGTTTGGGTCTAATAAGTGGTGAGATAAGAGATTTTCATCAGTAAGCAACAAGTTGGCTCTTCTCACTATGAGAGTGCCTGAACTTGTCCTACAATCTCAATGAGGGTAGCATTATTGTCCCTATTTGGAACATCTACGAAAGGCAAAAGTCAATTAGAAATCAAGAAGTCAATGATATGGATTTATACCTGAGAGGGAAGAACAAAGACTTACATCCGGATGCCTCCATTGCATGATCCTAGAAGGATAGTGAATAAAAAAGAACTCCTCTGTGAAATAGTTTAACTTGCTCTAGGTTCCAACCATAATTTTGGACATCCTGGATGACTCTAGAAAGAGATGATAAGGACTCCTTTTATGATGCTTAAAACTATACAAGTATTGGATCTCTTGAAAAGTTGGAACCCATTGAAAGTGACGAGAAAAGATGATGTACAAGCAGTTAAGAAAAGCATAGCTATTTACGTGGAGTTGAGTATGAGCCGACTTCATTTGATGTAAAATTTGTCTTATGAATGGGTTAAATGGTGGAACTCCCTCTAACATGCACATGTACTTGTTACAGGCAATATATCCTTTAGGTGGTTGATGTACACTCTATAGATCTATTGGGACCATCACATTGTCCTATCGAATTTCTTGCTTCTCAAAGGTCCTCTTAAGCGATGCCTCATCAATTTTGGAGGCAGTACAATCAATGGGATCTTCCAATATAACCACATCTGGGAGAGTGTCGGAAGCAGGTTCTACTTTTGGTTTTATCATAGGCTCTCTTTGGACTCCCTGAGCAGATTTATCTTCTTGATGAATATCAGGTTGAATGACGAGTTATGCTAGAGTTTGTTGCTTTTTAGAAGTTCTTGTCGAGCTACACTTAGTATTCGATTTGTTATATCTGACGATTGATGGACCGACATTTTGAGAAGAAGGTTCTTAGAATGCCTAATGTCCATAGTTATCAAAAACTCAACACATATTCAACATTAGAAAGATTAAAATCTACAATCTTATGCTATAGTGAATCTAGTGTAGTGTTATGCAATGCTGTGAAGTGCAAATGTTCGATGTATAGTGCAATAGTCCATTTCGGAGATCGGAGATTGCCCATAGCGACCGTCATTATTGACCGTCTGAACAAGCTTTGCATCATCAGAAGCATGTTTAGGATTCATTGGAGCTCAGAGTGTCGAGTTCACTAGATGTTGACTGCACTTGTATAAAGAGGAGAACTCGAAAAATCCCACTAAGGGGCTGGTTCGGCACCAAACCATCTCGCTTAGGGGATTTCGAGTTTCCTTCTCCTCCTCTTCATGCTGTATTAACTTCAGCCCCATCCAAGCATGCTCATTAACACCGCTCATCTCCAACCATTCTCCATCATCACCACTCACCAAAATATCATCTAGGTCGAATTTCTGAGTATAGGGATACGACCTATGCTCATATGGGTCGGCATGGGTCAAAAGTGATCCCAAGCGGCGTCAATTTGGGTTGAGGCGGAGGAGATGTTCGATCGTCAAAACGAGAATATTGTGGTAGTAGGTTTGGTTCGAGAGAAAGGTGGTGGAATTCAAGTTTGAATCTTAAGTCCTAAAGTCCTTTAATGGCAGAACTAAAGTCTAAAGGAAGATATCAAGGCAAAGTGAAGAGAAGGGGATGGGTTGGCTAAGTTTTATAAGGGCAAAGTCAATTTTTTCGACTATGGACCAGCTCAAATTCTAAGTCCTTGGCTCGATGCCAAATCATATGGTTCGGTACCGAACGATCTAATAAAAAACAATAATAAAGAAAAGAAAAAAGGAAATAAGAGAAGCATGATTCAACATACATGCTTATCTATGCTCGTATACTCTTGGACTTTAGCAATCATATATATGTACATGTACATGTGCATGCCTATGCATGTAGAATAGTTAATTTTAGAATTTGATCATTGGAAAATCCTAACTTGAAATTTTTTTGAGATGGAAATATTCGAGAATGCCAAACTTGGAACAACTCATGAAGGCAATTTTCAATTTTATAATCCCAAATACCATTGAAACATAAGAGCAAATAGGAAGAGATACGACTTTTCATAGGAATAGATCTAATGAAGGATAACAACTGTTCGAAACGAGACGAGATTTGACACAATGATCCTAAACTAACCCAATTCAATGCACATTTTGTTTTAAAAAGATGTACTTTGGGAGGCAAGTGTTATCTAGCCTTTTGACCTGGCAAAAATCAATCAGATTAAACAAGTCACACACAAAAATTATTGAAGGGAGCGACTCAAGAGAATAGCCAGAAGGTTCAAAGGAGTGATTGAACCAAGCCCGGAGACTAAAACAAAGCACACCACTCATTAAATAAGGGAGATTTTCCCTAAGTCTATCGTTCGGTACCGAACCATCCATCGTTCGGTACCGACCCATAAAACTTTATGGGGATGGTCCCATCTTCTCTCCACATACTAGACAAAGGTACCGAAGCCCGTACCAAGCTCTTTATAATCATTCACATGAAGCTCCCTACCATTCTTCTCAAGCAATTCAAATAAGCAACTTCAGCTTCCCACCGACCCATAAAATGGATTCAGAAACATGTTAGTAATGGCTCAAACAACTATGAAACCATAAGGCTAATGTTATGGCGATCGATCTCCAAAACTCCAAAACACTAACCGATGATGTTAAGGATAGGTACTGACTCATTGCTATGGTTAAGTACCTACCGATAAAGATTGCTGAGATGGCCATGTCTTCTTCTTCAGCAACTACCAAGTGATCATGAAAAATATGGGTTTGTAGGAACTTTTTCACCCTAGAGGGGGGAGGGGGCGAATAGGGTGATACTAAAATTAATGTGAAAATAAAAATAATAATAGAAATTAATGCAACAAAAATCACACACAGATTTATCCAGCTTTGGCAAAAAACCTACCTACGTGATGTTCCCAAGATTTCTACTAAAAATTATGTAGTCAGACGCTTACAAACACACGTAAATTTGCGACACCCGCTAACTTGACTAACCTAACTCTAAGCTCAAAACCCTACCACAACTCAGCCACTGAGCTGCGAATTCTCAACTACAAAACCGTAGTTCATATCAAGTTACGAAACTAGAGTTTGACTTAAAATAAAAATAAAAAATTACAATTAAATTCAAAACATGAACAAAACCCTACAAAAATTAAGCCCAATATAAAATTAGACCGGCCCACTAGATAATTAAATGAAGAGAACGTCTTCTCCGTTTTCTTTTGTTAATGCCTTCGGCCATTTTTTTGTTCCTCTTCAAAGATTGGGGTTTTGTAATTGAAGCCGACACCTTGATATGAATCAATAGAAGTGATGAATTCAACTATGATTTTCTTCGTCAATCGATCCCTAGCTTGAGTGCATGCGGTTGCTTCAGTTTTCAAGTTTGAATTAATAATACTGTATGCTATTTTCCCTTATTGATTTGTAATTATGTTCGACTTTATGCTCTGTTTATTTTCTTGGGCTCGAACATGATGATTTATTTGCCGATGATTAGATTGGGTTAAATAGGGTTAAATCTCTAAATTTACGTTCGTATATTTTTGATTTGATTGTTTTATGATTTTGTCACTTGCATTGCTTGGCCATCCGATTATTGATTGATTGATAGTGATGACTTTTGACTTGTTCATTATTACTCCATGAATTCGAATTTTCATGAATTGATTTGGTTGATCCCTTTGTGTGCTCCTATGACTTTGGCATTTTGAATTAGAGATAATATTTTGACTGCAACTTTATTCAAACTGCTTCCTTGTTCATGATCCACAGCTTCATGTAAACTGCTGACCATTTCTTTTCAAACCATGACTTTGTTTGAACTGCTAAATTCTCTTTTACTTCTTTTTGAAACAGTTTCATGACTTTGTTCAAACTTTTACTGATACTTACCCACTACCTAATTTCTCCCCTATGCTCATTGCTGTTGCACATAACTGGTTCACTACTTGCTTTGCTGCATATGCTTGTTTGTCCACTTCATGTTGTATGTGTATACTATGCTAATTCATGTTGAAATTGAGCTTTGTATTCACAACTGCTTATATTTGGTTCTCATGTATTCTCCGGCATCAATTCTTCATGTTGCATTGTGTTGCTTTGACTAGTCTGGTCTGCATTGTGTGGTGGTCTTTTTACCCTTATCTCGTACATTGGGTTCCTTTAAGTAGTCTTGCATTTGCTTCAAGCTCCTGTGCATTGAAACTGTACATGTCTTATTGCCTCTGAAGGACTTTCTCTGAACATTCGTGCTGGTGCCTGACCCTGTCTTTTTTACTTCATGTTGAATTTCTTTCACTTTGTTTTGATCTTCACATATGCATTATGTTGAGGCCTTTTTGGTTGAGTCTGTTATCTTGTGTTCATGTCTGCTTCTGGTTTCATATGTGGAACTGTTGAGTTTCTTCGAGAACATGCTTAATTTTCTGGTCTATGTTGTGCTGGTTGCATCACTATTGCTCTGTCCTTGCTAGAATTGAAGTCTTGTCTAGTTGATACTTCATGTGTACTCGAGTTTGCACATCTATGTGAACTGACTTTTGAACTTGGAGTCTACACTTGGTTGTTGTCTGGTTTGGTATCGTTCACCTTTACGTTAAAACCGAATACTTGCATATGAACTTGATTTTCAAGTGTTTTCCATGCATATCCACACTAGTTTGTTGAACTGATCATATGTGCTTCTTTGTGCCTTTGTACATTACATTCAAGTTGACTGATCTGACCATGCCTGAATGTTGTCTTTACCCGTTGGCTTGTTGAGTTCAGGAGTATTCATTTGTCTGAAGCTTTTGTATATGAGCATGTTGTCATGTTAGTTATTGCTTTGATCGAGCATTTTCACTTGAGTTCAATCCAGCCTAGGCTTGGGTTTGACCTTATGCTCGCTTGCTCCTACGGTGTTAACAAGCAAGTGTATACCCTTGTGCATGACCTTGTGACATGTACAGTGATACACTATGCATGTCACAAGTTGTTCGTGTAAGATGAATTAAAAGGTAACGATGACGAATAACCCAAATAACAGAGGAAAATAATATTTTCAAAGCCTACACTTTATTATGCATCCAAAATATTTTCTCTTTCAGTTTTACAGTGCCAGTGTTTATTTTGCTGATAGTTCAGATGTTGAATATAGGATGGAACAGAGTTGAAGATCAAATATGAGTGAGAGTGAATATTTAGTGAGGTGGAAATTATGAAGTGAAAATTGTATATTGAAAATTGTGTTGTAAGTGAAACTTGTATAGTGATTGAAAATGTGTAGATGTAGTGAGAGCTCAAATTTGTACTATTTGAACTTGGAATAAAATATTCGTTTGAATAACATATTTGTTTGAATATGAATGATTAGTTAATTATTTCATTCAACAAATATACATATTCAATTATGTGGAAAAATAAAATCGTACAAGTACATTTAAATGACTATATATATGTTTATTATCATTAAACGAAAAACATAGGATATTGTATTATAAAATTTCTCCCTTTTGATGATAGCAGACACATATTAAGATTTTGACTCTATTAAATGTATTTGGTCTTGATGGATTCTATTAGCTCCCCTTATTTGAATGCTTCCCCTACAACAAAGCTCCCCCTTTGCATATGCATGGAAATAAATGAAAAATGTGCAAATAGAAAATGCAATGAACCTAGAGGGAATATACAAATAAAAAATTTGAACTTATTTTCCAAAATCTTAACTTCTCTCCCCCTTTTATTATCAGTAAAAGAGTAATAATGTTAGATAAGAGTGATAAAGTGATAAACATTAATGCAACATTAATTCTTACTCGAGTATAAATATTAAATTTCAATAAAAAATCATAAATACTTTGTTAGGCGCATATTCCATTTTAGAGTGATAAGGGTGACGTCGGCATAAAAAACATATAGTTGTGTCTATTTGTGGTATATTTATGGAAGGAATTTGAATACTTACTAACCATGCATAACCGTTAGGACTTTTAAATAAGATTAGTAGTATTCCCAATTTTTGTCAAAATAATCCGTAAGGACTTTTAAATGGGATTAGAATCAACTCATCTATTTAATAATCAATTTTGATATGTGTTCCATACATGCATAACCATGAGGAATTTTAAATGAGCATGAAAGCATATAATCGAATATTCCAAGTGGTTCACCTATGCATAACCGTGGGGACTTTTAAATGAGAGTGAGTACTTTTGGATAATTTTTTTGCTAATTAATTAATAAAGAATAATTTCCAGTTTAAATACCATATTTTGACATACTATGTTGAATTTTGATGAGTGATGGTCGTTAGAAATATGATAGAAGTAGAGATGGTCATGGAATTTTTACTAATCAAAGTTATGACAAATTTTGTTTAAATTTTTAAAGAAATTTGCTAATATACTGTCTTAAGTCATTAAGCATGATCAAGATCAACACTCGTCGCCTTTTTTTTAGTCATTATTTATTCTTTCGTTAATCAGTAGGGATTCAGATTAGTTAACATAGGTATTTAGGACCAAATCCAAAAATCAAATTTCTGAAATGCTTAAACTGAGAGGAAGTCGACCGAAACTATTTCCTGGAAGGGTTTTATAAAAATTTATCCAATTAAAAATCAGTTGAAATGAAATTTATATAGATAATTTCTTTGGAAATGTGATGCAACTAATGAATGTCCCAACATAAAATACACTCCACTAGTACTTTTTCTATCAACTAGACTACCAGTATAATCTACATTTGAATACCCCTTTAACTCAAAGTTACGACAAGTTAGATACGACCAAACCATAGATGTTCAACAGAAACCTTATAATCCTTTTTACAGCTTTTAAATGAGATTCCTTTGGATTTGACTGAAACCATGCACATAAACAAACAGAGAAAATAATGTGTGGTTTAGAAGCAGTAAGATAAAAAAGCATACCCATGTGTATCTAGAGTAATCATCAACCAATGCAAAACAATATCTCTTACCATCTAAGCTTGCTATATCATTAGGTCCAAATAGATCTATACGAACAGACTCTAGAATTAATTACACTGGCTGATTGAAATCAGATTATTTTGTAGATTTTAAACATATAATACATCGTTGTTGCCCATTGTGACTCTGCTACCTTTTTATTTCTCTAGGCTAAGGAACTTTGATTTGTCATCCGTCATGTGCTTGGAACAGTCAGAATCCAGGTACCACTCTTGTTGTTCCTTAGCCTGCAAACACATCTCACGAGGAAAGATTTTGTAACCTGGTTGTTTTTATAGGTCCACGATTGTTAGTTACAAAAGATTTTGAAAAACAAGTTTGCGTAGAACCCAGACAGTCTATGTTTGTTTCTTTTGACATCCAGATTTGTTTGATTCTAAGGAATTTTACATTCGTGCCTTTAGGAACCCAAATTGGTATGGTTTTCACGTGTTTGGGTCTACACCAGCAATTGTTGTGATTCTGTCCAATTCTTCTACAAATCATGCACTTTGAGTTTACATGATTATTTTCACTTCTAACTCTTTCAGATTGAGTATACCCAATTCCTTGTCTAATAGAATTAAAAGTTTGTTTCTCTAGTGATCTTTCTCCTATAAAGAATTTTCCTAAAGTTGTAGACAATTGTTGGACTTGTGTTTTGAGAGATTCATTTTCATTCAATAACAAAGTGCAATTTTTAATAGAATTTTCCCTCCTAGTGTTTTCACTTTCTTTCAAAATCAGAATTTCATTTTCAAGCGATTTAATTTTAATTTCTAATTTTTTTTATCTCCTCTTCAAATGATGGACACTTATCACACTTAAGGCAAAACCATTTGATCAAGCTGCATATTTAGTTCTATCAAAATATCTTTTTGTGATTTAATTTTAGCATACTTCTCCTTAAGTCTTTCAAAACAACCATTTATTTCATTAAAATATATAAGTAATTCAGAGTGAGTAAATTTTTGATACCTTGATACCTCGCTTGGCTCATCATCATCACTGTCACTTGTTTCTCTTGAAAAAAAGATTTTCTTTTTCACTCCACTGACATTGCTTTTATCATCTTCTTCACTTTTATCCCAAGTAGCTGCAAAACTTATCATTTTCGGTGTCTTTCCTTTGCTGAATTAATTTAAGGACAATTTGGCTTGATATGACCAGGTTTATTGCATTTGAGACAAATGATCTCCTGCTCTTCTGAGTTGTCTAGAACTTTAATGATTCTGTTCTTCAGTTATTGATTTAGGGCTGGTTTCCATATTTGCGGTTCCACCTTTTGAATCTCTTTATTAATAATGCCAATTCAGCTGCTCCACCACCACCACCACCACCATCATCATCATCATCATCATTATCTTCACTTTCTGTTGTTCCTTTGAGAGCTATTGGTTTCTTTTGTTTATCACCTCCTTCACGTTCTTCCTTGAATTTGATTCTTGAATGGCAACCACTTTTTCTTCAATATTTCATGGAAAAATTCTGAGGATTTTTTGAACTATTTCTAGTTCTGTGTATGGTTTTCCTAGAGATTTTGATTTGCATACAAGATTAGAAAGTCGTCCATACATTTTTTTGACCCTTCGTACTTTGTCATTGTGAAGTTCTCGTACTCGCTACTAAGCATACAAGGCGAGATTCTTTAACTTGGGAGGTTCCTTCATGAGTCACTTCATGTGTGTGCTAGATTTTCTACGCAGTTGACAATGTAAGACACAATTAAACTCAATTTGATCTAATGAGCAAATAGTAGAATTCATAGCTTTAGCATTTGCATTTTGCTATTTATTTTCAAGATCTGTCCATTGATCCATAGGTTTTTCACTTCTTGATTATCCACCATTATTGTTGGTGTCCTATATCCCGTTTCAACAATATTCCATGCGTCTATGGTTTTTAGAAAAACTTTCATTCTATTTTTCCAATAAGAAATTCACCATTGAACATGGGTGGTTTAACTGTGGACCGACCTTCAGCAAAAGCATTATTAAAAGAAGCCATTTTAAAAAAAAAATCAAATTTTTAAAACAAAAAATGGTTTTTGTTCCTAGCTCTAATACCACTTGTAGGATTATTTTCACCCTAGAGGAGGGTGAATAATGTGATACTAAAATTGATGCGGAAATAAAAATAATAACAGAAAATAATGCAGTAAAAATCACACACAGATTTAACCAGCTTCACCAAAAACCTGTTTACGTGCTGCCCCTTAGGTTTCTACTAGAAATTTAGTAGTCATATGCTTACAAACACATGTAAATTTGCAACACTCGCTAACTTGACTAACCTAACTCTAAGCTCAAAACTCTGCCACAACTCAGCCACTGAGTTGCGAATTCTCGAACTACAAAACCGTACTTTGTACCTAGTTACACAACTAGAGTATGACTCAAAACAAAAATAAAAAGTTACGATTGAAATTAAAATATGAACAAAACTCTATAAAAATTAAGCCTAATATAAAATTAGACCAACCCATTAGATAATTAAATGAAGAGAATGTCACCCTCATTTTCTTTTGCTAATGCCTTTGGTCGTTCTTTTTTTGTTCCTCTTCAAATATTAGGGTTTTGTAATTGAAGTCGCCGCCTTAATATTAATCAATTGAAGTGATGAATTCAACTCTGGTTTGCTTCGTCAATCGATCCCTAGCTTGAGTACATGCGATTGCTTCAATTATCGAGTTCAAATCAATAATATTGGTATGCGATTTTCCTGTTTTGATTTGTGATTATGTGTGACTTTATGCTCTGTTTATTTTCTTGGGCTCGAACTAGATGATTTATTTTCCGATGATGAGATTGGGTTAAATAGAGTTAAAATCCCTAAATTTATGTTTTTATATTTTTGGTTTGACCGTTTCATGATTTTATCACTTGCATTGCTTGGTCGTTCGATTATTGATTGAATGATAGTGATGACTTTTGACTTGTTCACTGTTACTCCATGAATTCAAATTTTAGTGAATTGATTTGGTTGATCCCTTTCTGTGATCCTATGACTTTGGAATTTTGAATTAAAGATAATATTTTGAATGTGACTTTATTTAAATGGCTTTCTTATTCATGACCTACGGCTTTATGTAAACCGCAGACCATTTCTTTTTGAACCATGACTTTGTTTGAACTGCTAAATGCTCTTTAATTTCTTTTTGAAACAGTTCCTTGACTTTGTTCAAACTTTTACTGATACTTACCCACTACTTAATTTCTCCACTGTGCTCATTGTTGTTGCATAAAAATAGTTCATTACTTGCTCTGTTGCATATGTTTATTTGTCCACTTCATGTTGTATGTGTATACTATGCTAGTTCATGTTAAAGTTGAGCTTTGTATTCACACTGCTTATATTTGGTTCTCTTGTATTCTCCAGCATCAATTCTTCATGTTACATTGTGTTGCTTTTGTAACAACCAGGTATTTTCAACCATACGCATCCGCACATGTCGGACTTGAATTGCTCAAAATACCGTGTTGTAAGTAAATTTGGCAAATCTCAGAACATATAGTAAATAAAATCACAGATCACAGACACAGAGTAATAATAGTGCAAGGAAAGTAAAAGAAATAGTAGTTCATGAAGCTACTATATAAATATATCAGATTTAAATAAGATACAACAGAAGTCTAAATATGATAACCATGTACAAGCTGAATACAATACTGGAATCAACAGGATAACTGGGAGTGAAATAGATAAACAAGACAAGCAGATAATCTCCAGCGATTCCATTCTCCAGAAAGTGGAAATCCAAATCTATGAATAACTCAGGCTGACCTGAGCGTAAATAAAAATACAAACACTCAAGTCAGGACATACGTACTTATACAATGTAAACCAACTCAAGTGAACTGTAGTAAAAGTACAAGTAGCTTAAAGGATGCTTGAGACCGCCCATCCTCTAAGGATCCGTTAAACTATTTACTATGTAGTAATATTTCGCTATTATAATAATGTCTTACAGTAAAATAAACTTACTTTTTAATAGCGTTAAGGGGTTACTCATATAGCCCTTAACACAAATAATGCCAGTAGTCCATACAACACCTGCATACTCCTGACCGAGAGACTACGAGAAGATGCTCCATAGGTACGACACAAATAGAAACTCGCAGTAAAGGCTCGATATGGTAGGTGACACGACACACAAGGCAATGCCAGGGTAGATATACCAATTACGCACACGGGCTGGTGGTAACGCAGCAGCCACATACGCCCACCTCGGAACACATTCCTAAAATCGGAGGGGAGCCCAAACAATCACAAAAGCAATAGAATGGTATCGAAGAAATGTGTCCGACTAGAGAAGCTACCCCTTTTGGCCCGAGATCGCTCCTGTTTTAGGCACCTTATGCCAACTCACGGGAGTTGGGTCCACGTAATATACCTCAAGAACGTCTCCACCATCCTACTTCATTCTGGAATCTCCACCGCGTACACGGTTAGTCAAAGTGGTTTCGGTATCGACAGAGAGCATGCCTATATCCGATCCCAGTCTCTTTGCCAACCAATCGTTATTATAACCCGTGGTTATAACTTTAAAATAATATTTTATACTTAAAAATATAGATATCATTTCAATCCAAATCTTTATCAAATAAAGATTAAACCATTTCCAAAACCATTTCAATATATCAACATACCATATCTTTCAAATTCAAATATTTTTCAAAATAAATATCAAGTCATTTCTAACCATTTCAATATATTAAATTATTATATCTTTCAAAACTTCCTTCCAAATCATTTTATTATATTAAAATATCATAACTTTTTAAAGCTTTATTTCCAAAATATCATATCTTTCAGAACTTCTTTTCAAATCATTTTAATATCAAACATCATATCTTTCAAAACCATATTTCAAATCATTTTAATATATCAAAATATCATATCTTTCAAAACCACATTTCAAATCATTTTAATATAACAAAATATCATATCTTTTCAAATCTACAATTTCAAATCATCATAAAGTTCATATCCAAATATTCAACTTTAAATACCCTTTAAATTCAAAGATATCATTCATTTATTATCATTCCAAATCACCTTTTAAATAAATTATATTTTAATAAAAATAATTCATTTAAACCATTTAAAATTTTAGTTTATATACTTTCAAATCAAGTATTCAATTTCCAAAGTTTTAAACCGTTATGAGTTCATTTACTAAGTTAAAACCATAACGTTGAAAATTTCAACCTTTCACAGCATTCAGAAAAAGCTGCTGAAAGTTATACTTGAAAATGTTTCAATTTAAACCATTTAAACATAGTAAAAATATATTTTAAATTCAAAGATTTTCATTAAAATACTCTTTTAATTAATGATTTTTATTATAAAGCAACATTTTATAATTAAATCAAATTTGACAAATCACCTCAATAAATTCAAGTGCAAACATTCCCATTTTTATATTTAACACTTTATTAACATTTACATTTTCAAATTATCATTTCACAAATTAAACTAAATTTCCAATTTATTTAATTAACTTAAACCCTTAATTAAAACCAAATTCACATTTCCAGGTCAAGTTCATTTTAAAATTACACTTTTAAGCGTTCATTCATTTAACCATTTTAATACATAGAAAAGTCAATAATACTTTATTAATTCATTTAAACTCAAATTTAATCAAATCATCATATTTACCATTTTTCAAATATAACTAAATTTCTGTTTTATTTATATAACTTAAAATTCCCTTTTTAAACCAAAACCCAAATTTCCAGACTTTAAGTTATATTTCAATAATTCAACTTAACCATTTATTTATTTAACATTTTCCACTTATACAAAAATCATAAATCCTTTATTTAAAACAATTAAAAGTCTATTTAAATCAAGTTATCATAAATTTACATTTAAACCACTTAAAATTTTATTTATATAACTTAAATGTCATTTTAAAAGCCAAAGTCCAAATTTCGAAATTTAAGTTATATTTCAAAAATTCACTTTTTACTATTCATTTGAATTACATTTTTTTAACTTCTATAAAAATCCAAAATTTCTTTATTTAAAAATTAAAAATCCAATTTAAATAAAATTTTATAATTTTTTCACTTTTAAAAATATTTAAAATATTTAAAATACTTTATAAAATATAACCACGGACCTGTATATAGTTTTCTAACCTAGGTCAAGTGATACAGATATATATCATTTCAATCCGCAGTTTAAAAAGAAAAATCCAGGTTCTATCATTTCAAATCCGTAATCCCAAGTTAAAATAAAATAAATAAAAACCGTTCAGGCCTATCATTTCAGCCCATAACGATTTTACCCTATTCTAAAGTCTGTTCGGGTATGTATCATTTCAACCCATAGTGATTCTAATCTACATGGAACTTGCAGTGTGATAAACATATATAAATGAACAGTTAACAACCTATATAAATAACAAATGATATGACATGAAATTTAACAGGTTTAACATCATATATAAATAATCATAGGCAGTTATAACATCATATAATTTTTCTCTACACATTCTGTTGTTCTTGTTTCACAACTGCATAAGTATAAATGTCGTGTGAGCTTTACTCACCTCCTTGTGCTGGAGATAGCGAATCAAATGACACAAACGGATTCCCAAAGCTATGATGACACAATAATAGATTCAAGTGGATGAGAACCAAGCTTATGATCTTGTCACTACCCATAAACAAAACCAAAATAAAGTTATAATTTAATATAACATTAAATTGCAATAACTTTGAAATGAAAAACAATTTGAATGCAACACTTTTTGCCTTGCCTTCTAGATTATTTTACACGGCCTAGGGATGCATTAGGCTCTGGTTTAGACAAGGTTTGGCTTAGGTTTGAACATAGGAATGCATGGATAACAAGGCACAGATGTAGAGGAGGTTACAACATAGGGATATGAAGGGACTTGGCAACATAGAGGAATTTTGGGTCACTTTTGGCTCGGTCTATGTCCCATCTAGGTTCGGCCATTTCAGGTACAGGTCTGGATAGAGGTAGGAGGTGATTGTTAGAGGTGTGTCAAGGTGGTGGTGGAGCAATAGGAGGTGGCCAAGGTCATCTAAGGTGATGGTGATGAAGACTAGGTGGCTATGCATGCTTTTAAAGAGTTTTTGCATTGTTTTGTGGATTTTGCTTCATGGGATGGTCATGGCACTTGCTGGTCAGAGGAGGAATGATCTTGGCCGTGTATGATGTGGGGAAGGATGTGGTGGTGGTCGGTGGAGGTATTAGGTCAAGCAAAGCAAGAGAACAAGGTAAAAACATAGAAAAAGAAGAAGAAAAGTGGAAAAAATGAAGAAGGCCATTACCACTTTCTTTCATAGCCATGAAAATGAAAATAGAGATGAAGTTTCACGTGAAAAATGAGACGCGAAACTCACGGCTAGCAATAGGTAGTGTACGGCCAAAATAAGGCAATGAAAAGTCAAGAGAAAGTGAAGAGTTTTTGGTAAATGAAAGGTCTCATGTTATAAAGTCAAGTCTCTTCAAATTTCCTTTTCTTAAATTCAAATAAAACAAAAATATAATTTCAGTAAATACATTTAAAAACCGAAACAAAGTGAAATAAAATGAAAATATATAATAAAATTTAAAGAAAACAGAAAAAGAATAAAAGAAATTGCTTTAAAATTCAAAACAGGGTTCAAAAATTACAATTAAAACATCACTGGCTTTGGAAAAATATCTACTTCATTTTAAAAATATTATAAAGAAATTTTTTGAAATAAAATACTTCATTTATTATTTCTAAAATGAAATAAATAATTTAAATAGAGTAAACATAAAAATAATTAAATAAATAGTTTAAAAATTGGAAACATGACTTAAAACATACAAATAAAATATCACCAGCCTTATAAAACTTCTATTTCACTTTAAAACAAATAAGAAGTCAAATAAATAAAATAAATGAGAAAAAAAATAAAGTGGGAATGAGAATAAAATAAGTTCTTAAGAAAAATATAAAGATAAATAAAGAATTACTTTAATTATTTGAAACTAGGAATTAAAACTTACAAACAGAATACAACTGACATTTGAAAATGTCAATTGCACTTTTAAAAATGTTTTAAAACCAAAATATATACATAGAATGTTTTTGACACATGAAAACATAAATTAGAACATTACATGACCAAATAAAATATTATTTATTAAATTTAAAATAAACACTTTTTGTTAAATACAGCAAATTTCATACAATAGTTAAAAGGACATAACTTTCACATTATAAATCAGATTTCAACGAAACGAAATGAAGTATTCTTAAAATTTTATTTAATTTCATAATGAAAGATAAAATTCAAATTTCAAACTTTCAAATTTTAAATTTAAAAGTCAAAGTTTGGCCATATTGACAAAAATTCACTTTTTGGAAAATATTCTTTTTAGTCATGTTTTGGAATGATAATTCATATCAAAATCAAAGTTTATATTTTAAAATAAAAAAATTATCTAAATTAAATATAATGAAGTTAAATCAAAATTCAATTAAAATAATTACAAAATACAGGGTTGTTACAGCTTTGACTAGTCTTGTCTGGTCTGCATGTATGGTGGTCTTGTTACCCTTATCTTATACATCGTGGTTCCTTTTTATAGTCTTACATTTGCTTCAAGCCCATGTGCATTAAATTAATACATGTCTTGTTGCCTCTAAAGGACTTGCTTTGACCATTCATGCTGGTGCTTGAACTTGTCTTACGTACTTCTTGTTGAGTTGCTGTCGCTTTGTTTTGATCTTCACATGTACATTACGTTGAAGACTTTTTGGTTAAGTCTGTTATCATGTGTTCATGTCTGCTTCTGGTTTCATATAAGGAACTGTTGAGTTGCTTCGAGAACATGTCCAGTTTTCTGGTATACATTATGCTGGTTGCATCACTATTGCTCTGTCCTTGCAGGACTTGAAGTCTGGTCTGGTTGATATTTCATGTGTACTTGAGTCTGCACATCCATGTGAACCGACTTTCAAACTTGGAGTCTTCACTTGGTTGTTGTCTGGTTTGGTGTGGTTTACCATTATGTTAAAACCGAATACTTGCATATGAACTTGATTTTCAAGTGTTTTCCATGCATATCCACACTGGTTGGTTGAACTAACCATATGTGCTTCTTTATGCCTTTGTACATTACATTCAAGTTGACTGGTCTGACCATGCCTGAAAGTTGTCTTGACCTATTGGCTTGTTGAGTTCAAGTGTATTCATTTATCTGAAGCTTTTATATGCGACCATGTTGTCATGTTGGTTATTGCTTTAATCGAGCATTTTCACTTGAGTTGAATGCAGCCTAGGCTTGGGTTGACCTTGTGTTCACATGTTCTTGCAGTGTTAACAAGTGTATAGCGGTGTACATGACCTTGTGGCATGTACAGTGATACACTATTCCTGTCACAAGTTGTTCGTGTAAGATGAATTAAAAGGAAATGATGACGAACAACCCAAATAAATAAGGAAAATAATATTTTCAAAACACACTTTATTTTGCACTGTAAAATATTTTCTTTTTCAATTTTACCGCGTCAATGTTTATTTTGCAGATAGTTCAGATGCTGGATACAGGCTGGAATAGAATTGAATATCAAATACGAATGAGAGTGAATATGTAGCGAGGTAGAAATTTTAAAGTGAAAATTGTATATTGAATATTGTGTGGTAAATGAAACTTGTATAGTGATTGAAAATGTGTAGATGTAGTGAGAGCTCAAATTTGTACTATTTGAACTTGGAATAAAATATTCATTTAAATAAAATATTTGTTCGAATATGAATTCTTATTTATTTATTTTAATTCGAAAAATATTTATTTAATTATGTGGAAAAATAAAATAGTACAACAAATGCATTTAAACACTATATGTATGTTTATTATCATCAAAAAATAATAATAGGCTATTATATTCTATAGGGTTTGGACGTGCCCGAGACTTTTCTATCGACCAACACCTATAAATATACCACGAAAGTCTTCATTTGGAGGATCTTTTTCACATTCCAGCATTTTTACTTAATCCTTGTAGTCACTTATCGTTCGGCGGCGACCATAAGAAGTTTTTTTGTACTTTCGACAATAAAACGAGAAGAATTGTTAAGTGGACATAGACACACCTTGACGAACCACTATAAATCGTTTATGTATTGTTTATTTCTCATTTTCAATTTACTTTTCATCACTTTTCTTTCTCTACATAATCCTATGGGTGTTGGTGCCATTTTTGAGCTAACAAATATACAAGTAGAAAAGCCTTAGGAAAATACATTCATTCGATTTCAGTTACGAATGTGTTTGCAACTATGAGTATTTAATCATGTAATTAAAATATTTATCTTTAAATGTTTGAAACTGAGATATTTCAAGCAAAGGATATCAATATATCCATTGAGACCGGTATACATAATCGTCTTCATACGATAAATAATGAAGTACCCATGACTTCTAGGGAAAACATGGAGTTTCCTAATTGTGGTTATTTGGAACAATAACCAAACGAATCAATGAGATTTTTTTATGTATATTAAGTACAATTAAGCCAAAATAGAGGATCTCATATAACAATGTGTACCCATCCTCGGAGTTATGAGTACCATGGATCTCAAGACTCTGCTCTATCCTTTGTTTGTAGTCATTCACATAACATGACGCTCTTGCTTGAACGATGGTTGGAAATTTGCTAAACCACTTGAATAATACATTGCTCAAGTGAAAATTTGTTCATTATAGAAGCTTAACATCACTGTTATTGTTAGTCAACATAAACTCAAAACTATGGCCAGAGTAAAACGGTTTCTGATTGAAGCATGGGATTTAAAGTTCACTATGAAGTTAATTAAAAATACAATTAGGATTTATGACCATTGATTAAACTCTAGATACCTAATTTGTATGGCGATGATGAAAAGTAAACGTGCACAATACCCTCGGTGTTATCTTATTCAGTTTATCTTTATATTTATCAAATTCCCATTTTTTATTGCCAAATCATAACAGTAAAGTTATGCTAAAATTCGCAATCATTTCATGCAATCCTCATTAAATTAATTAATTAATAACTTAATTAACTCTCTAATTAATTAATTTTTTGCCTTAACATTCAATTCATATCAATTAGGAAAATCACGGCAAAATTCCCAAAATATACAGAAAATTGATTTTATATCTCCAATAAAAATTTCAGCTCAAATATTAATATTAGTTTTCGATATTTAAAACATTTTTTACAGTCAAAAGTTCCAAAATTCACCTTGGAAAATTCATACCAATTAATTTACTTATCGCAAAATTATGAAATTAAGAACTCATCTCTGAGTTTGGAGGTAATTAGATCAAAGTTCACTTATAATTTTATATGAATATATTATATACACACACACATATATATATATATATATGTGTGTGTGTGTGTGTGTATGCGTGTGTGTGTGTGTTTGTATGTATTTATATGTATGTATGTATATATGTATATATGTATGCACTTGTGTATGTATGTATAATATATAAAATATATCGGAGGGTTTAGATGTGTAACGACCCATAAAATTTTAATAATTTTAATTGGTTTTATAACGTATGTAATTTGGATTTTGAGAAATTTTAATAATAATATTTTGAAATAAATTTTTAATATTTGGTTTACGTATAATTTAACATAGCAAATGGTAAATTTTCAATTAATTATATGAAGGTTTATTTATTATATAATTTTATTAAATTCAAATCAGTTGATAATTGGTGAAATTAAATTTATTTTCAAGACCTGAATATTTTTACATAAAAAAATTCTAGACTTTCTCCTGAGTGAGATGGCATCTTTCGTTTTTCGGAATTTGAACACTTGTTGCTCCATTTATCTTAATTCTGACAAAATAGCAGCATTTCCTGGTACCGATTACCGACTTTTGATCGGATGTTCATACCGCCAATATCTGGGTACCGTTTAGATCGTCCCGTCATACTGATCTCAACGGGATATTTATTTCTGTATTTTGAAATCCGGGGCACAACGGAAGCAATAAATTGTTCGTTGTAACGACACCATAACATTGTGCCTTCTTAACTTCTCTTTATTTTTCAAATTTGAACGTATAGTGGGACCACACGAATTGATTTCTTTAAATTTTCAACTAAAACTTTAGATTGTGACCGTTGACTTTTCCTTCTGTTTCAAATATTGAAGCTGCGCATGCTATTTTTAATTGCTTTGGATTTTTGCAAGCTGTTATCAATCCATTATTTCAATTCATTATAGGGTCTGTTACTCTGCCTTTTCCTCTCTGGTCATTTGAAATGTATAAAGCTGATCCTATTTGATTTACTTCCCTTTTCCCTACAGATTTACCGTCCTTGATTATAAGTTATATTATAACGTTAAATAATAACTTGCCTTTAATTCATTCTATCTTTCTATTTACTGTAAATTCACGCCTCTCTGTTGCCTAAACTACTTCTCCTCCCCTCTCTCTGTATTCACTTCATGTTGATTAATAATATAAACAAGGCAAGCCTGTTCCATTTCCATGCGTTGATTTCTCCTATTCCTTTTGTTTTGCTCGGCATAAATGTGTGTGTGTGTGTGTGTGTGTGTGTGTGTGTGTGTATATAAATCTCACGTTTTAGATCTGAAGCATTTGCTAAGAATTGACTGCATCCTCCTTCCTTTCCTCTTTTCTTTCGCCACCTCCCCTACATATCTCCGCCTTCCCTCCGTTCGTGTCAAGGCCCACAACATCTGGCCAGCAACCGCCACCACGTGCTCACTGCCGCACCTCCAACCCGTCACCTTCGGTAGACACCTCGACAAATCCTCTCCCCTTCCCTGCCGCTTGTCACCATGATACGCCACCACTTTGTCGACCTTCCCAGCATCAGACCCCATCACCTCGCAACTCAAAATTCTCCAAGACCACCCAACCGAGCATAAGCACCACCCTCCGTCCTAGCAACAGTCCACCGTCCTAGCAACAGTCCACCATTCTTCCGACGTGACCCGCGACCTGCTTCATACTCCTCCTTGCTCTCCACTGTCTCGAGTCAGGACTGCCTCCGCTTGGTCTATGTTAGGTAGTATGTAAGTTTGTTATATATTACATTCATTTGATATATATTGTTTGTTACTTATATAAGATAGTATATGCATATAGTACAACACTCTTTAGATTTAGATATGGGTATTTTATATTATAAACTAAGGTCCTTGTTCGGTTTTAAGCACTATTATATAATTGGATTTTAGTGTTATACCATATAAATATTTTATATATAAATATAAGTAGAATCTGGTTTCATACTTTATAGAGTAGCATTTTATATTCAGAAGCTATATATATTTATATGTTAGTGGTTTAAAGTTTGGTCTGTACATTGTTTTACGTATAAAATTTTCATATGTACATATATTTCTTAAGACTATTCAGTTATCAGATTTAAATAGCAACTTTAACTGTGTATAAGTTGATGTTGACAGTTAATATGTATACAGTTGTTAGTCTGTATGTTAGTTTATGTAAATTGAATAATATGTATATAATTTGCAAATGTTATGTAATAAGAATAATAACGCAAGGTTTCAGTTCGGTTATATATGTTGTGAGTTATGTAGATTTTATAATATTGAATTTAAAACTGTTTTTCCAATTTTAAAGAGAAAATATGTTAAGTTTTATATATTATTGATGTACAGTATAAGCTTTCGACCATTCACGTTTGCATGGGTTGAGTGTCTGCATGAGTTAGTTGTGTATGTTCAAATTTAGGCATACTGTTGGGTTTTATTTGCTAGTACATATAGGTTTTACAGTTTTCACAAATGTTGAGTTGTTTATAGATGAAGTTATTATAGTATATGTATGTAACGTGTGTTTTAAAATTTCATATTCACTGTGATTTTATATAAAAACGTATTAATATATATTGATCATCATATATTGTTTTCATATAGTATTCGTATATAATACATGGATAGGGTGGTGTGTTGGTTTCGAACGTTACAAGTATGAATTAGATACTAGGTAACCTATATAAATTTTGTTAATCTGGCAGTAATATATTTGATAGGATGTTTACAATCAAAGGCTGCCACTTTATATATATATTATAATTATAGCATAAGTTAACTTACATATTAGTTATATATAGAAGTATTGTATTTATACTGTTATGAGTTGGTAAAGTTATAAATGTATTTTCTTTAAAATATAATATAATACAATTGTTTTGTTTGGAAAAAGAAATTATGTTTAAATTACATATGGATATATAGATTATATTATACAGTTTAATTAAATATTGGTTTTGGGGGAATTAATATCTTAATAATGTATATATTTTCTGTTATAAAAAAAATTTAATTCTATTCATCTTCATCGATTTCTTATCTATCAGCTTGTCCATTGAATTCGTGTCAATCAGTCACGATCGTTGAATTCCTGTCGATTTTGTCTTGCTTGGATTCGAAATTCGATTTCAGTATCCGTATCAGTGTGCATATCCGGGTCACCTTCTGTATTCTCTAGCCTTGAAAGGTGAGCAATCACTCACGATTAACATTCTTTTATTCATTAAATTTGATTTCAATTGAAACGACAACTGAAATATGCTGCTGCGTTATTTAAATTTGTTATATATGCTATTATCTGTAACTGTTCACCTGTGGGATATGACACCATATCCTGTTGTTTATATTGTATTATTATTGATGATATATGCATGTTATTTTATTATATTTTCTGTTATCACTCTGCAAGTTCCCTGTAGTTTAGAAATCACTATGGGTTGAAATGATACATACCCGAACAGACTTTAGAATAGGAGAAAATCGTTATGGGTTGAAATGATAAACCCAAGCGATTTTCATTTAATTGAATTTGGGATTACGGGTTGAAATGATATCCACCCGTATATATTTAGTATACGGATTGAAATGATAAATATCCGTAGCACTAGACTATATGATAGGAAATATATACAGACACCGTTGGTCCATATAAATATTTTGAAAATAATTTCTATAATTTTGGAAAGAAATATATGGTTTAATAAATTTGATTCTTAAGATATTATATAAATGAAAATTGTATATATAGATTTAGTAGTAATATTTGATTTAAATTAGATCGATTTAATACATATAATATGGTTAAGTATTTATGTAAATCTATATTTCAAATACATTCTCTTGTAATAAATTGAATAATTAAGATTGGGAGATAAATTTGGGTTTATAAAATGGTATTTAAATAAGGATTTATTTAATTAAATCGATTTGAAATTTTTGAATGGGAAATTTAAAGGGTATGATTTTATAACTGGATTTTTGATTTAAGTGATTTAATGAATATTTCACGTTTAAATAAATTAAAGAAAATATTGAGTAAAATGTAATTTAAGGTTACTTAAATGATATTGAATCTAATAAGGGAGTATTTCAAGACTAAATAATAATGAGGTTAAATCGAGATCTATATGAAACTGTTGTATAGAACATTTAAATATTAAAGCCTTGAACCATATTGGAATTTAAATGGTTTATGTTAAGATTCGGATCTGTATTTGAAATCAACATAGTTGAATTTGTTATTTAGCAACTAATTGAATTAAAATGAAAATTTAGGTTGAACTAAATTTGAATTTATTATTTAGAAAACTAAATTGAATGAAAATTTAGATGAAACGTTGAATACTTAAAGTTTTAAAATATATGGAAATATAAAGGGGTATTTGTGATTATAAATCCGAATTTGAGATCGATAAAATTTAAGTGGTTATTTTAGAAATTGATTTAAATTTAAATTGATAAATTGAGATTGAATTTAATTTGAATGGGAAGGTCGGGTTGATGTTGGAACGATTTGTTAAGTTGGGGAAGTTGAAAATACTTTACTGTATAAATTATTTAATATATATAAATACTATTTTGGGAAATATAGAGATATTTGAAGTGAAAAAAATGATATTTGGTTTTGAAGTATAAATTAAGCTGAAATGACCACGGTGTTATAGTGTGTATTTCTACCTTGTAGATAGTTCCATGGACCCTTAGAGGATGGTTATTCCAAACATCCTTTAAGTTATTTGTATTTCAGTTGATATTTCACTTGAGTTGGATTTATTGATATAAGAATGTTAATCCTGACTCGAGTGTTTTGTGTTTTGCTTTACGCTCGGGTCAGACCGAGTGGTACAACTTTTGAGACTCACCTTCGAAGTTGGAGTTTAGCTTGATGATCCAGCTATCTATTCTTTCAGCTTTTCCAGTTGATTGGTTCAGAGAAGTCATCTACTCCTATTGGAAACTTCACTGCATCTAAGAGTTCTGCTGTATTTTATTTCTAACTCTGATATGTATATAGTAGCTTCATGAACTACTATTCTTTATCTATTCCGCTGCATTATTTACTCTATTTGTGATCTGTGATTGATGTATTTACTGTAAATGAAATGTTTTTCCAAATTTAAATTAACAACGCGGTATTTTGAATTATTCAAGTCGGACATGTACGGTTTTATTGTCGATTTGAATGGTCCAAAATAGCGGGTCGTTACAAGATGTCATGTTTAAATCGATGATTAGGGAATTATGTTGATGAAAGAACTTAATTCATACTGTAGGAACTTGTATATCGACCTCCAAAAACTTCACTTCGATTCCATTTATGGTTTTTAGAGCCTAGCTTGAGTGCTTTAGCAAAGAACAAAGCCAGTTCTGGGGTTTATAATGTCGAATGTGATATACTAAATGATGCTTTATATTGTACAAAATCGCACAATAGTATTTAGTAAAATTCTTATTTATAAGGAATTCGAATTAATTTTTGGAAACTCGACACTACTATTATAAACTAACATTGCAAGCAAGACGAATGAAAATAACACAATTATAATGCAAAATCATAACAATACTAAAGTCCTAATATGAATTTTTTTACATACGAGGATTGAAGTTTCTAACTACTAGAAATATCACTTGCTTCCTTTGTACCATTGGACATACTAAGCACTTCATATATCTACAAATTAAGATGTGGATAATATGTGCGAAGTGTAATTATAAAATAAAAGACATAAAAAATTATTATTTTTATGATAAATAATACAAGTAATTAACATATGAAGTTTACAATGTACCTTTTTATCTTCTTTGTACCAGGACAAGTTCAAAATGTATCATTTAAATGTCTGCTTCTTACATTTTTAGAAGAAAATCATCAATGTTACCTTTATATTCAATGGTTTTTAAGACATCTTTTCCATGTATATGATGCCAACCAATTAAGTCTGTTTCGACTCATTGTTGTTCGCAAATATGACTTTAATAACTTCAATGTTGAACTTCATTCCATAGATGGGACTGTCAAGGGATGAGTTAACAAAATCATATACACAATCACAAGATTGATCTGAATTGTCAACTAAATTTGTTTGTTTGAAAAAATATTTTTTAAGAGATCTGTTAAATAATTTAACAATCTCTTGTCATTTTTGTTGTGTGCCCTTTCACATTTTAAATCTGGGTCGCATGAATTGACAAAATGTAATTTGGGTATCTTAGCATTTTTGGAAACATTGTAACTAGCTTTTATTTTCTGCAATTTGAAAATATGAACCCTTTAAAATAAATTAGTATTAACAGTAAGATAAAATCATTGGATATTTTAAACACTTGTTCATCAAAATTATAACAAAATCATAACTAAAAATTGTAATTTTCAAAAATAATTAGTGTTTAGAAATACTAATATTTATAGCTAATTTCATATTTTACTCCAAGTTCCTAATAGAAAGAAAGTCAATTATTTTCTCTTTTCTTGTTTGAAGTCATGTAGAAGAGAACAGATTAGGGTTTAGGGTTTCATACTTGATGCCAGTTTTTTCTTTCATTCCAAAATTACTAACAAAAGAAAATAATTGGTGTAAAACTAGAAGAGAACAATTTAGATATGATGATTCATTACCTGAAATCCTCAAATTGCACCTTCTTCTCTACAACTCATGGGATAACAATTACTTTTGGGTTCCCTTCTTCCTCCTCAAGCAATTCAATTACCCACGCCCCCTCATCCCTACCTGCCTTGAACGAATGTAATTTTTTTCATGTATGTGATTTTATTTTACACTTTCTATTTTTGTATGCCGCTTCTTTATTTTTGATGCCCTAGGAAATATGATGCATTGTGCGATGGCCCAGTTAGCACTGTGCCAGGGCCGGCTCCGATAAAGAACATGAAGAAGGGAACTTTTCTATGTATTGGAATAGACTTTGTATCAGGAGATGGAGATAGAGAAGAAAAATGTTCTCTTTAGGAATCAATATATAGAGGAGAGACCATATGTCTATTTTATTGCGAGAAATAAATATTAGATCTTCACTTATTACTCTACTTTTGAGAGTTTCTCTTGCTTCCACGAGGTTGGCCATTACATATATTAATAAATGCAAATTTTATTTGTATTCAATTCGGTTATCATAACATACATACATACATGCACACGTTCGCATACGTGCATACATAAATACATATACATACATACATACATACATACATACATACATACATACATACATACATACATACATACATATATCAGATCACCATTACTTATCCATTTAGTAGACCAAACACATCTATTCACACCTCTTCCCAATAGGCCGACCGTAGATGTTAAATAACATCTATATATCACTTAATTTATAGTGTAAATACACATAATATATATAATACCCTATTTAGTTATTAATTACTCATTCAAATTATATATATATATAATAATCGTATACATTTCATTCATTTAATTTTGGTAACTAATTTTATCTACATTTCGTTTGCTTAATTTTGTTAATTAAAAATAAATAAATTATGCACGTACAAATATAAAAAGTGTATGTGTGTATCTCTTCATAATAGTTTATGATAATTATACATTATTATATTGCAGTACTTAGATCTGATGCAATAATTCACCGGTGTTACTCATAGGTATGACTTCGGTCCACAGTTAGTAATTAAACTATTTAAATATCAAAGATTGATCGGACTTTACTGAAACACAATAATAGTGTAACGCCCCACCTCTATACCCATGCTAGCAAAGAGTATTAATAGATAATACCGTCTGCTAACACGGAGAATAAGGCTGTTTAGGAGCGACCATCTATAGCCTTGCTTTAATTATCTATTGAATACATCGACATTTGCCTTACCAAGTAGATCGACATGTCCAATGAATACTTAAAACAAAACCATTGGTGGATAGAGGATCTATCAGAACAGAATATAACAACTCAAATGCAATATACATCACAGAACAGTAAACCATCATATACACATATACTGATACATAGCAGAGTATACAAAATAATACATGTCAAGTGGTATAGCAAACCACAATATACAGACGAGTTCACAAGAATAAATATATCAGAGTTACAAATAAAGGACTACACAAAAAGCTATGACAAAAAGAAACTAGCGAAGTAGTCCATGCGGAAGCAAAAGAGGCTAAGTCCAAAAGCACCTAACCTGAAACATCTCGGTCTGACCCGAGTATAAAATACACGGGTCAGTCTAGCTAAACAAATCAGTTAGATAAACTGAACAACAATAAACCTGCATGGTTACAAGGTATAACAAATATCTCTAAGGGAGATAACACAATCATCTAACAAAAGATGAATCATATGATAACAAGCCTCATATCATCGGCAACATATAGAAACAAAGGATAAGAATATCCCAAAGCAAGCCAAAGGCAATAACAAATACCTATGAGGTATACAAGTTCCACAAGGTAATCGCGACATATCGTGCGGTTCAAAAAGACCAACACCGAAGGGCGATACCTAGGGAATATACATATGAATGAAACATCAGAAAATTGCTCGAGCTCAGTACTGTACAAACAAGGATCCATGAGCCCGAAGACTCCAAACCCAATGTCACTCGAGTGGTGACGAATGAACAACTCCGAAAGCGATACAATAGGGCAACAAACCCGAAGGCGACAAACCCAAGTATCTCTCGAGCGGTGACAATGGACCAACTCCAAAAGCGATACAAAAGGGGAAACCCGCCCGAAGGCAACAAACCGTAGTGGTGAAGGTCAGAGACCCAGTACTGGACACCACTAACTAGCGGAATGTGTCACAACTCTCGAAAAGGAATCCGAAAAGTGTTAACGTATGTCCCATAACCACTCGTTCGCACTAAACGGTTTACTATCCGTCAGTCACTTTCACACTTAAAGTAGTACAAAGTTTACCTCATGTCATCGATAAACCAAACCCAAAGGTCAAAACAATCAATTGAATAGGTCGGGGACTAATCGGAAAGATAAACGCACAGATTCATGGTTCGTGTTTTGCCCAACCATTTAATCACCCTTCCACTTTGCTCGAAGTGCGAAATTGTACGTGTGGTTTAAATAGAATTTATAAATTGGAGAAACGAACTTTTAAATGTGATTTTAGAAGATTATTTTATAAACCCGTGGATGAAGTCAAAAAGGAATCATTAAGGTCAAATATGCATAAATAACTAGTTAGAATCAATATACATCGATAAAAGTGAAAATCACAAACAAATAGGCATACTAGACAAAATGAAGCAGGTCAGTCGACTGGCCTGCTGCAGTCAGTCGACTGAACCATAACCCGAGAGTTTTTACTCTCTGCAGTCAGTCGACTGACTGCAGGGGGTCAGTCGACTGGCTGTAGCTGGAAATGTTTTCCAGCCTAGCAAATGGAGGAGCAACTCACCCCATTTGCAACATATCGAGCAATGGACTTAAGAGGATTTTGCCAATTGATAACCCAACACCATTGACTCCGATTTACCACCAAAAACCATGATCAAACATCAAAGTTATGATTTTCAGGAATTGACTCCAAAACTCCAAAAATGAAACGTTCACCAATTCAATTCAAACTAAAGGCAAATGCATATGAACAAGGTGTTAGGAATTCATACCCAACATCAATGAAATCAAGAGAAGTAGATGTGAGTTCAAAACTCACCTTTTATCTCAGAACAAAGAAGAAGGAGTTCAATTTGCAAGGAGAAGACCAACAAACACTACTTCAACTCAACAAACTTCAATCTAAGAATAAAACACATATTTCCCAATTTAGGTTTAGGGAATTTTCTGAAATTGAAGAAGAGAAGAGTTGGAGAAGATGAAGAAGAACTTACCAATGGATTCTCTTTGATTTTGGAGCAAGAATTTGGAGTTTGCAAATGGATTTAGGGCTTGCAATTTCTATTCCTCTTTCCCTTCCACCATTTTCAGTTTTTCTTAAGTAAAAGAAATGAAATGAGGGTGAATGGATGAAGAGTTAATAAGCTAGGGGGGTTAAGTGGAGATTGGGGCTGAACCCAAACTCAAGCCCAAGTAGAAAAAGAGTCAAAACTCAACTTACTCCAAACATATCAAAGCTTATACTCAAAAAGATCGTAAACGACATTTTGAACTCAATGGAAGTGGTCATGAGACCCAATTTTACCATTTGCAGAAAGTAACTTTTCAGGCCGTAATCTGACAAACGACGTTATATTTAAATAAAATATTTAAATATACGACCGATAAATATGCGGGTTGTTACAGACTCCCCTCCTTAAAGAAATTGCGTCCTCGCAATTCTTAAGAAGAAAATAAAGGGTAACAACCCAAAAAAAACATATTAACAAATAAGGACAACAGAATAAGAAGTTCACCATAAAGTGCACGAAAGGATAAGCCCTAACTTATATGCTCAGAGAATTCTAAGGATTTATAAGTTCAAAATAATCCGAAACACCGACGTGGTGCAACAATACGTCAAATGAACCAAATCTCAACAAAATGAAGTGCAACAAAACGTCCGATGAACTTGGTAAAAAGATCATTCCATACAGACATCAACAAGAAACAATCACTTGTTGCTTACAACAAAATGCATTGGCAACACGATCCCCCTTTCGGAAGTAAAAGAAATAGAGTATCGGAAAAGAATTCTTTTAAATAACCTACTTTTCTGAAAAGATAATACTTTCAAAATCACAATTATCTTCATAAAATCATATTTCCGGAAAAATTTCTTATTTCAAGTCAATTCACTGTGTCTGATTGTCTCATCAAAGCGTTTAGGAGATTCCTATCGATAACGTTGATCAAGCACATCGACCAGAATTCTTAAAGCACTTAATGGGCAATACAATCACAAAACAATCTTCTATATGATAAACATATTTCTAAAAACTTTTGAAAATTCTCTTTGTTTGTTTTAAGTATACTTATAAATAAATCTTATGAAAAAGATTTGCAAAAATTTTAAATTGCTAACTTCCAACCAAAATCAATAAATACAAAAATGGAATCATCGATATATTCATAGAATACTCGATTCATAAATGAATGAAATGAGTTGGGGAAACTGAATGACACAATAAATCATTCATAAGAATCACAATGAGTGCGGAATGCGGTAAATGGAGTGCTAACTTCCGCAACTCGCAACCAAATCAAAACCGGTGGCAAGGTCGAGCTGAAAACACCTTAACACTACTCAAAAGATTTGCTTAGGTGATAATCCTAAGAAAAGCTCAAAAATACCAGAAAATTCTTAAACTACAAGAATGAGGGAAACAACACTTTCCTCATCATGAGGGCTTAAAGAAATAAAATGATGCCATCAAATGGGAAATCGAATAAAAGAAAAGTAGAAACCTACCAAAATAGATGGAGACATACCTTATCCCCGAGAAGGGCCTCCAGAAGCACCTGTTACATTTCTCTTGCCCGACTGAGAATTATTCGGAGCAATAGGACAAGTGGAAAGACGATGGCCTTCCTTCTTGCAATAGCGGCAGAAGAGAGGCTTAGGACAAGCTCGAATCATATGATCAGGAGAATCACAATCGAAACACTTCCGAATGGAAGGTGTTCCAGCAGGCTGAGACTGAGAATCAGATTCAACGGGCTTTTTCTTCTTGGAAGGGAAAATTTCCCGCTCATCCAATGGAGACTGCTTTTTGTTGGGGTTCTTGCGAACCTCAACACCATCACCACTATCACATTCCTTCTCGACGGTTTCAAGATGAAGTGCAGAATCTACCAACTCCTCAAAAGAAAGCTTAAGCTGGAGCAACAAAGACTTCTTAAGATATTTCTTAAGACCAGAGACAAACTTCAGATTCTTCTTATATGAAGTGCTAATGAATTCAAGACCATACTTAGATAAAGCCTCGAATGATGCAACATACTCAGAAACAGAAGACTTCCCTTGCTTCAACTCAAGGAAGCGACGGGTCAATAAAACTTTTTCAGATTCAGGAACGAACTTGAGTTCGAATCGTCCCCGAAACTGAGTCCAAGAAAGAGTAGACTCATCAATTTCGGCTACAAGAAGCTCATACCAATCAAGGGCACGCTCTTGTAATAAGCTAGAAGTTACAAGAACTCTATCATGGTCAGAAAGATCCATGCGAGAGAAAATACGCTCGCACGTGCGAAGCCAAGCTTGGACTTCAAGAACGGATTCAGAGCCCTTAAACGGCTTTCCTCCAAGATGAGAAAAATCACTACACAGACGTGCAAAGGCAGATTTGCGAGGCGGAGATACACGAGTAGGAGCTGGAGGCTGAGTGCTCCTAAATAACTCCATAAACTGATCAACTAACATATAAACGCCGTCCGGATGTGAGCCACTGGATTGCCCAACACCCGAGCGTCGTCCCCTGCCTCTTCCAGCCATATGCTGAAAGTAAGATAAGAACAAGATAAATCACAAGGTAGGTACTTCAATACGGAATACTACGGAAACACATGCATTCCTAGACGTATTCCCCAAATTCTATCTAACCTTGATGGAAGAAGGAATAGAAAGGCACGATGATTCGAAGACTTGTATCACTCATTACACTCTGATGTATCGTAATATGTGTCTCTATTCTGTGTTTATCATATTTTGTCCTGAACTCAGCGCTCTGATACCACGCTGTAACGCCCCACCTCTATACCCATGCTAGCAAAGAGTATTAATAGATAATACCGTCTGCTAACACGGAGAATAAGGCTGTTTAGGAGCGACCATCTATATCCTTGCTTTAATTATCTATTGAATACATCGACATTTGCCTTATCAAGCAGATCGACATGTCCAATGAATACTTAAAACAAAACCATAGGTGGCTAGAGGATCTACCAGAACAGAATATAACAACTCAAATGCAATATACATCACAGAACAGTAAACCATCATATACACATATACTGATACATAGCAGAGTATACAAAATAATACATGTCAAGTGGTATAGCAAACCACAATATACAGACGAGTTCACAAGAATAAATATATCAGAGTTACAAATAAAGGACTACACAAAAGGCTATGACAAAAAGAAACTAGCGAAGTAGTCCATGCGGAAGCAAAAGAGGCTAAGTCCAAAAGCACCTAACCTGAAACATCTCGGTCTGACCCGAGTATAAAATACACGGGTCAGCCTAGCTAAACAAATCAGTTAGATAAACTGAACAACAATAAACCTGCAAGGTTACAATGTATAACAAATGTCTCTAAGGGAGATAACACAATCATCTAACAAAAGATGAATCATATGATAACAAGCCTCATATCATCGGCAACATATAGAAACAAAGGATAAGAATATCCCAAAGCAAGCCAAAGGCAATAACAAATACCTATAAGGTATACAAGTTCCATAAGGTAATCACGACATATCGTGCGGTTCAAAAAGACCAACACCGAAGGGCGATACCTAGGGAATATACATATGAATGAAACATCAGAAAATTGCTCGAGCTCAGTACTGTACAAACAAGGATCCATGAGCCCGAAGACTCCAAACCCAATGTCACTCGAGTGGTGACGAATGACCAACTCCGAAAGCGATATAATAGGGCAACAAACCCGAAGGCGACAAACCCAAGTATCTCTCGAGCGGTGACAATGGACCAACTCCAAAAGCGATACAAAAGGGGAAACCCACCCGAAGGCAACAAACCGTAGTGGTGAAGGTCAGAGACCCATTAATGGACACCACTAACTGGCGGAATGTGTCACAACTCTCGAAAAGGAATCTGAAAAGTGTTAACGTATGTTCCATAACCACTCGTTCGCACTAAACGGTTTACTATCCGTCAGTCACTTTCACACTCAAAGCAGTACAAAGTTTACCTCATGTCATCGATAAACCAAACCCGAAGGTCAAAACAATCAATTGAATAGGTCGGGGACTAATCGGAAAGATAAACGCACAGATTCATGGTCCGTGTTTTGCCCAACCATTTAATCACCCTTCCACTTTGCTCGAAGTGCGAAATTGTACTTGTGGTTTATATAGAATTTATAAATTGGAGAAACGAACTTTTAAATGTGATTTTAGAAGATTATTTTATAAAACCCGTGGATGAAGTCAAAAAGGAATCATTAAGGTCAAATATGCATAAATAACTAGTTAGAATCAATATACATCGATAAAAGTGAAAATCACAAACAAATAGGCATACTAGACAAAATGAAGCAGGTCAGTCGACTGGCCTCCTGCAGTCAGTCGACTGAACCATAACCCGAGAGTTTTTACTCTCTGCAGTCAGTCGACTGACTGCAGGGGGTCAGTCGACTGGCTGTAGCTGGAAATGTTTTCCAGCCTAGCAAATGGAGGAGCAACTCACCCCATTTGCAACATATCGAGCAATGGACTTAAGAGGATTTGCCAATCGATAACCCAACACCATTGACTCCGATTTACCACCAAAAACCATGATCAAACATCAAAGTTATGATTTTCAGGAATTGACTCCAAAACTCCAAAAATGAAATGTTCACCAATTCAATTCAAACTAAAGGCAAATGCATATGAACAAGGTGTTAGGAATTCATACCCAACATCAATGAAATCAAGAGAAGTAGATGTGAGTTCAAAACTCACCTTTTATCTCAAAACAAAGAAGAAGGAGATCAATTTGCAAGGAGAAGACCAACAAACACTACTTCAACTCAACAAACTTCAATCTAAGAATAAAACACATATTTCCCAATTTAGGTTTAGGGAATTTTCTGAAATTGAAGAAGAGAAGAGTTGGAGAAGATGAAGAAGAACTTACCAATGGATTCTCTTTGATTTTGGAGCAAGAATTTGGAGTTTGCAAATGGATTTAGGGCTTGCAATTTCTATTCCTCTTTCCCTTCCACCATTTTCAGTTTTTCTTAAGTAAAAGAAATGAAATGAGGGTGAATGGATGAAGAGTTAATGAGCTAGGGGGGTTAAGTGGAGATTGGGGCTGAACCCAAACTCAAGCCCAAGTAGAAAAAGAGTCAAAACTCAACTTACTCCAAACATATCAAAGCTTATACTCAAAAAGATCGCAAACGACGTTTTGAACTCAATGGAAGTGGTCATGAGACCTAATTTTACCGTTTGCAGAAAGTAACCTTTTGGACCATAATCCGACAAACGACGTTATATTTAAATAAAATATTTAAATATACGACCGATAAATATGCGGGTTGTTACAAATGGTTTTGAAGTCATATGCTTATCAATAATCTAGGTGAAGTCCAATTTTATAATCCTTTTAACGTTGCACCCTTATGCAAAGATATTTGTGCTTGTTTGGTTCTTCATCAAAACTATGTCACTTAGACAAGTGTTAGGTCATCGGTTAAATGATGTCCTTATATAATTGCGATGTTGAAATTCGAAGTAAGTTAAGTCCATAATTATTACCAATAAACCGATTTTACTTTGGTTGGAGATTTCTTAATTCAAACATGATTCAATTATGGTGACGCAAACTTTCAAAAGTAAAGAAGAATAATTCTCACTTGAGTAGGATTTCATTTTAAATATCTAATCTCATACTTAACTATGGTCTTACATGAAGTATGTTGTTAGTATCATCGAAGTAAGGCTTCGCCAAACAAGATCCATAGGCTCTCAAGTTAAAAGATTACTGCACATCATTACATGAGATCATCTATTTTGATTTAGGTATAACTAATCTATAGAAGCTCTTGGTGAGTGTTCTGTTGTTGATCGTCATCGACAAGTGCATAACCTCTTGTTGTCCCAATTGTCATAAGTCAATCACCATCCATCATATGAAGAACATTACTATGACGCCTCATTATTATCAACGTTTAAAATTAATGAAAAATGACTTCAATAAATACTTGTACCCTAATCATAGATATTCAAAAAGTTGAGTCATTTTTTATATAAATTAAAATTTTGAAACCACGAACAAAAAGGGAAATCGTTGCAGCGAAATCTAAACAAAAATATACATACCTAAATAGTGAATGCGTACATTAATAAAATATAATAGGCCCAATAAATAAAACATCTTTATTTTCCTATATATCAATCATTATTAAATAATAAAATAATACAATAGTGATACAGGAGAAATAATCCAACTAAACTACCAGTAAGCGTGTATGCAACCGGATTCCTTTCATTTCTTTTGTTATCACCCATAAGCCTCAAAAGAAAAGAATGTTTTATGCTCAACTACGTTTGGACTGTGTCTAGCCCTATACACCCCGGTTACAAGGGAACCATGGGCTATTGCATAGGAAAAGACTGCCTATATACCATTTCGAGATCAAACCCATATACTTTTATTTTCTGCTTGTCTCTTGCATTAAATATTTGTTTGCACATAACATTACACATCAATGATCTAACGACCCGGAAAATTTTAACAATTTTAATTGATTCTATAACGTATTTAATTGAATATTTGTGAAATCTTATAATAATTGAATTTTTAAATAAAATGTTTATATATTTAGAATACGTATATTTAAATATAGCAGATTGTAAATTTTCAAATAATTTTATGGAAGTTTATTTAATTGAGAAAACGTGCTGTCCAATTCAAGCTATTAATTGCTTTAATTGATTTCTGAATCAGTGCGTAACGGTTTCTTTTTACTACCGTTAAAGATTTCTATTGCTTAATACTTTTCCAATCCAGGTAGACTTTTCCATTCGTAACCATTAATAAATTTGAGATCATCGACCTTGCTTTTATTATTCCTTGTAGTTTCGTGCACTGACTTTACCTTTCCCACTACCCATAATTTTCTCTATACGTTTCTTTTGCAATTGAAGCGTATATTTATATTTATGGTGGTGCGTTTATTCTGGTCTCTCTTTATTTTTGTTTTTAACGCTTGAAAGAATCTCAAATCATCAAGCTAGTAGCATCCGTTCCTTCCCTCGCTTTCATAAGGCCTATAATATATAAACCACTTGCTTATAGATCCGAACACAACTTTGTCATCAAATTTAATGTGCCTTCCTCTCCCTATTATTTCGGTTCTAACCTTCCTAGTAAATGGATTTAATAAATTTTGGCTAAATCATAGCTACGGACTTTTCAAATTTCTTTCATTTTATATTTATTACCCATTCCTTCATTGCTTCAAAATTTTTGAACGTGCCTAATCATCTTAGCATGTATATATAATGTAAGCCTACCTTTCCTTGGAAAGTTATTGCACATAAAAATTTCCTGATTTCTTTCCGTTTATCCATTTTTATATCCTTGACTTTCAAAACTCATTATGTGTTGTACAAACAAACAAAAATTTATTGCTTTAAGTGTACAGCTAAATCTACTATTGACAGTTACAATTATTTTTTTTTCTTTTTTTTCATTTCAATTTATTACTTAAATAACGTTTTGATGAATTAATGGACAACTTTACGTTTCTTTTGCTTTTGAAAACTTTATATTTATAGTGTACGTTTCTTTTGCATTTCAAAAATTTGAAACATGCTGCCCCATTTAAGCCATTAATTGTTTTAATTATTTTTCTTAATCAACATATAACCGTTGCTTTTTATTATTCTAGGATTTACATCCATACTTTAATCTCTGCTGTTCCATTTATTTCATTTGAAATCTAAATTTTTTTACTATTCATTTATACGCCTCTTTCTCTTCCCTCTTTTACCTCTTCGTTTCCGTGTTTCTAGGAATATATATATATATATATATTTATATAGTATAGCATAGATTGCATCTTCTTTTCTCTCTGTAGGCTATTCGTTGCCCTCAAATTAATATTAAAAGAGGAGAGAGCTTTGTAAATATTATATAAAGTCATATAGCACGTTCACATATCAGATGCAGACCTACCTTTATATTTAAGAAACTAGCATTTTCTCTGTTGCCTGAAGAATGCCCTTTGCCATGTCATGTTGCTTGAATCACGCATGCATTCTTCCTTTAAAAATCGCCTGTCCTCATCTCCCCTCCATCTTTTCTTATTTCTTCCAAAACTGAGCATGAGCTCTCTCTTTTCCTTGGCCTGCCTCCTCCCTATGGCCGCATGCATTAGTTGGAAAAACATTTCCTCTCTGGTTTTTAAAAGTAAGTACGCATTTTATTTGATATAAGTCTATTTTATATATTAAGAACAGTAGAGATTGTGCATAAGTTTTGTTTTATATGTTTACTGCAACTATGAGGATTTTGAATTCCCTAACAGTTGAACTTTAAAAATAATAATATATTTCATAATAGTATATATATGATAATTGTTATATTTATAAACGCGTATATAAATATTTAACTTCTGTTCATATATAAAGGTTAGTATATATTTATACTGTATTATGTATATTATTTTAAGATTTTACGGTATATAGTTTTTGACTTTTGTTAGCATATAGTTATCGTACGGCTTTTAGATACCTATGTTTTACTAACTAGTTGATAAGTTAAATATATATATATATATATATATATATATATATATGCGTTTTATTTTACTATTGATAGCTTACGGTATATATGGTATAAGTTTGGCAGCCTTCTATTAACATACGTATTTTTATATGTTTTATATATTTGGTTATAACAGTTTCAACTATAATAAAATATGTTATTTTATTAGCTTTCATATGTTAGATATATAAAATATAGTATTTCAATTTTCGTTACTGTTTTGGTATATATATTATATAAAATTGGTGGGTACAAGTTTGATAGGTCAATTTATAATATATATATTTTTATGATTGTTTTAGTATTTTAGAGTCTACCGTACTATATTTTATTTTATTTTCAACAATTTACATAAGTTATATTTAAATGTAGGTATATATATAAATTTTCTATGGTAGTTTTACAGTATAAGTTATATCAATATTTTATAGTTTCAACAGTATATGCTTTCAAAAGTTTATTTCATGTCAGCCTTAAGGTTGTTTGCACTGACTGATATACGTTGGATTTTTTTTTAAGGGATGTGTATTTTGATTTCAAGTATAGTCATATGTATAGTCATATACAAATTGGTAGAGGAAATGCTATATAGTATATATATGGTTATATTAATATAGTCGATCTGCACACCTATGTATATATATTAACCGAGGCATTCATATTTTGTTGCATATTTTATAAACCGTGTCTGCATATGTTGGCTAGTTGTATATAAGCTCACTTATCCTATTTATCTTCCTTGATCCAATTCTGATTTGAATTCGTCTATTCCTATTATCAGCTTTGATCATTGAACCGTGTCCATCTAGCTTTGTTTTGGAATTCGGATCTGGATTTCATAACTCACTTCTTTTTCTCTGGCCTCGAAAGGTGAGAAATCACTCACGATTAACATTCTTTTATTTACTAAATTTGATTTCAATTGAGACGACAATTGAAATATGAGGCTGTAGTTATTTAAATTATTATATATGCTATTATCTGTAACTATTCACTTGTGGGATATGACACCATATCCTATTGTTTATATATTTATTTTGATGATATATGCCTGTTGTTATTATTATTTACATATCTGTTATCACTCTGCAAGTTCCCTGTTAGTATAGAAATCACTATGGGTTGAAATGATACATACCCGAACAGACTTTAGAATAGGAGAAAATCGTTATGGGTTGAAATGATAAACCCAAGTGATTTTCATTTAATTGAATTAGGATTACGGGATGAAATGCTATCCACCCGTATACATTTAGTGTACGGATTGAAATGATAAATATCCGTAACACTTGACCATATGATAAGAAATATATACAGACATTGTTGGTCCATATATATAAATATTTTGAAATTTAATTCATTGTTTTGGAAAGAAATATATGGTCTTATTAAATGTTAATCCTTAAATTTTTTTATATATAAAGGGCAATGATATATAGATTTAATAATATTTAATTTAGTCAAAATTTGATTTAATACATAAATTATGCTAAATATTTATGTAAATTTTATTCCAAAAGTATTCTGCAATTTACTAAGATTGGGAGATAAATGTGGGTTTATCTAAATGGTATTTAAATAAGGATTTATTCAATTAAATCAATTTGAAATTTTTGAATGGGAAATTTAAGGGTATGATTTTGTAACTGGATTTTTATTTAAGTGATTTAATGAATATTTCACGTTTAAATAAATTAAAGAAAATATTGAGTAAAATGTAATTTAAGGTTACTTAAATGATATTGTATCTAATGAGGGATTATTTTAAGACTAAATAATAATGAGGTTAAATCGAGATCTATATGGAACTATTAAATTGAACATTTAATTAAATATTAAAGCTTTGAACTATATTGGGGTTTAAATGGTTTATTTTGAGATTCGGATATGTATTTGAAATCAGTATAGTTGAATTTATTATTTAGAAACTAAATTGATTAAAAAGTTAGTTTGAAACGTTGAATACTTAAAGTTTTGAAATATATTGAACATAAAGGGTATTTTGTGATTTCAAATCCGAATTTGAGATCGATAAAATTGAAGTGGTTATTTTAGAAATTGAGTTGAATTTAAATTAATAAATTGAGATTGAAATAGATTTAAATGGGGTGGTCGGGTTGATGTTAAACGATTTGTTAAGTTGAGGGAATTGAAATTTCTTTACTGTACAAATTATTTAATATATAAAAATACTATTTGGAAAGTATAGAGATATTTGAAGTGAAAATGATATTTGGTTTTGAAGTATAAATTAAGTTGAAAAGACTACGGTGTTATAGTGTATATTTCTATCTTTTAGATAGTTCCATGGACCCTTAGAGGATGGTTATCCCAAACATCCTCTAAGTTAATTATATTTCAGTTGATATTTCACTTGAGTTAGATTTATAGATATAAGAATGTTAATCCTGACTCGAGTGTTTTGTGTTTTGCTTTACGCTCGGGTCAGACTGAGAGATACAACATTTGAGACTCATCTTCGAAGTTGGAGCTTTGCTTGAAGATCCAGCTATCTATCCCTTCAGTCATCCAGTTGATTGGTTCAGAGAAGCCATCTGTTGCATTGGAGACTTCATGGCATTTGAACTATTAGGTTGTATTTTATTTCTAACTCTGAGGTATATAGTAGCTTCATGAACTACTATTCTTTATCTATTCCGCTGCATTGTATTACTCTGTGTAAGTGATCTATGATTGATTTATTTACTGTATATTTTAAGTTTTGCCAAATTTTATTAACAATTCGGTATTTTGAATTATTCAAGTCGGACATGTACGGTTTTATTGTCGATTTGAATGGTCCAAAGTAGCGGGTCGTTACTGTTGGTATCAGAACTTTGGCTTTAGGCAAAACCTAGCATATATGGTAAATTCATTTACAGAATCACTTTCGTTCGAGTTGAATCCCTTCTTTTTGACTTGATTTCCTTTGAATTTTGGAATGTCCCTCGGTTCCGAAATTCATTCTTGTCTCTCCCTATTTATATTCGTTTGATTCTGGAGTATCCCATAACTCCAAGGAATGAATTATAAAGGGGGTGAAAACTCCTTTACAATTGGCATTGATTCACCGGAGATTTCTGTATCCTCGGTTTACGATGCTGCTATATTTTGGTTATTTCAAATTCTATCTCTGGCAATCGAATGTCGATTTGCTTTAGAATTCCGCATCAATTATATTCCTAATGTCACGGTTGACCCGGTTAAGGTTGCCCGAGATTTATAGAAGTATATCCATCTTCTATTTTGTAATTTGATTTTCTCAACCTTGTTTGACCCTATCTTCGAATCAGGATTCTATTGATTAGAGTTCCTCTAAATTAAATCTCTATCTTTGTTTTGAAATCCATTTTTGAATCATCCTTTGAAAATCGGGTTTGTTGTATTTTAAAATTGTTTTATACGAAATTATTATTTTAATAACTATGATTTTATTCTATATATAAAAGTGAAAATGTTTTCGATAAGGATTATATACCAATATATAAAACGAATAAGAAATGTTATTCTATATATAAAATTTTTGAAAGGATTGGAAATTTTGAAAATTTATAAGAAAGTGATTTATATAAAAAGGATTTATAACCGAAGGGTTAAATTTTAAATTCGAGAATTGAATTCCGATATTTTGAAATTGGTTTTAAGATTTTGGGAAAATATATAAAAGTAATACGATTTAAAAGTATTTTTCCGAATAAGAAATGTTTCAAATGGGTTCAAATGAATTCCAATAATTTTGAAGAAATTTCAAAGAAGTTTTCAAGAAAATAGAAGTCCAGAACTCACTTATGTCCCTGGAGAATAATTTCGGTGATGAGTGCACGCATCATCGACGTTGATTTTCGAGTTTCAGAGTGGGGGAGAGGTCACTTTAATAGCTTCGCTATGGGAGTGATTTTGTAAAACCGTTTTTGATTTCAAATTCCGAAGTATAATTTGATATTTTCGAAAGATATATGTATATATTTGAAACAATTTAAAGTGAGACTGGTGTTCAGTCCTCGAGTTTTCAATTTGACTAGTAATAACTCTATATAAAAAAAAAATTGATTTCCAACTCTTAGATTTGAAATTTGATTTCATCGACTATTTTGAAGGTTCGAGCACTTCCAAATCAAGGTTTAAAAGTTTTAAACTAAGAAATTTCGAAAAGTATAATTTTTTTGATAAAGCATATAAGTTTAGTTTTGAAGAGTATGAGTTAAGTAAGTTTGAAACCTTTTGTTAAGTAAGTGAATATAACTATTTTTAATTATACTAATATGGAATTTAGTTTTGAAATGTTTTGGAAAAAAAAAAATTTAATTTCAAATAATGGTTTTCAGAAAGGTAAATTGGATATTTCTAATAGAAATAGATAGTTTAAAAGTTTTAAAGTGATGATTATAAATTTGGAAACCATTTTGAGTATAATTGATTTTGAGAAAATATTTGGTTTTGAAGTTAAATTGAAATTAAAAACCAGTACTTATATGGTGATTTTGGAAATGAATTTGTTTGACTTGAATTATTTTAATTTGGAAACTGGGATAATTTTCTAAACCTATTATTTTAGGAAATTTGAAATTTAGATACTTAATTTGGAAGAAAATTTGGTGAAATCCTATATGATTTTGAAACTGAATTGATATTGAAATGATTTGAAATTGAGAACCTTATATTGTTAAGCACTTGATTTGGGAGTGGTCGAACTTATATAAAATGGATTTGTATAAGTATGAAGTGATTTGAAATCTATTGATTTGAAAGGTACTCAATTTGGAAAGAGAATTTTTTTATAAATCGAAGTCTATATAAATATGATTTGATATACTATTGATTTGGAAAGTATTCGATTTGAAAATGGAATCTTATATATATATATGGATTTTATATAAGTATGATATTTGAAAGTATTTGAAAAGGTACTATATGATATATATTTTCGAAGTAAAGATATGGAAAGTGCCTTCTGCTTGATATCCGCTTTGTGGCCACATCGTGGATTCATTCTATCGATATTATTCCCTCTGATTTTCGGTTTTCCAGATGTAATACTCGAGTGTTTCCCACCGTGGCGTAACCCATGGTTTTTTTTTCTCTCGTGACTGCATAGCGCAACTGCCTGGCTGAGTCTTGCCTAGGGGTACGGATTGTTTCCTGGGGGATCCAGGCGTAACCATTGTGTATCCTGCAATCTGTGTAGGTCGCGAATAGTAGCGCAAGTGCCTGGCTAAGTCTTGCCTAGGGGTACGGATTGTTTGCTGGGGGATCCAGGCATAACCATTGTGTATCCTGCACTCTACTAGTCATCATGGCGTAACTCGCAGGGCTGAGAAAGCTTACGGATATGGATTGTTTCCTGGGAGACCCAGGCGTAACCATTGTGTATCTGCGAACCATGGTCGGACAAAGGTTTTGGTTTGGTTGTTTGTTTGGATTGTACTTTCCATATCTGTTTTTAAAAAGGTTTTTCAAGTATTTTCACTGGGTGTTGAAACAGGTCTACTAAGTACTTGAAGAATTCTAGCTTTGCGCCTGATCAACGCATGGCCAGAGTCTGCAAGAACGAGGATAAACTTGTTAAAACATCGAGTAATAAAAATATTTTCGAAAGAAAGATTTATTTCGATATAAACGTATTATTATAAAGGTATTTATTATAAAAGTATTTTTCCCAACAAAGAAATTTTGTATTAATATTTGAAATTAAAATTCTTATGGTTTGAAATAAATTATTCGTGCCCGATTCTATTCTTTTGAATCTACCTCATCTGCTCAGCTTCATTTTTCACCTATATTCCGTTTTCGGAATCTACCTTCCTTTCCTTTTTGAATAAATCTTTTAAATATTGCTTATTTGTATACTACATTGTTTTATATAAAATTTTAGTGTTATAAATATTTTTGAAGTTATAAATTAAATAAAACATCTTTAAAGAAAGTGATTATTAATTTATTGATAATATTTGTAAGGTATCTTGAGATAAATTAAAAATTTCATAAATTTTGGATTTAATATTTTCAATAGTCTTTGTAAATAGAAGTAATAATGTAAATAATTGTTTGCAAAGGAGTTTAAGAAGTATTAAATATTAAAGAAAATTTAATTTCAAATGAAATTTTCAAATAAATATTTTAAATAAAATTTATATAGTTTTAAAATTTATTGTTTATCTTGGCTTTCAATCTATTTTTTTTTTCTGGTTGTTTTATTCTCCTACCTCCTTCCTTTTCGGGGACGAAAAGTTTTGAGTGGGGGAGAGTGTAACGACCCGGAAAATTTTAACAACTTTAATTGATTCTATAACGTATTTAATTGAATATTTGTGAAATCTTATAATAATTGAATTTTTAAATAAAATGTTTATATATTTAGAATACGTATATTTAAATATAGCAGATTGTAAATTTTCAAATAATTTTATGGAAGTTTATTTAATTGAGAAAACGTGCTGTCCAATTCAAGCTATTAATTGCTTTAATTGATTTCTGAATCAGTGCGTAACGGTTTCTTTTTACTACCGTTAAAGATTTCTATTGCTTAATACTTTTCCAATCCAGGTAGACTTTTCCATTCGTAACCATTAATAAATTTGAGATCATCGACCTTGCTTTTATTATTCCTTGTAGTTTCGTGCACTGACTTTACCTTTCCCACTACCCATAATTTTCTCTATACGTTTCTTTTGCAATTGAAGCGTATATTTATATTTATGGTGGTGCGTTTATTCTGGTCTCTCTTTATTTTTGTTTTTAACGCTTGAAAGAATCTCAAATCATCATGCTAGTAGCATCCGTTCCTTCCCTCGCTTTCATAAGGCCTATAATATATAAACCACTTGCTTATAGATCCGAACACAACTTTGTCATCAAATTTAATGTGCCTTCCTCTCCCTATTATTTCGGTTCCAACCTTCCTAGTAAATGGCTTTGATAAATTTTGGCTAAATCATAGCTACGGACTTTTCAAATTTCTTTCATTTTATATTTATTTCTAATTCCTTCATTGCTTCAAAATTTTTGAACGTGCCTAATCATCTCAGCATGTATATATAATGTAAGCCTACCTTTCCTTGGAAAGCTATTGCTCACAAAAATTTCCTGATTTCTTTCCTTTTATCCATTTTTATATCCTTGACTTTCAAAACTCATTATGTGTTATACAAACAAACAAAAATTTATTGCTTTAAGTGTATAGCTAAATCAACTATTGACCGTTACAATTACTTTTTTTTTTCTTTTTTTTTTCATTTCAATTTATTACTTAAATAACGTTTTGATGAATTAATGGACAACTTTACGTTTCTTTTGCTTTTGAAAACTTTATATTTATAGTGTACGTTTCTTTTGCATTTCATTTAAGCCATTAATTGTTTTAATTATTTTTCTTAATCAACATATAACCGTTTATTATTCTAGGATTTACATCCATACTTTAATCTCCGCTGTTCCATTTATTTCATTTGAAATCTAAATTTTTTTACTATTCATTTATACGCCTCTTTCTCTTCCCTCTTTTACCTCTTCGTTTCCGTGTTTCTAGGAATATATATATATATATATATACATATACATATATATAGTATAGCATAGATTGCATCTTCTTTTCTCTCTGTAGGCTATTCGTTGCCCTCAAATTAATATTAAAAGAGGAGAGAGCTTTGTAAATATTATATAAAGTCATATAGCACGTTCACATATCAGATGCAGACCTACCTTTATATTTAAGAAACTAGCATTTTCTCTGTTGCCTGAAGAATGCCCTTCGCCATGTCATGTTGCTTGAATCACGCATGCATTCTTCCTTTAAAAATCGCCTGTTCTCATCTCCCCTCCATCTTTTCTTATTTCTTCCAAACCTGAGCATGAGCTCTCTCTTTTCCTTGGCCTGCCTCCTCCCCATGGCCTCATGCATTAGTTGGCAAAACATTTCCTCTCTGGTTTTTAAAAGTAAGTACGCATTTTATTTGATATAAGTCTATTTTATATATTAAGAACAGTATAGATTGTGCATAAGTTTTGTTTTATATGTTTACTGCAACTATGGGGATTTTGAATTCCCTAACAGTTGAACTTTAAAAATAATAATATATTTCATAATAGTATATATATGATAATTGTTATATTTATAAACGTGTATATAAATATTTAACTTCTGTTCATATATAAAGGTTAGTATATATTTATACTGTATTATATATATTATTTTAAGATTTTACGGTATATAGTTTTTGACTTTTGTTAGCATATAGTTATCGTACGGCTTTTAGATACCTATGTTTTACTAACTAGTTGATAAGTTAAATATATATATATATATATATATTTATATATATGCGTTTTATTTTACTATTGATAGCTTACGGTATATATGGTATAAGTTTGGCAGCCTTCTATTAACATACGTATTTTTATATGTTTTATATATTTGGTTATAACAGTTTCAACTATAATAAAATATGTTATTTTATTAGCTTTCATATGTTAGATATATAAAATATAGTATTTCAATTTTCGTTACTGTTTTGGTATATATATTATATAAAATTGGTGGGTACAAGTTTGATAGGTCAATTTATAATATATATATTTTTATGATTGTTTTAGTATTTTAGAGTCTACCGTACTATATTTTATTTTATTTTCAACAATTTACATAAGTTATATTTAAATGTAGGTATATATATAAATTTTCTATGGTAGTTTTACAGTATAAGTTATATCAATATTTTATAATTTCAACAGTATATGCTTTCAAAAGTTTATTTCATGTCAGCCTTAAGGTTGTTTGCACTGACTGATATACGTTGGATTTTTTTTAAGGGATGTGTATTTTGATTTCAAGTATAGTCATACGTATAGTCATATACAAATTGGTAGAGGAAATGTTATATAGTATATATATGGTTATATTAATATAGTCGGTCTGCACACCTATGTACATATATTAACCGAGGCATTCATATTTTGTTGCATATTTTATAAACTGTGTCTGCATATGTTGGCTAGTTATATATAAGCTCACTTATCCTATTTATCTTCCTTGATTCAATTCTGATTTGAATTCGTCTATTCCTATTATCAGCTTTGATCATTGAACCGTGTCCATCTAGCTTTGTTTTGGAATTCGGATCTGGATTTCATAACTCACTTCTTTTTCTCTGGCCTCGAAAGGTGAGAAATCACTCACGATTAACATTCTTTTATTTACTAAATTTGATTTCAATTGAGACGACAATTGAAATATGAGGATGTAGTTATTTAAATTGTTATATATGCTATTATCTGTAACTATTCACTTATGGGATATGACACCATATCCTATTGTTTATATATTTATTTTGATGATATATGCCTGTTGTTATTATTATTTACATATCTGTTATCACTCTGCAAGTTCCCTGTTAGTATAAAAATCACTATGGGTTGAAATGATACATACCCGAACAGACTTTAGAATAGGAGAAAATCGTTATGGGTTGAAATGATAAACCCAAGCGATTTTCATTTAATTGAATTGGGATTACGGGATGAAATGCTATCCACCCGTATACATTTAGTGTACGGATTGAAATGATAAATATCCGTAACACTTGACCATATGATAAGAAATATATACAGACATCGTTGGTCCATATATATAAATATTTTGAAATTTAATTCATTGTTTTGGAAAGAAATATATGGTCTTATTAAATGTTAATCCTTAAATTTTTTTATATATAAAGGGCAATGATATATAGATTTAATAATATTTAATTTAGTCAAAATTTGATTTAATACATAAATTATGCTAAATATTTATGTAAATTTTATTCCAAAAGTATTCTGCAATTTACTAAGATTGGGAGATAAATGTGGGTTTATCTAAATGGTATTTAAATAAGGATTTATTCAATTAAATCAATTTGAAATTTTTGAATGGGAAATTTAAGGGTATGATTTTGTAACTGGATTTTTATTTAAGTGATTTAATGAATATTTCACGTTTAAATAAATTAAAGAAAATATTGAGTAAAATGTAATTTAAGGTTACTTAAATAATATTGTATCTAATGAGGGATTATTTTAAGACCAGATAATAATGAGGTTAAATCGAGATCTATATGGAACTATTAAATTGAACATTTAATTAAATATTAAAGCTTTGAACTATATTGGGGTTTAAATGGTTTATTTTGAGATTCGGATATGTATTTGAAATCAGTATAGTTGAATTTATTATTTAGAAACTAAATTGATTAAAAAGTTAGTTTGAAACGTTGAATACTTAAAGTTTTGAAATATATTGAACATAAAGGGTGTTTTGTGATTTCAAATCCGAATTTGAGATCGATAAAATTGAAGTGGTTATTTTAGAAATTGAGTTGAATTTAAATTAATAAATTGAGATTGAAATAGATTTAAATGGGATGGTCGGGTTGATGTTAAACGATTTGTTAAGTTGAGGGAATTGAAATTTCTTTACTGTAAAAATTATTTAATATATAAAAATACTATTTGGGAAGTATAGAGATATTTGAAGTGAAAATGATATTTGGTTTTGAAGTATAAATTAAGTTGAAAAGACTACGGTGTTATAGTGTATATTTCTATCTTTTAGATAGTTCCATGGACCCTTAGAGGATGGTTATCCCAAACATCCTCTAAGTTAATTATATTTCAGTTGATATTTCACTTGAGTTAGATTTATAGATATAAGAATGTTTATCCTGACTCGAGTGTTTTGTGTTTTGCTTTACGCTCGGGTCAGACTGAGAGATACAGCATTTGAGACTCATCTTCGAAGTTGGAGCTTTGCTTGAAGATCCAGCTATCTATCCCTTCAGTCATCCAGTTGATTGGTTCAGAGAAGCCATCTGTTGCATTGGAGACTTCATGGCATTTGAACTATTCGGTTGTATTTTATTTCTAACTCTGAGGTATATAGTAGCTTCATGAACTACTATTCTTTATCTATTCCGCTGCATTGTATTACTCTGTGTAAGTGATCTATGATTGATTTATTTACTGTATATTTTAAGTTTTGCCAAATTTTATTAACAATTCGGTATTTTGAATTATTCAAGTCGGACATGTACGGTTTTATTGTCGATTTGAATGGTCCAAAATAGCGGGTCGTTACAAATGACAATCAAGCATCCAAAATAAGAAGAAAACATCGTATTCTACCATGCCATTGCGATTAATTATCATAAATGTGGGGTAATAACAATAATAACTACACATCCATTTATCATCAAACAACTCCAACAATGCTCGATGTCAACTCCAAACATCCAATAAATTAACCACAGCAAATATAAAATGTGTATTGTATTGTACATATATCATATATATAGTTCTCATCATCAAAAGGGGGGAGAATGTTAGAACCATGTCTCTATGATTATTTTAATAATGGCAACTACTTATATATATACATTTTCTTGTAGCATCTTTTATGCATGACTTTGAAGACATCAATGACTCGTAGAGACAAGAAATAAGAAAGAAGAAATAGTTGTTTACAAGTAGAAAGTATGTTCTTTTGTCTTTATAAACTATTTGTAAAATCTCTTAGATGATTTATATGCATATACACATATCACTAGTACACAAGATTTTCAAAATAAAGACCAAAAGTGATAACAATTAAATTTTTACAGAAGTTAAATAAAAAACAAAAATATAATAGAGTCAACTAAAAATAGACTTCAGTCAACTTGGGCAGTCGACTAAATTCTTTTTTAGTTGACTAAGGCAGTCAATTAAACAAGCTATTTAGTCCTTTGATTTTGGTCTTCTTCTCTGGAATGTTTTATACATATAGCCAGTCTGCTTGTCATCATTCCCAGTCGACTGAATAAACAATAACGGCTATATTAACTGAATTTCCTGCAACAATTTGCAGGGATATGACTCTTCAATGGTTCTTCTTTAAAGGGTTGTGACTTTTTGGATATGTACAACTCTTCAGAATAATTACTATAAACTGGGCCCAAGATAAGAAGTTTTGGTAATTAACTGCTATCTTGATTTCTAAACTTTTTTGTCACTGCTTGCCTTCTAAAAGCTGATATTATTCATCCACTCAAAAAAATCCTTGCACTTCCTTAATCACATTGCAGGCATCATTGCGTCATATGGAGATTATATGAAGTTTGTAATTGTTACACCAATATTTTCCAAAATGTTGTCAAAGTGGAATTAATACATACACCGAGCCTGGAAGAACTCCTTCCATAATAGGAAGCGAAAATGCGAAAAGGAAGCAAATACAAATCCAGATAATACTGCATCAAAATCCCAAGTCAGTAGCAAAACATAAAGGCAACACCTTCCAATTGAACATAGCTTCAGCACTATAGCATTGAGCCGAAAACTTGAAATGCCTACAAAGTGTAGGAACCGATCTACAACCTTAACACTCACCTTGATAGGCAGAACCGCGGAATGATTTCTAGGTGTCAAAACCTTAAGGTTGTGCCAAGACTCCGAAAAGGTAAAACTTAGAAAGTTGGAACTGCAGCATAGCCTTTGAAGTTACAACGAGATGTAGAAACTGTGTTGCGGCTTCAAAAGAAACACTAACAACGTAGAATTGCGACGCCACCCTTCAAGCAACTAAATGAGGATGTGTCGCAATCTTAAAACTAATATCTAAAGTTGCAATTATATGCTGCTATCTTGAATCAACATAAAGAAAGCTATAAGGATGCCCCATCGTTTTGATTTAATGTTGAAGTGATAGAACGGTGCTGCAATCTTAAAGAGTACTAACAACTAACATTGTGACTCCCCACCTCTATACCCACACTAGCTAAGAACTTTACGGGGTAATGCCGTCAACTAGCACGGAGAATAAGGTTGTTAAGGAGCGACCATCCATGTAATTGCTTTGTGCGAGCACCGATATGTCAGATAGTACAAGAAGTCCGACATATCGATACAAACTCAAAGCTACTACACAGTGGCTATATATATAGTCTTCGGAAACAAACATAGAAATAAACATAACACAAATCAGTCACAGATATCCATATCACAAAGGCAGAAAAAGATATGAATATAACATTAGAAAGTGTACATCAGAGTAGTGTTCTAACAAGATCCACAATATCACAAAAGAATAGCTACAAGTGCTACACAAAAGAATATGGATACATCAACGAGTCTATATCTCAAATGTATACAACAACAAAAAAACTACTAATCTAAGTAGTTAGCCAAAAGTAAGGGTGATAATCCTAGATGTGAAGTCAAGTAGAAGCACCTGTAACATCTCGGTCTGACCCGAGTATTATTTAATAAGAAAATAATAAACGGATAAATCTAGCTATAAATATCAGATAAATGATATAGAATAAGAGATATGACATAAATATATGATAACCATAAAGCCATACTGTAATAAGTATGCAATTGAAAATCAACAAGAGATTAATCAATATCACGAGAATCTTCTCAAAGATCAAAAGGAATGTCATACTCTATATTATTATTCACCAAAACCATAAGTATTGACAATAATATCAATGCCAATCACAAAAGTCAATGACACACAAAATTCACCAATGCACAAATATTGATAAAACTTATCAATGTAAATCACAAAAATTGGTGAAACACAAATTCTAGAAATCATCAATGGAAATCCAAAAATCACATAAAGGGGGAGGCCTATCACAAAACGGGAGCATGAAAGCCCACCAACATGTGTATCACAAACGGGACGCTATCCCATGGTCGCTAATCATAGAGCCGGTGCAACGACGTAGTACAACGGTACGCCCGAGGAACCAGAAACTCGAATAGTTCAGAACAACGACGTAGTACAATGGTACGCCCGATGGACTGAACTCCATAAAAGAACATGGTCGCTAGCCCACAAAAGTTGAGTCGAAACTCCAAATAATACACAGGTCGTTAACCTATAAAGAAATGAGACGAAACTCAATAAGACGAGGTACTGTCCCTTACGTGGACAAAGAAACATAGCATATCGCTAGTCATAATCACAAAAATGATCATCATCGATCATCAATAAGTGTCAATTACAATAAGCTAGTAAATATATGAGCTTAGCCTCATGTCCCATAACCACTAGCTTAACTTAAATATTTATGAACAAATTGTAGATCTCCACTCAAAAATTGTCATAAGAGATTCAATCGAACAAGTCTAAGAGTTAATAAAGTAAACGCAAGCGTTTCATACCACTTGTTTTACGAAGCCGTTTAATTAGATTTTTCGTACAAGTGAGGTGAAAGTTTGTATATACTAATAGATTGGAAAGCGGTCTTATAAACAAGCTTGATATTGAAAATAGAGTTGAAATCGTTTTAATAAAAGAGTTTTGATATTTACTACGAGTATTGAAACCTTCATATTTTTAAAATGACAAATCACAAAAATGATCGTAGAAACAATCAACCACAAAAATTCACATCCGGAGGCGTGACTGAAAACCCAAAGAATTCGATTCCAAATTCATCGAAGTGGGAATGGCCTAGCGACTCAACATGGCACGACCTAGCAGTGGAACGACCTAAGGAGGTAGCGGCTCAAAAGAGGTCGAGCGACCTAACATGTTGCGACCTAACATTGGTGCGAGGCATAGCAGGTACGACCTAATAAATGGCGCGACATAACTGCTTGGCGCGGCCTAAGAGGAAATGGAGGCCGAGCGACCTAAGGTGCATGCGACCTTAGGGGTAGGTGCGACCTAACTACCGAGCGACCTAAGGTAGAAGCGGCTTAGGGAGGTAGCATGCGGCCTAGGTGGCGCGACCTAAGACATAGCATGACCTATAGGGGTAGCGGCATAACATGGCCGAGCGACCAAGGGGTGCAACGACCTAAAAGATAAAAGAAGGCCGAGCTACTAAGGAATAGGTGCGACCTAACCTGGCCCGACCCAACATGGTGCGACCTAAAAGCATGCGCGACTGATGCATGCCAACCTGATGAAGTTTTATGTCGCGAGCGACCTAACGAGAAGGATGATGGAATGCAACAGATACTTAGTGCGTTTTTCATTAAGTCGCAGCATTTTAGGTCGCGAACAACCTATATGGAACGACCTAGCGAGGTACCGAAGCAAGACGGTGAAGCAAGTTATGCAAAGGAAAGGGAACCAACGACCTATGATAGGTCGCACAATGACCTAGCGAATCCAATGGAACGACCTAGTGATGAAGACGAGCTAACTGTGCCGAGTCACGACCTAAGCGAGCTAGGCTGCATTCACACATGCCGCATTACCTTAGGTCGCGAGCCACCTTAAGTCGTTAGGTCACGAACGACCTTACTAAGTCGCTGAAGGGTAGGTCGCTCAAGTCCTTGAAGAGGTGTTATATCTTGTGCCGCTTAAGTGTTAGGTCGTAAGTTGTTCGTTTTAAAGTCGCGTGTATGTTGCTCGTGTGTTGTATTCTGTTGTGTTGTAAATATGTATATATCGCATGTGTTTGTAATAACTCATAAGTCGCATGGATGTTGTACATGTTGATAGGTCGTGTGCTGTACCTCGTGATGTTTGAGTTGTGTTGTCTTTGGTAGGTCGTTAACGACCTTGGTTAGGTCGTAGGTCGCGTAACGACTTATGTTAGGTCGGTGGACTGTGTTGTTATGTTGAGTCTGTTAAGTCGCCACTGCTAGGCCGCGTGTTGTTAGGTCGTGACCGACCTAGTGTTGTGTTGGGTTGTAAGCCTATAAATAGGCATGTTGGGTCATTTGTAACACTTGGTTATTTTTGAATAAACTTTTTTTTGTGAAGCTTTGTGCCTCCATTAAATTGGTAGTTGAGTGTGATCTCCTATCTTCACTTTCGGTATTCGAGTGCGCTCGAATCAACGAACATTGAAGCCAATTCACGGTATCAAGTGCGCTTGATCAATGTTCAAAGAATTGTAGATCTTTCTTCACGGCATCGTGCGCGATCAACGTGTCGAAGATTTGCTAGAATCTGATATCTTCGTGATCAACGGATTTGGGCCTTTCAGTATCTTCAATCCACCGTTTGCTACTTTTACCGTTTCATCTATTTTTCATATTTCTGCTGCGTCATTTTGGTATCAGAGCAATACATAGCCAATCATAGCTAAGTCGAGTCGTGGAGCCAAGGAGTTTGAAGTTTGGTGTTCATCGTGAAATTGCAACAAGTTGGGAGTTTTCGATCCATATCATTTTGGATCAAAGTTCGAAAAGTGTTTGAATTTTTGAAGAAGTCTCACGACCCGACTTCCTACTCCTAGAAAACCGCATCATGAATTAAGAAAGAAAGGGATAGAAGAAGAAAAGAAAGAAGAGAAACAAGAAACAACACAAGAATCTCAACAGCGGAATGAATAAATTATATTAATAACATAAGTATTTACATAATATACAATACCAATCAGAGATACACAACATACTCATTACATATACTAGACAGTTATAAACACCTGTCTAGTATTTACAATTCAGTACATTCACAACACAAAGATAACACAGCGGAACTATATCTAACGCAGAAGCCTCCCGCTCCATTGCTCCTCCATTATTCGTCAAAGCTAACCTGAATCCCTTGGCTACTCGTAAAAATTTGAGTATCCAAGAGTTTATGAAAAACAAAAATAAACTCTGGGTCAGACATGGGTCTGGTGTGAGTAACAGGTTAAGGTTGCTTAACTTTAAAAACTTTTTGAAAGAAAAGGTATCACATAAGACTTCCTACACATAAACATGGAAAAGTTTTTACCTTACGCTAACCAAAACATTTGATAGGAAATCCGATGATATTATAATATTGTCTAGGGTTTTCAAGTAAATAAGAAATAGCCGAAATTGTTGCATCTATTAAATTCCAGTTACTAGCCACAAAAGTGGGTAATACAATCAAAACCGTTGGCACTTATTGGATTTTGGATTCCATACAATGGCAGGGCTACTGGGGTACCGCCCGTCACAGTACGTGGCCTAGATCACCGTACCGAGGAGTACTCCCACTCCCCTGCAACACAAGGCCGGAACCGTTCCTTACTGAACAGTTTCGAACAAGACAACCCCATAGTTGTTTGCAACTAACTGCCCACACAGCCGAATATAAAGGGACTTCTAGACAGGGATCAATCACGCTCTCCAGTGGGAGCTACCCACGAAGCCTTGCTGCACCTCCCCTGTTTTAGCCATTCCCGGTTGATGAGGCTTGAGGTTACGATTACCTTTATAGGACACATCTCTTAGAATGCTCATCGTCCACCTGACGATGTTCTGAAAGCATTCAATCCATACAAGTTCGTTCCAGGTTCGAACGAAACCGAAGGCATTAGCTCGTTACACTCGTTTTGGAATCACCCTCAGAGTTAACGACGATAACCCTTGCACTCAAATCCACCATCTCGAATCTATAAGCACTATTCCATCAAATCATTACGGAATCAACCACAGAGTTATACTGACGTATAGCCCTTACACCTTGAGTCTTCACTTGCTCCACTTGGATTTACGACCTAACTTTATTTTGGAATCGATGTGGTTTTCGGATATCCAAATATGGAAACCCGATACCGGTCTCATCGAAATCCAAAGTGTGTCTTTTAGGGCCAAGTTGTTTTAAAGGTTTAAAACAATTCAATTCAATATTATCTTTATACACACAGATAGATAATTCTCAACATCACAATAGATAATCAATATTATCATCACATCAGATAATCTATATTATCAACTCAAACAGATAAATCATATTATCAACTCAATGCAACCATAACATCCAAATCACACAACAACATTTATCTCATAACTGAGATTCCAACCATTCAGGGTAATATTAATCATCATTCATAAGCAAAAACTTATATATCTAATCTATAATTAATTTAAAATGAATTAAATTAATTACTTCTTCCTTAAATTAATTTAAAATAAAATAAATTAATTATTCATCCAAATAAACCTTGCTTACACATCAATTTATTACTCTTAACAAGTTACCCTAATTAATCATCTAGATTAATTATCTTTTAATTACATTCAAGTAATTAACCTCTAATTAATTTCACAAATTAATTAATCCAAACCAATCCCTGTAATTAACTTGTAATTACTTCATCAATTAATTAATCATAATTAATTACATTAATCCTTTATTAATTACATTAATTAATTCTTTATTGATTAATTGTTCTTATTGATCAATCCTTAATCATATCATTAATTATATAAATTAATGATCTCAAATTATTTTAAATAACCCCATTAAATTAATTATCAATTATATCCATCGGTTAATCATACTTGATTAATCACATTAAGTAATCAACTAAAATTAATTACTTCTCTTAACCATTCTCAAATAACTTAATTATCAAACCTAAATTAATTACATTAGGTAATTAATTATTAATTACTTACTTAAGTAATTATACAACATATAAATTACATATTAATTACACAAAGTAATTAATTTCCAAACTCCTCCATTAAATCACATCTAGTAATTTATTTCCTTAATTACTTTCCTAAGAAATTTTCCATTTTTAATTGCATTTGTAATTACTTCTCAAATCAATCACTGATTAATTTAAATTAATTAAACTTAATTAATTACAATTAGTAATTAATTTCCTTAATTACTTCCATTAAGTAATTATACTTAAACAATTCAGAGGATTATCTTAAATTAATTAATCTAATTAATTATAAAAATTAATTACATTCATTAATTATAAAATAATATCAAGTAAATGACCTTCATTAACCAGTAACAAATCTTTAATTACCTTTTCAAAGTAATTAATTGAATTAATCAATATTTATTTACAAAACTCATTAATTAATTTCTAATTATTAAATTAATCAAGTGATAATTAAACTTAATTAACTATTAATATAATTCAATTCATTAATTAAATTAAATTAATCCAATCTTATTTAAATTAACTTTAATCAAATTTAATTAACTTACTTAAAACTTTTATTTAATTAAATAAATCCTTAATTATTTATTTAATTACTGAAATTATTAATTGATTAAATTAATTAATTAAAATCTTAATTACCTTGATTAATTAATAAATCATTAAGTTCAAACAACTTAATGATAATCATAAATTTCATTAATGATTTAATTATCATTATCAAAGAAATTTAAAAACAACTTGCTTTTAAATTTCCTAAATTCCATTTTTAAATTAAAATTTAAAATGAAATTAAACTTAACAAGATTTTTAAATTTTAAAAATCTCTTTAGTTCTCATTTTAAAGTATCTTTTACCTCTTAAAGCAAATTTAGAAAAATCATTTAATTTTAGCCTATATTCAATTAAATTTAAAATATCTTAAATATTACAAATGACATTTAAACATTTAAATTCAAATCTTATCAAAATTCAAATTCATGCTTCAGGTTTAAATTCAAAGATTAAAATTTAAAACTCTGTTCTAAATCTTCATTTCAGATTTTATAAAATACTCAAATTAAACATATCATTTGAATTTATCAACCAATTTTCTTTTTGAAACTTTCAGATTCAAATTCAAATTTGAATTCAGGTATTCAATCCAGATTTTAAACTTAAATTTAAAAATTTGGTTTTAAATTTGTTTCAGATTTATAAGTCACTTTATAAAATACTGTACATATTTGGTTATTAAATAACTCATTTCCGCAAATTTATTTATTTGAAACTAGAATTCAAATCACTTTGAATTCATATTTAAACTTGCTATTTAGTTCAATCTTGCTTTACTATTTTAAAATTTGGTTTAAAAATTCAAAAACCTGAAACTGTCCAGGCTACAGGAACAAAACTGCAAATCTTGTATATTCAAAACCTAAAATTCAAAATCTTCTTGAATTCATGTTTAAAACTTATTTAAATTTTAGATTTCAACTTGCTTAGTTTTCTTTTTAGATTTAATTTAGTTTTAGAATTTGAAAACCCAAAACAGTTCAGGTTTCAAAGATCAACCTGAAACAAAATGTACCCGAGTTCAACACCAAATCACTTCGAGTCATTCCTGCCCTAACTCCGAACAAAAATTGGAATTACCCGAGACATACTCGAGCATACTACACCACTTCTAAAACCTGAAAACCATTATGCCAACCCCATCTCAAAACCTGTCAACCATGATTTCTCCCTCCTCCGACCATCGATGAAGCTAAAATTCCGGCTACTTACTCCCCTAGGGTCCAACATCCATCCTTCAAAAACCCTAAACACTCGATCAACCGAGGAGATTGTATTCAAGCAAAATTTGGAACCCAGAAAAAATAGGGTTAAAAACCTTAAACTCAAATTTTAACTTCAAAAAATGAATGGCAACCCAAATCAAAAATTTTCCCAACTTCTCTGATATCTCCTCCTACTACAGAAACAATCTCAACCCATTCAAACACAAAAATCAACATAACTCACCTAAAATTCAAAATACAGAGAAGTTTGAACTGCTCCTATATTTTACTTTATAAACTGTGATTCTAGATTTAATATTCAGGAATTTGCATGATGTTTTGATATCCAAATCTGAAACATTGATTCATAATGTTTATATCTTCCACTTAATCAATTTATTTCCCTGTTATAAATGTTTCCAGGCAAGTTCTTGTAATATCCAACTTGTATGAATTTTTTTTTAAACTCTATTTTATCCTATCATACAGGTTTGAATTTATATGCCTAAGTCTGATACATCAGTAATTACTGATCAAATCAAATCAAGCATACACACCTATATCAGTAAAAAGCAGCTCCAAATAATCCATATACAAGCAAATTTTCTGCAACTTCTATCATGCATAACAATTCATTCCAGAGATAAAAACAGCAACCAGATTTTGTTAATAAAAATTTAGAAGTTACTCACCAATTTTCCTGAGTAGAGCATCATGTTTATTGAAATTTTTTTTGAACTTGAATTGCTTTGGACAGAACCTTTACGTTGCTTCTGATTATCTACTCATGCATGCAGGCCATTCCAGAGATGAAATGCAGACATTTGATTCTGCAGTAACTCTAAAATTGCATGTTGATGAATGCAGATGATTTCCAGAGATGGAAAATACAGTTTGATGTTCTTGTCACAGGTTAAAACTGGATTTGTAATTTTGTTCGGGAAGTGAATTACAGATTCTAGTTTTTGAGAGGAGTTACAGATTTCAAAGTTTGCAATGCAGGTTTTTGATTTGAGAAAAATTTGATCTTAGTTTTGAATGAGGAGTGTATTACAGATCTGTTTTTGAGAAGCTTTGAGTTTTCAAGTTTTTAAGTGAAGTATATTTTTGATTTCTTTTGATTTTGAAAAGAGGATAAGTGAAAAAAAATGAGAATGTTTATAAGGCTGAAATTAATTTATCAAAATAAAGAAAAAGATAAAAGAAAACAATGACACATGTCACATTGCTTGATTTACAACTAACACATGTTGCTTAGATTGCTAATTTGATTACACTTGTTTTAATTAAATTAAGTTATATATTTAAATGTTTATAAAAGGGTTTTCTTAAATTTAATTTATGTTAGAATGAATATACATATGATTTACTTAAGAAAATGTAAATAAAACTATTTATAATTTAAAACTTACAAAATATTCTAAAGAATCAATAAATTTGAATTTCAAAATAAAATTGCCAAGTCAAATTAATTATTTGAAATAAAACCAAAATCAGTTTAAAAATGAAGATTCTATTTTCCTATTTTAATTCCTCCATATATTTTTGAAAAATAGAATATTTATTAATATGGTTTTAAAACAACAATTTACAATATTATATGATTTATAAAGAAATTTTAAATTACTTTTATATTAAAATGAATTTAAATCATATGTTATCTTATATTTTAAACTTATAAAATATACTCAATTCATATTTAATCAAATAATATTTTAAAAAGAAATAAAATCAACTTTTATTTAAAAATTAAACTAAGACAAATTTTAAACAATTTAACATTTATTATAAATATTATCAAACCATAAAGTTATTTATTTTAATAGATTTTTAAAAGCTTAATATTAATTTAAAACATAATTTACTAATTACTCAATATTTCATTAGAATTTAAAAACAAACTTCATTTACTTATTTTCATGTAAGTTAAATTCCAAACAAAGTTAAACTGTAATATATATACAAATATATACACATTATAATTTAAACATTTATTTTAGATAAAATCACAAATTAAATATTATTTAAATCTGATTATTAAACCAAAACATATTTATTAATCAATATTGCCAATATCAATTAAATTTTTATATAAAGATTATTAAATTGATATTGTCTAAAATTCCGGAATATCACATTCCTTCCCCCTTAAAAGAATTTCGTCCCTGAAATTTAAAACAATGGTAATTTAATAACCTACTTTAGATTTTAATTTTAAAACCAAGCATATATCAAACATATGCTAACAACCATAGCAATCAATTCAACCAATCAAACAAAATTAACTATCCAGACAAAATTCTGGATAGAGTTTCCTCGAGTTTCCCAAGTAACACTGGGATACTCGCTCTATAAAACCCAAACAATCAATTCTACTAAGCTATAGAACTCCAACTCATCTATATCTGTAACCGAACAAGATATCAGACTGTAGACAAGTCTGACTCAACAACCAAAATCTCCTAGAACAGCTGATTCCAAAACCAGAGATAGATATACACGTACTCCCTCAGAGATACGTGAAACACATCGAATTCCAGTTGTCCAAACTGGCAATTCAATCCAGATAATCCAACACTTATCCAAAATAGAACATAGAAGAAATCCAAAACATCTCGGAGCTAGCTTACCCAACCTTACCAAAATTTATATCTCCTAAAAACTGAGAACTTATCCAAAACCAGACTTCATATCCACATAACTCTTCGGACGATCTCGAGCTGCCTACATCCTACCTGATCAGCTCAATCCTTGCTGATGCCTCAAGAAACAAACTAGTCCAAACCCAATCCATCAGAATGATCCTCCACGATCAATCAAGGTCAAGATCAACTCCACTCACAACCATCAGAAGAAAACAAACTTCTTCTGTCCGGAAAATAAAAGCAGATTCACTTCCAAACTACTTCCGCTGCACAACTCTGATCTGGAGCAGAAAAGAACGCTGATGAAGAACACAAGCACAACTGGACAGCATAACCAAGAGAAAATTCAGAATTTCCTCAAATCCTGAGTTGCTTCAACTAACTCCATCTTAAGAAACCAACTTTCAACTAGCTGAACCACCGGTACCTCTGAATCTCTAGATGAAGACAAACTCTGACTTTTCTGAAAATATTCAGAAAAATCTCCAACAATCCAAGGGAACACTCAACTATCGCAAGTCGCTTTTGCAATCAACTCAATCTAATTTAAAGAAAACTGTTCTCTCTTGACCAATCGGAACAGCTTATGCTGGTCTAGTTAACTCATCAAAGAAATGGATTCACTCAGCTGCTTCTGAACTCCATCTCCAGGAAACAGATAAGCCAGAAAACTCTGCCGACACACAGAACACTCCGAGCTGCACTGCTGACACCAATGCCAAAGAAATCTCAATCCAAAGCTCTTCGAGAAACTCGGACTCCAAACCAAATAGAAACATCCCGCTAAACTCAGCCACAACACCGAAGCAGACTCACTTTCTTAAACTTGTTCCAAAGATATTATCTTCGGAAACATCCATAGTCACTGCATCTCATCATGCAGTTACTATTCCTTGAGATAACGAGATACCATCACTCGCTTCTGCTCAGCCAACAAATCCAAACTCTACTCATTCAACTTCAAAGATGAACTCCAAACCTTAACAGGTTACCTTCAGAGATCAATGAAGTCCTTACACCACTTCAAAACTCACTCGAGACGATATTAGGTCTACGGTCTCGACAAATACACTACCAACCTCAAACATCCAAACTCCAACCAATCGCAATCGTGTTATACACACAACTACCTTATCTACCTTATAACCCATATTGGAAAACCCGAACAGGTAACCCAATAGATAGGTAGAAATATATATATATATACACACATATATACATATATATAGTTATATAAAAAATTACAAATACGCTCTCTCAAGAAACACACCATTCCAGAGCCTAGGTATTCTCTCAACCTAATGCTCTGATACCAACTGTCACGACCCGACTTTCTACTCCTAGAAAATCGCATCATGAATTAAGAAAGAAAGGGATAGAAGAAGAAAAGAAAGAAGAGAAAGAAGAAACAACACAAGAATCCCAACAGCGGAACAAATAAATTATATTAATAACATAAGTATTTACATAATATACAATACCAATCAGAGATACACAACATACTCATTACATATACTAGACAGTTATAAACACCTGTCTAGTATTTACAATTCAGTACATTCACAACACAGAGATAACACAGCGGAACTATATCTAACGCAGAAGCCTCCTGCTCCATTGCTCCTCCATTATTCGTCAAAGCTAACCTGAATCCCTTGGCTGCTCGTAAAAACTTGAGTACCCAAGAGTTTATGAAAAACAAAAATAAACTTCGGGTCAGACATGGGTCTGGTGTGAGTAACAGGTTAAGGTTGCTTAACTTTAAAAACTTTTTGAAAGAAAAGGTATCACGTAAGACTTCCCACACATAAACATGGAAAAGTTTTTACCTTACGCTAACCAAAACATTTGATAGGAAATCCGATGATATTATAATAGTGTCTAGGGTTTTCAAGTAAATAAGAAATAGCCGAAATTGTTACATCTATTAAATTCCAGTTACTAGCCACAAAAGTGGTTAATACAATCAAAACCATTGGCACTTATTGGATTTTTGGATTCCATACAATGGCAGGGCTACTGGGGTACCGCCCGTCACAGTACGTGGCCTAGATCACCGTACCGAGGAGTACTCCCACTCCCCTGCAACACAAGGCCGGAACCATTCCTTAGTGAACAGTTCCGAACAAGACAACCCCGCAGTTGTTTGCAACCAACTGCCCACACAGCCGAATATAAAGGGACTTCTAGACAGGGATCAATCTCGCTCTCCAGTGGGAGCTACCCACGAAGCCTTGCTGCACCTCCCCTGTTTTAGCCATTCCCGGTTGATGAGGCTTGAGGTTACGATTACCTTTATTGGACACATCTCTTAGAATGCTCATCGTCCACCTGACGATGTTCTGAAAGCATTCAATCCATACAAGTTCGTTCCGGGTTCGAACGAAACCGAAGGCATTATCTCGTTACACTCGTTTTGGAATCACCCTCAGAGTTAACGACGATAACCCTTGCACTCAAATCCACCATCTCGAATCTATAAGCACTATTCCGTCAACTCATTACGGAATCACCCACAGAGTTATACTGACATATAGCCCTTACACCTCGAGTCTTCACTTGCTCCACTTGGATTTACGACCTAACGTTATTTTGGAATCGATGTGGTTTTCGGATATCCAAATATGGAAACCCGATCCCGGTCTCATCGAAATCCAAAGCGTGTCTTTTAGGGCCAAGTTGTTTTAAAGGTTTAAAACAATTTAATTCAATATTATCTATATACACACAGATAGATAGTTCTCAACATCACAATAGATAATCAATATTATCATCACATCAGATAATCTATATTATCAACTCAAACAGATAAATCATATTATCAACTCAATGCAACCATAACGTCCAAATCACACAACAACATTTATCTCATAACTGAGATTCCAACCATTCAGGGTAATATTAATCATCATTCATAAGCAAAAACTTATCTATCTAATCAATAATTAATTTAAAATGAATTAAATTAATTACTTCTTCCTTAAATTAATTTAAAATAAATTAAATTAATTATTCATCCAAATAAACCTTGCTTACACATCAATTTATTACTCTTAACAAGTTACCCTAATTAATCATCTAGATTAATTATCTTTTAATTACATTCAAGTAATTAACCCCTAATTAATTTCACAAATTAATTAATCCAAACCAATCCCTGTAATTAACTTGTAATTACTTCATCAATTAATTAATCATAATTAATTACATTAATCCTTAATTAATTACATTAATTAATTCTTTATTGATTAATTGTTCTTATTAATCAATCCTTAATCATATCATTAATTATATAAATTAATGATCTCAAATTATTTTAAATAACCCCATTAAATTAATTATCAATTATATCCATTGGTTAATCATACTTGATTAATCACATTAAGTAATCAACTTAAATTAATTACTTCTCTTAACCATTCACAAATAACTTAATTATCAAACCTAAATTAATTACATTAGGTAATTAATTATTAGTTACTTACTTAAGTAATTATACAACATATAAATTACATATTAATTACACAAAGTAATTAATTTCCAAACTCCTCCATTAAATCACATCTAGTAATTTATTTCCTTAATTACTTTCCTAAGAAATTTTCCATTTTTAATTACATTTGTTATTACTTCTCAAATCAATCACTGAATAATTTAGATTAATTAAACTTAATTAATTAACTTAATTAATCAAATAAACTTAATTACTTACAATTAGTAATTAATTTCCTTAATTACTTCCATTAAGTAATTATACTTAAACAATTCAAAGGATTATCTTAAATTAATTAATCCAATTAATTATAAAAATTAATTACATTCATTAATTATAAAATAATATCAAGTAAATGACCTTCATTAACCTGTAACAAATCTTTAATTACCTTTTCAAAGTAATTAATTGAATTAATCAATATTTATTTACAAAACTCATTAATTAATTCCTAATTATTAAATTAATCAAGTGATAATTAAACTTAATTAATTATTAATATAATTCAATTCATTAATTAAATTAAATTATTCCAATCTTATTTAAATTAACTTTAATCAAATTTAATTAACTTATTTAAAACTTTTATTTAATTAAATAAATCCTTAATTATTTATTTAATTACTGAAATTATTAGTTGATTAAATTAATTAATTAAAATCTTAATTACCTTGATTAATTAATAAATCATTAAGTTCAAACAACTTAATGATAATCATAAATTTCATTAATGATTTAATTATCATTATCAAAGAAATTTAAAAACAACTTGCTTTTAAATTTCCTAAATTCCATTTTTAAATTAAAATTTAAAATGAAATTAAACTTAACAAGATTTTAAAATTTTAAAAATCTCTTTAGTTCTCATTTTAAAGTATCTTTTACCTCTTAAAGAAAATTTAGAAAAATCATTTAATTTTAGCCAATATTCAATTAAATTTAAAATATCTTAAATATTTCAAATGACATTTAAACATTGAAATTCAGATCTTATCAAAATTCAAATTCATGCTTCAGGTTTAAATTCAAAGATTAAAATTTAAAACTCTGTTCTAAATCTTCATTTCAGATTTTATAAAATACTCAAATTAGATATATCATTTGAATTTATCAACCAATTTTCTTTTTGAAACTTTTAGATTCAAATTCAAATTTGAATTCAGGTATTCAATCCAGATTTTAAACTTAAATTTAAAAATCTAGTTTTAATTTTTTTTCAGATTTATAAGTCACTTTATAAAATACTGTACATATTTGGTTATTAAATATCTCATTTCTGCAAATTTATTTATTTGAAACTAGAATTCAAATCACTTTGAATTCATATTTAAACTTGCTATTTAGTTCAATCTTGCTTTACTATTTTAAAATTTGGTTTAAAAATTCAAAAACCTGAAACTGTCCAGGCTACAGGAACAAAACTGCAAATCTTGTATATTCAAAACCTGAAATTCAAAATCTTCTTGAATTCATGTTTAAAACTTATTTAAAGTTTAGATTTCAACTTGCTTAGTTTTCTTTTTAGATTTAATTTAGTTTTAGAATTTGAAAACCCAAAACAGTTCAGGTTTCAGAGATCAACCTGAAACAAAATGTACCCGAGTTCAACACCAAATCACTTCGAGTCATTCCTGCCCTAACTCCGAACAAAAATTGGAATTACCCGAGACATACTCGAGCATACTACACCACTTCTAAAACCTGAAAACCATTATGCCAACCCCATCTCAAAACATGTCAACCATGATTTCTCCCTCCTCCGACCATCGATGAAGCTAAAATTCCGGCTACTTACTCCCCTAGGGTCCAACATTCATCCTTCAAAAACCCTAAACACTCGATCAACCGAGGAGATTGTATTCAAGCAAAATTTGGAACCCAGTAAAAACTAGGGTTCAAAACCTTAAATTCAAATTTTAACTTCAAAAAATGAATGGCAACCCAAATCAAAAATTTTCCCAACTTCTCTGATATCTCCTCCAACTACAGAAACAATCTCAACCCATTCAAACACAAAAATCAACATAACTCACCTAAAATTCAAAATACAGAGAAGTTTGAACTGCTCCTATATTTTACTTTATAAACCGTGATTCTAGATTTAATATTCAGGAATTTGCATGATGTTTTGATATCCAAATCTGAAACATTGATTCATAATGTTTATATCTTCCACTTAATCAATTTATTTCCCTGTTATAAATGTTTCCAGGCAAGTTCTTGTAATATCCAAATTGTATGAATTTTTTTTAAACTCTATTTTATCCTATCATACAGGTTTGAATTTAAATGCCTAAGTCTGATGCATCAGTAAATACTGATCAAATCAAATCAAGCATGCACACCTATATCAGTAAAAAGCAGCTCCAAATAATCCATATACAAGCAAATTTTCTGCAACTTCTATCATGCATAACAATTCATTCCAGAGATAAAAACAGCAACCAGATTTTGTTAATAAAAATTTAGAAGTTACTCACCAATTTTCCTGAGCAGAGCATCATGTTTATTGAAAAAAATTTTGAACTTGAATTGCTTTGGACTGAAACTTTATGTTGCTTCTGATTATCTACTTCATGCATGCAGGCCATTCCAGAGATGAAATGCAGACATTTGATTCTGCAGTAACTCTAAATTGCATGTTGATGAATGCAGATGATTTCCAGAGATGGAAAATACAGTTTGATGTTCTTGTCACAGGTTAAAACTTGATTTGTAATTTTGTTTGGGAAGTGAATTACATATTCTAGTTTTTGAGAGGAGTTACAGATTTCAAAGTTTGCAATGCAGGTTTTTGATTTGGAAGAATTCAGAGATGTATTTCCTGAAGAGTTGCCAATAGAGTTACCACCGTTGAGGGACATACATCATCAGATTGATCTTGTGCCAGGGGCAGTATTACCACACAGGCCACATTACAGGATTAGTCCTAAGGAGCATGATGAACAGAGAAGGCATGTGGAGGAGTTGTTAGAACAGGGGCATGTTCAGGAGAGCTTGAGTCCTTGTGCAGTGCCAGCTTTATTGGTGCCAAAGAAGGATGGTTCGTGGAGGATGTATACCGACAGTCGGGCTCTAAACAAGATCACTATGAGATAGTTGTTTCCTATGCCGAGGTTCAATGATTTGATTGATCAGTTGAGTAGGGCTGTTGTGTTTTCGAAGATTGACTTGAAGAGTGGATACTATCAGATTCGTATTAGACCGGGTGATGAGTGGAAGACTGCTTTTAAAACTAGGGAAGGTCTATACGAATGGCTGGTTATGCCGTTTGGCTTGTCAAATGCTCCTAGTACTTTCATGAGAGTGATGAACTAGATTTTTAGACCATTCATTGGGAAGTTCGTAGTAGTTTACTTTGACGATACTTTGATCTATAGTGGGAGTATGGAAGAGCATGTCCAGCATTTGCGAGAAATACTGTTGATTCTACGAAAGGAGCAATTCTACGCTGCAATGAAGGAGTGTGTGTTCATGACGCACAACGTTTTGTTTTTGGGATATGTTTTGTCGAAGGAGGGTATTCAAGTGGATGAAAGCAAAGTAGAAGCTGTCAGGAGTTGGCCACAACCCAAGACAATTACTGAAGTGAGGAGCTTTCATGGGTTGGTATCTTTTTATCGAAGATTCATTCCACATTTTAGCAGTGTGATGGCACCTGTAACCGATTGCATGAAAGGAAAGAAGTTTGCATGGACAGAGGAAGCAGAGTTAGCTTTTGAGAATATCAAGACACTTTTGACGACAACACCAATTCTGGTACTGCCGGATTTTCAGTTGTTGTTTGAGTTACATACTGATGCGTCGAAGGTTGGGATTGGTGGAGTATTGAGTCAGAGTGGAAGACCAGTTGCTTATTCCAGTGAGAAATTGTCTGGAGCCAAGTTGAGATATAGCACTTATGATGTGGAGTTTTACACAATTGTTCAAGCTGTGAAGCACTGGAGACATTACCTATTTCAGAAGGAGTTTGTTCTTTATATGGATCATGAAGCTTTGAAGCATTTGCAAGGGCAGGACAAAATTTCAGCTAGGCACGCTTCATGGATCGCGTATTTACAACAGTTTACTTTTGTTGTAAAGCACAAATCAGGGGTGACAAATCGTGTAGCTGATGCTTTGAGCAGGAGGAATCATTTGTTGACAACAATGAAGGTTGAAGTGACAAGATTTGAACTATTGCCAGAGTTGATTGAAGAAGATCCTTACTTTACGAAGTTTGTTGAGAAAGTCAAGGATGGGAGTACTGATGAATTTATGTTGGTAGATGGATTCTTATTCAAGGGGAATCGTTTATGCGTACCAGATTGCAGCTTGAGAATGAAAATTGTAAAAGAGTTGCATGAAGAAAGACATGTTGGACGGGATCGCACATTGCAGTTGATTTTTCAGTCTTATTTTTGGCCATCAATGAGGAAAGAAGTTGAGAAATTTGTGGAGAGATGTCATGTTTGTCAAGTTTCGAAAGGGACAGCTACAAATGCGGGGTGTATATGCCTTTACCTGTTCCTACAAAACCGTGGGTAGATGTACGCATGGATTTTGTGTTGGGCTTATCGAGGACACAACGGGGAAATGACTCTATCTATGTTGTGGTGGACCGTTTCTCGAAGATGGTACATTTTGTTGCTCGTAAGAAGACGGCAGATGAAGTTCATGTGGCACAGCTGTTCTTTAAAGAGATCTATCGCTTGCATGGTTTACCAGAATCTATAGTTTCAGACAGAGATACCAGATTTCTGAGTCATTTTTGGCTAAGTTTGTGGAAGATGGCGGGAACAAAGTTGAAATTTAGTAGCGCTTATCATCTGCAGACAGATGGACAGACGGAGGTTGTAAACAAATCGCTGGGAAACTTATTGCGGTGTCTCGTGAAGGATAATCTGAAGAGTTGGGATGTGAAGTTATGTCAAGTGGAGTTTTCTCATAATCATGCTATCAACCGTAGTACGGGTTTCAGTCCATTTCAGATTGTATATTCAAGCTTACCAAAGGGGCCGTTGGATTTAACGATAATACCACAATCGAAGGGGACAGTTAAGCAGGCTACTGAATTCGTTGATGAGTTGACAGAATGTCATAGAATCGTTCAGGAACGATTGAAGAAGACGAATGAGAAGTATAAACGATCTGCGGATCTGAAGCGAAGAAGTGTTGAATTTAATGAAGGAGATTTAGTATATGCTGTACTAACGAAGGATCATTTTCCAGTGGGAACATATAATAAACTTAAAGCTCGAAAGATTGGTCCTATCAAGATTGTGAAACGGATCAATGAAAACGCTTATAGGTCGAAGCTGGCGGAGGATGTGTACACTTCTGACGTGTTTAATGTTAAACACCTTATACCTTATTATGGGGATGAACAATCCAAAGGGGAAGAACTTTTAAATTCAAGGACGAATTTTTCCCAACCAGGGGAGGATGATGCAGGCCAACCTGATGAAGTCTTAGGTCGCGAGCGACCTAACGAGAAGGATGATGGAGTGCAACAGATAATTAGTGCGTTTTTCGTTAAGTCGCAGCACTTTAAGTCGCGAACAACTATATGGAACGACCTAGCGAGGTATCGGAGCAAGACGGTGAAGCAAGTTATGCAAAGGAAGGGGAACCAACGACCTATGATAGGTCGCACAACGACCTAGCGAATCCAATGGAATGACCTAGTGATGAAGACGAGCTAACTGTGCCGAGTCACGACCTAAGCGAGCTAGGACGCATTCACACATGCCGCATTACCTTGGTCGCGAGCCACCTTAAGTCGTTAGGTCGCGAACGACCTTACTAAGTCGCTGAAGGGTAGGTCGCTTAAGTCCTTGAAGAGGTGTTATATCTTGTGCCGCAGAAGCGTTAGGTCGTAGGTCGTTTGTTTTAAAGTCGCGTGTATGTAGCTCGTGTGTTGTATTCTGTTGTGTTGTAAATATGTATATATCACATGTGTTTGTAATAACACGCAAGTCGCATGGATGTTGTACATGTTGATAGAGCATGTGCTGTACCTCGTGATGTTTGAGTTGTGTTGTCTTTGGTAGGTCGTTAACGACCTTGGTTAGGTCGTAGGACACGTAACGACTTATGTTAGGTCGGTGGACTGTGTTGTTATGTTGAGTCTGTTAAGTCGCCACTGCTAGGCCGCGTGTTGTTAGGTCGTGACCGACCTAGTGTTGTGTTGAGTTGTAAGCCTATAAATAGGCATGTTGGGTCATTTGTAACACTTGGTTATTTTTGAATAAACTTTTTTTTGTGAAGCTTTGTGCCTCCATTAAATTGGTAGTTGAGTGTGATCTCCTATCTCTACTTTCGGTATTCGAGTGCGCTCGAATCAATGAACGTTGAAGCCAATTCACGGTATCAAGTGCACTTGATCAACATTCAAAGAATTGTAGATCTTTCTTCACGGCATCGTGCGCGATCAACGTGTCGAAGATTTGCTAGGATCCGGTATCTTCGTGATCAACAGATTTGGGCCTTCAGTATCTTCAATCCACCGTTTGCTACTTTTACCGTTTCATCTATTTTTCGTATTTCCGCTGCGTCAGCGACCTAATGGGCCGAGCGACCTAACACGAGCGAGCAAGCTTGAGCGACCTAGGGAGTTACGACCTAAGGCAGGCCAACTCAAAAGGAAGGCAAGCGACCTATAGGGCGCGACCTAACCAATGCCGAGCGGCTTAAGGAATTGAAGACGGTCGAGCGACCTAGCGACCTATGTTTACGACCTAAGGCCGAGCGACCTAACGACCTATGGAACGAACGACCTAACTGCAGGCCTAGAATCCTTCATATGCAGGTCGATCGACCTAAGGGTTTTGGAGCTCAAAACTCGCTCAATTTGCAACCGATCGAGCACGTACGCTAGGGGATTGTGCCCATAGGCTACCCGGTCGTATTGGCTCCTCGATGCATCATCAAAAACGTGTTCAAACATCAAAGTTGGGATTTTTAAAGATTTGAATCCAAAACACCAAAAATTGAGATTTTCACCAATTCAATCCAAACCATAAGCAAATGCACATGAATAAGTGTTAGGTATTCATACCTAACAATCAAAGATAGTTATAGACAAAGATGTGAGATAAAAATCTCACCTTTACACAAAATCAATGAAGAAGAAGCTTGAGAGCAAGGAAGAATCAATGGCTTCTCTTTGAATTTGGAGTTAGATGTTGGATTTGCAAATGAACTTGAGTTTGGAGTTTTAATTTCCCATTCCTTCCTTCATTTTTTGATGAAGCTTGAATGTTAGCAAATGAAAGTAAAATTATGAAGGGAAGGGGGTTGAGTTAGAGTTCTAAGTTTAGGCTAATGGGCTAAACCAAACCTAAAGCCTAAAGTGAAAAGGTAGCAAGATTCCACTAACTCCAAACATATCAAAGTTTATACTTAAAAAGATCGCAAACGGCGTTTTGAACTAAATGGAAGTGGTCCCGAGTCCTAATTCGATCGTATGCAAAAAAATAACTTTTCGTACTATAATCCAACTAAAGATAAAATATTTAAATAAAATATTTAAATATTCAATCGTAAAATATGCGGGTTGTTACAAGCTCCCCTCCTTAAAGAAATTGCGTCCTCGTAATATTTAAGAAGAAAATATAAGGTAACAACCATGAAAGCATATCAACACAAAAGAAATTTGAAATAAGAAATTCACCTCAAAGAGCACAAGAAAGTAAGTCCGGATGTGTTCGCTCGATGAGTTCTCTAGATTCCCAAGAGCAATCCTTAGGATTTGAGGACCATTGGACTTTAACAAGCGGAACATCTTTATTTCGAAGGCGTTTGACCTCCGAAGTAATAATACAAATAAGATGTTGCTCGTAAGTTAAATTAGGTGAAACTTCAGTTTCTTCTACAACACCGGGCTCAAGAATAGAGTCGAAATCTCGAAGGCATTTCCGTAATTGAGAAACGTGAAACACGTCGTGAATAGCAGAACACCGAGCCGGTAACAAAAGGCGATAAGCCATGGAACCAATACGTTCGGTGATAGGAAATGGCCTAATATATCGAGGCGCTAATTTTCCCGATCGACTGAAACATACAACACCCTTCATAGGTGAAACACGAATAAACACAAGATCTCCTACAGAAAATTCTAGTTTCCTTCTTCGGTTATCGGCATAGTATTTTTGTCTACTCTGGACTTCTTTCATCCTATGACGAATAAGGTCAATCTTTTCTGTGGAATCACGAATAAAATCTGGTCCTAAAACCAGCTTCTCACCGGCCTCAAGCCAACAAGAAGGAGATCGGCATAGCCTTCCATAGAGTGCCTCGAAAGGTTCCATACCAATACTAGATTGGAAGCTATTATTATAGGAAAAATCAATGAGAGAAATATGATCTTCCCAACTTCCACCAAAATCAAGAACACACGCACGAAGAAGATCTTCAAGAGTTTGATTAACACGCTCGGTTTGTCCATCGGACCGAGGATGATAAGCGGTGCTAAAATTAAGCTTCGTTCCTATAGCTTTTTGAAGACTCTTCCAAAATCCACTAGTAAACAATGGATCACGATCACTAACAATAGAAGTAGGAACCCCATGTAATTTAACAATCTCTTTAATAAAGAGTTTGGCCAAGAGAGGAACGGTTCGGTTGGACCGAATGGGAATAAAATGGACGGATTTAGTAAGTCTATCGACTATCACCCATAAGCTATCATGACCCGAACGGGAACGGGGAAGGTCGTTTATAAAATCCATGGAAATTTGGTCCCACTTCCAAATTGGAATTTCTAAAGGTTGCAATAACCCACCAGGCCTTTGGTGTTCGGCCTTAATGAGTTGGCAAGTCATGTAACACTTAACAAAGTTAGCAATATCAGATTTCATTCCCTTCCAATAATAAAGTCACTTCATGTCCGCATACATTTTACCACTACCGGGATGAATGGTAAATTTAGAACGATGAGAATCTTCTAAAAAGTCTCTACGAAGACACTAATATTTGGCACGATAAGTCTACCAAATTTTCGAATACCGCCACGAGAATCAATATCAAGGTCTTTCAAAACTTCAATATCAATTTTATCCCTAAAATTTTGGCCAAGAAGAGCCAATTCGGGATCTAGCTTTTGAGCTTCAAGAATGCGGTCTAAAAGAGAAGGATGAGCCTCAAGGCTACATAAAACAAGAGATGAACATAAATCGGAAACACGATCTCGAAGCTCACAAGTGGATAGAATTCCGAGATCATTCCATTCGGATACCATAGACGAATCTTTGATTTTTCTTCAATGGGGTATTAATGTATTCAACCCCGTATTTAGAAAGTGATTCAAAAGACGTGACATAGTCTGCCACGGAGAATTCACCTTGAACAAGGTCTATGAAACGACGAGCTAATGTCACATTCTCAGCTTCTGGCACAAATTTTAACTCGAATCGTTCCCGGAATTTCTCCCAAGTAAGATCCGCTTCAAATATTTCAGAAATAAGAAGTTCATACCAATCCAATGCTCTTTCTTGGAGCATACTAGATGCCACCTAAACATGGTGAAGGTCAATAAGGTTCATGCGAGAAAAGATTCGATCGCATGATCTCAGCCAAGCCTGGACTTCAATAATGGTTTCAGAACCTTTGAATGGTTTCCCACCCAAATTGGTGCAATCGTTGCACAAGCGTGCAAATCCAGACTTAGGGTGAGAAGACTCCGGATTAGAGCTGGCTGCTTGAGCATTCTTTACTAGATCAAGAAGCTGCTGGGCAGTCATAAATACTCCATCTTGGGGAGTGGCACGAGATTGAAAGGCGCTGGGACGACCTGGTCTAACCAATTCTCTTCCCTAAGAAAGAGGGAAGAAGAAAAAGGTTATTCACAAAATGAATATCAACCAATTATGATTTGATGAAACAAGGAATCACAAAGAAAATAGGATAGGACGGTACGAAGACACGAATCAAATCCTAAGACACGACTCCTAAGATGGACTTAGGACGATGATCCTTGTTAAATTATTCTACATTGTTCCAAAGTTTGGCTCTGATACCAAGCTGTGACGCCCCACCTCTATACCCATGCTAGCTAAGAACGTTACGGGGTAATGCCGTCAACTATCATGGAGAATAAGGATGTTGAGGAGCGACCATCCGTGTAATTGCTTTGTGCGAGCACCGATATGTCAGATAGTTAAAGAAGTCTGACACATCGATACAAACTCAAAGCTACGACACAGTGGCTATATATATAGTCTTCGGAAACAAACATAGAAATAAACATAACACAAATCAGTCACAGATATCCATATCACAAAGGCGGAAAAAGATATGAATATAACACTAGAAAGTGTACATCAGAGTAGTGGTCTAACAAGATCCACAATATCACAAAAGAATAGGTACAAGTGCTACACAAAAGAATATGGATACATCAACGAGTCTATATCTCAAATGTATACAACAAAAAAAACTACTAATCTAAGTAGTTAGCCAAAAGTCAGGGTGATGATCCCAGATGTGAAGTCAAGCAGAAGCACCTGTAACATCTCGGTCTGACCCAAGTATTATTTAATAAGAAAATAATAAACGGATCAGTCTAGCTATAAATATCAGATAAATGATATAGAATAAGAGATATGACATAAAGATATGATAACCATAAAGCCATACTGTAATAAGTATGCAATTGAAAATCAACAAGAGATTAACCAATATCACGAGAATCTTCTCAAAGATCAAAAGGAATGTCATACTCTATATTATTATTCACCAAAACCATAAGTATTGACAATAATATCAATGCCAATCACAAAAGTCAATGACACACAAAATTCACCAATGCACAAATATTGATAAAACTTATCAATGTAAATCATGAAAATTGGTGAAACACAAATTCTAGAAATCATCAATGGAAATCCAGAAATCACATAAAGGGGGAGGCCTATCACAAAACTGGAGCATGAAAGCTCACCAACACGTGTATCGCAAACGGGACGCTATCCCATGGTCGCTAACCATAGAGCCGGTGCAACGACGTAGTACAACGGTATGCCGGAGGAACCAGAAACTCGAATAGTTCGGAACAATGACATAGTACAACGGTACGCCCGATGGACCGAACTCCATAAAAGAACATGGGTCGCTAGCCCACAAAAGTTGAGTCGAAACTCCAAATAATACACAGGTCGTTAACCTATAAAGAAATGAGACGAAACTCAATAAGACGAGGTACTGTCCCCTACGTGGACAAAGAAACATAGCATGTCGCTAGTCATAATCACAAAAATGATCATCATCGATCATCAATAAGTGTCAATTACAATAAGCTAGTAAATATATGAGCTTAGCCTCATGTCCCATAACCACTAGCTTAACTTATTTACGGACTAACTGTAGATCTCCACTCAAAAATTGTCACAAGAGATTCAATCGAACAAGTCCAAGAATTAAACGACGAAATAAACGCAAGCGTTTCATACCACTTGTTTTACGAAGCCATTTAAATAGATTTCTTGTACGAGTGAGGTGAAGGTTTGCATATACTAGTAGATTGGAAAGCGGTCTTATAAACAAGCTTGATATTGAAAATAGAGTTTAAATCATTTTAATAAAAGAGTTTTGATATTTACTACGAGTATTGAAACCTTCATATTTTTAAAATGAAAAATCACAAAAATGATCGTAGAAACAATCAACCACAAAAATTCACATCCGGAGACGTGACTGAAAACCCAAAGAATTCGATTCCAAATTCATCGAAGTGGGAATGGCCTAACGACTCAACACGACACGACCTAGCAGTGGAACGACCTAAGGAGGTAGCGTCTCAAAAGAGGTCTAGCGACCTAACATGTTGCGACCTAACGTTGGTGCGAGGCATAGCAGGTACGACCTAATGAATGGCGCGACCTAACTGCATGGCGCGACCTAAGAGGAAATGGAGGCCGAGCGACCTAAGGTGCATGCGACCTAAGGGGTAGGTGCGACCTAACTACTAAGCGACCTAAGGTAGAAGCGGCTTAGGGAGCTAGCATGCGGCCTAGGTGGTGCGACCTAATTAAGGCGCGACCTAAGACATAGCGTGACCTATGGGGGTAGCGGCATAACATGGCCGAGCGACCAAGGTGTGCAACGACCTAAAAGATAAAGGGAGGCCAAGCTACTAAGGAAGAGGTGCGACCTAACCTGGTGCGATCCAACATGGCGCTACCTAAAAGCACGCGCGACCTAATGGGCCGAGTGACCTAACACGAGCGAGCAAGCCGAGCGACCTAGGGAGTTACGACCTAAGACAGGCCGACTCAAAAGGAAGGCAAGCGACCTAACCAATGCCGAGCGGCTTAAGGAAGTGAAGACGGTCGAGCGACCTAGCGACCTATGTTTACGACCTAAGGCCGAGCGACCTATGGAACGAACGACCTAACTGCAGGCCGAGAATCCTTCATATGCAGGCCGAGCGACCTAAGGGTTTTGGAGCTCAAAACTCGCTCAATTTGCAACCGATCGAGCATGGACGCTAGGGGATTATGCCCATAGGCTACCCGGTCGTATTGGCTCCTCGATGCATCGCCAAAAACGTGTTCAAACATCAAAGTTGGGATTTTTAAAGATTTGAACCCAAAGCACCAAAAATTGGGATTTTCACCAATTCAATCCAAACCATAAGCAAATGCACATGAATAAGTGTTAGGAATTCATACCTAACAATCAAAGATAGTTATAGACAAAGATGTGAGATAAAAATCTCACCTTTACACAAAATCAATGAAGAAGAAGCTTGAGAGCAAGGAAGAATCAATGGCTTCTCTTTGAATTTTGAGTTAGATGTTGGAATTGCAAATGAACTTGTGTTTGGAGTTTTAATTTCCCATTCCTTCCTCCATTTTTGATGAAGCTTGAGTGTTAGCAAATGAAAGTAAAATTATGAAGGGAAGGGGGTTGAGTTAGAGTTATAAGTTTAGGCTAATGGGCTAAACCAAACCTAAAGCCTAAAGTGAAAAAGTAGCAAGATTCTACTAACTCCAAACATATCAAAGTTTATACTTAAAAAGATCGCAAACGGCGTTTTGAACTAAATAGAAGTGGTCCCGAGTCATAATCCGACCGTATGCAAAAAAATAACTTTTCAGACTATAATCCAACTAAAGATAAAATAATTAAACAAAATATTTAAATATTCAATCGTAAAATATGCAGGTTGTTACAAACGTAACCAAGGGATGATATGATGGGGGTGAGACTGCTTCATGACAAAAAATGAATCTTTTTCTCAATAATAAGCTAGGATGTCCCATCTTCATGCTAAAGTTCGTTAAACCCAGCTTAAAGGCAAGGGTAAAGGCACCATCCTTAATAGATATGTATGCCTTAGAGCAGGTTCAAGCAAGACAATCACCTCTTAAAACAAAAGTATAGTTCCCTTTATCAAGTCATACTGTAACGACCCGTAAATTCGATAATTTAATTTGTTTATTTAATAGGATTTCTAATTTAAATTTAGGAAAGATAATGTTGTAATTAGATGTATCAAGGGAAATTAAAATTTACAAATTGAATTATATATTGCAATTAATTGTAATAGTGGAAATTGTTGCAATTGGATATAAGGTTAGAAATAAGTAAATAAAGGCAAGTATTGAATTCATCAATGAAAATAAATTTTTATTTAGTACAATCCCTTTTTATTAACTATTGTAAGATGTTAATTAATTGAAATGGAAAATTTGACAATAGATTAAATTTGTATGTTGGATGATAAATTGCAATAACTAAAGTTAGTAATCAATGGGTTAAAGGGAATACCAATTTACTCATAAAGTGAATATAAGTGAATGTAACAAAATAAATAGGAAACGATAATTATTCATAAGTGATGGTTGATGTAAAAGGAATAACTAATTGGATTTAGAATCTTAATTTGTATGTGTGCATATATTTAATGGAATATGAGAAAAACAAATGTAACGATTTGATTAATATATATGTTATTCATTCAGGGTATTGAATAAAAATTTGGAATCTAATTGTAATGAATGGTAATAATGTTGGTATCGGCTAATAAACTAAATTTTAATGCAATACCCATAAATGAATGGGATGAAATGAATGTATGTAAATGTATACTAGGTTATTTATCAAATAAAAGGAAGGAAAAGTAAATATTGAATTTGATTGATGAATAAATATGCGTTGAATAATAACCGAATGTAAAGCTAATGGTAATCAATACAAGATAATGAATTGCAATAATTGTGAGTTGATAATAGGTGTGAATGGGGAAAGTGATTGTTATATTAATTAAATGGAATTCAACTTTGATGGGAAAGGTAAATGGATATTTGGTAATAAACTTAAACGGACTTAAATAATTCTTTTATTTAATTTATACATATATAATAAGTGATGATTTAATAAAAACCAATACGCTATAAACAACAAACTTATAAATGTGGGATTTAGAGTTTGACAACAATTATTATGAGCTATATATATATATTTAGTTCATTCAATTTAATTTGTAAATCATTGAAATAAATGTTACGTTTAAATAAATTTAGGTAATAATGGGGAATAACGTAAATAAATTCTTCATTTAATGATGGTTAGTGTATATAAAGAATGGAGATAAGGCTTTATGAATTGATTTGAATCTAAATTTAATGAAAGGATAAATTGGAATTAAATGGATTAAATGTTTGAAGTTTATGTAAACTTTAATTTAGATGAAAGGGTAGACATTTATGTAATAGAGTATGAATCTATTATTAAGTTTATTTATAAAATGGCAGTTGAGTAAATGAAAGGGTGCAAAAGTAAGCTTGTCAGTATATTGAAGTAATGTATGATAATAGGTTTAATTGAAATAAATGAAAATTTAACATCTAAATATTACGTTAATAGGAAGTAATTGTTCTACTTATCATTTCATTCATTTAGCCCATTTTGAAACTTAATCAACGGAAATTAATGTAATTGAAAATTTTCAATTAATAGGAGAGAGAATACTAATTGTAATAGGTGCAATTAAAAGCAGCTTATGTTTTGTGAAATATAAGGAAAGTTTTGATTCAATGAAAAAAAAACATTTACATCAATAAAATGAATGTTTCATCTGTGAATGTAGGTTTAATTTAATTTAAATAAAAATTAGAAAGATTGATTTTATAGAAAGAAATATATGTTTATTTGAACTGTGTTTAGCTTACGGACTGATTACAAGAATAGGAAAATAATCTATTTATTACTCTTGTGTATAAAAAAAATTTCTATTTTTTATGTCCATTTTTGTTATATGTTTTAAAATTTAACCTTGTAAGTGATTGCAATTAATGTAGTTCAAATATTTCAATTAAAAGGAAAGAAAACGGTGATTTCAATTAATAGATTTAATAAAAAAAAAACGCATGTTCTGTGGTAAACAAAAAGGGTGTTTTAATGGTAATAAGAGGTCATTTTGGGAAAACAAATCAAATGTTTTCATTTTTAAGGTAAGTATAAAAAAATATTATGTATAGACAAAAACCCAAATGCATAGAAATTCGAATATTACTTGAGTTAATGAAGTAATTTTGGTGTGTTTAGGGTTAACAAAATTTATTAAGTAAACAATTATTTTTAAATTTGAATTCTAAAAGTTTGTTTACAGTATAGAGTTAGTCCATTCATGTAACAACCCGCATATTTATCGAGTTTATATTTAAATATTTTATTTAAATATTAAATCGTTAATCGGATTTTGGTACGAAAAGCTACTTTTTGCAAACGGTCAAATTAGGACTCGAGACCACTTCCATTGAGTTCGAAATGCCGTTTACAATTTTTTTAAGTATAAACATCTGTAGGTTTGGAGTTAGTGAAATTTCACTAACTTCTCCCGCTTTGGACTTTGGGTTAGTTTGGCCTATTAAGCCCAAGTTCCAACCCTTTTCTCCTCACTCTTCATAAATTTCCTAAGTAACCCAAGCTTTGGCATTAATGGTGAAGAGAATGGGAAATTAAAACTCCAAGCTCAAATTCAATTGCAACTCCAACATTCAACTCCAAATTCAAGTAGAAGATATTGGATTCAAGCTTTAGATTGCTTCTCCTTGCTTTCAAGCTTCATCTTCATAAATTTTAGTGCAAAGGTGAGATTTTTATCTCACAATTCTAGCCTATAACTATATTGGACTGTTGGGAATGATTCCTTATCATTTTTGCATGCATGTTAGCATTTGGTTTGGATTGGATTGGCGAAAAACTCCAATTTTTAGCGTTTTGGTGAATTTTCTGCACTTAGGTCGTTCTGGCCATTTTCGTGTGTTCGGAGTTAGGTCGCTCGTGACCTAACCCTTAGGTCATTCGCGTGTTATCGCGCTAGGTCGCACTGCCTTGAATTTTCACTTCGGAGTTAGGTCGTTTCACGTTAGGTCGTATGGGGTTTAGGTCGTAGGTCGTTTCTGGCCTTAAATCCCCTCTGCAGCGTTAGGTCGCTCAGCCTTTCCTTGTTAGGTCGTCACCACTTAGATCGCGACAAATGTTAGTACGTTAGGGACTTAGGACGTAGGCCTTAGCTCGCATTTGAGCTTAGGTCGTAGGTCGCTAGCTCGTAGCTCGTATTTGAGCTTAGGTCGTACGTCGCATCACCCTTAAGTCGTTCGACCTGATGCCTCTCTTAGGTCGCGCATCCCTTTAGGTCGCTAGGTCTTAGGTCGCGCATCGCCTTAAGTCACTCGACCTGCTCTCACCTTAGGTCGCGCCATCTTTTAGGTCGCGTACCATACTTTAGGCCGTTGTCCCTTAGGTCGCTTGCACCTTAGGTCGGCCTCGTTAGCTCGCAGATCCTCTAGGTCGCGTGGCCTTTAGACCGTAGGTCGTTAGGTCGTAAGACCTTAGGTCGCCTGACCACTTAGGTCGCTTGACCTATTCAAATGTTAGGTCGCGAGTTCCTTAAGTCGCTCGTCTCTCTTAGGTCGCTCGCTTCGGCTAACTCGCGAACACCACTAGGTCGTTTGACCCCTTAGACCCCTAGGTCGCAACCATTAGGTCGCTCGACCCTATTCCTCTTAGGTCGTTAGACCTCATTTTGTCTTCTCTAGGTCATACCGTTTTGGACGGGGCGCTGCCCCGCACCCCACCGGGGGCGCTGCCCCCTGGACCCCCGCGACCTGACCGGGCAGGTTGAACCCCGTAAGCGGTGGCATTGCCCCCACACCCCCACCTTGGGGGGTTGCCACCCCCCGGGACCCCCCCTCCGTAGGGGATCTTATCTGAAAAACATTGAGCTGATTTCCATGGATCTTATTCACATCTCCGTATGCGATCTTTGTGATTGATTGTTTATATAATTGCTTCTGTGTTTTGTCATTTTATAATATAAAGGTTTCAATACTAGTAGTAAATATCAAAACTTTTTTAACAAACAATTTCAACTCTATTTTTAATAACAAAGCTCTTTTCTTAAACCGTTTTCCAATCTATTAGTATATACAAACTTTTACCTCACTCGGATGAGAAATCTAATTAAACGACTTAGTAAAACAAGTGGTATGAAACGCTTGCGTTCACTTCGTCGGTTAATTCTTGGACTTGTTCGATTGAACCTCTTGTGACAATTTTATTAGTGAAGATTTACAGTTTGTTCGTAAATATTTAAGTTAAGCAAGTGGTTATGGGACATGAAGCTAAACTTCTATATTTACTAGCTTAGTGTAATTGACATTTCTCGTTGATCATGACGATCATTCTGATGCTTTAGACTAGCAACTGTGCGATGTCTCTTGTTGCGAGGTTAGACTAGACACCACTTGTGTGATTCCACTCACACATACCTTTTTGCTTTTTGGTTAGTCTGGACCTTAATCTGTGTGATTCCATTCACACATGTGGGGTAGCTCCCCTTGGTCTTCGGATCGTCATGTGATAGGCCTCTTTCTCTTTTCTATGAATTCTGGACTTCTTGCATTGATTTCTAGAATTTATGTCATTGACTTGTTATGAGTACAAGTTTGGGGTATGATGCCCTTTCCGAATCTCTGAGAAGATTCTTGTGATATTGATTATCTCTTATTGATTGATCTTCTGTTGATCATTATTTACATACTTATAGTGGTATGTCATTATGGATATTTTATGTTTATGCCATATCTTTTATGTTATATCATGTCATCTGATATTTATAACTAGACTGACCCGTTTATTATTTTCTTAAATAATACTCGGGTCAGACCGAGATGTTACAGGTGCTTCTGCTTGACTTCTTCCCAGGGATTCATCACTCTGACTTTTGGCTAACTGTTTAGATTAGCAGTTTTTGTTGTATACACTTAAGATATAGACTCATAGTTGTATTCTTTTGTATAGCACGTGTTGCTATTCTTTTGTATTATTGTGGATCTTTTGACCACTACTCTGATGTACACTTTCATGTGTTAGTTATATATTCATATCTTCTTCCGCCTTTGTGATATGGATGTCTGTAACTGATTTGCGTTATGCTTATTTCTATGTTTGTTTCCGAAGATTATTTATAGCCACCGTGTGATAAGCAATTACATAGATGGTTGCTCCTCAACGGCCTTATTCTCCGTGCTAGTTGACAGCACTACTCCGTAGTGTTCTTGGCTAGCGTGGGTATAGAGGTGGGGCGTCACAATTCATTCCCTTTCTAATTAACAATTGCCTCTTTTTAATACCTGCTACTTTAAAAAGGCTGTTCATATTTACTATATTTCAAAACCAAGTTTGTTCATATTTACTTTATTTTTTTCCATTCATTTTCCAACTTCATTTTTCTGAAACGTTATTTCATTTATTTCTAATTGCTAGGGTCTCTCTTTTCAAATATCTTTGATCCTAAACCTAATTCTAACCTTATAAATAAGATATGACGCAAATGAAACCACAGCCTCCATTCTAATCTTCTTCTTTTTTTTCCTTTTTTTCCTTTTCTCTTCAAATCTCCTTATTATCTCTCATTTTAATTTTTCCTTCCTCTTTAAATATTCTTCTTCTTCAAAATTTCTTCTATTTCAAACTTTCTTCTTTCTTTTCAAATCTAGATCTTCTCTTCCATTTTCAGTTCTTATTTTAATCATTTTCTTTTTCAATTCTTCCTTTTCAAATCTTTTTTTTTCTTTCAACCTTTTAAAAATACATACATTCATATAATAAGGAGGAAAACTAAAGTAAATCGAAATAAAAGAAAAATTACGGAACAAAGCTAGCAATCAAGAAGATGCATACGCGAGGGAAGAGTGGATGTGGCACGGTATTTTATTTTTGTTTTGTTTATTTTTAATTTCTATTGCAAATCGTTTAATTATGATAACTTTCACATACGAACATCGTTTCACGCGTGATTTTTTTTGTTAGGATCGTAATTAAATTCCGGATCTGCTGACGCTGGTTTGAATGAATTTGGAGACCGTCAAATTTTTGGGTTTAAATTGGATTTGAATTCAATTTAAATCCAATAGGTGAGTGTTTTAACCCACTCACGATTTCTAAAAGTTCTTAGGTTTGTTAAATTAATTTTAGATATGAGTAGAAATTTATTTATGGCTATTTGGGATGTCTTATGCGTCATCTCAGTTAAGTCGCATTTACTTAATTTAACTTTTAATTAATTTTATTTATTGCATATAATTTGACAGTTAGAATTTATTTATTTGCATATTAACTGCCAGTCATGGTTATGTTAAATGTTTATTTCATATTAACTGCCAGTTAAATTTACATTTATTTTTGCATATAAACTGCTAGTTTAATAGTTGTTAAATTTATTATTGAACTGTTAGTTAATACATGTTATTTATTTCATGTATAATTTATATGCTCTATATCGATGATTGTTTAAACTGAATGATGATTGCAAATAATGGTTGATGATTGATATTTGGATGAATGGATGCTACATTTATATTGTTAAAACTTTAAGTCATCATGCATTTTCATTTCATTCTGGATTGCGGTTTGAAATGATATACAACCGCATTTTTATTTTAAATTGCGGATTGAAATGATAAACATCCGTATCACTTGACCATAGGGTAGAAAATTTTCTACAGGCACCGCGGTAAATATATAAAATTATTTTTGAAATGTTTTACTATGATTTTGTAAAGCTATATATATATATATGGTTTATGGGATATTGATTTGGTTATTTATATATATATATATATAGTAAATTTTTGGTTTTTTAAGCTTTGTATAAATTTAATTTGAAGTATAAAATAAAGTTTGTTTTTTTTTTAAGATCCAATACAATTAAGCCTTTATTTAAAATCAAATTTCTGGAGTTTTTATGACTTAAATGAAGATAAGATTTGGAAGATGAATATTAAGGTAAATTGAAATTTAATAAAAATTAAAATTTTAAAGGATATGATTTTTATAACTTGTTTTTTTTTGTAAAGTGATTTAAATGAATATCAGGTTGATTTTAATGAATATATCAAGTTTTATAAATTGAAAGATTTTCCAATTATGAGAAGTTAAAGGTTTTACTTAAATTATATTGAATTCATTAAGTAAACATTTCAAGTCTAAATAATAAATAATTGAATTTGATATATATGGGTTTGTCAAATGAGTCTGTTTTGAAATGGTGAAATATTTAAAGCTTTGAAACATAAGAATTAAAAATGGTATTTGGAAGTTTAAATCGATATTTGGAATTGATTTGTGAAATGTAAAGAAGCTATTTTGTTTTATAAAGGAAATTTAATATTGAACCATTTGAGAGATGGAAATTTGTTTCGAAGTTAGGATTCTCAAGGTAGTATAATTTGGAAATATTATATTCTAGAGTTTTGATTTCTAAATATTTTACTTTGAAACCACTATGATTTTTGGAAAGAATATATTGGAAAATAAAGATGATATCATACTGTTTTGGGTTTTAAAAGGAAATGATATCATATTTATATGGTTTTGAAAGGAATATTATATTCTTGTTTAAAAAGTATAAATTATTTTAGAGGACCGCGGTGTTATAATAACGTTTGGTTGTTGAAGAGACCGGGATCGGAAGTTGTTATACTCTCCACCAACTCCGAAACCACTTTAACAACCGTGTACGCGGTGGATATTCCAGAATGAAGTAGGTTGGTGGCGGCGTTTCCTATGAGGTAAATACGTGGACCCGACTCCCGTGAGTTGGCATAAGGTGGCTAAAACAGGAGCGATTCTCGGGCCAATAAGGTCATTCCTCTGATCGAACACACTCCTTCGTTATTATACTCTGACTTTTGGATTGATTCGGTGACCACTTTTGATTTTTGATTTGGGGGTGTTGTTCGAGGTAGGTGGTAGCTGCGCGCTACGCGTTTCCACCAGCCCAGATAGCAATTGGTATGTCTACCCTGGCATTGCCTAGTTGTGCCGTGTCACCTACCCTATCGCGCCTTGTACGAGTTTGGATTTCTCCAGTAGCCCGTGTGGTATCCTCTGGTGGCTTCCCGATCAGGAGGGACTATGATATTGGATGGACTACTGGGACTATTACGTGTTAAGGGCTATATGGGTAACCCCTTAATGCTAAGAAAAAGTAAGTTTATTTTACAATTAGACACTATTATAATAGCGCAATATACTACATAGTAAATAGTTTAACGGATCCTTAGGAGATGTAAATCCCGAGCATCTCTTGAGTTGCTGCATTCATATTTATTTCTGTTAATTTAACTCACATAAGATCTTTTAGTTCTGACTCGAGTGTTTTGTCTTTTCAAATTCGCTCGGGTCAGTCTGAGCGTTTCAGGATTTGAAGTTTTATCTTTGGAGGACGAAGACGAAGATTTGTAGTATTACTATCTACTATTTTATTCCGCTGCACTGTATTCCGCTGCATTGATGTTTATTGGTATGTGAACTCTGATATTTAATTGTATAAAGAAGAATCAAATGTTTTGTAAACAGTTTTATAAACTATATATTTATTATTATATTTTATCCTTCCGCTGTGAGATTCTATTTTGTTTTATTTCTTCTCTGTTTTCTTATTTACCCCATAACAATCCGCCCTTGCGTATGGTTTGAATTGGCATGTGTGTCGATTTGAACCGTGCATAAAGGCGGGACGTTACACATACCGTTCAACCCCAGATGTGGTCAATACCATGCTTTGCAAGTATTTTGAATCAGGCAAAGCAGTAATAATTTGGAAGCATTGATGCTGTTCGAATGCCATATGAAACCCGCATCTCTAGCATTAGGAAGGTGTAGATCCCAATAAATTATCCAAAATAGTATAAATCTGGAGTGCTAGTAAAAACAAAGAATTTTTTGTAGAAATAGAGGATAGGTTCCAACTGTAGCCCCACCACACATATGTGCAGTCCATAAGTCGGTTGCCTTACAGAATTGGAATGTCATGGTCTATTCAGATTTGGGTTTTCTGGCTCCAGTTTCAAACTTCCCATAAAGGTTGAATATTCAACCACTCAAATTACAACTTCCCACTAGGCACATTAGCAATACATGCATATCAAATAAGCAAGATGGATAGTCAAAACGTGGCATGATCCGAGGAACAAAATCAGAAGATTAGAAAATGACGTTAGCAGTCCACGTGAATCTCTGTGTACTATAAATGAATAGGGCACTTTAGTAGAAAATAAAGGTTTTTTGTTTACTCTATTTGGACACATAAATCGAAAATTGTACTCTCTGTCATTGTTGTTTGTACAAAGAATCAAGAGAGAAGAAATAGACATTTTACCCCCATGGACGTATGATTCCTTAACTTCCAAACTACATAAATTTTTTCTGTCCTTTTTATTACTTTTAGTACTTTACTTTACTATTTTAGTTTTTTGTTTCGTGTTGGAATTGAGATAAACCGAAGTTAACTCTTTGATTGTTAACATTTCGAACATTCTCCTTCGTAATTGTGTAAGCATTAAAGCAACATAATTAGTCCATTTAAAGATAATTTTAATATTACTTAATTTTTCCGATTCATAATCACGAAAGCGTTCGGCGTCATGATTACTTTATAAAAATATTTAGGTGTTTCTAAGGCAAAAAAATTTCATTAACAGTAACCGAAGTCAAAAGCTATGTTGGTAAAACATAACAATGTCAAGTCAATAAACACTTGTAGTGCCTATTCCTTAGGGCTAAGTGAGGTAATTTATTAGTAAAAATTCCGAAGGGAAGCTTTGAGAGAAGACGTAGGATGGAAGGTCTGAACCAGTTTGTAACCGTTTTTACTTTACATTATTTTATTTTTATTTATCTTGGTTATATATGAATTTACATTAGTTAACCATATTAGAGATCCTTTGCACTTTTAGAATTTTCTCACCTAACTCAGTTTATAAGTCCTTAAGCTTCTTAAGGACCAAATCGATTACTTTTAAATTCATCTAAAAAGTAGACGCCTTACCAAAAACAAAACTGCACATGTGGATGATCATATATAACAAATTAAACAAAATATAATTTTTAAAGAAGAAGAATCAGATCATTGACAAACTAAATTCCTTTTGTAATATGGGCCTAGAAAGAGTATCTCATTTGTATTATAAATGTCTTTTATCCATCTCTATTTAGGTAAACGCTCTTAAAATCTTTGAGTTAACATAATCTCCATAGACTTGACTTTTTATTACTATGAGAACAATATTAGATTTCGCTATACTAAAGATTATAGATTGCGAACTGACACTATATTCACCATTGATTCTTATAGTTGGAACAAAACTAGAAACATTTAATAACGTGAATATGCTTCCTGAATGTTTAACCCATGCCATTGTGCACTTCTGTCTCAATAGGATTGCAAACCCTAAATATAAATTAGCACACATTCATTTCAAGGAATTTATAACAAAAATAAAAAGCTGCATTTATATTTTAAAGGAGGAAATCTTGCACAATAATAGGTGAAATAATACTACCATAATTGCTAAACCAATTATCAATTCTATAGATAATCATCGAACATTATTCCTTTAATTGAAATCTAATCTAATATTACTTTCGCTTCTATTTCTTCTCTGCTCACCGATATATATATATATATATATATATATAGATAGATAAATTTACTTCTATTCATATATGTTCATTGTTCTCACAACTTTTTTGTGTGTTTTTAGTTTGTTATGTGATGAGGACCGTAGTGCATATGCTCTGGGAATATTTAGAGGTGGATTGGTCTTTGGATATGCTCATGATCTAATGGCTTAGCATGCTATGCTTGTTTGGTTGCCATGCCTTTGTCCTTCATGGTTTACTTTACTGCTAGGACTTCTATTTCTTTATTTTTATGGCTTACTTTGTTTATCTTTATATTACTCTATTGATAACTTAGCTGCAGGTTTTAACTTTTGTATCTCTAGTGTTAAGTTTAGGAGGAGTCCTTTATTTTTAATTTTTATATAAGAGATTCAAGTGTTAGATACATCTAAAATTCACAATGTACACACCATATGTACTTATTTACTCCAAACATCTGTTTTGGGTTTATTCCAATTTCACTGTCATTACATTTATACATATATAGTTATAAAAGTTTAATTTATCTATAACCGTTGCAATTTAAATATCTTATACAATATATATATGTACCTCTATTAATTAAATCATATTTAATTAATTTTCAATTTATTTTAATCAACCAATTTAATTAAATATTTTAGAAATTTAGAAATTTTATATAATTCATCTTAGACTATTTAGAACATAACCCATTGTAACCTTTTTAGTTATTCTATATATACATATCAATATGTGTGTGTGTGTATATATAGATATATCAATTAATTAACCTTTAGTTAAATAATTTGATAAATTATTCTATTTAATTAAAAATTTAAATTAAATCGAAAAATTAATATTATTCCTCTTTAACAAATTTAAGATAAATATATGGTTATAAGAATTATAGTTATGCTCATATATCATTATATATGTATATACTTACGTTAATTAACATTTAATTAACTATTTATCAAAAAAATTACTAATTTAATTAAAACATTTTTAATTAAACATTTTTAATAAATTCAAATTTTTTATCTATAATTTACTTTGAACATTTTATGTGTGTATACATATATTATTATAGATATTTATTTTAAATAATTAACCTTTGCTTAATTATTTATTTAATTATTCCAATTAGTTGAATATTAAATAATTTGTGGAAATATTAATTTTTTTCAAAACCATTTTGAAACATATTTTATAACTTCCATAAAATTATATTTTTATATTTCAACCTTAAATTTCAAATTTGAAATATATATTAAATTTTCATACTTGATTATGAAAATTGGCCTATGGCCTAAATCATTTTGGGATGTTACAACTAGGCCACCCTTTTTGACTCACTCATCCCATTAGGTCAGGTCAGTATCCAAGGATGAGAGAATACTAGATTATTCAACCTTAAGCCTAGACACTACTTTTCTAGACACTCAACAAATGTGTACTTGTAATTAGTTGGCGCTAAAGTTGCTAATTAGACTATATAAACCATTTAGCGCTCTGACACCATTAATGGAACCTAATCCATTGCAAAACGTATGAAATGAGTAAATTTAAAAATTCCCTATTTGTATTTTAATGGGCCTATGAATCCTCATAACTGGCATTGGATCCAATCTATTTATTAGAAAAGAATCGTACTTTATTTAAAATATTTATTATTTAATTAACTAATCAAATTAATTAATTTTTTTATTGATTATACCGTATATCTCATATATTCTTAGTTTAACATAATGACACATAGCTATGTATGTGTAATTAATTAGGAGTTATGTTTTCTATTAATTGGATAGATGAAAAGTCGTATTCTTATTTATGGGGTATAAATTAAGAGGTCATAAATGTGACGTAAGTGAAATTAATAGTGATTTTTTTTATAGTGGACCATCCACTTTCTATTACCGAATTAATAAAATACAGTTTAAGTATAGGAGTAAGGCAGATGTGCCTTAAATACTATAAAAAAAGAGAAACCACAACATGGGGGTGTGGTCGAACTACCAAAGCTACTATAAATGACCTAAAAAGCTAGGCTTCCACAGAAGAGGAGGAGCAACCAACATCAAAGACCCCGATGCTCACACATTGAGGACAACCCCAGGAATACTAGCATACGGCCGAAATTGCAATGCTAATGTAGGGTCAAAATCTACCGAATCAGGAGATAAAATGAATGTTCTATCCCATGTGACATCAGCTAACGTTACATCATTCCTTTTCCGAATTTGACCTTCCATAGCAAGTGTGATGACCCGGAATTTTAAAGCAATATCAATTTAATAATCTGTAATAAAAAATAAATTGATTTGATAATAGTTGTAATGAGATTTGAATTAATTTAATAATTCAATAAAATAAATAGTTAATTGATAGATTTTATCTTTTTAAATCTAAATAATTGTTTTATATTTATGATATATATAGAATATTGTATATATTGAATATAGATCTTGTTTTAATCTGATTAATAAATAAATCCTGTTTTCTATAAAATTTATATCTTTAGTAAAATTGGAAATTTTGATTTTATTTAAAAGTTAAGCTTTTTAAAAGCCATTTAATAAATAAAATATGATTTTAAATACCTAAGATAAATATTAAATGATTTAAAATATTTTAATTCAAGTTTAAAATTTAAATAAATAACAAGGAGGTCATTTTGAGTTTCTTTTAAATATAATTGAATAAAATAAATAATTTATTAATAAAGAAGATAATTTCTTTTATAAGTTGTTTATGGTTATTTAATATTGTTATTTCCAAAAAAATATAATAATACATTGTTTCAACAAAGAAAATAATAATTGTTTTTCAAAAATTTAAATTATATAGTTATATTTGTAAATAAACTAGATTTCAAAAATTCAATTTGAACATGAATTCAAAGTTTTAAATCTAAAGTATAATTGTTTTTAATTTATTTTGATTTTGAATCATTTGTATAAGTTTAATATTTATTCATTTTAAAAATTTATCTACATATAAATAAATACATGTTAACTAATGAACTAAACAAAGATTCACTTTTATCTTATATTAACATGATAACTAAATAACTAATTAGCATTTAACTATAACTAAATTACATAATTATAACAAATTAAAATTTAAGACAAATGTAAACATTATACTAATTAATAGAACAAGTGTTAATGCATAAACATGACAAAGTGACAAGTGTTTAAATTGTAAGACAAGTGTAAAAATTTAATTTAATTTAGTTTTTTTTTGTTTTTATTTTTCAAATAATTTAAGCTTATAAAGATCTTCTCTTCTCATTTTTTTTCTTTTCTTTCTCAAAATCTAAAGCCATGAAAATCTGAAACACACTTCCTCTAAAAACCAAAATCATGAAATCTGTTAAACATTTTCCAAAACAAAATCATCTTCAAAAGCCTCCACATCTTCAAGTTTAAAAGAAAATATGTCACCACCTTAAAATCTGAAGCCTGCCTGCAATTTTTTTTCAAAAATCTAAGACCTGCATTCTTCAACCTGGGTTGAACAAATGTCTGCACTTTTTCAAAACAAAAGCATGCATGTAGTTTTTAAAACAAAGAACATTCAGGTGCAAAGTTTTTGAAACAAGGATTTCAGTTTTAAAGTGTTCAAAAAGTTTCAAAATGGAGGAAGCAATTCAAAGTTTTGAAATAAAGTTCCCAGTTTTATAAAGCAAAATCTTTGTCAAAAACCTCTGCTCTGCCTTCAAGCTTTAGGTGAGTAACATCACTATTTATAAAAGATTAAGTTTATGAATAAGGTTGCATGTTAAATTCTCTGTGATAAAAATGGATTGTTTGTATATATGAATGAAATTTGCTGTGAATATAATGGATGTATGGTATGCATATGTGCTCAGAGTACCCTCTGTTTTATAGTACATAGGTTCAAGTTTGATTTAAAATTTAAAATCTTTAGATTTTGCCTCTGTTTTAAACTTTAGATTTAAATCAAATCTGTTAGTTTAATCATAAACTTTAGTTTAGAATTTTATTTGGGTTAAAATAAATTTGAGGTATCTCTGGAAAACCATAGCAACAGTGCATGTGTAACAAAGTCCAAAACTCAAACATTTTACTTGATGAATTCAGGAATATATTATGAATTCTTAGTCCAAGATATGATTTTTAAGATCAAAATCATAATTTTTAATGACAAATTGAGAGTGCATTGTTGGTTTAATTAGAAAGGGGATATGGGTAGTTTTCTGGTGAACTTTTGATGTTGGAGAGTCGGGTTTCTTTTAGTGGAGGGAGGAGTGACCCGTGAAGCTTGGGAAAATTCAGGATGGCGATGAACTTCATCGAGGTGGCAGCAATGAGTTTTTTTGTCTGGAACCCTAGTTTCAACTAGGCAGTTTGTTTTGCCTGATATGACCTTTAGGAATGATCGAGTGTTATAGGCTTTTGGAAGGTGGTTGCTGAAGCATAGGTGAAGCTATGGCCGGAATTGGAGATTCTCTGGTGGTCGGAGCACCGTGGGGGAAACGATGACAGGTTTTGGGTGTGTATCATGCTGTTATTTCCAGGTTTTGGAATTTAAGTCGAACGCCATTTTAAGCTCTGGATGGAAGAATCGATAGTCGTGTTGGGTCGTGGAGTTTGTAGGCGGCGTAGGGAAGCCACCGGAAGTGGCCAGTGATTGTCGGAGGCACGGTGCATGTGCACCGTGCACTTTGGACATTATGATGATGCTGTTTTTTTTCTGGGTATAGGCAGTGGGGAAGCTCGAGAGTATGCTCGAGTAATTACTGTGTTTGCTCGAAGTAAATTTTGTATTTGCTCGGGGTTTAGGCATATAGGTTGCAGTTTTCTTTTTTGAGAAACCTGTAGTTTTGTGTTTGTTTTAAATATAAAATTTAAAACTGAATCTAAATGGAGTTAAGTTTTAAATCTGAGTTAAGTTAAATCTAATATGTATTAGAGTTTCAAATAATTTTGAAAATCTTATGAGTTTCAAATAATTTTGAAAATCTTATAAGTTTTCAAATTTTGATATGGTTTCAGTTCTAAATAAAAAGGAAAAAGGGGGAAAACCTGACAGATTTTCTATAAATTTAAATTTCATTTTAAAATTTGAATCATAATTCAAATCACCAGTTTGAATCTAAATTTAAGTACAGTTTTCTTAAGATTTTTGAATCTTCAAGTTTTAAAAATAAATTTGTATTTTAAATAAAAGTTTTAAAATCAAGGTTCAAATCAAAAGTTTTTCTTAAGTTTTAAATTATAAAAGATTTGAATACGGAATAGTTTCAAGTGTATTGAGTTAAAAATCTGGGATTTTGAATAAGTTTTAAAATTTGAATGTTTTCAAACTAGTTTAAATTTAATTTGTTAAATAGGAATAAAATTGTTTCAAACAAATATTTAAATATATTTTTCTTTTTGAAATGAAATCATTATAAATAGTTTATAAAGGAAGTTAAATGATTGTCAAGTTGAATTTGGAATTTAAATGTATTTTAAACTTAATTTTTAATTAAATTAGGTATATTAAGACTTATCTTATATAAGTTTAATTATAAGTGATAAATGTTATTTACATTTATTCTAAAAGTAATATAAATAAATTTAAATTGGATAATGCTTTAATAAATATCATCTTTGAATTTTAGATTCAAAATGAAATTTGAAATGTTCTAAGTCCATTGAATATTTAGACAATTATTAATAAGGAATGGGTTATCTTAGAAATTATTGAGATATTAATATAATTAAATAAATTGGATAATTAAGGAATAACTTATTTATTTAATTTATTTAATTAATAATTTGGATTAATTTAAATTGGAGTTAATTAAGAAGTAATTAGAGAATAAATAATAGTTAATGATGGCCATTAACTAAGGTTATTTAGTAATTAATTAATATGATTAATTTTCAATAATTAATTAAATTAATTAATTAATGTTAATAAATTGTGAAATTTATTTAAGTTTAATTACTTAAATAAAAGTAATTAAGACACTAATTACTTAATGTAATTAATGGAATTTATTAAGGTTGGTTTAAATTAATTAATTAAGTTTAATTAATTTTAAACATTGGATTTGATAATAATTACTTTATGTAATTAATAGAATTACTCAGTAAAGTAATTAGAGTTAATTACTGGATGTAATTAGTGGATAGTGTTGGGATTGTGGAAATATTTTGGATTAAATTATTTTGTGTGATTAATCAAGTGATTAATTAAAGAAATTAATTAAGGAATAATTAATTTGATAAGTAATTAAGGGTAGTTAATTATAGAATGAGATTAATCGAAGGTGATTAATAATTATGGATTAAGTGAGATTAATTACAGAAAGTAATTAATTTAATGAAGTGATTAATTAAGAGTCATTAATTAAAATAATTAATGATGTAATTAAGATTGATTAATTAATATTAATTAATCAATAATAAGTAATTAAGGATAATTAATTAATTGTAATTAATTAAGGTTAAATGTAATTAAATATAGTTAACTAATTAATGAAGTAATTAAAGGTTAATTACTGTATTTAGTTTAGGGTAATTAATTTTGTGAAATTAATTAAGGTATAACTAATCAAGATTGATTAATTAAGATGATAAATTAGAGGTAAAATAATTAATTAATTTGTAATTAATTAATGATAATGTAAGCAATATTTATATTGAGATAATAATTAATTTAATTCATTTTAAATTAATTAGAAATGATGTAATTAATTTAATTCATTTTAAATTAATTATAGATGGTATGATTATGAGTCATTGCTTATAGATGGTTGATATTGGTTACCTTGAATGGTTTGAATCTCAGAGATGAGAATAGTAGTGTTGATTGATATGGATGCATTGGTTGCATTGTGATATTGATATGGATTATCTTTTAATAGTGATAATGTGAATTATCTGTGGTTTAATAATGATAATTATCTGTTATGAATCTATGAATTATCTATCTGTGTGTATATAGATGATATAATTGAATTGTTTAAAATTCTAAAACAACTTGGACCTAAAAGACACGCTTTGGATTTCGATGAGACCGGGATCGGGTTTCCATATTTGGATATCCGAAAACCACGTCGATTCCAATTAAACGTTAGGTCGTTAATCCAAGTGGAGAGAGTGAAGACTCGAGGTGTAAGGGCTATATGTCAGTATAACTCTGTGGGTGATTCCGTAATGAGTTTGACGGAATAGTACTTATAGATTTGAGATGGAGATTCAGAGTGCAAGGGTTATCGTCGTTAACTCTGTGGGTGATTCCGTAATGAGTGTAACGAGATAATGCCTTCGGTTTCGTTCGAACCCGGAACGAACTTGTATGGAATGAATTCTTTCAGAACGTCATCAGGTGGACGAGTAGCATTCTAAGATAATTTATCCTCTAAAGGTAATCGTAGCCTCAAGCCTCATCAACCAGGAATGGCTAAAACAGGGGAGGTGCAGCAAGACTTCGTGGGTAGCTCCCACTGGAGAGCATGATTGATCCCTGTCTAGAGGTCCCTTTTTATTCGGCTTAGTGGGCAGTTGTTAGTGCGCACCAACTGCGGGGTTGTCTTGTTCGGAACTATTCAGTAAGGAATGGGTCCGGCCTTGTGTTGCAGGGGAGTGGGAGTACTCCTCGGTACGTTGATCTAGGCCACGTACTATGACGGGCGGTAACCCAGTAGCCCTGCCATTGTATGGAATCCAAAATCCAATAAGTGCCAACGGTTTCGATTGTATTACCCACTTTTGTGGCTAGTAGCTGGAATTTAATAATGTAACAATTTCGGCTATTTCATATTTACTTGAAAACCCTAGACCTATTATAATATCACTGGATTTCCTATCAAATGTTTTGGTTAGCGTAAGGTAAAAACTTTTCCATGTTTATGTGTGGGAAGTCTTACGTGATACCTTTCTTTTCAAAAGATTTTTGAAAGTTAAGCAACTTTAACCTGTTACTCACACCAGACCCATGTCTGACCCGGAGTTTATTTTTGTTTTTCATAAACTCTTGGGTACTCAAATTTTTACGAGTAGCCAAGGGATTCAGGTTAGCTTTGACGAATATTGGAGGAGCAATGGAGCAGGAGGCTTCTGCGTTAGATATTAGTATTCCGCTGTGTGTTCTGTGTTGTCTCTGGATTGTATTATGTTGTAAATACTAGACATGTGTTTATAACTGTCTAGTATATGTTGTATATCTGTGTACTCTGATAGTGGTTGTAAACTATGTAATACTTTATGTTATTAATATAATTTATTCGTTCCGCTGTTTAGATTCTGATGTGTTGTTTCTTCTTCTTCTCTTTCTTTCTCTTTTCTATCCCTTTCTTTTCTTATTAGCGATGCGACTTCCTGGAGTGTGGAAATTGGGTCGCTACAGGTGGTATCATAGTGTTAGGTTGAGTGAATACCTAGGCTCTGAAGTGGTGTCTATCTTGAGAGAGCGTATTTGTAATTTTAAATATAATTATATATATTTATCTATTTCTACCTATCTGTTGGGATTACCTGTTCATGTTTTCCAATATATGTTATAAAGGTAGATAAGGTAGTAGTGTTTGTAACACGATTACTACCATTGGTTGGAGTCTGATGTTGAGATTGGAAGTTTATCTGTCGAGACTATAGACCTAATACCGTCTCGAGTAAGTTTTGTTGTGTTGAAGTATTTCATCGATCTCTGAAGGAAACCTGTTAAGGTTCGGAGACATCTTTGAAGTGCAGAGTTTGGTGAGTTGAGTTTGGATCAGTCAGTTGAGCTGAAGTAAGTGATGGTATTTTGATACCTCAGGAAGTTGTAACTGCGTGATGAGATGCAGTGACTATGGATTGTTTCCGAAGATATTTTCTTTGGAACAAAATTTGGAAATGAGTCTGCTGCGATGTTGTGGCTGAAGACAACAAGATGTTGTGGTGTTTCTGTCTGCTTTGGAGTCCGAGTTTCTCGAAGAACTTTGGATTAAGAAGTTTGGCATTGGCAACAGCAGTGCAGCTCGGAGTGTTCTGTGAGCCGACAGAGAGGTCTTAGCCGAGTAGTTTTTCTGAAGATGGAGTTCAGAAGCCGCTGAGTGAATCCGTTTCTTCAAAGGATTGACTAGACCAGTGTAAACTGTTCTATTTGTTAAGAGAGAATAGTTTTCTTTGGAAATTTATCTGGGTTAATCGCAAAAGTGACTTGCGATTGTTTGAGTGTTATCTTGGATTGTTGAAGATTGTTCTGGATGTCTTCTAGGAAGACAGAGGTTCGTCAGCATCCGGAGATTGAGTTTTCTTATCAACTAGAATTCCAAGGGTGGAACCGGTGGTTCTGTTTAGTTGGAGAATGATTCCTAGAGATGGAGTTTGATGAAGCAACTCAGTTTTGATGGAATTTCTGAGTTTTTCTTTATGGATCTGTTGAACCATATTTCCGGAGGTGATGTCCAGTTGGTGCTTGTGTTCCTCGTCAACATTTTCTTATCTACTTCGGATCAGAGTTGTGCAGCGGAAGCAGTTTGGATATGTTTCTGATTGTCTTTTCCAGATCAGGAGAAGTTTGTAGTTTTCAGATGTTTATGGAGTAGAATTGTGTTTTGGTTTTGGATTGATCTTGAGGTGATCATTGTGTTGGGTTGTTTTTAGTTCTGATTGTTCTAGAGGAATCAGCAAGGGTTGATGATCAGTTTGGATGTTGGCAGCCCAGGATTGTCTGAAGACTTTTGTGGATAAGGGACGGAGAAATTTGGAAATTGAAGTTGGAGACTTCGTTATTTTTGGAGTTTTCTCTGATTCAGGAGCTATAAGTTTTGATAAGACGGAAGAAGCTAGCTCAGTGATGTTTGGATCTCTTCTCTGTGTTTTGATTGGATCAGTGATTGGTTTCCGAATTGAATTGTCAGTTTGGATAACTGGAGTTTGATGAGTTTCACGTATCTCTGAGGGAGTACGTATATGGTCTATCTCTGGTTTTAGAACCAGCAGTTATGGAGTTTGGTTGTTGAGTCAGACTCATCTGTAGTCTGATATGCTGTCTAGTTCTGTAGATATAGATGAATAGGAGCTCTATAGTTTAATAGTATTAATTGTTTGGAATTTATAGAGCGAGTATCCCGATATTTTTATACCGGGGAAACTCGTGAAAGTCTTATCCAGAATTTTTCTAGATAATTAGATTTGTTTGATTTGGGTGAATTGATTGCTATGGTTGTTAGCATATCATTGGTATATGCTTGTGTTTTAAAATTTAATATTTTAAATAGATTATTAAATTACCTTTGTTTTAAATTTCGAGGACGAAATTCTTTTAAGGGGGGAGGAATGTGATGACCCGGAATTTTAAAGCAATATCAATTTAATATTCTGTAATAAAAAATAAATTGATTTGATAATCTTTGTAATGAGATTTGAATTAATTTAATAATTCAATAAAATAAATAGTTAATTGAAAGATTTTATCTTTTTAAATCTAAATAATTGTTTTATATTTATAATATATATAGAATATTGTATATATTGAATATAGATCTTGTTTTAATCTGATTAATAAATAAATCCTGTTTTCTATAAAATTTATATCTTTAGTAAAATTGGAAATTTTGATTTTATTTGAAAGTTAAGCTTTTTAAAAGCCATTTAATAAATAAAATATGATTTTAAATACCTAAGATAAATATTAAATGATTTAAAATATTTTAATTCAAGTTTAAAATTTAAATAAATAACAAGGAGGTCATTTTGAGTTTCTTTTAAATACAATTGAATAAAATAAATAATTTATTAATAAAGAAGATAATTTCTTTTATAAGTTGTTTATGGTTATTTAATATTGTTATTTCCAAAAAAATATAATAATACATTGTTTCAACAAATAAAATAATAATTGTTTTTCAAAAATTTAAATTGTATAGTTATATTTGTAAATAAACTAGATTTCAAAAATTCAATTTGAACATGAATTCATAGTCTTAAATCTAAAGTATAATTGTTTTTAATTTATTTTGATTTTGAATCATTTGTATAAGTTTAATATTTATTCATTTTAAATATTTATCTACATATAAATAAATACATGTTAACTAATGAACTAAACAAAGATTCACTTTTATCTTATATTAACATAATAACTAAATAACTAATTAGCATTTAACTATAACTAAATTACATAATTATAACAAATTAAAATTTAAGACAAATGTAAACATTATACTAATTAAAAGAACAAGTGTTAATGCATAAACATGACAAAGTGACAAGTGTTTAAATTGTAAGACAAGTGTAAAAATTTAATTTAGTTTTTTTTTTGTTTTTATTTTTCAAATAATTTCAGCTTATAAAGATCTTCTTTTCTCATTTTTTTTTCTTTTCTTTCTCAAAATCTAAAGCCATGAAAATCTGAAACACACTTCCTCTAAAAACCAAAATCATGAAATCTATTAAACATTTTCCAAAACAAAATCATCTTCAAAAGACTCCACATCTTCAAGTTTAAAAGCAAATATGTCACCACCTTAAAATCTGAAGCCTGCCTGCAATTTTTTTTCAAAAATTTTAGACCTGCATTCTTCAACCTGGGTTGAACAAATGTCTGCACTTTTTCAAAACAAAAGCATGCATGCAGTTTTTAAAACAAAGAACATTCAGGTGCAAAGTTTTTGAAACAAGGATTTCAGTTTTAAAGTGTTCAAAAAGTTTCAAAATGGAGGAAGCAATTCAAAGTTTTGAAATAAAGTTCCCAGTTTTATAAAGCAAAATCTTTGTCAAAAACCTCTGCTCTGCCTTCAAGCTTCAGGTGAGTAACATCACTATTTATAAAAGATTAAGTTTATGAATAAGGTTGCATGTTAAATTCTCTGTGATAAAAATGGATTGTTTGTATATATGAATGAAATTTGCTGTGAATATAATGGATGTATGGTATGCATATGTGCTCAGAGTACTCTCTGTTTTAAAGTACATAGTTCAAGTTTGATTTAAAATTTAAAATCTTTAGATTTTGCCTCTGTTTTAAACTTTAGACTTAAATTAAATCTGTTAGTTTAATCATAAACTTTAGTTTAGAATTTTATTTGGGTTAAAATAAATTTGAGGTATCTCTGGAAAACCATAGCAACAGTGCATGTGTAACAAAGTCCAAAACTCAAACATTTTAATTGATGAATTCAGGAATATATTATGAATTCTTAGTCCAAGACATGATTTTTAAGATCGAAATCATAATTTTTAATGACAAATTGAGAGTGCATTGTTGGTTTAACCAGAAAGGTGATCTGGGTAGTTTTCTGGTGAACTTTTGATGTTGGAGAGTTGGGTTTTTTCTAGTGGAGGGAGGAGTGACCCGTGAAGCTTGGGAAAATTCAGGATGGCGATGAACTTCATCGGGGTGGCAGCGGTGACGTTTTTTTGTCTGGAACCCTAGTTTCAACTAGGCAGTTTGTTTTGCTTGATATGACCTTTGGGAATGATCGAGTGTTATGGGCTTTTGGAAGGTGGTTGCTGAAGCATAGGTGAAGCTATGGCCGGAAGTGGAGATTCTCTGGTGGTCCGAGCACCGTGGGGGAAACGATGACAGGTTTTGGGTGTGTATCATGCTGTTATTTCCCGGTTTTGGAATTTAACTCGAACGCCATTTTAAGCTCTAGATGGAAGAATCGATAGTCGTGTTGGGTCGTGGAGTTTGTAGGCGGCGTAGGGAAGCCACCGGAAGTGGCTAGTGATTGCCGGAGGCACGGTGCATGTGCACCGTGCACTTTGGACATTATGATGATGCTGTTTTTTTTCTGGGTATAGGCAGTGGGGAAGCTCGAGAGTACGCTCGAGTAATTACTGTGTTTGCTCGAAGTAAATTTTGTATTTGCTCAGGGTTTAGGCATACAGGTTGCAGTTTTCTTTTTTGAGAAACCTGTAGTTTTGTGTTTGTTTTAAATATAAAATTTAAAACTGAATCTAAATGGAGTTAAGTTTTAAATCTGAGCTAAGTTAAATCTAATATGTATTAGAGTTTCAAATAATTTTGAAAATCTTATAAGTTTTCAAATTTTGATATGGTTTCAGTTCTAAATAAAAAGGAAAAAGGGGGAAAACCTGACAGCTTTTCTATAAATTTAAAGTTCATTTTAAAATTTGAATCAGAATTCAAATCACCAGTTTGAATCTAAATTTAAGTACAGTTTTCTTAAGATTGTTGAATCTTCAAGTTTTAAAAATAAATTTGTATTTTAAATAAAAGTTTTAAAATCAAGGTTCAAATCAAAAGTTCATCTTAAGTTTTAAATTATAAAAGATTTGAATAAGGAATAGTTTCAAGTGTATTGAGTTAAAAATCTGGGATTTTGAATAAGTTTTAAAAAGTTGAATGTTTTCAAACTAGTTTAAATTTAATTTGTTAATTAGGAATAAAATTGTTTCAAACAAAAATTTAAATTTATTTTTCTTTTTGAAATGAAATCATTATAAATAGTTTATAAAGGAAGTTAAATGATTGTTAACTTGAATTTGGAATTTAAATGTATTTTAAACTTAATTTTTAATTAAATTAGGTATATTAAGACTTATCCTATATAAGTTTTAATTATAAGTGATAAATGTTATTTACATTTATTCTAAAAGTAATATAAATAAATTTAAATTGGATAATGCTTTAATAAATATCATCTTTGAATTTTAGATTCAAAATGAAATTTGAAATGTTCTAAGTCCATTGAATATTTAGACAATTATTAATAAGGAATGGGTTATCTTAGAAATTATTGAGATATTAATATAATTAAATAAATTGGATAATTAAGGAATAACTTATTTATTTAATTTATTTAATTAATAATTTGGATTAATTTAAATTGGAGTTAATTAAGAAGTAATTAGAGAATAAATAATAGTTAATGATGGTCATTAACTAAGGTTATTTAGTAATTAATTAATATGATTAATTTTCAATAATTAATTAATTAATGTTAATAAATTGTGAAATTTATTTAAGTTTAATTACTTAAATAAAAGTAATTAAGACACTAATTACTTAATGTAATTAATGGAATTTATTAAGGTTGGTTTAAATTAATTAATTAAGTTTAATTAATTTAAAACATTGGATTTGATAATAATTACTTTATGTAATTAATAGAATTACTCAGTAAAGTAATTAGAGTTAATTACTGGATGTAATTAGTGGATAGTGTTGGGATTGTGGAAATATTTTGGATTAAATTATTTTGTGTAATTAATCAAGTGATTAATTAAAGAAATTAATTAAGGAATAATTAATTTGATAAGTAATTAAGGGTAGTTAATTACAGAATGAGATTAATCGAAGGTGATTAATAATTATGGATTAAGTGAGATTAATTACGGAAAGTAATTAATTTAACGAAGTGATTAATTAAGAGTCATTAATTAATATAATTAATGATGTAATTAAGATTGATTAATTAATATTAATTAATCAATAATAAGTAATTAAGGATAATTAATTAATTGTAATTAATTAAGGTTAAATGTAATTAATTATAGTTAATTATTTAATGAAGTAATTAAAGATTAATTAGTGTATTTGGTTTAGGGTAATTAATTTTGTGAAATTAATTAAGGTATAATTAATCAAGATTGATTAATTAAGATGATAAACTAGAGGTAAATTAATTAATCAATTTGAAATTAATTAATTATAATGTAAGCAATATTTATATTGGGATAATAATTAATTTAATTCATTTTAAATTAATTAGAAATGATGTAATTAATTTAATTCATTTTAAATTAATTATAGATGGTATGATTATGAGTCATTGCTTATAGATGGTTGATATTGGTTACCTTGAATGGTTTGAATCTCAGAGATGAGAATAGTAGTGTTGATTGATATGGATGCATTGGTTGCATTGTGATATTGATATGGATTATCTTTTAATAATGATAATGTGAATTATCTGTGGTTTAATAATGATAATTATCTGTTATGAATCTATGAATTAACTATCTGTGTGTATATAGATGATATAATTGAATTGTTTAAAATTCTAAAACAACTTGAACCTAAAAGACACGCTTTGGATTTCGATGAGACCGGGATCGGGTTTCCATATTTGGATATCCGAAAACCACATCGATTCCAATTAAACGTTAGGTCGTTAATCCAAGTGGAGAGAGAGAAGACTCAAGGTGTAAGGGCTATACGTTAGTATAACTCTATAGGTGATTCCGTAATGAGTTTGACGGAATAGTACTTATAGATTCGAGATGGAGATTCAGAGTGCGAGGGTTATCGTCATTAACTCTGTGGGTGATTTCGTAATGAGTGTAACGAGATAATGCCTTCGGTTTCGTTCGAACCCGAAACGAACTTGTATGGAATGAATGCTTTCAGAACGTCGTCGGGTGGACGATGAGCATTCTAAGATAATGTGTCCTCTAAAGGTAATCGTAGCCTCAAGCCTCATCAACCGGGAATGGCTAAAACAGGGGAGGTGCAGCAAGGCTTCATGGGTAGCTCCCACTGGAGAGCAAGATTGATCCCTGTCTAGAGGTCCCTTTTTATTCGGCTTAGTGGGCAGTTGTTAGTGCGCACCAACTGCGGGGTTGTCTTGTTCCGAACTATTCAGTAAGGAATGGGTCCGACCTTGTGTTGCAGGGGAGTGGGAGTACTCCTCGGTACGTTGTTCTAGGCCACGTACTCTGACGGGCGGTACCCCAGTAGCCCTGCCATTGTATGGAATCCAAAATCCAATAAGTGCCAACGGTTTTGATTGTATTACCCACTTTTGTGGCTAGTAGCTGGAATTTAATAATGTAACAATTTCGGCTATTTCATATTTACTTGAAAACCCTAGACCTATTATAATATCACTGGATTTCCTATCAAATGTTTTGGTTAGCGTAAGGTAAAAACTTTTCCATGTTTATGTGTGGGAAGTCTTACGTGATACCTTTCTTTTCAAAAGATTTTTGAAAGTTAAGCAACTTTAACCTGTTACTCACACCAGACCCATGTATGACCCGGAGTTTATTTTTGTTTTTCATAAACTCTTGGGTACTCAAATTTTTACGAGTAGCCAAGGGATTCAGGTTAGCTTTGACGAATATTGGAGGAGCAATGGAGCAGGAGGCTTCTGCGTTAGATATTAGTATTCCGCTGTGTGTTCTGTGTTTTGTCTCTTGATTGTATTATGTTGTAAATACTAGACAGGTGTTTATAGCTGTCTAGTATATGTTGTATATCTGTGTACTCTGATAGTGGTTGTAAACTATGTAATACTTTATGTTATTAATATAATTTATTCGTTCCGCTGTTTAGATTCTGATGTGTTGTTTCTTCTTCTTCTCTTTTCTATCCCTTTCTTTTCTTATTAGCGATGCGACTTCCTGGAGTGTGGAAGTTGGGCCGCTACAGCAAGAGCCAGTGTATCACCTGATATACAGTAAAACATACATCCAGGGTCCAATTGATCTTCTGACATAAATTTGAAAAAGGAACCATTCAATGGGTTGTATTTCATGTCTGTCTTATCATGTATCATGCCCTTTCCTTTAATCCTAAAAATCTGTCCTAGCAAGGGAGTTAGCAACGGAAGTGGTAATCAGGATCAGAAATTACATTTACAATAGGAGGTACGATAACATCAACCTCCACCTAAGGCATCGCGAGAGACTGGCACTAATCACAACACCAACCAAAGAAGCAGGAGGATGAAATGGAAACTTAGGAGTCTCAGAAGTAGGAACTGAAAATGTAGCATCTATGGAAGGTAGAGTAGGAGGTCTAACTAAATCAGCTTCAACTGCAGAAGAAATCCAAACCATAGGAACTCACATACGAACAGGAGATGAAGAAGAGGAATCTTGGGCGGAGGAGTAGTACCAACGGTTACCTGAAGCTTACAGACTCAGCAATGTGACCAAATGAATGATAAGAAGTATAAATGTTAAGAGACCAACCATATCTGACGCGAACTTTGACTACATGCCCAACAGCAAGCTGAACACTAATCAATGATGGTAGAGGTTTATTAGGGGTTATTTCAATGAGTGCCTAAGCATAGACCAATCTCTCATGGGCCCATAATGTTGGAACACACACATACACACATATAGCCGTGTGTGTACGTATGTATATAATACTTTGAAATAATTAATATAAATGTTAAATTCATCTCTTTGCCGAGTAAACACCAAAATATCTTAATTTGAAAAGTTAAGTTGGTCAAATATTTAAATCAAATTACATCATGTTATATCAAAATAGTATAAAGATATTTATAAAATTCAAATTGTACAACTCAATATTAATTATACTAAGTGTATCAAATTTATAAAATTATTATATCAAATCCAATTTCAGCCTAAAATAATTTAGTGGACTAAGCATGTGCATTTTAATCTAATTTTACATTATGAAACAATGCATATAAACAATTTTGGACATATGAAACTGCATTGTTTAAATCATAGCCAAATTAAAAAAATTATTAGTATTTATTTAATATTATATATAACATAATTTGTATAACTTGATCAACCTCATTAATATAGATTAACATAAATGCATAAACCATATGCTATTATATACATATGTTTCGTCTTGAATTTTATTTATGAAGCAACACTTATAATAACTTTAAGTTATGTCAAACTCAAATGAAATTAAATTATATCACACACATCAACATGTGTCATAGGTGAGAAAACATGAGTATGTAATATAAATAAGAATTGTACCTAATTGGATCCATCCCTTCATGACATGTCAATTTGAGCATAACCTCTTAGATTCTTTAAATTGCCATTCGATGTTGCAACGATTGAACGAACCTCTTTTGTTTTTATTTGTTTAATGAGTTTATTTGCACTATGGGGAGGTAAGGCTTGGAATTGGTGGCATTGAAATAAAGGAGCAAATGTAGAAAGGATTTAAAAAATACTAATGCGAAAGCTTAGGTATTTATGAAGAGAAGAGAGACCTTTCACCTCCTTCACTTTAAAACCTTCTTTCTTTAATTCTATTTATGCTTAGATCTAAAGCCAACCAATTTATCTCTTAGCATGGACAATCATACATGGTCCTCTTCATGGACCAAAGGTTTTAAAGTCCATTAAGAAACTGGAATATATTTAAAGACTGTTTAAAAACACACACATACATACACACATGCACATATCGCAATAGATATGTGCATATATAATTCTTATACACACATCCATGTAATTACTCATGACTCCCATAACATTTCTAGAAGATACCTATTTTCTAATAACACTTCAAACATCAAATATACGAGTAAGTAATATTTCTTAGATATTAATAATTTAATTAGTTTATAACACGTTATAAACTAATTAAATCGTATAATCTTTCATAGAAAATTCACAAATACAGTTGTGTAACTCAAATGTGTGAATTCAGTCAGCTATTAGTATTAAACAATTCAAATATTTACGTTCATGTCACCTTTTCTAGTGATGTGAAAATTTGGTGCAATCCATTACTTATATATCTTTTTGGTAAAAGCATATTTTACGTTACTTTAATCGGTACCAATGGTGAAAATAATTTACACACATTCTCTTTGCTAACTCTGTATCACATTAGGGTGCATAGAATTTGGTATTGGTCAAACTCTAAATAGTACCCATATTCAACTTGATTAGTCCATAAACAAAGATAGGTTCGGTAATAACACTTATTATTAACTATACTACTCTTGCAAAGATTTTGACTTTGAGTTGACTACAATTGACCATGATACTAACCTCATACTACCGAGGAGACAAATTCTCTATTGAATAGTGCTTCACTTCTAATGCTTCAGTTCAAACCTAACAATAGTCTCTCGATCGATCACCATGTCGAGATTTAACTACAATCAAAGTGGAGTATTCTTATCAAAGTCTCGTAGAATGCTTAAGTCAAGGAAACTATGTGGTATTGTCATACTAAGATATCATGTTTGACCTAGTTGTTGTCAACCAACAAGAAACTCCCTGATGAGCCATTCCATTGTTATTCAATAACAATGAGTACGTAACACCGTGGTTCCCCCAACTGCCATGAGTAATTCATTGCCTAATATTTAGAGAGCGTTATGCACCCTTATCCCAAAAAATATATTGATATCCTTTCTCGAAACATCCTAACCAAGAACATTTAAAGAAAAATGTCATTTTATTTTGGTTTACTTACTCATGATTGCAACTATTTGCAACTACAATCACATACTGTTTTATTTAAGGATTTTCTTATTAATATACATAAAATTAACTACTTAATTAATCATATTACAATATAACAAAGTATATTAAAACAATATTGACTGCAGAATTAGATATATTTAATAAATTACATAATTTCCCCTAGGGCATACCAATAACTCTTTCACATTAAATATTACTGAATTCCTATTCCGTCATATTGAGAAACACTTGTTGTTTTCAAAAAGGCCAAACCAAATAAAACTTATTACCTAAAATGAAATGGACTTATCTAAGCCAAAATAGACATGTCCCATTTGAATGTTTAATAAGAACACTCGCACAAGGAGAAATGATGAGTTTCTATCAATGCCAAGAAAATAATTTCCTCGATGGCCAATAGGCCATTAAGAGTATTGACCCTGCCATATGACACAATGCATAAATCCTCAATGAATTACATGTACATTATTAAAATATGATTTTAATAGTTGTATTCGAAGGGATACGATCCATCGGCCAACGTATGTTTAAGAAGAAGGCCAATGTAGTTGGAATACACCAGGCAATGAAGAATAACATTATAAATTCAATTGTTGAAATTATCGTAATAGATTTGTTATTCAACATCCTAAAGTATATTTAGATTTTACTCAGAAAAATCATCATTTGATATGATTTTCAGTTTTGGTACATATATGTTGAGGCTAAATTGAAAATAATGATTTAGAGCAAACACTTTGCGTATAACTAAAGTGTCATGATGTTCGTGCGAGCAAAAACCAAGTTTGTATTAGATAGGATCCAATAATTGATTACGTAGTATCATTCAACTAGCATTAGAATTGAGCAAATATTTTAATGGAGAAATCAAATAATTTAGATCTTAGTCAAAACACAAAGGAAGCCGGTTTCTTTTGATAGGATTAGGGGTATGCCTAGGGGAAACTATGTAATTTTTTACATATATCTAACTCAATAACCAATCTTGTTCAAAATAAAATGTGTTTTCTTTCTATTACATACTTGTTATATTATGATATAACAAATTAAGTAATTAATTTAAAGTATGTTAAATATAAAATCCTAAAATGATATGTTACATGATAGTAATTATAGTGTGTTGTAATAATGAGAAGTTTATCACATTAGAATAACATATTGTTTTAAACATTCCCAGTGAAAATGTTTTAAGAAGGATTTCGATCAATCTATTGAAACTAAATTACATAACGCTCTCCAAATATTAGGCGGTGTATTTCTCTTAGCTGCCGGGGCACCAAGGAATTACATACTAGAATTTATTGGATAACCATGAGATGTCTCACTTGAGAGTCTCTGTTGGTTAATATTCTCGAAGTGATAATATTACACTGTTCCTATGACTTGAGAATACAATGGAACTTCAATGTGGACATTCCACTTTGATTATAGTTAAATCATGGCATGACATCCATCGAATGACTATCATTGGGTCTGAGTTAAAGCATCAAAAGTAGAATACAATTCAATAGATAATTTGCCTTCTCGGTTATATAGGGTTAGTATCATTGTCATCTAGGGTTAGTATCATGATCAACTGTAGTCAACTCAAAGTCCAAGTCTCTAGCTAGAGTAGCACAGTTAATAATAATCACCATTATTGAACCAAGGATTTTGTATTTCGGACTAATCTAGTTGAATGAGGATGATATTGGAATTTTGACCGAAACTAAATTCCATCATTCCTAATGCGATATAGCATTGACGAAGTGAATTGGTGTAACAACCCCCTATTTTGACCCTTAGGTTCAACACTCGAACTGATGTTAACACCTGAGAACCGAAAAGGATGAGTCACTGTGACATGATAATAAGATACAAATACATTTATAACTATTAACTTTCAAAGTCTCACTATAGTAGGAAACAAAATATAATATAGATAACCATAACCACTTCGTTTATAACATAATATGTTTATATTGTCAGATACATATGTCTGTATAATACCAATCACACCAATGCATATATATAATCAAATACAAGTCATACCAATTACTTACATCATTTACAAATGTATAATAAAGTTCTCTTCTTCCATACCGTCTTGTCTCCAAGCTCCATCAACCTAAAGATATAAATAAAGGGAAAAAATAGGAGTGAGTCAGATATAAGCCTTGTTAGTCAGCCATACTTACTCCATATATACTATATAGATAATATTATAACATGACATAAGTCTAACATCTTGGTCTCCTCGCACCCTGCTGGTCATGCCATACTTAAACTATCGAATACATGATGTCGTATCACATCGAATCTATGTGGACTTCCTTCCCTGGACTCACCTCATGCTCTATAAGGTCGCATGTTCTCCGCACCAACGTCAATCTCATGTAGGAGTCACTGCCCAGGATTCGCCTCATGTGTTATAGGTCCTTTTGTTGTACATACCTCGTATATAAACTAGACTCGCATCCTAGATATGCCTCTTACACTACAACATCGCTTAACGTCTAATCCTCCACATTGGACTATAAAAGCACTATATGGAAGCAATGCAATACTCGAATCACCACCTTGTGTCATGGGCTCGTATCTTTGGTCGCTTACTTGTGCTAAAGCTCGTATCTTCCATGCTAACATCAGACAATATCCATATAATGAATAACATACAAATCCAATTCAAACAAATAATCAACCTCACATAATCCATCTTGGATCCATGATGTTGATAACCATCTCTAAAATAGCCTCTAGACATCTTTTGAAAACAAAGGAAATGGGACTCAGATCGTAAATATTAGTGTACACTGACCCATTAGGGTCTTGGTTCAAGCTGCACCAAAAAAAGGGCCACCAATACACCAGCGGTATAGATGGTAAACCGATGGTAGTCGAAAATTTAATTTCCAGTCGTGATTTTGGTCATCCCTCCGTGTCATTTCGCCTCTAGTCACCTATGTTCCGCCTTCGATCATCTAAGAGTGTCCCTAGCATCTTAAACTACGTTTCTATGGTCGTTTTTATGTAAATTTCAGCAAAATCCAACGTATATTCATTTAATTCATAGAAAAAGGGAAAGTTAGTTTATGTTGTTTTTATCAAATCCTTCCCAAACCCATGTTAAATCCAATTAAGTGTTTTTAAATTGTTATTTACTCTATCTTAGATAATAGATAATATTTATTGGATTATAATTGCATTATATTAATAGAAAAGCATAAATCACTTACCAAATCGCTCTCCACTACTTCTGCCTATGCTATCTGGACTTGATGAGCCACCAAGATTTAGAAATTTGCTGTCAATTTGATAGAGATGTGTAGACCTCTCCATAAGGTTCATGATATCACTAGTTTTTTTGAATCCGTAGAGATTTGAACAAGATATGGTGTTTTGAAATTTACGAAGAAAGAGGGAAAATGAGAAAGAACGAAGCGGTTTCGGTATCTGAAACAGAAAGGAGATTAGATTAGGATATGATGATTTGAAATTTAAAATTTTGGCGCTCATTTAGCTTGGCAAGAAATCGTCCATAACTCCTTTATACAGACTCTAAACTAGGCAAATATATATACCGTGCAAATTAGAAAAACGAGACTATTGTAATTACAATAGTTTTGTCATTAAATTCCAAAGTTGAAAAATGACCATTTTTCCCTTTCTTATTTTTAATTTTATTTTGTTTTCGTATGAGAATCAATTATTTAACACTATCATGTTATTCGTCAAGGTATTACATTCTCCCACACCCCAAAAGAATTTTATCTGGAAATTCCTAGTAACGAAAAATGAAATACAACACCCATATCATTCGCCAAACACATATTAGTAAAACAAACAAGCGTGGCACCCATTTGTATAATACATTTAAAGGAGTCTAATAAAATAGTAAAATCAACATATATATGTATGTATATATGTATGTATGTGTGTGTTTGTAAGGATGATGTTGAATATGCGAGTATATGATTTTTGTTTGATGATAATAAACATATATACATATATATATATATATATTCATTAAATGTATTTGTTAATGTACTACTTTACTTTTCACATAATTAAATAAATATTTGGTGAATAAAATAAATAACACGGAATTTAAATTCAAACAGATATTTTATTCAAAATAATATTTAATACAATTTTGAATAGTACAAATTCAAGCTCGCACTATACATATACAATTTTGATAACAATACAAATTCAATTACATCACAATCTTTTATTTACAGATGTCCTCAATACATATCGCTCATTCACTCATAATTTATCTTCAACTTCATTCCAGATTGAATCCAACATCTGAGCAATCTGCAAAAATAAATTTTGACGCAGTAAAATTGAAAAGAAAAAAATATTTTTGCAGTGTAAAATAAAATGTGATTTTGAAAATTTTATTTGCCTCAATTATTTGGGTTTTTCGTCATCATTTAATTCGAGTTCATCAGACACGAACAGCTTGTGACATGCACAGTGTATCACTGTACACGCCACAAAGCCGTGCACACCGATATGTACACTTGATAAAATTACAGGGAAAGGTGAGCACAAGGTCAAACCCAAATTAAAAGCCGGGTTCAACTCAAGTGCAATATAAATAAAGTCACGACACGAGCACAAGGTCAAACCCGATCTGTAAAGCTAGATTCAACATAGGTACAGTCCAAAAATACAAGCATAGTATGTACAAAGTCAACGTAACAGTGGTGAAACATGAAGAGAACAAGACTGCATCAAGTAATCAAGCCAAGCAGACTGTACGTCAAGGCAAACTCAAGTGAACCAGTTCGATATGCTATGCACAAGAAACCAAGGGCAAGGCCAATGAACTTAAAAACCAAATTTACAGGTTCAAATGGTCAAGACAACCAAAATTATCCAAAGCATGATAATACTCAAGGGCTACACAAATGATCACCGTGACACAAAATACACAGTGTATACATCACCAAACCAGCCATGACCAGAGAGAAGCCAAAGCCAATGAACGAAGCGCACATATATACACATGACAGTGAAACAGGCCAGAGTGCATAACATCAACAATAGAACTATAAGCATGTAGATATCGAGCTACAGAGTTCAATTTTTCAAACACAAACCAAAGTTCAAAATGCAAGTTCAAAACACAAGCTAACATACACATATATACATACATGAATGTATGTATATACATGACGGAAGACCAGTAAATTGCAAAAGTCAACCAGGCTACACAATGAACTCAAGCTCAAGTGAATACAAGTACACCTAGCAAAACCAAAGTGGACAGCAGCTACAACACAATGCAAACCAGAAAGGAGTACCAGTCTACACAAAACACAAGACTCGACCAAGGCTACAATGTGCACAGTGCAGACTTGAATGTATAGATCAAGTGAAGCATACAAGAGAAGCCTGCAGCAACCGAAACAAGTGCAACACAGTAACAAGATAATCAGACTACACGAATACATGGAGCAAATGCAACAGTCGACAGTGAAGACATCCAAATATGCTACAGAGAATAGTGCAACATGCTCAGTTCTAACATAAGTAAACAATGTACAAGCCGAAGTCGGATGATGTTGAAAAACTAGATGAAGCAGAAAACAAAAATCGAAACAAGTCAAAGACAATTTCTTTTTATACCAAAGTCATTTTTAAAAATGTCAGAGAATCAAATGTAATAACAGTTTAATATTAAAATTCAAGTCGAATTCGTGAACAACCGACCGGAGTCAAAATGAACAAAGACATAGAAGCCGAAGTCAGTAGCATCAGTTAGAGCCGTGGCTACTAAGGCCAAAATCGAGCAAGTTCAAATTTTAACAAAAGCAGTGACAAGGTCGAAGTTGAACAAGTCAGAATTCAACACCGTGGTGGCCATGAAAGAAATCAACACCGTGTTAATCAAGTAAACAAATTACATGAATTGAAATTGTCAGAAATCATCATCAACGTCCAAGCAAAATCGTACAACTGAGAAAAAATCAATTCACGAATTCGTATAAAATATACGAACGAAAATCAAGGGGTTCGAACTCTATATAAACAAGTAACATCATCGGCAGTTGATCATCGAGTTCAAGCAAGGTAAAATAGTAAAGCAAAAGTAACAAATCACATACCAGATTGCTGAATCGATCTTGATCATCGAAGTAGCCAAAACTGAGCAACGAAGAAACGATCGATCAACAAAGCTACACACAAATATCCACTTGATTGATCAAGAAAGTCGGCAACTTCGAAAGTAATCACGAAGCCCTAAATCGGAACGAACGAGAACTAGCAACAGGAAGCCGTCATTTTTCACAAGAAAGAGATACCAGGCCAAAGAAATAAAAGGAGCAGGGGGACGATTTTTTTAACACTTAATTTATTTTAGGGCCAGCCTCACTGTATACATTTGGGCTTTAATAATTTAGGGCTTTGTTTTTAGTTTGTTTTTTAATTTGTATTTTCCTTTTAAACTTCCGTGTAATTTCTAGTCGTGTGACTAGGGGACAAACTACGTCGCGTAGTTTGAGAATTCGCAACTCAGTGGCTGAGTTGTGGCAGAGTTTTGAGCATAGAGTTAGGTTTAGTCGGTAGCGGGTATGGCGAGTTTACGTGTGTAAGTGTCTGACTACTTAATTTCTAGTAGAAACCTTGGGGGCAACACGTAGGCAGGGTTTTGCTGAAGCTGAGTAAATTTGCGTGTTCCGTCTTCTGTTTTTTATATTCTGCTATTATCCGTGCTGTTATTATTCTGTTGTGATCTGTGTTGAAAATATTTTATATAAAATTCCACATTAAATTTTAATAATTAATAGTATCACCATATTCACCCCCCTCTAGGGGCGAAATCGATCCTACAAATGGTATCAGAGTTAGGAACAAAAGCCATTTTTATTTTTAAAAATTTATTTTTCAAAAGCCGATTTTTTTTTAAAAAAATTTTTGAATTTTTAAAATGGCTTCTTTTAATAATGCTTTTGCGGAGGGTCAGTCCATAGTTAGACCACCAATGTTCAATGGTGAATATGCTTGTTGGAAAAATATGATGGAAATTTTTCTGAAAACATTGACGCTTGGGATATTGTTGAGGCAGGGTATAAAGCACCAACTATAATTGTAAATAATCAGGAAATAAATAAACCGAAGGATCAATGGACAGAACTAGAAAATAAATTACAAAATGCTAACGCTAAAGCAATGAATTCTATTATCTATTCACTGGATCAATTTGAATTTAGTCGTGTCTCACATTGTTCAACTGCGTAGGAAATATGGAATACAGTCGAAGTGACTCACGAAGGAACATCTCAAGTCAAAGAATCTCATCTTGCCATGCTAAGTAGCGAATACGAGAATTTCACAATGGCGAAGGAAGAAAATGTCAAAGAGATGTACGCACGACTTTCCAATATCGTATACAAATCAAAAGCTCTCGGAAAATCATACACGCAATTGGAAATAGTCTGAAATATTCTTAGAGTCCTTCCACGAAGTTTTGAAGCAAAAGTAACTTCCATTCAAGAATCGAAAAATTTAAAACAAATCAAAGGTGAAGAACACATCGGAAATCTTACCACTTATGAGCTAGAAATGAAATTCAAGTGCGTGAAGGAGGAGATGCGCGAAAGAAATCGATAGCTCTCAAAGGAACAACTAAAAGTGATGATAATGACGATGAGGATGGAGCAGCGGAGTTGGAAATAGTAATAAAGAGATCAAAAAGGTGGAACCGCAAATACGGAAATCCAGCTCTAAATCAAAAATTAAAAAGCAGAATAATCAAAGTTTTGGATAACACAGAACAGCAAAAAATCATCTGTCATAAGTGCAACCAATCCAGACACACCAATCCCAATTGTCCTCAAAACCGACACGAATTTGAAAAGAAATCAAAAGGAGAAATTTTGCAGCCACGTGGAATACAAGTAATGAAGATAATAAAAGTACTAGCAGTGAGAGTGAGAAAGCAGATATGTGCCTTCAAGGTAATATAACTGATAGCGACGATGACAAGCTAAGCGAGGTATCAAAACTCACTCACTCACAACTATTTTATATATTTCCGCGAAGTAAATGGCTGTTTTGAAAGACTTAGGGAGAAGTACGCTAAACTTGAATCACAAAAAGATATTTTGATAGAATCAAATAAACAACTTGACCAATTAGTTAAAAACTATCAAAATATGATTCCTAAGTGTGATAAGTGTCCAACATTTGAAAAAGAAATTAAAAAAACAGAAATTAAAATTAAATCGCTTGAAAATGAAATTCTAATTTTGAAAGAAAGCGAAATACTCAAAGAGAAAATTCTATTAAAAAATGTACATAATTATTAAACGAAAATGAATCTCTCAAAACACAAGACCAATAATTGTCAACGACTTTAGATAAATTTTCCAAAAGTGAAAAATCGCTGAATATGCTATTAGGGAAGCAAACTGTTAATGCAGTTAGACAAGGACTTTCATATAATCAATCTAAAAATGTTAGAAATGAAACTAATCAAGTCAATTCAATGTGCACAATTTGTAGAAAACTTGGACACAATCAAAACAGTTGCTGGTATAGACCCAAACACGTGAAACCTATACCAATTTGGGTTCCAAAAGGCAAAAATATAAAATCTCTCAAAGTTAGACAAATTTGGATGCCGAAAGGAACATATATAAATAGTTTTGGGTCTTCACAAAATTATTTTCCAAAATATTCCACCACTAACAATCATGGACCTATAAAAACAAACAAGTCACAAATATCTTTCATCATGTAGGTATGGAGGCAGGCTAAGGAAAAACAACCGTGTTACTTGGATTCTGGCTGTTCCAAGAACATAATGGGCGACAAATCACAGTTCCTTAGCCTAGTACAAAAGGTGGCAGAATCATAATGGGCAAACAACGAAAAATTATCATAAAGGGTAAAACAGGTAAAGATATCTTGAACGATATGTGTGAAAATCTGCACCTTAATTTGATTTAATTCAGCCAGTGATTGATAAAGAAATAATTGATGATAATGACTTTGGTTTTTTTCAAAATTGTTGGCCAATTATACTTTTCATACCGAGAACACTACATGCATCTCTTAAGTCTTTAAATTACTTCGTATAAATTTGTTTAGACTAATGATGGTATCTTATTGACTGATTATTAATCTCGGTGCACGTAAATATATTTGTTCATCCTACGGCTTCTAAATTTGACACTATATTCATTGATTTGATTATTGGCACGGCTTTAATTAAAAATAAAAATAATTTTATTTAAGAATTTATTAAAATGATTTTGAGATATTTTGTTGCACACTTCATGATCTGGTCTATAACATTCGACTAATAATAATTTTGAGTGAAAGGAAAATTTAGATGCAGATTACACTGGCAATCTAGTTGGTAGAAAAATTACTAGTGGAACATGATTTATGTTGAGACATTTAGTAACTGCATCATTTTTCAAAGAAAATATCTACGTATTTTTCATTTCAAATAATTTTCAAATTAACAGACGTTTTCCTATAAAATCCCTTCTACAAAATCATTTTTGACTTGTTTTCAGATTGGTCATTTTTAGAAAAATTGATTTTAGAATTTAATTTTAAATTCTTACATTGACTAATCTAACTCCCTACTAATTATCGAAAAGATAAATAGTGTTTGAAAAAGTGATGAGTGTTGATATTAATCATATATTATAACTCAAGATGATATAATTAGTAAATTTCTTTAGAAATTTAAACAAGAATTATAAACACGTTTTGTTGGTAAAAATTCCATAATCATTTCTATTTTATAATTTTCTATCGACCATCACTCATCATAATCCATTATAGTATGTCAATATGTGGTGATTTAAACAGGAATCATTCGTTTCTCATTTTATATTTTTTTAAATATGAAAAATATCAAAATAAATAAAAAATAAATAAATAAATAATCCAAAGTATTCACTCTCATTTAAAAGTCCTCACGGTTATGCATGGGTGAAAAACTTGGAATTTTTGATTATGTGCTTCCATGCTCATTTAAAAGTACTCACGGTTTTGCATGTATGGAACGCATATCAAAATTGATTTATTAAATAATAAGTTGATTCTAATCCCATTTAAAAGTTCTCACCGCTGTGCGTGGTTAGAAGATACTTGATTTCGCTTTTTAAAAATAAAATAAAATTGAAATACTACTAATCTCATTTAAAAGTCCTAACGGTTATGTATGAATGGTAGATATTCAAATTTCTGATATAAATATACCACAAATAGACAAAACTGTATGGTTTTATATAATGACATCATTCACATGATTCTAAAAGTGGAATATGCGCCTAACAGAGTATTTATGATTTTTGTTTGATTTTTATGGAAATTTAATATTTATATTCGATAGAGTTTTAATGTTCTCTATTTTTGTAACACTTTTACTCTTTTGCTGATAATAAAAGGGGGAGAGAAAAGTTAAGATTTTGTCAAATAAAATCAAGTAAAGGTCAAATATTTTCTATTTGCATCTAGGCTCATTTTCATATTTTTAATTGTATGCATATATGAAGAGGGAGCTTTGTGTAGAGAGGATGCATTCAAATAGGGGGAGCAAATTAAATGATCAAATACATTTAACAAATTCTCAAAATCTTAAATATATGTTTGTTATCATCAAAAGGGGGAGATTGTTGAATATGCGAGTATATGATTTTTGTTTGATGGTAATAAACATATATATATATATATATATATATATATATTCATTTAAATGTATTTGTTAATGTAATATTTTATTTTTCACATAATTAAATAAATATTTGGTGAATAAAATAAATAACACAGAATTTAAATTCAAACAGATATTTTATTCAAACAAATATTTATTACAATTTTGAATAGTACAAATTCAAGCTCTCACTATACATATACAATTTTGATTACAATACAAATTCAGTTACATCACAATCTTTCATTTACAAATGTCCTCACTACATATCGCTCATTCACTCATAATTTATCTTCAACTTCATTCCAGATTGAATCCGACATCTGAGCAATCTGCAAAAATAAATTTTGACGCAGTAAAATTGAAAAGAAAATATTCTTGCAGTGTAAAATAAAATGTGATTTTGAAAATTTTATTTGCCTTTGTTATTTGGGTTGTTCGTCATCATTTAATTCGAATTCATCATACACGAACAGCTTGTAACATGCATAGTGTATCATTGTACATGCCATAAGGCCGTGCACACCAATATATACACTTGATAAAATTACAGGGACATGTGAGCACAAGGTCAAACCCAAATTAAAAGCCGGGTTCAACTCAAGTGGAATATAAATAAAGTCACGACATGAGCACAAGGTCAAACCCGAGCTTTAAAGCTGGATTCAAAACAGGTATAGTCCAAAAGTACAAGCATAGTATGTACGAAGTCAATGTAACAGCAGTGAAACATGAAGAGAACAAGATTGTATCAAGTAATCAAGTCAAGCAGACTGTACATGAAGGCAAACTCAAGTGAACCAGTTCGATATGCTATGCACAATAAACCAAGGGCAAGGCCAATGAACTTAAAAACCAAATGTACAGGTTTAAATGGTCAAGACAACCAAAATTATTCAAAGCATGATAATACTCAAGGCTACGCAAATGATCACCATGACACAAAATACACAGTTTATACATCACCAGACCAACCATGACCAGAGAGAAGCCAAAGCCAATGAACGAAGTGCACATATACACACATGACAGTGAAACAGGCCAGAGTGCATATCATCATCAATAGAACTATAAGCATGTAGACATCAAGCTACAGAGTTCAAGTTTTCAAACACAAACCAAAGTTCAAAATGCAAGTTCAAAACACAAGCTAACATACACATATATACATACACGAATGTATGTATACACATGATGCAAGACCAGTAAACAACAAAAGTCAACCAGGCTACGCAATGAACGCAAGCTCAAGTGAATACAAGTACAGCTAGCAAAACCAAAATGGACAGCATCTACAACACAATGCAAACTAGAAAGGAGTACCAGTCTACATAAAACACAAGACTCGACCAAGGCTACAATGTACACAGTGCAGACTTGAATGTACAGATCAAGTGAAGCATACAAGAGAAGCCTGCAGCAACCAAAACAAGTGCAACACAGTGACAATCTAACCAGACTACACGAATTCATGGAGCAAATGCAACAGTCGACAGTGAAGACATCCAAATATGCTACAGAGAACAGTGCAACACGCTCAGTTCTAACATAAGTAAAAAATGTAAAAGCCGAAGTCAGGTGATGTTGAAAAAACAAGATGAAGCAGAAAACAAAAATCGGAACAAGTCAAAGACAAATTCTTTTTATACTAGAATCATCTTTAAAAATGTCAGAGAATCAAATGTAGTAATAGTTTAATATTAAAATTCAAGTCGAATCCGTGAACAACTGACCGGAGTCAAAATGAACAAAGACAGGGAAGCCGAAGTCAGTAGCATCAGTCAGAGTCGTGGCGACTAAGGCCAAAATCGAGCAAGTTCAAATTTTAACAAAAGCAGTGACAAGGTCGAAGTTGAACAAGTCATAATCCAACACCATGGTGGCCACGAAAGAAATCAACACCGTGTTAATCAAGTAAACAAATTATACGAATTGAAATTGTCAGAAATCATCATCAACATCCAAGCAAAATCGTACAGCCGAGAAAAAATCAATTGACGATTTCGTATGAAATATACGAACGAAAATCAAGGGGTTTGAACCATGTGTTAACAAGTAACATCATCGGCAGTTGATCATCGAGTTCAAGCAAGCTAAAACAGTAAAGCAAAAGTAACAAATCACATACCAGATTGTTGAATCGAACTCGATAATCGAAGCAGCCAAAACTAAGCAACGAAGAAACGATCGATCAACAAAGATCACGCAAATATCCACTTGATTGATCAACAAAGTTGGCAGCTTCAAAAATAATCACGAAGTCCTAAATCAGAACGAAGGAGAACGAGCAACAGGAAGCTACCCTTTTTCACAAGAAAGAGATACCAGGCCGAAGAAATAAAAGGAGTAAAGGGATGATTTTTTAACACTTAGTTTATTTTAGGGCCGACCTCACTGTATACATTTGGGCTTTAATAATTTAGGGCTTTGTTTTTAGTTTGGTTTTTAATTTGTATTTTCCTTTTAAACTTCCATGTAATTTCTAGTCGTATGACTAGGGGACAAACTACGTAGCGTAGATTGAGAATTCGCAACTCAATGGCTGAGTTGTGGCAGGTTTTGAGCATAGTGTTAGGTTTAGTCGGTAGAGGGTGTCGCGAGTTTACGTGTGTATGCGTCTGACTACTTAATTTCTAGTAGAAACCTTGGCGGCAACACGTAGGCAGGGTTTTGCCAAAGCTGGGTAAATCTGTGTGTTCTGTCTTCTGTTTTTTATATTCTGCTATTATCTGTGCTGCTACTGTTCTGCTGTGATCTGTGTTGAAAATATTTTATATAAACTTCCGCATTAAATTTTTATAATTAATAGTATCACCCTATTCACCCCCCTCTAGGGTGAAATCGATCCTACAGATGATACCATAAAGGTTTCTATACCTATATCGAGAAATGCAGCTAATGCACAATATATAAATGCAATAAGATGACAAAACAGGCATGGATGCACAACACTCTAATATAAGCATATATTAATTGTAATCCTGTGGTATTCTTTCTAATAACCAAATCAACTAGAGCATCCAGTCCTAATCCTAAAATAATCTAATCTAAAGAAACCAGACTAAATTAAGAAATTTACTGGAAAAGAGTTGAGGATGAGTAACCTTCATCTTCTCTTCGGGCTCCCACGTACTCTTAACCGGGTCGGTCCCCCTTACTCTAACCAACTTCACCACTTTATGCCTAAATCGTTTTACCACATGTTTGACTATAAGGGCTAGAAAATGAGTTGAGCTCGACTCAGGTTCCAGTTTACCTCCTCCTATTAACTAGATACAACTACAGTCGTCAGTTCATGTATAATTTTTTTGCAAGTATGACACACAAAATACATTTAGGACCCTCGCCATCTTCTTAGGAAGCTCCACTCCGTATGCCGAACTTCATATCCTCTTCGATACTGGAAATGGACCAAAGAATCAGGGTGCTAACTTTCTCGAACTTCCAAATCTTACTACTCTCTCCAATGAAGAAACCTTTACAAAGAACAAATCTCGAACTGCAAATTCCATGTCTTTCCTCCTTCTATCAGCATATGACTTCTGTCAATCTTATGCAACTGCATCCTCTTCCAAATAAGTTCCACCCTATTTGCGGTATCTTTAACCATATCTAAGATCCAAAATAATCTTATCCGTAAAGTCCCACCAACACACACGTGACTTACGTCGCCTTCCATACAATGCTTCGAACGGGGTCATGCCTATACTAATATGTTAACTATTATTGCACGAACTCCACTAGAGTTAGATGATCCTTCCAAGATACCTAAAATCCAATAGACATGATGTTAGTAAGTCTTCCAACATACAGTTTATTCTCTAAGTTCGTCCATCATTTTGCGGGTGATATGTTGTACTTAGATTTAACTCAATCTGTAATGCATCCTATATACTCCTACAAAATTCACTTGTGAAAAGTGGATCTCGATCACTCACTATACTTGCTGGGACTCCATGTATTCGAACCACTTCTTTGATATACTGTGTCGCTAGTGTCGCTACCATCCTCATACTCAATACTGGGATAAAGTGCACACTTTTAGTGAGTCGATCTACTATAACCTATATGCTTTCATTTCCTCTCCTACCTGAGGTAATCAATCCACAAATCCATAGATACACACTCCCACTTCCACTTTGGCGTTTAATAGAAGTAACAACCCACTTGGCTTCTTTTGTTCCACTTTAACCCTTTGGCATGTCATATATTTCGCTACATGTTCCACTACATCCCACTTCATCCTTTGCCAATAGACTGTTCTCTTTACATCTCAATACATCTTATCTCATCTTCGATGAATATTTATCCTAGAATGATGATACTTACCCAAGACTTCCTCCATCAATTCCTTTAACTACAGTACACATAGACTCCCGTCTCTCCTCAAGTAGCCCTTAAGTCCTTAGAGCAATAATCCAGATGGCTCGCTTGTTCAGTCTACGCTAACTGCTCCATGATTCTAACTAACAATGCATCATGTCCTTGGCTCAACCCAATATTGTTCATCAATGTAAGCCTAACCTCCATTGTTGCTAACAAACTAGGTACACATTCCAATTAGGGTCAAAAATAAAAATCCAAAATAAACTCCAAATTCTTCCATTCTAATAGCATAGCATTCACTTCAGTGTGCCTCTAACTCAAGGCATCGATGACTACGTTTCTCTTTCCTAGAGTATAAGTAACCCGAAGTGTATGATAAAAAGAACTTTATCCATCGTTGTTGTTCAAATCCTTCTGAGAATATAGTTATTTAATAGATTTTAGTCTGTAAACAACTCACATTTCTTGCCTAAAAAATAATGTCTCTGGGACTTTAATGTGAATAAAATAATAGCTAACTCAAAATCATGTGTTGGATAATTCCTCTCATTATTCTTGAGCCGCGACTCGCATATGCCACTACTTCCCTTCCTACATAAAGACAACATTAAGATCACCACATGCATCATCGTCCATGGTGAAAGGTCTGGTACCATTAGGAATCACCAAAATCAAAGCACTTATCAATAACTCCTTCAATTTAACAAATTCTTCTTCGCACTCTTTACTCCAATATAAGTCAAGTTTCTCTTAGTCAAACGAGTCAAGGGTGATGACATCTTCCCAAAATCATCAATAAATTTCCAATAAAATCCAACTAACCTAAAAAAGCTATGAACCTCTAAAGCATTCTTTGGTGTCTTCTAATCTCTAACTGCAGCTACCTTCCATGGGTCTACTGCTAATCTATCTACTGAGAATAATGCTTATGGAAATGAATCTCCTTCCCTGGAAGCGACATTTTAAGATCTTAGCTTTCCAATGATTCCTCCTCAAGACATCTATTACTTCTCTCAAATGAACTTTATGTTCCTTATCACTTCTAGAATAAATAGAATATCATCCATCAAGATAACTACAAACTTGTTAAATTACTCCTAGAACACCCTCCTCGTCAAATCCATAAAATAAGCTGGAGCATTAGTTTGCCCAAACGACATTACTAACCACTCAAATATTCCATCTTGCGTGCGATAATCGATCTTTGGGATAGTATATTCAGCTACTCTCAACTGATGAAACCTAGTTGTCAGATCAAGCTAAGAGAAACACTTTGCCCCAACTAACTAATCAATGAACTCGTCAATGCAAGGCAAGGATAGCTGTTTTTCCTTGAACCTATTCAGTTATTAATAGTTGATGCATATCTTTAAGGAACCATTTTTAGAACAACCCACATCCTAGTGGGCCTAGACTTTCCAAATCGAAAACCTAAGTCTACCAAAATACGAATCGTTGGTTTGGTATAAATAAACAGTTGAGTGCATATCAGAGCACTAAAAATACAAATCATAGTGGAATAATAAAATATAATAAATCACATAATTGCAGACCACGATTAATACTTAAAAAGTTCAGTGTCCTTGTCAGCATTGAGCATATATAGGGAACCTGTCCTTCCAAAATATCATATAAGTTGTCATGAGGAAGGGAGTCAAAACAGCGTTCTTGTGATTGCTAAATTGTACACTTTGCACATAACACTAGTTTATGCCGATTGTATTCTATCTCTTGCTATGTCTTTTATTTTTAATTAGTCGTCTCAACTCCATGTACATGCAAAATATGTCACATCCACATGTAGTAGACTATAGCTACGTACGAATATATAAACATATAAGTACCATAGTTCCCCTTTTGACCAATAAGCTAACCCCACTAGTATCCCTAAATCAGCACCTCGTCAGGATCCATCACCCTCATAGAAGTTTTTCTTTATCCTTTCTGACACAAAGGCTGTGATAACCCACATCCCATGACATCCCAAACACCGCCATATCAAGAAACATGGATCATCGATTTAAGGAAAAAGTAGCATCATGGAGACTACGATATAAATAAAGAAATAATCTATATAATCCAAACATCATCACAGTGGAAACATAATATCAGATATATGGATAATCTTATAATAACAGTAACAAAAATCTCAAAAGCATCAAAATTTTCAGATCTTAAAATATCATAATACCGTAGTGTCAGAAAATCATCAGTATATATCAAATATCAAAGTATCATAAAAATAATCCCTCATAAGAAAAATACTAAAAAATAAAATGTACTAAAATGAAATACATAATAAAGAATAAAATAGAACTAGACTTCAGGCATGATAACCCGAAGGCAGCAGTGGACCTACCAATGACTACTATGTCTACACGTGGTTGGGGGGGGGGGAATAGAATGGGTATGACATAAAGTTTGGTAAATGGGAACAAGACTAATAAGGAAATTAAATACAACCGACTTCAAGTTTACTTTAGGTGATATAGGGTGTGTGTACAGTGTCCATGCTCCTAAGGCGCAAGCCTAAGGTCACTAGCCGAATAGTCATCAATCTAACAGTTATCGGTCTAACATTAGGGGGATAACAACAGACCACATCTCACCAAACAACCATTTAGTTTTGAGGAATATACTGCCCCACTTTAAATCGCACTGCACCTAGAGGGGAACAACATGCATGTAAACTGGCATAGTGACTCATCATATGGCACCCGTGCCCAATTCCTCGATCCTAGCAGCAAAATACCTCTTGTGCACCCTAAGGAGTTACCGCGCTTAACTCCACCTGGTACTGGGCACTACGTAGCTTTTGGTGTCAATGCCCATATGAGCCCACAGTAATGTCCATGATCTAGTCTTCGATCCCAGCATCCAGATTAATGACCTGTAATTCGGTCCCAATACTTGTGTGCACCTTTCGCAACATAAGTTGCACATGTTAGCGACACTCTACCTCCTACTCTATGGTATAGAAATGCAAACTAAGTCCGCCATCTCAATTAAGAACACCTAAATATGTCCACACTAGTTAAGAAATTTAGAGAGCAACAGGGTTTATACCCCTATCGGCTCAAGGCCGCAAACGGTCTATTATGTCTAAAGTGACTTACGACAGTCGATCTGCGCTAGTCTTTGGTCGATTGCCTACAATCTAGATATCTTTTGATTTACTTTTTTTAAGTAAGTTAACCATTTCATTTTATTTTCGACTTAACCCAAACATCTTTTAATTTACTTATTTTAAGTAAATTAATCAATTTCATTCAATTATCAGACGTAATCCATTTCAATTATCAAAGTAATCCATTTAATTATTATTTCAATTGGGCTAATTGTTTGTCCTATTTTTTTATAGTCATTACAACATTTACTTTATTCTAACTAGCAGTTTATAGGTGTCAAATTCAATTTTAGCATATGATCTATGGTTTTATAGCTTACATATATCAATTGCAATTAGATAAAAAGGTCTATTATTACAGATTCCTAATTTAATAAATTAATGGATTCATACCAGAATTAATAGTCAAATGGGCATAGGGTAGAAATTAAAATCAATTAATTTATGTCACTTGTTAAATCTGTGCCCACCCACCTCTGTCCTAAGCTTTAGGTTTGCCTCAGATGTCACAAGCTTTCTCCTTTAAATCTGCTTAGGTCTCTTCTCTAATTGCTAGATCTCCTTTATATTTTAATTTAGATTGATATTTAGAATATAATTAGGTTTAGAAATTGATTTAGGAAACTAGGGCTTAGGATTTTATTTTCGCAGAGCTTCGCTATAATCGAGAATCATGTTTTAGGTTAACTCTAGCTATCAATTTATAGGGGAACACTTCAGTTCACTACCATCAGATCAGCCCAAAATCATCTCATTTGTCCATGAAATCATAGCCAACATGCAACGATCTCGCACGACGAAATGAATCATCTCCAAGTTGCCATGACCCTATGATCGACCATTGGCCTAGTCGACCCCCTTGGGCTAGGTCAAGCATCCACGGTCGACCTGGGTCAATCTGGGTCTACTTGGCCCTAGTTGATTTCTTTTTTGTATTTTGTATTTTTCTTTTCATTCTCTTATTTATTCAATCTTATATAACTATTTCGTTTTAGCTCGGATTTCAAAAAGTTATATATGTAAGTTGTCTAGAAAATTACTATGGACATAGTGGTATAAGTCCCGTAGTTTAATTCGAAAATTTGTGAAAATTCTCCTTTTAGGTTAATTCCTATCTTTTAATTATATTTCTTATTTACGTTTTAAAAATCCCAAGGTGTTACATTCTCCTTCCTTAAAGGATTTTGTCCCCAAAATCTCTAAAGACATAAGAATGCAAATAACAACAATCAAAGTCTCCAACCATCTACTCATCCATCATCCATATCAACCATAACCCTTAATAATTCTAACATAATTTTGTAATTATCAACAAGGCATGCATATGAACCTAAACTAATGCAAAAGAGTAGTTGATCTATTGATTCAGTCGACCTCCTATTTATGCAAATATGCATATGACATGCATTCAAATGTATGCAAAATCCTAAAGTAACTAATACTTCTACATGTTTGCTCGGCCATGCATCCATATGTGAAAATCATCCATGGGTGACAACCAAATCGCCAAACAATATGCATAAGTTATGAATGTGTGTGCCTAAGGGACTCAATATCCTAGTGCATGCAATATGACTACTTGCATCCACAAACACCTATGTACATCTAATAACATCCATCAACTATAACATGTCTCCTTGACATGTTTACAAACATGCCTATCATCCAAAAATCTCTGCCTGCCCTCCTCCAAGGTTATACCAAAGGGTTCTAGCTAAAGAAAGATCACAATGTGGGACATACCAGAAAAGAGCTGTAGATGAGAAGCTCAAATCCTATTCTCGATCTCCCAAGTACTCTTAGTTGAGTCATCTCCTAACTAAACCTTAAATAATTTGATCTTCTTATTGAAGAGCCGTATAGTGTTGTGTTCTAAAATGCGGGTAGGTACACGACGAACAAGTGACCACGCTCCATCTTTACCTCCTCAAACGGGTAGTTCTACTACAATAGTTGCATCTTGCAAGTACTTTCATAGGTGCGAAACATGGAAAACATCATGAATTCCAGCCAACTTATCCGGAAGTCTAACTCTATAAGCCAATCTCCTAATCGTAGCCACAATCGAAAAGGGTCTAACAAAACATGAAGCTAGCTTCCCCAAACTTCCAAATCTCGTCACATGTCTTAGGGGTAAGACCTTCACAAATACTATATCCTTAACTGCAAACTCCAACTCAGAGTGCCTCCAATCCACATAAGACTTCTATCGGTCCTATGTTGTCTTCATCCTCTTCCGAATTGAGTCCACCCTCTCTGAAGTCCCCTTAACCATATCCGGCCCAAATATAATCCTATTTGTGGTGTCCTACCAACATGATGGCGACCTACAAGTTCTTTCATATAAAACTTCGAATGGTACCATCCCAATGCTAGCCTAGTAGCTATTATTATAAGCAAACTATACTAGTGGAAATTGATCATCCCAAGAGCCTCCAAAATCAATGATACACATCCTAAGTAAATCCTCCAAAACCCGATTCACTCCCTCTGTTTGATCATTAGTCCGTGGATGGTATGTTGTACTCAAGCTCAACATAGTCCCTGAAGCCTTCTGTAGACTCCTCTAAAACTCATTGGTGAAGAGTGGATCTCTATCACTAACTATACTGGTAGGTACTCCATGAAATCTAACCACCTTCTTAATATATAAAGCCGCCAATGAAGTTGCAGTCCTAATGCTCCGCATAGTATGCAATAAGCGCACTTGGTTAATTTTGTAGGATCTAGATTAACCCTAGAGGGGGGTGAATAGGGTTAATAACAAATTTTCTCGATTTAAAACAAAGAAACAAACTGCAGAAATAAATATGCTGAAAAGTAAATCACACACAAAATTTACCCAGCTTCGGCAACCCCTGCCTACTGCTGCATTCCCAGATTTCTATTAGAATTAAACAGTATCTCGCTTACAAACACTCTACCAGACTCGCAAACCCTTGCTCCCGCTCACAAACACTCTCACAGACTCGCACACCCTGCTCCGCCTATAGAGCTTTGTTTACTCGCAAACTCTGCTCCGCCTCTAGAGCTTCGCAAACTCGCACACCCTGCTCACTGAACTAATTCTAACTAGACAATCTGGCACTACCTAAACCCTAGGTGGTGATTTACAAATTTGTTGACTCGAAAATAAAAACAAGAACAACTTCAAAAATAAAACCCGATGCAAAAATTAAAATATGAATTTGAACCCCTAATTTTTGCTTGAAATAAAATAAAGCAAACCCCTTTTAAAACTTAAACCCCTTTTATCATTAACAAAGCCGGCCCCTTGTTTTCCTTTAACCCGTCCCACTTCGTTCTTTTGCTTTGTGAAAAATAATGGCGACCGATCTCCTTCTTTCTGAAACTAGGGTTCGTCTCTTGCGATCCAAATTGGGTTTTCGGCTGGTTTGTGATGCTCTTGTGTTCGTTCTCTGATGATCAATTGCTTGATTCACGTTGCTCTTGCTCACTGCTTCGTTCGTTCTCTGATGATTGATTGTACTTGCAGCTGACCGAGTTCGTTGAATTGTGGTATGTGATTTTCGTATGCTGGTTTGATTATTTGCCTTTTTCTCTTCATAACTCGATGCCGATGATGATTTCTTTTGGGTTTATTTATAGGGTTGAAACCCTCCTAATCACTGTCATACTTGATTTTTCCATGTCGTTGATTTTTTCTTGAAATCAATTTTGAATTACTGCTATCCATATTTGTATTCGAATTAATTAATTCGAAAATCTCTTTCCATACTTGTTGGTTCGGCCCCTTTATGAATTAACACATACCATATATGAATTTTGAGATATTTGATGCCGAGATATCTTTCTAAAAATAAATTCCTGAATTGAAGCAATTTTTGACTTCGGCCCATATTTGAACACATGCCTCTTTTGGTATGTATTTTTTATAGATGCTACACTTGATTACAGCTGCTGTTTTTGTTCATTTGCATACTGATGTAATTCACTGGTGGCCTATGTGCATGCTTCACTGTTGTACTTTGCATCTGTATTCATCATGTTGCATACAGTAGCTTCACCATTGCATTTTTGTAATTTCATTTGATGATGATCTCTGCTTTGTGGTCAGTGGAGCTTGTTGTTCATTTGAGCATTGCATCACCTGTAGCTTGCTACTGTGTTGATCTTGCTACTGCACATTTGTGTATTTGGATTTGTTGTACATGTTTGTTCCAGTCCCTTTACCTTGAGCATATTTGCATCAATTCTTGTGTTGCATTTGTATGATTTCATGTATTGTTGCAGAGACTTTGTTTTCTTGTGAAGTTGTACTGTCTTGGTACATGCATTTGATAATGGCATTGGACCATGCACCTTGTTGCATGCTTGCTGTAGCCTGTTCTCTACATATAATTAATTGTTGCAGTCATTGTTTTTGTTGAAGCCTTGGAATTTTTTTTTTGTGCTTCATGGACTTGAAACAAGTTGGGCTTGTCATTTATGCTGTGTTACACTTGATCATTTTTCTTGTGTCTGCACTTGTGGACTTTGTTATTGGCATTGGCATTGTCTCTGTTGACATTGCAGTTGTACTTGATCATGATCATATTTAGGCCATATGTGTTCATCTGTCTGCACTTTATCACTGACCTTTGCTGTCTCTCTGACTTGAGTTTGTTGGTTGGGTCTGCACATTTCTATGCTCTGGTCTCCATAACCTTTACCTGAACTTCACTGTCTCTGGCTGTAGCTTGGTCATTTGTGTAGTCTTCGAGCATGTTCTCTGATCATTCGTTGTCTTCATTGTGACTGCGTTATTGAAGTGTGTCTGACCTGAACTTGTCTTGTTGCATGTGTTCTGTAGTTGCTATGCCTTTGACACAAATGCATCACTTGATACATATATTCATTTGCATTGGTGCTGTTGCAATTTGTTTCGGCCTAATTGCTTGATGTCTACGTGCATGTGGTCTTGGTAGTGCTTGTTTTGTATCACTGTACTTGTAATCTTCATTCATGTATTCAACATTGCCATGTTATTCACTGTTCATTGTTTCATTTTGAATCTTTGCACCTATTCTGTTGCACTTTGATGTTGTTCACCATGTTGCATTCAACTTTAAAATGTTTGTCACTTGAGTGTCTTTACTGTGTACAAGCATATTTCAATGTTACAGTGACCATTGAATTTTGGTCGAGACCATTTGCACTTGTATTGGTTCAAACATGAACTTGTCTCGTATTATTGTAGTGGTTGGTCTGCATTCTCTAATGATTTTAACTTGAACATTTGCACATTCACGGTCTGCATTTTCTTAACCCTATCACTGTCTTGTTGATATTGTAACTAGACACTTGAGACTTGTTGCATTTGTCCCACTGTTTCATGTAGCCGTTGACATGTTTGCACTCATTCCACTATTTCCACTGCTTGCTGCCTGAATTTGTTGTACAATGCATAGTGCATCTGTTTTGGACTTGCAGTTTGAATTGCTTTGAGTCGAATTTGCATTGATGGCTTGACCTTTGCATTTTCACACTTGCTCTTGTTGGCTGCGCACACGAGTTGGCGAGGCAGTGCACACGTGTATGAATGTACACGTGTGTATTGCAGCCACTTGTGATTACCTGTCCCTGTAATATCTATGTGCACGACTTTGTGATAAATTCAAGTGTGAATGATGACGAACAACCCATATATCTGAGGCAAACATTATTTTCAAAAATATCGTTTATTTTAAACTTCAAAAATATTTCTCGATCAATTTTACTGCGTTAGTGAATATTTTTGCAGATTTGCTCAGATGCTAGATACAAACTGAAATGCAGTTGAAGACCAAATACGAGTGTGAGTGATATGTAGTGAGGATAATAATGTAAATATGAAATGTGATGTAATTCAAAATTGTATATAGTGAGAGCATGAATTTGTACTATTCAAGATTGTAATAAATATTTGTTTGAATAAAATTTATGTTTGAATTCAAAATCTGTGTAACTTGTTCTATTTGAATTCAAATTAAAATTCTGTGTAATTTATTTTATTCAACAAATATTTATTTAATATATGCAAATTAAAATAGTACATTAACAAATACATTTAAACGAACTATATATATGTGTTTATTATCATCAAACAAAAATCATATAAGCGCAAAGCGCATATTTCACAATCTCCCCCTTTTGATGATAACAAACATATATTTAAGATTTTGACCGTGTTAAATGTATTTGATCCATGGTATACTCTAATTTGCTCCCCCTATTTAAATGCTTTCTCTCTACATGATGCTCTCCCTACATATATGCATACAAATAAAAATATATACAAATGAGCTTAGATGCATATGGAAAATTATTTGACCTTTGCTTGATTCTATTTGACAAAATCTTAACTTTTCTCTCCCCCTTTTGTTATCAGCAAAAGAATAATAGTGTGAGAGAAAATAGAGATGAAGTGATCAATATTAATCCAACATTAAACTCAAATTGAATATAAATATTAAACTCAAATAAGAATCAAACAAAAATCATAACGACCCTTGTTAGGCGCATATTCCACTTTTAGAAATGACGGAAATAAAATTCTCATACAATATCATACAGTTAAATCTTCTTGTGGTACATTTATATCAGGAATTTGAATATCTACTAATCATGCATAACCGTTAGGACTTTTAAATGAGATTAGTAGTATTCCAATTTAATTTTTTTTTAAAATGAAATCAAGTATCTTCTAACCACGCATGACCGTGAGGACTTTTAAATGGGATTAAAATCAACTTGTCTATTAAATCAATTAATTTTGATATGCGTTTCATACATGCATAACCATAAGGACTTTTAAATGAGCATGGAAGCACATAATCAAAAATCCAAGTAATTCACCCATGCATAACCGTGAGGACTTTTAAATGAGAGTGGATACTTTGGATATTTATTTATTTTTACAAAAAAAATGTGAAATGAAAAGCAAATGATCCCTGATTATAGTACCACCTATTGACAAACTATCTTGAATATTTGATAAATCATGGTCGATAGAAATAATGGTAGATATAGAAATGGTCATGGAATTTTTACCCAACAAAAAGTTTTATAACTCTTGATTAAATTCCTAAAGAAATTTCCCAAATATACTCTTTTGAGTAATGTATGTTAATTATCAACACTAATCACTTTTTGAATCACAATTTATCTCTTCGATAATCAGCAGGGAGTCGGATTAGTCAAAATTTGTCATTTAAAATCAAATAAACATGACTAATCTGAAAGCATGGTCAAACAATTATTTTTACGAAGGGGTTATATGAGAGAAAAAAAATCTGCTAAATGAAAATTATTTCAAGTGAAAAATATGCAGATATTTTCTTTGAAAAAATGATGCAACAAATGTATGTTTCACCATAAATCATGTTCAAATGTTTCACCATAAATCACGTTCAACTCGTAAGTTTTCTATCAACTAGATTATCAATATGAACTGCATCTGAATTTCTTTTTCACTTCAAAATATCACTAACTTGGTAAACAAGACCATGAAAATATGCATAAGAAATTTAAATTCAATTTTGAACAGTGAACAAGTCAGAAAAAAAATAAATCATCATCTCAATCTTGGCTGATTTCATTCAGAAAATGGTACAGATTATCACATAAGAATATCTTCACCTGTTTTACCTTTACGATAATTTTACGTGATTGCCCATTGTGATTCTGTCACCTTTATACTAGGCTAAGGAACTTTGCTTTGACACTCATTGTGTTTCTGGAACAGCCAAAATCCAGAAAACACCGTTGATGTTCCTTAGCCTGCCACCATACCTACACGAGAAAAGATTTATGTGACCTATTTATAGGTCCATGGTTGTTAGTGGCAGAAGCATTATGAATAAACAAACCCTTTGGAACCCAAACTTGTTTTGTCCTTTCATTCTTGTTCCAATAGACATGAAATCTGTTTGTAGAATTTTTAGGAACCCAAACTTGTATAAATTTTGTGTTCTTGTTCCTATGTCTACAATTTTCAACATGATGTCCAATTATTTCACATCTACCAAAGACACTCCTTCCTTTTGCACTATCCTCAACTTGTGTTTTCCCAAAACCTAGTCCTTTTCTGTTGTTAGCAAAAATTTGATTTCCCAATAACATGTTGAATGATTTTTCTCCTATTGAAAAGTTATTCAGAGATTTTTCAAGATTTTGGACTTTGGTTTTTAGTGTTGAGTTTTCAGTTACAAGTGAGGCGCATCTATTTATGAAATCCTTTTTCCTAGTGTCAATGGTTTCCATAAGACTCAAGTTTTCTTTTTCAAGACTCTCAAAGCTATTCTTGAGTCTTGACAATTCCGAATCTAAACTTCTACGTTTTTCATATTCTAGGTTATGAATATTTTCAAGTTCGGTTTCTAACCTAAAATTTTCACGAGCAAGTTCTCTCTTATCAAATTCTAGTTTTTCAATTTTTGATTCAAGAGCATCAACTTCTTTAGTAAGATCAGAACACATAAAAACAAGATCTCTATAGGAATAATCACCTTCCTCACTTGATTCCTCCGAGCTTGCTTCTGAATCTGATTTTGCCACAAGACACAAGTCAGCCTCCTCTGAGCTGCTATCCGAAACTTCCTCGCCTTCTTCATCATCCCAAGTTGCCGCGAACACCTTCTTTTCCTTTTTCTTTCCTTTGTTATATTTGAGAAGTGGGCATTCTGGTTTGATGTGGCCAGGCTTGTTGCAATTATAACACGTCAGCTCATTATCGGAATTTTCAGAATCTTTTGACAAATTGCCCTTTGTTTTCTTCTTGCGTGGCTTGAATCTTGACCATCTTCTAAGATTATTGACAGCCATGGCAAGTTCTTCAATTGGATCTTCTCCTTCATCGCTCTCTTGTTTGATTTTTAAGGCAATTGTCTTCTTCTTTGGTTCGGAGTTGTTGCGTTCTTCCTTTGCTTTTAGCTCAAGCTCATATGTCATCAAGTTGCCAATCAACTCCTCCATGCTTAGCTTACTCAGATCTTTCGATTCTTGTATTGCTGTGACTTTTGCCTCAAAGTTCATCGGTAAGACTCGTAGAATCTTCCGCACAAGCTCTACCTCCGTGAAGACCTTCCCAAGTGCTCTAGCGTTGTATACCAAGGTTGAAAAGCGTCCAAACATATCCTTTATGCTCTCGCCTTTGTCCATCACAAAGTTCTCGTATTCGTTGCTGAATAGGGCTAGACGAGACTCCTTGACCTGAGAAGTTCCTTCGTGTGTCACCTCCAAAGTGTGCCAAATTTCCTGTGCTGTTGTACAATGAGAAATTCTATTAAATTCATTTTTATCAAGAGCACAGATTAGCGCATTCATGGCTTTAGCATTTGTCGTTTTTAATCTCTTATCGTTAGCATCCCACCTATCCTTAGGTTTAGGAATTTCAGTATCACCAATAGTTATAGTGGGGAATTTATAACCAGTTTCAATAATATCCCAAACGTCATAATCAACAGAACTAAGGTAAATACTCATCCTAACCTTCCAATAAGCATAATCATTCCCGTTAAACATGGGTGGCCTAACGATAGATTGCCCCTCAGAAAAAGCATTATTTGGTAGACTCATGACTCTAGAGTTAAAAAAAAATACCAGGCTCTGATACCACTTGTAGGATCTAGATTAACCCTAGAGGGGGGGTGAATAGGGTTAATAACAAATTTTCTCGATTTAAAACAAAGAAACAAACTGCAAAAATAAATATGCTGAAAAGTAAATCACACACAAAATTTACCCAGCTTCGGCAACCCCTGCCTACTGCTGCATTCCCAGATTTCTATTAGAATTAAACAGTATCTCGCTTACAAACACTCTACCAGACTCGCAAACCCTTGCTCCCGCTCAAAAACACTCTCACAGACTCGCACACCCTGCTCCGCCTATAGAGCTTTGTTTACTCGCAAACTCTGCTCCGCCTCTAGAGCTTCGCAAACTCGCACACCCTGCTCACTGAACTAATTCTAACTAGACAATCTGACACTACCTAAACCCTAGGTGGTGATTTACAAATTTGTTGACTCGAAAATAAAAACAAGAACAACTTCAAAAATAAAACCCGATGCAAAAATTAAAATATGAATTTGAACCCCTAATTTTTGCTTGAAATAAAATAAAGCAAACCCCTTTTAAAACTTAAACCCCTTTTATCATTAACAAAGCCGGCCCCTTGTTTTCCTTTAACCCGTCCCACTTCGTTCTTTTGCTTTGTGAAAAATAATGGCGACCGATCTCCTTCTTTCTGAAACTAGGGTTCGTCTCTTGCGATCCAAATTGGGTTTTCGGCTGGTTTGTGATGCTCTTGTGTTCGTTCTCTGATGATCAATTGCTTGATTCACGTTGCTCTTGCTCACTGCTTCGTTCGTTCTCTGATGATTGATTGTACTTGCAGCTGACCGAGTTCGTTGAATTGTGGTATGTGATTTTCGTATGCTGGTTTGATTATTTGCCTTTTTCTCTTCATAACTCGATGCCGATGATGATTTCTTTTGGGTTTATTTATAGGGTTGAAACCCTCCTAATCACTGTCATACTTGATTTTTCCATGTCGTTGATTTTTTCTTGAAATCAATTTTGAATTACTGCTATCCATATTTGTATTCGAATTAATTAATTCGAAAATCTCTTTCCATACTTGTTGGTTCGGCCCCTTTATGAATTAACACATACCATATATGAATTTTGAGATATTTGATGCCGAGATATCTTTCTAAAAATAAATTCCTGAATTGAAGCAATTTTTGACTTCGGCCCATATTTGAACACATGCCTCTTTTGGTATGTATTTTTTATAGATGCTACACTTGATTACAGCTGCTGTTTTTGTTCATTTGCATACTGATGTAATTCACTGGTGGCCTATGTGCATGCTTCACTGTTGTACTTTGCATCTGTATTCATCATGTTGCATACAGTAGCTTCACCATTGCATTTTTGTAATTTCATTTGATGATGATCTCTGCTTTGTGGTCAGTGGAGCTTGTTGTTCATTTGAGCATTGCATCACCTGTAGCTTGCTACTGTGTTGATCTTGCTACTGCACATTTGTGTATTTGGATTTGTTGTACATGTTTGTTCCAGTCCCTTTACCTTGAGCATATTTGCATCAATTCTTGTGTTGCATTTGTATGATTTCATGTATTGTTGCAGAGACTTTGTTTTCTTGTGAAGTTGTACTGTCTTGGTACATGCATTTGATAATGGCATTGGACCATGCACCTTGTTGCATGCTTGCTGTAGCCTGTTCTCTACATATAATTAATTGTTGCAGTCATTGTTTTTGTTGAAGCCTTGGAATTTTTTTTTTGTGCTTCATGGACTTGAAACAAGTTGGGCTTGTCATTTATGCTGTGTTACACTTGATCATTTTTCTTGTGTCTGCACTTATGGACTTTGTTATTGGCATTGGCATTGTCTCTGTTGACATTGCAGTTGTACTTGATCATGATCATATTTAGGCCATATGTGTTCATCTGTCTGCACTTTATCACTGACCTTTGCTGTCTCTCTGACTTGAGTTTGTTGGTTGGGTCTGCACATTTCTATGCTCTGGTCTCCATAACCTTTACCTGAACTTCACTGTCTCTGGCTGTAGCTTGGTCATTTGTGTAGTCTTCGAGCATGTTCTCTGATCATTCGTTGTCTTCATTGTGACTGCGTTATTGAAGTGTGTCTGACCTGAACTTGTCTTGTTGCATGTGTTCTGTAGTTGCTATGCCTTTGACACAAATGCATCACTTGATACATATATTCATTTGCATTGGTGCTGTTGCAATTTGTTTCGGCCTAATTGCTTGATGTCTACGTGCATGTGGTCTTGGTAGTGCTTGTTTTGTATCACTGTACTTGTAATCTTCATTCATGTATTCAACATTGCCATGTTATTCACTGTTCATTGTTTCATTTTGAATCTTTGCACCTATTCTGTTGCACTTTGATGTTGTTCACCATGTTGCATTCAACTTTAAAATGTTTGTCACTTGAGTGTCTTTACTGTGTACATGCATATTTCAATGTTACAGTGACCATTGAATTTTGGTCGAGACCATTTGCACTTGTATTGGTTCAAACATGAACTTGTCTCGTATTATTGTAGTGGTTGGTCTGCATTCTCTAATGATTTTAACTTGAACATTTGCACATTCACGGTCTGCATTTTCTTAACCCTATCACTGTCTTGTTGATATTGTAACTAGACACTTGAGACTTGTTGCATTTGTCCCACTGTTTCATGTAGCCGTTGACATGTTTGCACTCATTCCACTATTTCCACTGCTTGCTGCCTGAATTTGTTGTACAATGCATAGTGCATCTGTTTTGGACTTGCAGTTTGAATTGCTTTGAGTCGAATTTGCATTGATGGCTTGACCTTTGCATTTTCACACTTGCTCTTGTTGGCTGCGCACACGAGTTGGCGAGGCAGTGCACACGTGTATGAATGTACACGTGTGTATTGCAGCCACTTGTGATTACCTGTCCCTGTAATATCTATGTGCACGACTTTGTGATAAATTCAAGTGTGAATGATGACGAACAACCCATATATCTGAGGCAAACATTATTTTCAAAAATATCGTTTATTTTAAACTTCAAAAATATTTCTCGATCAATTTTACTGCGTTAGTGAATATTTTTGCAGATTTGCTCAGATGCTAGATACAAACTGAAATGCAGTTGAAGACCAAATACGAGTGTGAGTGATATGTAGTGAGGATAATAATGTAAATATGAAATGTGATGTAATTCAAAATTGTATATAGTGAGAGCATGAATTTGTACTATTCAAGATTGTAATAAATATTTGTTTGAATAAAATTTATGTTTGAATTCAAAATCTGTGTAACTTGTTCTATTTGAATTCAAATTAAAATTCTGTGTAATTTATTTTATTCAACAAATATTTATTTAATATATGCAAATTAAAATAGTACATTAACAAATACATTTAAACGAACTATATATATGTGTTTATTATCATCAAACAAAAATCATATAAGCGCAAAGCGCATATTTCACAAATTTACCCACGATGACCCCAATGCCCCTATTCCCTCTCCTAGATTTAGGTAATCCACCTGTGAAGTCCATAGAAATGCTCTTACACTTCCACTGTAGGATGTCCAATGGCTGCAAAAATCCTCCACACTTCTTCTGCTCTGCCTTCACCCTCTGGCAAGCCATACACACAGCTACATACTGCATCGCTTGCCTCTTCATCTGAAACCAAAGGAAAACTCTTCTCATATCCTGGTATGTCTTATCTCTACCGAGATGAATGGTCACCTTAGAGCAGCGAGACTCTGCTAATACTGCATCTACCAAATTCGCACTATGAGGAAGCCTACCATCTCTCCTCAACCATCCCCTCGAGTCTACGGTATAACGCCTTCGATGACTCAATGACTCCCCTCTGCATAATCTATCCAAAAGGTATGGCAGCTCTCCTCTTTCTGCCTAGCGCCAATCTACTCCATCAAGGTCGGTTGAACATTTAGGATTGCTAATAATCCAGAGGTAATATCGCACGATGGCTTAAAGTTAAGGTGGAAATATACTGAAATTGTCTGGACTTCAAAAATAAAGGACCCAAGGTAGCTCTCTATCCACTCAACGCATCCATTATAACTTTCCCCTTGCCCGGGGTATAAGTTATACCAAAGTCTTATGAGGTTAAGAACTCTATCCATCTCTACTGCCTCAAATTCGAGTCATGTTAGGAGAATAAGTACCTCAAGAACATGTGGTCTGTGTAAAGATCAAATTTCTCCTCCAGAAGATAATGTCTCTAAGGCTTAAGAGCAATGATTATAGATGGCAACTCAAGATCATGCGTCGGGTAGTTCCTCACATGAATCTTTAACTGCTTGCTAGCATAGCATAATACTCTACCCTCCTACACACACTGCACCTAGTTCCATACCACAAGTATCGACATAAACCATAAATGGTTTACTCCCAGCATGCAACACTAATACTGATGCACTGGTCAAAGCCTCCTTTAACCTAATGAAAGCACCCTCACACTTAGCATCCCATGCAAAAGCTAGATTCTTCTTGGTGAGGTGAGTCAATGTGGAAAATATCCTAGTGAAGTTCTTAATGAACTTCCTATAATAACCTGTGTGACCAAGAAAGCTCCTCCCTACACGGCGAGTATACCATGTGATCATCTATAAATACCACCACAAACTTATTCAGCAACTCCATATACTAAGCTTATAAAAATCAACAAAATAAGTGAAAGCATTGATTAGTCCAAAAGGTATGACTTTCTTACTCAACTTGCATCATTCCCTTGGAGCCATGTGCCTCAGAGGCAAAGAAATTAGTTATGCATTCTCTACGAGATAAACTTAATCTCTCTGGGGTGGAAGACCAGTAACCTTAGAAAATAAATCTGGAGAATCCCTAACTATTGGGATATAAACAAGCTTATCCTGTGGTAGGTCTAAGGAATAAAGATAACTTAACATAACCGATCCTTGGGGACTATGAAAAACTTCTAAGTTATGTCTATTACAAGTGCCCAGTCTAATAGTCTTCTTATCACAGTCCAGCATAGCCTCATACATGGACATCCAATCCATGCCCCAGTATCAACTCAAATACAGAGAACCCTAATACATAAGCATCACTCAAACTCAACCCCTAGAATTATCAACCTCAAATCCTGACACATCATAAAAAAATAAGTCAAACCCATATTGGGTTTGACACAAATATTGGGTCCATCATAATATTAGTGTCTAAGTGCAAGTCGTCAGGAAGTCAACTAGAGATAAAAGAATAAGATGTCCAATATCAAATAAAGTACGAATAGAAATACCAAACAAAGATAACACACCTTTAATTACCATCTTCATCCCCTTATCTAGTGCTGGATGGACATTGGAAGTGGGAACTGTCTTCACAGCATATGCCTGGACCACCTGAGTAGAAGTTAGAGAAGCAGCTCTGGGTGGTGCTGGACAATTCCTCTTAATATGCCTAACCTGATCACAATTGAAGCACTTCGGCTTCAGTAGTGAACATTCCTTTCTTCCTATACCTATGACACGTCAACTTCTTCTTTTGAATTTTCCCTTTAGGTGGAGGTCCACCCTTCTTATTTCCTTTTTGAAAATTGTTCACTTCAGCCTTTGGAGCCTCTTCCACCTTCATAGCAATAGAAGTAAGCAACGCTTTCTTAATTAGATCCTCAGCTCCCATAGGAATATGACTCACTGCTAAGCCCTATAGTGACCGATTCAAACCCTTAGCAAACTTGAGCATCTTCTTATGCAGGGTATTGATCAACTTCATTACAAACCTTGCAAGCTTATTTAACCGATTAACATATTCTTTAACTGATAATCACCCTGCTTCAGATTGAAAAACTTCTCTAACATAACTCCTTCTCTTGCTACGACAAGAACTTCATCTCAAACCTCCACCTAAACTCTCTCCAAGTCAAAATACCACCACCGGTCTCAGCCTCAAAGACCTCCCATCAACCGAGACCTCTCTCAATACCTGCCAGGTAGCAAACTGCGTCCTAACCTCATCTGCTAAACCAATAAGTCCAAATATCCACTTACGGCTGTGGATCCAAGTTCTAATATCAACAAAAGTCTCAGTGCCTAAGAATGGCTTGCCACCCAAGTTGGAAAAGTCCTGGCATATGTTAGCAAAGTCATGAGTGATGGGTAGATGGATAGGGACCCCACCAGCCTCCTCCTTCCTAGCCTCTCTAGTCGGATGCTCAACCGGTCCCCTAGCTCGTAAGTAACGGTGGAACCAAATAGGCATGTTCACGCTTGTAATATCAGGGATTTCAGTAATGATGGATCTTGCGGGATCAGCCATCTTTATCTGCGAATAGTAAAGATTAAATATGATACTTCCACAGATAGCTCAAATAAGATTTAAGATAAGGGATGACATAGGCATGAATTGAAATAAGCGTAAGCCTGAATTTAAGGGATCCTTGACAACATTTTCCAAAAAATACTTATATATATATATATATATTTATACTTTGGAAACCCAATTTGGAAAAATATCAAAATCTATTTCTCTTTTAAAATCACACATAGAAATATATATATATATATATATATATATATATATATATATATATATATCCATACTGGTCAAATATGCTCCAATCCTAGGAGTATTGAACCTAGACTCTGATACCATATGTGACTGTTAGTCCTTAAGATGATGGTTTTGATGACAAAAACCTTAGAATAGGATTATAAAATATAAATACTGACATTATAGTTTAGAAATATATATACATATGCCGGATTTAACCATGCAGGTACCAAGAATGAAGACTGTACAGTATAGAGATTCAAGATATCAAGATTAAAGACTCATGAGTATCAAGAATATCAAGATTATCAAGAGTTCATGATTTCAAGAATAAGTAATTTAAGTAGGAATTTTGTTAAAACTTCAAGAAAAGCACTGGCATCTTAAAATCCAATTTATTCTTGGAATGGGTTCTACTTCGAACCTGTTAAAGGGATGGAACCCTAAGTAGGATGGAACCTATGAAAAATCTAGTGGGACATTGTTTTGTATCCACTAATTTTTATTCAAAATGTTTTTACAAAATTATATCTTATTTTCAAAATGATTTCAAAACCTTCCTTTTAAAAAGAATCAAAAACATCTATCCTAGTTTTAAATATTTTTAGCCTCAAAATAATCTTTATCTTCAAAATTAAATCATCCTTAGTTTTAAATTATCTTCAATAATAATATATTTAACTTTTAATATTTATATTTATACTTAGATTTAAATATAAAATTATAGTAAAATTTTATATATACCAAAATATTATTCCCTATATGTATTTATGTATTTTAATTATATTTATAAAAGTTTAAAATAGTGTTAATATAAGATAAAAGTTATTTTTAAGGAAAAACAAACCATCAAAATTTCCTTTTGGATGTCGACATACTCAAGATACAAATGTCTACATAGTGGGAGTTGATTTCAAAATTTTGAATTTCAAAAGAAGTGTCTATTGATCATATCCCTTCACGAATGGACATGATTGTTCTTCTTCTATAAATAGGGGCTGTTTTTAACAAATTTCTATTCATATATTTCTGGTTTTCACTCCTCTTCTTCTTCCACATTTCTTTATACATATTCTTACCATTACTCTACCGAAATCAACATTGAATCTAACTAGATCATTTCTGGTTTAATTCTCTATCACTATCTCAACAAGATCTTAGTGCTATTCAAAGTTATAGACTTCATTGTAATCAATTTAGTGAGAAAGGGTGTGATTGTGGCCTTGAAAACCAATCAAGTTAGAAAAGGTGTGATTGTTGCCTAGGAAATTAATTGGGTGAACTTGTTGCCCGTGAAATCAAGTATCTCTACCCAGAGGATTGTGAATCTGGAGGGTGTACCTCGTAGCCTTGAAATCGGGGGTGTAATTGTACAATTGCTTTTGAAAGGAAATCCATACTTGTGTGCAGGACTGGATGTAGGATAACTCCGAACTAGTACAAAATCTGGTGTATTCTTTCCTTTATTGCTTTACTTTGTTTCTACATCTATGTTTGATTCTATGATCATATTTGTGTCTGAATATTGCATACATTTATGTTCAAATTAGCAAAAACTCAAAAAGATTTAGTAATTTCTTTAAACACTGTTCACCCTCTTCTAGTGTTAATCCTAGCCTTAAGATCCGTATTCCACATTTCTCACAGTGACAACCCGTATCACTTAACATGCCACATACTACCATATCAAGAAACACGGATCATTAGTTTAAGGAAAAAGTAGTATCACAGAGACTAAGATATCAATGAAGAAATAATCATAATCCAAACGTCATCACAGCGGAAACATAATATCAGATATGTGACTAATCTCGTAATAACAGTAATGAAAATCTCAAAAGCATCAAAATATTCAAGACTCAAAATACCATAATATCGTTGTCTTGGAAAACCATCAGTATGTATCAAATATCAAAGTATTATAAAAATAATCTCTTATAATAAAAATATCGAAAAAGAAAATGTATCGATGTGAAATACATGACAAAGGATAAAATAGAACAAGACTCCAAACATGATAAACTGAAGGTAGCAATGGACCTGTCAACAGCTACTCTGTCCACCTGTGGTGGGGAAAAATAGAATGGGTCGGACATAAAGTCTGGTGAATGAGAATAAGAATAACAAGGAAATTAAATACAGCCGACTTCAAGTCCGCTTTATGTGATAAAGGGTGTGTGTACAGTGTCTGTGCACCTAAGGCCATAAGCTTAAGGTCCCCAGCCTAACTGTCATCGGTCTAACAGTCATCGGTCTAATATCAGAGGGATGACAACAAATCACATCTCACCAAAGGACCGTCTAGTTTTAGGAAAACTACTCCCCACTTTAACTCATACCAGGCCTAGAGAGGAAGAACATGCATGTAAACTCGAATAGTGATTTGTCATATGCACCCATTCCCAACCCCTCGGTCCTAGTAGCAAAATACCACTTACGCACCCTACGGAGTTACTGCGCTTCACTCCACATGGTACTAGCACCACCTAGCTTTTAGCATCTATGCCCATACAGGTCTACGGGAATGTTCATGATCTAGTCTTCGATCCCAACACCCGGACTAACGATTGAAAATCTGATCCCAGCAGCCTTAACTAAAGACCCGTAATTCAGTCCCAACACTTCTGCGCACCTTTCGCAACATAAGTTGCAAGTCTTAACGATATTATGCATCCTACTCTATGATATGGAAATGCAAACTAAGTCGGACATCTCGATTAAGAACACTTAAATGTATCTACACTAGTCAAGTAATTTTTAGAGCAACTGGGTTTTAGGTTAACCCTAGCTATCAATTTATAGGGGAACACTTCAACTCATTCCATTAAATCCAGCCAAAATCATCTCGTTCGTACCTGAAACTATGGCCAGCATGCAACGATCACGCACGATGAAATGAATCGCCTCCGGATCGCCGCGACTCTATGATCGACTATAGGTTGGGTCGGCCGCCCTTGGGCTAGGTCGACCTGGCCCTAATTGATTTTTTTCTATTTTTCTTTTCAATTTCTTATTTATTCAATCCTTTATAAATTTTTCATTTTATCTCATATTTCAACAAGTTATATACGTAATCTTTCTAGAAAATTACTACATACACAATGTTGCAAAAACTGTAGTCAAATTTGGATGTTTACGACAATTCTCCTTTTAGGTTAATTCTTATCTTAAATTATATTTTCTTATTTATTTTTGGAAAATCCCAGGGTGTTACAAACATTTAAAAAGAGCCATAGGAATTCATCGCCTTTAAGTTCTAAGGAAGATAATTCATCTTCATTAGTTAGAAAAGAAGAGATGGCAAGAAAAATATATAGAAAAAAGCTATTGGGATATCAAAGAAGCGCATGGGAGGGAGTAGCTAAAAATTTTCCGCGGCCAAGTGGTCGGTACTGTCCAAAATCATGTCATTACTAAGCACATCTTAGGTGGTTTTAGAGTGAACAGATCCCCATGATTTATCTAATAGTAAAGACAATTTGCAAGATACTATAAACGATGTTGGAAAAACAATAGAACATAGAACGCTGGTGCTCAACGAAAGCTATAGAACTAGCTTGGTCACATAAAAGATTCGAGCGAGTGGCTTTCCCAAAGACGGGATAGCTTAGACATCATAGAATGAGCTGAGAACAGTTGCAAATCCAAACGCTCAGGATTCTTGATGGTTACCATTCAGGTAATCAAGTCAGTTAATATAATATGTTGACATAGTAAGGGGAAGACAATCAGTGGAGAAAGAATGTAGAAATTAGCTTAACACCTAGCAGGACTCCATTCACTAATAATATCTTATGGGAGGAGTATCGTAGGAAATTTGTTACGCCAACGATGCCATCGTATAATGGTATAATAGACCGCCATCAGCACCTGTTGAAATATGAGGGTGCATAGATGGTGCCAAAGCTATCGATGTGGTAAGGTGTAGGTTTTTCCCCATATTTCTAGATAGGGTACCTACGATGTGCTTCTTTTAGCTTACATTAATTCCATATCTTCGTTTGATCAGGTGGTAAGAAAGTTTAGGAGTAGTTTAGGCTTTATACTGCTCAACCCAAGGATGTGATATCCTTATCGAGTATTCGTGAGGATGCCAAAGAGACCCTAAAGGAATTTCTGAGTCGATTTAATTATAATATGACCGAAGTAATCAATCCAAAGGATGATTATGGTCTAATGGTCTTAATCCAGGGGATACAATCAGATAGAGAGTTTGGTAGGTGGTTAAAGAGAAAATAGCCACATACTATGGAGGATTTTTATCATAAGGCATCCTCGTTTTTGCTCATGGAAGGGGCAGACTTGGCTATTGGAAAGACTGGTTGTAGGTCGTTGAATGAAGTTGTATAAAGCAACATTGTTATTAAGTAAACCTGTGAGAGCACCAGTAATGTTGTAGTGAATGTGTGAGCTAATAATAATAAATAAAAGAAAAGAAATCAGGGTGCTAGAGTTAAAAGTAACGATACCAAATAACTTTCAAGGTACTTGAAACCAGAGGATTATACTTCATTGAACAATACGATTGAAAATATATACCTTGACATGTAAGGGATGGAGAACTACATGAAGCTGCTTTAGAGGGAGGCAATTGGGGTTAAATGGCGTTCGTGGAAGTATTGACGCTTCTGTGACACTCATGGGCATAATACTAATGAGTGATGTCACTTGGACATGATTGAAGATTTGATATGTGAGAAGAAGTTGAAGCAATGAGTTAGAGACTTATAGGACATAGTAGAATGCTAGACCTTAAGGCCAGAACACTCAGAGGGATCGACCTATGCCCAATGGAGAGAGGCTAGGATTTCCATTAATACAATAACCAAAGGAACTCATCCAATGGAGAAGAGCAGGAATGAGATTGAGTGGTATGAAACATCGTTAAAGCATGTTCCATAGAAGAGTTGTTTTGCTATTGAAGACAGAGCTTAGACAAAATAATTAAAGACAATGAGCGATGACATTGTTATTTAAGATAGAAACTTTCACCCATGGTGATTACGATCGTAGTATGGTCTACAACTGTGCATCGAGTTCTGATCGATTTTAAAAGATCGATTAATATTCGGTTCAAAAAGATGTTTGACCAGGTGAAGATTGATCCAATGGATATAAAGCCATGTAAATCTCTCATTCAAGGATTTACCGAATGAGAAAAAAGAGCTTATTGGATGTATTGATCTTTCAATAGGGTTAGGTGAAGGTGATTGTTAATGAGTGCTCTTCTTATAATGTTTTTCTGGGAAGACCGGCCCTGGCAGTTTCATAATAATGTTGGCCCTTGATGCTTGATGATGAAGTTCACTATTGAAAATGGTGGTGGAGCTATTCAAGGCAAATATAACAGTAGTCGCGGATGCCATGTTGTTAAGCTTAGGGGTTGAAGCGACGTGATAAAGGAAAGGGTGTAGAGAAGGCTCTTTGCATCAAGACCAAGGATACATAGAGACTACAGCCTAAGCCCTATCTCGGGTCCCATAGCAAGTTCTATAGACCTATAGACCCTCGAAAAGAGCCAGATGATGTGAGGGTTGTGCCAACGGAGCTAGCGATCAACATCCCAATTGCTGAAGATGATCCTTAGGGTCTTCAAGGTTGGATCTCAACTCGGTATAAAGATGATAAAAAAATAGGTAGGGTTTCTCCAAGAAAATTTGAATGTGTTTTCCTAGGAACATTTCGATATATATGGAATATCATCGAAAATTACATGTTACGCATTGCATGTGGACCCAAGATACCATCCTATAAAGTAAAAGAGACACAGCCTAGGTCTAGAGCGATCCCTTGATCTGAAAGAGGAGTTGGATATGCTAAAAGAAAGTGGTTTTATCTATGATGCTATGTACCTTGAATGCATATCAAACCCTGTGTTGGACAAGAAGCCAAATGGAAAATGGTAGACATGCATTGATTGTTCGTATTTGAATAAAGCATGCCTGAAAGACAGCCTCCCACTGTCGAAGATATACCAACTTGTGGACCCAACCACTAGACGCTAATTGTTATCCTTTATGGATGCGTATTCCAACTACAATCATATAGCAAAGCATGTTCTAGATCAGGAGCATACGAGTTTCATCATGGATTTAGATCAGTTTTGCTATCGGGTGATGTTGTTTGGTTTGAAGAACACTAGAGTTACCTACTGGATATTGGTGAATAAAATGTTCGAAGATCAAAAGGGATGGATGATGGAGGTCTATGTGGATGATATGCTGGTGAAGTCATAATGATCGGTGAATCACATAGATGACCTTGCTAAGATGTTCGGTGTGCTACAGAAGTACAGATTGAAGATTATTTGTTGGAGTGTTCTTTCAAATTCACATCAGGAAAAAATTTAGGTTTTTCCATGAACGTAAGGGGCATCAAAGCCAATCTATAGTAGATTCGGTCGTTGAAAGACGTCGTTTCCGTAAAAACAAGGAGGAAAATGGATAGCTTGAACTGTAAAGTCGCCGCACCGAGTCGATTCATCTTAAAAGCAACAGACAAGTGTATACCGTTCTTTGATGGCCCTAAGAAAGATAAAGGGAAGCTTATTTGGACCAAGGAATGCCACAAAGATTTCCATAAATTGTTAAATATATGGAGAGACCACCAATCTTGTTCAAGCTTTGAAATTAGAAGATCCATTTGTCTATCGGGCGATATATGCTCACGCACTGAGTGTAGCCTTGGTATATGGGGATTCAAAGATCCAAAGGCCCATATTTACTAGAGTGGAAAAGAACTACATGAAGTGGGAGAAGCTGGCATACTACTTGTTAGTTGCATCAAGAAAACCACGACTATTTCTTCAGGCTCACCTAATACAAGTGCTTAATGACTAACCGCTAAGTATTGCATCGACCCAAGACCTTGGGGAGATTATTGAAGTAGAATATTGAGCTAAGCTGCCAATAAGACAAAACCAACTATCCAAGAAAGGAGATATGAGGACATGTATTGGCTGACTGCATCTCTAAATTCATCGTTCGAAATGGAGAAGAGGAAGATGATATGGTCCGAGTTTCCTAGTGGAAGTTATATGTAGATGGAGCTTCCAATGAATGAAGTCCTAGGGCAGGAGTGACTTTGTGACCTCGGAAGGATGAATAATATGCTAAGCACTAAAGCTAAAGTTCTCAGCAATGTAAAATGAAGCCAAATATGAAGTGTTGATTGTAAGCTTAAGATAGCGAAGGAGCAAGGGATCAAGATACTGCGTATGTTCAGCGACTCCCAGTTGGTGGTTTGTAAAGTCAAGAAAGAGTTTTAGGCTAAAGGAGCGAGACATTTCCCTTACTCTATAAAGACATAGGAACTATTGAATGATATCGAACACTACAGGATCACATACATGCACAGAAAGGAGAACACAATGTTTGATTCACTAGCCAAGCTGGCAAGCTTTGGGGATGTGTAGCTTCAGAGACTTGCTTTAGTGGATGTCTTATCGACTTTGAGCATGGACCAAATGGATGTCGATTGGATCTTGGAGACCAAAGAAGAAATGGTGTTATGGATAAGCCAAATTAAATACTATGTTTTGAAGGGAACTCTCACGAATGGTATGAATGAACGATGAAAGCTCCTTTGTAAAGTGCAATGATTTACATTGTAAGAAGGAAAGCTTTATAGAAGAGTTTTCTCAACCCTCTGCTGTGGCGTGTCACCAAAGTTGAAGCAAGGAAAATACTTTTAGATGTATAAAAAGGAAGCATGGTGATCACACTAGGGAAGACCTTGGTGAAGAAGATACTTTATTATGGATACTCTTGGCCGACGATCGGTTAAGATTCAGGTGATTATACTAGACGATGTAATAGATACCAAAGGCTTATAGGGATGCCAAGATCTCCATCTATAGTGCTTACGAAAATGGTCAAGCAAGGGTCGTTTACAATTTGAGGATTTGATATAATTGATGTGCTACCAATGTGAAAAGGCGGAGCTAAGTACGCCATTGTAGCTATGGACTGATAAATTTAGGGGTATGCCTTAGGGGGCAATCATGTAATTTGTTACATATATCTAACTTGATAATCAATCTTGTTCGAAATACAAGGTATTTTCTTTCTATTATGTATTTTATATAACATGTTATATATTAATTAATTTAATTAAAGATATATTTAATACAAAATACGTAAATTGTATGTTTTATGACAGTTTTATAAAGTGTTGTAACCGCGAGTAATTTATCACGATGAAACTCAATATACCTTAAATATTCCTAGTTAAGATGTATGGTGATTGGATATCGATATATCCATTTAGATTAGAGTGTGAAATGCGCTTTAAATATTGGGCAGTGTATTAATCATGGTTGTTGGGGGCACCATGGGGTTACGTATTAATAGATATCGGATAACTATGAAATGGCTTACTTGACAGTTTTCTTTTGGTTAATATAACTAAGGTCAAACATAAATTATCAACGTAACTAATTCGCACAGTTCTTGCGATTTGAGAATATATTTGATCTTCAATATGGAAGCTCCACTTTTATTACAGTTAAAACGTAGCACTAGATCCATCAAATGACTATAGTTGGGTCGAGTGGAAGCATTGAAAGTGAAATGATATTCAAGATAGGATTCGTCTTCTCAGTTACATGATGTTAGTGGCATGGTCAACCGCAGTCAACTCAAAGTCAAAGTCTTTGGTTGGAGCATTTTGGTTAATAATAACAGTTATTATCAAACCAACGACTTTTTGTTTGGACTACAAAGTTGAATATGAACGATATTGGAATTTTGGCCATTATTAAATTCCATAAGTCTAGAGTGATATAGTTTTGATAAAAAGAAAATGTAAATAATTATCACCACAAGTAACACTTAAATAAGTAAAATTGAATTTTACCAAAAATGTGTAAGTGATAAATTGATCCAAAACGTTACACCAGTAGCTAAGATGACGCACGAACGTTAATATTTGAATTATTCAATATTAATCGCTGACTAAATTTACACCATTGAGTCGCATAACCGAAATGATTAATGCTCCGAATGAACCACATAATTTAATTAATTTATAATCATTGTAAATTAAGTAATATTTATGAAATATTAATTATTAAACTTTATTAAATTTGTTTGAATGTTATTAGTATTTAATAAAGTGCGTATATAAAAATTATAAATGTGCATGTCGATATAACATGTTTGTAGAATGTTTAAGTTGGATTTAAATAGAATACATACTAAGTGAGTATTAAATAAATTTATATTTTTTTGAAATATTAATTATTAAAATCTTAATGAATTTATTCAAATGATGTTAGAATTCAAGAAAGCGTGTATATAAAAGTTATAAATGCGCCCAACGATATACAATGTCGGTGAAGCAATTGAATTGGATTTAAATGGGACTGATGCTGATGGGATTTTGGACATTTTAATGGCCTATGTGGCATCATCTATGAATAGCCATGCATGTTGAAGAGAGAGTGGGGATTTTATTTACATTTTAAAAAGAATTAAAAGTGGAAGGTTTTAAGAAAGGAAAAGGAAAGGTTTCTATCATTCCTTTAAAATAAATCTCCCTTTATTTCCTTCTGTATTGATTCTTTCCTAAAAATCATTATTCCTCTTTCTCTCCTATCATCTATAGTGTAAATTTTCATGGCTTATAAACCTTAAAATTACAAAATAAAATATAAAATAAAGTTAATGACAAAAGGCGGTTCTCATCTCTTAATTCTTGCAAAACTCGAAGATCGATTCAGGAAATCTAAGAGCCATTGATTCATCATTCGAAGTGTGATTTGTTGGAAACTTCTAGAGGTAAAATTCTAGTTAATTCACGGATATATTTTCTCTAATCATATGCTTGGATTTGTGTGATCATTTATGTTTATAGCGACTATCTTGTAACATGAGAATTGATAGCCCCTTTCTCAATTAAAAGTATGCCTATTATGTTTATTTCATTCAGATCTACGTATGTTCTTTTACATTACAATATTTTTTTGAAATAATTTCTAGTGAATAGTATTTTATAATATTTACATACACAAATCACAAATGAATTGTAATTTATTTCTTATTTTAAAATTAATTTCTAGTGTTGTATTGTGACGCCCCACTCCGAGAGCCTCGTTAACAAAGAGTATTACATAGATAATACTGTCGGCTAACGCGGACAATAGAGTATAATGGAAGCGACCATATGTAATCTTACCTTAACTATTCACTAAATACGTCGAAAAGTAGTCACATTAAAATTCGACCTATTCAATAAATATTTAAAGCAAAACTACAATGGCTATAGGATCTATCAGAAGAAAATATAACAACTCAAATGTAATTCACATCACAGAACAGTCGATCATAATATACACATACACAGATACACAACAGAGTATACAAAATAATACATGACAAGTGGTACAGGAGACCACAATATACAAACGAGACGAAAGAGTATAAATCAGAGTTACAACAGATAAGGACTACAAAAGACGCTATAACAAAAAGAAGCTAGCGAATAGTCCATGCGGAAGCAAAATAGGCTAAGTCCAAAAGCACCTAACCTGAAACAACTCGGTCTGACCCGAGTACAAAATACACGGGTCAGTCTAAATAACAAATCAGTTAGATAAACTGAACAATAATAAACCTGCAAGGTCATACGGTATAACAAATATCTCTAGAGGAGATAACACAATCATCAACAAGAGATGAATCATATAGAACAAGCCTCATATCATTGGCAACATATAAAAACAAAGGATACAAATATCCCAAAACAAGCCAAAAGGCAATAACAAATACCAATAAGGTATACAAGTTCCGCAAGGTAAACGCTACGCATCATGCGGCTCATAATGACCAACAACGAAGGGCGATACCAAGGGAATATACATATCAGTGAAATACCAGAAAATTGCTCGAGCTCAGTACTGTACAAACAAGGATCCATGAGCCCGAAAGCTCCAAACCCAAGTATCACCCATGCGGCACATAAGGCCAACATCAGAGCGAAACTATATAGGGCAAAAAACCCGAAGGCACACACCCGAAGGCAACATACCCGAAGGCAACAAACCCAATATCACTCATGCGGCACATAAGGCCAACATCGGAGCGATGCTTTATAGGGCAACAAACCGTAGTGGTGAAGGTCAGAGACCTAGTACTGGACACCACTAACTGGTGGAATGTGTCACAACTCTCGAAAAGGAATTCGAAAAGTGTTAACGTATGTCCCATAACCACTCGTTCGCACTAAACGGTTTACTATTCGTCAGCCACTTTCACACTCAAAGCAATACAAATTTACCTCATATCATCGGTAAACTAAACCCGAAGGTCAAAACGATCAATTGAATAGGTCGGGGATTAATCGAAAGGATAAACGCACAGATTCATGGTCCGTGTTTTGCCCAACCATTTAATCACCCTTCCACTTTGCTCGAAGTGCGAAAGTGTGTGTTTTAAATAGAATTTATAAATTGGAGAAACGAGCTTTTAAATGCGATTCGAGAGATTATTTTATAAAAACCCGTGGATGAAGTCAAGAGTAAGTTATCAAAGCCAAATATGCAATAACAACCACTAAAAAGCAACTTGAATCGATAAAATCCGAAAAACAATTCAAATATGCAAAAACAGGCAAAATAGGGCAAATAGAGCAGGTCGGTCGACCGGACTACAGGGCTCGGTCGGCCGGCCAGATGCAGAAAGCCAAGTATGGCTCGGGGCAGCACGTCGGTCGACCGAAGCCTGCACTCGGTCGGTCGAACCTGGTGATTTTTGCACTTCCTGCCCTATTTCAATGAAATGCAAATTCTTACCAATTCCAAAACAATGGCACATGCATACTTGTTAGGAATTCATACCAACACCCATGAAATCAAGAGAAGTAGATGTGAGTTCAAAACTCACCTTTTAACCTCACAAAAAAAGATGATGAAGAAGCACAAATGCAAGGAATCAACCAACTACACTCCACTTCAACACTACAAGCTTCAATCTAGAATCAAAGCAAGTATTTCCTAAGTTAGGGTTAGGAAAATTACAGAAATTGAAGAGGAGAAGAGATGGAGAAGATGGAGATGAACTTACCAATGGATTCTCTATGAATTTGGAGCAAGAAATCAAGATACAAAGGAGAACTAGGGCTTGCTAATTCTAATTTCCTTTCTCTTCCACCATTTCAGTTTCTAAGCTTAAGAAATGAAATAAAGTGGAGATGAATGAAGAGAAGGGGCTAAGCTAGAGGGTTAGTTAAGCTAGTGGGCTGAACCCAAACCCAAACCCAATAGAAAAAGTAGCCAAAATTCACAAACTCCAAACATATCAAAGATTATACTCAAAAAGATCGCAAACGCCATTTTGGAACCAATGGAGGTAGTTTCGAGTTCCAATTCGGCCATTTGCAGAAAGTAACATTTCGGACCCCAAATCCGAATAACGACGCTATATTTAAATTAAACATTTAAATATAAAAATCGTTAAATATGCAGGTTGTTACAGATCTCCCCTCCTTACAAAATTGCGTCCCCGCAATTCCTAGAGATGATATTTGTAACAACTACATACAATTAAAAAGAAAAGAAAATAGGCTTGAGATGAAAAGACATACTCACCATTTCAAAGCAAGGAAAGAAAACCCGGATAAGATCGCTCAATAAATTCTCTGGTTTCCCAAGTACAGTCATTGGGATTAGCGGACCATTGAACTTTAACGAGCGGCATTTCCTTATTCCGAAGGTGTCGCACCTCCGTGTCAAGCACGCGAATAGGTTGCTGTACAATAGATAAGTCCGGTGAGACCTCAAGCTCTTGCAAATCAGGAGAAGTAATAACAGAATCCGACTCCCGAAGACATTTCCGAAGTTGCGAGACGTGAAACACGTCATGAATGGCAGATAAATGAGGTGGAAGTGAAACTCTATATGCCACAGGGCGAATACGTTCAGTAATAGAAAACGGTCCTATATAACGAGGAGCCAATTTCCCAGTCGTACTGAAGCGCATAACCCCTTTCAAAGGAGAAACACGAATAAAAACAAGATCGCCGATCGAGAACTCGAGAGGCTTCCTACGGTTGTCCGCGTAGGATTTCTGGCGACTCTGTGCCTCTTTCATTCTCAACCGAATAAGATCAATCTTCTCAGAAGAATCACGAACAAAATCTGGACCAAGAATAAGCTTCTCACCAGATTCTAACCAACAAGAAGGTGATCGACATGGCCTTCCATATAAGGCTTCGAAAGGAGCCATACCGATACTAGATTGAAAACTATTGTTGTAGGAGAACTCTACAAGAGGTAGGTGATCCTCCCAACTACCACCGAAATCAAAGATACAAATACGGAGAAGATCTTCCAAGATACGATTCACCCGTTCAGTCTGTCCGTCAGACTGCGGATGATAAGCTGTAGAAAAATTAAGCTTTGTTCCCAAAGCTTGCTGAAGACTCTTCCAAAAATGACTCATGAATAAAGGATCACGATCACTCACAATAGAACTAGGAACACCGTGAAATCTCACGATTTCCTTAACATATAACTTAGCCAAATGCGAAGCAGTCCTATTAGACTTAATAGGGACAAAATGAGCAGACTTGCTGAGGCGATCAACAATAACCCAAATGCTAGAATGACCCGATCTCGAACGAGGTAGGCCGTCAATGAAATCCATGGAAATCAGATCTCATTTCCACAATGGAATCTCAAGAGGCTGAAGAAGACCCGAAGGACGCTGATGCTCGGCTTTAAAACGCTGACAAGTTACGCAATTGCTCACATAACTCGCCACATCGCGCTTCATGCCTTCCCAATAATAAAGACGACGCATATCGGCATACATCTTGCTACTACCGGGATGAATAGTATACTTAGAACGGTGACAATCATCAAGAATGTCATGCCTAAGTGCAAAATCAGAAGGCACAAAAAGACGGTTCTTCTTACGAAGACACCCATGAGAATCAATGCTAAAATCTTGCAACGCCTCACCACAAGATCCAGACTCACAAAGCTGAATAAAGTGCAACAAATCAGGATCACGCCGTTGGGCATCGGCAATACGATCCAATAAAATAGGTCGAGCTCCCAAACTAAATAATAGAATAGGAGAATCAGAAGATGAACCTCGATCACGAATTTCACAAAAAGATAGAGTTTCAAGAACATTCCATTCGGCAAGCATCATAGAAATAACAGCCGAATGTTTGCGACTAAGCGCATCTGCAACACGATTACCCTTACTAGGGGTATACTGGATATCAAAGTCATAGGAAGCAAGAAACTCGAGCCAACGCTTTTGTCTCATATTGAGTTCCTTCTGAGTGAACAAATACTTCAAAGATTTATGATCGGTATAGAGAATGAAGCGCTCGCCCAATAAATAATGTCGCCAAATCTTCAAGGCGAAGACAATGGCGGCTAACTCAAGATCATGAGTGGCATATCGAATTTCAATCGGACGCAGTTTCCTAGAAGCATAAGCAACTACCCAATCCCTCTGAATAAGCACAGCACCGAGACAACTACCACAAGCATCGGTGTAGACAACAAGATCATGATTCCCTTCGGGAACCACAAGAATAGGAGCATTAGTGAGAAGTTCCTTCAATGTCTGAAAGGAAGCTTCACACTTGTCGGACCAATCAAAACGAATGCCTTTCCGAGTAAGGCAAGTGAGAGGAAGCACAACACGGGAAAAATCCTTAATGAACCGACGGTAATAACCCGCCAATCCAAGGAAACTATGAATCTCATGAATATTTTCAGGCCTCTTCCAATTCTGGATGGCTTCGATCTTTGAGGGATCGACAGAAATGCCATCGGAAGATACAACATGGCCTAAAAACTTAACCTTATTCTCCCAAAATTGGCATTTGGAGAATTTGGCTCTAAGCTGATGATGACGGAGAGTACTCAAGACAACTCTCAAGTGATTAGCATGCTCGGCTTCAGACTTAGAATAAATAAGGATATCATCAATGAAGACAAGCATGAACTTATCGAGATATTCCCGGAATACCCGATTCATGAGATCGACAAAGAAAGCAGGAGCGTTCGTCAAACCGAACGGCATAACGAGCCACTCGAAAGAACCATAACGAGTGCGGAAAGCGGTAAGAGGTATGCTATCCTCCGCGACTCGTAACTGATGAAAACATGTGGCAAAGTCAAGCTGAGAAAAGACCTTAGCACCACTTAATAGATCGAACATGTCATCGATCCTAGGCAAAGGATACCTATTTCTAATGGTCAACTCGTTAAGCTTGCGATAGTCAATGCAAAGCCTAAGAGTTCCATCAGACTTCTTCACAAAGACGACCGCGGATCCCCACGGAGAAAAACTAGATTGAATCAATTGCTTGGATTCAAGCTCTAAAAGCTGCTTTTTGAGTTCCTCATTTTCCTTTGTAGACATCCTCGTGGGAGGACGACTAACTGGCTGCGCGCCTGGAATGAGATCAATGCGGAACTTAATTGCCCGTTTAGGTGGCAAACCCGATACAGGCTCAAAAACATCAGAGAAGTCACAAGCAATAGGAATACGAGATACGTCATCACCATCTCGCGAATCAAGAGAATGCAAAGCCATCTCGGAATTATCCACATCCCGAAGAACAAGAGATAACTGAGAAGGCGAATCAGGATGACAAAGATATAAAATTCTCTCAGAACAAATAATCCTGGCATCGTACCTCACTAGCCAGTCCATACCAAAAATCATATCAAAACCCAAATGAGAAACAACGTGCATATTCGCAGGAAAGAAAAGCCACATAAAACAATCTCAATATCATCACAAAACAAACTAAGGGTCGCGGATCCCCCAATTGGATTCGCAATCCTTAAAGAAGTAACCATACAAGAAACATCCAAGGATAAATCATCTACAAGCTTCTTCATTACGAAAGAATGTGAAGCACCCGTATCGAAAAGAACTCGTATACTATGATCATGAAATAGAATAAAACCTTCCAAAATAGATGGAGAGATACCATTGGATTGAGATGAACCTCCAGAAGCATTAGCCACATTGAGCTTGCCAGATTTTGCATTAGCAGGAGTAGTAGGACAAGCTGAAACATGATGACCTTCCTTCTTGCAATAACGGCAGAAGAGAGGCTTAGGACAAGCTCGAATAATATGATCCGGAGAACCACAATTAAAACACTTTCGAACGAAAGGTGTTCCGGAAGATTGAGGCTGAGAGCTAAGACCACCAGTCTTCTTCTTCCTAGAAGTAAAAGACTTCTTATGAATTGGAAACGGTCTCTTGTTGGGGTTCTTAGAAACCTCAACATCAACATCACTATCACACTCCTTCTCGACAGCTTCGAGATGAAGTGTCGAATCAACCAATTCATCGAAAGAAAGTTTAAGCTGGAGCAACAAGGACTTCTTAAGATATTTCTTAAGACCAGAAACAAACTTCAAATTCTTCTTGTGAGAAGTGCTGATGAATTCAAGACCATACTGAGATAAAGCCTCGAACGATGCGACATACTCAGAAACAGAAGATTTCCCTTGCTTCAACTCAAGGAAGCGACGGGTCAATAAAACTTTTTCAGATTCAGGAACGAACTTGAGTTCAAATCGTCCCCGAAACTGAGTCCAAGAAAGAGTAGACTCATCAATCTCGGCTACAAGAAGCTCATACCAATCAAGAGCACGCTCTTGCAATAAGCTAGAAGTCACAAGAACTCGATCATGGTCAGAAAGATCCATGCGAGAGAAGATACGCTCGCACGTGCGAAGCCAAGCTTGGACTTCAAGAACAGACTCGGAACCCTTAAACGGTTTTCCTCCAAGATGAGCAAAATCACTGCACTGACGTGCAAAAGAAGACTTGCGAGGTGGAGACACTCGAGGAGGAACGGGAGGCTGAGTGCTCCTAAACAACTCCATAAACTGATCGGCAGACATATAAACGCCATCCGGATGTGATCCACTAGATTGCCCAGCATCCGAACGTCGACCTCTGCCTCTTCCAGACATAAGCTGAAAGTCAAGATAAGGAAAAGATTATTCACAAGGTAGATATTGCAATATGGAATACTACGGAATTAAATGCATTCCTAGACGTATTCCCAAACTCTATCTAACCTTGAGGGAATAAAGAGACACGATGATTCAAGGATCTGTATCACTTGTACACTTTGATGTACCATAATATGTGCATCTATTCTGTGTTTATCATATTTTGTTCTGAACTCAGCTCTGATACCACGCTGTGACGCCCCACTCCGAGAGCCTCGTTAACAAAGAGTATTACATAGATAATACTGTCGGCTAACGCAGACAATAGAGTATAATGGAAGCGACCATGTGTAATCTTACCTTAACTATTCACTAAATACGTCGAAAAGTAGTCACATTAAAATTCGACCTATTCAATAAATATTTAAAGCAAAACTACAATGGCTATAGGATCTATCAGAAGAAAATATAACAACTCAAATGTAATTCACATCACAGAACAGTCGATCATAATATACACATACACAGATACACAACAGAGTATACAAAATAATACATGACAAGTGGTACAGGAGACCACAATATACAGACGAGACGAAAGAGTATAAATCAGAGTTACAACAGATAAGGACTACAAAAGACGCTATAACAAAAAGAAGCTACCGAATAGTCCATGCGGAAGCAAGATAGGCTAAGTCCAAAAGCACCTAACCTGAAACAACACGGTCTGGCCCGAGTACAAAATACAAGGGTCAGTCTAAATAACAAATCAGTTAGATAAACTGAACAATAATAAACCTGCAAGGTCATACGGTATAACAAATATCTCTAGAGGAGATAACACAATCATCAACAAGAGATGAATCATATAGAACAAGCCTCATATCATTGGCAACATATAAAAACAAAGGATACAAATATCCCAAAACAAGCCAAAAGGCAATAACAAATACCAATAAGGTATACAAGTTCCGCAAGGTAAACGCTACGCATCATGCGGCTCATAATGACCAACACCAAAGGGCGATACCAAGGGAATATACATATCAATGAAATACCAGAAAATTGCTTGAGCTCAGTACTGTACAAACAAGGATCCATGAGCCCGAAAGCTCCAAACCCAAGTATCACCCATGCGGCACATAAGGCCAACATCAGAGCGAAACTATATAGGGCAACAAACCCAAAGGCACACACTCGAAGGCAACATACCCGAAGGCAACAAACCCAATATCACTCATACGGCACATAAGGCCAACATCAGAGCGATGCTTTATAGGGCAACAAACCGTAGTGGTGAAGGTCAGAGACCCAGTACTGGACACCACTAACTGGCGGAATGTGTCACAACTCTCGAAAAGGAATCCGAAAAGTGTTAACGTATGTCCCATAACCACTCGTTCGCACTAAACGGTTTACTATTCGTCAGCCACTTTCACACTCAAAGCAATACAAATTTACCTCATATCATCGGTAAACTAAACCCGAAGGTCAAAACAATCAATTGAATAGGTCGGGGATTAATCGAAAGGATAAACGCACAGATTCATGGTCAGTGTTTTGCCCAACCATTTAATCACCCTTCCACTTCGCTCGAAGTGCGAAAGTGTGTGTTTTAAATAGAATTTATAAATCGGAGAAACGAGCTTTTAAATGCGATTCGAGAGATTATTTTATAAAAACCCGTGGATGAAGTCAAGAGTAAGTTATCAAAGCCAAATATGCAATAACAACCACTAAAAAGCAACTTGAATCGATAAAATCCGGAAAACAATTCAAATATGCAAAATCAGGCAAAATAGGGCAAATAGAGCAGGTCGGTCGACCGGACTACAGGGCCCGGTCGGCCGGCCAGATGCAGAAAGCCAAGTATGGCTCGGGGCAACAGGTCGGTTGACCGAAGCCTGCACTCGGTCGGCCGAACCTGGTGATTTTTTCACTTCCTGCCCTATTTCAATGAAATGCAAATTCTTTCCAATTCCAAAACAATGGCACATGCATACTTGTTAGGAATTCATACCAACACCCATGAAATCAAGAGAAGTAGATGTGAGTTCAAAACTCACCTTTTAAGCTCACAAACAAAGATGATGAAGAAGCACAAATGCAAGGAATCAACCAACTACACTCCACTTCAACACTACAAGCTTCAATCTAGAATCAAAGCAAGTATTTCCTAAGTTAGGGTTAGGAAAATTACAGAAATTGAAGAGGAGAAGAGATGGAGAAGATGGAGATGAACTTACCAATGGATTCTCTATGAATTTGGAGCAAGAAATCAAGATACAAAGGAGAACTAGAGCTTGCTAATTCTAATTTCCTTTCTCTTCCACCATTTCAGTTTATAAGCTTAAGAAATGAAATAAAGTGGAGATGAATGAAGAGAAGGGGCTAAGCTAGAGGGTTAATTAAGCTAGTGGGCTGAACCCAAACCCAAACCCAATAGAAAACGTAGCCAAAATTCACAAACTCCAAACATATCAAAGATTATACTCAAAAAGATTGCAAACGCCATTTTGAAACCAATGGAGGTAGTTTCGAGTTCCAATTCGGCCATTTGCATAAAGTAACATTTCGGACCCCAAATCCGAATAACGACGCTATATTTAAATTAAACATTTAAATATAAAAATCGTTAAATATGCGGGTTGTTACATGTATGGTTAATGATTAAATACAATCATTTTGAATATTGTTTGCAAGAATGAAAGGTTTTGATCTAAAATTTTGAATGTATTTTTATGTAAATTTTAAATCATTTACATTTTTTTTTAAATTATAGTTATAAAATTTCTGAACTCTTGTTTCATTTTCAAACTAAAAATTCAATCTAAGTTGTTAATTTTGAATGAAATGTAAAATGTCAAATTGAAATTTTAATTAGAAAGTTTTGGTTTAATTTTATATACATATGCATGTGTACATATATGTGTGTATAAATATAAAATTTAAATATTTGAATATCGAACTGCCAAAACCTGATTTAAACTTTTTTTAGTAATTTAAAAGTAAGGCAATTACATATATATATTAATTACTGTTTGATTCTTGAATGTATGTTTTACATTACTGTTTAAAAGCGAGGCAATTATATATCATTGTATCGTAATACATCTTATATGTAAAATTAATGTTGTATTAATTAAATTTGATAAAGAGAGAAAGTAAATCAATCAATAATTCTACTTTTCATCTCCTTCCCTATTAGATCCTTATGTGATTGCATCTAGACTTATTCTTGTTTATTCTCATCCAATGTCAACTATCAATCTTACTTACTTTATATTTAGCAAACTGGTCATACAATTAAAGTGTGAATATATTCAATATATTCACACTTTTCATATCTCACACTTTATTAATTTTTATTTAAACAAATAAAGAAAAAGATTTTCTCATTTAATGGTATTTAATATACTTGTTATTACGGTTGAAGAAGGAGAGAAATGAAAGGTTTCTCTCTCTTTATATATTGCCATGTCTTTCCTTTGTTAATTGCATACGGTAGGAGAGGGAAACCAAAGGTTTCCTTCTCTAAATTCATTTTTACATGTTTCGTTTACATATGTAAACACTGTTTATGTATTCACATAAATGAATGTATTTAATACATTCATTATAATACCTATAAATTTAAGTTACATTTAAATCTCCAATTTAACAATTTTAAAAAAAATGAGATTTTATTTAAAATTTTATTAGATTTAATCTAATATACATTTAGACTACGTGGGCTAATAAGAATCCAAAGGAAATTTTTTGAAGTTACCTATTTCTTCTTCATTAGCCTAGGCTTTTTCCAAACAATGGTATCAGAGCCCAATATCCTATGCGATCTAAATTAGTTATATTAGGGATAACTAATTAATCTCACCCACTTCGTATAATGTCTAGAGATGTAATGTATAGGATTGAAATTGGGTAATCAAGTACCATGTTCTACCTGATTACCATCCTGGCCTGAAAGGTGAGCCCAAATGTTATGTTAATAGAAAAGACCCAATTTGATTTAGGGATTGGACTAGTTTTAAAAAAAAATTGAAAATCAAAATAAAATATTTTTAATTTTTAATTTAAATTTAAAATAAAAAATGTTTATAAAAGTTATAATACAACGTAAGTTTTCAAAATGTTTGAAATAATAATGACATTTTCAAATTGTACGAAATAATAATGATATTTTCAAATTATTTGAAAGTATTTAAATAATAATTTTGAAATTTGAAACTTATTAATATGATTAATAAAATAAATTAATTAAATAGGCTAATTAGTTAATACTTATGTACATGTATTATATATATATATTAACATGTGTTATGTTATTTTAAAGTGCTTAAGATAACATAAGCATACATGTATGTATATAAAATAAATTTTCTAAATTAATATAATCTAATTAAATATATTTAATTAAATAATCAAAGGTTAATTAATTAAATAGATAAATTAGGTAAATTAATTAAATAAAAATACACATGTACATGACATACGTGTTATACTATAAAGATCATAGTGTTTGTGTGTATTTTTTTTAAAATGAGTTCTTTATTAATGATGTTAAAGAAAAATAAGGATCCCGCCTCCTTAAAAAACATTGCCAGTGTAGCAAGGAAAAAGAGAATGACAATCCTTATAAACAATAAAGAACATTGCTAATAGATAATACAACACCCCTTGAGCCAGTAACACCAAAAAAGGAATATAGAACACCTCCATCCGAATTAATATCAAACCGGCCCAACACGAAATAAATCGTAAATGATTCTTCCACCACATCTATCTAGGGTCAAACTCTATTCTCCAGCTTCGTAGAAATCCATGTCCACTCTTTTTAGCTTTCTGAAAATCTTCGATGCATATGAAATCAGACATCAATTTCAATGAACTTCATCCTATGATCGATACTGTGCTGCTTTCGGTCAAAATCCTGTAGTTCCTCTAGAGCTAGATGCGATAGATAATAGTCGACGTCGCTGTGAGAGAAAGATCCCTACATGGCACTTTCTGATTCAAGTGATTATTTATTGACATTAACTTATCAAGAACCTCTAGAGTAGATGATGGCTGAAGAGAGAGCCATCTTTGTAACTCATTCCAAAGATAAGTACTGTATTTACATTTAAAAAAAAAAAGATGTCAATTATTTTCTTCATCTCACGTGCATAGTACGCAATCTATTTCATCAATTATTCCCTATGATTGTAGGCGGTCTCTAGTAGGCAATCGATATAAACATGCTTTGTATGCCGAAAAATTGATCTTTTTTACAATATTTTTATTCCATATGATTTTTCCCCAATTCACCTTATGATGTTGCATTCAAATATCATTCCATATTTTAGAAAATTTAAAATTGGGTGATGTTGCAATAGTCCGATAATCCATAGTTCCCTATATGAATTAATAACTTGTCGAATATGGTTATATGCTTCATGTGTTTCTAGCAGCATCTCGAGATGTGGAATATTTTTTACGACCCTAAAATTCGAACACTTTGTCTTCGAATATGAAAACATTTTGAAATATAATTTAATGCTATAAATATGATTTTATAACCTTGTTAGACATCATTTAATTAATCAATAATATTAAGAAACTTGTTTTTGAAAATTGTTTACAAAAAAATATTCTTCGAAGAAAAATCGATAATGGGCCAAAAATCAGTCTATGGGTAACTACTTTTCAACCGATATAAGTTGTTCGAAATCTTATACAATGTCCAATGATCAAATGAACACAATAACAACTTATTAACTCACTCTCTTCTTTGTAAAGTGTAATTACATAAATGAGAAGTGATGTAAAGGATAAGTGATGGGAGGTGAGTTTTCCATGCGTCGTTGGGCGGTGATGGAAAGCTTAAAGAATACCATTCTTATGCCTATATAAGGAGAGGCATACAGTAGAAGTTAAACCATAAAGTCACTAATTTTAAAGCAAGCTACTTCCATGTCTTCTTCTTCTTCTCTTATGTTCTAAAGGAAATTTTTACAAATCTTATCCAGATCAACTCAAATTTGGAATGAAATCTTAGGAGAATATTACAACCCCTTCCACCTAGTTAGAAGTTAAAAAAGTGAAGCCATTCTTCTCATGGAGGAGGAGGCCGTGGCTATAAGGGTGTGTGGAGGAGGCAAAAGCAAGTACAAAGCCAGGAGAAGGAGGAAAAAGGTGTTGCAAGTTTGGGTTTGGACTTCGTTAGCTTGGATCATGGTTGTTGTTGAGTTAAAGGTTAGTTAACACACCAATTTTAATGGGAATATAATATACATATGTTGTGTTTTGATTGTGTTTAAGTTGATGATTTGTTATTGACATTGTTGAAAACATTTGTTTGATTCTTGTTTTGAAAACAATAAGCATATGTGATCCATGTATATAGATTTGGAATAGACTTGAAAGGATTTGTATGACTTGTGACAAGACCTTGAAATAAATCACATAGGCTATAGATGAACTTTGGTTTAGATTAGACTCGGATTTGAAGGTGCACTTATAGCGATAGTTGTTATAGATATACTTTGAAATTGCATTGTTTTTGGCGATTTCTATGGAACATTATAGAGATCCTTATGGTTTTCTCACCATATTTATAATGTTATATATATATTTGTTCTTATTTAAAGCTTGGATAGTAAAAGGTTAAGTAACATCTTGAAAAATGACCAAAACTTCACTTGTGCAAAACCGCCACGTTTAGACTTGATTTTTGAACTTTAAAGGCTTGAAAATGTATCTAAATTTAAGTATTTTGTTTCATTCTTCTTACAAATGTTTAATAAATCATATTAGCGTATTTCAAAAGTGGTTTGAGATATTTATTGTAGCGGTTCGGACTCGACCTTCGAAAATCGGCACTGAATACGACACTCATATTCAAATGCCGCAGATCCAAACGTCGAATTTGGTTCGCCGGAGCTTATAACACCATTAAGTACAACACAGCGGAAGAAATGAATATCAATATATAACATTGATACAATGACAGATACAACATCTGATATAATATGATACAACAGAATGAGACAATAGATACCAATATTATCAGAGATACAAGGAATAACAGTGGAAAGAATATCTTCAGTAGATTGCAACCCCAATCCAATACTCCAATCCAAAGCAAGCTCGAACTACCATCACATTGCACCAAGATTAGCAAGGTCAGTCATCCAAAGACTGAACTAGCTCCGGATAATCTACTAAACTCGATTATCTGAAAAACCCAACTCTAGACCGCCCGTGTGGGAAAATTATGGGCACACAGAGTTTAGGAAAGGAACAATAAACTCCGAGTCAGTCATGGTACTAGTGTGAGCAACAAAAACATTTTAGTCTTTTTAAAACAAACAACAAGAGAATTTAAAATAAATCCGCAATGCTTTTAGAAAATGAAACTACCATAAGTCCTCCCACCGCACACACCCTGCAAACACAGAATTGGAGAAGATTTCTCCTTATGATAGTCAAACATGCTTGATACAAGAAAATTTCTTGATATTATTATTATAGGTGCACAGTGGAAAACATTTCGAAAGTATAATATAAATCTTAGCCAGCATAGGCATTTCGCACTTATGCCTACTATAGCTACCATGTTCAATAGTAGGTTACCACCACATTCCATGGCAGGTTATACAACTAAAACCGTACAAGCCGCGTATTGTTTTGTTTGGATTTTCCAACAAATGGTCGGGCTAAGGAACTTCCCACTGTCCATGGGTACGCCTCTGGTGGGATGTCCCGAGAACTTAACCAGCTCTCTACCAACACAAGGCCGGATTACCTCTGTAACTAGGTAACTACTACTCGAGCATGCCACCCCCGGTCCTTTGGAATCTTTATCCGAGGCGCCTCTAAACCACAAAGCAACAACCACACAGTAAGCCCACCACATAGTTAAATATCTAGGCTCCATACCATGATACCACCCTTTACTAGAAGGGAATGACACACTCTAAAGGGCACGACCCTCATAACCTTGCCGCATCTTTCCTGTTTCGACCATTTCCTGGATGTGAGGTCCTGACGCAGTCTCGTCCACAAAGCTACGCTTTACACAAAAGCCATGCTCTGATCACAAATGATCATCAACACACAACAGCACTTAGCATGCCACACTACCAAATTGGGAATATATCACTGATAACCTTCAACTACATAACCTATGAGCTCGTACGTCTCAGAGAAGGGTGTTAAACAAAAAAATAAATTCTCCACCACCAACAAATATGTATTTGAAATAAATCAACTTTATATCTCAAAGTTTAGTGTCAGACATACAACCATAAAAGTCTGTCCTGGGTTTGAACAGAACCGAAGGCACTTCCGAAGAATCCCTTGCAATCCGGGTATTCACAGTCCCGATCGGACTTCCCATCACTTAGGGAATCGCTATACCGGAGCAACTCGATGTAGAGACAATCGATAGGTTATCCTATCATTCTCACAAATACTCGGTCTTCAAATGCTATCCATTTACGTCGTATCACTATTCGGAATGGGTTATATGACACAAAGGTCCTCTCCCGGCTAAACCAAATAATGAGCGCAGTATTTTAAAAACATATGGATATTGGAATTTCAATTAAGCCACAACTTATTACCTAAAACCTTCCTTTTAAATGGTTAAACAAATTACCATTTCCAATCTTTTAAACAAAAAGATTCAATTCACAAAGTTCACTAATCTTTCATAAAGATTCATTCATATTCTTTCAAACAATTTCCCTTTCAAATTGGATTAACTCATCCAATCTTTAAATCAAAATTTAATTCATAGCTTTCAAAACAATTCATTTCAAATCTTGAAATCCTTTTAATCACAATTGGGAAATCCTTTCCTTCAAATGAAAGCTAAAATTGTTTGAAAACAAATAGTTTTTATTCCGGGAAAATCTGATTCATTTATACAAGTTAAAGTCCTTGGGTTAAATTCAAATTTTCAAAATTATACTTTTAAAATGGTTTAAACATATTTATAACCTGTATAACCTCATTAAACCATAGTTTCCAAACATAGAATTCAATTTCAGATTTTGAATTTAAGTTTAAATAAAATTATTTAAACTTCAAGGCTTAATCACGTCATTCAAAAATAAATTTTATCTTTGAAATTCCTTTTCAAATACTTTTTACTTTAATCCCAATTCATTTCCAAAACTATTTGGATTCAAATTTTCTATTTAAAAAATCTGCGACTTAATCGATTTCCTCGTGAAATCCATATTTGTGTGTGTATGGTGTAGTCCAGGGGTTTAACACAATAGTGCAACATCATTCAATCATCATAGATGAAAACACAGAAATATAGTTGATAAGCGGTATAAACTATAACGCTTATCGTTCAATCACAGATTCGCAGATAATATACAAATGTATCACAAATAAATGAATAAATTATACACAGCTCAATCCACAGAACAAAATATCACAGATCAGATAGGACAATCAATTCAAGGCATCTCATACAATACAATCATTCATAAGTAACGTCAAACATTCAATAATTATTTATAAGTAGGATTAATTAATTGTTTAATCCTAATTAATTCAATTTATTTCCAAGTAAATTAATTACTTATGAATTAATTATCCAATCCTGATTAATTAATTACAAATCATTTGATATAAACTAATTAATCAATCACCTTAATTAATTAAATTATTCTTAATTAATCATATTAATTAAGTTAACCTTTAAACCAATTACATAATTAATTAACCCCTTAATTAATTATTTTAAGAAATTAAATCTTTAATTACTTACCACAAAGTAATTACACTTACACAATTTCATAAATGATTATCATTAATTAATTAAACAAATTAATTGTTAAAATTAATCACATTAATTAATTATATAAATGATCTTAGTTAATGACCTTCATTAACGAATAACAATTCTTTAATTACTTTACTAAAGTAATTAACTAAGATTAATCATTATTAATTACAATTAAATTAATCTTTATTAACTCATTAATTAATCTCTAATTATTTAATTAGTTAAGTGTTAATGGTAACTTAATTAATCCTTAATTACTTGGTAAATTAGTTCTTAATCATTAATTAAAAGTCTAATCTTATCTAATTAATGATCCTAATTATACAATTTAATTATTCCTAATTAATTAGCTTAAACCTTAATTAATTAGTTAAGAACTTTAATTACTATTTAATTAATCAAATGATTAAATTAATTAATTATCCATTTTAATTAACTTAATGATTACAAATCATTAAATCTTCATTTATTTAAAGGTAAAATACATTTTTCTTATTAATGATCAAATTATCATTAACAAAGTATTTAAGAATAATTTACTTTCAAATTTTCTCTAAATTTCATTTTAAATTTAAGATTAAAAATGAAAACAAATTTAACTTTAAAAAAAATTAAATCAAATTAAACCCTTTTTAAAACAAATGTTAAAGAACATTTATCATATATAAAGAAATTTATATGAGCTTTTAACCAAATTTCTTTTGAATTCAAAATATTTTAAATATACTTTATACCCTTCAAGTTGTTTAAATATTTAAATTTTATAAAACTTCCTTAAATTTCAAACTAGGGTACAAAAACTAATTTGTATGCATCTTTCAATTTTCGATTTTAAATTTTATTTAAAATCTGGGTTTAAATATCAAATCCTGTTTTAAAAATCAAACAGACAGTTTTTTATTATTAAAAACCTATAACAAAAGCAAACTACCTGAGCCACCCCCTACTCGCTTCGAGTCCAGCACCCAAAAACTTCGAGAAAAACTCAAGTTAAACACACAACCAAACTCAGACTTCACAACATTCAAGATCGCCAGAAGACGGTGCACGTGCATGTTGTCGCCGATCAACTCCAGACATCGCCTCTTCGTCAAGCAAGTCGACAATCACCCCAAAACCCTTCTTCAACCACCAGAACGCCATCGTCTTCTCGAATTTGAATTCGAGTATAGAACTCCAAACCTGGAAACAACAGTGGCACCACCTGTCAAACCTGGGAATCGCCTTGTTTTCCTCCTTCCGACGACCAAAAATTCCGGACCTCCGACCAAGCCTTTGCCCACACTCCCTCTACCATCTCCCAAAGTTTCGTAGCGCTCAATCCATCATAGGGGACGAACGAATCAAAACAATGACCCTCGACAAAACTAGGGCTACAGCCTTCAAACGATCACCGCCACCACCACGATCACCTGAACACCCTTACGCAATTTTTCCCAGAGCCACTGATCACTCCTCCACTTCCAAGAGGAAGCTCGACCACTACGACTCCATAGATCATCAGAGTTCGACCAAAATCAAATTCCAGGCTATCCCCAAATTCACATTCAATACCTCACTTTAAATCGTGATTTTGATTTTAAAAGTCATAACTTTCCAGGCCAAATCAAGTTATGTATTTGAATCAGAGAATTGTATCAATTGATTTTAACATATTTATAAAATTTTATTGTACATCTAGATTTCCAGGCACTATATAAATATATACATGTTTAAACTATTTTTAGATCCTAGTTCATGTTTAAATAAACTGAATTTGCTTGAAAACTAAGGCCTATCAGAGATCGGAGGTGAAGAAAGTGAAATTTGAATTTAATTTAAACTCTGTAATATAAAGCAGAGAAGAACAACATACATAATCATCCATACATCCATATGTATACACAGAGAAATACATATGTACCAGCATACTTAATTCAGATCTTAACCCTGCAATCTGTTTCATATGCTTAAGTTTTAAAAAGGATGTTACTCACTGTTTTTGAGAAGATAACAGAGCTCATTTGTTTGAAGAACTGCAGGCTTGATCTTTCATAAATCATCTTGTTTTTGTTTGATGAAGTTGTATGATGTTTTGAGGTTTTGAAAAAAAAGGAAAAGCTTGCTATATATTTTCTGGTTTACTATGTGTTGATGAACGAATATAAATGAGGAAGATTGATATATAGAAAAGAAATGTACAGGGTGTTATCATTTTGTTTGTACAACATTTGAGATTTTTATTTTTTTACTAGGGAAGATTTTGGAGGCTGAAATGTTTTATAACATTTCGAATTGACCAATGTTGTGTACTAAGGTGAAAGCATTTAATGAAATGGTCCTTTATGTTTCTATACTTAACCCTCTTTTATTTTATTTTTTATGTTTATGTTCATATATATTTTCTACTTTATCTTGTTTTGTTGTTGCCTTGCATACTAAACTTTTTCACAGGCTGCATATTTTTGCTTTGTTAGTTTTTATTTATACTTCATGTATATAGATATAAAGTTATTATAGTTACTGTTATAAATTTTTAACTTATGTATTGTACTATGAATGAATCTATATTTAATTTGATGTTAGAATTTAGCTAATTGTTTACTTTATATTTTATAGTTTATCTAATTTAATCATATCCAAAATCCAAATACAAATTTATTTTCTAAGATATTTACATTTAAATCCCAATTCCAAATTCTATTTTTCAATCTATTTTATATACATATTTATAATCAAATATCCAAATTAATTCTCAATTAATTTAACTAAAATTTTATATTAATTACCAATTATTTCATAACTTTTATTCAAAAATTAAATAAATCATCAAATTAAACTTAGTTAAAATCCGGGATCGTAACATTTATGAATTTTTAAGAATTAGCTGTGAGTTTTTAAAGAAGAGGATTTTATAATAGTTACTTTATTTTCCAAGTTTTTAAGGAAATTGTAAAGGTTTTAATTTCAAGTAATATTTTAAGAAAATATTTTAAAACCTATTATAAGAATTATAAATATTTTTAAATTATTTTTAAGTATATATAGTTTTTATAAAACATGTTGACTATTTTATATCTTATGTAATAAAATATCTTTTGACTTGTTTATTTACATATCAAGTTTTGATAAACAAATTACTACACATATATATCATTTTATAAAGAATTTTAAATTTTAAACAAAAGGTTTAGAAAGGGTTTAGAATTGCTTAGTGGCCAAATAGCTAATTGTTTAATTACTTTTTTGAAAAGTAATTAACTATGCTAAACACTAAAAGCCGACGAAGTAGGCTTATGTATTTATGAGTGTTAAGATTGATGTTCGAGTGGGGGTTGAGCAATAAAGCTCTAACCTACCGACTTCCCTCTTGGCCAAGGAATAGTTAAGTTGAAAAATGTCGAAACCATGTTAGCCGCGTTGATTTCTTAGTTGTTTATGGAAATCATTATTACCATACTTGGCACTAAAAACAGAAAAGTAGACTTATCTATTTGTGAGATTCAAGAATGAAGTGTCTAGTCAAGGCTTTGATGCAACCAGTGCTCTAAATTACCTGCATTCACTTTTGTGCATGGAATAGTTAAGTTGGAATATCGAAAACGAGTTAAGTATATGAATATTGATTTGTACAAGTAGTAGTTTTTGACCAGACAATCGATTAGTCGATTATCGATCTTGATCTAAGTATGACTTTAGAAAATATCGAAAGGCTTCATGATTTCATACCAATAAGAATGTAGTATTGGTATGAAATGTCTCTAGCATTCACTTATTTATGAAAGAACAGGAATTGAGTTAACCAGAAATTCATCTGATTGGTTTTGAAAATGTTGAGATCGGTAACTATTTTACTTATCAAATAACACTCAAAACTAGTATACGAGTTCTATGTTTTGGAAGATGTTGTGAAGTGAAATGTTGTAGAGTTAAACTAAGATCCTAAGATTAAGTCCAAGAGAGAGGTCGGCGATAACATTTTAAACGATGATATCATGCAGGACTATCGATTTTGAGGAGTATTCCAAGAGAGAGGACATCATTCGCATTCATCAAAAGACTTATGTAGGAATCTATATGAAGATTCGAGATTTATTCAAGAAGCTTGAATCCACGTAGCGATTCATGATCTATTCGACATATGAGAATCCATTTGAGGATTCGTGTTCTATTTGAGTGATGAAGACTCAAGTCGAACGTAGCTTCGACGTCAGAAATGACTAAAACCAGAGGTGCAATGCATAGCCAAAGGGAACGTAGCATTTTAGGAAAGGGTATAGGTGACTCCATCTAGTATTACTTACGGACATGCATGCGAAAGCGACGCATTTGGAACCGTGACTGTTTTAATGTGGGCTAGTTGTGCATTTCCTATAGTACATTCTCTAGAGATGTACATTGCTCGAAAGGATATCTCTGATCCTTATGCAGGAGTTCGGATTCGGCTTGATTCAAGGAGATCTCCATGGGAAATCCATTATGTAAATGGTCCTTAGTGGTATTGATTGTATACCTATTACTGTTGTGGCATTCGTACGACAACTATTTGATATGATTTATATGCCACACTAGACATTATCTATCATACCATTATTTGTTAAACATAATGAATGGTTAGTTTCATTTAAGAGGAAAACCATTATGATAATCTGTACAGTCTCAATGGTTACTGTTACTTGTCTCATATTTCTTGAGTTTCTCATGCTAGCTTATCAAATTGATCTGGGTGTTATTATTTATAATGTTCGGGTCAGCCTCGTGTGTAACAAACGGAAATATTTCGACTTTCGAAAATTCAACATCGATACTCACTTTATCGACTGCCGAGAAATCGAAGGCCGGAAACACGGAATGTTATGGGTTTAAGAAAAAGAGAATAGAGAATGGAAATATAGAACATAATTTTAAAATAGAACGGGAAAGAAAGGAAACAACAACAGAACAACTGAATCTCACAATTCGCAGCGGAACAACATATAATAATAAATGAATAATCTTTAAACAAAGAACTATATCAGTTATTACATCACATTATATTACATTACATCAAATCATCATCAGAGTGTACAACAACAAACAATAGTGCAGCGGAAAAAGAAATACTATATAAGTAATACGCCATGCCATCCAGCTTGCCTCCAGCAACTCCAGAATATCCAGAATATCCTGATAAATCTAACTCTTGACTGCCCGTGTGGAAATTGGTGGGCACCCAGAGTTTAGGAAGGAAAACAATAAACTCCAAGTCAGTCATGTGACTGGTGTGAGAACTCAAAACAGTTTATTTATCTTTAAAATCAAAATAGAGAGATATTTTTAAATTCAATTCGCAATGCTTTTAAAAATGAGACTACCATAAGGCCTCCCGCACACACACACAATGCAAACGCAGAATCGGAGGAGATTTCTCCTTATGATAGTCAAAGATGCTTGATACGCATTTAAAATAACATTTGATATTATTACTAGTGCATAGTGTAGGAAAAATTTATTTCGAAAGTAGAATATAAATCTTAGCCAGCATAGACATTTCGAACTATGCCTACTGTAGCTACCATCCAAACAGTGGTGACCACCATAAGTGAATGGCAGGTTCTACAACTAATACCGTACAAGTTTCGTATTGGGAATTGGATTTCCAACAAATGGTCAGGCCAAGGAACTTCCCATTGCCAGATGAGAATGCCTCTGGAAAGACATCCCCGAGAACCAAACCGGAACTCTCCAACACAAGGCCGGGTTACCCCTAACTGGGTAACTACTGACACGAGCACGCCATCCCCCGATCGTAAACGACCTTTCTCACGGGATCCCGAAAGCCAACAACCACAAAGTAATAAATTCGTAGTAACCACATAGGTTAAATATCTGGGCTCCATACCATGATACCACCTCTATCCAGAAGGAAATGTACATACCCTAAAGGGTGCTACCCCTCATAACCTTGCCGCATCTTTCCTGTTTTGACCATTTCCGGGGTGTGAGGCTCGACGAAGTCATGTCCACAAAAACATACTTTATACAAAAGCCATGCTTTGGGTCAACAAATGATCAACACAATGATCACTAAGATAGACGATCAAATAAATGATCCTATCACAATAATCAACACAATGATCATTTCAGCATCACTCAGCATATCACATTACCAAATTGGGAATATATCGCTGATAACTTCAACTATATAACCTCTGAGCTCGTACGTCTCAGAGAAGGGTGTTAAGCTAAAAGAATAAATTCTCCGCTACCACAGAAATATATTTGAAAGAAATCGGCTTTACATCTCAACTTGTAATGTCAGACACACAATCCATACAAGTTTGTTCCGGGATCGAACAGAACCGAAGGCACTTACAAAGAAGTCCTTGCAATCCGAATAATCTCTAATCACGTTCGGATTTCCCATCACATATGGAGATCTCAATACTAGGGATCAGCCAGTGCAGAGACAATCAACAAGAAACCCTTTCGCTTTCGAAAATATCCGGTCTTCAACACCGATCTTCGAATGAAATTCATAACGACGTATCACATATTCGGAATGGGTTATACGAACCCAAGGTCCTTTCCCGGTTAACCCGAATAGTGAGCGCTTATTTTAAAAAAACAAGTGTGGCATTCAATTTCAAACAATTCACAACAAATACCTATTTAAAGGTAAATATTGATAGTCGGTCATTGAACTATCAATAGATATGCCAACATCACCAGATTCCAAATAATTTTCCAAATTATTTATTTCACAAAAATATCTTTATAAGATATATAGTTTTCACACTTCAAAAATAAATCAACATTTATTTTCAAACAAATCCCCTTTTTTATTTATAAATTCTATAATGAATTTATATTCCCAAAATATCCATGAATATACTATTTTAATTATTCGTTTCAATTTATCTTCAAAAAGATAAATTCTTAACATATTTACTTTATATTGGAAACCATTTCCATACTTCAAAAATAAATCAATATTTATTTTTAAACCCATTTTCCCAATTCCATTTATAAATTCCATATTGAATTTATATTTCCAAAAATGTTTCCATGAGTATACGATTTCCATTCGAATTCTAATATTCATTTTCAATTTATCTTCAAAAAGATAAATTCCAAATATTCACTTAATATTGGAAAAGCATTTCTATACTTATTTATTTATAAGTAATTCACAAGCCTTTTTATTTTCTACGCTTAGAAAATATTTAATATACTCTAATTGAAATTAAGTATATATTTCATTCTTTAAGGAAATCATTCACTTAACCATATTTATTTGGGCCAAAACGAATGTTGCGTAAAACATCGTTACGACAACCCAAAATCACTAGTATAGGGATTCGAAATTAAAATAGATATATAAACCCCAATACTATACAAAACATTTCCTTTCGGAAAATCATCTATTATAACAACAGTGTTATAATCTACCATTTCCTTCTATTTCTCGAAAACGTCTATTTCAACAATGAATGTTGAAATCTATGGTTTCGAATCTCAATATATTTTAAAACATCTTTAGATCGTTTTAATTCTATTTAAAACATCACATCTAAAATAATTTCTTTAACATGATATTCATTATTCAAAAACGTGAATATACTTGTTAATAAATTTCATCACTTCTATTCATTTTATTTTAAAAGATTATTCACTGTTCAAAAACGTGAATATAATTCCATAAATAAATTATAACAATTTACTCATTAAAATAAGTAGTTTGCGAATTTATAAAACAATGTTTATAAATTCCATTTCTATTTATTTTTATAACAACTTCCTTTTATAATTTTCCTTTATAAATATATTCAATTTCATATCCCAATGATATATTAAAATTTCATATTATAAGTCAAATACTTATAATTTATTTATTTATAAAAATCATTCCTTCAAACTTCCAAAATCTATAAATCTTATAACTTCTAAGATTCATTTATTTATCCACATCTATTTCCTAAATAACTTTATAAATTTTATTTATAAAATTCTATTTAGAACTTCACCGTTATAATTCTATAAGTTTCATTCATTAGTGAAATTCATTCACAGTTCTTTCTAATACTTATGAAAGCTCGTTTTATAATTCCAATATTTTTAATTTATAAATATCAATTTATAAATCTTTTAATATAAAACAATTTATATTACTATTTTAAAACGTCTTTCAGCTCCTTATAATTTCATCATTTTAATTTATAAAATAATCAAATTTCATAATCCTATTTCTCAACTTCTTATAATTAATTCAGAAGTCCCAGTTCAAACTATTTTATAAAATCACTAATCCCATAATTTCAAAAATCAACTTTTAACTGTATTTCTCAAAAATCATATTTTTTTTATAATATTAAAATTATAACGTTTATTTATTTAAGATGAATCAATTCCAAAAATATTTTATAAACATATATTTCCAAGAATCACTTTAGAAATCAAAAATCGTTATTTTTAAACTTCAAATTTGGATCCGATGATGCAACACATCAATATTCAATCACAACTTTCAAACATCATATATCATCCATGATAACAAATCAAATATCACAATATATGAAATCAAATAAATATTTGTGAGGAATCCAGTTGGATCCCTCCAACCTGTTTCCCTGCATCCACAGACATTAGCACAATACCATTCCGTTTCAAGACGGAATATCGCGGTACATGGGATTTTATAAATATATATCCGCTTACTAACGGCGTATAGGGTCTCATCCGCTAAAAGAAAATGCGGGAAATCAATCAACTACAATATATACATATGCCAATATATATATATATATTGCTATATATAATATAATACCAATTCCACTTTGAGGTGGAATATCGCGGTATATGTGTGTAATAAATAACCTCCGCTTACTAACGGCGTATAGGGTCTATTCACATCCAATATATAAGAATCATCATTCCAACATTCAATCAACACAGTCAAGCAAATTTTTAAATCTAACTATTTAAAATTTAAATAAACAATAAAATTCCTTTTGAGTGAGAAGTTCTCACCTTAGCTTTTATTCGCAATCCACTCCCAATTCAACTTGTTTTCTTCATTTATACCTTGTATAAATATTATACACAATTTATTAATATTCGAATCAATCGAATAAATTAAATTTTCATTTGACAAATTTTAATTCATCGGTGATTTCATTTTAAAAATTAAATTAACTTATGGTTTTATTTAAACCAGTTTCTTCTTTAAAAATTTTATTTTAACTAAAAATTTAAATTTAATTAACCAAACTCTCTTACAAATAATTTAATTAACTATAGATTTAATTTTAACTAAAGATTTTCTTTTTATTAAATTAACCAAACATTTAAATTTTATACTAATTCTCTTTTTTATACACACTTTTCACATTCTAAAAATAATATTCCTGTCTTTAAAATTTTACCTTCAACAATTTATCAAATTCACTTGAATATTTATTTTCATTTAACAGATTATTTTTAGTGACTTAAAATAGGTTAACTAAATAAATCTATCACCTTATTATTTTAGTTTTAACATAACTTTATAAATCAAAATATTCGACCTTGTAACAACAATTATATGATTTATTAATATTTAACCCAATCGAACAAATAAAAATTTGTTAAATGAATTAAATTTTTATCCTAAATTTTTTATCTTTCCTAATTTTCCTTTTTAATAAATTTACTTAACTAATTATTCATTTAAATTAAATTTCCTTTAATAAAATATCTTTTAGTCACTAAAACTAACAAATAAATTTTGTTAAGCTAATTAATCCTCATAACATATTATTTTAATATAAACTTTCCTTTATTGTAAATCAATTTCTTTTTTTTTAGTAATTTATTTAACTACACTGTATAAATTATTTAACTAAATAAAAAATCAAAATACCTTACTGACTCCACAAACCCAAGCCTCCATTTCGATCGCGTCCCCCCTATCGCCACCTTCCACGGCTCTGAAGTCGCCCACGCTGCCACGATTTCAACCAAGCCTCTCGAGTTTCCCCCCCATCGCGACACCCACTTCTACAGGCGCAGACACCCCATCGCCTCAACGTCGCTCGCAATCCCCCATCGAACAAAATCGAGTCGCCGAAGTCGCCGCCTTCATTGCCTTGCTCGCGAGCTTCGTTCGCCGCCGCTTAGATCCAAATCGCCAAGCCCTAGCTACAGAACATCGCCTCGTGTCACCGTCGTCGCTGCCTCCCCTTTGCCGATGCGATTTCGATTTCATTCATTTTTTTTTCTATGTTTTTTTTTATATCGAATTCGAATTCGAATTCGAAACTGAAGAGAGGAAAGGGAAGAAGGCTCGGCCTTTTCTTTTTCGTGAATGAACTAAGAGAGAGGGGGACGCGAAATTTTTTTCTTATTTGAATTGGCTTCGGCCATTAAAATTTGCTTCCGTTTGATTTTGATTTTTGACGAACAGAAGGGGAGATGGTTATTTAAAACGTGAAAGAGTATGCTTTGCACGATCTCGTTTTCGTGATTTTAGGCCGAAACAAAGGAGATAACGTGGTGTGTGTTGACTTAAATATTTAAATTTAAATTTAAATTCGTTTAAAATCTTCAACGCGTTTATGTGTCGTATGCTCACATATTAACTCCGAAAAATACGAAATTTGAAATCCGAAAATAATTCAATATTACGGACCCAATGGAACTGGTTTCGTCGAATTCCGAGACTGTGCCTCGGACGGCTATTTTTAAATATCGATTTAAACGATTTAATTTCAAAACTGAATAATTCACTTCCAAATTAAATTCCGAAGCTTCTAAAATCTTCAATATTATCAATATGAATTTTACAAGCCTTTGAAATACTTTTAATCGGCTTAAAATTGAAGATTCAAATTTTTATTCAACTTTCAATAGATTAAATTCTAAAATTTAATCGTTAAATTCAAAGTTATATTGAAAATTCAATTCAAACCATCATTCAAATATTTAAAATAAATTAAATATTTTCAAGTTAAATAGTTTAAAATTCTGGGTCGTTACAATCTTCTCCCCTTAAAAGAATTTCGTCCCGAAATTACAAGTTAAGAAGAATGCCCTTATCCCGTCTATCATTTTTTTCACAATCCAAATAGTTTTATCAACTTACTAGCCTAAATCTTTTTACTAGAGTTTCATTATCATTTCAACTAGCTTTCCAACTTCAATTATAAGTTCCTAACAATATTGTTTTCCTAACAATTCAAGTTTAAATTCAAATTCAAATTTCAAACTTTCAAAATTTCTCAAAATTTTTCTAACACCCTAAATTTTCGAAAAATTTCGCCAGCGTCTCCTTTGCGCGGCTAGCTCGGTACGACTACAAAATGGCACCACGGCCCCTCAGAATCAAAAAGAAAAGAGAAAAGCCAAGTGGCTAGAGAAGAAAGTCATCAAATTTCATACTGAAATTGAAATACGTACCTTTTTGTCGAGCAATTCAATTTTAACTTTGAAATCAAAATCTCAATTCCTTTATATACCTGTATAACCTGCTAGTAGTAGTAGCATATAAATCCAAATACAATATTCAAACCAATTTGCCAATTCTATTGCAAAATTTCGATATATGTTTCTTATATATTTTAACTTCACTATTGAAGTTACATATTCATTTCATTCAATTTTACTCTTCAATTCAATTTCATTCACAATTTAAATTCCATTTGAATTTACTTCTCAATTCTAAATATTGAATTCATCGATTTACTTTCATTTGCTAATTCATATTAATATTCAATTCATTCCATTTGAAATTATTTCACACAAATGAATAAATTATCAAGTTAATTTTCTTGAATCCAATCCATCTTATTTTATTCCATATACTAATGATAATAATTCAATATTATCACTTCTTAACTATCATGCAACCATATACTATAATAATTCATAGAAAATCATTTTTTTTTTCTATACAAAATAGTTTTGGGCAAAATTATCTTATTTACCCGATTCAAAAACAATTTTATATTCACTAACAAATACGCTCTCATATCTATTATTACACTCAAACTCATTCTAGAGTACTACTGACTCTATCTCTAACGAGTAATACCTAACAGAACCATGGTTGTCGCTTAACCATAAGCTCTGATACCAAATGTAACAAACGGAAATATTTCGACTTTAGAAAATTCAACATCGATACTCACTTTATCGGCTGCCGAGAAATCGAAGGCCAGAAACACGGAATGTTATGGGTTTAAGAAAAAGAGAATAGAGAATGGAAATATAGAACATAATTTTAAAATAGAACGGGAAAGAAAGGAAACAACAACAGAACAACTGAATCTCACAATTCGTAGCGGAACAACATATAATAATAAATGAATAATCTTTAAACAAAGAACTATATCAGTTATTACATCACATTATATTACATTACATCAAATCATCATCAGAGTGTACAACAACAAACAATAGTGCAGCGGAAAAAGAAATACTATATAAGTAATACGCCATGCCATCCAGCTTGCCTCCAGCAACTCCAGAATATCCAGAATATCCTGATAAATCTAACTCTTGACTGCCCGTGTGGAAATTGGTGGGCACCCAGAGTTTAGGAAGGAAAACAATAAACTCCAAGTCAGTCATGTGACTGGTGTGAGAACTCAAAACAGTTTATTTATCTTTAAAATCAAAATAGAGAGATATTTTTAAATTCAATTCGCAATGCTTTTAAAAATGAGACTACCATAAGGCCTCCCGCACACACACACAATGCAAACGCAGAATCGGAGGAGATTTCTCCTTATGATAGTCAAAGATGCTTGATACGCATTTAAAATAACATTTGATATTATTACTAGTGCATAGTGTAGGAAAAATTTATTTCGAAAGTAGAATATAAATCTTAGCCAGCATAGACATTTCGAACTATGCCTACTATAGCTACCATCCAAACAGTGGTGACCACCATAAGTGAATGGCAGGTTCTACAACTAATACCGTACAAGTTTCGTATTGGGAATTGGATTTCCAACAAATGGTCAGGCCAAGGAACTTCCCATTGCCACATGAGAATGCCTCTGGAAAGACATCCCCGAGAGCCAAACCGGGACTCTGCCAACACAAGGCCGGGTTACCCCTAACTGGGTAACTACTGACACGAGCACGCCATCCCCCGATCGTAAACGACCTTTCTCACGGGATCCCGAAAGCCAACAACCACAAAGTAATAAATTCGTAGTAACCACATAGGTTAAATATCTGGGCTCCATACCATGATACCACCTCTATCCAGAAGGAAATGTACATACCCTAAAGGGTGCTACCCCTCATAACCTTGCCGCATCTTTCCTGTTTTGACCATTTCCGGGGTGTGAGGCTCGACGAAGTCACGTCCACAAAAACATACTTTATACAAAAGCCATGCTTTGGGTCAACAAATGATCAACACAATGATCACTAAGATAGACGATCAAATAAACGATCCTATCACAATAATCAACACAATGATCATTTCAGCATCACTCAGCATATCACATTACCAAATTGGGAATATATCGCTGATAACTTCAACTATATAACCTCTGAGCTCGTACGTCTCAGAGAAGGGTGTTAAGCTAAAAGAATAAATTCTCCGCCACCATAGAAATATATTTGAAAGAAATCGGCTTTACATCTCAACTTGTAATGTCAGACACACAATCCATACAAGTCTATTCCGGGATCGAACAGAACCGAAGGCACTTACAAAGAAGTCCTTGCAATCCGAATAATCTCTAATCACGTTCGGATTTCCCATCACATATGGAGATCTCAATACCAGGGATCAGCCAGTGCAGAGACAATCAACAAGAAACTCTTTCGCTTTCGAAAATATCCGGTCTTCAACACCGATCTTCGAATGAAATTCATAACGACGTATCACATATTCGGAATGGGTTATACGACCCCAAGGTCCTTTCCCGGTTAACCCGAATAGTGAGCGCTTATTTTAAAAAAACAAGTGTGGCATTCAATTTCAAACAATTCACAACAAATACCTATTTAAAGGTAAATATTGATAGTCGGTCATTGAACTATCAATAGATATGCCAACATCACCAGATTCCAAATAATTTTCCAAATTATTTATTTCACAAAAATATCTTTATAAGATATATAGTTTTCACACTTCAAAAATAAATCAACATTTATTTTCAAACAAATCCCCTTTTTTATTTATAAATTCTATAATGAATTTATATTCCCAAAATATCCATGAATATACTATTTTAATTATTCATTTCAATTTATCTTCAAAAAGATAAATTCTTAACATATTTACTTTATATTGGAAACCATTTCCATACTTCAAAAATAAATCAATATTTATTTTTAAACCCATTTTCCCAATTCCATTTATAAATTCCATATTGAATTTATATTTCCAAAAATGTTTCCATGAGTATACGATTTCCATTCGAATTCTAATATTCATTTTCAATTTATCTTCAAAAAGATAAATTCCAAATATTCACTTAATATTGGAAAAGCATTTCTATACTTATTTATTTATAAGTAATTCACAAGCCTTTTTATTTTCTACGCTTAGAAAATATTTAATATACTCTAATTGAAATTAAGTATATATTTCATTCTTTAAGGAAATCATTCACTTAACCATATTTATTTGGGCCAAAACGAATGTTGCGTAAAATATCGTTACGGCAACCCAAAATCACTAGTATAGGGATTCGAAATTAAAATAGATATATAAACCCCAATACTATACAAAACATTTCCTTTCGGAAAATCATCTATTATAACAACAGTGTTATAATCTACCATTTCCTTCTATTTCTCGAAAACGTCTATTTCAACAATGAATGTTGAAATCTATGGTTTCGAATCTCAATATATTTTAAAACATCTTTAGATCGTTTTAATTCTATTTAAAACATCACATCTAAAATAATTTCTTTAACATGATATTCATTATTCAAAAACGTGAATATACTTGTTAATAAATTTCATCACTTCTATTCATTTTATTTTAAAAGATTATTCACTGTTCAAAAACGTGAATATAATTCCATAAATAAATTATAACAATTTACTCATTAAAATAAGTAGTTTGCGAATTTATAAAACAATGTTTATAAATTCCATTTCTATTTATTTTTATAACAACTTCCTTTTATAATTTTCCTTTATAAATCTATTCAATTTCATATCCAAATGATATATTAAAATTTCATATTATAAGTCAAATACTTATAATTTATTTATTTATAAAAATCATTCCTTCAAACTTCCCAAATCTATAAATCTTATAACTTCTAAGATTCATTTATTTATCCACATCTATTTCCTAAATAACTTTATAAATTTTATTTATAAAATTCTATTTAGAACTTCACCGTTATAATTCTATAAGTTTCATTCATTAGTGAAATTCATTCACAGTTCTTTCTAATACTTATGAAAGCTCGTTTTATAATTCCAATATTTTTAATTTATAAATATCAATTTATAAATATTTTAATATAAAACAATTTATATTACTATTTTAAAACGTCTTTCAGCTCCTTATAATTTCATCATTTTAATTTATAAAATAATCAAATTTCATAATCCTATTTCTCAACTTCTTATAATTAATTCAGAAGTCCCAGTTCAAACTATTTTATAAAATCACTAATCCCATAATTTCAAAAATCAACTTTTAACTGTATTTCTCAAAAATCATATTTTTTTTTATAATATTAAAATTATAACGTTTATTTATTTAAGATGAATCAATTCCAAAAATATTTTATAAACATATATTTCCAAGAATCACTTTAGAAATCAAAAATCGTTATTTTTAAACTTCAAATTTGGATCCGATGATGCAACACATCAATATTCAATCACAACTTTCAAACATCATATATTATCCATGATAACAAATCAAATATCACAATATATGAAATCAAATAAATATTTGTGAGGAATCCAGTTGGATCCCTCCAACCTGTTTCCCTGCATCCACAGACATTAGCACAATACCATTCCGTTTCAAGACGGAATATCGCGGTACATGAGACTTTATAAATATATATCCGCTTACTAACGGCGTATAGGGTCTCATCCGCTAAAAGAAAATGCGGGAAATCAATCAACTGCAATATATACATATGCCAATATATATATATTGCTATATATAATATAATACCAATTCCACTTCGAGGTGGAATATCGCGGTATATGTGTGTAATAAATAACCTCCGCTTACTAACGGCGTATAGGGTCTATTCACATCCAATATATAACAATCATCATTCCATCATTCAATCAACACAGTCAAGCAAATTTTTAAATCTAACTATTTAAAATTTAAATAAACAATAAAATTCCTTTTGAGTGAGAAGTTCTCACCTTAGCTTTTATTCGCAATCCACTCCCAATTCAACTTGTTTTCTTCATTTATACCTTGTATAAATATTATACACAATTTATTAATATTCGAATCAATCGAATAAATTAAATTTTCATTTGACAAATTTTAATTCATCGGTGATTTCATTTTAAAAATTAAATTAACTTATGGTTTTATTTAAACCAGTTTCTTCTTTAAAATTTTTATTTTAACTAAAAAATTAAATTTAATTAACCAAACTCTCTTACAAATAATTTAATTAACTATAGATTTAATTTTAACTAAAGATTTTCTTTTTAGTAAATTAACCAAACATTTAAATTTTATACTAATTCTCTTTTTTATACACACTTTTCACATTCTAAAAATAATATTCCTGTCTTTAAAATTTTACCTTCAACAATTTATCAAATTCACTTGAATATTTATTTTCATTTAACAGATTATTTTTAGTGACTTAAAATAGGTTAACTAAATAAATCTATCACCTTATTATTTTAGTTTTAACATAACTTTATAAATCAAAATATTCGACCTTGTAACAACAATTATATGATTTATTAATATTTAACCCAATCGAACAAATAAAAATTTGTTAAATGAATTAAATTTTTATCCTAAAATTTTTATCTTTCCTAATTTTCCTTTTTAATAAATTTACTTAACTAATTATTCATTTAAATTAAATTTCCTTTAATAAAATATCTTTTAGTCACTAAAACTAACAAATAAATTTTGTTAAGCTAATTAATCCTCATAACATATTATTTTAATATAAACTTTCCTTTATTGTAAATCAATTTCTTTTTTTTTTAGTAATTTATTTAACTACACTGTATAAATTATTTAACTAAATAAAAAATCAAAATACCTTACTGACTCCACAAACCCAAGCCTCCATTTCGATCGCGTCCCCCCTATCGCCACCTTCCACGGCTCTGAAGTCGCCCACGCTGCCACGATTTCAACCAAGCCTCTCGAGTTTCCCCCCCATCGCGACACCCACTTCTACAGGCGCAGACACCCCATCGCCTCAACGTCGCTCGCAATCCCCCATCGAACAAAATCGAGTCGCCGAAGTCGCCGCCTTCATTGCCTTGCTCGCGAGCTTCGTTCGCCGCCGCTTAGATCCAAATCGCCAAGCCCTAGCTACAGAACATCGCCTCGTGTCACCGTCGTCGCTGCCTCCCCTTTGCCGATGCGATTTCGATTTCATTCATTTTTTTTTCTTTTTTTTATTATATCGAATTCGAATTCGAATTCGAAACTGAAGAGAGGAAAGGGAAGAAGGCTCGGCCTTTTCTTTTTCGTGAATGAACTGAGAGAGAGGGGGACGCGAAATTTTTTTCTTATTTGAATTGGCTTCGGCCATTAAAATTTGCTTCCGTTTGATTTTGATTTTTGACGAACAGAAGGGGAGATGGTTATTTAAAACGTGAAAGAGTATGGTTTGCACGATCTCGTTTTCGTGATTTTAGGCTGAAACAAAGGAGATAACGTGGTGTGTGTTGACTTAAATATTTAAATTTAAATTTAAATTCGTTTAAAATCTTCAACGCGTTTATGTGTCGTATGCTCACATATTAACTCCGAAAAATACGAAATTTGAAATCCGAAAATAATTCAATATTACGGACCCAATGGAACTGGTTTCGTCGAATTCCGAGACTGTGCCTCGGACGGCTATTTTTAAATATCGATTTAAACGATTTAATTTCAAAACTGAATAATTCACTTCCAAATTAAATTCTGAAGCTTCTAAAATCTTCAATATTATCAATATGAATTTTACAAGCATTTGAAATATTTTTAATCGGCTTAAAATTGAAGATTCAAATTTTTATTCAACTTTCAATAGATTAAATTCTAAAATTTAATCGTTAAATTCAAAGTTATATTGAAAATTCAATTCAAACCATCATTCAAATATTTAAAATAAATTAAATATTTTCAAGTTAAATAGTTTAAAATTCTGGGTCGTTACATCGTGTATATTTCTAGAATTAGCTACGAATGCTTTGGAGCTTGTGGATCGTAGCTTATGGAGAGGAGCTGGTGTTCATCTACCGTAGTATTCTTAATTTTTGCTGCATTTCTATATTGTATATATCAATATTGTGAGAACAAGAAGTTATAATTGTACAGGCTGATGATGGTACTTAGGTCTTAGTAACTCTAAGATATCTGCATTTAGAGCAAACTTTGTACTGATCTTTTGATATTATATGTTACTGTTTCATTGTGAGATTCTGATGTTATGTTCTTCCTATATTGTTCTTTTTTTATATTTTATCCTAATTTTCTATCTTTCCGGCAGTTGGGTGCTCGGCACACGAATACTGTGGATATATTTAGGTTAACATTCGAAGATCGAAAAGTCAGGTCGTTACAATATATCATAAATTATGCAAGTTATAGTAGAGTTTATACTTGTACACATGCTAACTTATTACATCCTAATAAATCAATCGATGATTTATGGTATATTCAATATCAAACCATAATGAAGTTGTTTCACCATTAACAATAATTCTGTGCGTTAGTCTGTTAGAAGTCTCTCTTTCCCTTAACATGTATTTCATAGCGCATGAGAAATTGTTATTTACTGTTATCACCTAGAACCGTTAATGCGCCACCTCAAATGAAGTTTGCATACATAACTTCGACTTTATTCAACAATGAACTTGGTAGTTGATTATTAGTGCGGGTACAACACAATTGGGGTTATTATGATTTGTATCAACTCGTCCCTACCTGCCGTAGAAAAAAAGCTATTGTCCCAAATTTCAAATTTATGAATTACTTTATTTATAAGTGCAACCCAGTTAGATGAGTGAATATAATCGGTGGATAATGACACTCCAAAATACTTTATTGGTAAACATTCCTTTGTCATACCCAAAAAGGATAAAATTTCCTCTTTATTTGATGTATCTTTGCCGATTTTTTTATTTACACTGATTAATGCATGCCCAAATGTTTCAGGGAGGTCATTAAAAATACTCTTCGTAATTACTGCATTTATTGATGAATCACTTAGAAACATCATGACATCGTCTGTATATAACAACTGCATAACACATGGTTGATTTTTGTTATGGCATGGAAATTATTATAGAGCATAACGTCTTCCATTTTTAAGGAAAAGAACTCCATGGCAAGACAAAATAAAGAGGACGATAGCAGATATCCTTATCATAAACCCTGTATAGATTTGATAAAACCATTAGGAATACCATCGACCATAATAGATAAAGTAGGCGTATTAATACATTCGTACACCAATTTAATAAGAGAAAGAGGAAACCCTATGGAATATAGCATGTGGCATGTAAACTCTCTATTCACCATATCATATGCTTTTTGAAGATCGATTTTAATGCAAATTTTATCCTTTCTTCTTGAAATCTTTGACCAGTCATGCTCAAGTAAGATATTTTCTTCAAAATTTCTATTAGGGATAAAAGCCGATTGGTTTTCTACAATTAGAAAAGGAAAAAATTCTTAATTCTAAAGATTTATTTTTAAAAATATCTTGTGCACATTTGCACATGAAATTGGATGATGATCTGAAATATATTGTGGCTTAATTTTTTTGGTATCGGAGAAACAAACGTGTGGTTTAAGCCTTTTACTATCTTCCCAGACTGAAAAATATCTGTAACTGCATCAAGTAGTTGCCCCTCAAGCAAATTCCAATGTAGTTTAAAAAATGTGGAGGAAAAACCATTAGGACCTGGGTTATTTGAATCGTCAATTGAGAACAAAGCCGTTTTAATTTTAGTGATTGAAACAGCTACAGATAAGTATCTTCGACCTCCATTGTTTATAATCATTCTTGGTTGTACATTTGGGAATGAAATTGCTACATTGCTAGCAAATAGTACAAAGTAGTAGTCCAGCGTTTGGTCAGTTATTTTTTTCATTGTCGTAAATATATTCACCATTTGAGTCCAACAAAGCTTTAATTCTATTTCTGTGTTTTCGCATTGCCATTTTCTCATAGAAGAAATTGGAGTTTGTATCTCTACTTTGCAACCATGAAATCTTGCTTTTTTTCCGTTGGAAATCAATTCGATTTTTAAGATATTCTTTTAAATGGATTAGTGTATTGATAAGCTATTCATAATGTGCATACACCTGCATTTATGCCTATGTGGTATTTTGAACCTTTGTTTAAAGTCTTGAAAACTTCATTCACCAAACTTATTTTGACAAAAATCTAGTTTCTTAAAATCTGGAAATAACTAAAACAAACAAGTACCCGAGCCAAATGATATAAAACTCGAATACAAACCCGAGTAATACTCGTACATTCACAAACCCCAAACTGCACCGTGTCAAACCCACCAACATTTCACAACTGATCCGAGAAAAGCATCGCCCTTGAAAACACCCAAACCCAGACACGCTGGTGCACGCGTGCACGCTGCACGGCGAACTACGCGACGCCATCCAACTCCCCGGCCTCCAGCATGTTGAACACGACTTCACCATCCTCCTCGACACGCTAGTTCAATGATCCAGTCAACACATCAAAATCAAGCGTGAAGCCCAAACTGGAACCCAAAGTACTATGATCGGAAACCACCCTCGCCATTGATCCCGACCACAAGGTCCACCACCGACACCACCAAAATCTTCGTCTCGACTTCCAGCACCTTACTTCTCCCTCGCGATCATGTCCGGTGCGCCATTGTCACTATAAACACTTCGAAAACAACAGCGACCAAAAATTGTAACTAAAACCCTAAATTGATGGCAGCGACCACCACGATGGTCTGAAAATTCAAAGGCCAATTTTCCCAAATGCCACGTCCTTGATACTTGCCTCAACTCTGACTTCAACCCCCCAAAAATTCGTCGATCATCAGAAAACGGCTGAAACCCAATTATAGTTCAACAAGCAATTCCTTACAATTTACTTATCTAAAAATCATAATTTTCCTGCCTAAATTCATAACTCACTAACACAAACCTGATTATGGATTCAAATCACAAAATCAAGATATTTGATTTTTCCTCAGATTTCAAAAGTTCACTATAAATTCCATCTTAGAGATGAACACTCCACCATTAAGCTCGAAATCATTTTTATAAATGAGATTACCTCATTTTAAACATTTACTCTTCAGAAATCAAAATGGTTCCTAATGTCAGATAGGAATTTTTATAATAAAATTTCAACCCTGGAAAAACATAACTGGAAGAATGAACATGCGCGCGCGCGCACACACACACACACACATACACATATCCTGTCACATATATATACATTGACATGCATGCATATTTTTATCATCTATTAATCAATTCCACAACAACTTCATATTTTTGCCACAAACATCAAGATTTAAACACGATTCAAGTTTTTATTCTATTTAAAAAAATAAAGTTCACTCACCTTGGTTGAAATAGAGGATGTTCCTAAAAAAATTGAAAACTGCACATTGATATTTTGATTTCTGAAACTTGTATTGCTTGAACTTAAGAACTGAAATGCTTCTTGCTTGATTTGCTTACTGAGTTGTTGAATTGACCTTGTTTGATGATTTGAACTTGAATGTTAACTTACTTGATCTGAAACTTGATCTGAACTTGATCTGTTTGTTTTCAGAGTTGAGATTGATCTTAATTTAGCTTTTGACCCTTGCCTGACTTCTTTTTTTTTTCAGGTTTTTAGTTTAACGACTTTTTGGATTTTTCTTGTTTTCTTTGAAAATGAAACAAAAGAGAAGATGAGGAAGAGTAGAAATGTATGTATCTTATACATATCTTATTTATTATTTACTATATATATATATATATATATATATATATTAAAACAAATGACACTTGTTAGTTTTAATCATTCTATGTCATAGGTATTGTTATTATTATACAAATGTCATAAACTTCATTTAAATGAATGTTTATATCCATTAACACATTTCGTCTTCACTTAAAATTATACCTTTAAAGATAAATTTAAGATATGACTTCTTTTAAATTTTCAAATTTGAATTCAAATTCAAGTCAATCAAATTTTAAAAAAATCAATTCAAACAATACATATATATTTTAAATAAACCCAAATTCAATTTGTAATTAATAATTCCACTTAAAAATGTATTTATCTATATTTAAAACAACCCATTATCATTATTGTTTGAAAATAACAATTTTTATCAATTTAAAATAATTTATAAAGAGGATTATCACATTTAACTTTGCTTCAAATTTCTGGGATATCGCATGTATAACCTGACTAGAGGCACATCAGAGTTGTAGGGTTGCTCTGAAAAGACTAAGGGCTGCTCAATCAGGGTACCAGTGATGCCATATGCTTTAAATGTACAATCAGGCTCCAAATGCATCAGAGTCTGGGAGAACTGTGACGGAGTGGATCAAAAGAAACCTATGGTACCTAAACTCTACTGGCGGCAATGTGAGGTCCTATATGATCAAAGTTGACCCACGAGTATAATTTGGTAATATGAATCTATGGGTGCTACTCTGGCCCAATAAGCAACGTAGTCTCCATCGATGAAGTATGTACTAATACCCACCCACCCAGCCAACGTAGAGCATGTAGGTAGTGATCTCCAATCCACGTGTCCGCATATGATAAAGGATCATATGGTATACGACGATCACCCGTGATCTAATAAGCACGCCTCTCTTCCAAATACCACATAGGCATAAATGCAGGTTAGCATCCAGTAATAAGAATGCCTTATGATATTAATCCTCAAGTTAGTGGGTTGGGCTATTTTTATTCTGGACTAGTTCTAATTTTTAAATTTATTTTGGTAGATTGCAGAATATTTGTCTATACTACACCTTCACAAGTGTTTGCATTGAGTCCTTCTTGGACACATTCTAAATAATCATCAATTTTTGCCAAGTGTTAATATAACTGAATGGTTTACCTTTGATACGCTGCTTTTTATTTGTAAATTTTACCAAAATTTGAGTACAATCGTCGTGAACAGATGGCGTTGTAATTATGTCTAAATCTTGAATTTAGTCAAGAAGTCATAATTAACAAGCACTTTATCAATGCTTATAGCCATGCCTCTCTTATGCCACGTGTATTTGCAGCCCTGTAACATAGTTTCCTCCAAACCACAAGTAAGCATACAATTTTTAAAATTTTCTATATAGGAGAAAGAGATTTGAAGTCCTCCCCTTTTGTCCTTAGGACTTGATGCATTATTAAAATCTTCTAAAACCATTCAGGGCAATGCTATTGAAGGAGCATTAAGTCGTAGATACCCCTAAAGATTTTATCTTCCCTGTAGAAATTACTTGCATAAAAATAAATAAACACAAAGTGAAAGCCTCCTGTATTTATCATTTATAAAGTAATGTGTTGATCAGTTTTGTCTAACAAACTAAATTTCCAAACAGATGATTCATAACTATTAGAATTCGCCCTTTGTAACCCATATCATCATTGTGAATGGTTTCCTAGTTGGTAGGTAATTGGGAATGAAAATTCCAATGTTTCCATTGTCTAATCTATTTCCCAAAAAACCCAAAACACTAAGGGTCCATTTGGTTTCATTTTGTATTTTGAGTTTTGTGTTTTCAACTAGCACTAAGAAATAGCAAGAAATAAGAGAAAAAGATTTATAATTCTTAGCCATTATGATGATAACGGACAACGAAAGAGTTGGATTGTTCTCCGTGCTTTTGTTATCTCTTGAAACATGAAAAACAAAATAATCTTCGTTTCTATTTTGCATGTTAACTTCGTTTTTCAAAATTATTTGTTTTTCGACAATACACACAATGGAGACGCTTTTGTATAGACGAAAACACAAAATTAAAAACGACAAGTCAAACGGGGCCTAAGTTTGTAGATTTCTAGAAGTGTGAATACATGTTGTATTTTCACATCTATATTCATACCTCTGATGTTCCAAGACATAATATTCATTTAATTTACCCAGAGTTCCTTGTTCTTCTTTTAGGTGGAGCCATTGATTTTTGGGGGGAGCTTGTCTCATGCTTCCTCACATATATAAAATTTGCATTGATGAAATGAGAGACATTAATTTTATCTTCTTCATTTTGTATTTCATTGATATGTCTTGCAACATTATCTTTAAACTGCTGCGTTGTGTCATCAAATACTTATTCTACAAGATAGTAACTACCTTAACATGAATCATTGTCAACACCTTCTACAATAACTTGGTCGTACTACCTCGCATTATTGTCTCTTGTGTAGGATTTGTTCGAAGATTTCTAAGGGCCACATTGTTCTACTATAGTGGAAGATAAAGGCATTTTCGCAGTAGCCAAACATTCAAAGATATTAGAAACAGGGATGATAATAATCGTAGCTTTTAGAGCATTAACATCACATAAAGGTTATTTTCCTTTTTATACAGCACTATCATTTTGATTTTATTCATTTACTAAATTCTCATTTCTGATGGGATTAGAAAACTCCTCATGGGACATTTCTTTGTAATTTGCATTTTCAGTTGGCAAACAATCCATTTTGTCTAATGTGTTTTGGTTGTCATACTTTTGTAATGGTAGTAGTGTAGTGGTCATAATTATGCCTATACAGTTTGCATAATGTACATGGTACTAGTATATATTCATAATCAATATATACAAAATCCAAGTACCCATTATTTCTTTGTATCTGAACTTTATGTGGGTATGAGAACGAAGCATCAACTTTAACAAGAACTCAGGCGTAATCCAAACGCAGTTCTTTTGAAGTGGTGTTATCCATTTTATTGGAGTTCCAAGCACACTTATAATACGACTAATTCCTTGTTTATTCCAATATGCTAAATTCATATCTTTCAGTTTAACCCATATAGGAATAGATGTGAAACTATCTCTTGACAGTTTTAGCTCAACATTCCATTGCTTTATGATGACAATTCTCGAATTAAAAGCATATGGACCTGCCTTTATAATTCTATTAAAATCTTCTGAAGACCAAAATTTTATGAGTATAAAACCATTAGCCTTGTACAATATTTCAAATACAAAGGCCGGCTTCATACTTTTCTGGACAAATGTCATGAAGTGGTCATAGATCGGTCTATTACCTATAATGTAAGCAACTATGTGTTAGTCCATTTCAAAGAATTCTCGTTAATAAATGAATCTGGCATCAAAACAAATGGATTTTCTATATCAATGAAGCGATAAGGTTGAGATCTGATTTATTATCTTCTACTTTGAAAGTGCCAAGCCGCTTAAACCTATCCGCCCATGTTTGACTACCAAACACCCCACTATAAGTTGAACATCTGGTAGATGCCGCTGATAGGGTCTGGTAGCTTGGGGGGAGGGGTTAGTTTGCTTCGAGTAACTATTCCCGCTAATGGTGCCTCTTATGTATGCGTGTATGTGTGTCTATGATGATGTATAGTTATTACTATAAATCTTATACTAGACATGTCCAATATAAAAGTTATATTGGAATACTAATATAAAGTCAATTAAATAGTTGGTTAAATTAAACTTAATTAAATAAGATTTAATTAATATAATATTATACATAAGACTATTATATAAGTAATATGAAATATAAAATTTATATAATAGTAAAACTTATATGATATGAAAGTATAAACTAAATGTGGAATATTAAAGAAACCATAAATAGACATAAGGAATAAACCTATACGTATATGTACGTATATTGTGATTTTCGAGTGTTCGACATTTGAATCATGAGGGTATTTCATATGAAATACATTTTTCCATTAGTTGATATCACTCAATATAATATATTGAAGATTATGAATCTTTAATATAATGTTGTCCTTATCCATATATATATATATATATATATATATATATATATATATATATATTACTTGCATACCGAGCAAACTCAAGGTAGAGGTATTATGTGTAGTAATGTTAATGTATTAAATATACGAAGTAAGATAACTATATGTATTTGTTGAGCAAACTTAAGGTACATATATTATACTTAGGCCATTGCGCTATGGTGGGTACGAGTGAACAATCTCTTTAGATTTGTTAAGCAAACTCAAGGTCGAAATGAGAGCAGGACAAGGTACCAAGGGTTGGAAGATCTATATGATACAACCGATAAGGAGTTATCCAATGTCCGTGGAGCTATAACTTGTTGAGCAAACTCAAGGTCAAAATTCCAAGACCGACAAGTCCTAACGCCCACTAGTAAAATCAGAAGACTTCTATTTTTTGACTTAGGGTTTGGTGAAATATAAAAGACTAGTGGGAGCCTTATTAGAAAAAATAAAATGATAACATTCAACCTTTTTAATATTGTGAGAACATATAATATATAATGTTATAATAATATATATTGATAACCTAAAATTATTGATAAAATGTTTATCAATTAAAATATACAAATGAACTGATGGAAAATTGAAAAATAGAAATATAACATATACTTATTAATAAATGCTTATTGCATGTTAACGTTTTGACACCATTGCAAGTGCCTGATTTTACAACTACTTAATACATTCGTAATATGTTTGCTAACATGTTTATTTGGTCAAAATCGTGTACTGCATTCTATGAGTTTCTAACTCAAAATCAATAAGAGACTATGGATATTTAGATCCATATATGATCGTATATAACTGTTATATGGTGAATGGTCACTGTTTGTAGTGTATGATACATTGATGAAATCAGTTAATTTGAAGCAAACAAATAAAGCATATTATGAGATTGAGTACTCAATTTGACTGATTACAACAAAGATCATATTGTGTTAAGTGTAACAATACACCAAAACTACATGATAGATCTAAGAACTTGACCACCGAAATGTCAGTTTGATTAGCTTATGCAAAGTGTATCATGTATGATATCCTTAAAAGTAAGGATGATCGAGTGCGCTTTTGTAAGTAATTCGTTATGATGTTGTAGTAAGGGTATTCTTTTGAATGTTTGATCATTTAGAAAGAAAACGAATGTATAAGAGTAGATGTGATTTAAGGTATAGTTGGGATAAAGAGAGTGAATGATCACTTCTGCTTTGTAAAGGAACATCGAAGACAAGAATTATAATAATAATAAGTGATACTTAATATTGGAATAAGAAATATGATTTCTATTCTAAAATTTATTTTCATATAGAAATTCATTTTTTATGAGATTAATTTTTTCGAGTTCAAGATATATGATCAAAGAACTCTCTATTGTAAACTACTTACAGTATATGAAATAAATTATCGATATTAAGTGAATAATGGACCTCCGAATTCAGTACGCTATTATTATAATGGTGGAAATAGTGGGAGCATGTCATATTACACTCATTGATTGTGTCAAGTTACGAAATTCTTTTCATAAAACATACCGTATTTAGGAAATAATGACAATAATTTTGCATCGACCGAAAAATAGACATAGTTATATTTCAAATGTGAATATTATGAATAATCGTTACGAAATAAAACTGTCATATTATTATTTTTCATAAAAAAAGTGATGTAACGGAAAATAAAGAAGTTTCTAAATTGTTTACAATTATGGAATTATAGACTAAGCCACAGTTTGAGAAATAAATTATATTATATGATTGCGAATCATATGATACTGGTTAATTATATCTCAAACAATTAAGGGCTATACATCGATTTTGTGGGAGTGCGTAAGAGTTAATGAACTCTTCGAATTGATACATATAGACGAATGCAATCTATTAGTACTAAAATGGTTCTACGTACTTCATCATATTCACTGATGAGTTATCACATACATGGACTTGTGTATTTGATATGCATGTGTAAGTCTATGATAAGCTCATAGAATATAAAAGAGAAGTAAATAATATAAGATGTAGAATAATTGATTCGATTTGATCGAATGGATGAGTATATTGGAAAGAGTTCCATGTGCACATGATATTAAAGACTTGATCTTAAAAGTCACTCCTTCCTGTAATATATAATAATATATTGACAATGAGAAATCGAGCTTTGTTGGACAAAGCGCAATTAATGATAAGCGAAGTTGAGTTAAATTCTTTCTACCAGGTGTGTACTTAAGAGCAATATGCAATGTTAAAATTAATATAATCCAAAGATTAGTTTATAAAACCGTACAAGATATAGGTTTATAAGAAACCCTTACATTTCCTTAGCCAAAGAGTTGACAGGTTGTACGAATCGAAAGACTGGACGTAAGAATTATGTATAAGAGATCTTTTATGAGTCGCCCTAAAAGAATTTCAAGAATGGTAGTCATTAGATGACTAATTTATGTTGTGAACATAAATATATCGTGAACTAATATAAAATCAATTTTATAAAAGATAATTCATAAAATGTTTATAAATGATCGTTTCGTTGCACTGAGAAACAACTATTGTTTCAAGAGATACCAATTTTGTAGTGAACGAATTTTTTAAGAAATTATTGGTTTAAATATTTTTAGATAGGATCCAAGCATAGATGTAACGAAACGGGTTTTGCCCTCTCGAAAATCGACATCCATACTTCAAATCGTATTCGAATGCCGTAGATTCGACCGTTCAAATCCGATTCGCCGGAGCTTATAACCACATTAAGTAAATAAAACAGTGGAATAAAAAGAATAATACATTGATATACAGCTTTGATACACTATCTGATACAACAGATGATACAATAGATATCAATATACATCAGAGACACAATAAAATAGCAGCGGAAAAGAAAAATAGATAGAACCAGCAGCGGAACAAATAACTCTAAGATAGCCGTCAACGAAGAACTCAAAATCTGTAACTCCATCTCCAAGAACCAATCCAGCAATAGCTCGAACTCCCCATAACGATGCGCAAAGATAAGCAAGACTGGTGTGATCCAAAGACTGAACTAACTCCAGATAATCTGCTACATCTAACTATCTGAAAAACCCAACTCTAGACTGCTCGTGTAGAAAATAATGAGCACCCAGAGTTTAGGAAGGAAACAATAAACTCCGGATCAGTCATGGGACTGGTGTGAGCAACAAAAATAGTTTATCTTTAAAAACAATCAACAAGAGAATTTTAAAGTAAATTCGCAATGCTTTTTGAAAAATGAGACTACCATAAGACCTCCCACCACACACACAATGCAAACGCAGACTTGGAGGAGATTTCTTCTTATGATAGTCAAAGATGCTTAATACGCAGAAAATTTCTTTGATATTATTATTATAAGTGCACGGTGCAGAAAAGCATTTTTCGAAAGTAGAATATAAATCTTAGCCGACATACGACCATTATCGTATGCCTACTATAGCTACTATGTTCAATAGCAGGTTACCGCCACATTCCATAGCAGGTTATACAACTAAAACCGTACTGGGCTCGTATTGTTTGATTTCCAACAATGGTCAGGCCAAGGAACTTCCCATTGCCACATGACAACGCCTCTGGAAGGACGTCCCCGAGAACCTAACCGGATCTCTACCAACACAAGGTCGGGTTACCCCTAACTGGGTAATTACTGACACGAGTATGCAATCCCCCGGTCCTTTAGGACCTTTAACCGAGCGCTCGATAACCAACATCACACCATAATAAATAGAGTGTTTTCCACATGAGTAAGTATCTGAGCTCCATACCATGATACCACCCTTTTCCAGAAGGAAATGAACATACCCTAAAGGGGTGCTACCCCCTAATAACCTTGCCGCATCTTTCCTATTTTGACCTTTCCGGGGTGTGAGGTTCGACGAAGTCACGTCCACAAAGCCACGCTTTGGTACAAAGCCATGCTTTGGGTCAACAAATGATCAAAGTAATGATCACAAAGATAAATGATCAAACAAATGATCCTATCACAAATGATCAAACAATGATCATTTCACAGCAACACTCAGCATGTCACATTACCAAATTGGGAATATATTGCTGATAACCTTCAACTACATAACCTCTGAGCTCGTACGTCTCAGAGAAGGGTGTTAAGCTAAAAGAATAAATTCTCCGCCACCGACAGAAATGTATTTGAAAGAAATCTGCTTTATATCTCAATTTGTAATGTCAGACACACAATCCATACAAGTCTGTTCCGGGTTCGAACAGAACCAAAGGCACTTCCAAAGAAGCCCTTGCAATCCGGGTATTCACAATCCCGATCGGACTTCCCATCACTTAGGAAATCTTTATACCGGAGCAACTCAGTGCAGAGACAATCGATAGGTCATCCTATTGTTCTTGCAAGTACCCGGTCTTCACCACCGGTCTTCAAATGCTATCCATAACGACGTATCACATATTCGAAATGGGTTATACGACCCAAAGGTCCTTTCCTGGCTAACCCGAATAGTGAGCGCAACATTTAAAACATATGGATATGGGATTTCAATTAAGTCACAACTTAATAATTCAAAACTTGCTTTCAAATGGTTTAAACCAATTACCATTTCAAATCTTTTAAACAAAAGATTTATTTCATAAGTTTTACCTACTTTCTCAAAGATTCATTCCTGGATTTCAAAACAATTCCAATTCAATTGGATTTAATTCATTAAATCTTTAAATTAAAGATTTAACTTATATCTTGCAAAGTTCGTTATCAAATATTTTCTTTCAAAATTCATTTCCAGATATTCATCTATAACTTGGAAGATTATTTCAGTTTAAACTTGAAATCCCTTTTAATACAATTCGAAATTCATTTCTCCTATGAAAGCTTTTTATAATTTAGAAACAATAGTGTTATTTCGGAAAAACCTTATTTCATTTATACAAGTTATAATCTTTGGGTTAATTCAAATTCTCAAAACAATACTTTAAAAAAAATGGTTTGACTCATATATAACTAGTATAATATCGTTAATTCCTAGTTACAAATCATAGAATTCAATTTCAAGTATTGAATTCAAATTTAAATCAAAATATTTAAATTCCATATCTTAATCAAGTTATTCAAAATAATTTCATCTTTGAAATTCCATTTCAATTGCTTTTCACTTTAAACCCACTCCATTTCCAAAACATTTGAATTCAAATATTCAAATTTATAAATTTTTCAAAATCTGTGACTTAATCGATTTCCTCGTGAAATCCATAATTTTGTGTGTGTATGGTGTGGTCCAAGGGTTCAACACAATAGTGCAACATTATTCAATCATCACAGATTAAAACACAAAAATATAGTTGATAAGCGATATAACTATAACGCTTATCGTCCATTCACAGATTCACAGATAATATAAATGAATAAATTATACACAATCCAATACACAGAACAAAATATCACAGAACAGATAGGACAATTAATTCAAGGCATCACATATAATACGATCATTCCTAAGTAAGGTCAAGCATTTGATAATCATTTATAAGCAGGATTTATTAATTGTTTAATCCTAATTAATTCAATTTATTTCCAATTAAATAAATTGCTTCTGAATTAATTATCCAATCTTGATTTATTAATTACAAATCACTTGATATCAATTTATTAATCAATCACCTTATTTAATTAAATTATTCTTGATTAATTCATTACCAACCATTTATTTAAATTTCAAATCCTTATTTAAATAAAGGATCTTCATTTACTAATTAACTTATCCTAGATGAATTAGATAAAACCTTGATTAGTTTATTTGAACTCTTTAATTAATCAATCTCTATTTATTTAAAGATAAAATCTTTTCTTATTAATGATCATTAACAAGTCACTTAAACAATTAAATTCCAAATTCTACCTTTAAAATCTCATTTTAAATTTAAGATTAAAAATGAAGACAGTCTAACTTGAACCAGGTTTTAAACAATTTCAAATCCTTTTTATTTTACAAGAAATTTTCTTTCTTTATACTAGAAGTTAAAAGGATTTAAGCCCAATTTCATTTAAATTCAAATCCATTTGATTGATTTACTTTATCATTAAAACTATTTAAACAATTAAAAAAAAACTTTATTTATTTTGAAAACTGAGATTCCAAATCTACTTGAACCAGCTTAAACTTGGATTTATACTTGTTTTAAATCCTTGCTTTTCATTAGACTTAGCTTTTAATTTTATAAAAAAAAACCGGTAACAGGTTCTCTGTCAAATGTGAAGCCAACCAAAACCACCCGAGACAACATCAACAGCTTCAAGAAAAAATAACCAAACCCACTTCGAATAAATATTTCATTTGCACGCAATATACTCCGAGTTCTTCCTTCTTCTCCAAAATCGTTCGAACTCAGGCTGCTTCGAGTAAGACACTCGAATTACTCGAGTAAATTTCGAGTCTCTCCTCTGCTTCCCAAAAACCAACATCAAAACACTGATACGAAAAGATGCACGTATACGTGCACAATCGCGATGACCATCACCGATCCACGTTGCTACCTCCAGCACGTCGCCACGGCCTCACCTGATTGCTACAACCACCTAGAATCCACGATTTCGCCGTTGATCAAAATCGAGTTCTTCTCTCAAACCTGGAAACGATCAGGTTTCCCCCTCAACCCTGTCAACGTCATGCGTTCGATGCACGGACCACCGGAGGCCACCAAATTCCGGCCGCCACCTCGTCTACACCCCAGCTTCCTTCAACCAAAGGCGCGAGCAACTCGATCGATCAGAGGGAAAGAACGAATCAAAATTATCTAACCCAGTAAAAACTAGGGTTCTAACCTATAATCCATCACCGCTCCCTCCACCGTGATTTAAACAACATCCTGCCAATTTTCTACCCATCTCCGGTCACTCCTCCACCTCCAGCAACAACCCTCGCCTCTCCAATCATTGGGATCATCAGAGATTCCCGAAATCCCCAAAACAATGCAAATCAGAAATGCACTTCCAAAGCATTACTAAAATTTGTAGTTTTAGTTTTAAAATTCATGATTTCAGATGAGAATTCAGGTTATAAACTTAAATTGATATTTTAAGAAATTTAAAATTTCACTTATTTTAGACATGAACTGTCTTTATGGTTTTTTTTTTCCAGAGCAAACTCAATTACTTTAAACTTAAATAAATTTTAAACTTTATTCTATCATTTAACAAACATAACTTATTTAAATTTTTAGTTCTCACAAGGCACAGATCAAATGAAAATGATTTTTAACTTAAACTTGAGCTTGAAATTTATAACAGAGATGTCTTACAGGTATTAGCAACATGCATTCAAACATAGATCACAAATACACAGAAATATCGCCAATATATATACCTAAATACATATTTATTTTCAGATATCATTCAAGCAACCAAATATAAATATATACTTAAGCATTTTAAAAAAAAGTTACTCACCTGGAACAAGATTGAACAGAGCCTTCAATATTAGAACAGGCTTTGAAACTGGAAATGCTTTTGTTTCAGTTTGAATTTTCCTGAGTTGAACTTGCGCTTCATATTTTGAAATAAAGAAAAAAAAAGTTTTGAGTTGAAGTTTATTTAAGTTTGAGGTTATATTTACTTCAGATTTTCATAACTTTGAATGAACGAAACAGAGGTAGATGGATTGAGATACAGAAGGAGTTTACACGAGTAATACTTGTACAGGGTATTAATATTGTATATGTAATGATCCTGAATTTTAATTTATTTTAAATTGATAATTAAATGAATTTTTGAAGAAAAATTTGTAAAAATTGATTATAAATGATGCGAGTTTCCCCGATTCAAATAGAAAATATATTAAGCCATATTGATTTGAAAATTTGTATATATGAGAATATATATGTATATATTGGATTTTAAATAAATTCTTAAATAAATGATTTTGAAAAATAAATAATATACTTTGGACACAAGTATAAAAATAAATAAATAAATTGATTTAAAAATTTATAAATGATGATAATTTGAGTTATATAAAATATATGTGTATATATAGAGAAATATAAAACAATAATTTTTAAAGTAAAATTTATGATAATTATTTAAACTAAAAATAGAAGTAAATTTAAAATGCAAGAATAAAACAAAAACAATAAGTAAACATATATAGGAAGTATTACAAAACAAAAATACATACAAGTATGTACACTTGTAAATGAAAACAAAGTAAGCATATAAAACAAGACAAAAGAATTTATACAAGTATCTTTAGTACACTTAAACTAGAAACAAAACTGCATATGCATTTAAAATAGCATAGAACAGCAAATATCTCTAGCATACAAAATCTTCATATAAATAATTAAGTAAGATAATGAGTATGTAAACCAGTGTACTTACTGGAAATCATTTCAGTCAAAAACAAAGCAAAGAAAAGATAAGTATGGAGTAGATAACAGGATAAGGCTGTAGCTTAGAAAGTAAAGTAAAAGCAAGTACAAAGTATCATCCTTAAGCACATACAATATCCTAGCACACCATACCACATCATCTCATCCCCGATTTGTTGTTCAAATATATCACCTGTAGACTTGTTTTTATATCAACTTCATATGCAACATCTTCTTATACTCAGTCTCATTCATTTGAACTGAAAAGAAAAGAGAAAAAAAAAACTGAAATGAGAAACAACTTGAACAAAACAAAGTTTTAAAGGAAGAAGAAAAACAACTGCAGTTTTCAAATGGGAATGCTCTGCTTTGTCATCTTCTCAAAACAGTGAGCAAATCTTCTTTTTAAAACTAGACTTCTTTGATTCTTTTATCTGTGAGTAACCTCACTTTTGTTACTTTAAAGCCAAATTTTGTTGCATGCTAGTGTTGTTGAACTAATTTTGTATTGGGTGAATCTGCTGTGTGTATAGATGTATGATGTATGTGTGTTATTTCCAACCGAAGCTACTCTGTTATAGTTCCAGTTTGTCTGTGTGAGTATATGATGAGATGTATATTGTGTACAGGTATTACTCTGTTGTATCAACAGAATGAAAATAACATCTTGAAGAAGAAGGAAGAAAAATCATATCTTCCTTCCAAAACCAAATTTAGCTTTGATTCCTAAAAAGCATTTGTTTGCAACATCCTGAACTTCATCTTAAAAATAATTTCAAGTCACAATATTATATAAATATTGTGAAAATAGCATTTTACAGTAAAAAGAAATCAAACGGTTAAAATTCGAATGTTTTAAATTGGTGATTTTATTTCATAACTTGATTCATCACACAAAGCTAGGATTTTTAAAATGGAAACGATGATTTTTAAATCAATACTGAAGATACAAATTGAATGTGAATAAAAGTTGCATTTTTGTCAATATGGGTTGACTCGATAAATTTTAATTGTTGAAATTTATTATGAAGCAAGCTTGGAGATGTTTTGACATAAGAAAAATGCTAAATAATTTTTCCAATGCAAGAATGTTTGTGATGAATCGAATTTAGGGTTTAACGTGAATTTTGGGTTCGGCATGATTCTCGTGCTCGTGTGGAGTCAGGGATGGATCGAGTTTTATGATACTCAGGGAAGTGATAGGGGAGTTGTTGACGTAGCGGTGACCAGAATTTCAGGGGTTCCGGTGGACGATGGGGCGAGGTCGACGCCGTGACAGGTTTGAGGAGTACCTGTTCTTTTTGTTTCCAGGTTGTGTTGGGGTGTTGCTCGAATTGCCAAATTCGATTTTCCGGTGAGCTTCGTCGAACTGGGTGGTCAAGTTCGTTGATGGGGTCGAGAGTGACTGGTGGGTGGTCGAGATGTTGGTCGAAGAACGTTCCGATGATCGTACACGTGCACGCGTGATAGTTGTGCCTGGGGTTGTGAAGTTAGGAAGAAGATGAAACTGGGTATTTTGGTTAGTTGGGTGAGAATAGGGTTAGCATGTGTGACTCCATAGTGGTTACTCGAAGGCAATAGAGCGTTGGACTCGGAGCAAGTGTTTGCGTGATATGTTTGTACAGGTTTTAGAACTGAAACTTATTTTGGTTTTGGCAATTTAAATTCAAGTCTTAAACTAAAGTCTAAAATCAACATTGAAAAAAAAAACTCAAGTTTAGTTGAGCCTTAAATCCAGAAATAAACAAAGTTTTGAATTTAAATTGTTTTTAATAAAAAAAAGAAGTGATTAAGTACTTAAGTGAAACAATGGAATTTGAATTAAAATGGAATTTAAAGAAAATTTAAAAGCAAATTGTTTTTAAATTACCGTGTAAATGATAATTTATCTCAAATGATTTGTAATAAATAATCATTTTGAATCTTAAATTTAAAATGGAATTTGAATTTAAAATTCAAAATGTAGTGTTCTAATACACTTTAATATTAATGAAGTCATTAATAAAGAAATAGATTATCTTAGAAATTATTAAGGTATTAAAATGATTTAAATGAATAAGATAATTAAGGAATGACTTATATATTTAATTTATAAATTAATAATTTAGATTAATTTATAATTAGAGATTAATTAAGAAGTAAAGTAAGAAATGTTATTAGTTAATGAGAATAATTAACTATGAATTATTAAGTAATAAAAGTAATGTGATAAATTTTGATAACAAATTAGATTAATTAATTAAATCAATTGTAAATTGTTAATTACTTAATGAAAGCAATTAAGAGGTTAATTACTAATTGTAATTAAATTTGAATATTTTGATTAAATTATTGATAAAGACAAATTGGTAATTAATGATTTGTTATTATGAGATGATTGCTTAATGGTAAGTAATTAAAGAGTAAATTTCTTGAAATAATTAATTAAGAAGTTAATTAATTATATAATTGGTTTGAAAGTCAATTTAATTAATATGATTGATTAAGAATAATTTAATTAATTAAAGTGTTTGATAAATTAATTTATATCAAATGATTTGGAATTAATAAATCAGAATTGGATAATAAATTCATAAGTAATTAATTTGATTGAAGATAAATTGAATTACATAGGATTAAACGAATAATTAATCCTGCTTATAAATGTTTATTGAATGTTTGACCTTACCTATGAATGATTATATTGTATGAGATGCCTTGAATTGATTATCCTATCTGATTTGTGATATTTTGTTCTGTAGATTGAGTTGTGTATATTTATTTACATTTGTATACTATCTGTGAATCTGTGTATGGACGATAAGCGTTATAATTTATATCGCTTATCAACTATATTTCTGTGTTTTAATCTGTGATGATTGAATGATGTTGCACTATTGTGTTAAACCCCTGGACCACACCATACACACACAATTATGGATTTCACAAGGAAATCGATTAAGTCACAGATTTTTGAAATAGTTTAAAATTTGAATTTTTAAATTCAAATGTTTTGGAATTGGAATTGGAATAGAAGTGAAAAGCTTTTGAAATGGAATTTCAAAGATGGAAATTTATTTTGAATAACTGGATTAAGTGTTGGAATTTAAGTACTTTAATTTAAATTTGAATTCAATATTCAAATTGAATTCTGTAATTTGAAACTAGGGATTAACGATATTATACTAGTTATATATGAGTTAAACCATTTTTAAAGTATTATTTTTGGGAATTTGAATTTAACCCAAGGATTTCAACTCGTATAAATGAATCAGATTTCCAAAATGAAAACGGTTGTTTTCAAATGATAAACACTCTTAAATAAGAACTGAGATTCCAGTTAATTAGGGGAATTTCAAGATTGAATGGAGAAATGATTTTCCTAAGTTATGAATGAATTCTTTTTGAAAGCTATGAATTAAATCTGTTTATTTTTAACAGATTTAAATTGATGATTTGTTTAAATCAAATTGAAATGAAATTGTTTTGAAGGCTATAAGTTAAATCTTTGATTTAGAGATTTAACGAGTTAATCGAATTGAAATGAAAATTGATTTGGAAAATCTATGAATGAATCTTTTGTTTAAAAGATTAAAATGTGAAAATTGTTTAAACCGTTAAAGGTTGTGAAAAAGAATCTTTTTGTTTAAAAGATTTAAAATGGTAATCTGTTAAGCCATTTGAAGAAAAGTTTTGGGTAATAAGTTGTGACTTAATTGAAATCCCAATATCCATATATTTTAAAAATATCGTGCTCACTATTCGGTTTAGCCGGGAAAGGACCTTTGTGTCGTATAACCCATTCCGAATAAGTGATTCGACGTTATGGATAGCATTTAAAGACCGGTGATGAAGACCGGGTATTTGCGAAAGCGATAGGATGACCTATCGATTGTCTCTGCACTGGGTAGCTCCTGGTATAGAGATTCCCTAAGTGATGGGAAAATCCGATCGGGATTGTGAATATCCGGGTTGCAAGGACTTCTTTGTAAGTGCCTTCGGTTCTGTTCGAACCCGGAACAGACTTGTATGGATTGTATGTCTGACATTACAAATTGAGATATAAAGCAGATTTCTTTCAAATATATTTCTGTTGGTGGCGAAGAATTTATTCTTTAGCTTAACACCCTTCTCTGAGACGTACGAGCTTAGAGGTTATATAGTTGAAGTTATTAGCGATATATTCCCAATTTGGTAATGTGACATGCTGAGTGTTGCTGTAAATGATCATTGTGTTGATTATTGTGATAGGATCGTTTATTTGATCGTCTATCTTGGTGATCATTGTGTTGATCATTTGTTGACCCAAAGCATGGCTTTTGTATAAAGTATGTTTTTGTGGACGTGACTTCGTCGAGCCTCACACCCCGGAAATGGTCAAAACAGGAAAGATGCGGCAAGGTTATGAGGGGTAGCACCCTTTAGGGTATGTACATTTCCTTCTGGATAGAGGTGGTATCATGGTATGGAGCCCAGATATTTAACCTATGTGGTTACTACGAATTTATTACTTTGTGGTTGTTGGTTATCGGGATCCCGTGAGAAAGGTCGTTTACGATCGGGGAATGGCGTGCTCGTGTCAGTAGTTACCCAGTTAGGGGTAACCCGGCCTTGTGTTGGCAGAGTTCCGGTTTGGTTCTCGGGGATGTCTTTCCAGAGGCATTCTCATGTGGCAATGGGAAGTTCCTTGGCCTGACCATTTGTTGGAAATCCAAAGAAACAATACGAGACTTGTACAGTATTAGTTGTATAACCTGCCATGGAATGTGGCGGTAACCTGCTATTGAACATGGTTAGCTATAGTAGGCATACGATAATGGTCGTATGTTGGCTAAGATTTATATTCTACTTCCGAAATGAATTTTTCTCTACACTATGCACTAGTAATAATATCAAATGTCTTTTTAATGCGTATCAAGCATCTTTGACTATCATAAGGAGAAATCTCCTCCGATTCTGCGTTTGCATTGTGTGTGTGTGCGGGAGGCCTTATGGTAGTCTCATTTTTCAAAAGCATTGCGAATTGACTTTATAATCTTTTGTTGATTGTTTAAAGATAAGCTGTTTTTGTTGCTCACACCAGTCCCACGACTGATCCGGAGTTTATCGTTTCTTTCCTAAACTCTGGGTGCTCATTATTTTCTACACGAGCAGTCTAGAGTTGGGTTTTACAGATAGTTAGATATAGTGGATTATCTGGAGTTAGTTCAGTCTTTGGATCGCACCAGTCTTGCCTATCTTTGTGCATCGTGATTGGGAGTTCGAGCTATTGCTGGATTGATTCTTGGAAATGGAGTTGCAGTTCTCGGAGTTCTTCCTTGAAGACTATTTTAGGGTTATATTGTTCCGTATGTTAGATGTCATCTATTTTCTTTTCCGCTGCTATTTTATTGTATCATATCTCTGATGTATATTGATATCTATTGGATTATCTGTTGTATCAGATATTGTATCAAAGCTGTATATCAATGTATTATTCTTTTATTCCGCTATGTTGTTTACTTAATGATTGTTATAAGCTCCGGCGAATCGGATTTGAACGGTCGAATCTATGGCATTCGAATACGATATGAAGTATGGATGTCGATTTTTGAGCGGGCAAAATCCGAGTCGTTACAATTTGGTATCAAAGCTAAGGGTTGAACTTTAGCTCAGGAGTGTAACACATTAAGTAACTCATTAGAGATAGGGTGAAGTAAATCCTAGAATGAGTAATCCTTAAGATATCTGTTTGAATGCCTCAGTAAATTCTTTTACTATCCACTGATAGTGAGTATGAGTGCAAGAAGAGAACGAGATAGAGGACAGGGGAATACGACTATAATTGGTCAATACTCTGCAACAACAGTGGAAACAATCTTTCTTATCAAATTTCTTTGATTCGTTTCTAAATTCTTTTGATTTACTTCGCGACAGCTCCAGAAAGAAGTTTCGGTGTGATGGTGGCTCTACGAATCATTGTAGGAAATTTTTATTTCGTATCTTCATTGGTTTCCTATCAGTTTTGATTTTAAACTTTAATGAATTTGAAATTTAGAATTAAAATTTTGAATAAATTGGAAATTTTAAATTGAGTTAACTTGATTAATAGAATATGAAGAATAATTAGAATTGTATCGATAAAATGATTTTGTTTAAAACCAAAATTTGAAATTTTATTATAATTTCTTGTATCTATTATTGATGTTCTGATTTGGTGAGCCAAATGCAGAATTGATATCCAGCTTGATTTGAAAAGATATTTCTCTATCTTTGAGTCTATCTCTGTGTTGTTTTCGTGCCTGCGAATTTCGAGGACGAAATTCTTTTAAGGGGGGAAGTCTGTAACGATCCTGAATTTTAATTTATTTTAAATTGATAATTAAATGAATTTTTGAATAAAAATTTGTAAAAATTGATTATAAATGATGCGAGTTTCCCCGATTCAAATAGAAAATATATTAAGCCATATGGATTTGAAAATTTGTATATATGAGAATATATATGTATATATTGGATTTTAAATAAATTCTTAAATAAATGATTTTGAAAAATAAATAATATACTTTGGACACAAGTATAAAAATAAATAAATAAATTGATTTAAAAATTTATAAATGATGATAATTTGAGTTATATAAAATATATGTGTATATATAGAGAAATATAAAACAATAATTTTTAAAGTAAAATTTATGATAATTATTTAAACTAAAAATAGAAGTAAATTTAAAATGCAAGAATAAAACAAAAACAATAAGTAAACATATATAGGAAGTATTACAAAACAAAAATACATACAAGTATGTACACTTGTAAATGAAAACAAAGTAAGCATATAAAACAAGACAAAAGAATTTATACAAGTATCTTTAGTACACTTAAACTAGAAACAAAACTGCATATGCATTTAAAATAGCATAGAACAGCAAATATCTCTAGCATACAAAATCTTCATATAAATAATTAAGTAAGATAATGAGTATGTAAACCAGTGTACTTACTGGAAATCATTTCAGTCAAAAACAAAGCAAAGAAAAGATAAGTATGGAGTAGATAACAGGACAAGGCTGTAGCTTAGAAAGTAAAGTAAAAGCAAGTACAAAGTATCATCCCTAAGCACATACAATATCCTAGCACACCATACCACATCATCTCAGCCCCGATTTGTTGTTCAAATATATCACCTGTAGACTTGTTTTTATATCAACTTCATATGCATCATCTTCTTATACTCAGTCTCATTCATTTGAACTGAAAAGAAAAGAGAAAAAAAAACTGAAATGAGAAACAACTTGAACAAAACAAAGTTTTAAAGGAAGAAGAAAAACAACTGCAGTTTTCAAATGGGAATGCTCTGCTTTGTCATCTTCTCAAAACAGTGAGCAAATCTTCTTTTTAAAACTAGACTTCTTTGATTCTTTTATCTGTGAGTAACCTCACTTTTGTTACTTTAAAGCCAAATTTTGTTGCATGCTAGTGTTGTTGAACTAATTTTATATTGGGTGAATCTGCTGTGTGTATAGATATATGATGTATGTGTGTTATTTCCAACCGAAGTACTCTGTTATAGTTCCAGTTTGTCTGTGTGAGTATATGATGAGATGTATATTGTGTACAGGTATTACTCTGTTGTATCAACAGAATGAAAATAACATCTTGAAGAAGAAGGAAGAAAAATCATATCTTCCTTCCAAAACCAAATTTAGCTTTGATTCCTAAAAAGCATTTGTTTGCAACATCCTGAACTTCATCTTAAAAATAATTTCAAGTCACAATATTATATAAATATTGTGAAAATAGCATTTTACAGTAAAAAGAAATCAAACGGTTAAAATTCGAATGTTTTAAATTGGTGATTTTATTTCATAACTTGATTCATCACACAAAGCTAGGATTTTTAAAATGGAAACGATGATTTTTAAATCAATACTGAAGGTACAAATTGAATGTGAATAAAAGTTGCATTTTTGTCAATATGGGTTGACTCGATAAATTTTAATTGTTGAAATTTATTATGAAGCAAGCTTGGAGATGTTTTGACATAAGAAAAATGCTAAATAATTTTTCCAATGCAAGAATGTTTGTGATGAATCGAATTTAGGGTTTAACGTGAATTTTGGGTTCGGCATGATTCTCGTGCTCGTGTGGAGTCAGGGATGGATCGAGTTTTATGATACTCAGGGAGGTGATAGGGGAGTTGTTGACGTAGCGGTGACCAGAATTTCAGGGGTTCCGGTGGACGATGGGGCAAGGTCGACGCCGTGACAGATTTGAGGAGTACCTGTTCTTTTTGTTTCCAGGTTGTGTTGGGGTGTTGCTCGAATTGCCAAATTCGATTTTCCGGTGAGCTTCGTCGAACTGGGTGGTCAAGTTCGTTGATGGGGTCGAGAGTGACTGGTGGGTGGTCGAGATGTTGGTCGAAGAACGTTCCGATGAACGTACACGTGCACGCGTGATAGTTGTGCCTGGGGTTGTGAAGTTGGGAAGAAGATGAAACTGGGTATTTTGGTTAGTTGGGTGAGAACAGGGTTAGCATGTGTGACTCCATAGTGGTTACTCGAAGGCAATAGAGCGTTGGACTCGGAGCAAGTGTTTGCGTGATATGTTTGTACAGGTTTTAGAACTGAAACTTATTTTGGTTTTGGCAATTTAAATTCAAGTCTTAAACTAAAGTCTAAAATCAACATTGGGAAAAAAAAAACTCAAGTTTAGTTGAGACTTAAATCCAGAAATAAACAAAGTTTTGAATTTAAATTGTTTTTAATAAAAAAAAAAGTGATTAAGTACTTAAGTGAAACAATGGAATTTGAATTAAAATGGAATTTAAAGAAAATTTAAAAGCAAATTGTTTTTAAATTACCGTGTAAATGATAATTTATCTCAAATGATTTGTAATAAATAATCATTTTGAATCTTAAATTTAAAATGGAATTTGAATTTAAAATTCAAAATGTAGTGTTCTAATACACTTTAATATTAATGAAGTCATTAATAAAGAAATAGATTATCTTAGAAATTATTAAGGTATTAAAATGATTTAAATGAATAAGATAATTAAGGAATGACTTATATATTTAATTTATAAATTAATAATTTAGATTAATTTATAATTAGAGATTAATTAAGAAGTAAAGTAAGAAATGTTATTAGTTAATGAGAATAATTAACTATGAATTATTAAGTAATAAAAGTAATGTGATAAATTTTGATAACAAATTAGATTAATTAATTAAATCAATTGTAAATTGTTAATTACTTAATGAAAGCAATTAAGAGGTTAATTACTAATTGTAATTAAATTTGAATATTTTGATTAAATTATTGATAAAGACAAATTGGTAATTAATGATTTGTTATTATGAGATGATTGCTTAATGGTAAGTAATTAAAGAGTAAATTTCTTGAAATAATTAATTAAGAAGTTAATTAATTATATAATTGGTTTGAAAGTCGATTTAATTAATATGATTGATTAAGAATAATTTAATTAATTAAAGTGTTTGATAAATTAATTTATATCAAATGATTTGGAATTAATAAATCAGAATTGGATAATAAATTCATAAGTAATTAATTTGATTGAAGATAAATTGAATTACATAGGATTAAACGAATAATTAATCCTGCTTATAAATGTTTATTGAATGTTTGACCTTACCTATGAATGATTATATTGTATGAGATGCCTTGAATTGATTATCCTATCTGATTTGTGATATTTTGTTCTGTAGATTGAGCTGTGTATATTTATTTACATTTGTATACTATCTGTGAATCTGTGTATGGACGATAAGCGTTATAATTTATATCGCTTATCAACTATATTTCTGTGTTTTAATCTGTGATGATTGAATGATGTTGCACTATTGTGTTAAACCCCTGGACCACACCATACACACACAATTATGGATTTCACGAGGAAATCGATTAAGTCACAGATTTTTGAAATAGTTTAAAATTTGAATTTTTAAATTCAAATGTTTTGGAATTGGAATTGGAATAGAAGTGAAAAGCTTTTGAAATGGAATTTCAAAGATGGAAATTTATTTTGAATAACTGGATTAAGTGTTGGAATTTAAGTACTTTAATTTAAATTTGAATTCAATATTCAAATTGAATTCTGTAATTTGAAACTAGGGATTAACGATATTATACTAGTTATATATGAGTTAAACCATTTTTAAAGTATTATTTTTGGGAATTTGAATTTAACCCAAGGATTTCAACTCGTATAAATGAATCAGATTTCCAAAATGAAAACGGTTGTTTTCAAATGATAAACACTCTTAAATAAGAACTGAGATTCCAGTTAATTAGGGGAATTTCAAGATTGAATGGAGAAATGATTTTCCTAAGTTATGAATGAATTCTTTTTGAAAGCTATGAATTAAATCTGTTTATTTTTAACAGATTTAAATTGATGATTTGTTTAAATCAAATTGAAATGAAATTGTTTTGAAGGCTATAAGTTAAATCTTTGATTTAGAGATTTAACGAGTTAATCGAATTGAAATGAAAATTGATTTGGAAAATCTGTGAATGAATCTTTTGTTTAAACGATTAAAATGTGAAAATTGTTTAAACCGTTAAAGGTTGTGAAAAAGAATCTTTTTGTTTAAAAGATTTAAAATGGTAATTTGTTAAGCCATTTGAAGAAAAGTTTTGGGTAATAAGTTGTGACTTAATTGAAATCCCAATATCCATATATTTTAAAAATATCGTGCTCACTATTCGGTTTAGCCGGGAAAGGACCTTTGTGTCGTATAACCCATTCCGAATAAGTGATTCGACGTTATGGATAGCATTTAAAGACCGGTGATGAAGACCGGGTATTTGAGAAAGCGATAGGATGACCTATCGATTGTCTCTGCACTGGGTAGCTCCTGGTATAGAGATTCCCTAAGTGATGGGAAAATCCGATCGGGATTGTGAATATCCAGGTTGCAAGGACTTCTTTGTAAGTGCCTTCGGTTCTGTTCGAACCCGGAACAGACTTGTATGGATTGTATGTCTGACATTACAAATTGAGATATAAAGCAGATTTCTTTCAAATATATTTCTGTTGGTGGCGAAGAATTTATTCTTTAGCTTAACACCCTTCTCTGAGACGTACGAGCTTAGAGGTTATATAGTTGAAGTTACCAGCGATATATTCCCAATTTGGTAATGTGACATGCTGAGTGTTGCTGTAAATGATCATTGTGTTGATTATTGTGATAGGATCGTTTATTTGATCGTCTATCTTGGTGATCATTGTGTTGATCATTTGTTGACCCAAAGCATGGCTTTTGTATAAAGTATGTTTTTGTGGACGTGACTTCGTCGAGCCTCACACCCCGGAAATGGTCAAAACAGGAAAGATGCGGCAAGGTTATGAGGGGTAGCACCCTTTAGGGTATGTACATTTCCTTCTGGATAGAGGTGGTATCATGGTATGGAGCCCAGATATTTAACCTATGTGGTTACTACGAATTTATTACTTTGTGGTTGTTGGTTATCGGGATCCCGTGAGAAAGGTCGTTTACGATCGGGGAATGGCGTGCTCGTGTCAGTAGTTACCCAGTTAGGGGTAACCCGGCCTTGTGTTGGCAGAGTTCCGGTTTGGTTCTCGGGGATGTCTTTCCAGAGGCATTCTCATGTGGCAATGGGAAGTTCCTTGGCCTGACCATTTGTTGGAAATCCAAAGAAACAATACGAGACTTGTACAGTATTAGTTGTATAACCTGCCATGGAATGTGGCGGTAACCTGCTATTGAACATGGTTAGCTATAGTAGGCATACGATAATGGTCGTATGTTGGCTAAGATTTATATTCTACTTCCGAAATGAATTTTTCTCTACACTATGCACTAGTAATAATATCAAATGTCTTTTTAATGCGTATCAAGCATCTTTGACTATCATAAGGAGAAATCTCCTCCGATTCTGCGTTTGCATTGTGTGTGTGTGCGGGAGGCCTTATGGTAGTCTCATTTTTCAAAAGCATTGCGAATTGACTTTATAATCTTTTGTTGATTGTTTAAAGATAAGCTGTTTTTGTTGCTCACACCAGTCCCACGACTGATCCGGAGTTTATCGTTTCTTTCCTAAACTCTGGGTGCTCATTATTTTCTACACGAGCAGTCTAGAGTTGGGTTTTACAGATAGTTAGATATAGTGGATTATCTGGAGTTAGTTCAGTCTTTGGATCGCACCAGTCTTGCCTATCTTTGTGCATCGTGATTGGGAGTTCGAGCTATTGCTGGATTGATTCTTGGAAATGGAGTTGCAGTTCTCGGAGTTCTTCCTTGAAGACTATTTTAGGGTTATATTGTTCCGTATGTTAGATGTCATCTATTTTCTTTTCCGCTGCTATTTTATTGTATCATATCTCTGATGTATATTGATATCTATTGGATTATCTGTTGTATCAGATATTGTATCAAAGCTGTATATCAATGTATTATTCTTTTATTCCGCTGTGTTGTTTACTTAATGATTGTTATAAGCTCCGGCGAATCGGATTTGAACGGTCGAATCTATGGCATTCGAATACGATATGAAGTATGGATGTCGATTTTTGAGCGGGCAAAATCCGAGTCGTTACAGTATAGGATGATATATATATATTATTTTTTATTTGTACAAGGTGAAACATTATTTTATAGTGTTTGTTCATTTGCAGATCTCGGCTGGAAGATCCTGTACATGCTGAAGAATTTGGTATGCACAGTTCATTTTGCTTTGCATAAGTATGTACATAGGTACTTTATGTTTCATATTATATTTTTACATTGTGTCTTGTAAAGAGGGTATGGGTTAAACAAATTGGCAGGTACACTTATTTGTTTTATTTTTTTTATATGGCAAGATTTCTTTTTGGAGGCTGAAGAGATGTTAAAACAATTCGAATAGACTTGTTTAAGCTTGCATTAAACGCAATGGCACTTCATGCTTCATAATAGAGGTATTATATATTTGCTTCTTGCCTTCATTTCTTGTCTTGGCTGATATGTATACTTGCTATTTCGGCTAGCATTTATTATACTTGATTTTCTACAGCCTACCTACTTTGTTTATTTGCACAAAGACATCTTATTTTACTTTGTTTTTCTATAGATACTTACTTTATACTTCATGCATATGTTAACACTTGGGTTACTTATTATCTTTCACTTGTTTGCTTTGTACATTGCTTCACAAAAAAATGAATTTCTATAAAGCAATTTCCTTTTGTATTAAAGATCTATTGGTAAAAATTTACATTACTAGTATTGTCTAAATATAACTTATTTTTTTTATCAAAATTTTAGCTATGATATTATTTTATATAATTTATTAACATATTGTTTGAATTTGAACTATGTATATTTATTTGACTTATTTGTTTAACTTAATATTTATTGTCTTGTATTTCTTTATACTTTTTTATTCGTTTATTTTATTTTAAAGACTTCTTCTCTGAATTTTCAAATCAATAAATTTCACCATTTTTAAATCAAAATTTAACTAAATTGCCAATTAAAATTTATAAAAAAAATCCGGGATCGTTACAGACTTCCCCCCTTAAAAAGAATTTCGTCCTCGAAATTCGCAGGCACGAAAACAACAAAGAGATAGATAGATTCGATCTCCTATAATTCTTCAAACTTAAGATATGAATTCCAAATTCAAGTCGGAATACTCATACTTTAGGGTATATACAACTTGTCCCTCTTCGGACTTCGATCTACCAAAGAAATTACAATAAAATCTCAAAATTTGGTTTTAAACGATATTGTTTTATCGATTCAATCCAAATTTAGCTTCGTATTCTATTAATCAAGTTAACTCAAATTAAAAATTTCAATTTGTTCAAAATTTTCAATTCCAAATTTCAATTTCGAATTTCCAATTCATATTCATTAAGGTTTAAAATTAAAAACCGATGAAGATGCGAAGTAAGAATTTCCAACAACGATTCGTAAGGCCACCATCACACCGAAACTTCTTTCTGGAGCTATCCCAAAGCAATCAAAAGAATTTGAAAATGAATCAAAGAAGATTGAGAAGAAAATTATTTCCACTGTTGTTACAGAGTATCGACGATTTATAGTAGTATTTCCCTGTCCCCTATCTCGTCCTCTTCTCGCACCCATACTTACTATCAGTGGATAGCAAGAGAATTTACTGAGACATTCGAACAGATATCTTAGGGATTACTCATTCTAGGGATACTTCACCCTATCTATAATGAGCTACTTAACGTGTTATACTCCTGAGCTAAAGTTCAACCTTAGCTCTGATACCAAATGTAACGAAACGGGTTTTGCCCGCTCGAAAATCGACATCCATACTTCAAATCGTATTCGAATGCCGTAGATTCGACCGTTCAAATCCGATTCGCCGGAGCTTATAACCACATTAAGTAAATAACACAGCGGAATAAAAAGAATAATACATTGATATACAGCTTTGATACACTATCTGATACAACAGATGATACAATAGATATCAATATACATCAGAGACACAATAAAATAGCAGCGGAAAAGAAAAATAGATAGAACCAGCAGCGGAACAAATAACTCTAAGATAGTCGTCAACGAAGAACTTCAAATCTGTAACTCCATCTCCAAGAACCAATCCAGCAATAGCTCGAACTCCCCGTAACGATGCACAAAGATAAGCAAGACTGGTGTGATCCAAAGACTGAACTAACTCCAGATAATCTACTACATCTAACTATCTGAAAAACCCAACTCTAGACTGCTCGTGTAGAAAATAATGAGCACCCAGAGTTTAGGAAGGAAACAATAAACTCTGGATCAGTCATGAGACTGGTGTGAGCAATAAAAACAGTTTATCTTTAAAAACAATCAACAAGAGAATTTTAAAGTAAATTCGCAATGCTTTTTGAAAAATGAGACTACCATAAGACCTCCCACCACACACACAATGCAAACGCAGACTTGGAGGAGATTTCTTCTTATGATAGTCAAAGATGCTTAATACGCAGAAAATTTCTTTGATATTATTATTATAAGTGCACGGTGCAGAAAAGCATTTTTCGAAAGTAGAATATAAATCTTAGCCAACATACGACCATTATCGTATGCCTACTATAACTACTATGTTCAATAGAAGGTTACCGCCACATTCCATAGCAAGATATACAACTAAAACCGTACTGGGCTCGTATTGTTTCTTTGGATTTCCAACAATGGTCAGGCCAAGGAACTTCACATTGCCACATGAGAACACCTCTGGAAGGACGTCCCCGAGAACCTAACCGGATCTCTGCCAACACGAGGCCGGGTTACCCCTAACTGGGTAACTACTGACACGAGTATGCCATCCCCCGGTCCTTTAGGACCTTTAACCGAGCGCTCGATAACCAACATCACACCATAATAAATAGAGTGTTTTCCACATGAGTAAGTATCTGGGCTCCATACCATGATACCACCATTTTCCAGAAGGAAATGAACATACCCTAAAGGGGCGCTACCCCCTAATAACCTTGCCGCATCTTTCCTGTTTTGACCATTCCGGGGTGTGAGGTTCGACGAAGTCACGTCCACAAAGCCACGCTTTGGTACAAAGCCATGCTTTGGGTCAACAAATGATCAAAGTAATGATCACAAAGATAAATGATCAAACAAATGATCCTATCACAAATGATCAAACAATGATCATTTCACAGCAACACTCAGCATGTCACATTACCAAATTGGGAATATATTGCTGATAACCTTCAACTACATAACCTCTGAGCTCGAACGTCTCAGAGAAGGGTGTTAAGCTAAAAGAATAAATTCTCCGCCACCAACAGAAATGTATTTGAAAGAAATCTGCTTTATATCTCAATTTGTAATGTCAGACACACAATCCATACAAGTCTGTTCCGAGTTCGAACAGAACCAAAGGCACTTCCAAAGAAGCCCTTGCAATCCGGGTATTCACACTCCCGATCGGACTTCCCATCACTTAGGAAATCTCTATACCAGAGCAACTTGGTGCAGAGACAATCGATAGGTCATCCTATCGTTCTTGCAAGTACCCGATCTTCACCACCGGTCTTCAAATGCTATCCATAACGACGTATCACATATTCGGAATGGGTTATACGACCCAAAGGTCCTTTCCCGGCTAACCCGAATAGTGAGCGCAACATTTAAACATATAAATATGGGATTTCAATTAAGTCACAACTTAATAATTCAAAACTTGCTTTCAAATGGTTTAAACCAATTACCATTTCAAATCTTTTAAACAAAAGATTTATTTCATAAGTTTTACCTACTTTCTCAAAGATTCATTCCTGGATTTCAAAACAATTCCAATTCAATTGGATTTAATTCATTAAATCTTTAAATTAAAGATTTAACTTATATCTTTCAAAGTTCGTTCCCAAATATTTTCTTTCAAAATTCATTTCCAGATATTCATCTATAACTTGGAAGATTATTTCAGTTTAAACTTGAAATCCCTTTTAATACAATTCGAAATTCATTTCTCCTATGAAAGCTTTTTATCATTTAGAAACAATAGTGTTATTTCGGAAAAACCTTATTTCATTTATACAAGTTATAATCTTTGGGTTAATTCAAATTCTCAAAACAATACTTAAAAAAAAATGGTTTGAGTCATATATAACTAGTATAATATAGTTAATCCCTAGTTTCAAGTCATAGAATTCAATATCAAGTATTGAATTCAAATTTAAATCAAAATATTTAAATTACAAATCTTAATCAAGTTATTCAAAATAATTTCATCTTTGAAATTCCATTTCAATTGCTTTTCACTTTAAACCCACTCCATTTCCAAAACATTTGAATTCAAATATTCAAATTTATAAATTTTTCAAAATCTGTGAGTTAATCGATTTCCTCGTGAAATCCATAATTTTGTGTGTGTATGGTGTGGTCCAAGGGTTCAACACAATAGTGCAACATTATTCAATCATCACAGATTAAAACACAAAAATATAGTTGATAAGCGATATAACTATAACGCTTATCGCCCATTCGCAGATTCACAGATAATATAAATGAATAAATTATACACAATCCAATTCACAGAACAAAATATCACAGAACAGATAGGACAATTAATTCAAGGCATCACATATAATACGATCATTCCTAAGTAAGGTCAAGCATTTGATAATCATTTATAAGCAGGATTTATTAATTGTTTAATCCTAATTAATTCAATTTATTTCCAATTAAATAAATTGCTTCTGAATTAATTATCCAATCTTGATTTATTAATTACAAATCACTTGATATCAATTTATTAATCAATCACCTTATTTAATTAAATTATTCTTGATTAATTCATTACCAACCATTTATTTAAATTTCAAATCCTTATTTAAATAAATGATCTTCATTTACTAATTAACTTATCCTAGATGAATTAGCTAAAACCTTGATTAGTTTATTTGAACTCTTTAATTAATCAATCTCTATTTATTTAAAGATAAAATCTTTTCTTATTAATGAATTAAGTTATCATTAACAAGTCACTTAAACAATTAAATTCCAAATTCTACCTTTAAAATCTCATTTTAAATTTAAGATTAAAAATGAAGACAGTCTAACTTGAACCAGGTTTTAAACAATTTCAAATCCTTTTTATTTTACAAGAAATTTTCTTTCTTTATACTAGAAGTTAAAAGGATTTAAGCCCAATTTCATTTAAATTCAAATCCATTTGATTGATTTACTCTATCATTAAAACTATTTAAACAATTTAAAAAAAAAACTTTATTTTTTTTGAAAACTGAGATTCCAAATCTACTTGAACCAGCTTAAACTTGGATTTATACTTGTTTTAAATCCTTGCTTTTCATTAGACTTAGCTTTTAATTTTATAAAAAAAAAAACTGGTAACAGGTTCTCTGTCAAATGTGAAGCCAACCAAAACCACCCGAGACAACATCAATAGCTTCGAGAAAAAATAACCTAACCCACTTCGAATAAATATTTCATTTGCACGCAATATACTCTGAGTTCTTCCTTCTTCTCCAAAATCATTCGAACTCAGGCTGCTTCGAGCAAGACACTCGAATTACTCGAGTAAATTTCGAGTCTCTCCTCTGCTTCCCAAAAACCAACATCAAAACACTGATACGAAAAGATGCACGTATACGTGCACAATCGCGATGACCATCACCGATCCACGTTGCTACCTCCATCACGTCGCCACGGCCTCACCTGATTGCTACAACCACCTAGAATCCACGATTTCGCCGTTGATCAAAATCGAGTTCTTCTCTCAAACCTGGAAACGATCAGGTTTCCCCCTCAACCCTGTCAACGTCATGCGTTCGATGCATGGACCACCGGAGGCCACCAAATTCCGGCCGCCACCTCGTCTACACTCCAGCTTCCTTCAACAAAAGGCGCGAGCAACTCGATCGATCAGAGGGAAAGAACGAATCAAAATTATCCAACCTAGTAAAAACTAGGGTTCTAACCTAGAATCCATCACCACTCTCTCCACCGTGATTTAAACAACATCCTGCCAATTTTCTACCCATCTCCGGTCACTCCTCCACCTCCAGCAACAACCCTCGCCTCTCCAATCACTGGGATCATCAGAGATTCCCGAAATCCCCAAAACAATGCAAATCAGAAATGCACTTCCAAAGCATTACTAAAATTTGTAGTTTTAGTTTTAAAATTCATGATTTCAGATGAGAATTCAGGTTATAAACTTAAATTGATATTTTAAGAAATTTAAAATTTCACTTATTTTAGACATGAACTGTCTTTATGGTTTTTTTTTCCAAAGCAAACTCAATTACTTTAAACTTAAATAAATTTTAAACTTTATTCTATCATTTAACAAACATAACTTATTTAAATTTTTAGTTCTCACAAGGCATAGATCAAATGAAAATGATTTTTAACTTAAACTTGAGCTTGAAATTTATAACAGAGATGTCTTACAGGTATCAGCAACATGCATTCAAACATAGATCACAAATACACAGAAATATCGCCAATATATATACCTAAATACATATTTATTTTCAGATATCATTCAAGCAACCAAATATAAATATATACTTAAGCATTTTTAAAAAAAAGTTACTCACCTGGAACATGATTGAACAGAGCCTTCAATATTAGAACAGGCTTTGAAACTGGAAATGCTTTTGTTTTAGTTAGAAAATATTTAATATACTCTAATTGAAATTAAGTATATATTTCATTCTTTAAGGAAATCATTCACTTAACCATATTTATTTGGGCCAAAACGAATGTTGCGTAAAATATCGTTACGACAACCCAAAATCACTAGTATAGGGATTCGAAATTAAAATAGATATATAAACCCCAATACTATACAAAACATTTCCTTTCGGAAAATCATCTATTATAACAACAGTGTTATAATCTACCATTTCCTTCTATTTCTCGAAAACGTCTATTTCAACAATGAATGTTGAAATCTATGGTTTCGAATCTCAATATATTTTAAAACATCTTTAGATCGTTTTAATTCTATTTAAAACATCACATCTAAAATAATTTCTTTAACATGATATTCATTATTCAAAAACGTGAATATACTTGTTAATAAATTTCATCACTTCTATTCATTTTATTTTAAAAGATTATTCACTGTTCAAAAACGTGAATATAATTCCATAAATAAATTATAACAATTTACTCATTAAAATAAGTAGTTTGCGAATTTATAAAACAATGTTTATAAATTCCATTTCTATTTATTTTTATGACAACTTCCTTTTATAATTTTCCTTTATAAATCTATTCAATTTCATATCCAAATGATATATTAAAATTTCATATTATAAGTCAAATACTTATAATTTATTTATTTATAAAAATCATTCCTTCAAACTTCCCAAATCTATAAATCTTATAACTTCTAAGATTCATTTATTTATCCACATCTATTTCCTAAATAACTTTATAAATTTTATTTATAAAATTCTATTTAGAACTTCACCGTTATAATTCTATAAGTTTCATTCATTAGTGAAATTCATTCACAGTTCTTTCTAATACTTATGAAAGCTCGTTTTATAATTCCAATATTTTTAATTTATAAATATCAATTTATAAATATTTTAATATAAAACAATTTATATTACTATTTTAAAACGTCTTTCAGCTCCTTATAATTTCATCATTTTAATTTATAAAATAATCAAATTTCATAATCCTATTTCTCAACTTCTTATAATTAATTCAGAAGTCCCAGTTCAAACTATTTTATAAAATCACTAATCCCATAATTTCAAAAATCAACTTTTAACTGTATTTCTCAAAAATCATATTTTTTTTTTATAATATTAAAATTATAACGTTTATTTATTTAAGATGAATCAATTCCAAAAATATTTTATAAACATATATTTCCAAGAATCACTTTAGAAATCAAAAATCGTTATTTTTAAACTTCAAATTTGGATCCGATGATGCAACACATCAATATTCAATCACAACTTTCAAACATCATATATTATCCATGATAACAAATCAAATATCACAATATATGAAATCAAATAAATATTTGTGAGGAATCCAGTTGGATCCCTCCAACCTGTTTCCCTGCATCCACAGACATTAGCACAATACCATTCCGTTTCAAGACGGAATATCGCGGTACATGAGACTTTATAAATATATATCCGCTTACTAACGGCGTATAGGGTCTCATCCGCTAAAAGAAAATGCGGGAAATCAATCAACTGCAATATATACATATGCCAATATATATATATTGCTATATATAATATAATACCAATTCCACTTCGAGGTGGAATATCGCGGTATATGTGTGTAATAAATAACCTCCGCTTACTAACTGCGTATAGGGTCTATTCACATCCAATATATAACAATCATCATTCCATCATTCAATCAACACAGTCAAGCAAATTTTTAAATCTAACTATTTAAAATTTAAATAAACAATAAAATTCCTTTTGAGTGAGAAGTTCTCACCTTAGCTTTTATTCGCAATCCACTCCCAATTCAACTTGTTTTCTTCATTTATACCTTGTATAAATATTATACACAATTTATTAATATTCGAATCAATCGAATAAATTAAATTTTCATTTGACAAATTTTAATTCATCGGTGATTTCATTTTAAAAATTAAATTAACTTATGGTTTTATTTAAACCAGTTTCTTCTTTAAAATTTTTATTTTAACTAAAAATTTAAATTTAATTAACCAAACTCTCTTACAAATAATTTAATTAACTATAGATTTAATTTTAACTAAAGATTTTCTTTTTAGTAAATTAACCAAACATTTAAATTTTATACTAATTCTCTTTTTTATACACACTTTTCACATTCTAAAAATAATATTCCTGTCTTTAAAATTTTACCTTCAACAATTTATCAAATTCACTTGAATATTTATTTTCATTTAACAGATTATTTTTAGTGACTTAAAATAGGTTAACTAAATAAATCTATCACCTTATTATTTTAGTTTTAACATAACTTTATAAATCAAAATATTCGATCTTGTAACAACAATTATATGATTTATTAATATTTAACCCAATCGAACAAATAAAAATTTGTTAAATGAATTAAATTTTTATCCTAAAATTTTTATCTTTCCTAATTTTCCTTTTTAATAAATTTACTTAACTAATTATTCATTTAAATTAAATTTCCTTTAATAAAATATCTTTTAGTCACTAAAACTAACAAATAAATTTTGTTAAGCTAATTAATCCTCATAACATATTATTTTAATATAAACTTTCCTTTATTGTAAATCAATTTCTTTTTTTTTTTAGTAATTTATTTAACTACACTGTATAAATTATTTAACTAAATAAAAAATCAAAATACCTTACTGACTCCACAAACCCAAGCCTCCATTTCGATCGCGTCCCCCCTATCGCCACCTTCCACGGCTCTGAAGTCGCCCACGCTGCCACGATTTCAACCAAGCCTCTCGAGTTTCCCCCCCATCGCGACACCCACTTCTACAGGCGCAGACACCCCATCGCCTCAACGTCGCTCGCAATCCCCCATCGAACAAAATCGAGTCGCCGAAGTCGCCGCCTTCATTGCCTTGCTCGCGAGCTTCGTTCGCCGCCGCTTAGATCCAAATCGCCAAGCCCTAGCTACAGAACATCGCCTCGTGTCACCGTCGTCGCTGCCTCCCCTTTGCCGATGCGATTTCGATTTCATTCATTTTTTTTTTCTTTTTTTTTTTATATCGAATTCGAATTCGAATTCGAAACTGAAGAGAGGAAAGGGAAGAAGGCTCGGCCTTTTCTTTTTCGTGAATGAACTGAGAGAGAGGGGGACGCGAAATTTTTTTCTTATTTGAATTGGCTTCGGCCATTAAAATTTGCTTCCGTTTGATTTTGATTTTTGACGAACAGAAGGGGAGATGGTTATTTAAAACGTGAATGAGTATGGTTTGCACGATCTCGTTTTCGTGATTTTAGGCTGAAACAAAGGAGATAACGTGGTGTGTGTTGACTTAAATATTTAAATTTAAATTTAAATTCGTTTAAAATCTTCAACGCGTTTATGTGTCGTATGCTCACATATTAACTCCGAAAAATACGAAATTTGAAATTCGAAAATAATTCAATATTACGGACCCAATGGAACTGGTTTCGTCGAATTCCGAGACTGTGCCTCGGACGGCTATTTTTAAATATCGATTTAAACGATTTAATTTCAAAACTGAATAATTCACTTCCAAATTAAATTCTGAAGCTTCTAAAATCTTCAATATTATCAATATGAATTTTACAAGCATTTGAAATATTTTTAATCGGCTTAAAATTGAAGATTCAAATTTTTATTCAACTTTCAATAGATTAAATTCTAAAATTTAATCGTTAAATTCAAAGTTATATTGAAAATTCAATTCAAACCATCATTCAAATATTTAAAATAAATTAAATATTTTCAAGTTAAATAGTTTAAAATTCTGGGTCGTTACATCGTGTATATTTCTAGAATTAGCTACGAATGCTTTGGAGCTTGTGGATCGTAGCTTATGGAGAGGAGCTGGTGTTCATCTACCGTAGTATTCTTAATTTTTGCTGCATTTCTATATTGTATATATCAATATTGTGAGAACAAGAAGTTATAATTGTACAGGCTGATGATGGTACTTAGGTCTTAGTAACTCTAAGATATCTGCATTTAGAGCAAACTTTGTACTGATCTTTTGATATTATATGTTACTGTTTCATTGTGAGATTCTGATGTTATGTTCTTCCTATATTGTTCTTTTTTTATATTTTATCCTAATTTTCTATCTTTCCGGCAGTTGGGTGCTCGGCACACGAATACTGTGGATATATTTAGGTTAACATTCGAAGATCGAAAAGTCAGGTCGTTACAATATATCATAAATTATGCAAGTTATAGTAGAGTTTATACTTGTACACATGCTAACTTATTACATCCTAATAAACCAATCGATGATTTATGGTATATTCAATATCAAACCATAATGAAGTTGTTTCACCATTAACAATAATTCTGTGCGTTAGTCTGTTAGAAGTCTCTCTTTCCCTTAACATGTATTTCATAGCGCATGAGAAATTGTTATTTACTGTTATCACCTAGAACCGTTAATGCGCCACCTCAAATGAAGTTTGCATACATAACTTCGACTTTATTCAACAATGAACTTGGTAGTTGATTATTAGTGCGGGTACAACACAATTGGGGTTATTATGATTTGTATCAACTCGTCCCTACCTGCCGTAGAAAAAAAGCTATTGTCCCAAATTTCAAATTTATGAATTACTTTATTTATAAGTGCAACCCAGTTAGATGAGTGAATATAATCGGTGGATAATGACACTCCAAAATACTTTATTGGTAAACATTCCTTTGTCATACCCAAAAAGGATAAAATTTCCTCTTTATTTGATGTATCTTTGCCGATTTTTTTATTTACACTGATTAATGCATGCCCAAATGTTTCAGGGAGGTCATTAAAAATACTCTTCGTAATTACTGCATTTATTGATGAATCACTTAGAAACATCATGACATCGTCTGTATATAACAACTGCATAACACATGGTTGATTTTTGTTATGGCATGGAAATTATTATAGAGCATAACGTCTTCCATTTTTAAGGAAAAGAACTCCATGGCAAGACAAAATAAAGAGGACGATAGCAGATATCCTTATCATAAACCCTGTATAGATTTGATAAAACCATTAGGAATACCATCGACCATAATAGATAAAGTAGGCGTATTAATACATTCGTACACCAATTTAATAAGAGAAAGAGGAAACCCTATGGAATATAGCATGTGGCATGTAAACTCTCTATTCACCATATCATATGCTTTTTGAAGATCGATTTTAATGCAAATTTTATCCTTTCTTCTTGAAATCTTTGACCAGTCATGCTCAAGTAAGATATTTTCTTCAAAATTTCTATTAGGGATAAAAGCCGATTGGTTTTCTACAATTAGAAAAGGAAAAAATTCTTAATTCTAAAGATTTATTTTTAAAAATATCTTGTGCACATTTGCACATGAAATTGGATGATGATCTGAAATATATTGTGGCTTAATTTTTTTGGTATCGGAGAAACAAACGTGTGGTTTAAGCCTTTTACTATCTTCCCAGACTGAAAAATATCTGTAACTGCATCAAGTAGTTGCCCCTCAAGCAAATTCCAATGTAGTTTAAAAAATGTGGAGGAAAAACCATTAGGACCTGGGTTATTTGAATCGTCAATTGAGAACAAAGCCGTTTTAATTTTAGTGATTGAAACAGCTACAGATAAGTATCTTCGACCTCCATTGTTTATAATCATTCTTGGTTGTACATTTGGGAATGAAATTGCTACATTGCTAGCAAATAGTACAAAGTAGTAGTCCAGCGTTTGGTCAGTTATTTTTTTCATTGTCGTAAATATATTCACCATTTGAGTCCAACAAAGCTTTAATTCTATTTCTGTGTTTTCGCATTGCCATTTTCTCATAGAAGAAATTGGAGTTTGTATCTCTACTTTGCAACCATGAAATCTTGCTTTTTTTCCGTTGGAAATCAATTCGATTTTTAAGATATTCTTTTAAATGGATTAGTGTATTGATAAGCTATTCATAATGTGCATACACCTGCATTTATGCCTATGTGGTATTTTGAACCTTTGTTTAAAGTCTTGAAAACTTCTTTCACCAAACTTATTTTGACAAAAATCTAGTTTCTTAAAATCTGGAAATAACTAAAACAAACAAGTACCCGAGCCAAATGATATAAAACTCGAATACAAACCCGAGTAATACTCGTACATTCACAAACCCCAAACTGCACCGTGTCAAACCCACCAACATTTCACAACTGATCCGAGAAAAGCATCGCCCTTGAAAACACCCAAACCCAGACACGCTGGTGCACGCGTGCACGCTGCACGGCGAACTACGCGACGCCATCCAACTCCCCGGCCTCCAGCATGTTGAACATGACTTCACCATCCTCCTCGACACGCTAGTTCAATGATCCAGTCAACACATCAAAATCAAGCGTGAAGCCCAAACTGGAACCCAAAGTACTATGATCGGAAACCACCCTCGCCATTGATCCCGACCACGAGGTCCACCACCGACACCACCAAAATCTTCGTCTCGACTTCCAGCACCTTACTTCTCCCTCGCGATCATGTCCGGTGCGCCATTGTCACTATAAACACTTCGAAAACAACAGCGACCAAAAATTGTAACTAAAACCCTAAATTGATGGCAGCGACCACCACGATGGTCTGAAAATTCAAAGGCCAATTTTCCCAAATGCCACGTCCTTGATACTTGCCTCAACTCTGACTTCAACCCCCCAAAAATTCGTCGATCATCAGAAAACGGCTGAAACCCAATTGTCGTTCAACAAGCAATTCCTTACAATTTACTTATCTAAAAATCATAATTTTCCTGCCTAAATTCATAACTCACTAACACAAACCTGATTATGGATTCAAATCACAAAATCAAGATATTTGATTTTTCCTCAGATTTCAAAAGTTCACTATAAATTCCATCTTAGAGATGAACACTCCACCATTAAGCTCGAAATCATTTTTATAAATGAGATTACCTCATTTTAAACATTTACTCTTCAGAAATCAAAATGGTTCCTAATGTCAGATAGGAATTTTTATAATAAAATTTCAACCCTGGAAAAACATAACTGGAAGAATGAACATGCGCGCGCGCGCACACACACACACACATACACATATCCTGTCACATATATATACATTGACATGCATGCATATTTTTATCATCTATTAATCAATTCCACAACAACTTCATATTTTTGCCACAAACATCAAGATTTAAACACGATTCAAGTTTTTATTCTATTTAAAAAAATAAAGTTCACTCACCTTGGTTGAAATAGAGGATGTTTCTAAAAAAATTGAAAACTGCACATTGATATTTTGATTTCTGAAACTTGTATTGCTTGAACTTAAGAACTGAAATGCTTCTTGCTTGATTTGCTTACTGAGTTGTTGAATTGACCTTGTTTGATGATTTGAACTTGAATGTTAACTTACTTGATCTGAAACTTGATCTGAACTTGATCTGTTTGTTTTCAGAGTTGAGATTGATCTTAATTTAGCTTTTGACCCTTGCCTGACTTCTTTTTTTTTTCAGGTTTTTAGTTTAACGGCTTTTTGGATTTTTCTTGTTTTCTTTGAAAATGAAACAAAAGAGAAGATGAGGAAGAGTAGAAATGTATGTATCTTATACATATCTTATTTATTATTTACTATATATATATATATATATATATATATTAAAACAAATGACACTTGTTAGTTTTAATCATTCTATGTCATAGGTATTGTTATTATTATACAAATGTCATAAACTTCATTTAAATGAATGTTTATATCCATTAACACATTTCGTCTTCACTTAAAATTATACCTTTAAAGATAAATTTAAGATATGACTTCTTTTAAATTTTCAAATTTGAATTCAAATTCAAGTCAATCAAATTTTAAAAAAATCAATTCAAACAATACATATATATTTTAAATAAACCCAAATTCAATTTGTAATTAATAATTCCACTTAAAAATGTATTTATCTATATTTAAAACAACCCATTATCATTATTGTTTGAAAATAACAATTTTTATCAATTTAAAATAATTTATAAAGAGGATTATCACATTTAACTTTGCTTCAAATTTCTGGGATATCGCATGTATAACCTGACTAGAGGCACATCAGAGTTGTAGGGTTGCTCTGAAAAGACTAAGGGCTGCTCAATCAGGGTACCAGTGATGCCATATGCTTTAAATGTACAATCAGGCTCCAAATGCATCAGAGTCTGGGAGAACTGTGACGGAGTGGATCAAAAGAAACCTATGGTACCTAAACTCTACTGGCGGCAATGTGAGGTCCTATATGATCAAAGTTGACCCACGAGTATAATTTGGTAATATGAATCTATGGGTGCTACTCTGGCCCAATAAGCAACGTAGTCTCCATCGATGAAGTATGTACTAATACCCACCCACCCAGCCAACGTAGAGCATGTAGGTAGTGATCTCCAATCCACGTGTCCGCATATGATAAAGGATCATATGGTATACGACGATCACCCGTGATCTAATAAGCACGCCTCTCTTCCAAATACCACATAGGCATAAATGCAGGTTAGCATCCAGTAATAAGAATGCCTTATGATATTAATCCTCAAGTTAGTGGGTTGGGCTATTTTTATTCTGGACTAGTTCTAATTTTTAAATTTATTTTGGTAGATTGCAGAATATTTGTCTATACTACACCTTCACAAGTGTTTGCATTGAGTCCTTCTTGGACACATTCTAAATAATCATCAATTTTTGCCAAGTGTTAATATAACTGAATGGTTTACCTTTGATACGCTGCTTTTTATTTGTAAATTTTACCAAAATTTGAGTACAATCGTCGTGAACAGATGGCGTTGTAATTATGTCTAAATCTTGAATTTAGTCAAGAAGTCATAATTAACAAGCACTTTATCAATGCTTATAGCCATGCCTCTCTTATGCCACGTGTATTTGCAGCCCTGTAACATAGTTTCCTCCAAACCACAAGTAAGCATACAATTTTTAAAATTTTCTATATAGGAGAAAGAGATTTGAAGTCCTCCCCTTTTGTCCTTAGGACTTGATGCATTATTAAAATCTTCTAAAACCATTCAGGGCAATGCTATTGAAGGAGCATTAAGTCGTAGATACCCCTAAAGATTTTATCTTCCCTGTAGAAATTACTTGCATAAAAATAAATAAACACAAAGTGAAAGCCTCCTGTATTTATCATTTATAAAGTAATGTGTTGATCAGTTTTGTCTAACAAACTAAATTTCCAAACAGATGATTCATAACTATTAGAATTCGCCCTTTGTAACCCATATCATCATTGTGAATGGTTTCCTAGTTGGTAGGTAATTGGGAATGAAAATTCCAATGTTTCCATTGTCTAATCTATTTCCCAAAAAACCCAAAACACTAAGGGTCCATTTGGTTTCATTTTGTATTTTGAGTTTTGTGTTTTCAACTAGCACTAAGAAATAGCAAGAAATAAGAGAAAAAGATTTATAATTCTTAGCCATTATGATGATAACGGACAACGAAAGAGTTGGATTGTTCTCCGTGCTTTTGTTATCTCTTGAAACATGAAAAACAAAATAATCTTCGTTTCTATTTTGCATGTTAACTTCGTTTTTCAAAATTATTTGTTTTTCGACAATACACACAATGGAGACGCTTTTGTATAGACGAAAACACAAAATTAAAAACGACAAGTCAAACGGGGCCTAAGTTTGTAGATTTCTAGAAGTGTGAATACATGTTGTATTTTCACATCTATATTCATACCTCTGATGTTCCAAGACATAATATTCATTTAATTTACCCAGAGTTCCTTGTTCTTCTTTTAGGTGGAGCCATTGATTTTTGGGGGGAGCTTGTCTCATGCTTCCTCACATATATAAAATTTGCATTGATGAAATGAGAGACATTAATTTTATCTTCTTCATTTTGTATTTCATTGATATGTCTTGCAACATTATCTTTAAACTGCTGCGTTGTGTCATCAAATACTTATTCTACAAGATAGTAACTACCTTAACATGAATCATTGTCAACACCTTCTACAATAACTTGGTCGTACTACCTCGCATTATTGTCTCTTGTGTAGGATTTGTTCGAAGATTTCTAAGGGCCACATTGTTCTACTATAGTGGAAGATAAAGGCATTTTCGCAGTAGCCAAACATTCAAAGATATTAGAAACAGGGATGATAATAATCGTAGCTTTTAGAGCATTAACATCACATAAAGGTTATTTTCCTTTTTATACAGCACTATCATTTTGATTTTATTCATTTACTAAATTCTCATTTCTGATGGGATTAGAAAACTCCTCATGGGACATTTCTTTGTAATTTGCATTTTCAGTTGGCAAACAATCCATTTTGTCTAATGTGTTTTGGTTGTCATACTTTTGTAATGGTAGTAGTGTAGTGGTCATAATTATGCCTATACAGTTTGCATAATGTACATGGTACTAGTATATATTCATAATCAATATATACAAAATCCAAGTACCCATTATTTCTTTGTATCTGAACTTTATGTGGGTATGAGAACGAAGCATCAACTTTAACAAGAACTCAGGCGTAATCCAAACGCAGTTCTTTTGAAGTGGTGTTATCCATTTTATTGGAGTTCCAAGCACACTTATAATACGACTAATTCCTTGTTTATTCCAATATGCTAAATTCATATCTTTCAGTTTAACCCATATAGGAATAGATGTGAAACTATCTCTTGACAGTTTTAGCTCAACATTCCATTGCTTTATGATGACAATTCTCGAATTAAAAGCATATGGACCTGCCTTTATAATTCTATTAAAATCTTCTGAAGACCAAAATTTTATGAGTATAAAACCATTAGCCTTGTACAATATTTCAAATACAAAGGCCGGCTTCATACTTTTCTGGACAAATGTCATGAAGTGGTCATAGATCGGTCTATTACCTATAATGTAAGCAACTATGTGTTAGTCCATTTCAAAGAATTCTCGTTAATAAATGAATCTGGCATCAAAACAAATGGATTTTCTATATCAATGAAGCGATAAGGTTGAGATCTGATTTATTATCTTCTACTTTGAAAGTGCCAAGCCGCTTAAACCTATCCGCCCATGTTTGACTACCAAACACCCCACTATAAGTTGAACATCTGGTAGATGCCGCTGATAGGGTCTGGTAGCTTGGGGGGAGGGGTTAGTTTGCTTCGAGTAACTATTCCCGCTAATGGTGCCTCTTATGTATGCGTGTATGTGTGTCTATGATGATGTATAGTTATTACTATAAATCTTATACTAGACATGTCCAATATAAAAGTTATATTGGAATACTAATATAAAGTCAATTAAATAGTTGGTTAAATTAAACTTAATTAAATAAGATTTAATTAATATAATATTATACATAAGACTATTATATAAGTAATATGAAATATAAAATTTATATAATAGTAAAACTTATATGATATGAAAGTATAAACTAAATGTGGAATATTAAAGAAACCATAAATAGACATAAGGAATAAACCTATACGTATATGTACGTATATTGTGATTTTCGAGTGTTCGACATTTGAATCATGAGGGTATTTCATATGAAATACATTTTTCCATTAGTTGATATCACTCAATATAATATATTGAAGATTATGAATCTTTAATATAATGTTGTCCTTATCCATATATATATATATATATATATATATATATATATATATATTACTTGCATACCGAGCAAACTCAAGGTAGAGGTATTATGTGTAGTAATGTTAATGTATTAAATATACGAAGTAAGATAACTATATGTATTTGTTGAGCAAACTTAAGGTACATATATTATACTTAGGCCATTGCGCTATGGTGGGTACGAGTGAACAATCTCTTTAGATTTGTTAAGCAAACTCAAGGTCGAAATGAGAGCAGGACAAGGTACCAAGGGTTGGAAGATCTATATGATACAACCGATAAGGAGTTATCCAATGTCCGTGGAGCTATAACTTGTTGAGCAAACTCAAGGTCAAAATTCCAAGACCGACAAGTCCTAACGCCCACTAGTAAAATCAGAAGACTTCTATTTTTTGACTTAGGGTTTGGTGAAATATAAAAGACTAGTGGGAGCCTTATTAGAAAAAATAAAATGATAACATTCAACCTTTTTAATATTGTGAGAACATATAATATATAATGTTATAATAATATATATTGATAACCTAAAATTATTGATAAAATGTTTATCAATTAAAATATACAAATGAACTGATGGAAAATTGAAAAATAGAAATATAACATATACTTATTAATAAATGCTTATTGCATGTTAACGTTTTGACACCATTGCAAGTGCCTGATTTTACAACTACTTAATACATTCGTAATATGTTTGCTAACATGTTTATTTGGTCAAAATCGTGTACTGCATTCTATGAGTTTCTAACTCAAAATCAATAAGAGACTATGGATATTTAGATCCATATATGATCGTATATAACTGTTATATGGTGAATGGTCACTGTTTGTAGTGTATGATACATTGATGAAATCAGTTAATTTGAAGCAAACAAATAAAGCATATTATGAGATTGAGTACTCAATTTGACTGATTACAACAAAGATCATATTGTGTTAAGTGTAACAATACACCAAAACTACATGATAGATCTAAGAACTTGACCACCGAAATGTCAGTTTGATTAGCTTATGCAAAGTGTATCATGTATGATATCCTTAAAAGTAAGGATGATCGAGTGCGCTTTTGTAAGTAATTCGTTATGATGTTGTAGTAAGGGTATTCTTTTGAATGTTTGATCATTTAGAAAGAAAACGAATGTATAAGAGTAGATGTGATTTAAGGTATAGTTGGGATAAAGAGAGTGAATGATCACTTCTGCTTTGTAAAGGAACATCGAAGACAAGAATTATAATAATAATAAGTGATACTTAATATTGGAATAAGAAATATGATTTCTATTCTAAAATTTATTTTCATATAGAAATTCATTTTTTATGAGATTAATTTTTTCGAGTTCAAGATATATGATCAAAGAACTCTCTATTGTAAACTACTTACAGTATATGAAATAAATTATCGATATTAAGTGAATAATGGACCTCCGAATTCAGTACGCTATTATTATAATGGTGGAAATAGTGGGAGCATGTCATATTACACTCATTGATTGTGTCAAGTTACGAAATTCTTTTCATAAAACATACCGTATTTAGGAAATAATGACAATAATTTTGCATCGACCGAAAAATAGACATAGTTATATTTCAAATGTGAATATTATGAATAATCGTTACGAAATAAAACTGTCATATTATTATTTTTCATAAAAAAAGTGATGTAACGGAAAATAAAGAAGTTTCTAAATTGTTTACAATTATGGAATTATAGACTAAGCCACAGTTTGAGAAATAAATTATATTATATGATTGCGAATCATATGATACTGGTTAATTATATCTCAAACAATTAAGGGCTATACATCGATTTTGTGGGAGTGCGTAAGAGTTAATGAACTCTTCGAATTGATACATATAGACGAATGCAATCTATTAGTACTAAAATGGTTCCACGTACTTCATCATATTCACTGATGAGTTATCACATACATGGACTTGTGTATTTGATATGCATGTGTAAGTCTATGATAAGCTCATAGAATATAAAAGAGAAGTAAATAATATAAGATGTAGAATAATTGATTCGATTTGATCGAATGGATGAGTATATTGGAAAGAGTTCCATGTGCACATGATATTAAAGACTTGATCTTAAAAGTCACTCCTTCCTGTAATATATAATAATATATTGACAATGAGAAATCGAGCTTTGTTGGACAAAGCGCAATTAATGATAAGCGAAGTTGAGTTAAATTCTTTCTACCAGGTGTGTACTTAAGAGCAATATGCAATGTTAAAATTAATATAATCCAAAGATTAGTTTATAAAACCGTACAAGATATAGGTTTATAAGAAACCCTTACATTTCCTTAGCCAAAGAGTTGACAGGTTGTACGAATCGAAAGACTGGACGTAAGAATTATGTATAAGAGATCTTTTATGAGTCGCCCTAAAAGAATTTCAAGAATGGTAGTCATTAGATGACTAATTTATGTTGTGAACATAAATATATCGTGAACTAATATAAAATCAATTTTATAAAAGATAATTCATAAAATGTTTATAAATGATCGTTTCGTTGCACTGAGAAACAACTATTGTTTCAAGAGATACCAATTTTGTAGTGAACGAATTTTTTAAGAAATTATTGGTTTAAATATTTTTAGATAGGATCCAAGCATAGATGTAACGAAACGGGTTTTGCCCTCTCGAAAATCGACATCCATACTTCAAATCGTATTCGAATGCCGTAGATTCGACCGTTCAAATCCGATTCGCCGGAGCTTATAACCACATTAAGTAAATAAAACAGTGGAATAAAAAGAATAATACATTGATATACAGCTTTGATACACTATCTGATACAACAGATGATACAATAGATATCAATATACATCAGAGACACAATAAAATAGCAGCGGAAAAGAAAAATAGATAGAACCAGCAGCGGAACAAATAACTCTAAGATAGCCGTCAACGAAGAACTCAAAATCTGTAACTCCATCTCCAAGAACCAATCCAGCAATAGCTCGAACTCCCCATAACGATGCGCAAAGATAAGCAAGACTGGTGTGATCCAAAGACTGAACTAACTCCAGATAATCTGCTACATCTAACTATCTGAAAAACCCAACTCTAGACTGCTCGTGTAGAAAATAATGAGCACCCAGAGTTTAGGAAGGAAACAATAAACTCCGGATCAGTCATGGGACTGGTGTGAGCAACAAAAATAGTTTATCTTTAAAAACAATCAACAAGAGAATTTTAAAGTAAATTCGCAATGCTTTTTGAAAAATGAGACTACCATAAGACCTCCCACCACACACACAATGCAAACGCAGACTTGGAGGAGATTTCTTCTTATGATAGTCAAAGATGCTTAATACGCAGAAAATTTCTTTGATATTATTATTATAAGTGCACGGTGCAGAAAAGCATTTTTCGAAAGTAGAATATAAATCTTAGCCGACATACGACCATTATCGTATGCCTACTATAGCTACTATGTTCAATAGCAGGTTACCGCCACATTCCATAGCAGGTTATACAACTAAAACCGTACTGGGCTCGTATTGTTTGATTTCCAACAATGGTCAGGCCAAGGAACTTCCCATTGCCACATGACAACGCCTCTGGAAGGACGTCCCCGAGAACCTAACCGGATCTCTACCAACACAAGGTCGGGTTACCCCTAACTGGGTAAATACTGACACGAGTATGCAATCCCCCGGTCCTTTAGGACCTTTAACCGAGCGCTCGATAACCAACATCACACCATAATAAATAGAGTGTTTTCCACATGAGTAAGTATCTGAGCTCCATACCATGATACCACCCTTTTCCAGAAGGAAATGAACATACCCTAAAGGGGTGCTACCCCCTAATAACCTTGCCGCATCTTTCCTATTTTGACCTTTCCGGGGTGTGAGGTTCGACGAAGTCACGTCCACAAAGCCACGCTTTGGTACAAAGCCATGCTTTGGGTCAACAAATGATCAAAGTAATGATCACAAAGATAAATGATCAAACAAATGATCCTATCACAAATGATCAAACAATGATCATTTCACAGCAACACTCAGCATGTCACATTACCAAATTGGGAATATATTGCTGATAACCTTCAACTACATAACCTCTGAGCTCGTACGTCTCAGAGAAGGGTGTTAAGCTAAAAGAATAAATTCTCCGCCACCGACAGAAAAGTATTTGAAAGAAATCTGCTTTATATCTCAATTTGTAATGTCAGACACACAATCCATACAAGTCTGTTCCGGGTTCGAACAGAACCAAAGGCACTTCCAAAGAAGCCCTTGCAATCCGGGTATTCACAATCCCGATCGGACTTCCCATCACTTAGGAAATCTTTATACCGGAGCAACTCAGTGCAGAGACAATCGATAGGTCATCCTATTGTTCTTGCAAGTACCCGCTCTTCACCACCGGTCTTCAAATGCTATCCATAACGACGTATCACATATTCGAAATGGGTTATACGACCCAAAGGTCCTTTCCTGGCTAACCCGAATAGTGAGCGCAACATTTAAAACATATGGATATGGGATTTCAATTAAGTCACAACTTAATAATTCAAAACTTGCTTTCAAATGGTTTAAACCAATTACCATTTCAAATCTTTTAAACAAAAGATTTATTTCATAAGTTTTACCTACTTTCTCAAAGATTCATTCCTGGATTTCAAAACAATTCCAATTCAATTGGATTTAATTCATTAAATCTTTAAATTAAACATTTAACTTATATCTTGCAAAGTTCGTTATCAAATATTTTCTTTCAAAATTCATTTCCAGATATTCATCTATAACTTGGAAGATTATTTCAGTTTAAACTTGAAATCCCTTTTAATACAATTCGAAATTCATTTCTCCTATGAAAGCTTTTTATCATTTAGAAACAATAGTGTTATTTCGGAAAAACCTTATTTCATTTATACAAGTTATAATCTTTGGGTTAATTCAAATTCTCAAAACAATACTTTAAAAAAAATGGTTTGACTCATATATAACTAGTATAATATCGTTAATTCCTAGTTACAAATCATAGAATTCAATTTCAAGTATTGAATTCAAATTTAAATCAAAATATTTAAATTCCATATCTTAATCAAGTTATTCAAAATAATTTCATCTTTGAAATTCCATTTCAATTGCTTTTCACTTTAAACCCACTCCATTTCCAAAACATTTGAATTCAAATATTCAAATTTATAAATTTTTCAAAATCTGTGACTTAATCGATTTCCTCGTGAAATCCATAATTTTGTGTGTGTATGGTGTGGTCCAAGGGTTCAACACAATAGTGCAACATTATTCAATCATCACAGATTAAAACACAAAAATATAGTTGATAAGCGATATAACTATAACGCTTATCGTCCATTCACAGATTCACAGATAATATAAATGAATAAATTATACACAATCCAATACACAGAACAAAATATCACAGAACAGATAGGACAATTAATTCAAGGCATCACATATAATACGATCATTCCTAAGTAAGGTCAAGCATTTGATAATCATTTATAAGCAGGATTTATTAATTGTTTAATCCTAATTAATTCAATTTATTTCCAATTAAATAAATTGCTTCTGAATTAATTATCCAATCTTGATTTATTAATTACAAATCACTTGATATCAATTTATTAATCAATCACCTTATTTAATTAAATTATTCTTGATTAATTCATTACCAACCATTTATTTAAATTTCAAATCCTTATTTAAATAAAGGATCTTCATTTACTAATTAACTTATCCTAGATGAATTAGATAAAACCTTGATTAGTTTATTTGAACTCTTTAATTAATCAATCTCTATTTATTTAAAGATAAAATCTTTTCTTATTAATGATCATTAACAAGTCACTTAAACAATTAAATTCCAAATTCTACCTTTAAAATCTCATTTTAAATTTAAGATTAAAAATGAAGACAGTCTAACTTGAACCAGGTTTTAAACAATTTCAAATCCTTTTTATTTTACAAGAAATTTTCTTTCTTTATACTAGAAGTTAAAAGGATTTAAGCCCAATTTCATTTAAATTCAAATCCATTTGATTGATTTACTTTATCATTAAAACTATTTAAACAATTAAAAAAAAACTTTATTTATTTTGAAAACTGAGATTCCAAATCTACTTGAACCAGCTTAAACTTGGATTTATACTTGTTTTAAATCCTTGCTTTACATTAGACTTAGCTTTTAATTTTATAAAAAAAAAACCGGTAACAGGTTCTCTGTCAAATGTGAAGCCAACCAAAACCACCCGAGACAACATCAACAGCTTCGAGAAAAAATAACCAAACCCACTTCGAATAAATATTTCATTTGCACGCAATATACTCCGAGTTCTTCCTTCTTCTGCAAAATCGTTCGAACTTAGGCTGCTTCGAGTAAGACACTCGAATTACTCGAGTAAATTTCGAGTCTCTCCTCTGCTTCCCAAAAACCAACATCAAAACACTGATACGAAAAGATGCACGTATACGTGCACAATCGCGATGACCATCACCGATCCACGTTGCTACCTCCAGCACGTCGCCACGGCCTCACCTGATTGCTACAACCACCTAGAATCCACGATTTCGCCGTTGATCAAAATCGAGTTCTTCTCTCAAACCTGGAAACGATCAGGTTTCCCCCTCAACCCTGTCAACGTCATGCGTTCGATGCACGGACCACCGGAGGCCACCAAATTCCGGCCGCCACCTCGTCTACACCCCAGCTTCCTTCAACCAAAGGCGCGAGCAACTCGATCGATCAGAGGGAAAGAACGAATCAAAATTATCTAACCCAGTAAAAACTAGGGTTCTAACCTATAATCCATCACCGCTCCCTCCACCGTGATTTAAACAACATCCTGCCAATTTTCTACCCATCTCCGGTCACTCCTCCACCTCCAGCAACAACCCTCGCCTCTCCAATCATTGGGATCATCAGAGATTCCCGAAATCCCCAAAACAATGCAAATCAGAAATGCACTTCCAAAGCATTACTAAAATTTGTAGTTTTAGTTTTAAAATTCATGATTTCAGATGAGAATTCAGGTTATAAACTTAAATTGATATTTTAAGAAATTTAAAATTTCACTTATTTTAGACATGAACTGTCTTTATGGTTTTTTTTTTTCCAGAGCAAACTCAATTACTTTAAACTTAAATAAATTTTAAACTTTATTCTATCATTTAACAAACATAACTTATTTAAATTTTTAGTTCTCACAAGGCACAGATCAAATGAAAATGATTTTTAACTTAAACTTGAGCTTGAAATTTATAACAGAGATGTCTTACAGGTATTAGCAACATGCATTCAAACATAGATCACAAATACACAGAAATATCGCCAATATATATACCTAAATACATATTTATTTTCAGATATCATTCAAGCAACCAAATATAAATATATACTTAAGCATTTTAAAAAAAAGTTACTCACCTGGAACAAGATTGAACAGAGCCTTCAATATTAGAACAGGCTTTGAAACTGGAAATGCTTTTGTTTCAGTTTGAATTTTCCTGAGTTGAACTTGCGCTTCATATTTTGAAATAAAGAAAAAAAAAGTTTTGAGTTGAAGTTTATTTAAGTTTGAGGTTATATTTACTTCAGATTTTCATAACTTTGAATGAACGAAACAGAGGTAGATGGATTGAGATACGGAAGGAGTTTACACGAGTAATACTTGTACAGGGTATTAATATTGTATATGTAATGATCCTGAATTTTAATTTATTTTAAATTGATAATTAAATGAATTTTTGAAGAAAAATTTGTAAAAATTGATTATAAATGATGCGAGTTTCCCCGATTCAAATAGAAAATATATTAAGCCATATTGATTTGAAAATTTGTATATATGAGAATATATATGTATATATTGGATTTTAATAAATTCTTAAATAAATGATTTTGAAAAATAAATAATATACTTTGGACACAAGTATAAAAATAAATAAATAAATTGATTTAAAAATTTATAAATGATGATAATTTGAGTTATATAAAATATATGTGTATATATAGAGAAATATAAAACAATAATTTTTAAAGTAAAATTTATGATAATTATTTAAACTAAAAATAGAAGTAAATTTAAAATGCAAGAATAAAACAAAAACAATAAGTAAACATATATAGGAAGTATTACAAAACAAAAATACATACAAGTATGTACACTTGTAAATGAAAACAAAGTAAGCATATAAAACAAGACAAAAGAATTTATACAAGTATCTTTAGTACACTTAAACTAGAAACAAAACTGCATATGCATTTAAAATAGCATAGAACAGCAAATATCTCTAGCATACAAAATCTTCATATAAATAATTAAGTAAGATAATGAGTATGTAAACCAGTGTACTTACTGGAAATCATTTCAGTCAAAAACAAAGCAAAGAAAAGATAAGTATGGAGTAGATAACAGGACAAGGCTGTAGCTTAGAAAGTAAAGTAAAAGCAAGTACAAAGTATCATCCCTAAGCACATACAATATCCTAGCACACCATACCACATCATCTCAGCCCCGATTTGTTGTTCAAATATATCACCTGTAGACTTGTTTTTATATCAACTTCATATGCATCATCTTCTTATACTCAGTCTCATTCATTTGAACTGAAAAGAAAAGAGAAAAAAAAACTGAAATGAGAAACAACTTGAACAAAACAAAGTTTTAAAGGAAGAAGAAAAACAACTGCAGTTTTCAAATGGGAATGCTCTGCTTTGTCATCTTCTCAAAACAGTGAGCAAATCTTCTTTTTAAAACTAGACTTCTTTGATTCTTTTATCTGTGAGTAACCTCACTTTTGTTACTTTAAAGCCAAATTTTGTTGCATGCTAGTGTTGTTGAACTAATTTTATATTGGGTGAATCTGCTGTGTGTATAGATGTATGATGTATGTGTGTTATTTCCAACCGAAGCTACTCTGTTATAGTTCCAGTTTGTCTGTGTGAGTATATGATGAGATGTATATTGTGTACAGGTATTACTCTGTTGTATCAACAGAATGAAAATAACATCTTGAAGAAGAAGGAAGAAAAATCATATCTTCCTTCCAAAACCAAATTTAGCTTTGATTCCTAAAAAGCATTTGTTTGCAACATCCTGAACTTCATCTTAAAAATAATTTCAAGTCACAATATTATATAAATATTGTGAAAATAGCATTTTACAGTAAAAAGAAATCAAACGGTTAAAATTCGAATGTTTTAAATTGGTGATTTTATTTCATAACTTGATTCATCACACAAAGCTAGGATTTTTAAAATGGAAACGATGATTTTTAAATCAATACTGAAGGTACAAATTGAATGTGAATAAAAGTTGCATTTTTGTCAATATGGGTTGACTCGATAAATTTTAATTGTTGAAATTTATTATGAAGCAAGCTTGGAGATGTTTTGACATAAGAAAAATGCTAAATAATTTTTCCAATGCAAGAATGTTTGTGATGAATCGAATTTAGGGTTTAACGTGAATTTTGGGTTCGGCATGATTCTCGTGCTCGTGTGGAGTCAGGGATGGATCGAGTTTTATGATACTCAGGGAAGTGATAGGGGAGTTGTTGACGTAGCGGTGACCAGAATTTCAGGGGTTCCGGTGGACGATGGGGCGAGGTCGACGCCGTGACAGGTTTGAGGAGTACCTGTTCTTTTTGTTTCCAGGTTGTGTTGGGGTGTTGCTCGAATTGCCAAATTCGATTTTCCGGTGAGCTTCGTCGAACTGGGTGGTCAAGTTCGTTGATGGGGTCGAGAGTGACTGGTGGGTGGTCGAGATGTTGGTCGAAGAACGTTCCGATGATCGTACACGTGCACGCGTGATAGTTGTGCCTGGGGTTGTGAAGTTAGGAAGAAGATGAAACTGGGTATTTTGGTTAGTTGGGTGAGAATAGGGTTAGCATGTGTGACTCCATAGTGGTTACTCGAAGGCAATAGAGCGTTGGACTCGGAGCAAGTGTTTGCGTGATATGTTTGTACAGGTTTTAGAACTGAAACTTATTTTGGTTTTGGCAATTTAAATTCAAGTCTTAAACTAAAGTCTAAAATCAACATTGAAAAAAAAAAAACTCAAGTTTAGTTGAGCCTTAAATCCAGAAATAAACAAAGTTTTGAATTTAAATTGTTTTTAATAAAAAAAAGAAGTGATTAAGTACTTAAGTGAAACAATGGAATTTGAATTAAAATGGAATTTAAAGAAAATTTAAAAGCAAATTGTTTTTAAATTACCGTGTAAATGATAATTTATCTCAAATGATTTGTAATAAATAATCATTTTGAATCTTAAATTTAAAATGGAATTTGAATTTAAAATTCAAAATGTAGTGTTCTAATACACTTTAATATTAATGAAGTCATTAATAAAGAAATAGATTATCTTAGAAATTATTAAGGTATTAAAATGATTTAAATGAATAAGATAATTAAGGAATGACTTATATATTTAATTTATAAATTAATAATTTAGATTAATTTATAATTAGAGATTAATTAAGAAGTAAAGTAAGAAATGTTATTAGTTAATGAGAATAATTAACTATGAATTATTAAGTAATAAAAGTAATGTGATAAATTTTGATAACAAATTAGATTAATTAATTAAATCAATTGTAAATTGTTAATTACTTAATGAAAGCAATTAAGAGGTTAATTACTAATTGTAATTAAATTTGAATATTTTGATTAAATTATTGATAAAGACAAATTGGTAATTAATGATTTGTTATTATGAGATGATTGCTTAATGGTAAGTAATTAAAGAGTAAATTTCTTGAAATAATTAATTAAGAAGTTAATTAATTATATAATTGGTTTGAAAGTCAATTTAATTAATATGATTGATTAAGAATAATTTAATTAATTAAAGTGTTTGATAAATTAATTTATATCAAATGATTTGGAATTAATAAATCAGAATTGGATAATAAATTCATAAGTAATTAATTTGATTGAAGATAAATTGAATTACATAGGATTAAACGAATAATTAATCCTGCTTATAAATGTTTATTGAATGTTTGACCTTACCTATGAATGATTATATTGTATGAGATGCCTTGAATTGATTATCCTATCTGATTTGTGATATTTTGTTCTGTAGATTGAGTTGTGTATATTTATTTACATTTGTATACTATCTGTGAATCTGTGTATGGACGATAAGCGTTATAATTTATATCGCTTATCAACTATATTTCTGTGTTTTAATCTGTGATGATTGAATGATGTTGCACTATTGTGTTAAACCCCTGGACCACACCATACACACACAATTATGGATTTCACAAGGAAATCGATTAAGTCACAGATTTTTGAAATAGTTTAAAATTTGAATTTTTAAATTCAAATGTTTTGGAATTGGAATTGGAATAGAAGTGAAAAGCTTTTGAAATGGAATTTCAAAGATGGAAATTTATTTTGAATAACTGGATTAAGTGTTGGAATTTAAGTACTTTAATTTAAATTTGAATTCAATATTCAAATTGAATTCTGTAATTTGAAACTAGGGATTAACGATATTATACTAGTTATATATGAGTTAAACCATTTTTAAAGTATTATTTTTGGGAATTTGAATTTAACCCAAGGATTTCAACTCGTATAAATGAATCAGATTTCCAAAATGAAAACGGTTGTTTTCAAATGATAAACACTCTTAAATAAGAACTGAGATTCCAGTTAATTAGGGGAATTTCAAGATTGAATGGAGAAATGATTTTCCTAAGTTATGAATGAATTCTTTTTGAAAGCTATGAATTAAATCTGTTTATTTTTAACAGATTTAAATTGATGATTTGTTTAAATCAAATTGAAATGAAATTGTTTTGAAGGCTATAAGTTAAATCTTTGATTTAGAGATTTAACGAGTTAATCGAATTGAAATGAAAATTGATTTGGAAAATCTGTGAATGAATCTTTTGTTTAAAAGATTAAAATGTGAAAATTGTTTAAACCGTTAAAGGTTGTGAAAAAGAATCTTTTTGTTTAAAAGATTTAAAATGGTAATCTGTTAAGCCATTTGAAGAAAAGTTTTGGGTAATAAGTTGTGACTTAATTGAAATCCCAATATCCATATATTTTAAAAATATCGTGCTCACTATTCGGTTTAGCCGGGAAAGGACCTTTGTGTCGTATAACCCATTCCGAATAAGTGATTCGACGTTATGGATAGCATTTAAAGACCGGTGATGAAGACCGGGTATTTGCGAAAGCGATAGGATGACCTATCGATTGTCTCTGCACTGGGTAGCTCCTGGTATAGAGATTCCCTAAGTGATGGGAAAATCCGATCGGGATTGTGAATATCCGGGTTGCAAGGACTTCTTTGTAAGTGCCTTCGGTTCTGTTCGAACCCGGAACAGACTTGTATGGATTGTATGTCTGACATTACAAATTGAGATATAAAGCAGATTTCTTTCAAATATATTTCTGTTGGTGGCGAAGAATTTATTCTTTAGCTTAACACCCTTCTCTGAGACGTACGAGCTTAGAGGTTATATAGTTGAAGTTATTAGCGATATATTCCCAATTTGGTAATGTGACATGCTGAGTGTTGCTGTAAATGATCATTGTGTTGATTATTGTGATAGGATCGTTTATTTGATCGTCTATCTTGGTGATCATTGTGTTGATCATTTGTTGACCCAAAGCATGGCTTTTGTATAAAGTATGTTTTTGTGGACGTGACTTCGTCGAGCCTCACACCCCGGAAATGGTCAAAACAGGAAAGATGCGGCAAGGTTATGAGGGGTAGCACCCTTTAGGGTATGTACATTTCCTTCTGGATAGAGGTGGTATCATGGTATGGAGCCCAGATATTTAACCTATGTGGTTACTACGAATTTATTACTTTGTGGTTGTTGGTTATCGGGATCCCGTGAGAAAGGTCGTTTACGATCGGGGAATGGCGTGCTCGTGTCAGTAGTTACCCAGTTAGGGGTAACCCGGCCTTGTGTTGGCAGAGTTCCGGTTTGGTTCTCGGGGATGTCTTTCCAGAGGCATTCTCATGTGGCAATGGGAAGTTCCTTGGCCTGACCATTTGTTGGAAATCCAAAGAAACAATACGAGACTTGTACAGTATTAGTTGTATAACCTGCCATGGAATGTGGCGGTAACCTGCTATTGAACATGGTTAGCTATAGTAGGCATACGATAATGGTCGTATGTTGGCTAAGATTTATATTCTACTTCCGAAATGAATTTTTCTCTACACTATGCACTAGTAATAATATCAAATGTCTTTTTAATGCGTATCAAGCATCTTTGACTATCATAAGGAGAAATCTCCTCCGATTCTGCGTTTGCATTGTGTGTGTGTGCGGGAGGCCTTATGGTAGTCTCATTTTTCAAAAGCATTGCGAATTGACTTTATAATCTTTTGTTGATTGTTTAAAGATAAGCTGTTTTTGTTGCTCACACCAGTCCCACGACTGATCCGGAGTTTATCGTTTCTTTCCTAAACTCTGGGTGCTCATTATTTTCTACACGAGCAGTCTAGAGTTGGGCTTTACAGATAGTTAGATATAGTGGATTATCTGGAGTTAGTTCAGTCTTTGGATCGCACCAGTCTTGCCTATCTTTGTGCATCGTGATTGGGAGTTCGAGCTATTGCTGGATTGATTCTTGGAAATGGAGTTGCAGTTCTCGGAGTTCTTCCTTGAAGACTATTTTAGGGTTATATTGTTCCGTATGTTAGATGTCATCTATTTTCTTTTCCGCTGCTATTTTATTGTATCATATCTCTGATGTATATTGATATCTATTGGATTATCTGTTGTATCAGATATTGTATCAAAGCTGTATATCAATGTATTATTCTTTTATTCCGCTGTGTTGTTTACTTAATGATTGTTATAAGCTCCGGCGAATCGGATTTGAACGGTCGAATCTATGGCATTCGAATACGATATGAAGTATGGATGTCGATTTTTGAGCGGGCAAAATCCGAGTCGTTACAATTTGGTATCAAAGCTAAGGGTTGAACTTTAGCTCAGGAGTGTAACACATTAAGTAACTCATTAGAGATAGGGTGAAGTAAATCCTAGAATGAGTAATCCTTAAGATATCTGTTTGAATGCCTCAGTAAATTCTTTTACTATCCACTGATAGTGAGTATGAGTGCAAGAAGAGAACGAGATAGAGGACAGGGGAATACGACTATAATTGGTCAATACTCTGCAACAACAGTGGAAACAATCTTTCTTATCAAATTTCTTTGATTCGTTTCTAAATTCTTTTGATTTACTTCGCGACAGCTCCAGAAAGAAGTTTCGGTGTGATGGTGGCTCTACGAATCATTGTAGGAAATTTTTATTTCGTATCTTCATTGGTTTCCTATCAGTTTTGATTTTAAACTTTAATGAATTTGAAATTTAGAATTAAAATTTTGAATAAATTGGAAATTTTAAATTGAGTTAACTTGATTAATAGAATATGAAGAATAATTAGAATTGTATCGATAAAATGATTTTGTTTAAAACCAAAATTTGAAATTTTATTATAATTTCTTGTATCTATTATTGATGTTCTGATTTGGTGAGCCAAATGCAGAATTGATATCCAGCTTGATTTGAAAAGATATTTCTCTATCTTTGAGTCTATCTCTGTGTTGTTTTCGTGCCTGCGAATTTCGAGGACGAAATTCTTTTAAGGGGGGAAGTCTGTAACGATCCTGAATTTTAATTTATTTTAAATTGATAATTAAATGAATTTTTGAATAAAAATTTGTAAAAATTGATTATAAATGATGCGAGTTTCCCCGATTCAAATAGAAAATATATTAAGCCATATGGATTTGAAAATTTGTATATATGAGAATATATATGTATATATTGGATTTTAAATAAATTCTTAAATAAATGATTTTGAAAAATAAATAATATACTTTGGACACAAGTATAAAAATAAATAAATAAATTGATTTAAAAATTTATAAATGATGATAATTTGAGTTATATAAAATATATGTGTATATATAGAGAAATATAAAACAATAATTTTTAAAGTAAAATTTATGATAATTATTTAAACTAAAAATAGAAGTAAATTTAAAATGCAAGAATAAAACAAAAACAATAAGTAAACATATATAGGAAGTATTACAAAACAAAAATACATACAAGTATGTACACTTGTAAATGAAAACAAAGTAAGCATATAAAACAAGACAAAAGAATTTATACAAGTATCTTTAGTACACTTAAACTAGAAACAAAACTGCATATGCATTTAAAATAGCACAGAACAGCAAATATCTCTAGCATACAAAATCTTCATATAAATAATTAAGTAAGATAATGAGTATGTAAACCAGTGTACTTACTGGAAATCATTTCAGTCAAAAACAAAGCAAAGAAAAGATAAGTATGGAGTAGATAACAGGACAAGGCTGTAGCTTAGAAAGTAAAGTAAAAGCAAGTACAAAGTATCATCCCTAAGCACATACAATATCCTAGCACACCATACCACATCATCTCAGCCCCGATTTGTTGTTCAAATATATCACCTGTAGACTTGTTTTTATATCAACTTCATATGCATCATCTTCTTATACTCAGTCTCATTCATTTGAACTGAAAAGAAAAGAGAAAAAAAAACTGAAATGAGAAACAACTTGAACAAAACAAAGTTTTAAAGGAAGAAGAAAAACAACTGCAGTTTTCAAATGGGAATGCTCTGCTTTGTCATCTTCTCAAAACAGTGAGCAAATCTTCTTTTTAAAACTAGACTTCTTTGATTCTTTTATCTGTGAGTAACCTCACTTTTGTTACTTTAAAGCCAAATTTTGTTGCATGCTAGTGTTGTTGAACTAATTTTATATTGGGTGAATCTGCTGTGTGTATAGATATATGATGTATGTGTGTTATTTCCAACCGAAGTACTCTGTTATAGTTCCAGTTTGTCTGTGTGAGTATATGATGAGATGTATATTGTGTACAGGTATTACTCTGTTGTATCAACAGAATGAAAATAACATCTTGAAGAAGAAGGAAGAAAAATCATATCTTCCTTCCAAAACCAAATTTAGCTTTGATTCCTAAAAAGCATTTGTTTGCAACATCCTGAACTTCATCTTAAAAATAATTTCAAGTCACAATATTATATAAATATTGTGAAAATAGCATTTTACAGTAAAAAGAAATCAAACGGTTAAAATTCGAATGTTTTAAATTGGTGATTTGATTTCATAACTTGATTCATCACACAAAGCTAGGATTTTTAAAATGGAAACGATGATTTTTAAATCAATACTGAAGGTACAAATTGAATGTGAATAAAAGTTGCATTTTTGTCAATATGGGTTGACTCGATAAATTTTAATTGTTGAAATTTATTATGAAGCAAGCTTGGAGATGTTTTGACATAAGAAAAATGCTAAATAGTTTTTCCAATGCAAGAATGTTTGTGATGAATCGAATTTAGGGTTTAACGTGAATTTTGGGTTCGGCATGATTCTCGTGCTCGTGTGGAGTCAGGGATGGATCGAGTTTTATGATACTCAGGGAGGTGATAGGGGAGTTGTTGACGTAGCGGTGACCAGAATTTCAGGGGTTCCGGTGGACGATGGGGCAAGGTCGACGCCGTGACAGATTTGAGGAGTACCTGTTCTTTTTGTTTCCAGGTTGTGTTGGGGTGTTGCTCGAATTGCCAAATTCGATTTTCCGGTGAGCTTCGTCGAACTGGGTGGTCAAGTTCGTTGATGGGGTCGAGAGTGACTGGTGGGTGGTCGAGATGTTGGTCGAAGAACGTTCCGATGAACGTACACGTGCACGCGTGATAGTTGTGCCTGGGGTTGTGAAGTTGGGAAGAAGATGAAACTGGGTATTTTGGTTAGTTGGGTGAGAACAGGGTTAGCATGTGTGACTCCATAGTGGTTACTCGAAGGCAATAGAGCGTTGGACTCGGAGCAAGTGTTTGCGTGATATGTTTGTACAGGTTTTAGAACTGAAACTTATTTTGGTTTTGGCAATTTAAATTCAAGTCTTAAACTAAAGTCTAAAATCAACATTGGGAAAAAAAAAACTCAAGTTTAGTTGAGACTTAAATCCAGAAATAAACAAAGTTTTGAATTTAAATTGTTTTTAATAAAAAAAAAAGTGATTAAGTACTTAAGTGAAACAATGGAATTTGAATTAAAATGGAATTTAAAGAAAATTTAAAAGCAAATTGTTTTTAAATTACCGTGTAAATGATAATTTATCTCAAATGATTTGTAATAAATAATCATTTTGAATCTTAAATTTAAAATGGAATTTGAATTTAAAATTCAAAATGTAGTGTTCTAATACACTTTAATATTAATGAAGTCATTAATAAAGAAATAGATTATCTTAGAAATTATTAAGGTATTAAAATGATTTAAATGAATAAGATAATTAAGGAATGACTTATATATTTAATTTATAAATTAATAATTTAGATTAATTTATAATTAGAGATTAATTAAGAAGTAAAGTAAGAAATGTTATTAGTTAATGAGAATAATTAACTATGAATTATTAAGTAATAAAAGTAATGTGATAAATTTTGATAACAAATTAGATTAATTAATTAAATCAATTGTAAATTGTTAATTACTTAATGAAAGCAATTAAGAGGTTAATTACTAATTGTAATTAAATTTGAATATTTTGATTAAATTATTGATAAAGACAAATTGGTAATTAATGATTTGTTATTATGAGATGATTGCTTAATGGTAAGTAATTAAAGAGTAAATTTCTTGAAATAATTAATTAAGAAGTTAATTAATTATATAATTGGTTTGAAAGTCAATTTACTTAATATGATTGATTAAGAATAATTTAATTAATTAAAGTGTTTGATAAATTAATTTATATCAAATGATTTGGAATTAATAAATCAGAATTGGATAATAAATTCATAAGTAATTAATTTGATTGAAGATAAATTGAATTACATAGGATTAAACGAATAATTAATCCTGCTTATAAATGTTTATTGAATGTTTGACCTTACCTATGAATGATTATATTGTATGAGATGCCTTGAATTGATTATCCTATCTGATTTGTGATATTTTGTTCTGTAGATTGAGCTGTGTATATTTATTTACATTTGTATACTATCTGTGAATCTGTGTATGGACGATAAGCGTTATAATTTATATCGCTTATCAACTATATTTCTGTGTTTTAATCTGTGATGATTGAATGATGTTGCACTATTGTGTTAAACCCCTGGACCACACCATACACACACAATTATGGATTTCACGAGGAAATCGATTAAGTCACAGATTTTTGAAATAGTTTAAAATTTGAATTTTTAAATTCAAATGTTTTGGAATTGGAATTGGAATAGAAGTGAAAAGCTTTTGAAATGGAATTTCAAAGATGGAAATTTATTTTGAATAACTGGATTAAGTGTTGGAATTTAAGTACTTTAATTTAAATTTGAATTCAATATTCAAATTGAATTCTGTAATTTGAAACTAGGGATTAACGATATTATACTAGTTATATATGAGTTAAACCATTTTTAAAGTATTATTTTTGGGAATTTGAATTTAACCCAAGGATTTCAACTCGTATAAATGAATCAGATTTCCAAAATGAAAACGGTTGTTTTCAAATGATAAACACTCTTAAATAAGAACTGAGATTCCAGTTAATTAGGGGAATTTCAAGATTGAATGGAGAAATGATTTTCCTAAGTTATGAATGAATTCTTTTTGAAAGCTATGAATTAAATCTGTTTATTTTTAACAGATTTAAATTGATGATTTGTTTAAATCAAATTGAAATGAAATTGTTTTGAAGGCTATAAGTTAAATCTTTGATTTAGAGATTTAACGAGTTAATCGAATTGAAATGAAAATTGATTTGGAAAATCTGTGAATGAATCTTTTGTTTAAACGATTAAAATGTGAAAATTGTTTAAACCGTTAAAGGTTGTGAAAAAGAATCTTTTTGTTTAAAAGATTTAAAATGGTAATTTGTTAAGCCATTTGAAGAAAAGTTTTGGGTAATAAGTTGTGACTTAATTGAAATCCCAATATCCATATATTTTAAAAATATCGTGCTCACTATTCGGTTTAGCCGGGAAAGGACCTTTGTGTCGTATAACCCATTCCGAATAAGTGATTCGACGTTATGGATAGCATTTAAAGACCGGTGATGAAGACCGGGTATTTGAGAAAGCGATAGGATGACCTATCGATTGTCTCTGCACTGGGTAGCTCCTGGTATAGAGATTCCCTAAGTGATGGGAAAATCCGATCGGGATTGTGAATATCCAGGTTGCAAGGACTTCTTTGTAAGTGCCTTCGGTTCTGTTCGAACCCGGAACAGACTTGTATGGATTGTATGTCTGACATTACAAATTGAGATATAAAGCAGATTTCTTTCAAATATATTTCTGTTGGTGGCGAAGAATTTATTCTTTAGCTTAACACCCTTCTCTGAGACGTACGAGCTTAGAGGTTATATAGTTGAAGTTACCAGCGATATATTCCCAATTTGGTAATGTGACATGCTGAGTGTTGCTGTAAATGATCATTGTGTTGATTATTGTGATAGGATCGTTTATTTGATCGTCTATCTTGGTGATCATTGTGTTGATCATTTGTTGACCCAAAGCATGGCTTTTGTATAAAGTATGTTTTTGTGGACGTGACTTCGTCGAGCCTCACACCCCGGAAATGGTCAAAACAGGAAAGATGCGGCAAGGTTATGAGGGGTAGCACCCTTTAGGGCATGTACATTTCCTTCTGGATAGAGGTGGTATCATGGTATGGAGCCCAGATATTTAACCTATGTGGTTACTACGAATTTATTACTTTGTGGTTGTTGGTTATCGGGATCCCGTGAGAAAGGTCGTTTACGATCGGGGAATGGCGTGCTCGTGTCAGTAGTTACCCAGTTAGGGGTAACCCGGCCTTGTGTTGGCAGAGTTCCGGTTTGGTTCTCGGGGATGTCTTTCCAGAGGCATTCTCATGTGGCAATGGGAAGTTCCTTGGCCTGACCATTTGTTGGAAATCCAAAGAAACAATACGAGACTTGTACAGTATTAGTTGTATAACCTGCCATGGAATGTGGCGGTAACCTGCTATTGAACATGGTTAGCTATAGTAGGCATACGATAATGGTCGTATGTTGGCTAAGATTTATATTCTACTTCCGAAATGAATTTTTCTCTACACTATGCACTAGTAATAATATCAAATGTCTTTTTAATGCGTATCAAGCATCTTTGACTATCATAAGGAGAAATCTCCTCCGATTCTGCGTTTGCATTGTGTGTGTGTGCGGGAGGCCTTATGGTAGTCTCATTTTTCAAAAGCATTGCGAATTGACTTTATAATCTTTTGTTGATTGTTTAAAGATAAGCTGTTTTTGTTGCTCACACCAGTCCCACGACTGATCCGGAGTTTATCGTTTCTTTCCTAAACTCTGGGTGCTCAATATTTTCTACACGAGCAGTCTAGAGTTGGGTTTTACAGATAGTTAGATATAGTGGATTATCTGGAGTTAGTTCAGTCTTTGGATCGCACCAGTCTTGCATATCTTTGTGCATCGTGATTGGGAGTTCGAGCTATTGCTGGATTGATTCTTGGAAATGGAGTTGCAGTTCTCGGAGTTCTTCCTTGAAGACTATTTTAGGGTTATATTGTTCCGTATGTTAGATGTCATCTATTTTCTTTTCCGCTGCTATTTTATTGTATCATATCTCTGATGTATATTGATATCTATTGGATTATCTGTTGTATCAGATATTGTATCAAAGCTGTATATCAATGTATTATTCTTTTATTCCGCTGTGTTGTTTACTTAATGATTGTTATAAGCTCCGGCGAATCGGATTTGAACGGTCGAATCTATGGCATTCGAATACGATATGAAGTATGGATGTCGATTTTTGAGCGGGCAAAATCCGAGTCGTTACAGTATAGGATGATATATATATATTATTTTTTATTTGTACAAGGTGAAACATTATTTTATAGTGTTTGTTCATTTGCAGATCTCGGCTGGAAGATCCTGTACATGCTGAAGAATTTGGTATGCACAGTTCATTTTGCTTTGCATAAGTATGTACATAGGTACTTTATGTTTCATATTATATTTTTACATTGTGTCTTGTAAAGAGGGTATGGGTTAAACAAATTGGCAGGTACACTTATTTGTTTTATTTTTTTTATATGGCAAGATTTCTTTTTGGAGGCTGAAGAGATGTTAAAACAATTCGAATAGACTTGTTTAAGCTTGCATTAAATGCAATGGCACTTCATGCTTCATAATAGAGGTATTATATATTTGCTTCTTGCCTTCATTTCTTGTCTCGGCTGATATGTATACTTGCTATTTCGGCTAGCATTTATTATACTTGATTTTCTACAGCCTACCTACTTTGTTTATTTGCACAAAGACATCTTATTTTACTTTGTTTTTCTATAGATACTTACTTTATACTTCATGCATATGTTAACACTTGGGTTACTTATTATCTTTCACTTGTTTGCTTTGTACATTGCTTCACAAAAAAATGAATTTCTATAAAGCAATTTCCTTTTGTATTAAAGATCTATTGGTAAAAATTTACATTACTAGTATTGTCTAAATATAACTTATTGTTTTTATCAAAATTTTAGCTATGATATTATTTTATATAATTTATTAACATATTGTTTGAATTTGAACTATGTATATTTATTTGACTTATTTGTTTAACTTAATATTTATTGTCTTGTATTTCTTTATACTTTTTTATTCGTTTATTTTATTTTAAAGACTTCTTCTCTGAATTTTCAAATCAATAAATTTCACCATTTTTAAATCAAAATTTAACTAAATTGCCAATTAAAATTTATAAAAAAAATCCGGGATCGTTACAGACTTCCCCCCTTAAAAAGAATTTCGTCCTCGAAATTCGCAGGCACGAAAACAACAAAGAGATAGATAGATTCGATCTCCTATAATTCTTCAAACTTAAGATATGAATTCCAAATTCAAGTCGGAATACTCATACTTTAGGGTATATACAACTTGTCCCTCTTCGGACTTCGATCTACCAAAGAAATTACAATAAAATCTCAAAATTTGGTTTTAAACGATATTGTTTTATCGATTCAATCCAAATTTAGCTTCGTATTCTATTAATCAAGTTAACTCAAATTAAAAATTTCAATTTGTTCAAAATTTTCAATTCCAAATTTCAATTTCGAATTTCCAATTCATATTCATTAAGGTTTAAAATTAAAAACCGATGAAGATGCGAAGTAAGAATTTCCAACAACGATTCGTAAGGCCACCATCACACCGAAACTTCTTTCTGGAGCTATCCCAAAGCAATCAAAAGAATTTGAAAATGAATCAAAGAAGATTGAGAAGAAAATTATTTCCACTGTTGTTACAGAGTATCGACGATTTATAGTAGTATTTCCCTGTCCCCTATCTCGTCCTCTTCTCGCACCCATACTTACTATCAGTGGATAGCAAGAGAATTTACTGAGACATTCGAACAGATATCTTAGGGATTACTCATTCTAGGGATACTTCACCCTATCTATAATGAGCTACTTAACGTGTTATACTCCTGAGCTAAAGTTCAACCTTAGCTCTGATACCAAATGTAACGAAACGGGTTTTGCCCGCTCGAAAATCGACATCCATACTTCAAATCGTATTCGAATGCCGTAGATTCGACCGTTCAAATCCGATTCGCCGGAGCTTATAACCACATTAAGTAAATAACACAGCGGAATAAAAAGAATAATACATTGATATACAGCTTTGATACACTATCTGATACAACAGATGATACAATAGATATCAATATACATCAGAGACACAATAAAATAGCAGCGGAAAAGAAAAATAGATAGAACCAGCAGCGGAACAAATAACTCTAAGATAGTCGTCAACGAAGAACTTCAAATCTGTAACTCCATCTCCAAGAACCAATCCAGCAATAGCTCGAACTCCCCGTAACGATGCACAAAGATAAGCAAGACTGGTGTGATCCAAAGACTGAACTAACTCCAGATAATCTACTACATCTAACTATCTGAAAAACCCAACTCTAGACTGCTCGTGTAGAAAATAATGAGCACCCAGAGTTTAGGAAGGAAACAATAAACTCTGGATCAGTCATGAGACTGGTGTGAGCAATAAAAACAGTTTATCTTTAAAAACAATCAACAAGAGAATTTTAAAGTAAATTCGCAATGCTTTTTGAAAAATGAGACTACCATAAGACCTCCCACCACACACACAATGCAAACGCAGACTTGGAGGAGATTTCTTCTTATGATAGTCAAAGATGCTTAATACGCAGAAAATTTCTTTGATATTATTATTATAAGTGCACGGTGCAGAAAAGCATTTTTCGAAAGTAGAATATAAATCTTAGCCAACATACGACCATTATCGTATGCCTACTATAACTACTATGTTCAATAGAAGGTTACCGCCACATTCCATAGCAAGATATACAACTAAAACCGTACTGGGCTCGTATTGTTTCTTTGGATTTCCAACAATGGTCAGGCCAAGGAACTTCACATTGCCACATGAGAACACCTCTGGAAGGACGTCCCCGAGAACCTAACCGGATCTCTGCCAACACGAGGCCGGGTTACCCCTAACTGGGTAACTACTGACACGAGTATGCCATCCCCCGGTCCTTTAGGACCTTTAACCGAGCGCTCGATAACCAACATCACACCATAATAAATAGAGTGTTTTCCACATGAGTAAGTATCTGGGCTCCATACCATGATACCACCATTTTCCAGAAGGAAATGAACATACCCTAAAGGGGCGCTACCCCCTAATAACCTTGCCGCATCTTTCCTGTTTTGACCATTTCGGGGTGTGAGGTTCGACGAAGTCACGTCCACAAAGCCACGCTTTGGTACAAAGCCATGCTTTGGGTCAACAAATGATCAAAGTAATGATCACAAAGATAAATGATCAAACAAATGATCCTATCACAAATGATCAAACAATGATCATTTCACAGCAACACTCAGCATGTCACATTACCAAATTGGGAATATATTGCTGATAACCTTCAACTACATAACCTCTGAGCTCGAACGTCTCAGAGAAGGGTGTTAAGCTAAAAGAATAAATTCTCCGCCACCAACAGAAATGTATTTGAAAGAAATCTGCTTTATATCTCAATTTGTAATGTCAGACACACAATCCATACAAGTCTGTTCCGAGTTCGAACAGAACCAAAGGCACTTCCAAAGAAGCCCTTGCAATCCGGGTATTCACACTCCCGATCGGACTTCCCATCACTTAGGAAATCTCTATACCAGAGCAACTTAGTGCAGAGACAATCGATAGGTCATCCTATCGTTCTTGCAAGTACCCGATCTTCACCACCGGTCTTCAAATGCTATCCATAACGACGTATCACATATTCGGAATGGGTTATACGACCCAAAGGTCCTTTCCCGGCTAACCCGAATAGTGAGCGCAACATTTAAACATATAAATATGGGATTTCAATTAAGTCACAACTTAATAATTCAAAACTTGCTTTCAAATGGTTTAAACCAATTACCATTTCAAATCTTTTAAACAAAAGATTTATTTCATAAGTTTTACCTACTTTCTCAAAGATTCATTCCTGGATTTCAAAACAATTCCAATTCAATTGGATTTAATTCATTAAATCTTTAAATTAAAGATTTAACTTATATCTTTCAAAGTTCGTTCCCAAATATTTTCTTTCAAAATTCATTTCCAGATATTCATCTATAACTTGGAAGATTATTTCAGTTTAAACTTGAAATCCCTTTTAATACAATTCGAAATTCATTTCTCCTATGAAAGCTTTTTATCATTTAGAAACAATAGTGTTATTTCGGAAAAACCTTATTTCATTTATACAAGTTATAATCTTTGGGTTAATTCAAATTCTCAAAACAATACTTAAAAAAAAAATGGTTTGAGTCATATATAACTAGTATAATATCGTTAATCCCTAGTTTCAAGTCATAGAATTCAATATCAAGTATTGAATTCAAATTTAAATTAAAATATTTAAATTACAAATCTTAATCAAGTTATTCAAAATAATTTCATCTTTGAAATTCCATTTCAATTGCTTTTCACTTTAAACCCACTCCATTTCCAAAACATTTGAATTCAAATATTCAAATTTATAAATTTTTCAAAATCTGTGACTTAATCGATTTCCTCGTGAAATCCATAATTTTGTGTGTGTATGGTGTGGTCCAAGGGTTCAACACAATAGTGCAACATTATTCAATCATCACAGATTAAAACACAAAAATATAGTTGATAAGCGATATAACTATAACGCTTATCGCCCATTCGCAGATTCACAGATAATATAAATGAATAAATTATACACAATCCAATTCACAGAACAAAATATCACAGAACAGATAGGACAATTAATTCAAGGCATCACATATAATACGATCATTCCTAAGTAAGGTCAAGCATTTGATAATCATTTATAAGCAGGATTTATTAATTGTTTAATCCTAATTAATTCAATTTATTTCCAATTAAATAAATTGCTTCTGAATTAATTATCCAATCTTGATTTATTAATTACAAATCACTTGATATCAATTTATTAATCAATCACCTTATTTAATTAAATTATTCTTGATTAATTCATTACCAACCATTTATTTAAATTTCAAATCCTTATTTAAATAAATGATCTTCATTTACTAATTAACTTATCCTAGATGAATTAGCTAAAACCTTGATTAGTTTATTTGAACTCTTTAATTAATCAATCTCTATTTATTTAAAGATAAAATCTTTTCTTATTAATGAATTAAGTTATCATTAACAAGTCACTTAAACAATTAAATTCCAAATTCTACCTTTAAAATCTCATTTTAAATTTAAGATTAAAAATGAAGACAGTCTAACTTGAACCAGGTTTTAAACAATTTCAAATCCTTTTTATTTTACAAGAAATTTTCTTTCTTTATACTAGAAGTTAAAAGGATTTAAGCCCAATTTCATTTAAATTCAAATCCATTTGATTGATTTACTCTATCATTAAAACTATTTAAACAATTTAAAAAAAAACTTTATTTTTTTTGAAAACTGAGATTCCAAATCTACTTGAACCAGCTTAAACTTGGATTTATACTTGTTTTAAATCCTTGCTTTTCATTAGACTTAGCTTTTAATTTTATAAAAAAAAAACTGGTAACAGGTTCTCTGTCAAATGTGAAGCCAACCAAAACCACCCGAGACAACATCAATAGCTTCGAGAAAAAATAACCTAACCCACTTCGAATAAATATTTCATTTGCACGCAATATACTCTGAGTTCTTCCTTCTTCTCCAAAATCATTCGAACTCAGGCTGCTTCGAGCAAGACACTCGAATTACTCGAGTAAATTTCGAGTCTCTCCTCTGCTTCCCAAAAACCAACATCAAAACACTGATACGAAAAGATGCACGTATACGTGCACAATCGCGATGACCATCACCGATCCACGTTGCTACCTCCAGCACGTCGCCACGGCCTCACCTGATTGCTACAACCACCTAGAATCCACGATTTCGCCGTTGATCAAAATCGAGTTCTTCTCTCAAACCTGGAAACGATCAGGTTTCCCCCTCAACCCTGTCAACGTCATGCGTTCGATGCATGGACCACCGGAGGCCACCAAATTCCGGCCGCCACCTCGTCTACACTCCAGCTTCCTTCAACAAAAGGCGCGAGCAACTCGATCGATCAGAGGGAAAGAACGAATCAAAATTATCCAACCTAGTAAAAACTAGGGTTCTAACCTAGAATCCATCACCACTCTCTCCACCGTGATTTAAACAACATCCTGCCAATTTTCTACCCATCTCCGGTCACTCCTCCACCTCCAGCAACAACCCTCGCCTCTCCAATCACTGGGATCATCAGAGATTCCCGAAATCCCCAAAACAATGCAAATCAGAAATGCACTTCCAAAGCATTACTAAAATTTGTAGTTTTAGTTTTAAAATTCATGATTTCAGATGAGAATTCAGGTTATAAACTTAAATTGATATTTTAAGAAATTTAAAATTTCACTTATTTTAGACATGAACTGTCTTTATGGTTTTTTTTTCCAAAGCAAACTCAATTACTTTAAACTTAAATAAATTTTAAACTTTATTCTATCATTTAACAAACATAACTTATTTAAATTTTTAGTTCTCACAAGGCATAGATCAAATGAAAATGATTTTTAACTTAAACTTGAGCTTGAAATTTATAACAGAGATGTCTTACAGGTATCAGCAACATGCATTCAAACATAGATCACAAATACACAGAAATATCGCCAATATATATACCTAAATACATATTTATTTTCAGATATCATTCAAGCAACCAAATATAAATATATACTTAAGCATTTTTAAAAAAAAGTTACTCACCTGGAACATGATTGAACAGAGCCTTCAATATTAGAACAGGCTTTGAAACTGGAAATGCTTTTGTTTTAGTTTGAATTTTCCTGAGTTGAACTTGTGCTTCATATTTTGAAATAAAAAAAAAATTGAGTTGAAGTTTATTTAAGTTTGAGGTTATATTTACTTCAGATTTTCATAACTTTGAATGAACGAAACAGAGGTAGATGGATTGAGATATAGAAGGAGTTTACATGAGTAATACTTGTACAGGGTATTAATATTGTATAGGATGATATATATATATATATATATATATATATATATATTTGTACAAGGTGAAACATTATTTTATAGTGTTTGTTCATTTGCAGATCTCAGCTGGAAGATCTTGTACATGCTGAAGAATTTGGTATGCACAGTTCATTTTGCTTTGCATAAGTATGTACATAGGTACTTTATGTTTCATATTATATTTTTACATTGTGTCTTGTAAAGAGCGTATGGGTTAAACAAATTGGCAGGTACACTTATTTGTTTTATTTTTTTTATATGGCAAGATTTCTTGTTGGAGGCTGAAGAGATGTTAAAACAATTCGAATAGACTTGTTTAAGCTTGCATTAAATGCAATGGTACTTCATGCTTCATAATAGAGGTATTATATATTTTCTTCTTGCCTTCATTTCTTGTCTTGGATGATATGTATACTTGCTATTTCGGCTGGCATTTATTATACTTGATTTTCTACAGCCTACCTACTTTGTTTATTTGCACAAAGACATCTTATTTTACTTTGTTTTCCTATAGATACTTACTTTATACTTCATGCATATGTTAACACTTGGGTTACTTATTATCTTTCACTTGTTTGCTTTGTACATTGCTTCACAAAAAAATGAATTTCTATAAAGCAATTTCTTTTTGTATTAAAGATCTATTGGTAAAAATTTACATTACTAGTATTGTCTAAATATAACTTATTGTTTTTATCAAAATTTTAGCTATGATATTATTTTATATAATCTATTAACATATTGTTTGAATTTGAACTATGTATATTTATTTGACTTATTTGTTTAACTTAATATTTATTGTCTTGTATTTCTTTATACTTTTTTATTCGTTTATTTTATTTTAAAGACTTCTTCTCTGAATTTTCAAATCAATAAATTTCACCATTTTTAAATCAAAATTTAACTAAATTGTCAATTAAAATTTATAAAAAAAATCCGGGATCGTTACAATAGAACTGATTGCAAGGGATGAAATGAAATTCACCGAACCAAAATAAACACAATACATTGGAATGTCCAATAAATATTCTTGTACATTAAAGAGAAATTGTGAATTTCTTATCATTGTCAAGAATAAATAATCCTCGATTATTTAATTAAACCATTAAGATAATTGATTCTATGATATCGTATGATGTGTAGATCCAAAATAGATTCCAAGTACATTATCAAAGTATGATTATGGTAGTTGTACCCAAAGGGATATGATTCATTAGCCGCAAATGTGTCTTTAAGAGAAAGACGAATGCAGTTGGAATACAATAAGAAACATTGATAAGAATAATACTGTAAATTTTAACTGTTGAAATAATGTAACAGATTCACCATTCGATGAGCTCAAGTTAGTTTGGATTTACTCACAAAATTATTGCTTAGTATGATTTTGTGTTTGGTACGTATGTGCTGTAATGGAAAATTCTAAATAATGATTTAGAATTGACTGTTTATACATAACAACCAAAGCATCCTGAAGTTAGTGGGAGGGATACTAAATTTGATGATTTTTGGATATGATCTAAGAAATGATTGAAAGTATTATTCTATAAGCATCAGAGTTGAACAAATATTTTGATAGAATGTAACGACCCGCTATTTTGGACTATTCGCATCCGCACATGTCGGACTTGAATAATTCAAATTAAATACGATTAATTAAACAAAAACTTTTGTTTTGAAAGTTAATAAATTAAAATTAAATCAACTTAATGAGACATCTTGGATTAATTGAATTTAAATTGAATTTCATTTGAAAGAAACCTTTTGTACCTAACGTTAATGAATGTGAAATCAAATCAATTTAATGAAAATATTGAATTTAAAAACAAATTTTTGAATTTAAATTTATTTAAATTGAAATTTATATAGTTTAAATTAATTGAATATGATGTAATTCAAGTCTATTTTCTTTTGATGGTATTTATTCTCCTGCTTTCTTTCTTTTCGAGGACGAAAAGTTTTGAGTGGGGGTGATTGTAATGACCCGTATTTTTTAACGCTTTTAAAATACTAAATTAAATAAAAATCCGATAGAAATAAAATTTTACGATTTATTAAATGGAAATCTCTTTGTATATATGTTACAAATCCAAAACCAAATTCGTAGACGACAAATTTCGATAAGACCAATAATGTAATACATATTAAAACGTAATGTAATAATATGAAATAGTCGTAACCAATAACAAAAACCAAATTAATAATTTTAACGTAAGAAACATGTGATTTGCGTTAAATGAAAATTTTCATCAAATAAAAATAAACAATAAAATTTCGCAACGAAAATTCGATATTTGAAACGTCCAGTTAAACATAGCAACTGGTAAATTTTCGTCCGAAAATGTGAAAGTTTATTTCGCGCGTAAATTTACTTCAATTTAATCAGTTAAAAAGCAATGAAATTAAAACGTTTTCAAAACCAAAATATTTTTACATAGAAAAATTCTAAACCATCTTTTGAGCAAGTTGTCAGTTTGTCGTTTTTCCAAATTCGGGCATCTTTGGCTCCGTCGATCTTATTTTTCTGCGATTTTTATGCATTTTCCGCTAGTAGAAATTTCGAATTTTTAAAATTTAATCGTACCACAAATATCTTGATACCATTTTGATCCTCTCGTAGTACTGATCTCAGCGGTATATCCATTTCTGTTTTTTTGAACTATGGTATGCCGTGAAGTCAGTAAAAAAAATTTGTGTAGCGGTATCAGTTTTAAAACCTTTTGATTTTCAATTGTGTTTTCAACCTCTGTTCTTTCATATTTTCTGGATTGAGTATAAAATTTATGACTTGTCTCTTCATTACTATCGCGAACCAAAGGGCATCAGAAAAGAAAAAAAACCGAGTTATTCTTTTGCAGATTCATATTTATTTGAAGTACTACAAAACTTTTTCTCTGTACTCTTTCTCTTCCCACCTGTTCAACTTTCCTTTTGACTCTCTTCTTCATCACGCATGGCCTTCCCACACCACCACTCCCTCCATCTCAAGTCGCGAGCCACCGGCCGAACTCACCTTACCCATGCGCGACTGCATCCACATCAGTCAGCGACAGCCTCTTCGCTCATGCCCGCAAATACTCAACCCACACGCACACTGACCCCGACCCACGTCCCTGTGGATCTTCGCCGCTTCCTCCTCCTTGCATGAGGCATGCGCTCAGATTTTGACACACATGAGGTATACTGATTATGTTATATTTATTGTCTACATTTTACCATATCACTTGTCTCTGTAATTGTATATGCAGCTGTGAATTCAATCACCCTTGTTTGCAGTAGACAAAACATAATTTGACTACAAATTTGCAAAACACAGTTAGGCTATATAATGAGGAGTCTTTGGATATTCTACATACCGCAATTCCAAGTATTTGTATAAAATTCCTTGCTGACCTTGCCTACTCTAAAACACAGTACACTATGAATTATATAGGCTACAGTTGTTGCTTATAAACTTTGCACGCACATGTTACATTCAAAAAAAAAAGAGCCTTTTTCTATGTATATAATAATATGCTGCGAAGTTTGACACACACACACACACACACACACATATATATATATATGTTTGTACGCAGCCTATTTATGCTATATGATTATTATTATTATTATTATTATTATTATTATTATTATTATTATTATTATTATTATATGTATATGTGTTGATTTCAATGTGTATATATATTTAAATTTATGATTTATTTATAAAGGAATGCGTACTTTAAATTTAATATTGGGTTTAAGGAAATTTATAATATAAAATACATCGCGTCTAAATTTTATATCAAGCTAATTGGATCCGTTCTTATTGATTTCTGCTATCAGCCCCATTCTTCGAGTTCGTGCCAATCTACTTTGCCATGCAAACTCGTATGTGGATTCGTAGCTCTTTCCATTTGTCGAATCATCTCTAGCTTCGAAGGTGAGCAATCACTCATGATTAATATTCTTTTATTTATTAAATTTGATTTCAATTGAAACGACAATTGAAATATACTGCTGTTATTTATTGCACTGTTATTTATGTATCAGTTCACATTTGACATCTGACACCGTTATCTGTTATGTATGCAATAATAAGTCCAGTTTGGTTGATTGATTAATTGTTTGTTATTTATATGGAATGTTAAATTGAAATGTATAAATTGATAAATATTATGAAATTGAATTTGACGTAGGATAGTTTAAAAAATGTGAATCGACATATGTGTTGAATTTGATTAGTTAATTTGAATAATATGACCCCTTTTATTTGTTAACTTAATTGACACGTAAAAATTGATAAATTAGACTTTGAACCTTTGAACATATATTGGATTAATTGTCATAGTATTAAATTTGAAATTGAGATTGAACGACAAGTGGAAAAACCGTAATGTAATAATCTTTAATCTACATGAAATGATAGTGTAGATTCTAGATATAATTATATTAATTCACACAAACAACAATGTGAATTAATACGATTATTTCGGGATTATTTGAATTGATTATTGAATTGTATTTGTTTGTTGTTATTGCTTGTTTATTTACTTTGACACCATCCCAGTTATCACACTGCAAGTTCCCTTTATTATGTTTGATCTTGAATTGAAATTGGAATCAGGTTGAAATGATATATACCCAAATGAACTTGACCTAGGATAGAGAATTAAATAAAATCCGATTGGTCAATAATTTGATTGAAAAATAAAATAAAATAATGATTTTATTCGAGCAAAGAATAAGTTTTGAAATGAAGTTGGAATTTGAATTTTTGAAAGGAAATGTAAAGATTTAAATCTGAAACAAATATTAACATAGCAATTGTTGAAAGAACGTTGTTTGAAATTTAATTAATTAATAATTAAATTTGGAATTAGCAATAATTGGGTTTTGAAATTATTAAGTTTGAAATCATTTAATAATTAAATTTGAAATTATAATTAAGTTTGGAATTATAATTAAGTTTGAAATTATAAATTGAATTTATAATTAAGTCGAAATGATTTGATAATTAAGTTTGAATTCATAATTAAGTGGAAATGATTTAAATAATTAAGTTTGAATTTATAATCAAGTTTGTAATTATTAAGTTTTGAAATTATTAATAATTAAGATTGAAATTATTTAATAATTGAATAGGATTGAATTATTTGATAATTGAATAAAAATTGAATTCTTTGATAAGAGAATTGAACTTTTGAATAAGTGAACTTGAACTTCGTTAATAAATGAAATTGGGTTCCTTTAGTTATTAAATTTTCGGAAAATATATGTAAGTAAATTAATAAGTGAAATTGAACTTCTTGAATGTATGAAATTTAGTTTCTTGATTAACTGAGTTTGAAATTTGTAATTAAGGAAAGAAATAAGTGAAATTGAATTTCTTTAACAAGAAATAAAATGTGATTTATTGAAATTAACGTAAGACTTGTAATTTAAAGAATTGATTTGAACGAATCTAATTTAACTCAAATTTGAAGTTTGATATAATGGAGTTGAACTTAAGTAATTGATTTAATGAATTGGAAATTAAATGGAAACTGTTTGAATGATAAATAAACCTAACGAATATTGAATGAAATCGATTAATGAATTGAAATTGATTTGAATGTTAAATTAAATTAATTTAAATGATTTCGGAATGAAACTTATATACGAAATTAGATGAATGTTTGAATTGTTTGAATAAAAGTTGAAAATGAAATTTTAGATTTTGAAATGGGATTTTGGGAGATTAGAAACGTAAGATATGGAAATTGATATTGAAAGACAAACGAAATATTGATTTACGAATTGAAATTGAAATTGATTTGTTTTGAAATATATTAAATGACCAATCGGTGTAATAATTACGAAAGTTATTAAAGAAACCGGAATCGGTTATGGATATACTCTCTATCTAAACCGAAAACCACTTTAATAACAATTCGTGGAGTGATGATCCAGAATGAAGTGGTTGGATTGATGTACGTGATGACAGAAGAAAGAGAACGATAATGGATAGCCTTGACACTTGTGTCAAATTGGAAATGACTAAAATCAGGAGCCGTGTCGGGCCAAATGGGGTTAGCCACCTCGAGCGAACACACTTCTTAGTATCTACTACTCATTACTTGTTATTGATTGGTGCACCCTCGTACTTTTCAGGAGTGTTGTTTCGCGGTGTTGCGATCGCTGCGGCGATGCGTTCTCACCAGTCCGGATCAGGCGAACGGTAGTTTCACTACCTTGGGTATTGCCTCATGTGCCTTGTCATACTTGTATCCCTATATACGCGACCACTACGAATTTGTTTTGTGTTATACCTATGGAGTACTCTCTGATATCCCACCAGTTTACGGTGGATTTTACAGTGCTGTATAGACTATAACGCTATATAAATGTGTTAAGGGGGATAATGGTAACGCCTTAACACTATTTTGATACATTATGTTACTGATAGACATTATCTATTTAGCGTACACTACTACATAGTAGATAGTTTAACGGATCCTTAGAGGATGGTGATTCCAACATCCTTTGAGTTACTTGTATTTCGATTGCTATTTCACTTGAGTTGGATTTATTGATATGAGAATATTAATCCTGACTCGAGTGTTTTGTGTTTTGCTTTACGCTCGGGTCAGACTGAGTGTACCAGTATTCGAGGCTCATCTTTGGAGTTGGAGCTTTGCTTGAAGATCCAGCCATCTATTCTGCTTCCAGTATTCGATGATTCCAGTGATGTATTTTGATTTGTACTTGATGTATCGTATTTCTCTTCTGTTGTAAACTCTAATGTATCTTATATATTTATATAGTAGCTTCATGAACTACTATCTCTTTTACTTCCGCTGCATATTATTACTCTGTGTCTGTGATTCTGTTATTATTTATTTACTGTATATCTGAGTTTTGCCAAATTTAAATTAACAATTTGGTATTTTGAATTATTCAAGTCTGACATGTGCGGATGCGAATAGTCCAAAATAGCGGGTCGTTACATAGAAATATCAAATTTTTTTGCTACCTTCAAAAACGAAGAGCAAACATGTGTTTATAAGAAAGAACTTTAAAAGGCACATAGATATTTTCTAATCCATAAGCAAACAACATATTGCTAATTGTTAATGATGTACTTGAGTTAAAATCAGCCTTAACTATTTTAATACTTGACGTTGAATCTGTAAACAATGTCTTTTATACTAAGTGTAGAAAATATCAGGAATGTCTCAAATGATATGCAAGGACACCTTATTAAGATGTTTAATACGGAACACATAAGATGTGTTTCCTATGTACTAGCAATAGGAATTATATACATGTGATGTTGTCAACGATATCGTAATTTGTTTGTGTATTTGATACTTGAAACAAGTATCAAATCCAAATTGATATCACTAAATGCTTGTTTGAGTTTTTCTCATGTATTTATGAAATACTAGAGAATGGTTTATAGAAACAAAAAATATTTATAAAGGAGTGTTTAGACTCTAATTTTCATAAGTGATATTGAGTATACATGTCAATAATAAATTAAAGTTAAGAATCTTTAAGGTGGAACTATTCCAAATGAAAGACTGTAGCTGATTCATTGAAAAAGGCTAAGTACATCACCTTGAACAGCGCTGCAATTGTATATAAATCTAAATGCACAAATATGTAACCGGGCTGAGGGTGATTTCAAATGTCGAGAATCTCATAACACTATTATATGATAACAATGTCACGATAAGGTTCATAACAAAACTTAAAGCTTGTTAGAAGTTGAGAGACATACTCTGAATTGTTCAACATGATAAAGGTAGTTTATCATTATTGGATAGAGTTGATCGATCGAGTTAAAAATTGAAACATGATAGCATACATATACACCTAGGGATTAACCTAATTGGTTTTGAGAAAACTGATTAGAGAAGTTGGAATGAGATTCCATAATTGACTCCAAGTGCAAGCGGGAGATTGATAGAGTTAGGGTATACCCTAGAGGAAATTATGTAATTTGTTATATATATGTTACTCAATAACCAATCTTGTTTGAAATAAAAGGTGTTTTATTTTTATTATATACTTGACATAATGAGTTATATATTAATTAATTAATTAGTTAAGTTCATTAAAATATCTTTAATAGGAAACCAACAAATGGTAGTTTTATGATAATAGATACAAAGTATTGTAACTATGAGTAATTTATCATAATGAAAATAAACATACCATTTCAAATATTCCTAGTTAAGATGTATCGAGACTGGCTATCGATATATCCACTGAGATTAGAGTACTTAACGCTCTCCAAATATTGGGTAGTGTATTACTCATGGTTGCTGGCGGCACCAAGGGGTTACATACTGATGTTATTGGATAACTACGGAATGGATCACTCGATGGTTTTCTGTTGGTTAATATAACTAAGGTCAAACTGAAAATATCGATGTGACTAATTTACACAGTTCTCTTGGCTTGAGAATACCGTTTAATCTTCAATATGGAAGCTTCACTTTGATTATAGTTAAATCGTGGCATGACTCCATCGAACGATGACAGTTGGGTCGAGTGGAAGCATTGGAAGTGAAACACTATTCAAAAGAGGATTCGTCTCCTCAGTTATATGAGGTTAGTATCACGGCCAACTAAAGTCAAATCAATATCAAAGTCTCTAGCCAAAGCATTTCGTTCAATAATAATTGTTATTATTGAACCAAGGACTTTATGTTCGGACTATAAAGTTGAATATGGACGGTATTGGAATTTTGACCATTACTAAATTTCATAAGTCCCAAGTGATATAGTTTTGATGAAGCGAACTAGTGTAAATAAATTTACCACTAGGTAACGCTTAAATAAGTGAAATTGGATTTTACTAAAGGTTTGTAAGCGATAAATTCAGCTAAAATGTCACACTGCTAGCTAAGGTGACGTATGAACTTAAAATTTGAATTTTTCAATATTTATCGCTGATTGAATTTACATCTATGAGTCGCAAAACCGAAATGATGAATGCTTTGAATGAACCACATGATTTAATTGATTTATAATCATTGTGAATTAATTAAATTAAATAATATTGGTGAAATATTTATCATTAAATTTTATTTAATTTGTTTAAATGCCGTTAGCATTTAATAAAGTGTGTATATAAAAGTTATAAATGTGCATATCGATATATGATATCGGTAGGATGTTTAAATTGGATTTAAATAGAATACATACTAAGTAGGTTTTTAATTAAATTGAATTAGTTAATAATTTTTTTAAATATTAATTACTGAAATCTTATTAAATTTATTTCAATGACATTATCATTTAATAAAGCATGCATGTAAAAGTTATAAATGCACGGAACGATATACGATGTCGGTGAAACATTTGAATTGGATGTAAATGGGACTGATGTTGATGGGATTTTGGACATTTTAAGGGCCCATATGGCCTATCTATGGATAGCCACGCATGTAAAAGAGAGATGATTTTAATAATATTTAAAAACATTAGAATGGGGGAGAATTTAAGGAAGGAATATATTAGGTTTCCATCATTTCGTTAAACAAATCTCCCTTTATTTCTTTCTGTATTGATTCTTTCTTGAAAACTATTATTCCAATTTATCTCCCATCATCTATAGTCAACATTTTCATGGCTTCTAAGCCTTAAAATTACAAAATAAAATATCAAATAAAATTAATAACAAAAGGTTGTCCCTATCTCTTAATTCTTGCAAAATTCGGAGATCAATTCACAGAATCTTGGAGCCTTTGATTCATCATTCAAGGTGTGATTAGTTGGCAACTTCTCAAGGTAAATTTATAGTTAATTAATTTAGATATTCTCTATATTCATATGCTTGGATTTGTGTGATTCATATATGTTTATATTGACTATCTTGTAACATGAGAATCAGTAACCCCTTTCTCAATTGAAAGTATGTCTATTATATATTTTATTTCATTCGGCTTTACATATGTATCTTTTATATTACAATATTTTTTAAATTAATTTCTAGTGAGTAGTATTTTATAATATTTACACACACAATCACAAATGAATTGTAATTTAATTCTTATTTTAAAATTATTTTCTTGTATTGCATGATTTATGATTAGATACAATCATTTTGGATATTATTTACACAAGAATGGAAGGTTTTAACATAAAATTTTGAATGAACTTTTATGTAAATGTTAAATCATGTATATCTCTTTTCTAAATTTATAGTTTTGTAAAATTTTTGGACTCTCACTTCATTTCCAAACTAAAAATTCAATCTAAGTTGTTAATTTAGAATGAAATGTAAATTGTCGAGTTAAAATACTATTAAAAAGTTTTGGTTTAATTATACCTTCATATGCTCTGTGTGTGTGTGTGTGTGTGTGTGTGTATTTGTGTGTGTACATATAAAATTTAAATATTTGTATTTCAAACTGCTAAAGCCTAATTTAAACTTTTTTTTAATAAATTAAAAATGAGGTAGTTACATATGCATATTAATTACTATTTGATGTTTATATCACTGTATTATAATACCTCTTGCATACAAAATGGATGTTGTATTAATTAGATTTTCTAAATAGGGAAAGCAAATCAATTAGTGATTCCACTTTTCATCTCCTTATCAATTAGATCCTTATGCGATTGCGTCAAGATTTATTCTTGTTTATCCTATCCAATGTCAATTATCAATTTTACTTATTTTATGTTTAGCAATTTGGTCATACAATTATAGTATGAATATATTTTATATATTCACACTTTTCATCTCTCATGCTTAATTAATTAATATTTAAATATTCACACTTTTCATCTCTCATGCTTAATTAATGAATATATTTAATATATTAATTATTATAGTTGAAGAGGGAGACAAATGAAAGATTTCTCTCTCTTTACATATTGTTGTATCTTCCCCTTTTTAATTGCATGTTGTAAGAGAGGGAAACAAAAGGTTTCCTTCTCCAAACTCATTTTATATGTTTCTTTTGCATATATAAACACTATTTATATATCCACACAAATGAATACGTTTGATACATACATTTTAATACCTATAAATTTAAGTTACATTTAAATCTTCCATTCAACAATTTAAACAAAATGAAATTTTAGTTAAATTTTTATTATATTGGATCTAATATACATTTAAACTACATGGGCCCAATAAGAATCCAATGGAATTTTTTTGAAATTACTATTTCTTCCGCTACGGGCTGGCCCAGTTACAATATGGACTACTTCGCAAAATGGGCTAAAGGATAACCACTATCCATGGTCACAATGAAGAAAGCGGTCAATTTTATAATGAAATACATCATATGCAGATTCAGAGTTCCATAGAAAATCAAGACTAATAATGGAATTCAATTCAAGAGCATTGAGTTCAAATATTTCAGTAACCAATACCAAAACATGAAGAGCTTCTCGACAGTAGCACGTCGCAGTTGAATGGACAAGTGGGGGGCAGTGAACAAGGTCATCAAATCCATCCCAAAGAAATGATCGACTAAAGCCAAGGGTAACTAGGTTAATGAGTTACCACTAGCACTGTGGGCTTATAGAATGACCCATAAGTCCACGACTATGCATACTCCATTCGCTTTGGCCTACGGTGCTGAGGCCATGAATCCAATAGAACTGGAAATCCCTTCCCACCAAAGAAAACACAATATTCCCAAGATGAATGAGGAACTATTGCTTGAGTCGCTTGACTTGGTCAATGAGAAAAAGAAGAAGGCGGAATTGAGGGTAGTCGCTTACTAGAAAAGAGTAGCACGACATTTCAATGCCAAGGTCAGGCACTGACCTTTAAGATATGGGATATCATTTTGAAATGAGTCCTCCCTGGTACATGGGCACTTGGGTCTGAATTGAGGAGGTCCCTAGTCTATTGAATAGAAGCTTGGAGATGGAATTTTCAAGCTCAATTGTTGATGAGATCCTAATTCCATGGGTATGGAATAATGAGCACTTACGATGCTTTTTCACTTAGATTTATTTTATTTTTGGCAAATAACCACCCTAGTGAACTAGGGGACCATGTAATAAGACAAAACTTGCCATTTCCTTTGTTTGAAAATAAAGTTTGCTTTTAGAACCAATGAAACCGTGTTCTTGTAAGCTAAATTTTTTATTGAGTGATTAGCTGTGTGATCGGGTACATGGATACATGTACCAACCGACTCCTTTGAGCCATGATTGGATAAGGGAGTATAATCATACTGGGTCGATCATATGGTTCGCCCTTATCCCCCTAATCTTTGATTAATGCCCGAAAATAAGTAAGGTCGATGAGGGATGTCCAGAGTTAGGCTATCGAAGCATCGGTTTCTAGAGATAGGAACCGCTGTGCAATCAAATCTTTCACTGCTACGTGTATGACCTAGTAAGACATTGTCCGACTGAAGACAAACGATGATAGTCAGTAAGTAATTTCTATCAATGCCTGGAGATAGACGAGGTCAAAAATCTATTCTTGGAGGTTAAGCATCGGTAATATCAATCCTTGTAGACAGGGGTCGTTGAATGATTGAACTATTTATAACTACACTTATGCCCTGGCAAACCATGTTCGGCCAATGATAAGCGATGAAGGTCAAGGAATGAATTCGATCAACATCCTGAGATAGACGAGATTGAAGTTTGGTGTCTAGAGGTGGACACCTAGACTATTGCTTCCTAGAGATAGGAAAGGATGTGAAGCTGATTACTTCTCTAGGTATAACCATGTTTTCAGTCGGGCAAAACATGACCCAAGATAAACAAGGTTGGCCTTAGAGTTGGTTGAATGAATAACGAGTTTTTTTCAGCATAGAAAGAAATACTTTGGCAATGATAAACAGAACTGGATAATAAGATATTGCTAAGCAATCATGAAAATTTACATATATATAAAGACCAAAAGTAAGTAATGGCATTACAAAGACATTGATATGTATAATATAAATGGAATAGCATCATGGATGATTATATTATATATGCAAGAAATGGTATTGTTAGTGCCAAAATTGGTCACTAACACCCTTAGAGAGTTTGTGTAGAGAGATTAATGAAGAAGATAAATTAAAATAAAGAAGATAATACAAATTAAAATGCGGGAGACGAGAACACAGAATTTATAGTGGTTCGGCGTTGTGGCCTACGTCCACTTTGAAGTTGATCCTTTATTTCTTCACTCTAAACTTGATTACAGATACAATCCGCTTTTAAGTATTCGAATACAATTGTGAAATAAAAGTAGAAGTTTTGGATGAGGTTTGGATGAGGCAGAGTCTCCCCTGTGTTCTCTGAAATCTGATCCCTCTTTTCTGTGCCCCTGTCCCTCTATTTATAGACGAATGTGGGTTGGACTTCCCTAGTGGGCCAGATGGCTAGACAGCTCGGTCTAGATAGGACGCGCCCTGCATGCTGAGTGGAACATGCCGAACGGTCGGCATGCCGATCCCTCCTTTCCAAGTCGATGCATCTCTCTGTTGAATGGAGGAAGCGGGCCGAATGATGCTGGGATGCCGAGTGAGGCGTGGATGCCGAGTGAAAGGATACACCGAGTAGAGGGAATGCCGAACACAGGACATGCCGAGCAAAGGATATGCCGAGCACAGGATGTGCCGAACAAAGGGTATGCCGAGTGAAGAGCAGGCCGAGTGGAGGGAGTGCCGAGTGAAATGCTGAAGGTCTCGTGCCGAGTGCAAACCTGGATGGACGTACGTTCTTCAATGCCGAATACAACCCTTGACTGCCGAACGTTCAAACGTGTCGAGTGCTCATTTGTGCCGAGTACGACCCTGCATGCCGAACGTTCTAGTTGCCTGGTCGATTCTCCAGGTAACATTTTGCCCCCCAAAGTACACCGTGTGTTCGAACAGGGTGTGCTTTGAACTACTGGATTAGTGCATTGCCGCCGAATGCCAAGGATGCCGAACGATCTTGCCGAACGATGCGAGTGCCGAATGACTGGAAGCCGAGTGAAACCGTTTTGACCGGTAGAGCCGGTCAGAGTCCCTTCATCTTCCTCTTCTTCTCTATAAAAGCCGCCTTCTTTCCTTCTCTTTTCTCACTTCTTACTTTTACAATTCCGAGCTCACAAACCATTCGTGCAATCAGAATTCAAGGGTTTCTCATAACTTTCCTACGTTCGATCCACGTACTAGGTATCTTCTTACCCGAGTTCCTCTTCTGGCAATTTCCCATCGATTCGCTGTTGGTGGGGACTTAAGTTCTATTTGGAATGTTTCCAAGGTCGAGCATCTAGTTGTAGAGAGAGAGAGAACCAAATTCGAATGCCTTGTAGGATCATTCGTGAGTGTTCGGCGGAGGAGGAGAAGGTATGGAGGATATGCCGAGTGTTTGGACTTGGCATAATCTTAGTTTGGCACGGCGTAGTTTTGGCCGAACGACACTAGCTCAGTGCGAACTGAAGCTGGGCCGGATGATGGTCGTATGCCGAATTGTAGCCCTGCCGAGCCACTACTTTAGCCGAACAAACTGTTATGCCGAGCATACATAAATGCCGAGCCTACCTCCATGCCGGGCAAACCAACATGCCGAACGTACTTGAGTGCCGAACAAACTATCCTGCCGAACAAACTAAGTGCCGAGAAGACCTTAATGCTGAACCCAAGTGAATGCCGAATATACTTAACATGCCGATCATACATAAATACCGGACCTTTCTTCATGTCGAACATAGTTAGCATGCCGAGCATAATTAAGTGCCGAGCACACATAAATGCCGGACATATACAAATGCCGAACATACTCTCCTTGCCCAATTTCATAACTGTCTTTACTTGGCATAATCGGATAATTATCTCTAGTGTCTTACTGCAGTCGTTATTAAGAAGGCTTTCGGAGACGGTCAGCGATGACGGTTTTCGGAAGCGATGTTTTTAGGCTTGACGTTATATTAAATGCTTATGCACGATCGATTGCACTAGTTCACACACCACACGAGGGGGGGGGGTTATCTGCGTTGTTAATTCTAACGTCGATCATTTTTCGAGTATAGTTCACACAGGTGCTTGGTTGGGTCTGCTATTTATTCAAGATGTCCAAAAGATCCAGTTCTGCTACACTTTCCGACAAACCTGGGCTGTCTTCTAAGCGAACGGCCCCCGACACAACTGACCCGTCAGTTTCTCCCGCTCATGACTGGGCTCCCGATACTTTGGAATCGTCGATTTTACTGGATGACCCAGTTGACTCACAGGCTTCGAGAGTCACTGAGGCCGCTCTTAAGCGGATATGTTCTATTCATGGCATTCCGTTTACTGACGTGCTCGTTCTGTCGGGGCATGACCGCCCACATCTGCCCCCAGTGGGATATACGGCGTGTAGCAAGTTCATGTGCTGGGTTGGTAGCGTGCCACCTTTCAATCTATTCCTTCGCGATGTGCTGCAGTATCTGGACGTCGCCCCGTCTCAACTTCATCCAAATGGTCACGCTTTCATTTATGGCACGTACATGCTTTTCATGGTCGTCTTCTCCAGGCCTCCAACTCCCGGCGATATAAGGTACATCTATATGACCAAGAAACGGGGAGAAAGCCCCTCTTACATGTTTCTTGAGCCACATCGGAAGTGCCAACTTTTCACTAGCGCGTGGAGTAGCAAATTCGCCCTGTACAAACAGGAGTGGTTTTATGTGCGCTGCCCCCAAGGCTTTGCGAGGCGGTGGGTTGAAGGAAGTAAGTCCTTTCTCTGAGTTGATGTCCGTTCCCGATTGAGGTTGAACTTCTCCTAACTCATTGTTCTATTTTTTCAGATCTCGTCCCCCGTCCCGAGGGTCGGGGGTCCTCCGATGCTGTCGACGCCATTAGAGCTCTTCCTGCTGAAGAGAAAGATATCCGAGCCCTCATTTCCAATGAGTCACTATCGAAGTTCGACTTGCTAGCCCCTGGCCGCCGGGTTAGCCTTCCAGAGGGCGTATCGCTTCCCAAATCTGTGCCCGTCAGAGGGAAAAAATTGCCTGAATCATCCGTTCGCCCTTCTCTTGAAGCACCGGAAGAAGGGGAAATTCTAGGCGAGCCACCTAAAAAGCGAGGTGAGGATTTAGGTCCTGCAGCTGAAGTTCATGATATCGAAACGTCATCTTCCCCTTCGAAGGGGAGAAAGGAGCTGGCGCGCAAGTTGAGGAAAGAGAAGGTTGGTGGGACTTCCAAAGCTACGCCTGTTCAGCCAGAGAAAGAGGCTTTTTCACAGCGCGTTGGAAGTTCTTTGAAAGGCTTATCGAACCTCTCCATTCCCGACGACTTGCTCGATTATGATTTCGATGACCCGGAGCTGTTTAAGTTTCGCTCACCCGTCAGGGGTGATGCGGGCGTCCCGGCCCCGATCCAAGGGAAAAAAAGTCCCGTTAGCAAAGCCACTGGTCCGTCGAGGGGTAGCACTAGGACACACACAGACACATGCATTTCACTTTACACCTACTTTTCTTTCACCATTCTGCTCTCTCGCTAATTCGCTATTGTTTGATTGCAGGTGACATGGGGCGCTCTCACGGATACGACCGCCTTCGCGGTTCGTCGACTTTACGCCAGTCTGGTCGGGACTCGGGCCTCGGGAAGCGCCGAGACAGAGACAGCGACAGCGACCGAGATTATCATGCCCGGGACTCGTCATCCCGGAAGAAAACTTATTATCAGCCGAACACCGCCAGGAGACCTCTTCTTATCAGGAGCGAAGCAAAGACAAACGTGGCCATAAGAGGTCGCATTCTGATGCTCCTCGGGACCAACACTCTGACTCTTCTTCTACCCGGCACTCCCGAGATTCTCATAGGAAGGGCGAACTTTCAAAGCCGTCTCCTCCCGCTCCCGTAACAGACCCGACAGTGTCGGAGAGATTGAACGAACTTAAGGCTAAGTTTCCGAAGATTTGTTTTGATGGGTTAAAGTTCCTCCCGGCGATTCATCCTATTCCCGGAGATGTCAAACAAAATGCTATCGCCTGTACCAATGACGTCTACGTGCAACATGACGCGTTCGTCCATCTGGCTGAGAAACTTTCTGAAGTCTCTATGGAGCGCCAGCACGAAATTGACCGCCTAAAGCTTGAATCTATTCATGACAGGGATATCATTAAGGCCCAGGATGAAGAAATTGCCGCCTATAAGTCCGAGCTTGAAGCTACTCGTCAGAGCGCTAAGGACACCGCCGAGGCTGTTTCCCGCCTTGAATTGACTCATAAGAAAGAGCTCGATGAAGCGGTTCAACGGTGTGGGGCATTAGCTTTGGAGAAAGACTCCGTTCAGAAGGAGAGGGACACACTTAGTTATCGGGTTAAGGAACTCGAAGAGCAACTTTTCGAGTAGAGGAAAGAGAAAATGGCTGCCCAGGTTGAGGCATAACATTATTGTGATGAGATTGTCTCCACCCGACTCCTAAAGGGGAAACTTGAAGACGATCTCTCCAAAGTCGAGGCACTGAGGAATGAGGCCCGTGAGGAAGGTAAAAGGGCAGCAACTGTCGACATCGACTCTCGCCTCAAGGCGGCCAGGGAGGAGATAAAGACCGAATTCGACCCGCTTATCGCTGAGTTCAATGCCCGAGTTCTCATGCATCGAGATCTAACTTTTCTGGGCGACGGCTACCTTGAGTCATTGGCCGAGGCATGGGAGACCCTGATTCAGATCAGGAAGATTGAGATCGGCGTCGATGAGGTCGACGAAGAAGCATTGATAAAAGAATTCCTGAGGGGGAAGGAGCCTTCAGATTTATCAGCGGCTAAAGCCCTCTACAGCAAAGGTTCTCCCTCCAGGAAAGGGAAAGAGGCGGCTACGGACCCTTCCGGCGTTGTGCCCCCAGTTCACGTGCCTACCCAATCGGCCAGTCGGTCAACACTTGACCCCTTCGAGCAGCACGTTGGTTATGACCCGGAAGCCCCCGGGCTTGGCATTCATGTTTTATCTCCCATCCCGGAGGGCGGCACACCCCTGGCGACTGAGAACCCACCGGCATCTGGTGAGTAACCTCTGGGCTTCACAAAGATCTTTCTCATTCCCTTAGAAGTTGTTGTGTTCTAACACTTGTTTATTTTCGTGTCTTCTGTGCAGGCTGTTCTGACCCCGAGCCCACTCCGAGGAGCGATGCCGCCAAGGTGGTGGAGATAAAGGCGAGTGAGGCTACTCAAGTCGGCGGAGATCCTGGTCCAGATGCTCAAGTAATCGGGACGCTGGATGAAGGCAAATCTGACTCTTCCTCGGAGAGTTTTGAAGTAGAAATCACAGGCGCCTCTGAGCACACATCCGGCTTGAGCATGAAGGAACGGCTCGAGAAAGAGAAAAGAGATACGACCTCAGTCAAGGTCGAGCCGCGTGAAGTGGACCTGGACGATCCTCTGAACAAACCATTGAAGGTCATTCTTCCTGGCAAGTCCCAGCCCATGGATGTTCCCCCTACGTCTTCGGTCGTCACCCCTCCGTCAGGGAGGGATTCCAAGAGTAAGCGCTCTGGGAAGGAACCATCCGGGAAGAAGTCAAAGAAACACAAGAAATGACCGTCATCCCCTTTCAACGAGAACTAGTTTAAGTCATGTACTAATTTTTGTAGACTGTGTAAATAGGCTGTTGGCTCCGGACTTCGGAGCGTTTTTGTAACGGGAAGCTTTTTGTGAATAAAATTTGATCTTCACTTTTGTCTTCTCAAAAGACTTTTATTATTCAGTTTCTTTTATGGTTGTGATTGAAATATGAATTGTTATGGGTAACTTAGACTTCTTGGTTCGTCTTTACAAGGCTTGGGAGCTTCCCTGGATTTGATCAATCTCCACTTGGTGCTTCAAGCACTTAGAATATTTCATAGCCCGTATGTTGGGGACTTGACATATCCAAGTCATTTGCATCGTAGTCCCTATTCAAGGAACTCGGAGGTCTGAACTGCTTGTAATTAAGTCTATACACCGGACTTCGAGTACTCCAGTCCGTGCTCCGGGGATTTGGAGATTTCGAGTCATTTGTATTCGAGTCCGCACTCTGGGGACTTGGAGATTTCGGATCATTTATACTCGAGTCCGTATTTTGGGGAGTACTCCAGTCCGCGCTCTGGGGATTTGGAGGTTTCAAATCGTTTATACTCGAGTCCGCACTCTGGGGACTTAGAGTACTCCGGTCCGCGCTCCGGGGACTTGGAGATTTTGAATCGTTTATACTAGAGTCCGCACTTTGAGGACTTAGAGTACTCCTGTCCGCGCTTCGGGGACTTGGAGATTTAGAATCGTTTATACTCGAGTCCGCACTCCAGGGACTTAGAGTACTCCAGTCTGCACTCCGGGGACTTGGAGATTTTTTGTCGTTTATACTCGAATCCGCACTCCGGGGACTTAGAGTACTCCAGTCCGTGCTCCGGGGACTTGGAGATTTTGAATCGTTTATACTAGAGTCTGCACTCTGGGGACTTAGAGTACTCCAGTCCGCGCTCCGAGGACTTGGAGATTTAGAATCGTTTATACTCGAGTCCGCACTCCGGGGACTTAGAGTACTCCAGTCTGCACTCCGGGGACTTGGAGATTTTTTGTCGTTTATACTCGAATCCGCACTCCGAGGACTTAGAGTACTCCAGTCCGCGCTCCGGGGAGTTGGAGATTTTGAATCGTTTATACTAGAGTCCGCACTCTGGGGACTTAGAGTACTCCAGTCCGCGCTCCGGGGACTTGGAGATTTAGAATCGTTTATACTCGAGTCCGCACTCCGGGGACTTAGAGTACTCCAGTCCACACTCCGGGGACTTGGAGATTTTTTGTCGTTTATTATAAGCGTTCGTACGCTAGCCAGGATATCATAATTTTTAATTGCGTGTCACAGGAATATCATACGAAGAGACATTGGTCATTCATGGAAAAGATGGCTTCAAGCCTTTATTGATGAAAACAAGCTAGATTATCTTATTACATGCCAAGAAGAAAGCATACTAGAAATAAATGCAACTACCGCATAAAGGAAATAGACTAAGTGTAATAACGCCGCAAATGCTCGCTGTTCCATGCTCGGGGGAGTGTCGCACCATCGACGGTCGTTAGCTTGAAAGTTCCTTCTCCAAGCCTCCGTTCGATGACGTATGGACCTTCCCATGCGGGATTCATGTGCAAAGGGGTTGGAAAGACTCGTTTCAAAACGAGATCTCCCACACTAAAGGTTCTTGGCTGGACTTTTCCATTATAATATTTAGCGACTCGGTGTCTGTATGAGGCTGCTCTCAAATCAGCTTCTTCGCGTTTCTCGTCAATGAAGTCTAATGATTCCAATAGGAGATCCTGGTTTGACGCAGGATCGTAATAGGTTACCCGGTGTGACGGAACTTCAAGTTCTATGGGTATGACGGCTTCCGTGCCGTACGCCAGTGCGAATGGTGTGTGGCCAGTCGCGGTCTTGTGGGTAGTTCTATAGGCCCAAAGCGCTGTTGGGAGTTCATCCACCCACTTGCCTCTAGCCTTTTCCAAACGCTTCTTCAATATGGACTTGATGATTTTATTGACGGCTTCTACCTGCCCATTCGCCTTCGGGTGAGCAACTGCTGCGAACCTTTTCTCAATGCCATACCTCTGATAGAACTCTTTGAATTCCTTACTTTCGAATTGAGTTCCGTTATCCGTTATGATGGTCCGTGGGAGGCCAAAACGACATATGATATTTCGTACAACGAAATTAATGACTTTCTTGGTGGTGATTGTGGCCATTGGCTCTGCTTCCGCCCACTTGGTGAAATAATCGACTGCCACTATTGCATATTTCGCGCCTCCTTTGGCTATGGGAAGAGATCCAATTAGGTCGATTCCCCACATTGAAAATGGCCAGGGACTAACCATTTGTGTGAGTTCCGTTGGCGGAGCTTTCGGAATCTTTGCATATATCTGGCATTTGTCGCATCTTCTCGCATAGTCTGCTGCATCCCGATTTACAGTCGGCCAATAATATCCATAGTGGAGGATTTTCCTCGCCAAAGTTTGCCCCCCGGTATGATCACCACATTATCCCTCATGGACTTCTTCCAACACCCGTTTTACCTCGTCATGGGCCACACACCGGAGTAAGGGGGTCGAGAATCCCCTCCGATACATTATCCCGTCTTGCATTACATAACGCGAAGCCTTACGAAGGACTTGGCGTCTTTCACTTCTTTTCTCAGGTAAGTCCCCGTATAGCAAGTATTGTTTGATCGGGGTCAGCCATGATCCCCTTTCGAGTTCGGTCTCCAAGACGAGAACTATCTCCATCATGTCTATACTTGGAGCAAGCAGAGTCTCGACAGGGAACAATCCCATCTGCTGTGCATCGCCAGTACTCGCGAATTTAGCCAACGAGTCGGCCTCCCTGTTCTGTTCGCGCGGGACATGCGAAATTTCATAATATTCCAGGTTTACTAGTAGCTCCCGGACCCGAGCAAGGTAAGGAGCCAGTCTCTGTCCTTTCGCTTGGTAGTCTCTACGTACCTGATATACCACCAGCTGTGAGTCGCAGAAGATTTCGATGGACTTCACCCTCAGTTCATTGGCAAGTCTTAAGCCAGCAATTAGTGCTTCGTATTCGGCTTCGTTACTTGTCGCTGTAAACTCGAGCTTCAAAGCGTAGCAAATCAATCGGTTTTCGGGAGTTATCAGAACTATCCCAGCTCCCGACCAATGGTCGTTAGATGCCCCATTAGTGAACATCTTCCATCGGACAGGAGGGATTACTTTGTGATTTTCACTCGGTTCATCCGGAATGGTGAACTCAGCAACGAAGTCAGCTAATGCTTGCCCTTGGATGGTCCTTCGCGGCAGGAAGGTGATATCAAACTGGCTTAGCTCGATGTTCCACTTTAGCATCCTACCGGAAGTTTCCGGTCGTTGGAGTACCTGTCGCAAGGGTTGGTCAGTGTAAACACTGATTGAGTGCGCCTGAAAGTAGGGACGAAGCTTGCGTGATGCAATCACCAGGCAATAGGCAAGTCTCTCGATCTTTGGATAATTCTTTTCTGCCCCCGTCAGTCGTTTACTAACATAGTACACCAGCCTTTGAACCTTGCCTTCTTCGCGAACTAGGGCTGTACTGATAGCGTGCTGAGACACAGCCAAATATACGTACAACGTCTCGTGGTCTACTGGTTTTGACAACACTAGAGGACTTTTCAAGTGTCTTACCAGGGCTCGGAATGCTTCCTCGCAGTCAGTCGTCCATTCAAAGTTTCTCCTTCCTTTCTTTATGACATCGAAGAAAGGAACGCACTTATCCGTGGCTCTGGATATGAATCGACTGAGCGCAGCTACTTTTCCGTTCAAGCTCTGTACCTGCTTTATGGTTCTAGGTGCCTGTATATCTCGGATGGCCTGGATCTTCTCCGGGTTAGTTTCAATTCCTTGTGCATTCACAATGAATCCCAAGAACTTCCCTGATGCCACGCCGAATGAACACTTTGAAGGATTGATCTTCATCCCATAGTGCCTTAGTATATCGAACATTTCCGCCAAGTCTCGAATGTGGTCGTTTGACTGCCGTGACTTCACAAGCATGTCATCCACATAGACTTCCATTGTTTTCCCAATCTGATCTTTGAACATTCGATTTACCAGACGCTGGTAAGTTGCTCCGGCATTCTTCAGTCCGAAGGGCATCACTACATAGCAGTATAACCCAACATTTGTGACAAAGCTGGTGTGTTCTTGGTCTGGGATGTGCATCGGAATTTGGTTGTATCCAGAGTATGCATCCATAAATGACAATAACTCATGCCCTGCAGTTGAATCGACCAGTTGATCAATTTGTGGTAGCGGGAAGCTATCCTTCGGGCATGCTTTGTTTAAATCAGAATAGTCAACGCAGGTTCTCCATTTCCCGTTTTCTTTCTTTACCAACACAGGGTTGGACACCCATTCCGGGTAGAGGGCGTCGCGGACAAACCCATTGGCTTTGAGTTTATCCACCTCCTTTTTGAGAGCTGTAGACCTCTCCAGGTCCATGCCTCTCCTTTTTTGCTTCACAGGTACGTGTTTCGGGTCTATATTCAACATATGGCTCGCAATTGCAGGGGAAATCCCACGCATATCAGAGTGTGTCCAGGCGAAGACATCAAGATTCGCTCGGAGGAAATCCGATAAATTCTCTGCCATTAGGGGATCGAGCTGTGACCCAATTTTAAGAACTCGTGTCGGGTCGCTGTGGCTAACTGGAATATCAATTGTTAGTTCGGCCGGTGCTGCGTCTAGTTCCCTGGGTTCCCCTTTGTCATCTCTCGGATCTATGTCTCCAACGATCCGAGAATGTCGCCCGAGCCAGGGCTCGGGCGCTAATTGTCGATCATCAGAATTCGGGATGCGGACGATGCTGTCCGCAGTCTTCCCCTTTTCTCTGCGCTGGGCCTCTCTCAGCTCAGCCACGTAACATGCACGTCCGGTTGCTTGGTTGCCATGCACTACGCCAACTCCTTTGTCTGTCGGGAATTTCAGTGTGAGACACCATGGGGCCAAGACTGCCCTGAAATTTGCGAGGGCTGGTCGTCCCAAAAACACGTTGTATGGTGAATCAACATCCAGCACTATGAATGGTAGGATTCGCACTCTCCTGCGTTCACCTTGTCCCAGTTCAACTGGTAACTCCACATATCCTACTGCGTCTGTGGCTGAGCCGTTAAAGCCATGGATTCGGGCTTTAGATGGTTTCAAATCCTTAGTCTCCAGCTTCATTTGGTCATACGCTTTCTTGAAGATGATGTTAACGGAACTTCCGCAATCAATTAGGATTCTCCTTACGAATGCCGGTCTGATGGTTGCGAATATGACCAATGGATCGATGGTGGGAGCTTCCACCTTATCCACGTCTCTATTCCTGAATACAATATCGACGTGCATCGTGCGTTGCTGCTTTGCGGGAGTTCCATCCTCCACATTTGAACAACACTCATGCTCTGTATGTCTCAAGGAATTAGCATATCGCTCCATTTCCTGCCAATTTTTATCCGCAGGATGAGGTCCACCAGCAATTGTGTTAATAATCAATCTTTCCACAGTTCGAGTAGGTTGCACTGGTTGGTGTAGAGCTGGGCCACGTCCGGGGTCTGAAGTCTCTTGTCTTCCTTCTGGCGTATCTTTGACGAATTACTGCAGCTTCTTCTGCCTAATCAATTTCTCAATAGCGTCATGGAGATGCCTGCATTCGTCTGTGTTGTGCCCATAAGACTCGTGAAAGCGGCAATACTTTCCAGTCTGCTTTTGCTCCTCTGTTGATTCCTTAGGGCGTGGTTTTCTGTATTGAAAAGTGTTGCAGGTCGATAAGTAGACGTTTTCAAGAGACGCATTCAGTGGAGTGTATTCGTTGTAGGTTGGGATCCTTGACTTCCATCTCCCCGTTTCCTTCTTCTTTCCAGGATTTCCACTTCCAGTTCCCTTAGACTGCCCGGGCTTATTTTGGACGCTGGCCTGAGTCTTTCCAGGGACGACGTCGGTTGCTTTCATGACGATGTGGGTTGGACTTCCCTGGTGGGCCAGATGGCTAGACAGCTCGGTCTAGATAGGACACACCCTGCATGCTGAGTGGAACATGCCGAACGGTCGGCATGCCGAGCCCTCCTTTCCAAGTCGATGGATCTCTCTGTTGAATGGAGGAAGCGGGCCGAACGATGCTGGGATGCCGAGTGAGGCGTGGATGCCGAGTGAAAGGATACGCCGAGTAGAGGGAATGCCGAACACAGGACATGCCGGGCAAAGGATATGCCGAGCAAAGGATATGCCGAGCACAGGATGTGCCGAACAAAGCGTATGCCGAGTGAAGAGCAGGCCGAGTGGAGGGAGTGCCGAGTGAAATGCTGAAGGTCTCGTGCCGAGTGCAAACCTGGATGGACGTACGTTCTTCAATGCCAAGTACAACCCTTGACTGCCGAACGTTCAAACGTGTCGAGTGCTCATTTGTGCCGAGTACGACCCTGCATGCCGAACGTTCTAGTTGCCTGGTCGATTCTCCAGGTAACAGGTATATAGGTAGATAAAGTAAAAATGTAGATATGTAAATACGATAAAGATTATACAGGTATAGCAGTCATTTATTTACATTTACCTTTTATACAAACATAGCCTGGGATGCTCCTATATAATATTGGCCTATGTACACAAAGAAACTACAATACATCAAAATGGTAAAAGAAATTGCTTTCACAAAAACCCAAGCCGAGAACCTATTTCTTCTTCCCCTGCTTGTTGCTCTAAGTGTCATCCTTCACATGGCGCTTCTTTGAACCCTTTCGATTCTTAGCCTTCCCCTTCCCTATAGTGCACCCATCGAAGAGTGTTGTTTCTCCTTATATGGTCAAGTTGATGGGATCCTCAGGCTTATCAATGGAATAGTTAGAGAATTTAAAAGAACCACTAGCACCACAACCACTTGAAGGCTTGAATTTTGGTAAGGGAACTTTAAGGTAGGGTTTTGTAGTGGATAGACACATCGTTCCCTAGCTCATTCTCGACTTTAATATTTTCAAAATCAAGCTTTAACCACTTCGCCATAGTGATATGGTCATCAGGGTCCTTCACACTTGTGAGTGCAACATCTTCCTCTTAGGATTAACTGACCTCCATTCCTTCTAATGCCTCTATTTTTTGTGAATCGAGGTCGGGGCTAGAGATGGAAGGAGGATTCAAGATTATTGGCATTATGGTAATAGAGGTTGACAGGGTAGGAATTATGCCAAGACCCCGGCCCTGAGTTGTTAACGATGGAGGTGGAAGCGATGGGTGAACTATAAGTTGACAAATGGTGAAGTAAACATTAGAGACCGCCTTGGGTGAGAACTGAAGCTTCTTGAATGATAGAAAGACAAGAGAAATAATCTGATTAGGTGAAGCTCCTTTAGTTGGGGGCTTATGATTTCACCCTCTTCAATAGATGACTAAGGGGGTAGAATGACAGGAAGAGGAATATAAAGTTCATCGGCAGTTGTTAAAACAGAGAAGGGATACTAGTATGGGTGGCATCAGAAGGGCCACTGTGGAAGTTGAAATTTCTATTATAGGCTCTTTGGACTTACGAGTGGATGATTCTACCCGATCCAATGCACTGGAATCAACAAGAGTCTTAATAGTTTCCATTCCCGCAATTGCATCCTGTTGAGCCAAGGTAGCCTTTCCTTTCTCCAAGGATCTAATATTTCCCTTGTCTAAGAGCTTTGCCTTTAATTCTTCATAAGTTATGCCTCCACTGGCCTCATCCACTCGATGAAGAATTTCCATCTAGGCATCAGCCAACGTGATGGGATAGCTATCCCCCAGCCTTTCAAGTTCTTATTTCCGACGACATTAGCAAAAAACTACTGGAGGGAAGCATCCATCTCTTTATTATTCTTAGTAGCCCGGGCCTTAAGCTATATGATTTTGTCTTTAGCCAGGTCGATACGAACTTAAGCCTTAGAGTCTATTTTAGCTTTTAAAGTGGCATTGAGGCCATGAACTTCAGCCTAAAGTGCCTTTAGCTCTGACTCCTTGGCTTATAACTCTCCTCCTTGGCTTTTCTTTGTGTCGTAAGCTCAACATACTCTTGATAGGCCATTTTAATTTGATCTTTTACTACGTTGGTGGCTTGGATATGAACAATCAACATCTCCTCATTTAGCTTTTGCACATGCTTAATGGATTTTAGAGCTTCATCCCTCCCTTTGGTGATGCTAGCCAACTCCGTTTTCTAGCCCGCAATCATCCTATCATGATCTTTCTTCTCAATCTTGAATCAATGGATGGCAATCTGGTTAATGTCATAGAGGGCCTTGGTGAGTTTCTTTCACTAAAAGGATTGATCTACTATTTCTTTGACTCCTTCAACCTTGTGGTTGGCCTCCTGGCAAAGAAATATCTTTAATGTCATAGTCAAACATGACCCCTGTTAGGCAATACTTAGGCAAACTTGCTTACATCCGAGTATTGTTGGCTATAGATGGGCCTGGAGGAGGCAAAGTCGAAGCAGTTTTAATTGAAGCTTCTTTGTATTTGCAGGAGCTCGAGATAGTGGTAATAAATGGCCGAGTTGTCAAACATTATTTATGAGGAATCTAGGATGAATTATGCAGCTAAGAAGCACCAGTGGTGCACATAGAATGATCATGGGAGTTGCGCAGTTTCTTTTCCAAATCATAACGCTCTTTTTCTTCTATCTGATATCTTTTTATTTCTTCTTCATCCCAGTATTTTTATCTTTCCTCCTCCTTCTCTCCTCTTCCAGTTCCTGATGTAAGCTAGGGTGATGTTTGTCGTGATTAGGAGTCAATGAGCAGTGTTGGCTAATGCTTGAGTGAAGATATTTCATACATCTCTTATCATTTTACCTGAAAAAGCAGAAATCAGAATTTGTGCATTGGATTAAGAACGAGTGTAGAATGTTGGTCTTCGTGATCCTAGTAGTGTGTAAAGTGCTGATATTTCCTAAGTATTCTACGAACCATGTTCAGGGAATTATAAGGATGGGGTTTCTTTACCCTCAACAAGGATATCACAAGATGGGAAGGAAAATTCACTAGAGTGTTCATGCAAAATACCTTTGATAGTAGCATCTCTGATATAGAAGCATGAAAGAGTATCGATATCACTCAACGAGCCAAAGATATTCCCCGAAGAGCCCATAAGTAGTGTCATATTGCCAATTATCCCTAGACTTGGACCAAGAGCTTATTGAGAAGACTTGATAACTAACCGTGTCAGGCGAGGTGGAATAGGAACTATATCACCTTTGGAGGATGTCTCCATATGTAACTCATTCTTGCAAGGCCGTAGTCTTTATCGTCGTCACCGTCATCTCATGCATCCTCTCCCTCTTCTTCTCCTTCTCTCTCTCTCTCTCTTCATCTCCTTCTTTTTCTTCTTCTCCTTCTCCTCCTTCTCCTTCTCTTTCTTCTCCTCTTCCTTCTTCACCTCATGTTCCTTCATCTCCTTCCCTTACCACGTTCTCTTTCACCTTTCTCTCTTTGCCTTCATCGACGTTCATTTTTCCACCTTGGTCTTCACCGTCCCCTTAATCATCGTTATCAGAACCATGGACGAGGGCAGAAGGTCCGATAGAAGTTCATGACTTCTTGGATGGGAGTGGAAGAGGAATACCATGCTTATCAGGCTGTAGAAGGCAACACTGGTGAAGCCTTTCATTGGTCTGTAAGAAAAAGGTAGTGCGAAACTGGTACTCAACATCCCTTTGGAGCGCTAGAGTATCAACATGTGTGTTGCTATCATCTCAACTAGGAGGTTTGTTAAGAGCATGGAAAAGAAGTTAAACATTTGGTTCAGAAAATCTAAATTTAGGAAAGATGATAGAAGAAAAGACTTATGTTCAGACAACCAGAGATAGTTGAAACCATAAGGATAATGAATGAAGAAGTATTAGCTTTTGAAATAACTATGCTTACTGTGAAGCGGTTCGATTACTTTACAATGGTTCCAAGTTTCAACGATTAGCAATGAAGGTGATTCCATTCTAATTTCGAAGTTTAGAAGATAGGTGAGTTCACCTGAGTTTGCGGGACGATTCAATCTCATCATGAAAGGATGTATAAAAAATTGAGCAGAGCATATCCATGGGGATGCACTTGAGTAGTATCCACCCTAATCTCTTATAGAAAGAATATAAGAAATTCATGGAAAGGCCGAACGGCTCCACCTAAGTACACATGTTTATTACAAGCAGTATATCCTTAGGTGGATTATGTGTCCATTAGCAATCGTCAACAATAGGACATAGCTCTTTGGGATTCTATGATGAAAGTAGATGGTTTAGAGTGATTTTGTAGTTATTAAAGATGGTGCTTAGTCGGTAGGGTTGTTCAGGACCGTTGCGGAACATTTCTCATTCAATGGAGGAGGCTGATACTGAAGAGAATCCACTAGAATGATTTGTCTATGAAGCTCAGTTGAAATTGAACGTCTTTCTTCAAACGGAGTAGATGTAGAGGCCTGAGAAATAGAAGAGTCAACTTCAGGAAGAGTTCAAGGCTTGAAGCCAACTTTAAGATGAGAAGACCATCAACTAATTCAGAATTGAAAAGTTTGACAACAAACGTGGTCAGTTATGCTTTATTTTGAAATTTACCTTATTTAAAACTCATGTTGCAAATGTGCAAAATCCAACGGATGTCGACATGTGTTGACCAACCGAATTCTGGACATCACCGAGACAGTATGAAGCATCGGTTTATGTAGTGTCCATGATATGTTTGAAGCATGGTGTATGAAACAATTTTTGTAGATAGCTTGCTCGTGCTGGAAAACAAGCTATGTTGCACAATAGAACTGTGCGTTGGGTCTTATTCTGTGTCGTAGAGTGAACGATAACGAAACTATTGTTCGAAGCGACATGGGGCTTTTTTGCAGGAACATAGGATCATGTTTTGAAACGTGAAATATCAATTTGGATATCAGTATGGATGCCTAAGTGTGTCTAATGCAACCTTTCCTCTAAACCATCTCACCAAAACTTGACCATCGATTCATGTATGATGGAGACTCGATAAAGCCAAATATAACACCTTACCCCTGTGAAAACTTATTGCTAATGCAAATCCAAAGTCAACCATGAAAAACCCAAAGTTTGAGCATTAGAAACCCAAAGAAAACATCAAGTGGAAAAGACAATAAAAAACCCAAAATATCTTAATATCTGCTTCGAATTTGACCCTAGCCTTTCCCTAGGCAGCTTCAGCTTTGGTTTTATAGTGAAAGGTAAGACGTTGGAAAATGGCCGTCCACGAATTCAATCACCCCTTGTTCATAATTAAGCAGCAGTACACAAAGAATGGAATTACCAAAGAACCCACCTTGAATTTGGACTAAATTTGAAAATGATGGGGGTCATGAATGTAAGGTTGGAACCGAACTAAATTTGATGCTCTTGAAATGATGGCAGTCCTAGTTGGCTATGTAGCGTCTAGGAGACGAGATCGAGAGGCTTATGCGACGGTCGAAGTTGAAGTCTGGGAGAAAATAGTTTGGGGTTGGAGATCTGGAAAATAAAGTGAATTGATAAGTATGCTTAGTGCTGAATTTATATAAGTTAATATAACATTAAGAAATCATGTAGGTACGAACATGATTTAGTCGGTACCAACATGATTCAATTGTTGGTTTTGTATAAAAGAGACAAGAAAAGGAAAGAGATGTCATACCCGATCGAGACATGATACAGTTTCCAAAATGATAAGAGCTTCCACTTGACTACAAGGAAATAAATGATACGCTAGCTATATGAAGTGATGAATGGTTACCTTCAGAACAAATATGATGCTTAAAAATGACTATTAGCTACTTGAAGACCCTTCGGCACCTAAAGCTACACTGTTTGCCTTAATTTAAAGCATTCTTTGTTTTATGAAAGCATACTTTAAGGGGTAAGTGTTATCCGACATTTATATCGAATAGCTTCTAAGTGGATCTAAATGTTGAGATGATGACAGAATGGATCAAGAGCTTGGATGCATGCTTGGAATACCAAAAGAAGCAACTCAAAAAAGTTTAAGGAAAATAGGACTAAATAGGCATGATCGGTACCGACTACAATCATGGTCAGCACCAAGCTAATTTTCCAAGGGGGTATGTTCGAAGACTATGGAAGTTTGATGCTTATAAGATTATGCTAGCACAACTTCATGGTAGTGAAAACTATGGTCGGCACCGACCACAATGTGGTCAGTACCAACATGATTTTTTTCTTCAGGAAGACCTATTCTTCGTCCCTATCCATGCAGATCTGAAGTTTTACCTATTATTTCTTGATTTGGTAACTAGGGCAGACGATTCTAGATATAAATAAGAGCACTGTAGCAATTTAAAGAGGACTTTGGACTTTTTGGCCTCCATACTCTTTATATCTTCTTCTTTCCTCATATGTTTTTCACTAAGGGTTGTACTCTTGCTTTTCTAGATTTGAAATCAGCTATAAAGCTCTTGTACTAATAAAGAATCTGAATCTAATAACATAAAAGTAGACATTGACCATAGAATTTGTCAAAATACTATGAAATGCTTTGCGACCTTTACTGTTTTTATTCATATTATTTAGAACTGTCTCATTTTTGATTGATTGGAGGTGTTATACCATCTTTTGGTTCAATAGATTTCAAAACAAAATGGTCAAACTTAATCTAAACACAAATATACATTGTCTGTTGCGGTGTAAATTCCAGCACTTACATACAGCTACACTAAATATGTACACTTCTTATCTATAGTACATGCACTTTACACAAACAGGTGTATTTGATACACTTAAAAAATAAAACCTAATATAAAAATCCTTTTTTATAAAAGTAATAAATTAAAGATTTTATTTAGAATATTTTAGATAGTATCTATAATTCATTTAGACTTCATAGACCCAACAAAGATCTAAAATTGACTTTTTTTTAAATTCGCACAGTTAACCCGCTTCCAACCGGTCCGGTTCCTACAATGGTATCGTGCTTAATATTTTATGCAGTCTAAACATAGCAATTTTAGAGAAAACTGATCAAAACCTAACCATTTCGTAGGGTGTCTATAAAGGTAGTGTCGGAGGTTGGATTGGGTAATCAAGTACCTTGCCCCCACCTAACTACTGACTTGGTCTGAAGGAAGTAAGACCAAAAATTATCCTCCATATAGAGCCCCAAATTAATTTTGGCCTTAGGCAAATTTTAAAATTCTATTTGAAACTTATAAGATATTTTAAATTTAAATATTAAGTTTAATATATAAAGTAAAATTTTAAAGTTATAAAGTGCATTCAAAATTTTCAAATTGTTTCAGAAAATTAATTAATTAATTTTTAAAATTTGAAAATTTAAATTTAAATAATATGATAAGTAAAATAATACATTAAAAGTTAACTGATGAAAACATATATATAAATGTATGCATGTATATTTTAGTAGATGTGTATAACTATAATTGTTGTAATTATTTATTTATCTTAAGATGTTTATGATAAATTAGATTAAAATTTTGAGTTATTTAAAATATTTAATTAAATATAATTTATTAAATAAATTTAAATAAAAGTTAACTAAATAAAACGTACACATATATTGATATATTCACATAGACAAACTATAAATGTTATAGTTGATTAACTATCGTAAATAGTTGAAAATTAGTAATATAAAATAAATTAAATATAATTTAAATAATATTTAAAAATTAATTAAATAAGATTCAGTTAATAAGATACATGGATATATTATATAAGTAAATAAAATTATAAAGGTTATAAATAAGTTAATACCTATATATATAATCAAGTGAAATTGGAAAGAAATCCGAATCAGATTTAAGAAATAAGTACAAACATGTACTATGTATTCCATGATTTTGTATCTGTTTAACAGTTGAGCCATGAGAGTATTTCACAAGAAATGTATTATTCCATAAATCGATATCACTCAATATATATATTGAAGATTATGAATCCTCGATATACAAGTTGTCATCTACCATTCATATATTAATAGTTTATTTGTGTGCTCTTTAGTGTTTGATATTCCCTGCTAGAGGTGTTATGTGTAGTACCATTAATATATTGACTAGATGAGGTAACACACATGCATGAATTTGTTGATATCCTCAAGGTACATGCACTATACTTAGGCTATCATGAAATGGTGGGAAAGACTGACTAATCTCTTTCGATTAGCTGATATTACTCAAGATTGAGATGAGATTAGGACAAAGAAATTGGGTTAGGAGTTGTCTTTGGTACAACCGGTAAGATGTAATCCATCGCTCATAGACATATGATTTGTTGATATTCCTTATGTACAGAATTCCAAAGCAAGCGAGTCCTAACACCCACTAGAGAAATTGAAAGATTTCTATGTTTTCTTAGGGTTTCGAGAAACATAAAAATTTAGTGGGAGCCTTATTAAAGAATAAAATTATTACATTTAACCTTTTTAATATTTAAAGAACGTCTGGTGCTTTGGTCGAAATTGGCCAGGAGAAGACTTCAATATGCAAATTTTCAGACTTGGTGTTTCCATTTTCATTTTCCAAGTTTTCTTTCAAGAGGTAGGGGAACTTTGGAAGAAGGCAACTTTATTAAACTTTTGTACGGAAGACAGCTAGTGGTTGCGCCGGATGAGGAGATGCATTTATTGAAGTGCATATATTTTATAAGTTAAAACTCAATTCATTTCCTTTAATTTGTACTCTATAGGGGTGTGTGTGTGTGTTGTTATCATAGATCGTATAGGGAGTTTAGGTGTGTAGTCTAGTCTGGTTTCACATGTTTGGTTATAACAACATACATTATACCATTTTTCGTAGTTAATGAAGTACCAATTTTCAAAAAAGAACATCTATTATGTAAAGTTAAAATAATCTACATCGATAAATTTATGAAACTAATAAAAATGATAAAATGCTTATCAGTTAAGATATAAAAATAATAAATTAAAGCCTGACAAGATATACAAAATGTACTTACCTTTAAATCCTTTGGCATGTTGTCGCTTCAAGATCCACACAAGAACAAATTGTACAATCACTAAAACATTCGTGCCTTTGTCGCTTAATTATTTATCTATACAAGATGTAACAGCCCACTATTTTGGACCATTCAAATCGACAATAATCCACATATGTTAGACTTGAATAATTCAAAACAACAGATTGTAATAAAATTTGGAGCAAATAAAATCATTCACAGAATCACAGACACAGAAATATTAGAATACTCACAACGGAAATAAAATACCATAGTAGTTCATGAAGCTACTATATACAAACTCTCAAAACATATACAAAATATCATAGTTTAAAAATGGATACAATAGAAGTCTGGATACATAAATCAATTATACAGAGACAGATACTGAATAAGAACTAATTGGAAGAAGTAGACGAATAGATAGACGGATAAGCACCAGCTAAATTCTAGCTCCAGAAAGTGAATCCAAAGCTGTCATTCTCAGGCTGACCTGAGTGTAAAGTAAAACACAAACACTCGAGTCAGGACATACATACTTATACAATGTAAACCAACTCAAGTGAATTGTAATAGCAATGCACAATAACTTAAAGGATGCTTAGGATCGCCCATCCTTTAAGGATCAGTCAAACAATCCATAAGTAGTAATAACCACTATCCTAGAAATATCCATATTAAAGTAAACAATGCAAATAATAGTGTTATTGTGACTAGGGTAATGTAGAGCTGCAATAACCGCTCACCTTTAGCCACACTCCTAAAATCAAAGGTGTGCATCAAACAATCACAAGGAAATCACATGACATACAAAGCAAAGTACCCATAGTTATAAATTTCAAAATGATTTATAATTTTGAATTAAAATCATTCATTTAAACCATTAAAAAGTGAAGTCATTATTCCTTCAAATCAAATACTCAATTCCAAAAAATTTAGCCTTTTCTGAGTTCTTTTTTTCAGTTAGACACTTCAAATATTGAAATTTCAACCACAAATAAATTTTGATTTTAACCCTTTAAACATTATAAAAATCATATTTTAACACTAAAAAAATTCATTAAAATATCTTCAACTTATGATTTTTATAAAGTAAATTTCCTATAAATAAAATCAAATTTTCAATAATTCACTTAGTAAATTCAAGTGTACAATTTGCTATTCTTCACATTTTAACAAATTACTTAACAATTAAATTTTTATTACCATTTTTCAAATATAACTTAATTTCCATTTTGTTTACATAACTTAAATTCCATTTTTAATTTCTTAACTTAACCTTTAATTTCAAACCAAATTTCACATTTCCAAGTTAAGTTAAATTCCATAGTTTCCATTTAACTATCCATTTATTTAACATTTTAAACTAATTGCATAAATTCAAAATACACCGTAAGTTTCTTAACTTTATTTTACAAATAACTTGATATTTTCTTTTGCTTTATATTTATTCAATTCATACAACAGTTATATTAATTACCAAGTTAAGTTTATAATTCCCTTTTTTTACTTAAATTCCCATTATTAAGTTAAATCAACTTTCACACTACAACTTAAACCATCTATTAACTTATAACATTTAACCTTTTAGAAAATCACTGCTTAACCATTTAAATCCAATATAAGTCAAATTTCATATTTTTTCTTTCATTTACAATACATGAAATTTATAAGAAATCATATTTTGAAATAAACCACGGGTCCGGAAAATATTTCACACCTAAATCAAGTGATACGGAAATTATCATTTAAATCCGTAATCAGTAAAATTTTCGGGTTTTGATTATTTCAAACCCGGAATCCCAAGACAAATACAAATAAATAAAAACCAATCAGGCCTATCATTCCAGCCCATAATGATTTTCCCTATTCTAAAGCCTGTTTGGGTATGTATCATTTAAACCAATAGTGAATTCTATACTAACAGGGAACTTGCAGTGATGATCAAAATAAACTGAATAGTAACAACATATAGCAGTATCAGATGATATGACAGATAAATAAATAGGATTAACATTATATAATTTATAACACAGGTAGGTATTACATGATAATAAAATCTATAGATTCACATGGTGTCAATTTACTAATTATGTAAGAACAGATGTCATGTGTGAATTACTCACATTTTATGCTGGAGTTAGAAAAACAAACAACACAAATGAATTCGAGAAGGCATGATGACATGATAAAAGATTCAAGTGGAAGAGAACTAAGCTAATGATCTTGTCACAACCCGTAAACAAAACCAAATATAAATATAAATTCAATACACAATGAATTTGAAACAACTTTGAAATTAAAGAAAATTGAACACAATAATTTTTTCCATGCTTTCAACATCCACTTGCTCAGCCTAAGGGAGTGAATATGGTCAGGTTTGGTGTGGTTTTGGATCAGGTTTGAGTCTATGGAGGCACGGCTACATGTGCTAGAAGTGGCAAAGGAGTCACAACACATGAATGTGAGGAGACAAGGCAACATAATGGAGTTTTTTGTCAACTTTTAGGCTCGGCTACATGGTCCTAGGGATCGGCCATGACATGTTTCAGATCTGGATAGAGGTAAGGCTGAGGTTAAATTGTCATATCATGGTGGTGGTGGAGCTTGGGAGGATTCCAAGGTGATGGTGATGAAGACTAGGCTCGGTTAGGCATGTTTTAAGGAGTTTGCAACATTTTTGTAGAGTTTTTGCTCATGGGGAAGGTATGGCCAGATCTGGTCAGAGGAAGAGGATGTGATAGGTGGTTGATGAAGAGGAGGTGTCGAAGGTGATGGCCAAGGCACTAGAGTGGAGAGCATGCAAATATGTGAAGAAATCATGGCCAAAACGAGGCAAAAGGAAGAAGAAAAAAAGAAAATGGAAAAAAAATACAGCCATTACTTACAGAGGAGCAAGCTTCACACGAGAAGACGATCAAATGAGATGCGGCAAATAAATTTGTATGTGAGATTGTATTTAACAAAGAAGTTTCACGTTGATTTAGAGGGAAGAACGTCTGATAACCCTGATTTTCAGGCATTATATAATTGGATAGTTATCTAATTTGACTTCTGAAAATATTGATTTATAAATTGAACAAATAAATGTGATAATCTCCTTTATAATTATTTAATATTGATAAAATTAATTGTTTTCAAAACAATAATAATAATGTGTTATTTTTACATATGTAAATAGATTTTAAGTAAAATTATTGTTTACAAATTGAATTTGTGTTTGTTTAAATATTTATATTTGAGTTGAATTTAAATTGAATTTTTAAATGAATTTGAATTTGGATTAGAATATTGAAATTCAAAAGATAGACATGTATTTGTGAGTGAATTTTGAATGGGATTTGAATTTAAATTTGAAATTCAAAAGATAAATTTCTTGAAATGAAATTAGATTTAAATATATATATGAGAATGTGATTGATCATTTATGTATAAATTAGTTTCAAAATTTATTTTCTCAAAGGATATATAAATGCAAATAAAAGAGAAGTATAAATAAAAATTTACACACACATATATATTAAAAATATAAATAAATAAACATAATATAAGTAATATAAAGGGTATATACGTTACAAATAAAATTCTCATGCTAAAAACAAGTGTTAAGATTTAACACACAAAAGTAACAAATGTAAATCATTTAACTTAAAGAATAAACAAGTGTTAACCATATAGACAAGTGGCATTATTTCTTTTAATTTGAATAAATAGAAGAAAAAAAATTCTCAGTTTTAAACATTCAAGCCTGAAAATACGAACCAGTAAGAAAAAAAAGAAACCAGTAAAACTTTACAAACCAAAAATTAAAGCCTGTAAATATTTATCTTTAAACATTCTCAAGCAAATCAACAAAGAAAGAAAAACCTGAAGCAAATCAAAGATTCAAACAAGTTAATCAAGCAACAACCAAGCTTCAGATCATCAGTTTAAACCAATCAAAGCCTACATCATCTAGCAAGAAAATGCAACTCAAAGCAGATTAAGTTTATTCATCAAAACTGCTTCCAGGAAGAAACTTCTTTATTTAAGTTGTTCAGGTGAGTAGACTTCTACTTTTAATTATGCTTAATCCTGATAAAATTAATGCTTGTGAATAAAAGATTGAATAACTTTGTGGAAAGTGCTTGCATGATGAGATTATGTTTGTATATATGTAGATATTTGAATATGTATGCATGTATGAAACCTATGTTCTTGGTTATAGGATTTTAAATCAAGATTAAATTTATTTTCTCTTTTTACAGTGGAAATTAGGCTAAGATCTTTAAAAGAAAAATAATCCTAGCTATGTAATTTCATTTCTAAAAAGAACTGTGGATAAAAATATTAAGTAAATATTGATAACTAATGATTTTACAGTAAAATCATGATTTATCAGAAAAATCAAACATGTGAATTTTAAAATCTGATTACATAATCAGAATCATATTTCAAAATGGTATTTTAGGTGTGGGCCTCTTGATTTTTAAGTTTAGTTATAGAGGACTTCTCGGTTGAATGGAATTGGGGTTTTGTCCAAATTCAGGCGACCGAGGAACTCAGTAGGGTCGTGGTTTATGTCGGAGGGAGGTTGTGGTACAGGGTTCGTGGGAAAATTGGTGGCACAATTTTTATGTTACGGTGGTGGCGGCGGAGGGCAGTGTAGGGTTTTGGGACTTGGTTTGGTGGAGGGTGGTTCCTGTCAAATTATGGTGTCATGGCAAGGATCTAAGGTTGCGGTATGGGAGAGGAAGTAAGGGAGGTTCATGACGAGGGTACTGGCGAAGTTTGGAGCCGGTCAGTGATCGGTGATGACCGGTCGAAGTGGAGGAAGGAGATATGTGTATTTCTTGTGTTTTTGGAAGATTGAGTTTTTGTTTAAATGGTTGCTGCGTGGAACTGGGTAGTCAGGAAGCCTATGGGGCTCGGAGGTGATGAACAGGGATGGTTGGAGGCAAGATCGTCGATCGGAAGAGGGCGTGCATGTGCACCGTATCCTTGTGTGCACAGTGGAAGGATGAAGTGATGAGGAATGGTATTGGCTTGGGAATTTTATTGTCAGGGTCAGGATTTTTGCGCGAAATAGGACTCGGAAATTTTGGGGTTTGATTCGAGTAAGCTCTCGAGTGATTTGAGGATGAATTTGTTCCATCTTTTAAACTTAAAATTTAAACAAGATTTTGAAAAGAAAAGAAGATGTGGATTTCTCAGGTAAAAACTCGAGCAATTTGTGGGTTGAACCCGAGGCAACTTTATAAAGCAAATTTTAAGATTTTTTTAAAAAAAAAAATCAAAACAAGATTTTGAATTTTTAAATAATTTGGTTTTTAAAACTCTTGTAAATTTCTTTTATATAAGATAAGTGGTTATTAATATTTGATTTAAAGGTTAATTAAGTATAGTTAAGCACTTAATTAATTAGGTAATTAGAGATGAATTAACTTTGTAATTTAAAAATTAATTAATTTGTAATTAATGATGGTTAATTAAAGTTTAATTACTTAAGAGAAGTGATTTAAAAATTGTTAAAAGTTAATGAAAGATCATTAACTAGGGATTATTAAATAATTTATCAATGTGATTAATTTTAGTAATTAATTAGATTAATTGATTTAGGATAATCATTTGTGGAATTATTTAAATATAATTACTTAATGTAACTAATTAAAGGAATTAATGGCTTAGTGTAATTAATTAAATTAATGTGATTAGTTTAAGATAATCACTCGATGATTTGTTAAGTATAATTACTGAGTGTAATTAATGAAGTGCAATTACCTGGTGAAGTAGTTGATAGGTAATTACTGGATGTAATTAATTAAGGATAGCTAATTACTAAATGTGATTAATCAAGGTTGATTAATGAATAAAAATTTATTTAAGATTAATTATCAAATGTGATTAATTAGAAGGATAATTAATCAATGAAGAAATTTTAGAGTAATTAATTAATGTAATTAATTAAGGATTAATGTAATTAATTATAGTTAATTAATTAATAGGAGTAATTAAAGGTTAATGACTATAATCATTTGAGGATAATTAATTTGTGTAATTAATTAAGGATAATTACTTAATGTAATTAGAGAATAATTAATCAAGGATGATTAATTAAGATTGATAATTAGAGAACGGTTAATTAATTTGTTTCAAATTAATCGATGGTTAAGTAAGCAAGAATTGAAGGAATAAATTTTATTTTAATTTAATTTAATTAGAAATGGTATGACAAATTAATCTTGCTTATGAATGATTGGATGATATTTTATGCCTTAGATTAGTTGGTATCTTTGATATTTTATTTATGGTGCTTTGTGATATGTGATGATTGGTTTAAACAGAGAAAATGCGGTTATCTATGATGATTTGCTGTGTAAAAGTGACATCCAGTATTTAAAATTTTATTACATGAATAACTTGGGATAAGATGACATTGGATTCGAAGAGGCTGGAGTCGGGTATTAGTTATACCCGAAACCACTTCGATTATTTACAAATTGATACGTGGATTCAATAGGCTGTAATGGAATGATTTAAGTAAATTGGACCACATAATCTAAGTTCTGGCACTTAGAAATTGATGTGTGAAATAAGTGATGTCTATAACAACTTGTGAAGTGTAAATTGATATAAGTTACCCCGGGTTTGTATGAGCTGTATAGTTTTGTATTCCTTGTTAGATGGGTTTACTCACGCTGGTTTCCAGCCTGACCCAGGTGTTACTTTGATGTAATGCTCGGGACAGACCGAGTATTACAGATTTTCAGGTAAGGGCGTTCTGGAGCTCAGGAGGCGAGCTGGATGACCGAAACATATAGAGTATTTCTGCTGTGATATATATCTAGGACATATTGATACGTATACATGTCCTCTGTTTTGTGGAATATTGTAACTCTGATGTATAAAAATATAAATGTACTGATACAGTTTTCCTTTGTATAACTGTTACTATTATTTGATATTATAATTTATCCGCTGCAATTATGAGATGATGGTATTTCTGTTCTTCTTTTCCTTCTATCTCTTTCTTCTTTTCCATAACTATCTGGGATTTTCGAGATCGAAAATTCCGGGTCCTTACATTTGGTATCAAAGCAGAAGGTTAAGCGAGAACCTTGGCTCTGGCGGGATTACTCATTAAGGATAGGGTCAATGGTACCCTAGAATGAGTAGTGTGTATATATATGAGAGCATACTTGTTATTTTCTTATATAAAGATTTTAAACGATTTTGTATAAGTATATATTTTGATGTATAAAGCAATATTTCTTTCTGATAAATATTAAGGTAATTGGTTGTTAAATTGGAATTAAATTAAGTGGTCATAAAAATACAACCAAATTGAAATTAAATAAAGGTAAGTTTGAAATGGATTCAAACTTAAATTAAATCTTGAATTTAGGGAAGAGTTTGAGAATAAGATAATAATGAATTGGTTTCCAGATATGATAATCTTGGTTATTATTATAAACGATTGTTGCGTTTATAATAGAATGGTTATTGTGTTTAATAATGGGATGATTATTTTCCAGTAAATAATAAAATGTTTTAAGGAAGTAACCATCTAAAGAGAGTAACTTGTAAATTTGAAAGGATGTAACTTAAAGTGGGTTTCAAATTGTGAAGTTATGAATTCTAAATTTAAACATTTGAATTGGTTTCAAAATGTTAAAGGAAATAAAATTCAAACTATTTTGAATATGATCTTATTTTAAAATAAGAGATGTTATTTAATATATTTGAATGAAAGGGTCCTATTTCGAACAAGGGTTGTTTGAAATTTTAAGGGAATTTGTTTGAATTTAAAACCAAAGGTGGTTTAAAATTTAAAAGTAACCAGGTGTGTAAAGAAAATAAACTCTAAGGTTGAGTTTTGAATTTTCCTTGGAATGTGATGTGAAACCCAAAGTGAAGTTGGTTTTAAACTTAAGTGGGAAGGATATTAATCTGAAGTTTAAAATTTGAATGGGAATTCAAATTGTGTAAATTTGACTGGATTAAGTAAATTGAATTTAACTTGGAAGAAGTTAAATAAGTTTGAATGATCAACCTGATTTGAAAATTTCAAAATGAAATTAAGATTTAACTCGGGAAGGCAAATGGTTGATTTGAATTGGGAGTTTAAGTGATCTCAAAATGGTTTTGAGATATAGAAATTGGAAAAGGATGGATGTTTTAAAATAATTTGAATGATACCATCCTATTGTCATTAATAATCTTTAAGCTGAAATTGGATTTGTTTAAATGAATGAGGAAATGGGGTAAGGTAATATATCCATTATTAGGATAAAATGGAATCATTTTGGACTTAAGATTTGAAAGTTTAAAATAAAACTTTAAAAGTTTGATTTCAAAATCTAAATTTGATGATAAATTGAATTTCAAAGATGTAGTTGTTTAAAAGGATTTGAATTATTTGAACTTTGAAATAAGTTAAAAATGGAATTTGAATTCTGAATTAAATGGTTTAAAGATATAAGTTGATTTGATTTAAAGTATTAAATCAACATTAAAAAAATTAACTCGAATTTATATAATTTGGGATGGTTTAAATTTGGAATTTGAATTGAATTAGTTCAAATTGAATTTGATTTGAATTAATTGGATTTGTGATTAAAGATGTATAAGTTTAAAAAATTCAAATGGAAAATTTGAATTAGTTTGATTTGAAATGATTTGAAATTTGAGGTGGGTTCAATTTGAAATAAGTCCAAATTTATTTGAATAATTTGGAATTGAGTCCATTTAAATGGAAGTGGAAATTTAAATTGAATTGATTGGAAATGGAGGTTGGGAATTGAACAGTTTGACTCTGAACTATTTTCAAAATAAATTGTTTTAGTACAAATCTATTTTTCCAAACTATTTACTATACAACTTTTCTTTTTAAACCTAAAACTATCTTATACTTGTTTTACAATTATTTTGAAACTATTTAACAATTTTTCAACTGATTTATAAACTATTTATTATTTTTCAACCATTTCACAAATTAATTACTATTTTTCAACTATTTTGCAATTATTTAAAATTTCTATAACTATTTGACTATTTTCTAATTATTTTACAATTACTTAACTATTTTGCAGCTATTTTACAAACTAATAATTATTTTTCAATTACTTATCTATTTTTAACTTTTCAAGCTATTTTCTAAATTTAAACTGAACTGAGTTCGAACTGCTTATGATTAAATACCCAATTGAGATAAGAATTGAGGTGATAATTCAAATGTGATCGAATCAACTATGAATAAATGGAATGAAATTAAAGTGAATGTGAATAGAAAGGGAATTCATTTGATTAATAAATCAATAAAGATAAATACATAGGATGTACGTATATTATTCTATTCGCATAGTGATTTGATCCAGATTCGAGCACAGAATTTCGAGATAGTTACATCAATCCGAGTTGGGATTTTTCACTCGATTTTCGATGGCGAACCTGGATATGGATTGTTGATTAGTTCTGGATATTCTCTATCATAGTTATGACTATGCAAGGAGAATAACGGCTTCTGATAAAGAAACCAGATCTGAGTCCGCACTAGGAAGTCGGATGGACGATACTAGTTCGGAAATGAAATTGTGTGATCGAGTGAGCGATAAGATTGGTATGGCATACAGAAGATATGTGTACATCGTACAGATTTGAATAAAATTGATACTGGGAATTTGTGGATAAGAAATGTGAAATGGATTTTGAAGTGAAAATATATTTTGTGAAATATATGATGAAGTAAAGTGGAAATTGGAGATTTCTATGGTAAAAATTTACTTTATGGAAGCGAGTAATTTGGTAAGTGTCTTTATAGAATAATCAAATTTGAATATTTGATAAACAAAGTTATGTATCTTTGTTATATATAAGATAAATCTCCCCTTGTTGAATCTATAGCCAGAAGAAAGAGGATTTTGAAGTATAAAAAGGGTTTTATACAAGTTTGAAGAGATCCAAAGTTTTAAGAAGTTATAAATATCGATATATATATATACGTATAAAGGATCTTATAAGAATGATTTTGGAAAGGGTTTGGGAACCTATGAATTTGGAAAAGGCTTTTTGATTTTTAGGTAAAATCAATTTTGGAATGTGGAAAGCCTAGTTTGAGAATTATCGATTTTGGGACAATTGATTTTGAGAAAGGAGATTTATATGAGATTCATACTAGGTGTATGATTTGGAAGATACTATATGTGTATAGTATAAAGTGTTTTGAAAATGGCTCTGGAGAAAAAGGCGCTCCCTTGGGATGAACTTCTCAGGAGTACCATAGGTTTGGTACTGCCTTGAGCCTCTAAGAGCGAGGTTCTAAAGTTGATCCTGTGAGGAGTCCAGACAAACTAGTTCCTGAGGATTATTGGGTAGAGAAAGTCGAGGGCGCTGATTCCTACAGAGGCATTTGGGTTATGCTGTGACGGCAGTGTAACTCGATGTCGCCGCGATCTACTGTGTGGACCATAGCGGAAATCGTGTGGAGGTGAGTGTCAACAGTCTACGCTTGATTTTGCAGGGAAGGCAACGTAACATCGTTAGTCTGCGATCTATGGTAAGTGGAGTGGAGAAATTTCATTCTTTTAGCAGTGAAATTCGAGGGCGTTGAGGCCTACAGTTATATGGGTTTTTGCTGTGATAGCAACGTAACCCCAATTGTAGCTGCGATCTGTAGCGGGTTCCATGGTGTAATCGAGGGGCACGGAGGCCTACAGTTATCTATGGATTTTGTCGGGATGGCAACGTAACCATCGGGTTAACTGCGACCGTGGATGGGGGTGATGATTTCCAGAGCATTCTCACCAAAGATCTATCCTCTATTTTCAAAAACTGTTTTCTATATTTTCAATAAAATTATTTTCCAAAATATTTTCACAGGGTATTGAAACGAGTTTACCAAGTACTTATAGATTTTCAGTCCTACGCTTGATCAACTTATGACCGAATTTCTGTAAGAACGAGGATAGACTTGCTGAAACATCGAGTTATAAAAGTATTTTTTATAAAAACTATTTTAGTAATACTATATGGATTTTAAAGTATTTTGGAAATGATCAAAGAAAATTTATCTGATTTTTAGTATTTAATAATTTCTGGCTTCGTTCCTTTTCGAGGACGAAATGATTCAAAGGTGTGAGGAATGTGATAACCCTGATTTTCAGGCATTAGATAATTGGATAGTTATCTAATTTGACTTCTGAAAATATTGATTTATAAATTGAAAAAATAAATGTGATAATCTCCTTTATAATTATTTAATATTGATAAAATTAATTGTTTTCAAAACAATAATAATAATGTGTTATTTTTATATATATAAATAGATTTTAAGTAAAATTATTGTTTACAAATTGAATTTGTGTTTGTTTATATATTAATATTTGAGTTCAATTTAAATTGAATTTGGATTAGAATATTGAAATTCAAAAGATAGACATATATTTGTGAGTGAATTTTGAATGGGATTTGAATTTAAATTTGAAATTCAAAAGATAAATATCTTGAAATGAAATTGGATTTAAATATATATATGAGAATGTGATTATTTATTTATTTATGTATAAATTAGTTTCAAATTTTATTTTCTCAAAGGATATATAAATGCAAATAAAAGAGAAGTATAAATATAAATTTACACACACATATATATATTAAAAATATAAATAAATAAACATAATATAAGTAATATAAAGGGTATATACATTCTAAATAAAATTCTCATGCTAAAAACAAGTGTTAAGATTTAACACACAAAAGTAACAAATGTAAATCATTTAACATAAAGAATAAACAAGTGTTGACCATATAGACAAGTGGCATTATTTCTTTTAATTTGAATAAATGGAAAAAAAAGATTTTACTCAGTTTTAAACATTCAAGCCTGAAAATACAAACCAGCATGAAAAAAAAAAACCTGTAAAACTTTATAAACCAAAAATTAAAGCCTGTAAATATTTATCTTCAAACATTCTCAAGCAAATCAACAAAGAAAGAAAAACCTGAAGCAAATCAAAGATTCAAACAAGTTAGTCAAGCAACAACCAAGCTTCAGATCATCAGTTTAAACCAATCAAAGCTTGCATCATCTAGCAAGAAAATGCAACTCAAACCAGATTAAGTTTATTCATCAAAACTTCTTCCAGGAAGAAACTTCTTTGTTTTAAGTTGTTCAGGTGAGTAGACTTCTACTTCTAATTATGCTTAATCCTGATAAAATTAATGCTTGTGAATAAAACATTGAATAACTTTGTGGAAATTGCTTGCATGATGGGATTATGTTTGTACATATGCAGATATTTGAATATGTATGCCTGTATGAAACCTCCATTCTTGGTTACAGGATTTTAAATCAAGATTAAATTTAATTTCTCTTTCTACAGTGGAAATTAGGCTAAGATCTTTAAAAGAAAAATAATCCTAGCTATGTAATTTCATTTCTAAAAAGAACCGTGGATAAAAATATTAAGTAAATATTGATAACTAATGATTTTATAGTAAAATCATGATTTATCAGAAAAATCAAACATGTGAATTTTAAAATCTGATTACATAATCAGAATCGTATCTCGAAATGGTGATTTTAGGTATGGGCCTCTTGATTGTTAAGTTTGTAGTTATAGAGGACTTCCCGGTTGAACGGGATTGGGGTTTTGTCCAAATTCAGGCGACCGGGGAACCCAGTAGGGTCGTGGTTTATGTCGGAGGGAGGTTGTGGTACAAGGTTCGTGGGAAAATTGGTGGCATAATTTTTATATTACTTCGGCGGCGGCGAGAGGGCAATGTTGGGTTTTGGGACTTGGTTTGGTGGAGGGTGGTTCCTGTCAAATTATGGTGTCGCGGCAAGGATCTAAGGTTGCGGTATGGGAGAGGAAGTAAGGGAGGTTCATGACGAGGGTACTGGCAAAGTTTGGAGCCGGTCAGTGATTGGTGATGACCGATCGAAGTGGAGGAAGGAGATCTGTGTATTTCTTGTGTTGTTGGAAGATTGAGTTTTTGTTAAATGGTTGCTACGTGGAACTGGGTGGTCAGGAAGCCTATGGGGCTCAGAGGTGATGAACAGGGATGGTCGGAGGCAAGATCATCGATCAGAAGAGGGCGTGCATGTGCACCGTATCCTTGTGTGCACAGTGGAAGGATGAAGTGATGAGGAAATGTATTGGGTTGGGAATTTTATTGTCAGGGTCAGGATTTTTGCGCGAAGTAGGACTCGGAAATTTTGGGGTTTGACTCGAGTAAGCTCTCGAGTGATTTGAGGATGAATTTGTTCCAGTTTTTAAACTTAAAATTTAAACATGATTTTGAAAAGAAAAGAAGATGTGGATTTCTTGGGTAAAATCTCGAGCAATTTGTGGGTTGAACCCGAGATAACTTTATAAAGCAAATTTTAATAATTTTAAAAAAAAAATCAAAACAAGATTTTGAATTTTTAAATAATTTGGTTTTTAGACTCTTGTAATTTTTTTATATGAGATAAGTGGTTATTAATATTTGATTTAAAGGTTAATTAAGTATAGTTAAGCACTTAATTAATTAGGTAATTAGAGATGAATTTACTTTGTAATTTAAAAATTAATTAATTTGTAATTAATGATGGTTAATTAAAGTTTAATTACTTAAGAGAAGTGATTTAAAATTATTAAAAGTTAATGAAAGATCATTAACTAGGGATTATTAAATAATTAATCAATGTGATTAATTTTAATAATTAATTACATTAATTAATTTAGGATAATCATTTGTGGAATTATTTAAGTATAATTACTTAATGTAACTAATTAAAGGAATTAATTGCTTGGTGTAATTAATTAAATTAATGTGATTAGTTTAAGATAATCGCTCGATGATTTGTTAAGTATAATTACTGAATGTAATTAATGAAGTGCAATTACCTCGTGAAGTAGTTGATAGGTAATTACTGGATGTAATTAATAAGGATAGTTAATTACTAAATGTGATTAATCAAGGTGATTAATGAATAAAAATTTATTTAAGATTAATTATTAAATATGATTAATTAAAAGGATAATTAATCAATGAAGAAATTTTAAAGTAATTAGTTAATGTAATTAATTAAGGATCATTGTAATTAATCATAGTTAATTAATTAATAGGAGTAATTAAAGGTTAATGACTATAATCATTTGAGGATAATTAATTTGTGTAATTAATTAAGGATAATTACTTAATGTAATTAGAGAATAATTAATCAAGGATGATTAATTAAGATTGATAATTAGAGAATGGTTAATTAATTTGTTTCCAATTAATCGATGGTTTAGTAAGCAAGAATTGAAGGAATAAATTTTAATTTAATTTAATTTAATCTAATTTAATTAGAAATGGTATGACAAATTAATCTTGCTTATGAATGATTGGATGAAATTTTATGCCTTAGATTAGTTGGTATCTCTGATATTTGATTTATGGTGCTTTGTGATATGTTATGCTTGGTTTAAACAGTGATAATGTGGTTATCTATGATGAATTGCTGTGTAAAAGTGACATCCAGTATTTAAAATTTTATCACATGAATAACTTGGAATAAGATGACATTGGATTCGAAGAGACCGGAGTCGGGTATTAGTTAATACCCGAAACCACTTCAATTCTTTACAAATTGATACGTGGATTCAATAGGTTGTAATGGAATGATTTAAATAAATTAGACCATATAATCTAAGTTCTAGCACATAGAAATTGATATGTGAAATAAGTGATGTCTATAACAACTTGTGAAGTGTAAATTGATATAAGTTACCCCGGGTTTGTATGAGTTGTATAGTTTTGTATTCCTTGTTAGATGGGTTTACTCACGCTAGTTTCAAGCCTGACCCGGGTGTTACTTTGATGTAGCGCTCGGCTCAGACCGAGTATTACAGATTTTCAGGTAAGGGCGTTCTGGAGCTCAGGAGGCGAGCTGGATGACAGGAATGTATAAAGTATTTCTGCTGTGATATATTACTGTTATCTAGGACATGATGATACGTATATATGTCCAGTGTTTTTTTGGAATATTGTAACTCTGATGTATAAAAATGTAAATGTATTGATACAGTTTTCCTTTGTATAACTATTATTATTATTTGATATTATAATTTATCCGCTGTGATTGTGAGATGATGATATTTATGTTCTTCTTGTTCTTCTATCTCTTTCTTCTTTTCCATAACTATCTGGGATTTTCGAGATCGAAAATTCTGGGTCGTTACAGAACGGTAGGAAATAAATAATTGAAACGTTAGAGAAATTTAAGGATTTTATTCCTACTAAATCAAGAGAATAAAATGGAAAAGTGGAATGAGATGAAATGTTATACGTGAAATGCAAGGCAAATAGGCGGCTGTTAATTTGAATGGCTGAAGTATGGAATCAAAGGGGTGCGCATTATAAAAGCAATAAATAATTTGAAACGTATGCCAAAAATAAATAACAAAGTAATGTATCTTATATTTATTTGTTTCCTATTTATTCAATAAAATATATGCTAAAGAATAATTCAGTAAATAACGTACCGTATAAATAAACATCAGAGAAATAAACAAGAACAGATATAAAATGTATCAAATAAAACGTATAATTTAATTGCTATTTACAACTTTATTTATTACTCAACTTAAACAAAATTTGATTTGTTTATTACTTAACTAAGAAAACGGATGTAGAACATATACAATAAAACATATAGATTAGTTGCTTTTTGCAACATTGTTTATTACTTAGTCACAAAGTATATATCCAAATTAAATGGAAAAACGAAACAAATGTGGTAAATATATACAATTTAAATAAAGATTGAGAGTTAGAATTTAAACTTTAAAGTCTAAATTAGAGTCAACATTTAACCCAAAATCTAAAATTCTAGAAATTGTTTATATTAAATAAAATTGGGCAAATGATTTATGACCAATTCAGCAAAATTCTAAAATTCAAACTTTTAGATAATTAACACCAAAGTTATTTTAAAATAAAAATGAATAAAAATAATTATTAAAATTTTAGGCTATTACATAAAATATATGCATAACATATCATGTTACTCAAATTAGAACGTGATTTTACAAACAAAGATATTATTTATATAAACAAATTTGTTAAATAAAACAATTTGCACACAATATTGTAAAAAACATAACTTTCACAATATTAATCCGATTTCAACGAAATGAAAAGCAGTGTTTTTGAAATAAAGTCTGTTTTCATAATAAAAGATAAAATTCAAAAATTTAAATTTCAAATTTAAAAGTTAAAGTTTGACCATTTTGACCAAAATCCACTTTTTTGGAAAATATTATATTTATTCATGTTTGGAAATATAGTTCACATACAAAACAAAATTTCTATTTAAAATAACAAAATTTAACCATTTTAATAAATAAAATAAAGTTTTTAAATCAGGAATTTCAGTTAAAATAATTAAAATAATTTTTTTTTAAAACAATCACAAAATACTGGGTTGTTACACTCTCCCCCACTCAAATCTTCTCGTCCTCGAAAAGGAACGAGGTACGGGAAAACACAGAAAAAGACAGAATGAAATAGGATGAAGACAAGATGACAAGAAGATTAAAATTATACCTGTTAACTGTTGTTATAGGTAAGTTTAACAAGGTGGAGGATAGGAATAGCTAGAAGGGAAAATAGGTGGATAGGAATATCTAGGAAGGAAAATAGGTTGAAAGACAAGAATGAACCATTATTTTAAAGCTATATAAATTTCAATTATTTAGAAAGGTAAAATAAATGATCAAAATATCCTTTATATAATACTTTATCAAAATACTTTTATAACTCGATATCTTAACATGTTTATCCTTGTTCCTACAGACTCTGGCAGTGCGTTGATCACGCGCAAAGCTAGAATTCTTCAAGTACTTAGTAGACTTGTTTCAACATCCAGTGAAAATACTGGAAAAACTTTTAAAAACAGATATGGAAAGTACGATCCAAATAAAACAACCAAACCAAAACCTTTGTCTAACCATGGTTCGCAGATACACAATGGTTACGCCTGGATCCCCCAGGAATCCATATCCGTAAGCTTTCTAAGCCCTGCGAGTTACTGCCATGATGACTAGTAGACTGCAGGATACACAATGATTATGCCTGGATCCCCCAGGAAATAATCCGTACCCCTAGGCCTTCTCAGCCTGGCGGATTTCTCGACTAATGTGACCTACATAGTTCATAGGATACATAATGATTACGCCTGGATCCCCCAGGAAACAATCCGTACCCTTAGGCCAGCTCAGCCAGGTGAATTGCGCTATGCAGTCACGCTCAAAAGAAAAACTATGGAGATCGCCATGGTGGGACACGCGAGTATCACATCCGGAAAATCAAAATCAGAGAGAATAATAATAGAATGTATCCACAATGTGGCCACAGAGCAGATACCAAGCAGAAGGCACTTCCTATATCTTTACTTTGAAAATATATATATCATATATTACCTTTTCAAATCACTTTCAAATATCATACTTATATAAAGTCCATTATATAAGATTTCATTTTCAAATCGAATACTTTCCAAATCAATAGTATATCAAATCACACTTATATAGACTTCGATTATATAAGATTTCTCTTTCCAAATTGAGTACCTTTCAAATCAATTGTTTTCAAATAAACATCATACTTATATAAATCCATTTTATATAAGTTCGATAACTTCCTAATCAAGTATTTAGTAACATATAGTTCTCAAATTTCAATTTATTTCAATATCAATTCAGTTTCAAAATCATATATGATTACACCAAATCATTTCTTCCAAATTAAATATCTTCAATTTCAAAGTTTTCAAAAATAATAGGTTTAGAAAATAATCCAAGTTTCCATATTAACATAATTTAAGTCAAACAAATTCATTTCCAAAATCATCATATAAATACTGGGTTTTACATCCCAATTTATTTTCAAAACCAAATATTTCTCAAAATCAATTATACCTAATATGGTTTCCAAATTTATAACTATCCCTTTAAAACCTTTAAACTATTTATTTCTATATGAAAATCCAATTTTCCTTTTGCAAATTATCTATTTAACAAAAGTTTCAAATTTACTTAAGTCATACTCTTCATACTTTAAGCATACAAACCCAAACTTATATACTTTATCAAATATTTTATACTCTTTGAAATTTCTTAGCTTTAAAAATTAAACCTTGATTTGGAAGTGTTCGAACCTTCAAAATAGTCGAAGAAATCACATTTCAAATTCAAGAGTTGGAAATCAGCAACAAATAAGTAAATCAATTTCTAAAGATAGAGTTATACAAAATCAAATCCGAAACTCGAGGACCGAACACCGAGCTCACTTCAAATCATTTCAAATATATATACATATATCTTTCAAAAATCAAATCGTCCTTCGAAATTTTGAAATCAAAATGGTTTCACAAAATCACTCGCATAGACAAACTATTAGAGTGGCCTCTCCCCCACCCTAAAACTTGAAAATCAACGTTGATGATGCGTGCACTCATCACCGAAATTATTTTCCAACGACACAAGTGAGTTCTGGACTTCTTCTTCTAAATCATTGGAATTCATTTGAACTCTTTTGAAACATTTCTTATTCGAAAAATACTTTTAAATCGTATTATTATTATATATTTTTGAAATCTTGAAACCAAATTTCAAAATACCAAAGTTCAATTCCTCGAAATTCAAATTCAAAACCCTTCAGTTATAAACCCTTTATATAATCGAATTCCTTATAAATTTTCAAAATTTCAAATCCTTTTAAAATTTCAGACTCTCGTTTTTAAAAGGTATATAATCCTTATCGAAAACATTTCACTTTTATATTAAAATGCAGTCTTCCTTATCAAAATAATAATTTTGATATATACACAATTTCAAAATACAATTAACAAACTTTTTTCATGGGATGATTCAAGAATGGATCTCAAAACATATAGAGATTCAAATTTAGAGGAACTCAAATCAAATATAATTCTAATTCGAAGATAAGCTCAAACGAAGATGAGATAATTACCAAATAGGAGATGATAAGCCTATATAAATCACAGATGACCTTAATTGGGTCAACCATGACTTCAGGAATATAATCAATGCGGAAATCTAAGGCAAATCGACATTCGATCGCCAGAGATAGCATCCAGGTATAGCAGAAGATAGATAGCATCGTAAACCGAGGATATAGGAACCTCCTCTGAATCAATGCCAATTGTAAAGGAGTTTCACCCCTTTACAAATCATTCAAAGATTTGCGAAATCACCGATCTTTATAGAGGTCATTCAAAAATGGAGTTGTGGAATGCTCCGAAATCAAAGGATAAAATAGGGAAGACAAGACTGGATTTCAGAACAAGTGGAAGCATTCCAAAGTTCAAGGAATCCTAATCAATAAGAATCCTAACCAAGATATTTCTAACAAGGTGGATACAGAAGGGATGAAGTTTAGAAAATCTTGATTTCAAAATAAGAAAATTTTATGCCAATATAATCTTTGAAAATCCTTTAAAATCATTTAAATCATTTTATACTTAGAAAATACATTCTCTCACAAAGAAATGATTTTGATATTGATTTCACTCATTCTAGGGCATTTCTACCCTATCTCTAATGAATTTTTGCTCCGCAGGCTAAGGTTTGCTAAAAACCAAAGCTCTGATACCAAATGTAACAGCCCACTATTTTGGACCATTCAAATCGACAATAATCCACACTGTCAGACTTGAATAATTCAAAATAACAAATTGTAATAAAATTTGGAGCAAATAAAATCATTCACAGAATCACAGACACAGAAATATCAGAATACTCGCAGTGGAAATAAAATACCATAGTAGTTCATGAAGCTACTATATACAAACTCTCAAAACATATACAAAATATCATAGTTTAAAAATGGATACAATAGAAGTCTGGATACATAAATCAATAATACAGAGACAGATACCGAATAGGAACTAACTGAAGAAGTCGACGAATAGATAGACAGATAAGCTCCAGCTAAATTCTAGCTCCAGAATGTGAATCCAAAGCTGTCATTCTCAGGCTGAACCGAGCGTAAAGTAAAAATCAAACACTCGAGTCAGGACATACATACTTATACAATGTAAACCAACTCAAGTGAACTGTAATAGCAATGCACAATTACTTAAAGGATGCTTGGGATCGCCTATCCTTTAAGGGTCTGTCAAAAAATCAATTAAGTAGTAATAACCACTATCCTAGAAATATCCATATTAAATTAAACAATGCAAATAACAGTGTTATTGTGACTAGGCCAACGTAGAGCTGCACTGACCGCTCACCTCTAGCCACACTCTTAAAATCAAAGGTGTGCATCAAACAATCACAAGGAAATCACATGACACACAAAGCAGAGTACCCGTGGTTATAAATTTCAAAATGATTTATAATTCCGAACTAAAATCATTCATTTAAACCATTAAAAAGTGAAGTCATTATTCCTTCAAATCAAATATTAAATTCCCAAAAATTTAGCCTTTTTTGAGTTCATTTATTCAGTTACACACTTCAAATATTGAAATTTCAACCACAAATAAACTTTGATTTTAACCCTTTAAACATTATAAAAATCATATTTTAACACTCAAAAATGTTCATTAAAATACCTTTAACTTATGATTTTTATAAAGTAAATTTCTTATAAATAAAATCAAATTTTCAATAATTCACTTAATAAATTCAAGTGTACAATTTCATATTATTCACATTTTAACAAATTACTCAACACTTAAATTTTTGTTACCATTTTCCAAATATAACTTAATTTCCATTTTATTTATATAACTTAAATTCCATTATTAATTTCTTAACTTAACCTTTAATTTCAAACCAAATTTCACATTTCCAAGTTAAGTTAAATTCCAAAATTTTCATTTAACTATCCATTTATTTAACATTTTAAACTAATTACATAAATTCATAATACACTGTAAGTTGCTTAACTTTATTTTACAAATAACTTGATATTTTCTTTTACTTTATATTTATTCAGTTCATACAACAATTATATTAATTACCAAGTTAAGCTTATAATTCCATTTTTTCTACTTAAATTCCCATTATTAAGTTAAATCAACTTTCACACTACAACTTAAACCATCTATTAACTTATAACATTTAACCTTTTAGAAAATCACCGCTTAACCATTTAAATCCAATATAAGTCAAATTTCATATTTTTTTGCTTTCATATAAATACATGAAATTTTTAAGAAATCATATTTTGAAATCAACCATGGGTCCGGAAAATATTTCACACCTAAATTAAGTGAAACGGAAATTATCATTTAAATTCATAATCAGTAAAATTTTCGGGTTTTGATTATTTCAAACATGAAATCCCAAGACAAATACAAATAAATACCAATTAGGCCTATCATTACAGCCCATAATGTTTTTCCCTATTCTAAAGTCCGTTCGGGTATGTATCATTTCAACCCATAGTGATTTCTATACTAACAGGGAACTTGCAGTGATGATCAAAATAAACTGAATAGTAACAACATATAGCAGTATAAGATGATATGACAGATAAATAAACAGGATTAACATCATATATTTTATAACACAGGTAGGTATAACATGATAATAAAATCTACAGATTCGCATGGTGTCAATTTACTAATTATATAAGTATAGATGTCATGTGTGAATTACTCACCTTTTATGCCGGAGTTAGCAAAATAAACAACATAAATGAATTCCACAAGGCATGATGACATGACAAAAGATTCAAGTGGAAAAGAACCAAGCTAATGATCTTGTCACAACCCATAAACTAAACCATATATAAATATAAATTCAATACACATTGAATTTGAAACAACTTTGAAATTATAGCAAATTGAACACAATAGTTTTTGCCATGCTTTCAACATCTACTTGCTTGGCCTAGGGTGTGAATATGGTAGGGTTTGGTGTGGTTTTGGATCAGGTTTGAGTCTATGGAGGCAAGGTTACATGTGCTAAAAGTGGCAAAGGAGTCACAACACACGAATGTGAGGAGACAAGGCAACATAGTGAAGTTTTTTGTCAACTTTTAGGCTCGGCTACATGGTCCTAGGTCTCGGCCATGACATGTTTTAGATCTGGACAGAGGTTGGGCTGAGGGTAAATGGTCATATCATGGTGGTGGTGGAGCATGGGGAGGTGGCCAAGGCAATCCAAGGTGATGGTGATGAAGACTAGGCTCGGTTAGGCATGTTTTAAGGAGTTTGCAACATTTTTGTGGAGTTTTTGCTTATGGGGAAGGTATGGCCAGATCTGGTCAGAGGATGTGATAGGTGGTTGATGATGATGAGGAGGAAATGGTGGAGGTGATGGCTAAGGCACTAGAATGAAAGCATGCAAACATGTGAAGAAATCATGGCCAAAACGAGGCAAAAGGAAGAAGAAAAAATGAAAATGAAAAAAAGTATACAACCATTACTTGCAGAGGAGCAAGCTTCACACGAGAAGATGATCAAATGAGATGTGGCAAAGAAATTTGTGCATGAGCTTGTATTTAACAGAGTAGTTTCACGTTGATTTAGAGGGATGAACGACAGGAAATAAATAATTGAAACGTTAGAGAAATTTAAGGATTTTATTCCTATTAAATCAAGAGAACCAAATGGAAAAGTGGAATGAGATGAAATGTTATACGTGAATTGCAACAAAAAGGCGGCTGTTGATTTGAATGGCTAAAGTATGGAATCAAAGGGGGTGTGCATTATAAAGGCAATAAATAAATTGAAACGTATGCCCAAAATAAATAACCAAGTAATGTATCTTATATTTATTTTTTTCCTATTTATTCAATAAAATATATGCTAAAGAATAATTCAGTAAATATCATACCATACAAATAAACATCAGAGAAATAAACAAGAAACAGATATAAAATGTATTAAATAAAACGTATAATTTAATTGCTATTTACAACTTTGTTTATTACTCAACTTAAAAAAAATTGATTTGTTACATATCCATTTGATTTGTTTTTTACTTAACTAAGAAAAGGGATGTAGAACATATACAATAAAACGTATAGATTAGTTGCTTTTTACAACATTGTTTATTACTTAATTCACAAAGCATATATCCAAATTAAATTGAAAAACGAAACAAATGTTGTAAATATATACAATTCAAATAAAGATTGGAAGTTAGAATTTAAACCTTAAAGTTTCAATTAGAGTCAACATTTAACCCAAAATCTAAAATTCCAGAAATTGTTTATATTAAATAAAATTGGGCGAATGATTTATAACCAATTCAGGAAAATTCTAAAATTCAAACTTTTAAATAATTAAACACCAAAGTTTTTTTAAAATAAAAATGGACAAAAATATTTATTAAAATTTTAGGCTGTTACATAAAATATATGCATAACATATCATGTTACACAAACTAGAACATGATTTTACAAACAAAGATATTATTTATATAAATTTAAAATAAACAAATTTGTTAAATAAAACAATTTACACACAATATTGTAAAAAACATAACTTTCACAATATTAATTCGATTTCAACGAAACAAAAAACAGTATTCTTGAAATTAAATCTATTTTCATAATAAAAGATAAACTTCAAAAATTAAAATATATAAATTTTAAATTTAAAAGTTAAATTTTGACCATTTTGACCAAAATCCACTTTTTTGTAAAATATTATACTTATTCATGTTTGGAATTATAATTCACATAGAAAACAAAATTTATATTTAAAATAACAAACTTTATCCATTTTAATAAATAAAATAAAGTTTTTAAACTAGGAATTTCAGTTAAAATAATTAAAATATTTTTTTTTTAAATCACAAAATACAGGGTTGTTACATAAGACACTGCATTGTCATATATAAGTGTCAAACTCTAATAGCAATACGAGAATATGGATCTATATTGAATCATATGTAAATGTCATATGGTGAATCTTTGTAGTTCGCAATGTATGAAACTTCAAGGAAATTAGTTCATTGGAAATAAACAATTAAATCATAATGCAAAATCATGTATTCAATACGATTGATTACAATAAGTATCTCCTTTGAATAGTTCGACCATTTTGGAAAGGAAAGTGAATGTACGAAGTGGATGTGACTTAAGCACTTTTAGGATAAAGAGAGTGAATGGTCACCTCCAGTTCATAAAGGGACATTAGATATGATAATTGTATAAAATATTAAAAGATACTTAATATGGAATGAGAAATGTTATTTATACTCCCATTGTCTTGTAATATAGAAAATTATTTTTTTATAAAGGTTAGTTCTATGATTTTAAGATAATTGGTCAAAACCTCTTGATTGCAAATTAGTTACGGTAAAAGAAATAAATAGCCAATAATAAGTATTTGAATGAAGCTTCGAATTTCATATGCCATCATAGTAATGGAGGAAATAATGGGGGCATGTCATATAATACTTAATAATGGATGCATTAAGATATGAAAAATTATTTTTGTAAATAAATTAAATAATGTTTATGAAATTATAACTATTTTTAATACTAACTGAAAATAAATATAGTTTTATTTATTATTAATATTTTAATATTCTTCATGAAATAAATATATTGTAATATCGATATTTGTTGCATTAGCTATGTAACGTAGAAGTATCTAAATTTTAACAAATATTTTTAAGATCACGGACTATGCTATATCGTGGAGGAATAATTCTTGAAATCATTTGGCTGTGAATCATATGGCATTGATGAATTATATCTCAAAAACATTAAGGGCAAAGCACCCATTCAGTGGGAACAAAAAAAAAGTTAGTGAACTCTTCAGAATAATACATAACGATGAATGTGATAAAAAGTTTAATGATCGCAAAATGGATTCACGTACTTCATTTAATTCATAGATGAATTATCATTGAAATGAGTATATGCATTAGATATACAAGTAAAATATTTATGACAAGTTCATTAAATATAGAATAAAATTATAAAACATATATAACATGAAAATGAATAAAATAATTCGATTTAACCGAATAAGTCAGTATATTGGAAAGTGTTCGTAATATGTAAAACGAGTAAGATTCTATCTCAAAAGTCACTCCTCCCAATGATGCATGATGATGTATCACTAAGGTGAAATTAGGCTTTATTGGACAAAAATGATTAATGATGAGTGAAGTTAAGGCAACTTCTTTCTAGGTCGCGTGCTTAAGAGTAAATACATAAGGTTAAAATTAATTTCATTTAATAACTTACGAGATCATACAAGATAAGAGTTTATAAGAAACCACTATATATCCTAGATCAAGAAGTTGGTAGGTTGTGTTATTGGAGAGACTGCTTGTAATATTTTTTGTGAGGAATCATTTGTGGGTTACTCCAAAGGAGAGTGGGACCGATCAATACCGACCAACCAAAAAATGTGACGAACATAAGTTTCATAAACTAAAAACTAAAAGGTTTTATACATATATGAAGGTAGTTCATTAAATTGTTTATGAATACCTATTCCTTTGCACTAAAAAAAACCATTGTTTCAAGAAATACCAACTTCATGAGGAAGGAATTTCATTCAAAAATTATTCATAGTACGGATTTGGATACAATACAAAGACTAACCGATTGTAAAGGACGAAATAAAATTTTACCAAGCCTAATCGGTCACAACAAATTAGAATGTCGAATGAAACTCTCACACAATAAAGAGAAAGTATGGTTTTCAAAAAAAATTCGTCAGTTGTCAATAAGCCGTTAATAGTATTGACTACGCCATATGGAATGATTTGAAAATCCAAATTGGATTCTAAGTACGTTATCAAAATACGATTTTGATAGTTGTACCCGAAGGAATATGATCCATTGGCCGTAAAATGTCTCTGAAAAGAATACCACTACGATTGGAATATGTTAAGCTACATTGATAGAATAACATCGTAAATTTCAATCGTTGAAATTAAGGTAATAGATTCACCATTTTCGTACTTAAGTTATTTAGATTTTACTCACAAGATTATTGCTCAATATGATTTTGAGTTTTGGTATATTTTTGTTGAAGCAGAAATTCTAAATAATGATTTAGATATATTATTTGCACTTAATAACCAAAATATCTCGAAGTCAGTCGAAGCAATTTTGAGTTTGTAGAATATTGGATATCAACCAAAAACAGGATATGTTATTTGATAAGCATCAGAACTAAACAAGTATTTTGACAAAGAAATCAAATTGTTTGTTTTTCAGTCAAAATAAAGAAGAAACGTGTGTTTGTAGGAAAAAATATTAATAGTTTCTAAAATATTTCTAAAACCGTAAATAAGCAACAAAATTATTATTATTAACACTGTATTCATGCCAAAATGATTTCAGTTTGATTGTTTAATTCTCTGGTAGGATTAGAAAGACATCTTTTATAATCAATATAAAAGGATATTGAGATGCTCTAAAATGATATACACAAACGATATACTAACTCATTTAATATGGAGCATATATGATAGGCCTTATGCATTGGTAATAGGAAAAATGATACATGTTACATTGTCACAATATCATATTTTATTTATCTATTTGATGCATAAAGAAATCATTGAACCCAAATTAAGATTACTATATGATGTTTAGAGCGTTCTTGAGTATTTTGCGGAATACTAGAGAAGACGAACTCCTTATGAAGGAGTGTGTGGATTCGAACTTCATAAGCTATATCGAGCATAGTGTATCAATCCTAAGTTCGTGTTCAATCTTAAGCCAAGAACTTTAAGTTGGAAATATTTCAAGCAATAAGCAGTGGCTGCTTCAACCAAAGGCTAAGTACATCGCCTTCAATAGTGCTACAATATGAGCAGTATAAATAAATACATAAATTTATAACTGAGCTATGAATGATTCTACACATTGAGAAGCCCATGTTAATGTTATATCATAACAATGCCATGATACAGATCACGAAAGAACCAAGAACTCACTGGAAGTCGAGAAACATACTTCGAAAAGTTCCATATGATAAAGACAGTTTATCAACATTGGAGAGAGTTGATTAATAGAGTTGGTAATTGAACAAATAACATACCTATTGATTAAGGGACCAACCCGATCAGTTTTTGAGAAAACTAATCGAAGAAGTTGGAATAAGATTCCATAATTGACTTAAGTGAAAATGAGAGATTGATAAAGCTAGGGGTATGGCCTAGGGCCAACTATGTAATTTGTTACATATATCTAATTTGATAATCAATCTTGCTCAAAATAAAAGATGTTTTCTTTCTACAACATATACTTGTTTTTATAGACAAAACAAAGTGTCATTACTTTGCATGGGCAAATCGGTTTATAGCGGTCGTTCCACTTTACAACAACTGTGATAGGTTCATGGAAAAACACCTTAGCAACTATTAGAAAGAAAGTAAGGATAGGTGTGAGGCAAATATGCCTTAGCAACTAAGTAGGTATACAACTACAAATATACTAACCCCCCACGAAGAGGAGGAACCGGTGTCGCCCTCAAATGAATCGATCCCAATCATATTAACATATTCAGTAAAAAACTTATCAATAGTAGAGTCATTATCCAAAGACTCCTTACGAAAAATGAATCTCCTATCCCAAATTTCATCCTGAAGAATCTCATTGTTGTGTTCCCAGTATTTCCCTTCGACAGTTTGAGCGAGTGTGCTTCAGTAATATGACAAAACAATGATTTATGCTCACCTTCAATATCAGTAACGTACTTGAAATATGTATCGGTCATAGGAAAGCAGCAAAATTGTGTGTCCTCATGAACTCATTTCTTCTCTTTGGAATTCCAAGAAAGAGGGATAGAATCAAAGCTAGAGAAAGTGCTATTTTCATCAGCCAGATAAGTGGTAGGAACATTACCTTCAAAATGCTGAAGGGATTTGTGCTTAGGATCTTAAACACGTTTCTTAACCTTGGGAAGCAGAATCTTTTAAGGTTAAGGAATACTAAAATTAGTATTATCTATATCAAGCAAAGGAAAGAAGATAGGGGAATGCTTGCATGCCGCCAATAAATGACCACAAGATTGACAATTGAACATATTAGGGGTTCCCATTTATTGCCAATTTGTACTTTTGAAACCTGCCCATCAGTAGGTCCAACGAGTAGAACAAATTATTACAATCTATCCGGTTTACCTCAAACAGTGCCCACACATAATCAACCTATCTCTTCTAACCGTAGTATCAACAAAACAGATTAATTCTCCCACTAAGTTCTTCACCCAATTAATACCCATCATATATTGTAAAACAGAAGGTATGATTGTGAATTTCTTACAAAAGGGAATCGAAGCAAAATCAACATACGATCTCTAACTGGTAATAATGAATGGTTTCCCCAATATTATGAATGGGTTAGATTCAAGTATACAGAGCTTGTCATCTATACATGAGAATTCATAGAAGAATAAGGAATTCTCAGATCACATTTTAACACTACCTTTCAACTTCCAAAGCCTTATAAGATGTGATTTCATAACCTAAAAAGGAAGTTTTTCATCAAGAAAGAAGCCTACTAAATGTTCTTGCCAAAATGCATAACCCGCTTCAGTGACTTCTAATAGCAGAATATTGATCTAGTTAACCATCTTCATCTCAAAATCTCTAGGGACGTAGACACTTGCATTTCGCGGCTTGGATGCAAACAAAGAGGACCACATTATGGCATTTCATTAGACATAGTTTCATACAGAGGTGGTGGATTAATGGTATGACCATGTTCAGTTACGAAAGGAGCAAGTTAAGGTAGTAAGCTACAAGGAGACCCATGAGTATCCCGAACAAGAGAAGTGACATTATTTTCATTTACAGTTAAACAATTCCCTACCTTTGCACCACTAATAACAATAGACATATTGCCTTCCAAAATCATGTTAATTGAATTAGAATAATTAGGAAGTTGAAGGCCCTTGTTATCTATAACCACTTATTGTGGATAATGGAATTAAGGATCTTAAGGCTAATTAAACATTAAGGAGTTGAATAGTAGTTTCTAACTTTTGTAAATCCATTTCAATTTGTTTTTAAGTTCAATATTGCATCACAGATTTTCAACACAATATAATATTCATAATCAGTCACAGATGCAATTACAGATAAAAATAAATCAATGAAGTAAAGTAGAGAGTTGGAGAGATGACATTAGGAATTTTATACTTGTTTAGTTTCTCTTACAACCAGTCCCGTACAGTTGCTTGTATAAATTTCTTTTCAAATTCCAATCTTTAAACGGGTAGAAGACAACCCGATTACAATCTCTATTCGAGGCTAGGTGACACATCCTTTTGAATTTCCAAGCTCAAGGTACACCCACTTGATTTGAACGGGCTACAAGCAAACCTGTGACGACCCGAAAATCCGTACCCTGTGAATCGACAATAATCCACACATGTCCGACCCAAAAAGCACAAACTGACGGAAAGTCAAGAAAATGAAAAGAAGAGAGAAGAAGAGAAGAGAAGAAAGAGAGAAGATAGAACTAAATAGAATAAAACAGAATTTCACATCGCAGCGGATAATATATAATATCATATCAATGATCTTTACAAAACAGAAACTGTATATATATGTACACATCAATCAGAGTTCAACAATCATTCAATAGTTATCAGCTTGAACAGTTATAATAACCTGTCCCCACAAATGCTGATAATAACAACAACTAAGCACAGCGGATAATTAAGCAAATACGGACGTACGAAAATGAAGATCTTCAGCTCGCCTACTGAAGCTCCAAAAGCACCAAAGCATAACCTGTAGATATACTCGGTCTGACCCGAGCATAGAAAGGGAAGAACGACCGGATCATTCTGGTAAACCAGCGTGAGAAACACACTCAACTGAATTTATTAAATTACCAAACTTATCCTTAGTTTTCAAAACAAAAGTATCTCGTAAGACAAGTCCACACATAAACACGGACATGTTTTTACCTTACGATAACTATAACATATCATATCAAATCTCATGTTATATTATAGTAGTGTCTACTATATACAAATAATATTAATCATAGCCGAAATTGTTACATTGATTAAATTCCAGCATATAGCCCAATTGGGTAATACAATCAAATGGCGGGTACGTAGTGGAGTTTGGATTTCCATACAAACGACCAGGTGAAGGGACTACCTTCCGAAGGGGCACGCCTCTAGATGGATGTCCCGAGGCACAGAACATCTGCCCTCTACCAACACAAGACCGGCCCACCTTTATAACCAGATGGTACCGAATATGTTATCCTCCGGTCGTTACCGACCTTTACCGAGGGCCCTCATAGCATACAAACCACAATAATCAGATACACTAAGTCATAGCATGCAAATATATATCTAGAAGAGGATGATCATATCCTGATGGGAGCGACCCACTTAGCCCTGCTGCATCTAACCCTGTTTTGGTCATTTCCGGTTGATGAGGCTAGAGATAACGATTACCTTCCACAATCATATGTCACATCACTTTGAATGCCACACGGCCATTTCCGTTGACTACTAATTGCCTTCCACAAAAATACAACCCTTGAGAACATACGTCTCAAGGAGGGTGTTAAGCTAAGAAAAGTTGCCTTCTCTGCCACCACTGACGAACATTTGTAAACACCAATGTTCGTAATCTGTAGAAATGCAATGTCAGACAAACATTCATATAAGTTGTCCAGGAACAGGACAAACCGAAGGTACTTTCCTACCACATCCTGTCGGGAAATCCCTAGGATTAGTAGCGAATAGTCCTCGCATTGGGTATTGCATAATGAAGAGACCACTACTACTGGATATATATTGGGATTTTAATCCCAAACGATCAACAAGCAGTCCCCCACTATGAAAATCCGGAATATCAATATCATCACAAGCAACCTGCATATTCGTCGCCTATACGTTGGTTCGAAGTGGTTTTCAGATAAATATGATCCCGGTCTCTTCGCACCAACAACGCAAAAGCGTTTCTCAACCTCACACAGAAACTAAGTCTCATAGACTTATCACGTTTCCAACTTTCAACTTGCTATCCTTCGGGCCAAGAAGGAAGCTCGATAGATTGGAGTAATACTCCGCACTATACAAAACAACATCCTTAACACAAATGATAATTAAGCCTACGCAGAAGGCTACGTACTAAGTGTACGACTAAATAGTTCCCTTATCAAGTCGAGGAACTAAATTTTTTTGGGCAATTTGATAGTCGGTTATTAAACTATCAAAGCAAACAAACAAATATTCAGCACTATAACAATCACTGGGCCCTTTTATTAATCTCCCATAAATTAAATAACTTGCCAAATATTCACTTCAATTTATCGTTTAAAAAGATATATTCTCAAAACATTTCAATTCATATTGGAAAACATTTATAAATACTTATTTAACAATAAGTAATTCATAATTTTATTTATTTTCAACACTTGAAAAATATTCAATATACTTAAAACACGATTAAGTGTATATTTTATTCTTTAAGGAAAAGATTCTCTTTAAACATCTTTATTTTAGATCAAAACGAATGTTGCGTAAAATATCGTTACGACAACCCAAAATCAATAGTATAGGGATTCGAATTAAGATTGATATATAAATCCCAATACTATACAAAAACATTTTCTTCCGAAAATCATTTTCTATAACAATAGTGTTATAGTCCATCATTTCCTTGTTTCTCGAAAACGTCTATTTCAACAATGAATGTTGAAATCTATGGTTTTGATCCTTGACACATTTTAAAAAATCTTTTAATCATTCAACTCCATTTAAAAGATCACTTCCCAAAACATTTATTTGATATATTATTCACTGTCCAAAATCATGAATATAATTCGTTTACTAAATTAAAGCTTCTACACTTTAATTCAGAATTATCCACTGTCCAAAATCGTGGATATAAATCTCTAACCAAATTCAACACTTCTACATATTTAATTAAAGGATTATCCACTGTCCAAAATCGTGGATATATCTCCTTTAATAATTTCTATACTTACTTATCAAATTTATTTGATTTCGGATTTATAAAACAATGTTTATAAATTCCATTTTCATTTTATAATAACTACTATATATATAATCCCTTTATTAACCAATTCCATTTATAACTCAATTTTATACCCAAAAACCCAAATTATAAGTTAATTACTTATAATTCATTTGTTTACAAAATTCATTCGTTTAATAACTTCACAAATTATAAATCTTATTCACTTATAAAAATCTATTTATAACTCTAATTCAACACTTATAAAACTCCTTTATAATTCCTTCATTCTGATTTATAAAAATTCAATTTTATAAATCTTATATATAAAACCATTTGTAATAAATCAAAAATCTCAATTTATACTATTTCACAAAATCATTAACTCCATATTTCAAAAATTCACCATTCAATTATATTTCTCAATTATCATCATTTTTATAACATAAAAAATATAACTTTTATTTATTTAAAATAAATCAATTCCTTGACGATTTAAAAATCAATAAAGCGTTTATTTTCAAAATCACTTAAAAAACCTTTTAAATTTGAAATCATTACTTTAACATTTTTAATTTTCCAAAATAAGGCTCAATGCTGCAACAACGCCAAATACATCAACCACGACATCCAAACATCATATATCAATATGATAACAGAATATATCGCAAATATCTGTAAATAAATCATTACTGTTGAGGAATCCAGTTGGATCCCTCCAACCTGTCATCTGCAATAAATATGCATATTAGAATATGTGTACAATGTCCGCTACAAGGCAGACGCGCGTATAAAGGGTCATCCGCTCATACACGGGAATGTATAGGGTCTCATCTGCTCCAATAGGCAGGTATTTATCCAAATACCAATCAGTATATCATATATCATCCAAACAGTCATCAATCATCATATAATAAATTATTTCTCACTTATATAAATATCGGTGAGTCGGAAAGAGTGAGTTGTACTCACATTGCTTGTAGTCGTCGCGTTAGGGATTTTTTCCGATTAAAATTAAACGAACGTTTAATTTCAACAAAAAAATTCACTAGCTCAAATGAATCCCAATCCAGCTCCATAATGTAGTGCTCGTCCATACGAACCTAACGTAGTTCGTTTCATGCGAAACAGACCTCGTATGAAAAAGTTATGGCCTTTTAAACATTGTACGAATTATTATATAAACAAATTTACTATTTTATTAAATTTTCAAACCCTTTTTTCAATCCAGGCCATTCATTTCCTTTTGATGAGATCTGGGCCGGTGGAAACAACTTCTTCCCCAACGTGAAAAACACGTACAACCTAACCCATAGCCGCCGATTCAATTTGAATTATCGACACCTCCTCAAACAACTTGAAGATGATCGTAGACCATCGTTCTAAGGGCCGAAACACGCTCCACTCCTGGCCAGTGACCGGCCCCACTCGTCTACCCCTGTCGCATGGAAAAACGTGCGCAACCAAGGACAAATGCGGCGAATTTTCCATCGATCCACAGCACGAAATCAGATCTTGACCGTTGGATTTATAGAACTCGTTGGCCTCTACAAGTTTGTAGTTGAGCACTTTTCGTGATTCCTTATGAATTTGGAGAGATCGAGGGATAAGGGAAGCGAATTTCTGGCCATTGTTTCGTATGCGGCGGCTAGACCTAATTATTTTAGGGTTTGTGAAAAATGAATAAAGTTTTGACCTTTTATAGAAAATGTTGCGACACTATTCACCCGAATTTTTTCCGAACTCCAAAGGAAGCATGCCGCCTGACGTTTATAATGTTTTACCCCTATTCCGAACGCAATGGAATATATAGGGAAGCCAATTCGATCGTATTTGAAAGATAGGTTTTCGAATCGACTATTTTATGTTTAAAATTCACTTAAACTGATTTCTACGCGTTTTAGCTTGCTCCGGACAAACCGTACATCCGATTGACACGAAATTTGAAATCTTGCAATAATATAGCATTATGGATCCAATGAAACTAGTTTCTTCGAAATCCGATCTGTTTGAAAAATGGCTATTTTTACTCGTCAATTAAATATTAAAATATTCAATTTTTTTACCTTTGACTTTTAATTCAATTTTAAAAGTTCTATAACATCATTCTAATTCAAATAAGATTTAATTCAACTTTATAAATCATTTTCATTCACATTAAACTCAAATATCAATTATTTACATAATTTCAAATATTAAATTAACGATTTAATTATCCAATTAAATCACGATATTCGAAATATACTTATTCAGCTTATAAAATTTACTTGTGCATATTTAAAATCAATTAAATATACAAATTTCAAATGACTAAAATTCTGGATCGTTACATTCTCCCCTACTTAAAAGAATTTCGTCCTCGAAATTACCAAGTGAGAAAAAGTCACTAAATCCATTAACTTTTCAAAACAATTCATTAAAACTATCCAATCCAATAGTTAAACTTACAAAAAAACTTTTCTAAGTTTTCAAACCTACTTAGTTATCTTTTCAAAACCAACTATATCGTTTCAATTTTTAACTCAAAAACCAAAACTTTAGTTATCAAAAGTTTTCCAATTTTCCCAAAAATTTTCCAACGCCTTAAATTTTCAAAAAAATTCGTCATAGTCTCCTTTGCGCGGTTCGATCCGAAAAAAAATGGCAATATATATACCACAAATATATATCTCATCAAGTAATGAGGCATCCCGTAGGAAATAAAGTGTAAAAGTACGATATGTAATCCGAGATATGTACCTTATATATTATTAGCGAGCATATACGGCTAATATAGCGCGAAAGCGGGCTCCAAAAGCGAAGCAAGCGCCTTCCGCACCTACTAAACACTCAACAAAAAAAATGAGAAACATGTATACATGAAAATAATATCAATATACAACATATACCATTACAACAACTACATATGCCAATATAGCAAATGCAACAAAACAACAAATCCAACCATCAAACAACTATCATCCAACAAACCATATCTATCCAATCTATCCATAACCATATCAATATAAATTCACTTCTCATTAACATTCATTGAATTGATTTTCAGTTTTATCCACATTTGATTTATTAACATTGGATTTAACTAACATTCATTCATTCATATTCAATTAGTTTAAATTCACTAATTCATATTCAAGTTTGTTTACTTCCAGTTCAAATCAAATAGAATTCAATTCTATTTACTTCCACTTCAATTTGGATTCAATGATTTATAGCTTTCATTTTCATTTATTCAATTTCATATGAATTTTCTATACAATCAATTAACAATCATCTAACAAACAATGCATAACTAACATTACCAAATTTATTTACTTTGCTTTCATTCAATTTGGTTTAACACATTTAATTCCATTTGGTTTAACATTAAATTTAGATTGAATTCTAGTATTCTCTATAGCCACTTTTTTTTATACAACACTTTCAATATTATTATTAATTGACAACTTCTTAACAACAACATTTTTAATGCTAATTCATTATACATTTCATGCTGAATTTCTTAATTCACTTTTACAATGAAAGTTGAGTTTCATAATATAACTCAAATTCATATTCATCACTTTACTTTAGTAATTCACTTTATTAATTTACTTTACTTTGATACCAAAATCAACTTCATTCAACATTACTCAAGCTATATTTCATTTATCTCTAAAGTCATTTTATTTAACTTAAGTCAAAATCATATCACCATTCAAATTCAAATTTTGTTTTACTTAACAAAATAGTTTAACCATTTTAACTTCTATATTGGTTTTACTTACCTTATCTCATTTTATAAGTTATACAATTTATTTATTTATAATTCCATGAACATCTACCTAAGTTCTCTTCCATTCACTAAACTCATTTTTTATAATTTCAAATCATAATTATATAATTACTTTACACTTAGGTCAGCTTTCATTTCAATAATTTATCAAATCCAGTTAAAATTCAATTCAACTTATTTAACTTTCCTTTAGTTAAATTTCAAATCATATACTATTATACTAAATCCAATTTATTTAACTTTACCAAAGCTAAATCTCTATTATTTCATATTAGAAATACAAAACTCATTTTACTTATTTTTATCAATTTGTAACTTGGATTTTAAATCAAATTTGTTTATCAAAACAAAACTTCAATTTCAATTTACTATTGGTAGCAAATCCATCACACTGAAACTTGAAAATAATACTGATGATGCTGCAGTCATCACCCTTATTATTTCCCAGCAATAGTAGTGAATTCAGTGCTTTCTATTCTTTAAAAATTCTTTTATTTATAAATCACATTTATAAATCTATAATTATATAATTTAACTTATTTTCTATTTATAATAATATAACCTCTTTACTTTTGAAAAACAATTTTCAAAATAAATGGGATTCAAATTTCATAAATAATTAGTCTAAATCCATTTTTTATTTATAACTCACTTTTATAAATATATTCATATGGTTTCACTTCTTATATATAAGATTATGTCACAATTGTAAATCATATTAATTATAATTCCATACTTATAATTCATTTGCTTATACAATTTATTATCTGACAACTGTTGTTTTTATTTAGATTGTTCAAACATCTTTATTAACTTATATATATTTACATTTTTAAACAACAAAACCATTAATTTATATACACTTTAAAAAATTTGAAAAATTATTCCTTTATATATAAAATATAATCGAGGTAAAATTATTTCATTTACCCAATTTAAAATGATACTATGTCGACTTGCCTCGTTTAAGTGTTTGGAAATCCCTATCAATAATATGGCATCCCACGTCATGACCAGAATTCACAAACAGCTCAACGGATAAGCAAAGACAATATAAAACATTTTATATTCACTAACAAATACGCGCTCATATATATAATACACTCAAACTCAATCTAGGGTGCTACTGTCCCTATCTATACTGAGTACACATCAAAGCTTAGGAATATACAAAATATAAGCTCTGATACCAGCTGTGACGACCCAAAAATCCGTACCCTTTGAATCGACAATAATCCACACATGTCCAACCCGAAAAGCACAAACTGACGGAAAGACGAGAGAAAGAAAATAAGAGAGAAGAAGAGAAGAGAAGAAAGAGAGAAGATAGAACTAAATATAACAATACATAATCTCACATCGTAGAGGATAATATATAATATCATATCAATGATCTTTACAAAACATAAACTGTATATATATATATACATCAATTAGAGTTCAACAATCATTCAATAGTTGTCAACTTGAATAGTTATAATAACCTGTCCTCACTAATGCTGATAATAACAACAACTAAGAACATCGGATAATCAAGCAAATACGGATGTACGAAAATGAAGATCTTCAGCTCGCCTACTGAAGCTCCAAAAGCACCAAAGCATAACCTGTAGATATACTCGGTCTGACCCGAGCCTTAAAAGGGAAGAACGCCCGGATCAGTCTGGTAAACCAGCGTGAGAAACACACTCAACTGAATTTATTAAATTACCAAACTTATCCTTAGTTTTCAAAACAAAAGTATCTTGTAAGACAAGTCCACACATAAACACGGACATGTTTTTACCTTACGATAACTAAAACATATCATATCAAATCTCATGTTATATTATAGTAGTGTCTACTATATACAAATAATATTAATCATAGCCGAAATTGTTACATTGATTAAATTCCATCATATAGCCCAATTGGGTAATACAATCAAAATGGCGGGTATGTAGTGGAGTTTGGATTTCCATACAAATGACCAGGTGAAGGGACTACCTTCCGAAGGGGTACACCTCTAGATGGATGTCCCGAGGCGCAGAACATCCGTCCTCTACCAACACAAGACCGGCCCACCTCTATAACTAGATGGTACCGAATATGTCATCCTCCGGTCGTTACCGACCTTTACCGAGGGCCCTCATAGCATACAAACCACAATAATCAGATACACGACGTCATAGCATGCAAAGATATATCTTGAAGAGGATGATCATATCCTGATGGGAGTGACCCACTTAGCCCTGCTGCATCTAACCCTGTTTTGGTCATTTCCGATTGATGAGGCTAGAGGTAGCGATTACCTTCCACAATCACATATCATATCACTTTGAATGCCACACGGCCGTTTCCGTTGACTACTAATTGCCTTCCATAAAAATACAACCCTTAAGCACATACGTCTCAAGGAGGGTGTTAAGCTAAGAGAAGTTGCCTTTTCCACCACCACTGATGTACGTTTGTAAGAACCAATGTTCGTAATCTGTAGAAATGCAATGTCAGACAAACATCCATACAAGTTGTCCAGGAACAGGACAAACCGAAGGTACTTTCCTACCACATCCTGTCGGGAAATTCCTAGGATTAGTAGCGAATAGTCCTCGCATTGGATATTTCATAATGAAGAGACCACTGCTACTGGATGTATATTGGGATTTTAACCCCAAACGATCATCAAGCAGTCCCCCACTATGAAAATCCGAAATATCAATATCATCACAAGCAACCTGTATAATCGTCGCATATACGTTGTTTCGAAGTGGCTTCAGATAAATCTGATCTTGGTCTCTTCGCACCAACAACGCAAAAGCGTTTCTCAACCTTACACAGAAACTAAGTCTCATATACTTATCATTCCAACATTCAACTCACTATCCTTCGGGCCAAGAAGGAAGCTCAATAGATTGGAGTAATACTCCGCACTATACAAAACAACATCCTCAACACAAATGATAATCAAGCCTACATAGAAGGCTACGTACTAAGTGTACGACTAAATAGTTCCCACATCAAGTCGAGGAACTAAATTTGTTTGGGCAATTTGATAGTCGGTTATTTAACTATCAAAGCAAACAAACAAATATTCAGCACTATAATAATCACTAGGCCCTTTTACTAATCTCCCATAAATTAAATAACTTGCCAAATATTCACTTCAATTTATCTTTTAAAAAGATATATTCTCAAAACATTTCACTTCACATTGAAAACATTTCCAAATACTAATTTAACAATAAGTAATTCACATTTCTATTTATTTTCAACACTTGGAAATATTCAATATACTTAAAACACGATTAAGTATATATTTTATTCTTTAAGGAAAAGATTCTCTTTAAACATCTTTATTTTAGGTCAAAACGAATGTTGCGTAAAACATCGTTATGACAACTCAAAATCAATAGTATAGGGATTCGAAATTAAGATAGATATATAAATCCCAATACTATACAAAAATATTTTCTTCCAAAAATCATTTGCTATAACAATAGTGTTATAGTCCATCATTTCCTTATTTCTCGAAAACGTCTATTTCAACAATGAATGTTGAAATCTATGGTTTTGATCCTTGACACATTTTAAAACATCTTTTAATCATTCAACTCCATTTAAAAGATCACTTCCCAAAACATTTATTTGATATATTATTCACTGTCCAGAATCTTGAATATAATTCGTTTACCAAATTAAAGCTCCTACACATTTAATTCAGAATTATCCACTGTCCAAAATCGTGGATATAAATCTCTAATCAAATTCAACACTTCTACATATTTAATTAAAGGATTATCCACTGTCCATAATTGTGGATATATCTCCTTTAATAATTTCTATACTTACTTATCAAATTTATTTGATTTTAGATTTATAAAACAATGTTTATAAATTCCATTTTCATTTTATAATAACTACTATATATATAATCCCTTTATCAACCAATTCTATTTATAACTCAATTTTATACCCAAAAACCAAATTATAAGTTAATTACTTATAATTCATTTATTTACAAAATTCATTTGTTTAATAACTTCACAAATTATAAATCTTATTCACTTATAAAAATCTATTTATAACTCCAATTCAACACTTATAAAACTCCTTTATAATTCCTTCATTCTGATTTATAAAAATTCAATTTTATAAATCTTATATATAAAACCATTTGTAATAAATCAAAAATCTCAATTTATACTATTTCACAAAATCATTAACTCCATATTTCAAAAATTCACCTTTCAATTATATTTCTCAATTATCATCATTTTTATAACATAAAAATTATAACTTTTATTTATTTAAAATAAATCAATTCCTTAACGATTTAAAAATCAATAAAACGTTTATTTTCAAAATCACTCAAAAATCCTTTTAAATTTGAAATCATTACTTTAACATTTTTAGTTTTTCAAAAATAGGCCTAATGCTGCAACAACGCAAAATACATCAACCACGGCATCCAAACATCATATATTAATATGATAACAGAATATATCATAAATATCTGTAAATAAATCAATACTGTTGAAGAATCCAGTTGGATCCCTCCAACCTGTCATCTGCAACAAATATACATATTAGAACATGTTTACAATGTCCGCTACAAGGCAGATGCGCGTACAAAGGGTCATCCGCTCATACACGGGAACGTATAGGGTCTCATCTTCTCCAATAGGCAGGTATATATCCAAATACCAATCAATATATCATATATCATCCAAACAATCATCAATCATCGTATAATAAATTATTTCTCACTTATATAAAATATCAGTGAGTCAGAAAGAGTGAGTTGTACTCACATTGCTTGTAGTCGTCGCGTTAGCGATTTATTCCGATTAAAATTAAACGAACGTTTAATTTCAACCAAAATTTTCACTAGCTCAAATGAATCCCAATCTAGCTTCATAATGTAGTGCTCGTCCATACGAACCCAATGCAATTCGTTTCGTATGAAACGGACCTCGTATGAAAAGGTTATGGCCTTTTAAACATTGTACGAATTATTATATAAACAAATTTACCTTTTTATTAAATTTTGAAACCCTTGTTTCAATCCAGGCCATTCATTTCATGAGATCTGGGCTGGTGGAAACAACTTCTTCCACAACGTGAAAAACACGTACAACCAAACCAATAGCCGACGATTCAATTTGAATTATCGACACCTCCTCGAACAACTTTAAGATGATCGGAGACCATCGTTCCAAGCGTCGAAGCACGCTTCCCTCCTGGCCAGTGACCGGCCCCACTCGGCTACCCCTGTCGCATGGAAAAACGTGCACAACCAAGGACAAACGTGGCGAATTTTCCATCGATCCACAGCTCGAAATCAGATCTTGACCGTTGGATTTATAGAACTCGTTGGCCTCTACAAGTTTGTAGTTGAACACTTTTCGTAATTCCTTACGGATTTGGAGAGATCAAGGGAGAAAGGAAGCGAATTTCTGGCCATTGTTTCGTATGTGGCGGCTATACCTAATTATTTTCGGGTTTGTGAAAAATGAATAAAGTTTTGGCCTTTTATAGAAAATGTTGTGACACTATTCACCCGAATTTTTTCCGAACTCCAAACAAAGCGTGCCGCCTGGCGTTTATAATGTTTTACCCCTATTCCGAACGCAATGGAATATATATCGGAAGCCAATTCGATCGTATTTGAAAGATAGGTTTTTGAATCGACTATTTTAAATTTAAAATTCACTTAAACCAATTTCTATGCGTTTTAGCTTGCCCCGGACAAACCGTACATCCGATTGACACGAAAATTGAAATCTTGCAATAATATAACATTATGGATCCAATGAATCTGGTTTCGTCGAAATCCGAGACTGCTTGAAAAGTGGCTATTTTACTCGTTAATTAAATATTAAAATATTCAATTTTTTTTACCATTTGACCTTTAATTCAATTTTAAAACTTCTATAACATCATTCTAATTCAAATAAGATTTAATTCAACTTTATAAATCATTTTCATTCACATTAAACTCAAATATCAATTATTTACATAATTTCAAATACTAAATTAACGATTTAATTATCCAATTAAATCACGATATTCGAAATATACTTTATTTAGCTTATAAAATTTACTTGTGCATATTTAAAATCAATTAAATATACGAATTTCAAATGAATGAAATTCTGGGTCGTTACAACACTCACTCGGATTTCCAGATTACAACCACACCGAAGCAAATATAAATAAAGTTGGTGGTTTTCCAAAGACAATTTCTTAAACTTTGGATATAATGGATCATATGGCCTCTTGGACAAAACTTTGATCTTTTATTTGAGAGAGAGGGAGAGATGATTTAAAAATATTAAGAAGGTAATATTGAATCAATGCAAAGAAGTTTGAATTGGTTCTATTAGATTTTAAAGAAGAAAGAGTATAATTTCAATTATAATGACCTAGAATTTTAGTCAATTGATTTTGAAATATTTATTTAATTTTACATATTGAAATAATTGTTTTATAAGACAAACATCTTAAATTTCAATTATAGGGTTTATTTTAAATGTGAATTTAGAAAATTGAAATATTTAAAATAATTGAATCTTGAATTTTAAATGAATGAAAATGATTTCAGAAGTTGATTTAAATTCTATTTGGTAACAATAAATAGAGTTTACTTTTGAATTTGAATTTAAAAGCGATTAAAATTATTTTATAATAATCGATTTAAATAAAAAATAGCCTTTTAGGACATTGTCTTGGATTTCGACGAAACCAGTGCCATTGGATCCTTAATAGTGAACTATTGTATGTCAATGAATTTCGTGGCAATCAGAAATATCATTTGGTCGTGCAAGCTCGAAACGCTTAGAAACTAATTATAGAAATTAATATAACACAACTATGTTTGAAAAGCTATCTTCTGTATATGATCAAATTAACTCTCAAAACTAGTTCCATTGTGTTCGTAATAGGGTATTTAGCAAAGGATGCCAGGTGGCATGTCTCGATTGGAGTTTGATATTTTTGGACATTTAAAGCTTATTTTTTCAAATTAAAGTAATACAAATTCTCTCATACCCCGTCATACCTTATCCTTCCAAACCGATACTCAGCACGTCTCTGCCCATACCTTCCCTTCCCTTTTTAAAACTGCATTTATATCAGAGAAAATGTTTCAAAATTTTCAAATCAAACTCCCAGTTAATTCAACAGCCATGCTCGATCGGAGCCAATCCATGCCATTTTAGGTGAAGTCACCAACTACAAAGTGGTAGATGATATCGAACTCGACTCATTCAACGATTGATCGTCGTCAATCGTCACGTGGTGGCCATAGTTTGTAGTTGAACATCATTGGGTATTCTTGCAATTTTTGGCGATTTGGGTGATCGATTAACGATGGACTCTAAAGGGAAAGTGTAGAAGATGTGGAGGGCTAGACTTGGCCGAAGTTTGGTGGCACGGCATGGCCTGTGGTAGTGGGAAATTGGAGATGAATGGTGTGACATTCTTGGCCAAATTCTACCGAGCGGCGGCATTAGACGAGGCGGCACCAGTGGCGTGAGGTGCTGCTGGGCTAGGCAAGATAACGACGTCCGGTCGAGCGATGAGGCGATGACGGCACAATGAAAGTCGTGATCGAGTGGGTGCTTGGGTTGTATTCGTGAACGAGGAAGGGAAAGTAATTAAAAGTTTTAAAAAATAGATAATTTAAAGTTAATGATAATTAAAATAATCTCAAATGTTCATTAATTCATATGTAATTCTTATGAGGTCAAAATCGAACGCGATGAGTTGCGTTGTGATTGTATCAGCTAATTCTACAAAATGAAATTGCATTGGCGATGATTGAATCTAGTAGGAATATGGGTTAAAAATTGAATGCCTATTTGATTTTAATTCAAACCCGAGCGCCTAGGCGACAATAGGAATTTCGTTGTTAAACTCACCTTCTTGGCTAACCAAAAATGTTATATAGTTGATAAAAATTGTTGATCAAATGTTTGGATGATTTACTATTTTATCAATTGGTTTAGATTTATTCTCGCCTCTGGAGCGGATGACTTTATATATATGTATATGTTTATATATATATATATATATATATATATATATATATATATATCTGTGTGTGTGTGCGTGCGCATGTATGTGTGTGTGTGTGTCCACCTAGTAGTGGATGACTCATATTATATGATTATATATTGTTGATGATGCAAGGGACAAATTGGAGGGATTCAATTGGATTCACCACTGTTGATTTTATTTACATATATATACTAGTATATATATAGCGATGATGCAGGTGAACAGGTTGGAGGGATCCAATGGGATTCCTCGCCATTGTTGAAATGTTTTCTACAATATTCCTATTCTATGAATTTTGAAAATCAAGACTGATTATTGATACTATGGGACATAACATTATTACATGTGATAGAGAATCAATATCGATATGGTAAAGCATTAGGAGACTGTTGACCTTAAAATTTAGTATTTTGTAATACTATAAATTGCCATTTGAGTTGGAGTTAGTTTTTGAGAAAGGAAATGATTTTAAATCTGGAATTGGGTTCGAAAATATTTTGTTTTAAGGGATTAAATTTCTATTTTACTCCAACCTTATTATCCATCTTTTCTAAATCATTAAGAAATGGTTTAAAAGTTTATTTATTTATATTTAATATTGTTTTCAAAAGATTATTTATTTATAGTTAATATTGTTTAAAGTAATTTATTTATATTTAATATTGTTTTTAAGGTTATTTATAAATATTTTAATCTTTTAAAAAGTTAATTATTTAAATAGTTAATATGTTTTGAAATTAATAAATGATTATTAATAATTTTTTGGAAATTAATTATTATTATTTATAAGAATGGTGAAGATTAATTATTATTGTTTATTAATAATGTTTTTAAATTTTTAGTTATTATTATATAATTGTGTTTTGAAGTAAATGGTTAATTATTATTTATTTCTAAATGTTTTCAAGATTTATAAATAGAGTTTTATAAAAAGACTTGGGTTTTATAAGAGGAGTTTTATAAATGTTTTTAAGACTTAAAGAGAAACTGTTTACAATGTATAAAGAGATTTTTGTGAATGGTTTAGATATTTATAAAGAAATTTTATAAATGGGTTTATAGATTTATAAAAATAGTTTTATAAATTGTTGCATGGATTATAAAGAGTTTATAAATGACATGAGAAATAATTTATAAATAGTTTATAAATGATTTTGGAGATTTATACAAAAGTTTATAAATGAGTTTAGAATTGTATAAAAAGGGAAATCTTTCTTAGTCTTGTGAATATACTTATACCCTTAAAATAAGTATATAGATATTTTCCAAGTATTCAAAATATAAGGTTTTGTGGACGAATCATTGTAAAAGTATTTTGATATAAGTATTTACGAGGTGAATTTAATTAAGGAAATGATTAAGTAAAAAGGTTAGTGGTTGTTTATGTGCTTAACCAATGTCTGTTTTCCCTATGGAGTTAAACCCCTGATTTGAATATGTGTTTGCCGATAGTTAAATAACCGACTATCAAATATGGACCCAAAATGTAACTTGGAAATATCTAGGAGAAACATGTGAGTTATATGGCATAGTCATCTCCTATGATGCTATACTATGTGTATAAATCTTGTTTCATTCTTCTAGGTCAAATGGTAAGGAAATCTGTCCACTAACGATTAGGAGGTGATCTCCGCTCTTATCTTTGATTGTTTATTTCCTAAAGAACGGGGGTTGAGTTTATCAAAAACTATTGAATGTTGTTTCGAAGGGACAGGGATCGAATGTGTTATCCGAAAACCACTTCAATCCAACTCAAGATCTTTGAAGTGAAGACGTCTTGAAGATAAAAATAAAGCTATAAAATAAAGTAGAGAGATAACACCGGGGATTTATATTGGTTTGGATTTCTCCTATATTCAATCCTATATAATTGCATGTACAGATTTCTTTTCAAATGCCAATCTTTAAAAGGGTATATGACAAACCTAATTACAATCTTGATTCCGATTTTATGAGACACACCTGATCTTCCAAGCTCTGGGTATACCCAATGAATTTGGACAGGCTACAAGCACACCTACTTGGATTTTTGGGCTACCAAGCACAACTATTTGATTTAAAGGGGCTACAATAACCCAAGCAAATACAAATAAAGTTTGATGGTTTTTCCAAAGATAATTTTCTGGACTTTGGATACAATGGATCCTATAGCCTCTTAGAAAACACTTTGGTATTTTATTTGAGAGAGAAATGATTTAAAATAATGCGAAGGTAATATTGAATTAATACAAAGAAATTTGAATTGATTCTATTTGATTTTGAAGAGGAAAGAGTATAATTGAATGGAGTTTTCAAGGGAGTAAGTGGAGGGAAGAAAATAAGATAATAACTACTGAAAACCCATTTGAAACCTTTTATACATACTATACAAACAAAAGTGTCTATTCGTGAAGAGTTGCAACGAATATATACTTCAATTCAAAATTTAAAAAAACTGATTTGCTACATGTATATCGACATACTATCTGTGTATATGTCGATATATGCTTGTGAAATTTGAAAACTCTTTTCTTTTTAAAACATTTTGAAAATACCATACTTTGTAAAATAATTTGATACTTTGTAAAATAATTTAAACATATTAAACTTTGAAATCTTTTATAAAACTATATATTTGAAAATATATTTTGTTTGAAAATATAAAAGATAAGAGAATAGGAGATAGAGATCAAAGATTGCTACCAAGAACTTGAATAAAATTCCATGATTCTATATATTATGTCAAAGTCGTGATATCTTGGTCTTTATACTCATGAGTCTTTATATCCATTCCTTGACCTTTCATCTGTACAGTCTTTGATTCAACACATGTATAATATCATGCACTATATATATATATATATATATATATATATATAAAACTTAGCAAAACATTATATCGTTGTTATCAAGTTTATTATCATCAAAATAAGTAACTGAGTTAATAACAGTTATATTGTGATATAATTAATTAAGTGATTAATTTAAAGTATATTAAATAGAAAATCCTTCAATGATGTGTTATGTGATAGTAATTACAATTTATTGTAATCATGAGAAGTTTATCACATTAAAATAACATGTATTTTTAAACATTCTTAGTTAAGATGTTTCGAGATAGGATATCCATAACAACTCTGGTTTCTACGTCGTATAAATAAGTAAATTTAATAAAATTAAAATTTGTTCAAATTAAATTTTAGATAATTATCATTTTGAAAATGAATTCTTATTTACTTATATTAAATTTTAATAAGATATTTTGTTTAATAAATTAAAATAAATTAGTAACTTCTTTTCAATAATATATTAAAACTAAATAAAATGTTTTAATTAAATATAAAATATTTTTAAAGTGTAGATAAATTTATTTTTATATTAATATGGTGGATGATTAATAAAAAAAAAATTGAATTGAAGGAAATCGTGTCATTTATGTCTATATATATATATATCTGTATGTATATATATATGTATATATATATATATATATATACGGACAGTGAGGTGTAAATTAATTTGTATTGGATAGGAATTTTAATTACAAATCAACCCAAGAGTTATTTAAAAGGAAGGAAACGAAAATTAAATTGAATTAATTAAATTAAACTAGAGCCCGATTAGGCCCAAGTCCATTAATCACTTTTCCTTCTCCACTCCTCTAGAAAAATTTCCCTCTTACTTTACCCAATTGGAAACCCGTATTCCCTATTAGTTTCTCAAACCTTATTCATGAAAATAGAAACTGCGACAAACTAAAAAAAATAGGAAGAGGAAACCGTGAGTACTAAGGCATAACTTCAAGTGTTGGCCAAAGGGAGGCTCACGATGGACATCCAGGCAACCGAATCAGATGGCACGATGGAGCATGACATAACCTAGGTGGTTTATTAATGATTATGCAACAATGGCATCGGGGGTATGTGCAGTGGCGAAGCTGGGTGCATGGCGGAGGTCGATGAAGGTTTGTGACGGTGCTAGTAGTAGCAATGATGGGTGAGAAAGGTGATATGATTGGTTTGGGAAATCGACATGCTTTAATTCTTGGACTAGGTTGCGATTGGTGATAGGTAGTGGGCAACAAAGGTGAAAAGCAGTGAAATGGCTATGAAGTAATAAGCGGAGGCTGTAAGCCTTCGTTTGACAATTCGGTGAATTTTCTCACTCACAGCTATATGTATATCATTACCTGCTATAAATATATTATCCTGATAATTAATTATATTGCTTAGTTAAATTAATTAGGAATATTGACCGAATTCTTTTGGATGGATTGTTTATTCAAGTGTTGGATTGATTGTGTGATATTTGATATTATGTTAGATTAGATAGAGAGATTTTGTGCATGTTGGATTGTTCAAAATGCAAAGGAGATACTATCCATTTTGATTTTAATTTGTGTAATTTATCTAAAAATTATGTCCATTGTTTCTATGGCTAGAATTCGATATCATTCGACTCGGCCACATGATATAGTTTATATTGATAATTGAATGAATTTGGAGAATTTTGCTTCATGATATATATTTTGAATGTTTAATTGATTTTCATATTTTCTATAAGATATTTGTAAAGATTTAAAAGTTATTCAAGGGTTTTGAAATTTTATTAAAAGCATTTTATAATTGTTTTACTGAATTTTATTAAATATAGCTATTTTCAAAATTTTAATTATATTTTAACTATAAGTATAAATATAGCTTTCTATTGGTTATAAACCCTATTTAAAATCAATATTGTAATAATTATAAGTTTCAGAATTGTCTAAAAGAAAAATATTTTATTTTAATTAGATTGAAAATTTAGTGAAAATTTTGAATTATATTTTATGGTCAAAAATAAATATAAGTTATTTTAAAGCATATATATATGTATAACTTAAAATAAGTAATCATTATTCAATAAGATTTCAAGTATTATTCATATATGATAAACTTGGATACAAATATTCTTTGTGGACACACACACATACACACACACACACACACACACACACACACATATATATATTTGATTGATGTGATTATAAACCGTAGTACTGATTTCCTATTTCCTACTAATTTAGATGAAATGAAAGATTCATAATTGACATTGATTTGGCTGGAGATTTTGATATGATACAGCGATGGCATCCTTCTATTTGATTTTTCAATATTTAATTCTATGTGACGAGAAATATGAATAAACAGAGTTATACCATCTGGTATGGGACTTCCGCTAATATTCCTTTGGTTACTCTTTGGACTCGTTATAAAAAATACTGGATAGTTTGAGTGATGTTTATAAGCAGTGAATAAATGTTTAAGTATCACGTAGTGGTATGGGATGCAGTTGTGATATTTATTCATTAATTCATTATAAGCAGATGACATTCACGTGGTGGGAATAGAGCGAATAGTGCGAGGTGACACGTAGAGATATATGGTTCCGTCCTAGATTTCGTAAGCATGGATCTGTGCCAAATGATGACCATGATTTCATGTCTATATGTATTGGTTCTATATGCCACTATTATGATGTACTTCTATTATGTTTGTTCGAGAGGACAAGATGGCTAGAATCCACCCTAGTGGCCTGATCGTGGGGTTGCTCCTTAGATCTATAACACTCTATACGTATTGGTTAGTGCTTATAGCTTAGGGTTCCGCTTTATGCGGTTGCCCCTTTGTCACCTAGGCTAGAAGTCTACTACCTATAGGGGCATTTGTATTGTCGTGGCTTATGGGTCCTCACATTGACGAGCACACCGATGGATACGTGTCACGATGACAATGAGGTAACTAATGACTGTAGAGACTTAGTGCCTCTAGGGGTTGCTCCCATTAGGAAACTTTCACATCTCATCTAGATTGGATTCGGTAGTGCAATTAGATGTGAAATATTCGGATACTCGGTAAGGTTTGGCGGGGTTTAGATTGGAGGTTTCCGAGAAGTGTCCCAGAATATATGAGCTTCTCAAGAGTATATAACTAGAGGTATACTTTAAGGATGGTGCACTTCCTAGTCATTTTTTTGGAGATATTTCTTTTCTTATTTGATTCGAACCTTCAAATTTATCTCCTTATTGGGATGTTTAATTATTTATCCATTCTTTACATTTGCATATTGTTTTATGTGAGGGTAAACCCGTTTCGTGGTCAATGGCATGGTCTTACATGTTTGTGTTTAATTAAATACCTTTGCTTAAAGTTTTGCTCATACCAGACATATCCTCTAACCCGAGTTTTTTGTTTCCATAAACTCCCAGGTTCTCATTTTATTTGAGTAGTCCGAGAGTACCAAGTCTTTTTTGGGCTCTGCTGAAGACGGCGTCCAAATAGGAGGCTTTTTGTCTTCTAAGTTAACTATTTTGCTATACTATCTAGTTTGTGTAAGTGTATTTTATTTCAGCATATGTATAGGTAGGATGTTATAAATGCCTAAGCTGATTTGCAGTACTTTTGTGTGACTTTGATAACTCACTGTTAAGGAGTAACCTAATGTACTATTTACCTTTATGTTTTATTTAGTAGTTTTGTTGTGAGGTTTTCTATTCTTTTCTTTATTTCATCCCATGACAACTCATCTTTCCGATCCATGGGCAATGGCACACGAACACTTAGGATGTGTTAAGTGTCGTTTCTAGGGGTCAAAAAGATGGGTCGTAACAGATGGTATAAGAGCTTCAGTTGAGTAAACACCTTAGCCTAATTGGGGAATAACTCATTAGAGATAGTGTGAGTGGAGCCCTAGAATGAGTTAATCTTGAGAGAAGGTTTTCTTTTCTCCCCTAAAAGTCTGGTGTTTTAATCCTTTATTGAAAGTTTTCCTTTAATCATATTTAACCTTATCTTTGTATTCTAATAATACTTATCACTTGTGTAGGTTATTGAAAAATGAGTACAAGAGGAAGAAGAGGGAGGAGATTTGGAACCAGCACAGCTACAAATGGCAGAGCTCCTAGAAATGTGTCAATTGTAGAGCCGGTAGTAGAAGCAGTGATGCAAATTCAACCGCTTCAGAACTTTGCAACCTTATGCAAGAATTACACTGCTTTAGATGGTTAGCCTTTCTAAGGAACTGAAGACATTTTGGGAGTTCAGACATGGTTCCACTCTTGTGAGAGGATATTCGGGGATCTTCAGTTGGAAGATGCTAGAAAGAGGTTGTTGGCATCGCATCAGCTTCAAAAAGCAGTAATGGATTAGTGGGATTCAGTCACTATGAATACACTAGAAGAAGACTTCTCTTGGGCGTAGATTAAGGAAGTTTTTAAAGCTCAATTTATCCAAGAGGCTGGAAATAATCGGTTGTTCAAAAGTTTCATGGATTTGAAATAAGATGAGATGACAGTGGTGCTATATGAGCATATGTTCAATGCATTGTCTTGCTTTGGACAAGGATTGATTGATATAATAGTTAAAAAGAATGAGATGTTTGTGAAAGGAGTGTGACTAGAATTCCATCGAGAAGTGACTAATCATCTAAACGGTACCTTTACCAATTTGATCATTATGGCTTTTAGGTTTGAAGCTCTTGATATTGAGCAACAAGTTTGGAAAAGGGTAGTGCCGACAGTTAATGCCCAACCTTATCAGTTATCCCTGTTGCTAGTAAGCCGTTTTTCATGCACAAAGGAAAGAAGAAGTGCTTGGGAAAGAAGCCTGGAGGTGGAACTCAAACTTAGATTAAGCAGTTAGATTTGACCAAGGTTCTTTGTTTTAAGTGCCACAAAATGGGCCACTATGCAAACAATTGTTGGGAGACTGACCTACCGGTATACTACAATTGCAACAAACATGGACATACGAAGAACTAGTGCCTTTTCCAAGAAAGGGATCATTGGGATGACCTTTTACTATTGAGGAAATACCATCTAATTCTAGGGATCTAAAGGGAAAGCAGGAGTTGCAAGGTGCATTATCCATTTCTGATATTCCTGTTAAAGTATTATTTGATACCGGTGCATCCCATAGTTTTATCTCATATGACGCAATGAACCAATTGAATCTTAAATATGTTATTCTCTATAATACCTTTTGTGTGTCAAACCTAATTGGGGGTCGGACCAATCTTGACACCATGTGTTTGAATGTGCCTATTACTTATTGAGATCGTCCTTTCTTTTCTGACTTGTTTGTTCTTGGGTTCATGGATTTTAGGTTATTGTTGGCAATGGAGTATTGTTGGGAATGGATTGGTAATCTAAGTTTAGAGCAATCGTGGACTGTGATCGAAGGATTATTATAGTTAGTGATGCTGGAAATATTGGGGTAGAAATAAATTATGGAAGGCCAAACGAATTAATGTGTAGTTTCCTTTATTCCCTCAAAATTCCCAAAGAGATAAGAGATTTGCTGATTGTTCAGGACTTCAAGGATATTTTTGAAGAAGTGCAAGGTTTACCTCCCCACCGAGAATTAGAGTTACATGTTGATTTGATTCTAGGAACCAAACCAATTGTTCAACCTCCTAAAAGGTTGGCTCCAAAGGAAAGAAGAAAGTTGGTGAAGCAGACATTTGATATGTTGTAGAAAGGTTTGCTCAAATGCAGCATATTGAGTTGGGGATCGCCAATAGTATTTATTATCAAGGCTGATGGTTCTCTTAGATTATATGTGGATTACAGAGAATTAAATAAGAGGACTATCAAGAATACGTATACTTTACCAAGGATTGATGACATGTTTGACCAGCTCCATGGAGCTCAGAAATTTTCTCAGTTGGATCTTGCCACTAGTTTTCATCAATTAAGGGTAGCAGAGGAGAGTGTACCCTTAACAACTTTTTATATCCCTGATAGTTTTTACAAGTGGTTAGTCATGTTTCTCGGATTGACTAACGCACCCGTTTATTTTGTGGATTTGATTAATAGAGTGATTCGGGAGTTTATTAACAAGTTTATTCTCATTTTCATTTATGACATCCTCGTTTATTCTAAAATGGACGAAGAGCATAAGTACCATCTTCAAATTGTTCTTAGTACTTTATGACTTCATGTCTTAAAGGAAAAGTTTCTAAAGTGCCATTTCTGGAAATCCAAAGTTAGATTTCTAAGGCACATAGTTCCAGGAGAAGGCGTATCGATGGACCCAACTAAAGTAGTTGCAGTCCAAGATTGGAAGAAACCTGAAAATGCAATGGAGGTCAGGAGTTTCTTGGAATTGGCTGGTTTCTTTAGAAGGTTTGTTAAAGATTTCTCGAAGATTTCTTCACATCAAACAAAGCTAACAAAGAAAGAGACTAAGTTTATGTGGACACCCAAGTGCGATCAAGCATTTAATGAGTCGAAGGATAAGTTGATAGGTGCTCTTGTTTTAAGTATTCAAAATGGGAGTGAAGGATTAACGGTTTACATGGATGCTTGTAGGACTGGATTGGGAGTAGTTTTAATGTAGAATGGTAAACTAATAGCATATGTGAGTCAACAGTTAAAACCTCATGAGAAGAATTACATATGAACGATCTAGAACCTTTGGCAATTGTCTTCGCATTGAAAATATGAAGGCACTATTTTTTGGGTGCAAATTTTGAGTTATTTACGGATCATAAGTGATTAAAGTATCTTTTTACCCAAAAGAATTTGAACTTAAGGCAATAAATATGGCTGAAATTTCTTACGTCTTATGACCAAGAGATTCGTTATACCATAGGGAAAACAAAACTCGTTGCAGATGCATTGAGTAAGAGTGTGGCGAAGATTACAAATTTGAAAGTTAAGCCAGACTAATGGAGAGAATTGCATATTTCCAAGAAGAACACCCTAACCTAGCTCGGCTTAAGAAGGATGTTGAAAATGGAATTATTTTTAGTCTTCAAATTGACTCTCGAGGCATTTTAAGAATGATGGATGGATTTACGTGCGAGGTATTAATGGAATTAGACAAGATGTGCTGAGTGAGTGCCATCAGTAAAAGTTATCTATCCACCCTGGAGTAACTAAAATGTTTCAAAACATAAATAAGACCTTTTTATGAAAAGGATGAAGAGAGACATTTCGATTTTCATAAGCTGATGTGTGAATTGTCAACAGGTCAAGAGTGACTAGCAGAAGACTACTGGGTTACTCCAACCATTAGAGATACCAAATTGGAAGTGGGAGCAAGTATCCATGGACTTTATCGATGGTTTGCCCAAATCAAGAAGAGTTAATGAGGGCGTTTAGGTAATTGTAGATCGATTAACAAAGAGCACCGACTTTATTTTGGTGAAGTCTACCAGAATCGCAGCTTCTTTGGCAGGGATTTATTTAAGAGAGATCGTTCGTTTGCATGGAATCCTAGTAAGTATAGTCGGTGATCGAGATCCCATCTTTAGCGGTCGTTTTTGGGGAGCATTACAAGCTGCTTTAGGGACAAAGTTGAATTTGAGCACAGCCTATCACCCACAAACAGATGGACAAACTAAAAGGGTAAACTGGATTTTGGAGGATCTCTTGAGATCTTTTATTTTGGATTTTGGAGGTTCTTGGGAAGACTGTCTACATTTGGTAGAGTTCTCTTATAACAACAGTTACTAAGCTAGAATTGGCATGGTACCCTACGAGGCTTTGTATGGATGGCCATGTAAATTACCTTCATGTTGGGTTGAGACTGGAGACAGATTAATTCTTGGACCAAAGATGATTCGAGAAGCATCAGAGAAAGTGGCTATGATCAAGGAAAGGATAAAAGAAGCCTAGGATCAATAGAAAAGTTATGTCGATCAATGGAAAAGGGACTTAGAGTTTATGGTCGGGGATTTGATATTTGTGAAAGTTTCCCCGGTCAAAGGAGTTGTAATATTCAAAAGAGTAGGAAAGCTAGCACCTAGATTCATTGGACCATTTAGAATTCTTGAAAGGATTAGATCATTGGCCTACATGGTATAATTGCCCGAAAGATTGTCAGAAGTCCATAATTTTTTCATGTACCTCATATGAGAAAGCATATTCATGATTCGTTACTGGTTTCAAAGACATTTGTTTAGGGTGATTTGGAGATAGACCCAAATTTGACAGTAGCTCGACACCCATTTCATATTAAAGATCAGGATGAAAGGAGATTGAGGAACAAGGTTGTCAAGCTTGTGAAAGTTCAATGGAGTAATGACCCTCGTGACTGTACTTAGGAGACGGAGGATCAAACTAGAGAAACTTATCCTAATGTAATGTCAGGTTAGTTGTTTGTTGTTAGAATGTTTTTATACGGCATAGTTGCTTTGCATTGTTATATGAATTTCTAGGTATAATAAATACCTTTTGGATTGTCTTTTGTGTGTTAATTTCGAGGACGAAATTCTCCTTGGGGGAAGAGTGTAACGACACGTAAATTAATCACTTTGTATTTGAATATTTATATAATTTTTAAATATTTAAATATGAATTTTAATAACCAAATAAACATATTTTAAATATTAATTAACGATGAATCATTTTTTAATTTAGTTTACCCAAATAAATAGTTCAAATAAAAATAGAAAATGTGACCGAAGAACGTTTTTCGAAATTTCAACTTTTTGGCTTCGAAAAGTCATCAAAAACATTATGTGTACATGCACACACATGCATATATGTCATGTGATAGGTTAATGATAGTGTTGAAATAAATAAACCATGCTTAGAATCAAACAAAACAATAATTGACCTAAAAATATGAAATAAGACTTAAGTAACCTAAGGAAGTACTTAGCCATAATCTAAGCTAGCTAGGTGAGTACAAGGAATGGTGAAGGGGGGTCCATGAAGGGTGTGTGTGAACCTATGAGCATGGAGAGGCATGGCCTCCATGTTTCATGAAAACATATGCTATATTTTAAAGTATTAGTTAAATTAAATTAATACTTCTACCTATACATACCACTGCACATACTTTGTTCTCATTTTACATATTCATTTTCACCTTCATTTCTTATCTCTTCATGTTTATGAACACTTCCATGGCTTCCAAGAGAGATTCCAAAGTCAAAAACTAGTTTAAACACTCTCAAAACCAAGTTAAAACTCGATATACACACATATAAACACTCTTATACCTAAACCAATCCATTTCCAACTCAAGGCTCCAAGGCCAGCCCTTGATTATCCAAGACCGAAACTAAATCAGCCCATTAAGGGGCCAAAACTCCAAACTAAGGTGTCAAGACGATAGTTCGTGAATTTGGCGACTTGTCGTAGCGATCCGGTTAAGTTAGTAATCGCTTTGGTGAGCAAAGCTTCCACCTTTGATCCCTAATTTAAAATATATTCATGACCATACATGTAGCTATTGAATGCTTATTATATAGTTTTAATAATGCTTTGGTCGATGGTTTGGTTTGTTTCTTCAAAGATGGCTGCTTTGAAAAGTTAGTAAGCGAACCATTGGTTATATAGAAATCAAGTAGTAAAACTAATGTCATTGTTATTAAATGCTTGATATATGTTATGTTATTGTAAATCATTATGTATTTATTCTCATACCTTTGTTATGTGATTTGTGGTTGTGTTGCAAATGTCAAATGCTCGAATTCCGAACTTTCGGTATAGCGATAGTCGCTATATCGGCACATTCAAAAAATCACATTTTATCGGAACCGTTTGGTTTCATTATTGTGCTTGGAATTATTTCACAAGTTAAGAATTTTTTTTATTAATGATGTTTTCAAAATAGTTAACTATTTTAAGAATGCTTATTTAATTTAATTAATTATTTAATTTAATTAAGCATTTAATTAGTAATGATTAAAGTTGACTTATTAACTTATCAACGACATGTCTAAAATTAACTAATCACTATAATGATGTTTTGAAATTAATTAATCATTTTATTTAATGATGTTTAAGGCTAATTAATATTTGGATAATGATGGGTTAAGAATAATTAATTTATTATTTAATGCTATTTTAAAATCAATTAACCTTTTTTTATTTAATGACTTTTAAAGGTTAATAAATCTGTTTAACCTTAAATAAATGTTTTCTTAAATAAAGTTTTAAATAATTAATCACTTTTAAATAAGGATATTTAATTATTATTTAATTGATTTAATTAATATATTATTAACTAATTAAAATTAGTTAATTGAATTAATGATGTTTTAAAGGAGATTTACCCTTTTTAATTAAAAGGGTATTGAAGTAAATTAATTAACTAATTAACAAAGTTTTAAAGTTAATTAATCAAATGTATAAGGATGTTTTAAGTTGTTAGATCCTTTTATAATTATGTTTCAAAATTATTAAATTCTTTGACAAAGTGTTTTAAAGCTAATACTTGTAATGTGAATCCAAATTCGAATTTGGATTTTAAAAGAAAACGTTTGAATTGTTTATGGAGATGAATTAATTTCTGTAAAGAGATTCGCTTGTATGGAAACGATTTATTTGTATAATTAGAACAAAACATTGAATAATTAAATATGTCACTATTTCGAAAGTATAGAATAATCGTGAGACGTGACTTTAAGGTAAAACTACCTTGACTTGTCCAATATTATTGTTAACCAAGAAATAGTACAAGTTTGAATTTGATGAGTGGTCAAAAGTATACAAGACTCAATTTCAGTATATGATCTTTTTATATCCTCAATGGTTGGTTTCTCAACTATTGATTACTTCAGCTTCTTTATTATCGTCATTCTAAGATAATTTGTTGCTCCATTAAGCTTTGATATCCTTTGTAGGAAATGACTAAAACCAAAGCGCGAGAGGGGGCCAAGCTGTGTGGGGTTGCTCCCATTGGGATACTTTCACATCTCATCTAGATTAGATTGGGTAGCGCTATAAGATGTGAAATATTTAAATACTCGGTAAGGTTTGGCGGGGTCTGGCTTGGAGGTTTCTGAGAAGTGTCATGGAGTATTTGAGCTTCTCAGGAGTATATTACTAAATGCGTACTTCAAGGTGGTGCACCTTCCTAGTCATTTTGTAACGACCCAGAATTTTAATTTATTAAAATTTGAATATTTAATCAATTTTAAATATTAATAAGTGAATTTATAAGTCGAATAAATTTTATTTCGAATAATTGGATTTAATTGAATAATTAAATCGATAATTTAATATGTTAAATTATGGAAATAATTGAAAATTGAGTTAAATATGATTGAAAATGATTTGTAAAATTTTATTTTATCATATTGAAGTTAGAATGATATTTTAGAACTTTTAAAATCGAATTAAAAGTTAATTTGTGAAAATTGAATATTTTAATATTAAATCGACTATGAAAATAGTCAATTTTTGAACAGTCTCAGAATTGGACGAAACCAGTTCCATTGGATCCGTAATGGTTAGTTATTACCGGATTTCAATTTTCGTAGCAATCGGAGTTATCGTTTGATCGTGGCAGCTCGAAACGCATCGAATTGTTTTTAATATTAATTTGGCGTGTTAAAATAGCCATTTTTCAAAAAGTCTCGGATTTCGACGAAACTAGTTTCATCGGAACCGTAATGTGATATTATTGTATGGTTTCAAATTTCGTGTCAAGTGGATTTACCGTTTGTCCGGTACAAATTAAAACGCCTAGAAAATCGTTTAAATCGGTTTAATTTAAATTGAACGTTTATTGCCATAACTCGCACAGATGTCCGAATTAGCTTCCGAAACCTATTCCATTGTGTCCGGAACGCGGGGTAAACCCTAGAAACGCTGGTTACGGCGCGTGAATCGGAGTTCGGAATTTCCGGAATGAATAGTGTTCGAAATTTCCTATAAATAGACACCCTTCCTTCATAAATTAGAAAAAAAAAACCTAAATCTAAACCCTAGCCGCCTCTAACATATTCAATGGCCAGAAAACTCTCCTCTTCTCCTTCATTTATCTTTCAATCCTTCAATCGTTTCAAGAAACTTACAACTAGAAAGTGGTAGAGCGTAATGAGAACTACAAGATCAACGGTTATGATCGCGTTTGGAGCCATGGATCGATGGCAAAGTGAAGATGTACACAGTGCGTTTCGTGCTCAATTCCCAAGGCTTGGGACAGCCGAGCTCCTCCATGTTTGGGCCGAGCATAGCTCTTGGTCGTGGCTACAATATGGAGCTCCCTGATCGAGTTATAATCAAGCATAGGGGTTGTAAATTTAAACCCTAAATTTGAAAGCTATGGGTTGTTTGCGTTCTTGGTACTGGATGCACGCGTGAATGGGAAGAGAAAGAGGGGGGGGGGGTGTGCGCACGGGCCTGATGGTGGAAGCAGGGGATCTAACGGCTAATATGAAGCTAGGTTGAAAATTAGTTAATTATGTTGTAAATTGTTTATATAAAAATCGTGTAAAACTTCGAAAATTGATATCTTTTTCATACGAGGTCGAAAACGCGCGAAACCAGTTGCGTTGGAATCGTATGGACGAGCACTACGCGATGGATTTGGATTGGAGTCGTTTGGAGTTAGTGAGAATTTCGGGTAAAATTAAACGTCCATTCGAAATAAATCGCTAAAACAAAATTGAAATCAAGGTGAGAACTTCTCACTCAATCGAATAGTTTCGATTTTATTTTAAATAGTTAAATTTAAAATATTTGAATGCATGTTTGAATGATGATTGTTATCTATTGATTGTTAAAATAGACATTATACGCCGTTAGTAAGCGGATGTTATTTATTAAAAACATATACCGCGAATATTTCATAAACAGTGAAATTGGTATTATATATAATAACAATATATATATTGGCATATGTATATATTGGAGTTATTGATTTCCCGCATTGTATAGCGGATGAGACCCTGTTGCGCCGTCTATTAAGCGGATAATATTTTAAATCGCATATACCGCGATAATTCCGTACTGGAGCGGAATTGGTATTGTACTAATGTTTGTGGATGCAGGAATACAGGTTGGAGGGATCCAACTGGATTCCTCAACAGTATTTATTTGAATTCAGATATTTTGATATTTGATGGATTATCATATCGATATATGATATCGTTGTTGTCGTGATTGACTATTTGGTATGTAGCATCTTGGACCAAATTTTGGGATTTTAAAATGATTTTTAAAGTGATTTTTGAAAGTATACGTTATAAAATATTTTTGGAACCGATCCATTTTAAATAAATAAACGTTATAATTTTTAAAGTTATAAAAATTATGATTTTGAGAAATACGGTTAAAGATTGATTTTTGAAAAATATGGGTTAATGTTTTTATAAAATAATTAAATTGGATTTTTGAATCTATTATAAAAGTTTAAATATAGGATTTATAAATTTGATTATTTTATAAATCAAGAGAATGGTGAAATTATAAAGGAGATTAAAGATGTTTTAAAATAATAGTATAAATTGATTTTATAAAGGATTTATAAATTGATAATTTATAAATGAAAATATTTGAATTATAAAACGAGTTTTTATAAGTGTTAGAATGAATTGTGAATGAATTTCATAAATGAATGAAATTTATAGAATTATAAACGGTGAAGTTATAAATGGAATTTTATAAACAGTAGGTTTATAAAATTTATAAAGTTAGTGAAAGAATAGATTTGGATAAATAATTGAATCTTATAAGTTATAAGATTTATAATTATAAAGTTCAAAGGAACGATTTTGCAAACAAATAAATTATAAGTATTTAACTTATAATATGAACCTTTGGTATATAATTGAGTTATGAATTGAATATAGGGTAATAAAGGAATTTATAAACATTGTTTTATAAATTTGCAACGACTTATTTTGATAAGTTAATTTTTATAACTTATTTATGAAGCTATATTCACGTTTTAGACAGTGAATAATCCTTTAAAATGAAATGTTTAGAAATGATGAAATTGGTTAACGTAGTATATTCACGTTTTTGAATAGTGAATGATATGTTAAAGAAATTGTTTTGAATGTGATGTTTTAAATAGAATTAAAACGATCTAACGATTGTTTTAAAAGCATTAAGATTCGAAACCATAGATTTCAACATTTATTGTTGAAATAGACGTTTTCGAGAAATAGAAGGAAATGGTGGACTATAACACTGTTGTTATAGTAAATGATTTCCGAAAGGAAATGTTTTGTATAGTATTGGGATTTATATATCTATTTTAATTTTGAATCCCTATACTAGTGATTTTGGGTTGTCATAACGATGTTTTACGCAACATTCGTTTTGGCCCAAATAAATATGTTTAAGAGAATGATTTCCTTAAAGAATGAAATATGTACTTAATCTCCATTTAAGTATATTGAATATTTTCCAATGGTTGAAAATAAATAAAATTTGTGAATTACTTATGAATAAATAAGTACGGAAATGTTTTCCAATATAAAGTGAATATTAGAGAATTTATCTTTTTGAAGATAGATTGAAATGAATAATTAAAATAGTATATTCATAGATATTTTGAAATATAAATTCACTATGGAATTTATAAAAGAAAGTGGAATTTGTTAAAAATAAATGTTGATTTATTTTTGAAGTGTGAAAATTATATATCTTGTAAAGATATTTTTGGGAAATAAATAATTTGGAAAATTATTTGGAATCTGGTGATGTTGTGCATATCCATTGATAGTTCAATAACCGACTATCAATATTTACCTTTGAAAGGTATTTGTTGGGATTTGTTGAATTTGAATGCTACACTTGTTTTTAAATTATTGCGCTCGTTATTCGGATTACCCATTCCGAATAGTGATACGACGTAATGGATAGCATTGAAGATCGGTGTTGAAGACCCGGTATTTGCGAGAGCGATAGGATGACCTGTCGATTGACTCTGCACCGAGTAGCTACGGTATTGAGTTCTCCATATGTGATGGGAAATCCGATCAGGATTGTGGATATCCGGATTGCAAGGACTTCTTTGTAAGTGCCTTCGGTTCTGTTCGAGCCCGGAACAGACTCGTATGGATTGTATTTCTGACGTTACAAATTGAGATATAAAGCAGATTTCTTTCAAATATATTTCTGTTGGTGGCGGAGAATTTATTCTTTTAGCTTAACACCCTTCTCTGAGACGTACGAGCTCAGAGGTTATGTTGTTGAATGTTATCAGCGATATATTCCCAATTTGGTAATGTGACATGCTGAGTGTTGCTGTGAAATGATCATTGTGTTGATTATTTGTGATAGGATCATTTGTTTGATCGTCTATCCTGGTGATCATTTCTATGATCATTTGTTGACCCAAAGCATGGCTTTTGTATAAAGTATGTTTTTGTGGACGTGACTTCGTCGAGCCTCACACCTCGGAATGGTCAAAACAGGAAAGATGCGGCAAGGTTATGAGGGGTAGCGCCCTTTAGGATATGTGCATTTCCTTCTGGAAAAGGGTGGTATCATGGTATGGAGCCCAGATACTTACTCATGTTGAAAACACTTTATGACTGTGTGAATTGATTACGAGCGCTCGGTGAAAGGTCCCAAAGGACCAGGGGATGGCATATTCGGTCAGTTGTTACTCAGTTAGGGGTAACCCGGCCTTGTGTTGGCAGAGATCCGGTTTGGTTCTCGGGGATGTCCATCCAGAGGCATTCTCATGTGGCAATGGGAAGTTCCTTGGCCTGATCATTCGTTGGAAATCCAATTCCCAATACGAAACCTTGTACGATATTAGTTGTAGAACCTGCCATTTACTTATGGTGGTCACCACTGTTTAGATGGTAGCTATAGTAGGCATAGTTCGAAATGTCTATGCTGGCTAAGATTTATATTCTACTTTCGAAATGAATTTTTCTCTACACTATGCACTAGTAATAATATCAAATGTTCTTTTTTAATGCGTATCAAGCATCTTTGACTATCATAAGGAGAAATCTCCTCCGATTCTGCGTTTGCATTGTGTGTGTGTGTGCGGGAGGCCTTATGGTAGTCTCATTTTTAAAAGCATTGCGAATTGACTTTAAAAATATTCCTCTATTTTGATTTTAAAGATAAATAAACTGTTTTGAGTTCTCACACCAGTCACATGACTGACTCGGAGTTTATTGTTTTCCTTCCTAAACTCTGGGTGCCCATCAATTTCCACACGGGCAGTCAAGAGACAGGTCTATCAGGATGTTCTGGATATTCTGGAGTTGCGGAGGCAAGTTGGATGGCATGGCGTATTACTAATTTATATAGTATTTCTTTTCCGCTGTTTGTTGTTGTTGTTGTACACTCTGATGTAATGAAATGTAATGTAATGTAATAACTGATATAGTTCTTTGTTTAAAGATTATTCATTTATTATTATATGTTGTCCGCTGCGATTGTGAGATTCTGTTGTTGTTCTGTTGTTTTCTTTCTGTTCCGTTCTATTTTCTTTTCTCTCTATTTTCTATCTTTTTCCCTCTTCTTCTCTCTCTTTCTTTTTCTTAAACATTGATAATTCGTAATTCTATTCATCTTGAGTTAATCTATGGAGATTAGTGTATATTCAAGGAGTACGGATTTGCGGGTCGTCACAGGTGGTATCAGAGCATATGGTTAAGCGACAACCATGGTTCTGTTGGGTATTACTCATTAGAGATAGAGTCAGTAGTACTCTAGAATGAGTTTGAGTGTAATAATAGATATGAGTGCGTATTTGTTAGTGAATATAAAATTGTTTTATATTGTGATGATTGGTTTGTTGAGTGGTATATAGATTCTGGTAAATACGAGTAATTAACGTTGTTGATAGGGATCTCTAAACACTTGAATAGAACAATTCGACATAATATTGTTTTAAAATTGGGTAAATGGAATAATTTTACCTTGATTATATTTTTATATATAAAGAAATAATTTTTCAGAATTATTAAAGTGTATATAAGTGGATTGTTAAGTTGTTTGAATAATCTAAATAAAAAAAGAATTGTATAAGCAAAAGAATTATAAGAATTGGATTATAATTAAAGTGATTTACAATTGTGAAACAAACTTATGTATATGAGAAGTGAAACTATATGAATATATTTATGAATATGAGTTATAAATAAAAATGAATTTAAAGTTAACTGGAAATATAACTTAATAGATGTTGAATTAAGTTGATATTGGTATCAAAGTAAATTAATAAAGTTAAGTGATAGATATGAACTTAAGATTATGAAATGAAATTCAACTTTTGTAATTGAATTAAATTAATGGATTAAATGTTAATCAATTAAATGTGAATTAAGTTGATATGAAATAATGAATGTAAGTGTAATTCATTAAAATCTTAGGTTATGGGAAATTGAATAGTTGAATGAAAATCAATTTAATTAAATCAATTGAAAGCAAAGGAATTTGGTTGTAATTAATATACATTGATTGTTATATGGTCGTTAGTTGATTGATTGTATATAATTCATTAAGTGTTAATGAAATTGGAAGCTAAAGTAATTGAAATCCAATTGGAAGTTAAGTGAATCTTAAATAGAATTGAATTTGAATTGGAAGTGAACCAACTTGAATATGAATTAGTGAATATAAACTAATTGAAAATGAATGTTAGTAAAAACATCCACTGTTAATGAATCAAATGTGATTAGATTGAAAACCCATTTCATTGAATATTAATGAGAATATGAATGAATATTTATTGGTTATGGATGTTAGATGGATGATAGTTGTTTTGATGTTTGCATTTGTTGTTTTATTTCATTTGCTATGTTGACATATATAGTTATTATGTTGCTATATGTTGTATATTGATACTATTGTCTACATGCATGTTCTCATGTTGTTTGTTGAGTGTTTAGTAGGTGCGGATCGCGTTTGCTTCGCATTTGGAGCTCGCTTTCGCGCTATATTAGCCGTATATGCTTGCTAATAAAATATAAGGTACATATCTCGGATTAAATATCGTACTTTTATACTTTTTCCCTGCGGGATGCCTCATTACTTGATGAGATGTATATTTGTGATATATATACTGTCATTTTTTTTTCGGATCGAGCCACGCAAAGGAGACTATGGCGAATTTTTTCGAAAATTTAAGGCGTTAGAAAAAATTTGAGAAAATTTGGAAAATTTGAGAAAATTTGGAAAATTTTGAAAACTTTAATTTTGATTAGGAGTTGAAAGTTAAACAATAGTAGTTGTTTTAAAAAAAAATAACTAAGTATGATTTGAAACTTAGTAAAGTATTGTAAGAAATTTAATTATGAATTTATGGAAAATTAATAGATTCTATAACTTTTCTTACCTGATAATTTCGAGGACGAAATTCTTTTAAGGGGGGAAGATTGTAACGACCCAGAATTTTAATTTATTAAAATTTGAATATTTAATTAATTTTAAATATTAATAAGTGAATTTATAAGTCGAATAAATTTTATTTCGAATAATTGGATTTAATTGAATAATTAAATCGATAATTTAATATGTTAAATTATGGAAATAATTGAAAATTGAGTTAAATATGATTGAAAATGATTTGTAAAATTTTATTTTATCATATTGAAGTTAGAATGATATTTTAGAACTTTTAAAATCGAATTAAAAGTTAATTTGTGAAAATTGAATATTTTAATATTAAATCGACTAGTGAAAAAAGTCAATTTTTGAACAGTCTCAGAATTGGACGAAACCAGTTCCATTGGATCCGTAATAGTTAGTTATTACCGGGTTTCAATTTTCGTAGCAATCGGAGTTATCGTTTGATCGTGGCAGCTCGAAACGCATCGAATTGTTTTTAATATTAATTTGGCGTGTTAAAATAGCCATTTTTCAAAAAGTCTCAGATTTCGACGAAACTAGTTTCATCAGATCCGCAATGTGATATTATTGTATGGTTTCAAATTTCGTGTCAATTGGATTTACCGTTTGTCCGGTACAAATTAAAACGCCTAGAAAATCGTTTAAATCGGTTTAATTTAAATTGAACGTTTATTGCCATAACTCGCACAGATATCCGAATTAGCTTCCGAAACCTGTTCCATTGTGTCCAGAACGTGGGGTAAACCCTAGAAATGCTGGTTGCGGCGCGTGAATCGGAGTTCGGAATTTCCAGAATGAATAGTGTTCGAAATTTCCTATAAATAGACACCCTTCCTTCATAAATTAGAAAAAAAAACCTAAATCTAAACCCTAGCCGCCTCTAACATATTCAATGGCCAGAAAACTCTCCTCTTCTCCTTCGTTTATCTTTCAATCCTTCAATCGTTTCAAGAAACTTACAACTAGAAAGTGGTAGAGCGTAATGAGAACTACAAGATCAACGGTTATGATCGCGTTTGGAGCCATGGATCGACGGCAAAGTGGAGATGTACACCGTGCGTTTCATGCTCAATTCCCAAGGCTTGGGACAGCCGAGCTCCTCCATGTTTGGGCTGAGCATAGCTCTTGGTCGTGGCTACAATATGGAGCTCCCTGATCGAGTTATAATCAAGCATAGGGGTTGTAAATTTAAACCCTAAATTTGAAAGCTATGGGTTGTTTGCGTTCTTGGTACTGGATGCACGCGTGAATGGGAAGAGAAAGAGGGGGGGGGGTGCGCGCACGGGCCTGATGATGGAAGCAGGGGATCTAACGGCTAATATGAAGCTAGGTTGAAAATTAGTTAATTATGTTGTAAATTGTTTATATAAAAATCGTGTAAAACTTCGAAAATTGATATCTTTTTCATACGAGGTCGAAAACGCGCGAAACCAGTTGCGTTGGAATCGTATGGACGAGCACTAGGCGATGGAATTGGATTGGAGTCGTTTGGAGTTAGTGAGAATTTCGGGTAAAATTAAACGTCCGTTTAATTTTATTCGAAATAAATCGCTAAAACGAAATTGAAATCAAGGTGAGAACTTCTCACTCAATCGAATAGTTTCGATTTTATTTAAATAGTTAGATTTAAAATATTTGAATGCATGTTTGAATGATGATTGTTATCTATTGATTGTTAAAATAGACATTATACGCCGTTAGTAAGCGGATGTTATTTATTAAAAACATATACCGCGAATATTTCATAAACAGTGAAATTGGTATTATATATAATAACAATATATATATTGGCATATGTATATATTGGAGTTATTGATTTCCCGCATTGTATAGCGGATGAGACCCTATTGCGCCGTCTATTAAGCGGATAATATTTTAAATCTCATAAACCACGATAATTCCGTACTGGAGCGGAATTGGTATTGTGCTAATGTTTGTGGATGCAGGAAAACAGGTTGGAGGGATCCAACTGAATTCCTCAACAGTATTTATTTGAATTCACTTATTTTGATATTTGATGGATTATCATATCGATATATGATATCGTTGTTGTCGTGATTGACTATTTGGTATGTAGCATCATTGGACCAAATTTTGGGATTTTAAAATGATTTTTAAAGTGATTTTTGAAAGTATACGTTTATAAAATATTTTTGGAACTGATCCATTTTAAATAAATAAACGTTATAATTTTTAAAGTTATAAAAATTATGATTTTGAGAAATACGGTTAAAGATTGATTTTTGAAAAATATGGGTTAATTTTTTTATAAAATAATTAAATTGGATTTTTGAATCTATTATAAAAGTTTAAATATAGGATTTATAAATTTGATTATTTTATAAATCAAGAGAATGGTGAAATTATAAAGGAGATTAAAGATGTTTTAAAATAATAGTATAAATTGATTTTATAAAGGATTTATAAATTTATAATTTATAAATGAAAATATTTGTATTATAAAACGAGTTTTATAAGTGTTAGAATGAATTGTGAATGAATTTCATAAATGAATGAAATTTATAGAATTATAAACGGTGAAGTTATAAATAGAATTTTATAAACAGTAGGTTTATAAAATTTATAAAGTTATTGAAAGAATAGATTTGGATAAATAATTGAATCTTATAAGTTATAAGATTTATAATTATAAAGTTCAAAGGAACGATTTTGCAAACAAATAAATTATAAGTATTTAACTTATAATAATGAACCTTTGGTATATAATTGAGTTATGAATTGAATATAGGGTAATAAAGGAATTTATAAACATTGTTTTATAAATTTGCAACGACTTATTTTGATAAGTTAATTTTTATAACTTATTTATGAAGCTATATTCACGTTTTAGACAGTGAATAATCCTTTAAAATGAAATGTATAGAAATGATGAAATTGGTTAACGTAGTATATTCATGTTTTTGAATAGTGAATAATATGTTAAAGAAATTGTTTTGAATGTGATGTTTTAAATAGAATTAAAACGATCTAACGATTGTTTTAAAAGCATTAAGATTCGAAACCATAGATTTCAACATTTATTGTTGAAATAGACGTTTTCGAGGAATAGAAGGAAATGGTGGACTATAACACTGTTGTTATAGTAAATGATTTCCGAAAGGAAATGTTTTGTATAGTATTGGGATTTATATATCTATTTTAATTTCGAATCCCTATACTAGTGATTTTGGGTTGTCGTAACGATGTTTTACGCAACATTCGTTTTGGCCCAAATATATATGTTTAAGAGAATGATTTCCTTAAAGAATGAAATATGTACTTAATCTCCATTTAAGTATATTGAATATTTTCCAATGGTTGAAAATAAATAAAATTTGTGAATTACTTATGAATAAATAAGTATGGAAATGTTTTCCAATATAAAGTGAATATTAGAGAATTTATCTTTTTGAAGATAAATTGAAATGAATAATTAAAATAGTATATTCATAGATATTTTGAAATATAAATTCACTATGGAATTTATAAAAGAAAGTGGAATTTGTTAAAAATAAATGTTGATTTATTTTTGAAGTGTGAAAATTATATATCTTGTAAAGATATTTTTGGGAAATAAATAATTTGGAAAATTATTTGGAATTTGGTGATGTTGTGCATATCCATTGATAGTTCAATAACCGACTATCAATATTTACCTTTGAAAGGTATTTGTTGGGATTTGTTGAATTTGAATGCTACACTTGTTTTTAAATTATTGCGCTCGTTATTCGGATTACCCATTCCGAATAGTGATACGACGTAATGGATAGCATTGAAGATCGGTGTTGAAGACCCGGTATTTGCGAGAGCGATAGGATGACCTGTCGATTGACTCTACACCGAGTAGCTACGGTATTGAGTTCTCCATATGTGATGGGAAATCCGATCAGGATTGTGGATATCCGGATTGTAAGGACTTCTTTGTAAGTGCCTTCGGTTCTGTTCGAGCCCGGAACAGACTTGTATGGATTGTATGTTTGACGTTACAAATTGAGATATAAAGCAGATTTCTTTCAAATATATTTATGTTGGTGGCGGAGAATTTATTCTTTTAGCTTAACACCCTTCTCTGAGACGTACGAGCTCAGAGGTTATGTAGTTGAATGTTATCAGCGATATATTCCCAATTTGGTAATGTGACATGCTGAGTGTTGTTGTGAAATGATCATTGTGTTGATTATTTGTGATAGGATCATTTGTTTGATCGTCTATCCTGGTGATCATTTCTATGATCATTTGTTGACCCAAAGCATGGCTATTGTATAAAGTATGTTTTTGTGGACGTGACTTCGTCGAGCCTCACACCCTGGAATGGTCAAAACAGGAAAGATCCGGCAAGGTTATGAGGGGTAGCGCCCTTTAGGATATGTGCATTTCCTTCTGGAAAAGGGTGGTATCATGGTATGGAGCCCAGATACTTACTCATGTTGAAAACACTTTATGATTGTGTGAATTGATTACGAGCGCTCGGTGAAAGGTCCCAAAGGACCGGGGGATGGCATATTCGGTCAGTTGTTACTCAGTTAAGGGTAACCCGGCCTTGTGTTGGCAGAGATCCGGTTTGGTTCTCGGGGATGTCCATCCAGAGGCATTCTCATGTGGCAATGGGAAGTTTCTTGGCCTGATCATTCGTTGGAAATCCAATTCCCAATACGAAACCTTGTACGATATTAGTTGTAGAACCTGCCATTTACTTATGGTGGTCACCACTGTTTAGATGGTAGCTATAGTAGGCATAGTTCGAAATGTCTATGCTGGCTAAGATTTATATTCTACTTTCGAAATGAATTTTTCTCTACACTATGCACTAGTAATAATATCAAATGTTCTTTTTTAATGCGTATCAAGCATCTTTGACTATCATAAGGAGAAATCTCCTCCGATTCTGCGTTTGCATTGTGTGTGTGTGCGGGAGGCCTTATGGTAGTCTCATTTTTAAAAGCATTGCGAATTGACTTTAAAAATATTCCTCTATTTTGATTTTAAAGATAAATAAACTGTTTTGAGTTCTCACACCAGTCACATGACTGACTCGGAGTTTATTATTTTCCTTCCTAAACTCTGGGTGCCCATCAATTTCCACACGGGCAGTCAAGAGACAGGTTTATCAGGATATTCTGGATATTCTGGAGTTGCTGGAGGCAAGCTGGATGGCATGGCGTATTACTAGTTTATATAGTATTTCTTTTCCGCTGTTTGTTGTTGTTGTTGTACACTCTGATGTAATGAAATGTAATGTAATGTAATAACTGATATAGTTCTTTGTTTAAAGATTATTCATTTATTATTATATGTTGTCCGCTGCGATTGTGAGATTCTGTTGTTGTTCTGTTGTTTTCTTTCTGTTCCGTTCTATTTTCTTTTCTCTCTATTTTCTATCTTTTTCCCTCTTCTTCTCTCTCTTTCTTTTTCTTAAACATTGATAATTCGTAATTCTGTTCATCTTGACTTAATCTATGGAGATTAGTGTATATTCAAGGAGTACGGATTTGCGGGTCGTCACACATTTGTTGGAGATTTTCCTTTTCTTATTTGATTCGAACCTTCAAATTTATCTCCTTATTTACGCCCGAAAGAGTCCACCACTCTTTGGGGTGTTTAATTATTTATCCATTCTTTACATTTGAATATTGATTTATGTGAGAGTAAACTCGTTCCATGGTTAGCGGCATGGTCTCACATGTTTGTGTTTAATTAAAAACATTTTCTTAAATTTTTACTCATACCATACATATCCTCTGTTCCGAGTTGTTTGTTTCCATAAACTCTCGGGTACTTATTTTATTTGAGTAATCTGAGAGTAGTAGGTCTTTGTTGGGCTCTTTTGAAGATGGCATCCAAGCAGGAGGCTTTTCATATTCTTAGTTATCTATTCTGCTGTACTATCTAGTTTATGTGAGTGTATTTTGTTTCAGCATACGTATAGGCATGATTTTATAACTGCTTAAGCTGATTTGTAGTACTTTTGTGTAACTCTGATAACTCACTGTTAAGGAGTAACCCAATGTACTATTTACTGTAATGTTTTATTGGCAATTTCATGGTGAGGTTTTCTATCCTGTTCTTTATTTCACAACACGACTATTCATTTTTCCGATGCATGGGCAACGACACACAAACACCGAGGATGTGTTAAGTGTCGTTCCTAGGGTTCAGAAAGGTGGGCCGTCATAAGGAAGGAAATAAATCTCCGTCCTTTACTCTTCTTTATGACTCACTTAAATGACATTTTTGAAATGATTTTTGCATTCTTTAATTCTATTTTTTCTACCAAAAATATGAAAAGGAGGTTGGGGATTTTATGAGATTTAACGAGAAATTAAATAGGGAATGTTTGAAGGATAGAACTGAAAGGTTTCAATTTTTCTTTTAAAATGAATTCTCTTTCTTATATTCCAAAATTCCTTCAGACAATTCACCTTTCTTTCTCTCTTTTCCCCGATCTCTCATGGTCGAAATTCTTTGGCGCCATGAAAAAAATCACAAATAAAACCAAAATAAAATAAAAATAAAAGGTGGTTGATATCACTTAATCCTTTCAAGATCCACAAATCAATACAATCGAATCTAGGAGAATCGATTCATCATTCAAGGTGTAATCTTTAGCTACATCCTGCAACAAACTGCTCCTCCGGGCACACTAAAATCAATGCCTATAGTGCTTTTGATCTTCTATTGTGCGAAGAAGTACGAGCTATTAGTTTTAAACATTACAAAAAATAAGAATATAAGGATAAAATCTAAGACATTTTGCACTTTTATATCTCACGGAGGAAGACAGTAAAATATAAATACAAAAAATTATCATCTTAGAAAATATCTCAAAAACTATCTCAAAACATACAGTCATAATCCAGAGTGTATAAAATTACAACATATAGTCTGATAAATACTAATTACGATAAATAGTTATGAGAGAGTAATGGAAAGCAATAAGAAATGCCAATGCCAATCTCAGCTCTCCACGTGCTAGATCTGGGCCAATCACCCATGCCCTGTTCTTCTGTGGTCGGGCAAAAAGGAAAGAAATGGGTCAGACAAAAGTTTGGTGAATGAGTTACATCATAAATATATGGTGATCACATGCAATAGACTTCATTAATACTCTATATGACGTATGATGTCCTACATGTGTTTTTGAACTACTTACTAAGGTAGGTATCATTAATCTAAGGGTTATAGTTCTAAATACATTTACACCTGACATCTTGTGAATGTTTGTACTTAGGGTCGAATAACTAATCGAACCTTAAAAAAAACCATGGATCGGTTAATAACAAACGGTACTATTCCAACATAGGATCGCCTACAATATGAACTTGAAACTACATTCCCAAATAACGACTACACATATCTTATTTATGCATTGAGATAGAGCCCGCAATGCTGACTCATGCTAAACACATCTTAAGGTCTGCCACATCCGTGTCCACTCTTAATAATAATGTAACACCACTTATCATACATCCTCAGGCATCCATCACAATACAGTATCATGTTTTCGTGCCGCGTATACCAAGGAACCTCCCTTTAGTGTTGGGCTACACACTTCTCCTGGCATCGTTAGTGTTGCACGCATACTATATAACCTCCTGTAACTACAGTTTGCGACAAAATCATCCCAAATCGAATATCGACCATGTCGAATAAATATTGCCTAGGCCTCATTGCCAGCATATAGATCTATTCAGTCTCGTAATGTCCTAGATTCGAAAACTTAGGGAACTAACTTTCCTACCAATATACTAACATCCATATTTACAAAATATATTTAAAGTTATAAACTTAGGTCTTACGCCAAGGTTTAAAATCTCCCGTAAATAGTTAACCGATTGACTATTGGTCACTAGAGCTGTAACGACCCAGAATTATAGTCATTTGAATTTAGAATATTTAATTGATTTTAAAAATTGAAAAGTCAATTTTATAAATTAAATAACTTGAATTTCAAATATAGTGATTTAGCAGATAATTAAATTATTGAATTTTGAATTTAATATAAGTGAAAATGATTTCAATAGTTGATTTAAATTCTATTTATGTGACAACCCGGGATTTCATATTGATTTATAATCGTCATTAAACGATTAACATGCTAGCTAGTTGATAGTGAGAGTTTTAATTGGGTTAAAATTCTTTAAGAAATTGGTTAAAGAATTAGGTGGGCTTTAAAATCATATTAGCCCGTCTCTTTTATTAATTGGGTCCGTGATACTTATTTAATGTAAATACCGTTCCCCTTTTTATTTTATTTTCATTCGAAAAAAAAACCCTAAACCTAAAATAAACGAAGAAACGAAAATGGCAGCTTCTTCGTTGTTCCTCCTCCTCCATTTGTTTTCGTATCGCAAGCTAAGTAAAGCGAGAGGAGAGAGTGGCCACTTGCTAGAGTTTTGATTTCGACCTCGCTTGATTTGGGTTCGCTTCTGCTTCGAATCCAAACATTTCGATGGCTCTACGAAGCAAGGTGAGTAATTTTTATTACTCACGTTTAATTCAAATTCATATGTATGTGATTTTGTGATTTCCACGGCTTTGAATTCTTGGGTTTTCGTTAGTATTTAAATGTTTGAGTTCGTCTTGATTTATCTTGGCCAGTCTAATTTGTTTTAATACTTGAGATAATTTCTTTGGCTTTAGCAATTTGTATAAATTGATGTCTGATACTCACGGAGTTGATTCTTGTTGGAATTTCCAGCTTTAATGATTTTTGATTCAAGTTTGACGATGTCATTTTTTTGTTCGACTTGGGCTATTTTTTTTACTGCCTCTGGTAGCACTTTCATCCTCGTTCGATTTTACTTGCTGCTTTATGACTTCGACCATTATATCCTTGATCTGCAGCTTGAATATCATGTCTGCATCCTTATGTGCATTCATCTTTTCATTGTATATTTGTATGCTTGTCATTGATCAGATGTTAAAGTCGCTTATATGCGTGACTTTGGCCGGGATTGTGTCACTGCTTACTGTTATACATGTTGGTGTCTTTGAAGTATGTTTCCTTTATGTTGCTGTTGCTGATATCTTGGTTCGGTCTGGTTCAGGTGTAATTGTCCTTTAGCATTGCTGAGTTTGTTTCGTTACATCCGTGCATCCATTTGTTTTTGTTTTCATATATCATTAGCTTGACCCTTAGTTTATGTGTCACTGTATATCCCTGCACGTTAATCACCCAGTCCCGTAGCCTTTGTGCTTGTTACTGTGTTGCCTTATCTTGGGTACACATGCTTATTTCACTTGACTTTGTTGAGCTTCCCTCTGGTGTCTCTCTGACCAGTAGCTTGCATTGCCTCTGACCTTTTTGGGAATACAAACTTCATTTCATGTTGATCCATACTGTAACTTGTTGTAGTAAGTTTCATTCACTGTCCAGTTCATTTTATTGTTGCATGAGACATGCTATCCACTTCATTTCACTGTTGCATATATGTATGATCATATACACATATTGTTGCAACATTGTTGTTTCACTACTTCAATTGTTGCCATTCACTAGGTGCATAGTTTGCACTGTGCATTCATGTGCACCTCGTTCACTCACTTTTGCTTCCCTTAGATGCAAAATATAAGTTGCCTTGACAATGTGATTGCTAATTGTATAAGTTTGGTTTGAATCACTGTTCTCCGTAGCATCTCGGTTTCACTTGCCTATTGTTGGTCGAAACTGGTCATTCATTTGTATCACTGGTAGCTGCATGTTTAACTGTAGCCGAGTTGTATCCATATGTTTACTTTGAGCATGTTACAGTGTTCATTCGTGTTGTATTTTCCTGTTCGGTCTTGCATCTTGATTCATGTATATTGTCACTGAATTCATTGTGTCTGGATTTGTGTTCTTTGTTGCCTTCATGTGCTGTTGACATGTGCATTTGTCTTTGTGGTCTGCATTTGCATGCTGCTGCTTGTTGCACTTGTGCACTTCATATACATGTGTGTCTGTGCTTGTTGTAGCTCGGTTATTTGTGCACGTCACTATTCATTTTGATTGCACCTGAGCTTCGTTTTGAGTTGAGTTAAATCCCTTTTTAATTCGGGTTTGACCTTGTGTCCATTTATGTACATCATCGCTGTAGTGGCAAGGCAGTGCACGCAAGCGTGTACTGCAGCCACATGGTATTGAGCTTTTGTGTACATCATCACTGTAGTGGCAAGGCAGTGCACGCAAGCGTGTACTGCAGCCACACGGTATTGCTTTTATTGATATTCTATTTTGTTTTGATTTATTGATCTTTTGTGTATTTCAGATACTGTAGTGGCGAGGCAGTGCACGCGTGCGTGTACTGCAGCCCTACCCGTATAGTCATTTTAATTGATATTTCAATGATTCGAACTATTTTGTTTATTCAATTCAATATGTTTTAAATTGTATTTTGATTGGTTTAATTTGATGATTTTGTTGTCATCTAGTTATCTATTTGATAATTAGATTATGAGTTTCTATTTATTTATTTAATAATTAGATTTTTGTCGTTAATTGTCGTTTCGGCAATTCTGTTGTTTCCTAAATTATCTTCATTAATAATCTTTTTAAATTACCTTCATTGATAATCTTTACCTTCGTTGATAATTTGGATTTGCTGATTTGTTGTTTAACACTGTTTAGTGTTATATTTATCGATATCTGATTTCCTTGTTAAAGGATTGGATAGACGAGATTTATTTTGACTGTCGTCTATCTGTTATTAATTATTATTGCTTCTGTGCATTAATAACTGAGTTTGAATTAGACTGACCCGTGTATTATTTTCTTTTGAATGTAATACTCGGGTCAGACCGAGTTATTACAGGTTGTAGATATCTTGCTTTGGGTTGCTATTAGAGCTATGAATTTTCTTTATATCATTTGGAGTAGATGTTGTCATAGTATAGGATGTTGTATATTCATGTATATTATTCACAATAATGTACTTGTATATGTAACTTCCAGAGTCGACAGTTGTAGTTGTATCATATGTACTGTATCACATGTATTGTGACTGACTTCAGTTATATATATATAAGACCTTGTTTTATATGTGTTCCGCATTTATATTATCTGTGTTATTATTATATTTATTGTCCTAAACTATTATGATCGTAGTTCATTTAAAATTGGAATTGAGTATGTCGATGGGAGTAAATAAATAAGAGATGGAAAAATAAAAAATATATACCACTCCTATCGAGGTAACCAATACTAGTGTAAGGCCTAACTACGGATAGCCGCTCCTATCAAGCCTTATTCTTCATAATAACAGACAGTATTTCTTTTAATACTCTTTGTTATTGTGAGCATAGAGGTGGGGAGTTACAGTTGGTATCAGAGCCTGGGGTTTATGGACATAATATAAAACATAACTTAGATGGAACATGTGTTACAACTATTAGTCGATGTTTTATTGTGCTTTGAGTCAAAACTAAAGTTTTTAAATTATGATGAAATTTTTAAATATCTTTATTTAAAAATAAAAGTGAAAACTGTGTTTTGATGATTGGTTGATTTGTGTTTTGTTTATCAGAGTGTGCAGCGGAAACAGTGAGACCGTCTTCGCTGAGAACAGCTAATAACCTTTTTGATTTAAAAATCAAAGTATGAAGCTGAAATAGATTTCATTTGTTATTTACATAGCTGTGTTTAATTTGTTTTCTTTGAAAATTGTGAATCCGATTTAAGGATCCGAAGCAATTGCAGTTATATGATTTTGTTGAGATTTTTGCTGTTTTGAATTATTTTCATTGAAGATATATTCGAATGATTTCTTTGTTCATTTTATGGTATACGTGCAAATGTAAGTTGTACGTTACTGCATTAATTTGCGTAAAACCGATGTTTGGTTTTAAACGTATTTTGTTGCCGTTATTTTTATAACGGGATTTTTACGTCGTTGCTAAATTTTGAAGCACGGTGTTTTGTTGACATTTTTAATGAATGAAAATTCACTGGTATTATATTTTGATGCAAATTATTTTGATGAGATTTTGACGTATAAAAATTACTGTCGCTTTGACTTCAGTCACCGTCAAATTTTAAAGTGGATTTTCAAGCGGTTATCCCGCAATGCTGATTTTGAGATCCGTTTCTATGGTGTTTTGAGAAGTACAATTTCCTTGTCGAAATTATCAATAAGGTCGTTGTTTTTATCACGGATTTGCAAATCGTTTTAAAAATAAAATTGTTTTCCAAAATTTTTATAGTTTACGCTTTCAAAAGAATGAGGAAGCGATTTAAACGATTCAGCAAAATCGAGGACTATGACCCCTTTCTTTTACTGATTCGCTTAATTCCGGACTTGTTTGTTTGAGAATGTAAATTATTACTTTTATAAAATAAATGAAATTGTTTTCAGAAGTTTTGCAGTTTGAGTTTTCAAAAGAATGAGGAAGCGATTTAATCGTTTCAGCAAAATCGAGGACTATGACCCCTTTCTTTTACTGATTCGCTTAATTCCGGACTTGTCCGTATGAGAATGTGAAATGTTATTTTTGGAATACACAATTTTGCACTTTCAAGGAAACGATGAAGAGAATTAAACGATTTAGTAAAACTCGTGGTTATGGGACATGTGTGTTTGCTATTTTGGTTAATTCCGGACTCGTTAATAGAAATATTTGATGTTTTGAAATATTTGATGATTTTCGTGTGCTTTCAAGCCACTATGAGGACCTTCGGGTCATAGGAGGACCTTTGGGTCATATGAGGACCTTCGGGTCAATACCAGTACCAGACCTTCGGGTCATTTGTTGGACCTCCGGGTCATTTGTTGGGCGCCAAAAATTATGTTGACGGTACTTGGTAGGCTTCGGCCATTTGTTGATGCACGTGCGGCGTAGCTTAAAAACTCGCCATTTGTTGGGATCGATCCACCTTTTATGTTGATTTTCTAGTTATCTTAATTGATTCTAGATATTTGTTGATTCCAATTATCTGCAGGTAATTGGATATTTGTTGATATGATTTCTAATTATCTTTGTTGATAATTAGATATTTGTTAATTCTGATTATCGTTTTTGATAACTAGATATTTGATGTTTTCTGATTATCGTTTTTGATAATCGGATATTTGTTGTTTCTGATTATTGTTTTTGATAATCGGATATTTGTGAGTTCTGATTATCGCTTTTGATAATCAGATATTTGTTGTTTCTGATTATCGTTTTTGATAATCGGATATTTGTTGATTTCTGATTATCGCTTGTGATAATTAGATATTTATTGATTTGATGATTTCTGATTATCGTTTTTGATAATCGGATATTTGTTGATTTGATTATCGCTTGTGATAATTAAATATTTGTTGATTTGAGATTTGATTATCGCTTGTGATAATTAAATATTTGTTGATTTGAGATTCCTGATTATCGTTTTTGATAATCGGATATTTGTTGACTTGATTATCGTTTGTGATAATTAAATATTTGTTGATTTGAGATTTGATTATCGCTTGTGATAATTAAATATTTGTTGATTTGAGATTCTGATTATCGTTTTTGATAATTAGATATTTGTTGATTTTGATTATCATTTTTGATAATTATATATTTGTTGATTCTGATTATCGTTTTTGATAATTAGATAATTGAATATTTGTTGATTTGAGATTTGATTATCCTTTTGATAATTGAATATTTGTTGATTTGAGATTTGATTATCCTTTTGATAATTGAATATTTGTTGATTTGAGATTTGATTATCGTTTTTGATAATTAGATCTTTGTTGATTCTGATTATCGTTTTTGATAATTAGATATTTGTTGATTTGAGATTTAATTATCGTTTTTGATAATTGAATATTTGTTGATTTGAGATTTGATTATCGATTTTGAAAATTAGATATTTGTTGATTCTGATTATCGTTTTTGATAATTAGATATTTGTTGATTCTGATTATCGTTTTTGATAATTAGACCTTTGTTGTTTTCTGATTACCGTTTTGGTAACTAGATAATTGCGGTTTTGAAATTTACGATTTGGGTTTTATAATTATCTTTGTTGATAATTAGATTTTACTGTCTTCTAATTATCGTATCGATAATTAGATATGGTTGTTTTGTGATTTCTGTATTCTAATTATCTAATTGATAATTGAATATTGCTGATAATTGTATTTATTCAGTTTTGTGTTTTCTGATTATCTATTTGATAGTTAGATTTTGTTGAAAATTTGTGAAATTTCTTTTATGAAATTAAATGATTTCTTTGGTGTTAGTGTCTTGACCTTTATTTTTCTAGCTTAACCAGTTTATGTTAGAAAAATAATTGTTATTGACACCTTTAATTATGAAAATTGCGGGGACGCAATTTTTATAAGGAGGGGAGTCTGTAACAACCCGGGATTTCATATTGATTTATAATCGTCATTAAACGATTAACATGCTAGCTAATTGATAGTGAGAGTTTTAATTGGGTTAAAATTCTTTAAGAAATTGGTTAAAGAATTAGGTAGGCTTTAAAATCATATTGGCCCGTCTCTTTTATTAATTGGGGTCGTGATACTTATTTAATGTAAATACCGTTCCCCTTTTTATTTTATTTTCATTCGAAAATAAAACCCTAGACCTAAAATAAACGAAGAAACGAAAATGGCGGTTTCTTCGTTGTTCCTCCTCCTCTATTTGTTTTCGTATCGCAAGCTAAGTCAAGCGAGAGGAGAGAGTGGCCACTTGCTAGAGTTTCGATTTCGACCTCGCTTGATTTGGGTTCGCTTCTGCTTCGAATCCGAACATTTCGATGGCTCTACAAAGCAAGGTGAGTAACTTTTATTACTCTCATTTAATTCAAATTCATATGTATGTGATTTTGTGATTTCCACGGCTTTGAATTCTTGGGTTTTCATTTGTATTCAAATGTTTGAGTTCGTCTTGGTTTATCTTGGCCAGTCTAATTTGTTTTAATACTTGAGATGATTTCTTTGACTTTAGCAGTTTGTATAAATTTATGACGCCCCACCTCTATGCTCGTAATAACAAAGAGTATTAAAAGAAATACTGTCTGTTATCACGAAGAATAAGGCTGGATAGGAGCGGCCATCTGTAGTTAGGCCTTACACTATTATTAGTTACCTCGATAGGAGTGGTATATATTTTTATTTTTCATCTCATATTTATTTACTCCCATCGACATACCCAATTCCAGTATAAAACGAACTACGATGGTTCATAATAGTTTAGGACAATATATATAATAATAACACAGATAATGTAAATGCGGAACACAGATATAATAGAAAGTCTCATATATATATAACTGATGTCAGTTGATATACATGTGATACAATACAGATGATACAATTACAACTGTCGATTCTAGAAGTTACATATACAAGTACATTATCGTAAATAATATACATGAATGTACAACATCCTATACAAATATACTGGCTACTAAACATGACGACGACTACTCCAAAAGATATGAAAAGACTTCATAGCTCTAGCAGCAACCCAAAGCTAAAGATCTCAACAACCTGTAAATACTCGGTCTGACCCGAGTATTACATTCAAAAGAAAATAATACACGGGTCAGTCTAATTCAAACTCAGTTATTAGTGCACAGAAGCAATAATAATTAAATAATGAATAGACGACAGTCACAATAAATCTTGTCTATCCGATCCTTTAACAAGGAAATCGAATAACGGTAAATATAACACATAACAGTGTTAAACAACAAATCAGCAAATCCAAATTATCAACGAAGATAAATTAGAAAGATTATCAATGAAGATAATTTAGAAAACAACAGAATTGCTTAAACGGCAATTAACGACAAAATCATCAATTTAAATCAAATCAATTCAAATAATTGAAAAGTTACTTAAAAACATCGAAACCGATTGGCTGCAGTACACGCACGCGTGCACTGCCTCGCCACATTTAAAACATTAAAACTGTGTGGCTGCAGTACACGCACGCGTGCACTGCCTCGCCACTACGGCATGTGAAATCATCACAACAGTGAATACTGACAGCAATCGAAGCTGCAGAGGTCAAGTCAGTGCTATCGTGACTCAACGCAACTGCAAATAAAACTAATAGTACAACAGGCTAGAAATTCAAGTGCAAATCCACTATCAGAAAGGTAGACTGCGATTAAACAGGCCCAAATCAAACTTCAACCAAATGCAAAAGGTCAAGTCAGTGACTTAAAGCAACTGCAACACCAAAACCCATGCAACATGGCAAAGTCGAAATGCAACCGTTTTGCATATACTCAAGTAAACTCAAGAACCAAGTTTCCAAACAACTCATGGCTGCAGACTTCAACAAGTGTGATATTTTATATAAAATGAAACTGCGGCCACTACTTGGACTCGAGGGCAAACCGCAACAAAAAATGCAGCCACCACAGGTATCCAAGGGCATAGCAAAAATATACACCTACCATATTGGAAACACAAAAGTGCAAGCTACAACTCAATGATGCAATGTTATTAATATGTAACAATATACTCAAGGGAAGTCAACAACATCTGAAGTGAATGCAAGTAAATGCAAACACAACGTAGCAGTATGGAAGTGACACTGCAACTAGTAAAAATGTAGATGCAAGTGAACGCAACAGTATGAAACAGTGTGAAAACTGCAGGTCGAAACAAAGTAGCAAAGAAGAAGACCAGACAAATATCATAATGAAAACTCCCAGCATCAAGGCAAAATGAAACAGACTTGAGTGAATCATAGCCAAGTGAAACACAACATCAAATGAACATAGGAATTTCAACAAATGAACATCACGTGAAACAAACACGATCAGTAGCTAGTTCAAGTAAAGTACACTAGCAAATGCAGACACAGTAAAATTCACACATCAGTGAACTAACAGTCCTGACAAAAATCGTACAGTAACTACATACATATGCATGAACTCACACATGATGGTTGTGAAAATATAATGCCGTGGTATGCACAGTTAACTTGAATGAAGACATGAGTGCTAAACTGGAATGCACACAATGTTAAGGGCCAATATCATTTTCAAATAAAACTCAACATACATGAACCACAATAATATGCAAACTCGAGCTTACAGTGAACAACATCAGTGACCAACCAGTGACATAAATCAGACTCAAGGCAGTAATGAATGGTATATATGCAAATTGACTTAAACAAACCAATATGGCAACATGAGTACCAGAGTAAGCTACAGCTCTAAAGCATCAGTGCACAGTACCAACTACTACATGCAAGCAACTACAACAAAACAATCCTACCCTAGACCCAATTCCTTAATGAAAACCAAACTAAATTCAAAAATCAAATCCAGTTCGAAGTCAATAGAAGAAACATCAGAGAGTCAAGCCGTAGAAGGATATAATCTTATCAAGTCAGAGAAAAACGCAGAAACATAGTCTATCATCACAATTTCAAAGCCAAGTATTTTAAACCGAGTCAATCAAGCCATCAAGTATATTCTCATATGAACTAGTCAAAGAAAAATCGCAAGCATCCAAGCATAAACAATCGGCAGAGATAAATTGAAATATTTTTCGTGCGAACGAAATTCAAGGGCTGCGAACCCTATATAACACTTGAACATCATCGGCAATAATCATCACAGCCGTGTAAAACAAGAAGACTAACCAGGAAAGATAAAAATCAACAACATCAAAACAAAACTCGAATGACTGAGAATGAAAATAAATGTGAGGGTCGCTCACCTGTGTTTCGAAGCAATTAGAAGCAGCCGAGCCAACTTGAAGGGACATCGATCAACAGAGCAAGGCGCAAAACGCCGATTCGATCGAAATACGAAGGTCGGCACGAAGCCCTAATTTGGAACGAGCGAGGAGGAACACAGGAAGGCGCCATTTTTTTCTTTTCGTATGTTGTTAGGGTTGAAAAATGAATACTGGGGAATCCCTCTTTGCCTTAGATAATTATCACGACAAAAATATAAAAATGAAAATGTGGGCCAATATCAAGTTTTAAAGCCCGCATATCATTCAGCAAACCATAAAAGAATTTCAACTCGATTTAAAAATTCCAACAGCAATTGGCTAGCAGATATAATCGTCTAATGACGATGATCAATCGATACGAAACCCTGGGTTGTTACAAAATTGATGCCTGATACTCACGGAGTTGATTCTTGTTGGAATTTCCGGCTTTAATGATTTTTGATTCAAGTTTGACGATGTCGTTTTTTTGTTCGACTTGGGCTATATCGTTTACTGCCTCTGGTAGCACTTTCATCCTCGTTCGATTTTACTTGCTGGTTTATGACTTCGGCCATTATATCCTTGATCTGCGGCTTGAATATCATGTCTGCATCCTTATGTGCCTTCATCTTTGCATTGTATATTTGTATGCTTGTCATTGATCAGATGTTAAAGTCGCTTATGTGCGCGACTTTGGCCGGGCTTGTGTCACTGCTTACTGTCATACATGTTGGTGTCTTTGTAGTATGTTTCCTTCATGTTGTTGTTGCTGATATCTTGGTTCGGTCTGGTTCAGGTGTATTGGTCCTTTAGCATTGCTGAGTTTGTTTCGTTACATCCGTGCTTCCATTTGTTTTTGTTTGCATATATCATTAGCTTGACCCTTAGTTCATGTGTCACTGTATATCCCTGCACGTTAATTACCCAGTCCCGTAGCCTTTGTGCTTGTTACTGTGCTGCCTTATCTTGGGTACACATGCTTATTTCACTTGACTTTGTTGAGCTTCCCTCTGGTGTCTCTCTGACCTGCAGCTTGCAATGCCTCTGACCTTTTTGGGAACACAAACTTCATTTCATGTTGATCCATACCGTAACTTGTTGTAGTAAGTTTCATTCACTGTCCAATTCATTTTATTGTTGCATGAGACATGCTATCCACTTCATTTCACTGTTGCATATATGTATGATCATATACGCATATTGTTGCAACATTGTTGTTTCACTACTTCAATTGTTGCCATTCACTGGGTGCATAGTTTGCACTGTGCATTCATGTGCACCTCATTCGCTCACTTTTGCTTCCCTCAGATGCAAAATATAAGCTGCCTTGACAATGTGATTGCTGATTGTATAAGTCTGGTTTGAGTCACTGTTCTTGGTAGCATCTTGGTTTCACTTGCCTATTGTTGGTCGAAACTGGTCATTCATTTGTATCACTGGTAGTTGCATGTTTAACTGTAGCCGAGTTGTATCCATGTGTTTACTTTGAGCATGTTACAGTGTTCATTCGTGTTGTATTTTCCTGTTCGGTCTTGCATCTTGATTCATGTATATTGTCACTGAATTCATTGTGTCTGGATTTGTGTTCTTTGTTGCCTTCATGTGCTGTTGACATGTGCATTTGTCTTTGTGGTCTGCATTTGCATGCTGCTGCTTGTTGCACTTGTGCACTTCATATACATGTGTGTCTATGCTTGTTGTAGCTCGGTTACTTGTGCACGTCACTATTCATTTTGATTGCACCTGAGCTTCGTTTTGAGTTGAGTTAAATCCCTTTTTAATTCGGGTTTGACCTTGTGTCCATTTATGTACATCATCGCTGTAGTGGCAAGGCAGTGCACGCAAGCGTGTACTGCAGCCATATGGTATTGAGCTTTTGTGTACATCATCACTGTAGTGGCAAGGCAGTGCACGCAAGCGTGTACTGCAGCCACACGGTATTGTTTTATTGATATTCTATTTTGTTTTGATTTATTGATCTTTTGTGTATTTCAGATACTGTAGTGGCGAGGCAGTGCACGCGTGCGTATACTGCAGCCCTACCCGTATAGTCATTTTAATTGATATTTCAATGGTTCGAACTGTTTTGTTTATTCAATTCAATATGTTTTAAATTGTATTTTGATTGGTTTAATTTGATGATTTTGTTGTCGTCTAGTTATCTATTTGATAATTAGATTACGAGTTTCTATTTATTTATTTAATAATTAGATTTTGTCGTTAATTGCCTTTTCGGCAATTCTGTTGTTTCCTAAATTATCTTCATTAATAATCTTTTTAAATTACCTTCATTGATAATCTTTACCTTCGTTGATAATTTGGATTTGCTGATTTGTTGTTTAACACTGTTAAGTGTTATATTTATCGATATCTGATTTCCTTATTAAAGGATTGGATATAAGAGATTTATTTTGACTGTCGTCTATTTGTTATTAATTATTATTGCTTCTGTGCATTAATAACTGAGTTTGAATTAGACTGACCCGTGTATTATTTTCTTTTGAATGTAATACTCGGGTCAGACCGAGTTATTACAGGTTGTAGATATCTTGCTTTGGGTTGCTGCTAGAGCTATGAAGTTTCTTTATATCATTTGGAGTAGATGTTGTCATAGTATAGGATGTTGTATATTCATGTATATTATTCACGATAATGTACTTGTATATGTAACTTCCAGAGTCGACAGTTGTAGTTGTATCATATGTACTATATCACATGTATTGTAACTGATATATATATGTGAGACTTTGTTTTTTCCGTGTTCCGTATTTATATTATCTGTGTTGTTATTATATTTATTTTCCTAAACTATTATGAACCATCGTAGTTCGTTTAAAACTGGAATTGAGTATGTCGGTGGGAGTAAATAAATAAGAGATGAAAATTAAAAAATATATACCACTCCTATCGAGGTAACCAATACTAATGTAAGGCCTAACTACGGATGGCCACTTCTATCCAGCCTTATTCTTCGTAATAACAAACAGTATTTCTTTTAATACTCTTTGTTATTGTGAGCATAGAGGTGGGGCGTAACAATTTAAATAAGAATGAAGTTGATAAACTTTTAATTTGGATCTAAAAGTGAATAAACAAAAATTGGAGATTACTCGTTGTTATTAATGTGTAAAAAAGTCATTTTTGGCACCGTCTCGGATTTCAACGAAACTTGTTTCATCGGATCAATAATAGTGATTTGTCATACGCTGTCGAATTTCGTGGTGATTGGACGTATCGTTTGGTCGTGCGAGTTCGAAATGCATAGAATTTAATTAAAGGAATTTTAATTAAAATAATTCAATTTGAAAAGTTAACTTTTGTATATGATGGAATTGGCTCCAGTTATATATTCTATTGTATTTGGAATAGGACTATAACATATAGAATGCTAGGTGGCACGCTTCTGTTAGAGTTTGAAATTTTCGCGGATGAATGGTGTCGTAAATTTTCTATATAAGGCCATCTAAATTCACTTTTTGCAAAACATAAATTTTGAAACCCTAGCCGCCATTTATAATTCAATGGTTGAAACTCAACCATCTTCCTCCCTCGATTTCTCTCCATCCATGCACTTTCAAGCTTCAACTTCAACTAGGAAGATGTAGAGCTCGACGAGCTCTACAAGTTCAATGGTTAGATTGTGGTCTAGTGAGGCGATCGATTTTGGGATGCGTTCATGGCCGATGTTTTGGGTGGCGGTGCATTTTCTGGCAATGAGGAGGCACCGCACTCTGGTCATCGATGGAGGAGATGTAGGGGGTTGCATCGACATTGTTGGATGGGGTGACGGTGGGACAGAAGCGGCGCGTTGAGTGGTCAAAGGAGGCGATGTTGGGTTTTCATGTTTACGGCCTAGAAACATAGAAAGGGAAATAGGGAAAATTTAAATTATTTAATTTAGTTAATTAAAAAATCAAGATATGGATTAAATGTTAATTAATCCATATCTTGCTCATATGAGGACCTTTCGAGCGCGACAAGTGGCGTTGTATTCGTATCAGCGAACACTACGATATGGAGTTGGATTGGATGGATTTGGAGCTACTTGGAATTTTGTGTTAAAATTGGACGTTCATTCAATTTTAATTCAAAATGGTATGATTTGGCGGGTCAATGTACATGGTGCCAGAGCTTAGATTGAACGAACACCTAGGCTTTGTGGGAATTTACTTATTTAAAATAGGATAAGCGAGACCCTAGGATGAGTTTGAGTGTGTATATATGAGCACGTATTTGTTAGCAATTATAAAAATGTCTTGTATTGTGTTAATTTATCAATTGAGTGGCTTATGAGTTCTAACCGATGCGTGGGACGTCACGATATTGATAGGGGATTCTAAACGCTTAAATAAGGCAAACTGACGTGGTATTGTTTTAAAAGTGGGTAAATGAAGTAATTTTACCTAAATTATATTTTATATGCATAATGGGAAAATTTTCAGAAATTATTATAAGCTATATATGGTGTGTTTGGATGTTAATGAATGATAATGATTGATTATTATCATTTGTTGTTAGTTGTCATTGTTATAATCTAACAAAGACCAACATTTGGAAATTAGGTTATTTAAGAGACTAATTTATAAGTATATAAAATGTTGATTATACTAAAATAATCAACATTTGTGAAATGAAATACATAAGAAGTGATATTTTATAAATATGATTTATAAACGTGATTTATAAATGGAAAGGAAATGGAATTGCCTAAGTATATTTATAAATGTTATTTGTTAATAAAATTGGATTTAAAATACGAAGTTTGAGAATTTAAATCCCAGTGTGGTTTTGAAAATTGTTTTTCAAGGGTTTTGGAAATATAATAATAGCATTAATTTGAAACTATATTGGGTGAGAAATATTTTAAATGGAATTTAAAAGAAATAGAAAGTATTGAACTCACCTCAATCGTTGGAAAATAATTCTGGTGACGACTGCAGCATCATCGACATTCATTTTCGAGTTTCCAAGTGAGGGATTACTACTTGAGTAATTTCCATTGATGTTTTGTTTTGATAAAACAATTTTTTTAGATTCTAGAGGTGTAATTTGATATATAAAAAAGTTATGTTGTGTATATATACAGATGATTTCAAAATAATTTGAAATAAAAGCAGATTTTAAAAATTCTAAATATTTCTATCTAAATGTATTGAGAAAAACCTAAGATTATAAGTTTCAGACTTATCATTTGAAAAAAAGAATAAATAAGAAAAGAATTTGGAATCGAGATATGAAATTAAAAATTTAACCAGGCAAAGTTAAATAAATGAATTAAATGAAATTGAATCCAATTTGCAATGAATAAATAGAGAGGAACTTGAGTTATAAAACAAAATTCCACTGAAGTTGTAAATTGAATTAAATATGTTTGAAATGTTGTTTGCTAGAAATAAATAAAACTGATTGTAGTAATGAAATAAATTAGTGAAGTAAGCTAGTAAAATGAATTAATGTAAGGAATGAATTGAATTGAGCTAACGAAATGAATCGGTGAATTGAATATGATTTATAATATTATTTAATAGAATTGAATATGAACTTAAGTTATGAAGTGGAAATAAACATTAGAAGTGTTGCATAAAATGTTTAAATGAACTTAAATAAATATTTCTATGGAATGGTTGTTAAGTGTTGTTGGTATTAAAGGAATTACACTAAGAAATCGAATATGGAATGAATATTGTTAAACATAATGTGAATAATTAGATGTGAACCAATGAATATAAATGGATCAAGTATAAATAAATTGAATGATAATGAAGTGAATTCAAATGATTGAATGTAAATCAATTGAATGGAAATAAATACGTAAGTTGTATGTATATTATTTTATTCGCATAACTATTGATCTAGATTTGAGTATATGATTTTGAGATGATTTTTCCCGATCCGAGTTAGGATTTTTCACTCGATTCTGACGGAAAACCCTGGATATGGATTTTTGATTGGTTCTAATATTCTCTATCATAGTATATAGCTATGCAAGGAGAATAGCGATTTTCAATCATGAAACCGAAACCGAATCCTAGTCCGCACTAGATTAGTCGTGTGCACGATACTAGTTTGGAAGCGAAATTATGTGATTGAGTGAGCGATCAGGCATGTTTTGCGTACGGATGGTATGTGTACATCGTACGGGCTTTAATAAATTTAGTGTTGACATTGGAAAACATAAATTGATATGGTTATAAACAAATTTGCGGGATATTAATTGTTGGATGGTCTCTCTTGTTGCATTTGCAACATTTGCATATAGATATTGTATAGTCTATGTTATCTATTGGTATTTCTTTCTAAATGTTTGTTATCATTGGTTATTGAGTGATTAGTAGGTGTGCATGGCGTGTGCTTTGTGTTTGGGGTTCTCTTTCATATTATATTCGTTGTATATGCTCGTTAATATAATAAAATATACATATCTTGGATTACATATCGTACTTTTACACTTTTTCCCTATAGAATGCCTCATCCTCGAAGATGAGATGCATATTTGTGATTTTATATATATATATATATATATATATATATATATATTGTGATTTACTACGATCGAACTGTGCAAAGGAGACGCTGGCGAAATTTTTTGTAAATTTAAGGCATTAGAAATTTTTTTTTGATAACTAAAATTTGGATTTTGGTTTTATAACTTTGAATGGTATTAGTTAGTTACTATGGATTGATTTGAAAAAAAACCTTAGAAAAGTTTTTTTATAAGAAGTTAAAAGACTTTGGAAATTGGAAATCCATTTCAACTAATTGTCTTCGAAAGGTTAATGGGTTTGTGACATTTTTCTTACTTGGTAATTTTGAGGATGAAATTCTTTTAAGAGGGGAAGAGTATAACGATCCAAAATTTTAGTCATTTGAATTTCGAATATTTAATTGATTTTAAATATTGAAAGGTTAATTTTATAAATTAAAGAACTTAAATTTCAAATATAGTGATTTATTCGATATTTAAATTGTTGAATTTAGTATTGCAATTGTTTAAATAATTGTATTTTGGATTTAATATGAGAGAAACGATTTCAAAAGTTGATTTAAATTATATTTAAATAAAAATGAAGTTAATAAACTTTTAATTTGGATGTAAAAGTGAATAAACAGAAACGGGTTACTTGTATTTTTATTAACATGTAAAATAATCATTTTTAGCAATGTCTCGGATTTTGACGAAACCAGTTTTATCGGATCCCAATAGTGAATTATTAAATGCTGTCGAAATTCATGGTGATTGGATATATCATTTAGTCATGCGAGTTCGAAACGCATAGAATTTAATTAAATAACTAATAACAAAAATAATAATAATAATCAAGTAGTTGTGATGCCCATGAGTGTACATCACAACAATACTAGGTATATAATCAAAAATCTATAAGGCACATTCGCTAATTGTGCAGGATTTCCATAGAGGTGCCCTCAGTACTTCAAGGAACGGTCCTCCTGCACAAGGATCAAAGATATTCTTCTTAAGCAGCATACATCCCTAGTGATGTACCATAGGAAAAACATGACTGGTCTCGCTAAGACCGAGTGCATTGCCCCATGCATGCATAACAACTATAAGTGACATCTATAAAGAGCCGACTACACCCTATGGTTTGCTAACCCTATTGGCCATGCCTCGTATATCTGGTTTTTGTCATTCTCGTTGATGAGGCTACGTTCGGCATTCCAGCTTACGGACCGCCACCAAAATAGATCATGGAATCCCCATGGATCCTAATACCCCAACGGGTCTTGGAATCACACATGGATTCCTACATCTTAAATAGATCTTGGAATCACACATGGATTCTCATACCCCAACAGGCCTCGAAATCATGTATGGATCCCAACATCTCAATATATCACGAATCTTCTCCATAGAACTGTATATAGTTTTCGGAGCGGTTAAGGGTTTGAGTCATCTCTTACGAGTACGCTCTTCTATTTCCTGATTTTTCCACAAAACCAAACTTTGATTTACAGAATGCTCAATACTGGTTCTTTAGGAAATAGTCGGATAATACATAAGAGCGGAGATCACCCCCTAACCGTTTAAGTGGATGGATCTTCATATCATTTGTAGTAGAAGGATGAAACGAGTTTATATGTACAGTATAGCACTACCGAAGGTAACTGTACCATATAATTCCTGCATTTTCCTTATATATTTCCAGTGTTAAAATCCTTTGTGTCAAGTAGGAAATATTTCCATACCACCAAAATTAAGAAGGATCGCATATTTAGGCCAAGATTTGATAGTCGGATATATTTAACTATCAAATAAAAAAACATTCAAAACAATGATCACATTTCCTATGGAAATCACTAAGCCACTTAAATCAATCTTTCATTAATTTAAAATCACATTTCAAATAGTTGGAAATCACTTCCATTTACTTATCTCAAGAGGATAAGTATATTCACAAACCATTATAGTTTTGATATTTAGAAAATATAACCATATACTTATCTCAATGATATCGGTATATTCACAAACCATTTCACTTTCAAAACTTAGAAACTTGAAACTCTTAAATATAGATTTTTGAAAGTATCGTTAAATATAAATAATGGATCGTAGTTTACTTAATGGTTACGTCGCTATCCCAACGAATCCATAGTAAAATATAGGCAATCCCGGCCCCTCGAATTACGCTATAAAAATCAACCTTTTCTTTCCAAAATCTCATTATTCTATAAATATCTCCAAATCTATTTATAAAGTTTCTATATAAATCTCATTCTTTTATAAATGTCCAAAACTATTATAAAACTCTTCTCATATTTAAAAAAGGGGCATTTCACTAGAAGGACAAACTTTGCAGTCCAATTACTTTCTAGAACACACATCCATGGAAATTAATGTCAAGTCAGTAGAGTAATTACTTTTAATGACAAAGTCAGTAGTCCAATTACTTTCAAGGACATAATTTCATAGGTTTTTAGGCCTTAGAAATTAATTATTTTGCATTTTGTCCTTAAAAGTAATTATTTCAGTCTTGTGTCCTAGAAACTAATTGCACTTGCTAAAGAGGCCTTTGTGGCTAATTTGCACTTTAAAAAACTTATTTAATGGACTTTTTGAGCCCCTCAAGTTCCATTGATAACAAAAATAACTTTAAATAACTTAGAATAATAGGTAATTATTTAAACGTCCTTCTTTTTCATTTAAATAAAATCTCATAATAACTTAAAATCTCATCAATAATGTATTAATTAATTTCAAACTCTATTATTATAAAAATAGGTTAATTCCAAAACAATATTAGGACAATAATTTATTAACTTTAAAATGTTATTAAAACAATAATTAATTAACTTTAAGCTAATATTAATATGATAATTAATAAGCTTATAAATATAATTAAATAACTTAAATCAGTACAAATAAATAACTTTAATTAAAATGTACAGTATAGACAGTCATTTAAAAAAAATTAAAATATAACTAAAGCATTTTTAAACCATAACTAAATAACTTCAAAATAATAATTAAACATTCTTAAACAACATTTAAGAAATAACCTTTAATAATAATATTAATAAAACAATTAACTTAAATCATTATTAACAATTATTAATTATCTCTAAAACATTATTAATAAATAGTTATTACTTTGTAATATCTTATTACCAAACAAATGTTCTTAAATTATCTTTCAAATAAAAACATAACTTTTTAAAATTTTAGGTGGTTTAACGATCACTCTGGTACTTATACAAGCTACAATCTCATTCAAAATTAACTTTCCAAGTTAATAACTAATATTCACATAATCAGCGATTATATAAATAATTTAACATTTAGCCGTCATTGGTTATCATATCACTTATTCAAAGTGGCATATCAATTAACGATATATAATCAAATGTTCAAAGCTACAAGATAGTAGAATGGAGATTTATTTTGCTAATTAAATGTCAAATTATATTAATTAGCGGAACGGTGTTTTATTTCGCTAAACAGATATGTGATTACCATAATCAACCCAGTTTAACTGGACAGTAATTTATTTGGGCAAAAAAAATCAATAATTAAGATATATAAATGTAAACAATGTTATTAATTAAAATAACATAATTTAAATCATGACCTTTTCACATGTCATAAATTTATACTTGTCCAAAACTATCAACAGGCTACACTATAACATTGTACTTGTCCATACGAGTACAATGCAAAAATTCCAAGGTTAATCGAAGTTCAAACGCGCAGGTTATTAAGTTTTCAAAGTTTATTTTTTTTATGTAATATTAAATAATCAAAATTATATTCGTTCAACTTTAGATGCCGAACTCCATCAAACTATAACTATTCAAAGCCCTCTCCTCCATGATAACAATGGCAAGCTCCAAATCATCAATCGTTGACTATAGGCAGCAAAACCAAACTCTAGGTTACTAACATGGTCAAACATCGCCACGGAATGCAGCCGAAACTTCGACAAAAATACTACATCTCGCTCTGACTCCAACGATGCATACGACGATGAACAATTCTTCTGAAATTGAGAGAAAATAATTTTTGAAATTTGTGAACACTTTTCCTTCCTTGCTAATATATTATAATATCTCACTCGGTTTTCGACGGAATCAAGTGCGGTTAATTTGAAAAAACAAAACAAGACTCTATGGCGAACGACTTTATAGTTGGGAGTTTTTGCTGATATCGAATGGATTGGGAGAATTATATTTTGGAAAGGAATATATTTCCATGGTTGAAATGTTTACAGTAAGAAATCTAAGTACATAATGAAATGAAGAAATGGGAGCTCCTCTAGGATTTCTCCCCTTATACATATTGCCAACCAAAGCATCATCATGCCTAACCAAATAAGGCAAGACAAAGGAATAAAAAGGCAGCTGCTGCATGAGGCAAGATGGTGGCTGCTGTGTACAATTGTGTATCGATATGAACAAAAAACTAAGTTGAAATAAATAGGCTGTTGCACTGTGTACTCATATGCGGGTGTATCTGCATATGCTTAGATTTTAATTGATTTTAGTGCCCAACTAACCAACATCACGTCTGCATCCGAGCTCTGAACGACAGAAAATAAAGTACGATCACATATAACAAGGTTACACGATCATAAGACAATAATCAAATAGACACATTATTAAATTCTACGAAGTTTTCAAAATGCCATGGTTTGCTATAAAATACATCGAACGAAAATTTAATTATTTTTCAAATTAAAAATTATGAAAAAATCTAATAAATTGAATTAGAAATACGCCTTCAAAATTCAGATCAAAATTATAAACATAGGTTTTATTATAATTTAAATTCAAATTCGAATACTTATACAAATTAATCATTCTAATTCGAAGACCCAAAATTACGTTCATTACACTCTCCCCGCTTGAAAGAATTTCGCCCCCGAAATTCCAACACGAGAATTCTCAATACTATTCATAAACCCGTATGATGTTCATAGATCATTTATATACAGAATCAGATTCGATCTCTACTTGAATACATATCCTTACTTCCAAACTAGCATCGTTCTCATGATTTTCTAGTGCGGACTCTGATCAGGCTCCATGGTTAGGAACCTCTACTTTCCTTATATAACTATAGCTATGATAGAGAACTTTGCTCCTATACTAAAAACTCCCATCAAATGCTCGTCGTCATAAGTCGAGTAATATATTATTTGGAATGGCGTGAAACTCCTCAAGGCCTTGTATTCGAATATTAGATCAAAACTATGTGAAGAGAAATGATCCATATCCATTCTACATACTTACTAAATTGGTTATTCTTAATACCAATTCCCATTCCCATTGAAATATTTATGAAAGCCATTTTTATAAAACATAGCGTAAGTTCATAAAATGGTATAATACCCAATCATACCTTAACGGTATGCACAAATATAATTCAGACTATTATTTTGAATTCACTTAAGAATTTTTAACACCCGGGTTTTTCTTTAAAACATTTTTATAGATGATACTATAATTTTGATCCATGGAATATATATATATATATATATATATATATATATATATATATCCCGAGTAACCCCAAAATTACACCAAGGAATGGTACTGCCAAACAGTATCATACATTCCTTATAAGATGGATGATACTCAAGATAAATGTTAACCATCTGAATGAATCTCTTGCCATTTTTAGTTTTTTCAAGGTACTCGCACTAGTTAACTCAAAAATAATTTATCAATTTTGAAAACCCCCTTTTTGAAATGATACCAAATACATTTTCAAATAAACATTTTTTATTACCAAGTGGAAATTAGCCACAAGGGCCTCTTTAGCAAGTGCAATTAGTTTCTAGGACACACAATTGAAATAATTACTTTTAAGGATAAAATATAAAGTAATTAGTTTCTAAGGCCTAAAAACCTATGAAATTATGTCCTTGAAAGTAATTGGACTGCTAACTTTGTCCTTAAAAGTAATTATTCTGCTGACTTTGGCCTTGAAATTAATTTCTGTGGATGTGTGTCCTAGAAAATAATTGGACTATAAAGTTTATCCTTCTAGTGAAATGTCCTATTTTATTAACTACCAATTTCCAACTTACTTTGGATTTGTCTGGATTCGAACTTGTCCTAACCGTACAATGACAAAGAGAATAATTTATTAAGTGCACACACCATTCGCCTACGCAAACATTCGATCGTCACTTAGAAGAATATTCTAATCACCACAAAATAAATTAGGATTTATTCCCTAAACCAAATCGAAAGGAATACACATTTTTCTATATTAATTTTATCTTCCAAAAGTATTTATTACTTGAAAATATTTTTAAGTAAACAATTTTACTATTTCCACCAGCATTTATATTGTAAAACTATCTCAAATAAAATTATTATTTCTTTTATCCAAAATCATTTGAAATAGTAATATGCCCATTTACTTTATAATAAATCGAACCACACTTTTGGAATCAAATCAAAATTTGTTTTATCAAAACAATTGTACAGCAAAATCCTAACGGTAGCATTCTCATACTTAGAAATGTTTTTATCCCAATAACATTTTCAATTACTATTATTAACCTGTAAACCATGAAAACCATTTTGTTGAAATCATTGAGATTTAAACTCTTAGATTCCTTTTTGTTTGTACATACATTTTAAAACAAATCAAATTTACAAAACGTTCCCAATTAAAGGAAATCATTTCGAAAATATTCTAACTTTCTTATATAAACCATTTTTCAAGTATTATTTCAAAAATATTCAAGTTTTCTTTTAATAAACTTCTTTTATAAAACCTCAATTTAAAAACCATCTTTTATATTCAATCGTTTCCAAAATAATCCAAATTTCCTTTTAATAAACAACACTTATTAAACTCAATTTTATTAAATCAACCATTATATATAATCGTTTCTAAAATGTTCATTCCAAAATAATTTTAAATAAACAACCCTTGGAAATAAAATTTTAACCAAACATTATCAACGAATGCCTTGTAGTCATACTGTGAAACTTAATTCATAAGGTGTTCGTTTCAATATTCTCAAAATTCATATTTATCCAAACCAGGTTTCAAAAGGGAAGGTTCAAGATAGATTAATGGATAATGGTCAATGCTCGAAAATGAGCAAGAATGACCAATCAATCCTAGGTGGTAATTATGGAATACTATCATTCCTTACAACCAAGCACAACCAATTATTCTTATATATATATATATATAATATATTTCTAGGTAAAATTATTTCATTCATCCATTTTAAAATAGTATTATTTCAATTGGCCTTGTTTGAGTGTTTAGGAAATCCCTATCAATAACGTTGGCTAAAAGCATCGACCATAATTCTTGAGCCACTCAACAGGTCAAACAACATAATATAAAACATTTTTATATCACTAACAAATATGCACTCTTATATATATTCTCATCCTAGGGTCTCACTTACCCTATCTCAAATGAGTCTACCCTACTAAAGCCTGGGTGTTCGCTCAACCTAAGCTCTGATACCAACTGTAACGACCCACTTTTCCATACAGTTCAAGCGGTCAATAAACCAAACATGACACACTCAAATTGAATGGAAAGATGGATAGTCAGGGAAAAGAAAGAAGACAAGAAAAAACTAAACAACATAGATCTCACAGCGAAACGAATAATCTATAATATAAACCAATGTTTACACGAAAACAAAACTGTAATATATGTATATACAGGCATCAATCAGAGTATACTAACCTAGTCAGCATAGATAATTATAACAACATGTCCTTACAATTGCTGATAAATAAAACCATAAATGCAGTGGAAGAAAAATAAACATCTATGTGGATACATCTCAGGGCCTCGAGCTCATCTCTTGAAGCTTCAAAAATATCTAACTAAACCTGAATATATGCTCGGTCTGACCCGAGCATCATAGGAAAACAACGCCGGGGTAAGTCTGGTAAAGCTAGAGTGGAAAACACAATCAAATGGATTTTAAAGTTTAAATAAACCTTTTAAAACAAAGGTATTTCCTAAGTCCACGCCACACATGAACACAGAGTGGTTTTTACCTTATGATAACCAAAAAATTAATATCAGAAAATCTAGTGATATTATAATAACGTCTAAGGGCGAAAATAATAATAATAATCAAGTGACTATGATGCTCATGTGTTTAGACCACAACAATACTAGGTATATAATCAAAAATCGATAAGGTGATTTCGCTAATTGTGTAGGATTTCTATGGAGGTGCCCTCAGTACTTCGAGGAACGGTCCTCCTGCTTAAGGATCGGAGATATCCTTCCGAAGCAGCATACATTCCTAGTGATGTACCATAGGAAAAACATGGATGGTCTTGCTAAGACCGAGTGAATAGCCCCATGCATGCATAACAACTATAAGTGACATCTAAGAGGAGCAGACTACACCCTATGGGTTTGCCAATCCTACTTCCCATGCCTCATATATCTGGTTTTAGTCATTTGCGTTTATGAGGCTATGTCCAGCATTCCAGCTTACGCATCACCACCAAAATAGATCATGAAATCCCATATGGATTCCAATACCCCAATGGGTCTCGAAGTAAAACATGGATTCCCACATCTCAAATAGATATTGGAATCATACATGGATTCCCATACCCCAACGGGTCTCGGAATCACACATGGATCCTAACATTTCAATATATCACAAATCTCCTCCATAGAACCGTATATGGTTTTTGGAGTGGTTACGAGTTCGAGTCAACTCTTAGGAGTACACTTTTCTGTTTTTAGGGTGCTCCACAGAACCAAACGTCAATTCCTGGAATGCTCAATACTGATTCTTTAGGAAATAATCAAATAATACATAAGAGCGGGGATCACCCCCTAACTGTTTAAGTGGACGGAACTCCTTTTCATTTGTCCTATAAGAACGAAATTAATTTATACGACAATATAGCACCAACGACGATAATTGTACCATATAATTCCCGTGTTTCCCCTAGATATTTCCAGAGTTAAAATTCTTCGGTGTTAAGTTGGGAACATTTTTGTACCACCAAAATTATGAAGGATTACATAGTTAGGCCAAGATTTGATAGTCGATTATTTAACTATCAAATAAACAAGCATTCAAAACAATGATCACATTTCCCATGGAACTCACTAAGCCTCTTAAATTAATCTTTCATTAATTTAATATCAATTTCAGATGCTTGAATATCACTTCCATATACTTATCTCAACAGGATAAGTATATTCACAAACCACTATATTTTTTGTGACGACCCAGAATTTTGAACATCAGAAAATGAAATATTTAATTGATTTTACATATTTGAAAGTTATTTTAACTTGAATTTCGAATATAACTATGAATTTGACAATTAAATTATTGAATTTAATTTACTGAAGTTGGATAAAAATTTGAATATTCAGTTTTAAGCTGATTAAAAATATTTCAAGTGCTTAGAAAATTTATATTGATAATACTGAAGATATTGGAAGCTTCAAAATTGAATTTGAAACTGTTTTTTTCAGTATTGAAATTTGTATCGTTTAAATCGATATTTAAAAATAGCCTTCTGAGCACAGTCTCGGAATACGATGAAACCAGTTTCATTGGATCCGTAATATTGTATTATTATCGGATTTCAATTTTCTTAGTATTCGGAGTTGTCGCGTGACTGTACGATTGATAAACATGCTGAAATTAAATAGAAAATTTAAAGTAAACAACTGGTTCAAAAAGCTATCTTTTCCATACGATCGAATTTGGACTCGGAACCTTTTCCATTGCATTCGAGATAGGAGTTTAACATTACGAACGCTTGGCGGCACGTCTCGATGGAAGATTGAAATTTTAGGCTTCGTTTTCTAAAATGATTTAAATTTAAATTTAAAATTCAATAATATTTTTACAAGAAAAATTACCCCTTCTTCTCTTCTAACACGTAGTTGTTTTTTTTTAACATTTGGCCGTTGTCTTCAACACGCGTTCGTTTTAAGAAAAATATAGAAAATAAAAGTAACGTCGAGCACTTTTTTCCCTTCCAATTCGAAAATAAATAAAAAAATCTAACAGAAAAACAAAGGAAAGAATGGCCGCTCCGTATTCAAAAACGAAGGAAATCATACAGTTCGTTCAAACCAAATCTTACATTTCAAAATCGAAAAAGAAATATTGGGCGAGATCGAATTCGAGAGAGAAGGGGGGTAGCGTGAGCTCAGGTCATGATTCAAATCGAGTCGCGATTGTTGGACCTAGAGCTCGATCGTGTGTGGCGCGACAGTGATTGTGGCGCACGACGGCGATCGTCGCTCAAACTCGAGCTGGAAGTTAGGGGTTCGTCGTCGTGTGTGTCGAGCAGTAAATTATAAGTGGAGATCACAAGCTCGAGGAGTCGTCGTCGAGGAGTGGCATTGGGAGATCTGGTGTTGGAGCTAGGGTTTAGCCAGTATGCAGAGGGCGGGCGGCCGCGTTCGAGTTCGTGGCTAGGGCTCTATTGATCAAACAAAATAGTTTCAAGGCATTGGGTTGATTTAATATTTTAAATTTTTGTAAACAGAATTCTGTCATTATAAAAAAAAGGAAAAAAGAAAAAACTATGTGCTAATAAAAAAAATCTAATTAAAATTATTAGTTGATTAATTTATAGGATTTTGGAATATAAAAGTTATATAAAAATTTGATATTTTTTCCTATATAGATTATTTTGAAAATAATATAATAATATACACATTTTAAATCTATTAGCTTATTTTAAAAAAAATGTTTAATTTACTTGTTTAATTATTTTGGAGATGGTTAAAGAGGAATTAGTTTTAAACTAAAGTATCAGTTAATTAAATTATTTAATGGTAAGTGATTATTTAATTAATTAAAATATTTTATTAAAAGGAAATTTGTTGAAATTAAATTAATTAAATAAAATAAAATTTTATTAAATGGAAATTTATTATTCAATTTATTTTGAAAATTAATCAACTGTATAAATATTTATACAAGGTCAAAATCGTGAAGAAAGCAATCTAACTTGGATGGATGGCAAAATAAAAAGAAAAGGTGAGATCTTCTCACTCAACTGGAATTCCCAATTTAATTTTAAATACTTAAATTTAAAATTGTTGATTGTTTGCTTGGATGATAAATTATTATCGGTTATATTGGATTAGACGCTATGCGCCGCATAATAACGAATGATATTATATTAAACTCATATACCGCGATATTCCACCTCGAAGTGAAATTGGTATTATATATGTATATATTTAGAGTGGTTGATTTCCCGCATTATATAGCGAATGACACCCTATGCGCCGCATAATAGCGGATGATATTTTATAAATCTCATATAAAGCTCATATACCACGATATTCCACCTCGAAGTGGAATTGGTATTTAATTGTTGTGCTAACGTCTATGGATGCAGGGAAATAGGTTGGAGGTATCCAAATGGATTTCTCAAATAATTGAATTTGTTTCAATATTGTGTGCTGATTTATTTATAATTTGTGTATGATTATATTTGTGATTGAAGTCGTTGAAGGCTATAGTTTAGCCGAAATATATTTTTGTTATCGTAGAATACCAGTAATAAATAAAATTTGATTTTTGAAATTTAAGTAGAAAATCTATAGTGAAATCCTATTAAATAAATTCCAAAATTCGGGAAAAAAGTTTTAATAAATGGATTTCGAGTAATATTGTTTAATAGATGAAGAATTTATTTAAAATTCAGATTTTAAATAGTTTGGAAGAAATAAAGGAATTTATTTTAAATGAAATGAGTTTGGAAATTAATTTGGTGTTTGAAATAAATTTGAGAATCAATTTGAAAACGGATTTGGTATTTGAAAATAAATCTTTGGGAATCGTTAGAAAATTGATTTGGTGTTTGAATGAAAATTGATTCGGTGCTTGGAAATAAATTTGGAAAATCAATTTGGAATTTGATTTGGTGTTTTGAAATAAATTTGGAAATCAATTAGAAATTTGATTTGTTGTTTGAAAGTGAATAATTGGAAATCAATTTGCAAATCATATATCAGTAGATATATGGAAAATTTAAGTTCACAATGGGAATTTAAAAAGGAAAGTGAAATTTGTTTTAAAAATAAATATTGATTTATTTTTTAAGCGCGGAAAAAAATTTGCGGATTTGGAATATAAATTGAGATAGATCAACAAGAATTTATTTATTGATTTAAATGATCCATTTTGAAAAGGAAAGTGTATTTTCCGTGAAAAGCCGAGTATGTTTTTAAAGTAGCTTTCAAAAATTAAAAGTTCTGAAGTATATTTAAAAAAAGGATGTTTGTGGGGAAATTATTTCTTATGTTGTTTTTAAATATTTAAAGTAAAAGATTTATTTAATTAGTTATAGTAGTAATTATTTAAAGATTTAATTAATATTTGATTAGAAAATGGTTATTTAAATAATTACTCTCTATCTAATAATTTATTTTAAAATTATTTTGGATTTAAGTTTATATGAGATATTAGTATAATATATTCATAACTAATATTAAACAAGTGTTTTAAAATAGTTTTATTTTAAATGTTTCCAAGTATATTTTAGATAAGTAATTTAAATTATTTAAAGTAGTTGAACTAGGAAGATTTTCAGTGGAAATGGATAAATATTTGGAAATATATTCCCCATAAGGAAAAATGATTTGAAATTTGTTTTCAAAGGATAGAAATGGAAAAGTGATTTGAAATTTGTTTTCAAAGAATTGAAATGTGAAAATTATATCTTGCGAAGATATGTTAAAAATAAATAACTGGGGGCAAAATTATTTAATTCTAGCGATTGTTGTGAATGTTAATTGATAGTTAAATAACTGTCTATCAATATTGGCCTTTAAATGGCGTTTGAATTTCGATGCGACCGAGGGTCGGATTCCAAATGGATATTCGAAAACCACATCGAATCTTTGTGTTGGATCTTTTGTTTAAAAGATCAAAGTGGAAATTGTTGTGATTTGTTTGAAATCTGAATGTAGCACTTATTTTTAAAATAAGCGCTCGTTATTCGGATTAGCCGAGAGAGGATTTTGTATCATAAAACCCATTCCGAATAATGATACGACGAAATAGGATTGCATTTGAAGATGGCATTGAAGACCAAGTATTTTCGAAAGCGAAAGGATCACCTGTTGAATGTCTCTGCACCGGGTTGCTCTGGTATAGAGATTTTATCACCCTTTGTGACGGGGATTCGCGACGTGATTAGTGAATATCTGGATTTGCAAGGGATTTTTTGAAGTGCCTTCGGTTCCGTTCGATCCCGGAACGGACTTGTATGGATGTGTGTCTGACATTACACTTTGAGATATAAAGCTGATTTCTATCAATTACATTTTTATTGGTGGCAGAAAATTTATTCTCTTAGCTTAACACCCTTCTCTGAGACGTACGAGCTCAAAGGTTATGTAGTTGATGGTTATTGGTGATATAACTCCCAATTTGGTAATGTGGCATACGAAGTGCTGCTGATCATTTATTGATCGAAGCATGGCTTTGTGAAAAGTGTAGTTTTTTGGACGAAACTTCGTCCGACCTCACAACCCGAAAATGGTCAAAGCAGGAAGGATGCGGCAAGGTTATTTGGGGGTAGCGCCTTCTGAGGGTATGTTATTTCCTTCCGGAAAAGGATAGTATCATGGTATAGAGCCTAGATATTTTACCTATGCTGTTGCTGCAAATTTATTACTTTGTGGTTGTTGCTTTGTGGTTGAGGATCCTCGGATAAAGGTCGCAAATGACCGAGGGATGGCATACTCGTGTAGTAGCTACCTAGTTACAGAGGTAACCCAGCATTGTGTTGGCAGAGATCCGGTTAGGTTCTCGAGGCGTCCCTCCAGAGACGTACCCATGTGGCAATAGGAAGTTCCTTATCCTGACCATTTGTGGGAAATCCAAAGAAATAATACGATCCCTTTACGATTGCAATTGTATAACCTGCCTCCTCAGGAGGTAGCTATAGCAGGCATAATATAATGGTACCTATGCTGGCTAAGATCAACATTATACTTTCGAAGGGTTTTCTGCACTATGCACTAATAATAATATTATCAAAAAGGATTTTGCGTATCAAGCATGCTTGGCTATCATAAGGAGAAATCTCCTTCAATTGTGCGCTTGCATTGTGTGTGTGCGGGGAGGCCTTATGGTAGTTTTATTTTCTAAATGAATGGCGGATTTCTTTTCCTTTCTTTGTGAAAATAACTGTTTTTAAGATCTCACACCAATCCCATGACTGACCTGGAGTTTATTGTTCCTTTCTAAACTTTGGGTGCCCATAATTTTCCACACGGGTAGCATAGAGTTAGGTTATCATTATTCTGGAGCGTAGTCAGAAAAGTTACTGTGGAGATTTGGAGTTCAAGCTGGATGGCGAGACGTATCACTTATTTTATATAGTGTCCGTTGCATTTGGGTTGGTGCAAGTCAAAATTTCTATGTAAGCAAGTTAAAATAATTGCCAGTGTTGTATTGTGTCGTTGTAAACTCTGAAGATGTATGTATAAAACGGATATAATTCTTTGTTTTAAAGATTATTCATTTATCTATTATATTTTTTCCACTGTGAAATGTGAGATTCTATTATTTTTTTCTGTTTCTTCTTCTACATTCTTCTTCTTTAACCCTAACGGATCAGTTTTTCGGCATTCGACTGTGCAGCATTAAATATAGTGGACGTGTCAATGTCGACTTTCGAGCGTCGAAAAATTGGGTCGTTACAGATTGGTATCAAAGCATTTGTTTAAGCGACAACCTTGGCTCTGGTGGGGATTACTCATTAGAGATAGAATCAGTGGTACTCCAGAATGAGTTTGAGTGTAATAATAGATATGAGTGCGTATTTATTAGTGAATATAAAAATTGTTTTATATTGTGATGATTGGTTTGTTGAGTGGCATATGGATTCTGGTCGGTATAGTATGTACAACTCTATCGATAGGGATCTCTAAACATTTGTACAGAATAATTCGACACGATATTGTTTTAAAATTAGGGTAAATGAAATAATTTTACCTAAACTATTTTGTATATGAAGGAAATAATTTTTCGTAAATTATTATAGTAGTATATGGTTGCTTGTTTGTTAGGAAGTGACAATATTAAATTGTTATCATTGAATAGGAAATTGAAATCATAACTTAAAACTGATAAATAAGATCCATATAAAAATGGGATTTGTAAATATGAATTGTAAATTTGATTTAATTTGCAAAAGAATTCCAGAAGAATATTTGCAAATGTTTTTGAAAGGGTTTGAAATTTGGAAATTTTGGAAATTAAATCCCTTTTGAGCTTGAAAATGGTTTTCAAAGGATTGGGAAAAATATTTTTTTAGGGATGAAAAGCTCTAAACTCTTTTCGGTCACTAGAAAATAATTCCGATGATGATCGCGACATCATCGGTGTTCATTTTCGTGTTCCCAGGAGAGGAATTGCTGCCAAATTATTTTTAAATAGAAATTGTTTGCAAATTGGGTTTGGTTTTGGGAATTCAAAAGATAATTTGAATTGATTTCAAAAATGATTTTTAAATGTTGGAAAGACTCTGGAATTTGATAAAAATGGTTATGGAATAAAAAACATTCAGGTGGAAAATAAAATTGGGAATTAATAAATGAATTTACAATTGCAAGTAAATGAAAGTGAAATTGAATGTTGAAATTCATTTCGAATTTGTAACTAAATAGAACAGGAATTGGAATTGAACTCGTTTTGGGATAAACAAAGTGAAGTATTGAAATAAAATTAGTAAGTGAAACTAATTGAAGGAATGACAAAATAAATAAGGTTTAAAAATGAATTAAATTCAACAATTATAGATGAAAGGTAAATTGAATTCATATGGAATTTGAAATCCAGTTTAAGTATAAGGTGTATATGGAATATTTATGTTGGACTTAAGAAATAAATGGCAAAATTCTTAAGTAAAATTTGGAGTTAAGAAAATATTCTAAATTAATAAGTGAATGAAGATTAAACTAGAAGTTGTGAAAAGGAATTTGTGAATAAGGAAATGAAAATCAATGTGAATAAAGCAAAAGAAAATTGATATAGCAAATAATCAATTTGGAATAAATACGTAGGATGTACGTATATTATTTTATTCGCATAGTGATTTGATCCAGAAATTCGAGCACAGAATTTCGAGATTGTTATATCGATTCGAGTTGGGATTTTTCGCTCGATTTTCGACGACGAACCTGGGTGTAGATTTTTGGCTGATTCTGGAAATTCTCTATCATAGTTTAAAAATATGTAAGGAGAATGATGGTTTCTGCTCAAGAAACCAGGTCTGAGTCCGTACTAGGAAGTCACGTGGACGATACTAGTTCAGAAGTGAAATTGTGTGATCGAGTAAGCGATCGAATTTGGTATTGCGTATGAATAATATATGGATGTCGCACGGACTTGAATGAAGTAATATTGAAACTTTTGTAAAGAAATGTATAAAATGATTTTGAATGTAGAAGTTGGACATTGTTGTTAAGTAGCATACAGGTGTCATAAAGGAAAATGGAAGTGGGATTTTGATTTCGAAGATAAATTTGAATTGCTCGAAAAGGTATGTATTTAAATTTCAGTATGAAATTTGATGACTTTCTTGTTTAGCCACTTGACTTTTCGTTCTTTTTTTGAATCTGGAGGACCGTGGTGCCATTTTGTAGTCGGGCTAGCCGCACAATGAGACGCTGGCGAAATTTTTTGAAAATTTAGGGAGTTCGAAAAAAAATTGAGAAAATTTTAAAATTTTAGAAATAATAATTGAATTTGAATTCAAATTTGAAGGGTTAAGAAAAACAATGTTGTTTGGAACTTATGTTTGATTTTGGAAAGTTAGCTAATGTAATAATGGATTTTTAATAAAATGATTTGTTTTGGCAAATTGATAAAACTGTTTGTTTTGGGAAAATAATGAATGGGTTAAGGATCATTCTTCTTAACATCGGCACGAAATTCTTTTAAGGGGAAGAATGTGACGACCCAGAATTTTGAACATTTGAAAATGAAATATTTAACTGATTTTAAATATTTGGAAGTTATTTTAACTTGAATTTCAAATAAAACTATGAATTTAACAATTAGGGCCCGTTTGGCAAACAAAAGCAAAAGGACCTTTGCTTATTTCAAAAGTCCTTTTGCTTTTAAAAAGTTAAAAAGTTAAAAAGCATATTTGGAAACTTTTGACTTATAAGTCAAAATTGAAAAAAAAGTTCAAAATTCAAATTTGAAAATTTGAAAATTTAAATTGTAATATTTCGAATTTCAAAATTTCAAAATTCAAATTTTGAAATTTGAAATTTCAAAGTTCAAAATTCGAAAATTTTAACTTTTAAAAATTCAATATTTTAGAGTTCAAAATTTTGAAATTTCAAATTTTAAAGTTCGAAATTCGAAAATTTGAAATTTTAAAATTCGAAATTTTGAAATTTGAAAATTTGATATTTTGAAAATTGATATTTTGAATTTTGAAATTCGAATTTTGAAAATTTGAAATTTTGAATTTTGAAATTGTGAGATTTGAAATTTCAATTTTGAAATTTTAAATTATCAAAATTTCGAAATTTGAATTTGTGAAAATTTGAAATTGGAAGTGTTAGTTTGAAAATTCAAATTTGAATTTTTAAAGTTCAAATTTTTGAAATTTCAAATTTTAAAATTCGAAATTTTGAAATTTGATGTTTTGAAATTATGAAATTCGAATTCTGAAAATTTGAATTTTTGAAAATTCAAAATTTCAATTTTGAAATTTTAAATTTGTAAAATTTTGAAATTTGAAAATTTAACTTTGAAATTTTGAATTTTGAAATTAGAATTTAAATTTTTGAAATTTGAAAGTTTGAAATTTGAGCTTTGAAATTTAAGATTTGAAATTTTGAATTTTGAATTTTTGAAATTGAAATTTGAAATTGAAAATTTTGAAATGTGAAAATTTTGAAATTTGAATTTGAAATTTATAAATTTTGAAATTTTGGAAATTTGAAATTTGAAAATACATTTTTTTAGTATTTTTTCATATAAAAAATCGACTTATGTAAGTCGAAAAGCAAAAAAAAATTGCTTTTGCAATAAGTTGAAAAGTGACTTTTAAAAGTCGGTAGATTTTGTTTATCCATATTGACTTTTTAACTTTTGCATTATATAAGCAAAAAAGCAACTTATTTATTGCCATCCAAACGGCCCCTTAAATTATTGAATTTAATTTATTGAAGTTGGGTAAATATTTGAATCTTCAGTTTTAAGCTGATTAAAAATATTTCAAAGGCTTAGAAAATTTATATCGGTAATGCTGAAGATATTGGAAGCTTCAAATTTGAATTTGAAACTGTTTTGTACACTATTGAAATTTATATCGTTTAAATCGATATTTAAAAATAGACTTTCGAGGCATAGTCTCGGAATTCGACGAAACCAGTTCCATTAGATCCGTAATATTGTATTATTATCGGATTTCAATTTTTTAGCATTTGGAATTGTCGTGTGACTGTGCGATTAATAAATGCACTAAAATTAAATCAAAAATTTAAATTGAACAACTGGTTCAAAAAGCTATCTTCTCCACACGATCGAATTGGGACTCGAAACCTTTTCCATTGCATTTGGAAAAGAGGTTTAACATTATAAACGCCTGGCGGCACGTCTCGATGGGAGACTGAAATTTTACTCTTCGTTTTCTAAAACGATTGAAATTTAAATTTAAAATTTAATAATATTTTTACAAGATAAATTACCTTTTCTTCTCTTCTAACACATAGTTGTTGTTTTTTTTACATTTTGCAGTTGTCTTCAACACGTGTTCGTTTTAAGGAAAATATAGAAAATAAAAGTAATGTCGAGCACTTTTTTCTCTTTCAATTCGAAAGTTAAAAAAATCTAACAGAAAAAAAACGAAAGAATGGTCGTTCCCTATTCAAAAACGAAGGAAATCATACAGTTCGTTCAAACCAAATCTTACATTTCAAAATCGAAAAATATATATATTGGGCGAGATCGAGTTTGAGAGAGAATGGGGGTATCGTGCGAGCTCAGGTCACGATTCAAATCGAGTCGCGATTGCTGGACCTAGAGCTCGATTGTGTGTGGCGCGGCAGTGATTGTGGCGCACGATAAAAATCGTCGCTCGAACTCGAGCTGGAAGTTAGGGGTTCATCGTCGCACGCGTCGAGTAGTAAATTATTGGTGGAGGTCGCAAGCCTGAGGAGCGTCGTCGAGGAGTGGCATTGGGAGATCTGGCGTTGCAGCTAGGGTTTCGCCAGCATGCAGAGGGTGGGCAGCCGCGTTCGAGTTCGTGGCTAAGGCTCTGTTAATCGAACGAAACAGCAAGGTATTAGGTTGTTTTAATATTTTAAACTTTTGTAAACAAAATTCTATCATTATAAAAATTTAAAAAAAAAACTATATACTAATAAAAAACTATCTAATTAAAAATTTTAGTTGATTAATTTATTGGATTTTGGAATATAAAAGTTATATAAAAATTTGATTTTTTTTATCCTATATAGATTATTTTGAAAATAAAATGATAAAATATACATTTTAAATCTATTAGCTTATTTTAAAAAAAATGTTTAATTTACTTGTTTAATTATTTTAGAGATGGTTAAAGAGGAATTAGTTTTAAACTAAAGTATCAGTTAATTAAATTATTTAATGGTAGGTGATTATTCAATTAATCAAACATTTTATTAAAAGGAAATTTGTTGAAATTAAATTAATTAGATAAAATAAAAAATTTATTAAATGGAAATTTATTGTTCGATTTATTTCGAATATTAATCAATTGTATAAATATTTATACAGGGTCAAAATCGTGAAGAAAGCAAGCTAATTTGGATGGATGGCAAAATAAAAAAGCAAAGGTGAGATCTTCTCACTTAATTGGAATTCGCGGTTTAATTTTAAATAGTTAAATTTTAAATAGTTGATTGTATGCTTGAATGATAAATTATTATCGGTTATATTGGATTAGACCCTATGCGCCGCATAATAGCGAATGATATTATAATAAACTCATATACCGCGATATTCCACCTCGAAGTGGAATTGGTATTATATATGTATTTGGAGTGATTGATTTCCCACATTATATAGCGGATGAGACCCTATGCGCCGCATAATAGCGGATGATATTTTATAAATCCCATATACCATGATATTCCATCTCGAAGTGGAATTGTTATTTAATTATTGTGCTAACGTCTGTGGATGCAGGGAAACAGGTTGGAGGGATCCAACTAGATTCCCCAAATAATTGAATTTTTTTCAATATTGCGTGTTGATTTATTTACAATTTGTGTATGATTATATTTGTGATTGAAGTCGTTGAAGGCTATAGTTTAGCCGAAATATATTTTTGGTATCATAGAGTACCAAAATTAAATAAAATTTGATTTTTGAAATTTAATTAGAAAATCTATAGTAAAATCCTATTGGATAAATTCCAAAATATGGGAAAAAAGTTTTAATAAATGGATTTCGAGTGATATTGTTTAATAGATGAAGAATATATTTAAAATTCATATTTTAAATAGTTTGGAAGAAATAAAGGAATTTATTTTAAAATGAAATGAGTTTGGAAATTAATTTGGTGTTTGAAATTAATTTGAGAATCAATTTGAAAATTGATTTGGTATTTGAAAATAAATCTTTGGGAATCGTTATGAAAATTTATTTGGTATTTGAATGAAAATTGATTCGGTGCTTGGAAATAAATTTGGAAAATCAATTTCGAATTTGATTCGGTGTTTTGAAATAAATTTGGAAATAAATTAAAAAAAAAATTTGTTTGTTTGAAAGTGAATAATTGGAAATCGATTTGCGAATCATATATCAGTAGATATATGGAAAATTTAAGTTCACTAAGGGAATTTAAAAAGGAAAGTGAAATTTGTTTTAAAAATAAATATTGATTTATTTTTTAAGTGTGGAAAGTAATTTGCGGCTTTGGAATATAAATTGAGATAAATCAGCAAGAATTTATTTTTTGATATAAATGATCTATTTTGAAATGGAAGGTGTATTTTCCCTGGAAAGCCGAGTTTGTTTTTAAAGTAGCTTTCAAAAATTAAAAGTTTTGAAGTATATTAAAAAAAGGATGTTTGTGGAGAAATTATTTCTTAAGTTGTTTTTAAATCTTTAAAGTAAAAGATTTATTTAATTAGTTATAGTAGTAATTATTTAAAGATTCAATTGATATTTGATTAGAAAATTGTTATTTAAATAATTACACTCTATCTAATAATTTTATTTTAAAAATTTTTTGGACTTAAGTTTATATGAGATATTAGTATAATATTTTCATAACTAATATTTAAGCAAGTGTTATAAAATAGTTTTATTTTAAATGTTTCCAAGTATATTTTAGATAAGTGATTTAAATTATTTAAAGTAGTAGAACTCGGCAGATTTTCAGTGGAAATGAATAAATATTTGGAAATATATTCTCCATAAGGAAAAATGATTTGAAATTTGTTTTTAAAGGATTAAAATGTGAAAAGTTATTTGAAATTTGTTTTCAAAGAATTGAAATGTGAAATTTATATCTTGCGAAGATACGTTGAAAATAAATAATTGGGGGGGGGGGAGGGAATTATTTAAATCTGGCGATTGTTGTGAATGTTAATTGATAGTTAAATAACTGATTATCGATATTGGCCTTTAAATCGCGTTTGAATTTTGATGCGACCGGGGGTCGGATTCCAAATGGATATTTGAAAACCACATCGAATCTTTTTGTTGGATCTTTTGTTTAAAAGATCAAAGTGGAACTTGTTGTGATTTGTTTGAAATCTGAATGTAACACTTATTTTTAAAATAAACGCTCATTATTCGAATTAGCCGGGAGAGGACTTGGTGTCATAAAACCCATTCTGAATAATGATATGAGAAAATGGGATTGTATTTGAAGATGGTGTTGAAGACCGGGTATTTTCAAAAGCGAAAGGATTACCCGTCGAATGTCTCTGCATCGAGTTGCTCCGGTATAGAGATTTTATCACCATTTGTGATGGGGGTTCCGCACGTGATTAGTGAATATCCGGATTTGCAAGGGCTTCTTTGAAGTGCCTTCGGTTCCGTTCGATCTCGGAATGGACTTGTAGGGATATGTGTTTGACATTACACTTTGAGATATAAAGCTGATTTCTATCAATTACATTTTTATTGGCGGTAGAGAATTTATTCTCTTAGCTTAACACTCTTCTCTGAGACGTACGAGCTCAGAGGTTATGTAGTTGATGGCTATTAGTGATATACTCCTAATTTGGTAATGTGGCATACGAAGTGCTGCTGATCATTTGTTGATCGAAGCATGGCTTTGTGAAAAGTGTAGCTTTGTGGATGAGACTTTGTCAGACCTCACAACCTGGAAATGGTCAAAACAGGAAGGATGCGGCAAGGTTATTTGGGGGTAGTGTCCCCTGAGGGTATGTCATTTCCTTCTATAAAAGGGTAGTATCATGGTATGGAGCCCAGATATTTTACATATGTTTTTTCTACAAATTTATTACTTTGTGGTTGTTGCTTTATGGTTGAGGATCCTGGGATAAAGGTCGCAAACGACCGGGGGATGGCATACTCATGTAGTAGTTACCTAGTTACAGAGGTAACCCGGCATTGTGTTGGCAGTGATCCGGTTAGGTTCTCGAGGTGTCCCTACAGAGGCGTACCAGTATGGCAATAGGAAGTTCCTTAGCCTGACCATTTGTTGGAAATCCAAAGAAACAATACGAGCCCTTTACGATTGCAATTGTATAACCTGCCTCCTCAAGAGGTAGCTATAGCAGGCATAATATAATGGTACCTATGCCGGCTAAGATCAATATTATACTTTCGAAAGGTTTTCTACACTATGCATTAATAATAATATTATCAAAAAGGATTTTGCGCATCAAGCATGTTTGACTATCATAAGGAGAAATCTCCTCTAATTGTGCGCTTGCATTGTGTGTGTGTGCGGGGAGGCCTTATGGTAGTTTCATTTTCCAAAAACATAGCGGATTTCTTTTCCTTTCTTTGTGAAAATAACTATTTTTAAGATCTCACACCAGTCCCAAGACTGACCTGGAGTTTATTGTTCCCTTTCTAAACTATGGGTGTCCATAATTTTCCACATGGGCAGCCTAGAGTCAGGTTATCATTATTCTAGTGCGAAGTTAGAAAAGTTGTTGTGGAGATCTGGAGTTCAAGCTGGATGGCAAGACGTATCACTTATACTATATAATGTCCGTTGCGTTTGGGTGGGTGCAAGTCAAAATTTCTATGTAAGCAAGTCAAAATAACTCCCAGCGTTGTATTTTGTCATTGTAAACTTTGATGATGTATGTATAAAACTGATATAGTTCTTTGTTTTAAAGATTATTCATTTATCTATTATATTTGTTCCGTTGTGAAATGTGAGATTCGGTTATTGTTTTCTGTTTCTTCTTCTATCTTCTTCTTCTTAAACCCTAACGGTTCGGTTTTTCGGCATTCGACTGTGTGGCTTTGGATACGGTGGACATGTCAATGTCGACTTTTGGGCATCGAAAAATTAGGTCGTTACATTTTTGATACTTGGAAAATATAACCATATACTTATTGGTATATGTATATTCACAAACCATTTCACTTTCAAAACTTAGAAACTTAATACTCTTAAAAATAGATTTTTGAAAGTATCGTTCAATATCAATCATGGATCGCAGTTTATTCAATGGTTACGTCGTTATCCCAGCAAATCTATAGTAAAATGTTGGCAATCCCTGCCCACGAATTACGCTAAAAAATCAACCATTTCTTTCTAAAATCTCATTATTCCATAAATATCTCCAAATCTATTTAAAAAGTTTCTTTATTAATCTTCAATCTATTTATAAAACATTCTTTTCACACACACACAAACACATATATATCCAAACTCCAGTTGTAAAACTTCTTCTTTTTTAAAAGTTTAACCTCATTGATAAAATTCTTTTGTAAATATCCAAAACTATTTATAAAACTCTTCTCATATTTAACAAACTTATTTAATGGACTCTTTAAATCCCTCAAGTTCCGTTGATAACAAAAATAACTTTAAAGAACATAAAACAATAAGATATTATTTAAACAACCTTCTTTTTCATTTAAATTAAATCTCATAATAACTTAAAATCTCATTAATAATGTATATATTTATTTTAAACACTACTATTATAAAAATAAGTTAACTCCAAAACAATATTAAGATAATAATTTATTAACTTTAAAATGTTATTAAAACAATAATTAATTAACTTTAAACTAATATTAATATTATAATTAATAAGCTTATAAATATAATTAAATAACTTAAATCAATTTAAATAAATAACTTTAATTAAAATTTACAATATAGACAATCATTTTAAATAAATAATTAAAGTATAATTAAAACATTTTTAAACCATAACTAAATAACTCTAAAACAATAATTAAACATTCTTAAACAACATTTAAGAAATAACCTTTAGCAATCATATTAATAAAATAATTAACTTAAATCATTATTAAAACAATTATTATTTATCTTTAAAATAATATTAATAAATAATTATTACTTTTTAAAATATTATTACCAAATAAAAATTCTTAAATTATTTTTCAAATAAACACTTAACTTTTTAAAATTTGAGGGGGTTTAATGATCACCTTGGTACTTATGCAAGCTACCATCTCATTCAAGGTTAACTTTCCAAGTTAATAATTGATATTCACATAATAACCGCTAATATAAATAATTTAACACTGAACCATTATTGGTTACCATATCACTTATTCAAAGTGGCATATCAATTAACGATATATAATCAAATGTCCAAAGCTATAAGATAGCAGAACCTGGATTTATTCTGCTAATTAAATGTCAAATTATTTTAATTAGCGAAACTGTGTTTTATTCCGCTAAATAGATGTCCTGTAACGACCCAGAATTTTTAATAATTAAAATTTGAATATTTAATTAATTTTAAATATTTATAAGTGAATTTATAAGTCAAATAAATTTTTATTTGAATTATTGAATTTAATTGGATTATTAAATCGATAATTTAATACGTTAAATTATGGAAATAATTGAAAATATAGTTAAATATGATTGAAAATGATTTGTAAAATTTTATTTTATCATATGGAAGTTAGAATGATATTTTAGAACTTTTAAAATCGAATTAAAAGTTAATTTGTGAAAATTGAATATTTTAATATTTAAATCGACTAGTGAAAATAGTCAATTTTTGGACAGTCTCAGAATTGAACGAAACCAGTTCCATTGGATCTGTAATAGTTAGTTATTACCGGATTTCAAATTTCGTGTCAATCGGAGCTATCGTTTGAGCGTGGCAGCTCGAAACGCATCGAATTGTTTTTAATTTAAATTTGACGAGTGAAAATAGCCATTTTTCAAAAAGTCTCGGATTTCGACGAAACTAGTTTCATCGGATCCGTAATGTGATATTATTGTATGGTTTAAAATTTCGTGTCAATTGGATTTACCGTTTGTCCGGTACAAATTAAAACGCCTAGAAATCGATTTAAATCGGTTTAATTTAAATTGAACGTTTGTAGCCATAACTCGCACAGATGTCCGAATTAGCTTCCGAAACCTGTTCCATTGTGTCCGGAACGCGGGGTAAACCCTAGAAACGTTGGTTACGGCGCGTAAATCGGAGTTCGGAATTTCCGGGATGAATAGTGTCGTTCGTTCTCTTATAAATAGCCCCCCCCCCCATTTAAAAAAAAAATAAAAATATACAAAACCCTAGTTTTAATGTTGCAGCCGCCAGTTACAATTCAATGGCCGAAAATTGTTCAACTTTATCCTCTTCTATCTCCTAATCCATCAACAATTACGAGGAAGTGTCAACTAGCAAATTGAAGAGCTCGTCAAGCTCTTTAATATCAACGGTCAAGATCGTATATTACGCGACGGATCAATGGGAATTTTCGTTCAAAAGCCGGCCGTTCAACCTCGTTTAGCGTGCTACAGGGATGGCCGAGCTCTATGAGCTTAGGGCCGAGTATGGCTCTTGTCGAGGGCTTTCGCGTGGCGGTGGTTTGATCGAGTTTCGTTGAGTAATCGCGATGCAATGTTTAACCCTAATTATCTATGTTGGGTTCGGCTCTATGATGTTTCACCTGTAGCTTGAACGTGGGAGAAGGAGGATGTTGGGGACGGCAAGGATCGCATGAGCAAGGGATCTATGGCCTAGGTTATAAAAATAGAAAAAATTGTTGAAAATTATTTATAAAAATTCGTATAAACTTCAATAATTCATAACTTTTTCATACGAGGTCGAAAACGCGCGAAACCAGTTGCGTTGGAATCGTATGGACGAGCACTACGCGATGGAATTGGATTGGAGTCGTTTGGAGTTAGTGAGGATTTTGGGTAAAATTAAACGCACGTTTAATTTTATTCGAAATAAATCGCTAAAACGGAATTTAAAATCAAGGTGAGAACTTCTCACTCAATCGAATCAGTTTCGATTTTATTTTAAATAGTTAGATTTAAAATATTTGAATGCATGTTTGAATGGTGATTGTTATCTATTGATTGTTAAAATAGACATTATACGCCGTTAGTAAGCGGATGTTATTTATTAAAAACATATACCGCGAATATTTCATAAACAGTGAAATTGGTATTATAGATAATATCAATATATATATATATATATTGGCATATGTATATATTGCAGTTGTTGATTCCCCGCATTTTTTGTTTAGCGGATGAGACCCTATTACGCTGTTATTAAGCGGATAATATTTAATAAAAACATATACCGCGATAATTTCGTACTGGAGCGAAATTGGTATTGTGCTAATGTTTGTGATGCAGGAAACAGGTTGGAGGGATCCAACTGGATTCCTCAACAGTATTTATTTGATTTCAAATATTTTGATATTTGATGGATTATCATATCGATATATGATATCGTTGTTGTCGTGATTGACTATTTGGTGTGTAGCATCATTGGACCAAGTTTTGGAATTTGAAATAATGAATAAAGTGATTTTTGAAAATATACTATATGTTTGGAATTTGATCTATTTTAAATAAATAAACGTTATAATTTTTAATGTTATAAAAATTATGATTTTTGAGAAATATAGTAAAAAAACAGATTTTGAGAATATGATGTTAATGATTTTATAAAATAGTTTAATTTGGGAAATTTGAATTTATTGTGAAAAGTTTAAATATAGGATTTATAAAATTTAATTATTTTATAAATCAAGAGAACGGTGAAATAATAAAGGAGATTAAAGACGTTTTAAAGAATAATATAAATTGAATTATATTAAGAAATTTATAAATGGATATTTATAAATTGAAATATTGAAATTATAAAACGAGTTTTTATAAGTGTTTGAATGAAGTGAAAATGAATTTCATTAAAGAATGAAATTTATAGAATTATAAACGGTGAAGTTATAAATGAAATTTATAAATAGTAAGAATTATAAATTTGTGAAGTTATTTGAAGATTAGATTTGGTTAAATAATTGAATCTTATAAGTTATAAATTCGTAAACGACCGTTTATAATTCTTACTATTTATAAGATTCATTTATTTAACCAAATCTAATCTTCAAATAACTTCACAAATTTATAATTCTTACTATTTATAAATTTCATTTATAACTTCACCGTTTATAATTCTATAAATTTCATTCTTTAATGAAATTCATTTTCACTTCATTCAAACACTTATAAAAACTCGTTTTATAATTTCAATATTTCAATTTATAAATATCCATTTATAAATTTCTTAATATAATTCAATTTATATTATTCTTTAAAACGTCTTTAATCTCCTTTATTATTTCACCGTTCTCTTGATTTATAAAATAATTAAATTTTATAAATCCTATATTTAAACTTTTCACAATAAATTCAAATTTCCCAAATTAAACTATTTTATAAAATCATTAACATCATATTCTCAAAATCAGTTTTTTTACTATATTTCTCAAAAATCATAATTTTTATAACATTAAAAATTATAACGTTTATTTATTTAAAATAGATCAAATTCCAAACATATAGTATATTTTCAAAAATCACTTTATTCATTATTTCAAATTCCAAAACTTGGTCCAATGATGCTACACACCAAATAGTCAATCACGACAACAACGATATCATATATCGATATGATAATCCATCAAATATCAAAATATTTGAAATCAAATAAATACTGTTGAGGAATCCAGTTGGATCCCTCCAACCTGTTTCCTGCATCACAAACATTAGCACAATACCAATTTCGCTCCAGTACGAAATTATCGCGGTATATGTTTTTATTAAATATTATCCGCTTAATAACGGCGTAATAGGGTCTCATCCGCTAAACAAAAAATGCGGGGAATCAACAACTGCAATATATACATATGCCAATATATATATATATATTGATATTATTTATAATACCAATTTCACTGTTTATGAAATATTCGCGGTATATGTTTTTAATAAATAACATCCGCTTACTAACGGCGTATAATGTCTATTTTAACAATCAATAGATAACAATCACCATTCAAACATGCATTCAAATATTTTAAATCTAACTATTTAAAATAAAATCGAAACTGATTCGATTGAGTGAGAAGTTCTCACCTTGATTTTAAATTCCGTTTTAGCGATTTATTTCGAATAAAATTAAACGTGCGTTTAATTTTACCCAAAATCCTCACTAACTCCAAACGACTCCAATCCAATTCCATCGCGTAGTGCTCATCCATACGATTCCAACGCAACTGGTTTCGCGCGTTTTCGACCTCGTATGAAAAAGTTATGAATTATTGAAGTTTATACGAATTTTTATAAATAATTTTCAACAATTTTTTTCTATTTTTATAACCTAGGCCGTAGATCCCTTGCTCATGCGATCCTTGCCGTCCCCAACATCCTCCTTCTCCCACGTTCAAGCTACAGGTGAAACATCATAGAGCCGAACCCAACATAGATAATTAGGGTTAAACATTGCATCGCGATTACTCAACGAAACTCGATCAAACCACCGCCACGCGAAAGCCCTCGACAAGAGCCATACTCGGCCCTAAGCTCACAGAGCTCGGCCATCCCTGTAGCACGCTAAACGAGGTTGAACGGCCGGCTTTTGAACGAAAATTCCCATTGATCCGTCGCGTAATATACGATCTTGACCGTTGATATTAAAGAGCTTGACGAGCTCTTCAATTTGCTAGTTGACACTTCCTCGTAATTGTTGATGGATTAGGAGATAGAAGAGGATAAAGTTGAACAATTTTCGGCCATTGAATTGTAACTGGCGGCTGCAACATTAAAACTAGGGTTTTGTATATATTTTTTTTTTTTAAATGGGGGGGGGGGGGCTATTTATAAGAGAACGAACGACACTATTCATCCCGGAAATTTCGAACTCCGATTTACGTGCCGTAACCAGCATTTCTAGGGTTTACCCCGCGTTCCGGACACAATGGAACAGGTTTCGGAAGCTAATTCGGACATCTGTGCGAGTTATGGCTACAAACGTTCAATTTAAATTAAACCGATTTAAATCGATTTCTAGGCGTTTTAATTTGTACCGGACAAACGGTAAATCCAATTGACACGAAATTTGAAACCATACAATAATATCACATTACGGATCCGATGAAACTAGTTTCGTCGAAATCCGAGACTTTTTGAAAAATGGCTATTTTCACTCGTCAAATTTAAATTAAAAACAATTCGATGCGTTTCGAGCTGCCACGCTCAAACGATAGCTCCGATTGACACGAAATTTCAAATCCGGTAATAACTAACTATTACGGATCCAATGGAACTGGTTTCGTTCAATTCTGAGACTGTCCAAAAATTGACTATTTTCACTAGTCGATTTAAATATTAAAATATTCAATTTTCACAAATTAACTTTTAATTCGATTTTAAATGTTCTAAAATATCATTCTAACTTCCATATGATAAAATAAAATTTTACAAATCATTTTCAATCATATTTAACTATATTTTCAATTATTTCCATAATTTAACGTATTAAATTATCGATTTAATAATCCAATTAAATTCAATAATTCAAATAAAAATTTATTTGACTTATAAATTCACTTATAAATATTTAAAATTAATTAAATATTCAAATTTTAATTATTAAAAATTCTGGGTCGTTACAATCTTCCCCACTTAAAAGAATTTCGTCCTCGAAATTAACAAGTAAGAAAAGTTACAGAATCTATTAATTTTCGAAATTCATAATTAAATTCCTTACAATACTTTACTAAGTTTTCAAATCATACTTAGTTATCTTTTCAAAAACAACTACTATTGTTTAACTTTTAATTCCAAAATCAAAGTTTATAGTTTTCAAAATTTTCCCAATTTTTCTCAAAATTTTTCTAACGCCTTAAATTTTCGGAAAAATTCGCCATAGTCTCCTTTGCGCGGCTCGATCCGAAAAAAAAATGACAGTATATATATCACAAATATACATCTCATCAAGTAATGAGGCATCCCGAAGGGAAAAAAGTGTAAAAGTACGGTATGTAATCCGAGATATGTACCTTATATTTTATTAGCAAGCATATATGGCTAATATAGCGCAAAAGCGAGCTCCAAATGCGAAGCAAACGCGATCCGCACCTACTAATCACTCAACAAACAACATGAGAACATGCATATAGATAATAGTATCGATATACAACATATAGCAACATAATAACTATATATGTCAACATAGTAAATGCAACATATTCAAACATCAACCAACTATCATCCATATTCTCATTAATATTCAATGAATTGGTTTTCAATTTAAATCACATTAGATTCATTAATAGTGGATGTTTTTACTAACATTCATTTTCAATTAGTTTATATTCACTAATTCATATTCAAGTTGGTTCACTTCCAAATCAAATTCAATTCCATTCAAATTTATTTAAGATTCAATTAACTTCCAATTGAATTTCAATTACTTTAGTTTCCAATTTCATTAACTATTTAATGAATTTTATACAATCAACTAACAATCATATAACAACCAATGTTTATCAATTACAACCAAATTCCTTTGCTTATATTCATTCTATTTGGTTTAATTTAATTGATTTTCATTCTATTATTCAAATAACTTGTTCAACAACCAAACTTATATACTTTAATAATTCTGAAAAATTATTTCTTTATACATAAAATATAATCAAGGTAAAATTATTTCATTTACCCAATTTTAAAACAATATTGTGTCGAATTGTTCTATTCAAGTGTTTAGAAACCCCTTCGGCATAGTTGTACATACCGTGCTGACGAAGGTTCATATGCCGCTCAACAATCCAATCATCACAATATAAAACAATTTTATATTCACTAACAAATACGCTCTCATAGCTATTATTACACTCAAATTCATTCTAGAGTACTGCTGACTCTATCTCTAATGAGTAATACCCAACAGAACCATGGTTGTCGCTTAACCATAAGCTCTGATACCACATTGTCAGGACACGATTCTTCGTCTTCCGAAAATTCGACATCGACACTCACTTTATCGACTGCCGAGAAATCGAACGACGGAAAACCGAACACTGAGGGTTTTAAAAAGAATTTAAGAAAAGAAAAAGAGAGAAAAAGAAGAAAGAAGATAGAGGGCAGAGAAAATAGAAAATAGGAAATTTTAAAATAGAAGGAAAAGAGAATAGAAAATAAAGAAAATAGAAGGGGAAAGAAAAATAGAACATAATTTTAAAATAGAACGGAACAGAAAGAAAACAGAACAACATCAGAATCTCACAATTCGCAGCGGAACAACATATAATAATAAGTGAATAATCTTTAAACAAAGAACTATATCAGTTATTACATTATGCAACAACCCGCATATTTATCGATTTTATATTTAAATATTTTATTTAAATATTTTATCGTTAGTCGGATTTTAGTCCGAAAAGCTACTTTTTGCATACGGTCGAATTAGGGCTCGGGACCACTCCCATTGAGTTTAAAATGCCGTTTGCGACCTTTTTGAGTATAAGCTTCGATATGTTTGGAGAAAGTTGATTTCTGCTACTTTTTACTTTGGGTTTGGTTTTTGGGCTTAGCCCTATGTTAACTTATGCTCAAATCTGAGCCACTCTTCCCCACTCACCCTCATTCTCTTCTCATTTCAGTTTTTAGAGTGTTAATGGTGGGAGAGATTGGAAATTAAAATTCCAAAACCCTAGTTTCTCTTGCAAATCAAATTCCTTGCTCCAAACTCAAGAAGAACCCATTGGTAAGCTTCTCTTCTTCTTCTCCAACTTATTCTCTTCCCAATTTCAGAAATTCCTAAACCTAATTTCGGGAATGTTCTTGTTTTTGAGCTTAGATTCAAGCTTCTAGTGTTGAGATTGAAGAGAGGTTGATTCTCCAATTGCTTTCAAGCTTCTTCTTGTTCGATTTTGTGAAAAGGTGAGATTTTTATCTCACATCTATGACTATAATTATCTTTGGTTGTTAGGTATGAATTCCTAACACTTCTTCATGAGAATTTGCTCTTGATTTGGATTGGTTTTGTAAATATTCCAATTTTTGGGTTTTTAAGTCAAATTTGCGTAAAATCCTTTTATGGATGTTTGATCATGCTTTTGGTGATGCATCGAGGAGCATATAGGGCCGGGTTGCCGATTGGCATAAACCCTTAGAGCCAATGTTCGTCCGATTGAATTTTGGAAGAGTTTGCTCTTCATTTGTATAAGGCTGAAAAACAGCCCAGGCATGATTCAGTCGACTAAAAAACTCTGTTCAGTCAACTGAACCTGAAACCCGAGAGTTTCCAGGCATGATTCAGTCGACTGAAAACTTCTGCACAGTCGACTGAAACTGGAAACAGAAAGTTTTCTGAACCTGGAAAATTTCCATGTACAGGGTCAGTCGACTGAAATTCTCTGTTCAGTCGACTGAACCTGCTGTTTGAGTCCAATTTGCCTTTTTGGATTGGAATTCCAATTTAAATCGATTCGTGATAATCCTATTTGTTGTTATCATCTATTATGATTTTGATGACTCTTTTTAGGGATTTTTGAATATCCATTTCGATGGATTCTTTATCGATTTCTTTGGATTTTATTCACGTCTTCGTATGTGAATTTTTGTGATTGGTTGTTCTTACAATCTTCTTCGTGATTTGTCACTTTAAAAATATAAAGGTTTCCTATACTAGTAGTAAATATCAAAACTCTTTACTCAAACGATTTCAATACTCTTTTAATACCAAATTCGTTTAGAAAACCGTTTTCCAATCTATTAGTATATACAAACCTTTACCTCACTCGTATGAGAAATCTAATTAAACGGCTTAGTAAAACAAGTGGTATGAAACGCTTGCGTTTACTTTGTCGGTTAATTCTTGGACTTGTTCGATTGAACCTCTTGTGACAATTTTCTAGTGGAGATTTACAGTTTGTTCGTAAATATTTAAGTTAAGCAAGTGGTTATGGGACATGAAGCTAAACTCATATATTTACTAGCTTAGTGTAATTGACACTTCTCGTTGATCATGACGATCATCTTTGTAATTTAGACTAGCAATGTGCGATGTCTCTTTGTCTGCGAGGGAGACTAAACCCCGTTTTGTGGAGTTTCGACTCAATTTGTGATGGGGTAGCAACCCATGGTCTTCGGGCCGTTTGTGGAGCTTCGGCTCAATTTGTGATGGTTAGCGACCATGGAATTAGCGTTCCGTTTGTGATACACGTGTTGGTGAGCTTTATGCTCCCGTTTGTGATAGGCCTCCCCCCCCCCCCCCCTTTGTGATTTCTGGATTTCTTGTGTAGATTTCTAGAATTTGTGTTTCACCAATTTTCGTGATTTCCATTGATAAGTTTTATCAATATTTGTGCATTGGTGAATTTGTGTGTCATTGACTTTTGTGATTTCTGGATTTCTAGTGTAGTCTTCTGGAATTTGTGCGTCTTTGACTTTGGTGATTGACATTGATATTATCGTCAATATTTGTGGTTTGATGAACGAAATAATGAGTATGACATTTCTTTGATTCTTGTGTAGATTTGGTGACATTGATTAATCTCTTGATGATTATCAACTAAGTATATATATATATCACAGCTTGGCATTGTGATTATTACGTGTTTAGTCATATCTCTTATTCTATATCGTTTCATCTGATATTTATAGTTAGACTGATCCGTTTATTATTTTCTTATTAAATAATACTCGGGTCAGACCGAGATGTTACAGGTGCTTCTGCTTGACTTCTCATCCGGGATTAACTCCTTGACTTTTGGGTTAACTACTAAGATTAGTAGTTATTTGGTTGTATACATTTGAGATATAGACTCCTTAATGTATACTTATTCTTTTGTGTAGTTCGTGTAACTATTCTTTTGTGATATTGTGGATCTTTTTAGACCACTACTCTGATGCACACTTCCTAGTGTAGTATTCATATCTTATTCCGCCTTTGTGATATGAATTGTCTGTGACTGATTTATGTTATGTTTATTTCTATATTTGTTTTCCGAAGGATTTATATAGCCACCGTGTAGTAGCTTTGAGTTTGTGTCGGTATGTCGGATTTCCTCTTGAAATAGAATGCATGTTATATTATCTGACATATCGGTGCTCGCGCAAAGAAATTACATGGATGGTCGCTCCTCAACAGCCTTATTCTCCATGCTAGGCGACAGCATTCACCGTAATGTTCTTGTCTAGCGTGGGTATAGAGGTGGGGCGTCACAGCTTGGTATCAGAGCCAAACTTCGGAACAATATGGAATATTATAACAAGGATCATCGTCCTAAGTCTTTCTTAGGAGTTGTGCTTTAGGATTTTATTCGGGTCTTCGAACCGTTCCATCCTATTTTTCTTATGATTCCTTGTTTTATCTATCAAGATTGCTTGATATTCAATTTGGTGAATAACCTTTTCTTCTTCTTCCTTCTTTCTTAAGGAAGAGAAATGTCTAGACCAGGCCGCCCCAGAGCCGTGCCATCTAGCACTCCGCCCCAGGATGGAGTTTTTATGACTGCTCAACAGCTTCTTGATTTGGTAACAAATGTTCAAGCAGCTGGAGCTAACCCGGAACCTACTCACCCAAAGTCGGGATTTGCACGCTTGTGTAGCGATTACACTAATTTGGGTGGGGAATCATTCAAAGGTTCCGAAACTGTTATTGAAGTACAGGCTTGGCTAAGAACATGCGATCGCATCTTTTCACGCATGAATCTTATTGACCTTCACCGAGTTCAGGTGGCCTCTAGTATGCTCTGAGAAAGAGCATTGGACTGGTACGAGCTTCTTATTTCTGAAACTAATGAAGCGGATCTCACTTGGGAGAAATTCCGAGAACGCTTCGAGTTAAAATTCGTACCAGAAGCAGAGAAAGTGACATTGGCTCGACGATTTATAGACCTTGTTCAAGGTGAGTCCTCCGTGACTGATTACGTCGCCTCCTTCGAGTCGCTTTCCAAATATGGGGTTGAATACATCAACACCCCTCTTAAGAAGAATCAGAGATTCGTTTATGGCTTAAACAAAAGCCTCAAGAAGCCATTACTTTTAAAGTTAGAAGTTTCTTTCGACCAACTCGTTGATATCGCTCTTCGTCTTGAAGAGGCGGATAGAGAGAATGATGTTGAAGTGGTGGGTTCCAAACCAAACTTCAACAACAGAAAGAGGTCAAACAAATTTAAAGGCCCTTATCCCAATAAGAAAGGGAAGCAAGCCCCTCCGTGGCAAAGACTTCTTCCTTTGGTCGTGGGGAATGCTATAATTGTGGTTCAAAGGACCATTATGCGAACAAGTGCCCAAAGTCTCTTTCTTGTCGCTACTGCAAAGTTCCCGGTCATGTTATATCTTCATGCCCCAAGCTTCAGGGCAAGAAGGAGGGAAAGTTAAATGTTGCTCAAGCCCCTGGCAACACATCTCGTGGCCAAGGTATTTCTCATTCTATTCTAGATGGAATTATTTTGTTTCGTGATCATCCTATTCGAGTTCTTTTTGATACGGGTGCGTCCCATTCTTTTATATCAAAAGAACTTGTTGATACTTTTTCCTTGGATGTTTTGTGTTTAATGACTTCTTTGAGAATTGCGAATCTGGTTGGTGGATCCGCAACAATCAGTTTATTGTGTAAAGATGTCGAGATTATTTTGTGTGATTTTTCTTTCCGAGCCGATTTGCATGTCATGCGTTATTTAGGCTTTGGAATGATTTTGGGAATGGATTGGCTTAACCGTTAAGAAGCTCATGTCCTATGTCCTGAGCGGACTATTCATCTTCGACATCCTCAATCTGTTAATCAGGTTTCTGTTATTCTTAAAGATTCAGATTCTGCTTTGGTTGCATCTTTATATTCTTTAAATCCTCGTGATGACGATGTTGATGATGAGGGTGATATTATTTCTCTTATTCACGTCGTTTGTGAATTTTCCGACATATTCGAGCCCGTTTTAGGATTACCACCTAAACGAGCAATTGAGTTCAGAATTAATCTTATTCCGGGAGCTCAACCTATCACTCGTCCTCCTTATCGTATGTCCAATAAAGAAAACGAGGAGATGCGTAAACAATTATCAGAATTGGAGACCAAGCAATTTATTCGCTCTAGTTCCTCGCCTTGGGGAGCTTCAGCTATTTTTGTGAAGAAATCCGATGGTACACTTAGGCTTTGCGTTGACTACCGCAAGCTTAATGATCTTACTATCAAAAATAAATATCCTTTACCTCGGATTGACGATCTATTCGATCAACTTCGTGGTGCTAGAGTCTTTTCACAATTGGACTTGGCTACCGGTTTTCATCAGCTTCGTATTGCAGAGGATAGCATTCCTTTGACATCGTTCCGTACTCGGTATGGATCTTATGAATGGCTTGTGATGCCATTTGGGTTAACGAATGCCCCTGCTTATTTCGTTGACCTTATGAATCGAGTCTTCAAAGATTTTCTTGATCGATTTGTTCTCATCTTTATTGATGATATTCTTGTGTATTCTAAAACCGAGGAGGAGCATGAAAAACATCTTCGGATTGTGTTGGAAACTCTGAGGAGTAATCAATTAAAGGCAAAATTTTCTAAGTGCCACTTTTGGCAATCTCGTGTAAAGTTCCTCGGTCACATTATTTCTGAATCCGGAATTTCCGTGGATCCTTCAAAGATTGAAGCGATTCAAGATTGGAAGAGACCGGAAAATGTGACAGAGATTCGTAGTTTTCTTGGATTGGCGGGCTATTACCGTCGTTTTATTAAAGACTTTTCTAAAATTGCCGTGCCTCTCACTAGCTTGACGAAGAAAGGTGTTAAATACATTTGGTCGGACAAATGTGAAGCTTCTTTTCAGAAATTAAAAGAACTTCTTTCTGATGCTCCTATTCTTGTTATTCCCGAAGGGAATCAAGATTTCGTTGTTTATACCGATGCTAGTCGCATTGGTTTGGGTGCCGTTCTTATGCAAAAGGAACGCGTTGTTGCTTATGCTTCTAGGCAATTAAAGCCTGCTGAGACTAGATATGCCACTCATGATTTAGAGCTCGCGGCAATTGTTTTTGCTCTTCGGATTTGGCGTCATTATCTTTTAGGAGAGAAATTTGTTCTTTACACAGATCATAAGTCTTTGAAATATTTATTCTCTCAAAAAGAACTTAATTTGCGTCAACAGCGTTGGCTCGAATTTCTTGCACCATATGATCTTGATATTCTTTATACTCCCGGTAAGGGTAATCTTGTCGCCGATGCTCTTAGCCGTAAACAACAAGCTGTTGTTTCTATGATGATATCCGAATGGAACGATCTCGAGATTTTATCCACTTGCGAAATTCGAGACCGTGTTTCCGATTTATGCTCATCGTTTGTTTTATGTAGCCTTGTGGCTCATCTATCTCTTTTAGACCGCATTCTTGAAGCTCAAGGGCTAGATCCCGACTTGGCTCTTCTTGGCCAAAATATTAGGGATAAAATGGATATTGAAGGTTTGAAAGACTTTGATATCGATTCTCGTGGCGGCATTCGGAAATTTGGTAGACTTGTCGTGCCAAATACTGGTGATCTTCGTAAAGATATTTTAGAAGATTCACATCGTTCTAAGTTTACCATTCATCCCGGTAGTAGTAAAATGTACGCGGATATGAAGCGACTTTATTATTGGGAGGGAATGAAACTTGACATCGCTAACTTCGTTAAACGTTGCATGACTTGCCAACTCGTTAAGGCCGAACATCAAAGGCCCGGTGGGTTATTGCAACCTTTAGAAATTCCAGTTTGGAAGTGGGATCAAATTTCCATGGATTTTATAGATGGCCTTCCCCGTTCTCGTTCGGGTCATGATAGCTTATAGGTGATTGTTGATAGGCTTACTAAATCTGCCCATTTTATTCCCGTTCGGTCTAATCGAACCGTTCCTCTTTTGGCCAAAATATTTATCAAAGAAATTGTTAAATTGCATGGTGTTCCTACTTCTATTGTTAGTGATCGTGATCCATTGTTTACTAGTGGATTTTGGAAGAGTCTTCAAAAAGCTTTGGGAACGAAGCTTAATTTTAGCACCGCTTATCATCCCCAGTCCGATGGACAAACCGTGCGTGTGAATCAAACTCTTGAAGATCTTCTTCGTGCTTGTGTTCTTGATTTTGGTGGAAGTTGGGAAGATCATATTTCACTTGTTGAATTTTACTATAATAATAGCTTCCAATCTAGTATTGGTATGGCACCTTTTGAGGCACTCTATGGAAGGCCATGCCGATCTCCTTCTTGTTGGCTTGAGGCCGGTGAGAAGCTGGTTTTAGGTCCAGATTTTATTCGGGATTCTACAGAAAAGATTGATCTTATTCGTCATAGGATGAAAGAAGCCCAGAGTAGACAAAAATCCTATGCCGATAACCGGAGAAGGAAGTTAGAATTTTCTGTGGGAGATCTTGTGTTCATTCGTGTTTCACCTATGAAAGGTGTTGTACGTTTCAGTCGATCGGGAAAGTTAGCGCCTCGATATATTGGGCCATTTCCTATCACTGAACGCATTGGTTCCATGGCTTATCGCCTTTTATTACCGGCTCAGTTTTCTGCTATGCATGACGTGTTTCACGTTTCTCAACTTCGGAAATGTCTTCGAGATTCCGATTCTATTCTTGAGCCCGGTGTTGTGGAAGAGATTGAAGTTTCGCCTAATTTAACTTATGAGCAACATCCTATTCGTATCATTGCTTCGGAAGTCAAGCGACTTCGAAATAAAGATGTTCTGCTTGTTAAAGTTCAATGGTCTTCAAATCCTAAGGATTGTTCTTGGGAATCTAGAGAGTACATCGAGCGTACACATCCGGACTTACTTTCTCGTGCTCTTTGAGGTGAACTTCTTATTTCAAACTTCTTTTGTGTTTAATATGCTTTTATGGTTGTTACTATATATCTTCTTCTTGTAATATTGCGAGGACGCAATTTCTTTAAGGAGGGGAGTCTGTAACAACCCGCATATTTATCGATTTTATATTTAAATATTTTTTTTAAATATTTTATCGTTAGTCGGATTTTAGTCCGAAAAGCTACTTTTTGCATACGGTCGAATTAGGGCTCGGGACCACTCCCATTGAGTTTAAAATGCCGTTTGCGACCTTTTTGAGTATAAGCTTCGATATGTTTGGAGAAAGTTGATTTCTGCTACTTTTTACTTTGGGTTTGGTTTTTGGGCTTAGCCCTATGTTAACTTATGCTCAAATCTGAGCCACTCTTCCCCACTCACCCTCATTCTCTTCTCATTTCAGTTTTTAGAGTGTTAATGGTGGGAGAGATTGGAAATTAAAATTCCAAAACCCTAGTTTCTCTTGCAAATCAAATTCCTTGCTCCAAACTCAAGAAGAACCCATTGGTAAGCTTCTCTTCTTCTTCTCCAACTTATTCTCTTCCCAATTTCAGAAATTCCTAAACCTAATTTCGGGAATGTTCTTGTTTTTGAGCTTAGATTCAAGCTTCTAGTGTTGAGATTGAAGAGAGGTTGATTCTCCAATTGCTTTCAAGCTTCTTCTTGTTCGATTTTGTGAAAAGGTGAGATTTTTATCTCACATCTATGACTATAATTATCTTTGGTTGTTAGGTATGAATTCCTAACACTTCTTCATGAGAATTTGCTCTTGATTTGGATTGGTTTTGTAAATATTCCAATTTTTGGGTTTTTAAGTCAAATTTGTGTAAAATCCTTTTATGGATGTTTGATCATGCTTTTGGTGATGCATCGAGGAGCATATAGGGCCGGGTTGCCGATTGGCATAAACCCTTAGAGCCAATGTTCGTCCGATTGCATTTTGGAAGAGTTTGCTCTTCATTTGTATAAGGCTGAAAAACAGCCCAGGCATGATTCAGTCGACTAAAAAACTCTGTTCAGTCGACTGAACCTGAAACCCGAGAGTTTCCAGGCATGATTCAGTCGACTGAAAACTTCTGCACAGTCGACTGAAACTAGAAACAGAAAGTTTTCTGAACCTGGAAAATTTCCATGTACAGGGTCAGTCGACTGAAATTCTCTGTTCAGTCGACTGAACCTGCTGTTTGAGTCCAATTTGCCTTTTTGGATTGGAATTCCAATTTAAATTGATTCGTGATAATCCTATTTGTTGTTATCATCTTTATGATTTTGATGACTCTTTTTAGGGATTTTTGAATATCCATTTCGATGGATTCTTTATCGATTTCTTTGGATTTTATTCACGTCTTCGTATGTGAATTTTTGTGATTGGTTGTTCTTACAATCTTCTTCGTGATTTGTCACTTTAAAAATATAAAGGTTTCCTATACTAGTAGTAAATATCAAAACTCTTTACTCAAACGATTTCAATACTCTTTTAATACCAAATTCGTTTAGAAAACCGTTTTCCAATCTATTAGTATATACAAACCTTTACCTCACTCGTATGAGAAATCTAATTAAACGGCTTAGTAAAACAAGTGGCATGAAACGCTTGCGTTTACTTTGTCGGTTAATTCTTAGACTTGTTCGATTGAACCTCTTGTGACAATTTTCTAGTGGAGATTTACAGTTTGTTCGTAAATATTTAAGTTAAGCAAGTGGTTATGGGACATGAAGCTAAACTCATATATTTACTAGCTTAGTGTAATTGACACTTCTCGTTGATCATGACGATCATCTTTGTGATTTAGACTAGCAATGTGCGATGTCTCTTTGTCTGCGAGGGAGACTAAACCCCGTTTTGTGGAGTTTCGACTCAATTTGTGATGGGGTAGCAACCCATGGTCTTCGGGCCGTTTGTGGAGCTTCGGCTCAATTTGTGATGGTTAGCGACCATGGAATTAGCGTTCCGTTTGTGATACACGTGTTGGTGAGCTTTATGCTCCTGTTTGTGATAGGCCTCCCCCCCCCCTTTGTGATTTCTGGATTTCTTGTGTAGATTTCTAGAATTTGTGTTTCACCAATTTTCGTGATTTCCATTGATAAGTTTTATCAATATTTGTACATTGGTGAATTTGTGTGTCATTGACTTTTGTGATTTCTGGATTTCTTGTGTAGTCTTCTGGAATTTGTGCGTCTTTGACTTTGGTGATTGACATTGATATTATCATCAATATTTGTGGTTTGATGAACGAAATAATGAGTATGACATTTCTTTGATTCTTGTGTAGATTTGGTGACATTGATTAATCTCTTGATGATTATCAACTAAGTATATATATATATCACAGCTTGGCATTGTGATTATTACGTGTTTAGTCATATCTCTTATTCTATATCGTTTCATCTGATATTTATAGTTAGACTGATCCGTTTATTATTTTCTTATTAAATAATACTCGGGTCAGACCGAGATGTTACAGGTGCTTCTGCTTGACTTCTCATCCGGGATTAACTCCTTGACTTTTGGGTTAACTACTAAGATTAGTAGTTATTTGGTTGTATACATTTGAGATATAGACTCCTTAATGTATACTTATTCTTTTGTGTAGTTCGTGTAACTATTCTTTTGTGATATTGTGGATCTTTTTAGACCACTACTCTGATGCACACTTCCTAGTGTAGTATTCATATCTTATTCCGCCTTTGTGATATGAATTGTCTGTGACTGATTTATGTTATGTTTATTTCTATATTTGTTTTCCGAAGGATTTATATAGCCACCGTGTAGTAGCTTTGAGTTTGTGTCGGTATGTCGGATTTCCTCTTGAAATAGAATGCATGTTATATTATCTGACATATCGGTGCTCGCGCAAAGAAATTACATGGATGGTCGCTCCTCAACAGCCTTATTCTCCATGCTAGTCGACAGCATTCACCGTAATGTTCTTGTCTAGCGTGGGTATAGAGGTGGGGCGTCACACATTACATCACATTTCATTACATTACATCATATCATCAGAGTGTACAACAACAACAACAAACAGTGCAGCGGAAAAAGAAATACTATATAAATAATATGCCATGCCATCCATCTTGCCTCCAGCAATTCCAGAATATCCTGATAAACCTTAACTCTTGACTGCCCGTGTGAAAATTGGTGGGCACACAGAGTTTAGGAAGGAAAACAATAAACTCCAAGTCAGTCATGTGACTGGTGTGAGAACTCAAAACAGTTTATTTATCTTTAAAATCCAAAACAGAGAGATATTTTTATTTCAATTCGCAATGCTTTTAAAAATGAGACTACCATAAGACCTCCTGCCACACACACAATGCAAACGCAGACTTGGAGAAGATTTCTCCTTATGATAGTCAAAGATGCTTGATACGTATTAAAATCAAATCAATTTTGATATTATTATTAGTGCATAGTGTAGAAGAAATTCATTTCGAAAGTAGAATATAAATCTTAGCCAGCATAGGTACCATTATATTATGCCTACTATAGCTACCTCCTGAGGAAGCAGGTTCTACAACTAAAACCGTACAAGTTTCGTATTGTTTCTTTGGATTTCCAACAAATGGTCAGGCCAAGGAACTTCCCATCGCCACATGAGAATGCCTCTGGAAAGACATCCCCGAGAACCAAACCGGAACTCTGCCAACACAAGGCCGGGTTACCCCTAACTGGGTAACTACTAACACGAGCACGCCATTCCCCGATCGTAAACGACCTTTCTCACGGGATCCCGAAAACCAACAACCACAAAGTAATAAATTCGTAGTAACCACATAGGTTAAATATCTGGTCTCCATACCATGATACAACCTCTATCCAGAAGGAAATGTACATACCCTAAAGGGTGCTACCCCTCATAACCTTGCCGCATCTTTCCTGTTTTGACCATTTCCGGGGTGTGAGGTTCGACGAAGTCACGTCCACAAAAACATACTTTATACAAAAGCCATGCTTTGGGTCAACGAATGATCAACACAATGATCACCAAGATAGACGATCAAATAAACGATCCTATCACAATAATCAACACAATGATCATTTCAGCATCACTCAGCATGTCACATTACCAAATTGGGAATATATCGCTGATAACTTCAACTATATAACTTCTGAGCTCGTACGTCTCAGAGAAGGGTGTTAAGCTAAAAGAATAAATTCTTCGCCACCAACAGAAATATATTTGAAAGAAATCGGCTTTATATCTCAACTTGTAATGTCAGACATACAATCCATACAAGTCTGTTCCGGGCTCGAACAAAACCGAAGGCACTTACAAAGAAGTCCTTGCAATCCGGATATTCACAATCCTGATCGGATTCACCATCACATATGGAGAACTCTATACCGGAGCAACTCGGTGCAGAGTAAATCGACAGGTCATCCTATCGCTCTCGCAAATACCGGGTCTTCAACACCGATCTTCAATGCAATTCATAACGACGTATCACATATTCGGAATGGGTTATACGACCCCATGGTCCTTTCCCGGTTAACCCGAATAGTGAGCGCTTATTCAAAAATAAGTGTGGCATTCACATTCAAACAAATCATATAAATTACCCATTCAAAGGGAAATATTGATAGTCGGTTATTGAACTATCAATTGATATGCACACATCACCAGATTCCAAATAATTTTCCAAATTATTTATTTTCCAAAATATCTTTACAAGATATATTATTTTCAACACTTCAAAAATAAATCAATATTTATTTTTAAACAAATTCCACTTTCTTTATAAATTCCTTAGTGAATTTATAATTCCAAAATATCAATGAATATTCGATTTCAATTATTCATTTCAATATTTCTTTTCAATTTATCTTCAAAAAGATAAATTCTCAAAATATTCACTTTATATTGGAAAACATTTCCATACTTATTTATTCATAAGTAATTCACAAATTTTATTTATTTTCAACACTTAGAAAATATTCAATATACTTCAATCGAGATTAAGTATATATTTCATTCTATAAGGAAATCATTCTCATAAACATATTTATTTGGGCCAAAACGAATGTTGCGCAAAACATCGTTACGACAACCCAAAATCACTAGTATAGGGATTCGAAATTAAAATAGATATATAAATCCCAATACTATGCAAAACATTTCCTTTCGGAAATCATTTACTATAACAACAGTGTTATAGTCCACTATTTCCTTCTATTTCTCGAAAACGTCTATTTCAACAATAAATGTTGAAATCTATGGTTTCGAATCTCAACACAATTAAAACTTCGTTAGATCGTTTTAATTCTATTTCAATTATCACATTCAAAACAATTTCTTTAACATATTATTCACTATTCAAAAACGTGAATATACTTCAATTAACAATTTCATCATTTCTATTCATTTTAATTCAAAGGATTGTTCACTATTCAAAAATGTGAATATAACTCCATTTATAGGTTTCAACAATTAACTTATCAAAATAAGTTGTTTGCGAATTTATAAAACAACGTTTATAAATTCCATTTCTATTTATTTATAAAAAATTCCTTTTTATAAATTCTTTTATTAACCTATTCCAGTCTATAACTCAATTATAAACTAAAAGTTCATATTATAAGTTAAATACTTATAAAACGATTATTTTACAAAGATCGTTCTTTTAAACTTCCCAAATTATAAATCTTATAACTTATAAGATTCATTTATTTAACCAAATCTAATCTTCAAATAACTTCACAAATTTATAATTCTTACTATTTATAAATTTCATTTATAACTTCACCGTTTATAATTCTATAAATTTCATTCTTTAATGAAATTCATTTTCACTTCATTCAAACACTTATAAAAACTCGTTTTATAATTTCAATATTTCAATTTATAAATATCCATTTATAAATTTCTTAATATAATTCAATTTATATTATTCTTTAAAACGTCTTTAATCTCCTTTATTATTTCACCGTTCTCTTGATTTATAAAATAATTAAATTTTATAAATCCTATATTTAAACTTTTCACAATAAATTCAAATTTCCCAAATTAAACTATTTTATAAAATCATTAACATCATATTCTCAAAATCAGTTTTTTTACTATATTTCTCAAAAATCATAATTTTTATAACATTAAAAATTATAACGTTTATTTATTTAAAATAGATCAAATTCCAAACATATAGTATATTTTCAAAAATCACTTTATTCATTATTTAAAATTCCAAAACTTGGTCCAATGATGCTACACACCAAATAGTCAATCACGACAACAACGATATCATATATCGATATGATAATCCATCAAATATCAAAATATTTGAAATCAAATAAATACTGTTGAGGAATCCAGTTGGATCCCTCCAACCTGTTTCCTGCATCACAAACATTAGCACAATACCAATTTCGCTCCAGTACGAAATTATCGCGGTATATGTTTTTATTAAATATTATCCGCTTAATAACGGCGTAATAGGGTCTCATCCGCTAAACAAAAAATGCGGGGAATCAACAACTGCAATATATACATATGCCAATATATATATATATTGATATTATTTATAATACCAATTTCACTGTTTATGAAATATTCGCGGTATATGTTTTTAATAAATAACATCCGCTTACTAACGGCGTATAATGTCTATTTTAACAATCAATAGATAACAATCACCATTCAACCATGCATTCAAATATTTTAAATCTAACTATTTAAAATAAAATCGAAACTGATTCGATTGAGTGAGAAGTTCTCACCTTGATTTTAAATTCCGTTTTAGCGATTTATTTCGAATAAAATTAAACGTGCGTTTAATTTTACCCAAAATCCTCACTAACTCCAAATGACTCCAATCCAATTCCATCGCGTAGTGCTCGTCCATACAATTCCAACGCAACTGGTTTCGCGCGTTTTCGACCTCGTATGAAAAAGTTATGAATTATTGAAGTTTATACGAATTTTTATAAATAATTTTCAACAATTTTTTTCTATTTTTATAACCTAGGCCGTAGATCCCTTGCTCATGCGATCCTTGCCGTCCCCAACATCCTCCTTCTCCCACGTTCAAGCTACAGGTGAAACATCATAGAGCCGAACCCAACATAGATAATTAGGGTTAAACATTGCATCGCGATTACTCAACGAAACTCGATCAAACCACCGCCACGCGAAAGCCCTCGACAAGAGCCATACTCGGCCCTAAGCTCATAGAGCTCGGCCATCCCTGTAGCACGCTAAACGAGGTTGAACGGCCGGCTTTTGAACGAAAATTCCCATTGATCCGTCGCGTAATATACGATCTTGACCGTTGATATTAAAGAGCTTGACGAGCTCTTCAATTTGCTAGTTGACACTTCCTCGTAATTGTTGATGGATTAGGAGATAGAAGAGGATAAAGTTGAACAATTTTCGGCCATTGAATTGTAACTGGCGGCTGCAACATTAAAACTAGGGTTTTGTATATTTTTTTTTTTTTTTTAAATGGGGGGGGGGGCTATTTATAAGAGAACGAACGACACTATTCATCCCGGAAATTCCGAACTCCGATTTACGCGCCGTAACCAGCGTTTCTAGGGTTTAACCCGCGTTCCGGACACAATGGAACATGTTTCGGAAGCTAATTCGGACATCTGTGCGAGTTATGGCTACAAACGTTCAATTTAACTTAAACCGATTTAAATCGATTTCTAGGCGTTTTAATTTGTACCGGACAAACGGTAAATCCAATTGACACGAAATTTGAAACCATACAATAATATCACATTACGGATCCGATGAAACTAGTTTCATCGAAATCCGAGACTTTTTGAAAAATGGCTATTTTCACTCGTCAAATTTAAATTAAAAACAATTCGATGCGTTTCGAGCTGCCACGCTCAAACGATAGCTCCGATTGACACGAAATTTGAAATCCGGTAATAACTAACTATTACGGATCCAATGGAACTGGTTTCGTTCAATTCTGAGACTGTCCAAAAATTGACTATTTTCACTAGTCGATTTAAATATTAAAATATTCAATTTTCACAAATTAACTTTTAATTCGATTTTAAAAGTTCTAAAATATCATTCTAACTTCCATATGATAAAATAAAATTTTACAAATCATTTTCAATCATATTTAACTATATTTTCAATTATTTCCATAATTTAACGTATTAAATTATCGATTTAATAATCCAATTAAATTCAATAATTCAAATAAAAATTTATTTGACTTATAAATTCACTTATAAATATTTAAAATTAATTAAATATTCAAATTTTAATTATTAAAAATTCTGGGTCGTTACATGTCCAATTACCATATTCGACCTAGTTTAACTCAGTATAATTTAGTTGGCCATATAAACATCAGTATTTAAGGTATATAAATTTAAACGACGGTATTAATTAAAATAACGTAATTTAAATCCTGACCGTTTTCACATGTCATAAATTTATACTTGTCCAAAACTATCAATAGGCTACACCGTAACGTTGTACTCGTCCATACGAGTATAACGCAAAAATCCAGAGGTTAATTGGAGTTCAAATGAGCAGGATATCAAGTTTTCAAAGTTTACATTTTTTTTTATAATATTGAATTATCAAAACAAAATGTTCTCACCCAAAAAGAGAACGAGCCCAGTCCATAACCTCGCAAACCTGACCTGACTTTCAACTACACAGTGCTTCTTCCCCAAATATTCCTCCATCTTTCCCAAAATCACTTTCCCTTGTACATGTCGCGTGCACATGCACAAATACTTCGACGATCGAACGATGAAACTAAGACCACATACGCGTGTCGCTTCTCAAGCTTGACCATCTCTACCCCTTTGCTCCACCTCTGCACCACCATCGCGAAAACCAACAACTTATGAAACCCAAAAGTCACGTACAGGTCATGACGACTTTCGATGCCAAACTCCACCAAATTATCACCGTTCAAAGCCCTCTCCTTCACGATCACAACGGCAAGCTCCAAATCATCAATCGGGTATCGTAGGCCAAGCAAAACCAAACCCTAGATTACTAACATTGTCAAACATCGCCATGGTGTAGCACTGAAAATTTGACAAAAATACTACATCTCGCTCTGACTCTAACGATGCATACAGCGATGAACAATTCTTCCTAAATCGGGGGAAAATAATTTTCGAAGTTTTTGAACACTTTTCCTTCCTTGTTGATATATTAACATATCCCACTCGATTTTTGTCGGAATCGAGTGCGGTTAATTTAAAAAAAATAGATTCTGTAGAGAACAACTTTTTTGTTGAGAATTTGACTTATATCGAACGTATTATGAGAATTTGATTTTTGAATCAAGGGAAAGGAAATAATTTCCATGGTTGAAATGTTTAAACTATGAAATATAAGTACACAATGAAATGAAGAACTTGGACCTCCTCTGGGATTTCTTCCCTGATACATATAGCCAACCAAAGCATCATCATGCCTGACCAAATAAGGCAAGACAAAGGAACAAAGAGGCGGCTGTTGCATGAGGCAAGATGGTGGCTGATGTGTGCAATTGTGTACTGATTTGAAAAAAAGAAGCCGAGTTGAAATAAAAGGGCTGCTGCACTATGTACTCATATGCGAGGGTATCTACATATGCTTTGATTTGAATTGATTTTGGTGCTCTATTAACCTACATCACATCCACGTTTGGGTTATGAATGATGGAAAATAAAGTACAATCGCGTATAACAGGGCTGAACGGTCACAAGACAACAATCAAATAGACACGTTATTAAATTCTGTGAAGTTTTCAAAATGCCAACATTTGTCGTAAAATACGTCAAAAAAATTTAATTATTTTCTCAAATAAATTATGAAAAAATCCAACAAATTAAATTAAAAATACATCTTCAAAAATCAGGTCAAAATTTAAAACATAGATTTTATTATATTTTAAATTCAAATACGATTATTTAAACAAATTAAATATTCAAATTCGAAGACCCAAAATCATGGATCATTACAATAACAAACTTAATTACATGTAAATCATCATATTAATTCTGAACCCACTCACCTCTAGAAAGCTATCCCCGTTTTATTTCACTTGAAATCGCCTCCGCTTAGTGTAGAACTCCCCTTGATTTGATTTGATTCTTCCTCCTTTAGTCTTTTGAATTTAATTTTAATTTTATTTTCAAAGAAAATCGATTTAAAGAGGAAGGGGGTTGAGTATTTAAAGAGACATGATTTTGTTACGATCAGACTAAATTAGGGTTTCGAGTATCAACTTACGGTCATATTTATAGCGTTACGAAGTAATGTCAGTCGTTAGATAATTTTATATAAAATCTGGACCATTCGACCAACCCAAACCTTAGCCTAAATGCTTCGATCGGTCAACCACTTGAGTTGGAGCCATCGATCGTTAGGGGTCGATCGGTCTAAGTTGAGGGGGTCGACCAGTGGAGCTTTGTTTATTTAAAATATTTCTTTCCAAATTCTATGTTTAATCATTATCATATTCCAATCTTCAAACATTGATGACTTTTCCATACGAACTCCGATTATAAAAACTTTATATACGAAAATTGTCTAGAAAATCGCTGTGAACGTAATGGTTTAAGTTTCGTAGCCAATTCGAATGTTTGTGAAAATTCTATTTTAATCCTTGTTGTATTTAATTTAATTCAATTCTTTTATTACATTTTCCATTAATTTTTAGGGGTTTTACAATCCAAACGTACTGTTCTTATTCGATTTATTTGTTTTTCTCTTGTTCATATGCTTTTCGATTCTATATGCCTCATCTCATCTATTTGATTTTTCATCTTGCATTTTGTAATTAAATTTTCTTTTGCCGATCACAATCAATAATATGTTTATCATTTTGAGTTGGTTCCGATCCACTTTTGTTCTACATCTCCATTTACTGTATATTCATCATGGTTGATATAGTTTAGATTCTCTGTCTCATTTGATTATTTATTATTGTTCTCTATATAATTTAGATCCGAATGCTTTTGCTATGAATTTGCATGTGGCAACCCGCACCTCCCGGCACATTGATCAGCCTTGGGTGACTTTCGAACTTGTGTCAGCGCCAAGAAGTATATGCAATTGGGTTTTTAAAACATTATAGAGATTAAGAATATATAGATATGATCTAAGACAGTCTACACTTTCAGATCTCATAGGAAAAGACAACAAACTATAAATACGAAAAATAACCATCTCATAAAATATATCAAAAAACGATCTAAGAAAATAGTACATAGTTAAATTCAAAGTATACAGAAATACGACACATAATCTGATAAATACTAAGCACTAAATATGATAAGTAAATACATGGAGAAAAATGGAAAATATAGAGCAACTCCAATGCCAAGCTCGTCTCTCTATATATTGATCTCGGGACTACCACCGCTGCCCTATCCTCATGTGGTTGGAGAAAAAGAAAGGAAAGGAGTGGGTCAGTCAAAAGTCTGGTGAATGAGTACATTATTAATACATGATCATATGCAGTTGACTTTAGTAATACTCTATATGACCTAGAATGTCCTACAAGTGTTCGTGGATTACTTATTTCATTTCCTAAGGGGTTTAGCTCAATACACACATACACAACAACTTGTGTAGGCTCATACCTAGGGTCAAACAACTAATCCAACCTTAAGGCAGCTAATGATCGGCTAATAGTTATAGAAACTATTTCTACATAGGTTTTACCTATAATTCTCAAACATGAGACTAAGTTTTCCACACTATATTTACACATATCATATTAACCCTGGTACTATATTTCTCACAACCATGACTATATATATCCTGGTTACACGTTGAGAGGGTACCCGTATTTCCTGACTCGTCGGGGCATCTCATCATCTAGACTCGTGTCCACCTTTCAATGGTAATGTAACGCCTCTCACTGTAATGCGCCAGGACCCATTAACAAGACAACATCACATCGCGTCACCATGAATACCAAGAAATTCCCATTAGTGTCGGGTCCCACACTCTATAAAGCATCTTCATCAGTGTTGCGCATCCACCATAGAACCTCCTGTGAGAGCAGTTTGTGATAGAATAGCCTCTAGTTGAACATAAATCCTGTTGGATAAATAGCATTTACCCATTCTCGCAACGTCCTAGCATCGTCAACATACGGAACTAGCTTCCCTGCTTCTACTAACGTCCATATACAAATAATATATATAATCTACTAACTATTTTATTTATAAACTCGGTTTAGGCCAAGGTTCATTCTGAGCTCAGAAATGCTAACCGATCGATTGCTTACTTCTGGAGCGGTCGAGCCTTTAATGCCAACCGCTCCAGTAAGTGAAATCGACCGATTGAAGTGAAAATCTGGGTCAATTTAATCGTCATATTAAATATTAGTTTATTATTTGTTAACTATTCATTAGGTCACCCACATGGTGATTTGGATGCTCAGGTTCGAGTTCGGAAATAGTCTCTTTGCAATGCGAAGGAAAGGCTGCGTACACTATCGACCACTCCAGAGCCTGCAATCATGCGAGAGTCTCGTGCACTGGGTTCCACCTATTTGTTAGTTATTTGTTAATCATAGTTATTCCCCAAATTCTGAACAATAAACCTATAGTTTTCATAATATAGCAACTTCAACCCTAAATTTGTGAAACTAAGCTGTGTTTACCCAAACCCATAACCAATTCAATTTACAGTAAAATGGTTTAATCTAGTTTAACATCGACATTAAAATGTTATATCAATTCATATTTGATTAGAGAAAGGGTATAATTTGGCTCTGAATCTATTTAACAGGTTTTTATCAATTTGTATTTACTGTTAAACTTCAGATCAAAACAACATGGTTCTTGATTTAACTTTTAACAATTTAAATCAAATAGGGTACACTAAAATTAACTGTATATAAACCACCTTATCAGAAATATATCTACTCACCTAAAATCCAAGTTATCCTCTCCGAATCATGGATGGGATCTACTTTGTTTGCTAGCTCCCTACTTGGTTTAATCTCTTCAATCTCTTCATTTTTATTTCTATTTATTTTTTGAAGAAGTTTATGATTGGAGGAGGAGGTTTGAATTTGACAGAGTCTGGACATTCACTTCTAATTTTTGGAAATTAGGGTTTGGGTTAGTGTTGTATTTATAGTGGTTAAGGCTAATACTGACCGTTGATTGCCTGCTAGAGCATATTTAATTAAATCCTATAAGCTATCTAATTTCCTTCGCATCTAAGAAAAATAAACATTTAAATTTGGACAGTTAGCCATTTATTGTCGGTCGGTCGACCGCTATACATAGGGGTGGTCGACCGCTTGCAATCAACCGGTCCCGATATAGGTGTCGATCGGTGGAGCTCTATATTTAGTATCTTTTCTTTCCATATTTTCTTAATTAATTATTTTCGATTTTGAAATTTAAAAAGTTATAATATCTTCATACTAGCTTCGATTTAAAAGGATTATATATAAAAATTGTCCATAAAATTGCTACGAATGCAACGATGCAAGTTTTATAGCCAGATTTAGACATTTGCAAAAATCTATTTTTTCCATTATCGTATTTAAATTTAATTATTTTATTTAAATTTGCCGCCTTTATTTTTGAGTGTTGCATTACATGTGCCTATTTTATCAGATTCCTTTCTTATTTTGGTTTTGAAACTTTTGTTCAAAGATATAGCGACCCGACTTCCTAACACCAGAAAGTCGCATCACTAATTAAGAAAGAAAGGGATAGAAGAAGAAAAGAAAGAGAAAGAAGAAACACAACAACATCAGATAACTCACAACGGAACGAATAAAATATGATATATCACATAAAATATTACATAGTATCATATTACATCAGAGTACACAACCTATACAACACATATTAGACAGTTATAAACATCTGTCTAACTATACAACTCAAGATATCACAAGATACGGATACCATACAAACACAGCGGAACCATAATATATCTACACATGGAAGCCTCCTGCTCCATATCTGCTCCAGAATTCGTCAAGCAAACCTGAATCACTTGACTACTCATATATAATATGAGTACCCAAGAGTTTAATAAAATAGAAAATAAACACTCGGGTCAGACAGGGGTCTGGTGTGAGTAAACGGGTTTAAATTACTTAACTTTAGAAAAACCTTTGAAAAGAAAAGGTATCACGTAAGACTTCCCACACATAAACATGGAAAAGTTTTTACCTTACGCTAACCAAAACATTTGATAGGAAATCTAGTGATATTATAATAGTGTCTAGGGTTTTCAAGTAAATAGAAAATAGCCGAAATTGTTACATCTATTAAATTCCAGCTACTAGCCACAAAAGTGGGTAATACAAACAAAACCGTAGGGTCTTGTAGGCAGAATGGGTTTCCATCAATGGCAGGGCTACCGGGGTACCGCCCGTCACAGTATGTGGCCTAGATCACAGTACGAGGATTACGCCCAATCCCCTGCATCACAAAGCCGGAACCATTCCTTACTGAACAGTCCCAAGTAAGATCACCCCGTGGTTGGCGTGACCAACCACCCACTAAGCCGAAATAAAGGGACATCTAGATAGGAATGACCTCACCCTGAAATGGGTGCTACCCACCTAGCCTTGCTGCACCTCCCCTATTTTAGCCATTCCCGGGTTGATGAGGCTTGAGGCTGCGATTACCTTTATAGAACACATATATCTTAGAATGCTCATCGTCCACCTGACGATGTTCTGAAAGCATTCAATCCATACAAGTTCGTTCCAGGTTCGAACGAAACCAAAGGCACTATCTCGTTGCACTCATTTTGGGATCACCCTCAGAGTCAAGGACCATAGCCCTTGCACTCTAAATCACCATCTCGAACCTATAAGTACTATTTCCGTCAAACTCATCACGGAATCACCCCCGGAGTTATACCGACGAATAGTTCTTACACTTCGAGCCTTCACTAAGCTCCACTTGGATTCACGACCTAACGTTTAATTTGGATCGATGTGGTTTTCGGATATCCAAATATGGAAACCTCGATCCTGGTCTCACCGAGACCCAAATTCCATTTTAATGTCCAAGTTGTTTAATAGGTTTAAACGGTTTAACTTATATGTAAGACGATATAAACAGATAGATGAATCATATTATCACAATAGATAATTCATATCAAACATTCATCTCACAAAGCAGCATATCACATATCAGAGATATCCAAATCATCTAGTATCAAGCAATCACCCAATATCAATCATCCAATATAAATCAATCATCCATAAACAGAATTGATTAACTCTTAATCAATTGGAATACCTAAATCCTTCTTCATTTATTTATTCCAAATAAATAAATAAATCATCACTTAATGATCTTCTTTAATTAATCTCCTTTGATTAATCATCCTTTAATTACATTCAAGTAATTAATCTTAACCATATACAGTAATTAACCTTTAATTACTATCATTAATTACAATAATTAATGATCATTCATTTACTTTCATTTATTAATTAACTATAATTAATTACATTAAACCTCAATTAATTACAATTAATTAATCACACTTAAATTAATTACTTTTATTAATCAACCTTGATTAATATCATTAATTATATTAACTAATGATCCTTATTAATTAATTAACCCTTTAATAATTTAAATAATTAACTTGTAATTAATCATCCCATTAATCATAAACAGTAATTAACAATTTGTAATTACTTATCTTTAATTAATATCTTAATTAATTATATTAACCTTTGATTAATTAATCTAATTAATTAATGTTTAATTACTTTATTAAGTAATTATTATTCAATTAAATTAATAACAATCCTTACTTAATTACTTTATTAATTAATTACATTTTTAATTAATTACCCTTAGTAATTAATCTTAATATAAATCACATTCGCTAACTAATTAATCACATTAATTAATTAACTAAAATAATTAAGTAATTTAACTCTTAATTACTTACAAAAGTAATTATCTTCTAATTACTTTCTTAATTAATTACTTTAACAAGTAATTAATTCCATCATTAAATAAATCCTTAATTCTTTAATTAATTAATTACCCTATAATTAATTAACTTCAAAACAATTATATTAATTAATCCTTAGATAAATAACATCTAGTGATTAACCATTAATCACTTCCATTTAATTACTTTCATGAGTAATTTCCATTAATTACTTCCATTAGTAATTACCATTCTTAATTACATTCAATAATTAACTATTAGTTACTTCATTAAGTAATTACACTTAATTAATTCATTATTAAGCGATTATTTAAAATTAAATAAACAATTAACTAATTATTTAAAATTAATAAAACAATTAATTAACCAACTTATTATATTTAAAAATCCTTAATTAACGAAGAAAACATTAATCTTAATTAAACTTTACTTATTAACCAGTTATATTGATCAAGTATTTTTACATTCATAACAAAGATAAATTAATCATACTTATCTTCATGAATACATTATTTGAATTAAATCAAATTTCAATAACTTAAAACAACATGTTTAATGAGATTACAAATTTATAACTTTAACTTTGTTTTAAAATAAAACATTAAGAAATCAATTTGAAATTAAAAACAATTTAACATCAAATTTAAACTTATTCATATTTCGTATAATTTGAAAACTTGGTCTTTCAAAACATTACTTTAAAATTTTACTTTAAAACTTTGATTCAATATTTAAATTCAAAACATTCTTTTAAATTGAAATTAAAAAATTAATTAAGTTAAATTACTTTCAAAGAAATCATCTTAACGATTTATATTTTGAAAATAAATTCAATTATCATCTTTACAAGTTTGATTTATATTTATTTCAAAACAACAACTTTTAACTTTGAAAATTTGTTTATTTTATAAAACTTGTTTATAATTTAAAATTTGATCTTAATTTATTTCAACAACAAGTTTTAAATCTGTACTTTATCATTACTCAGAACTAACCAGAAAAACAAAAACACGACCAAAACAACTCGAGTCGAAACACAGAAACTCTCGTGCCAGGCACGAAGACAATACCGGCACCATCATCTTCGAGCCGATCAACGAAAAACATGAAAGCGACTTCGGGAAGATCCCTTTCTTCCCCAAACTTCCACTTCCCAATGCACACGAACGTGCACGGTGCACGTGCCCCATCGCCTCCGGCCAACCTAGCACATCGCGATCTATGCCGACGATCACAAAATCACACTCGGGCATGAAACTAAACTCAGATCGAAGAATACTTATTCGAAACAAAATTCGAACCAAACGCTCGAAACTGCAGAAAAACTCGAACCACACAACCAATCGCCACCGACCAACCCAACACCGATGAACCTCGCCGACCCCACCATCGAAGCGCCACGTCCATGAACTTCAACACCCCCAAACGCGATCGAACTCGATCCATTCCTCAGGTCGAAATTTGTCTCAACAGTCAAGCCGAGCTCAAACGAAAATAAAACCCTAATTTTATCAGATTCGAACGTCATGGCCATTGGAAAAATTCATTTGCATTTTTCCCTTCATCCTCAACTCAAAAGCAAGCCTCGATCAAGAACTCAACTCAAATCGTGAGTTTGATCATCGGCAATTGATCAAATTGCCGAAATCCTTCTCTTCCAAATTCCCAACAAATTATCCACTTAAAAATTATGAATTTCATGTTAAAAATCATTATTTTTAACAACTAATTCATTTATATAATCCATAGCAAGAATTTAGGAAATCAATTTTCTGACATGAATCAAGTTTTCACCGTGTTTCCTATTTTAAACACTATTTGTAAATTTAAAATTTACAGAAACTATTTTTATAATTACTATCTAACAATTACATACAATTTTCTTTTGATCACCATAGTCCATTAATGATGTTACTGGGAGATTAACATTTTTGAAGTGAAATCTGTTCAAAAGAAAACAGAAAACAGAGTTTCTACTAATATACAGACCTATTTCACAAATAAATACCTATCTATAAATTCAATAATATGAATACTGAAGATTTTCAGGCCACCTCAAGATTAATTCACTAATCATCACATGCATGGTAGTTAAAATCCAAAACAATCTGCTTTTAAAATAATCTACTCATCTTTATTAATTTGCAGAGCACAGCAGAGCAGGTTTTAAAATTTTCCAGGCACTTGAAATTTAAATATGGAAAAAGATGCTTTGATGTTTGCTGATAAAATCCTACTGCATGCTTCATTTTGTTGATTAAAAGTGTTGAACTGATGTGAACTCCCCTTTGAAATGCAGGTTTTCAACTTTGCAGCTCTGATTGTTGAGAAGAACTTATCTTTGCAGATTTTAGTTTCAGATTTTGATTTGCTTTTAGTTTTAATTTCAAATTTACTTTTTTTTTTCTCTTTGTTCAGCTGAGAAATAATGGAAATAGACTAAAGAAAGAAGAAGAGATGAAAAGGTTTTTATTTTTATATAAATTATGTTTATAACACTTATAGAAAATAAGTTTTAAATGAAGACACTTGTTACTTATCTCTTAATTTTCTTACATGTGTTGTTAGAATGACTTAAGATAGTTACACATGTTTCTTAAATATTTTTATATAAATTTCCATTTAATTTAAATGTAAATATAACTTACTTATTAAATTTACTTTATAAATAAATACTTACATATGTAAATATAAACTTACTTTTTAAAGAAAATATTCTAAAACTAATTATAATACAAATATATTTTCTTATACATGTAATTTAAAATCTAAAACATTTATATATACATTTATAACCATTTTAATTTAAACACTTTAAAGAAACAAAAATAAAACTTTGATTTAACTATCATATCAAAAATAAATAATTATCTTATACTTTGAAAACAAATGAATTAATCCTAAATTAATTTTTGAAAAATATTAATTTTAAAACAAAACTTTAAATTACAATTTATTCATACATATAAATTATTAATAGATTGCATTAAATTCCAAAACAATTCCAAATTATAAGATATACATACATATATATTACAATTTGAAAATTTATCTTTTATTTAAAACAAAAGATTTTCCCATTCACAATATATCAAATATATATATTATAAATAGAATAAAATTTTATTAGCTTTGAAAGATAAATCTTATCCAGTTAAAATTGATAAAAAGATATTGATCAAGAATTACCAGATTAAAAATTTATTAACCTTTAAAAGATTAAATTTATCAATTTAAATTAAAATTATAAAGAAAAATTATCAAATCAACTTAATTATTAACACAGATTATTAAATTGATATTTCCCAAAATTCTGGGTCGTCACAAAAGAAAACTAATTTTGGTTAGAAAACCATCCTAGAAATTTATAACACTTACAAATATAGGTAAATTGTATATGTTAATTGTTCAAACTTGCCTTAAAAATTGATTTTTTTATGTTATATGGTTAACGATTGAATATCGTATATAAAAGCATAATTTTTTTAAACTAGAATTCATGAACGAGCTTTTCTGCTATCCTAAATCTTTTGTTTACCTTCTATATTCAAAGTTTTTGTGTAAAATCCTAAATACTTTGTTTCTTCCTAAATTAAATGCTTGATTTATGTTAGCATCAAAATTGGTCACTAACACCCAAATCCAAACGAAAGCACCAAATTCCAGTTATTGCTCATGGATAGAGTTTATGTGGAGGATATTAATATGAAGAACAACAAAAATTAAAATAAAAGCAGTAAAGAACAACGGATTTTATAGTGGTTTGGCTAACTCCCGCCTACGTCCACTGTAGAAATTTCCTTTTTATTGCTGTAACAATCGATTATAGTTACAAAATGGTAGTATAGCCTTAGCCTTAGAAGATAAAAAAACAAGAGAACCGAGAAGAAGATCCCCCTATCTGGGGACCCATATGCTGTATTTATAGGCAAATCTCGAGTTACTGCTTCTTGAGTAGTCCGGGCCCATCAGGACCATAGCCAAGCCAACATCCTTCATCATTACCGACCCACAATGTCGTGCCGGTCAGCCTATGCCGATCCACTCCACCAATGACCGTGCCATGTACGAACTTATAACCTTCACCGAGTGGCACGACCGATCCACCTGATATACCACCGAGCTACCCGAGTGATGTCTCGAAGTCATGCGCCTCAGGATTCGAAGTAATGATGCTTCTGACTCGAAGAAAGGCCATGCCGACCCACACTCCTGTTGCCGAGCCACATCCCATGAAGTTGACCTGAAGCAACAACTACTTGGACATGAGGCTGCTGAGCGATGCCATATGCCAAGCGATGTCCTATGCCGAGCGACCTTATATCCCACTGAGCTACCGAGCGACAGCCCGAAGCGAAGGATATTAGGAATCGAAGAAACTGATTCCCTTTCCATGTTGAGCCAGTTCCTTCCATTCCTACCAAGTCACAACGATGAACCACCTTGTCGAGCCACCCTGACCGAACGACCCTTACTGGTCGAACCATGCCTCCCAGACCGGACGACCTCCCTGGCCAAACCACATTTGGCCGAGCCGCACTAACATAGCCGAACCACCTTCCATACATGATGCATTACCTATCCATCCAGTCGATTCCAACCTACCGCATTCCATCCTCGATAACCGAGACATCAACTTAGTTAAATTCGCCTACTCACGGCCTCTCCAAAAGGTGGGTTGACATTTGCCCCCCAAAACATGCTTTCTATTGGAAGGTGCATTTTGAATAGCCTCAAATCCGATGTCCGAAGACCACATCCATCTGAACCTGACAATCGAGTCCTAATCCATCCATTCCCAATAACCAATAATCACATCCATGACCCCTCTGGGTCGATATCCAAATCCGAGACCGCTCTGGGTCCATGCCTAAATCCTTACCAGTTCATGGCCAATATCCAAATCAATAACCTTTTCGGGTTCTTGCTAAGCGCAACCTGCACCTGACGACCTATGTCAAGTAATGCCATGGTGTTCACGGTTCAGTATCCCTGAATGTTGAGTAATGCCGTGGCTTAAGTCCTAAGCCGAATCATGGTCACTCCGGACCCTTGCCGAGCATAGTCCATACTCGATGGCCTAAAATAGTAACCGATAGATAATATGGGGCTTAAGTCCTAGGACGAATCCTGGTCTCTCCGGACCATTGCCGAGTATAGTCCATACTTGAAGACCATTTAACCAAAAACCAGAAAAATTCAACCAAAATCCAAAAATCCAAAATCCAGATTCAAACCAGAAAACCGAAAATCCATATCAAAAGTCCAGAAAAAAATCCAAATCAAAACTCAAGCATCCAAACCAAGAAATCAATGAACCAGGAGTTCAAACCGAACCCCAAAACCAAAGCAGAAAAAGTAAATGTCCAAGTCAAAGGGAAAAAACAAATTTCACAAACCGGAGCGTCTCGGCAAACCATCATCTCAGAGCATGCCTAGGGGTTATCTCCAACCCCGTATATGAGTAAGTGATTAAGCCAGTTGTCTGGAGTTTTTTACTTATTCCAAATTATCATGATTAGTTGATGATCAACCGGCAACCATTCCTTGGCCTGATGCCTTCGTCGTTCAAGGTAGGTGGTGGCTGCTCCTGTTCCACTGTCGCATTCTGAGTTTTGACATATTGCCGCAACTGACCATTCCATATATGTTCCTCGATTATGTCCTTCAGATGCTGGCAGTTGCTAGTATCATGCCCGTCCAAGCCATGAAAAAGGCAGTGCCTTCCTGATGTCCTTTCGTGTTCTCAGGGCTCCCTCCTTGCCGGCCTTTGATACGAAAGGCAATCTCGAGTATCCAAGAATATCCGCTGCAATGTTGCATTCAATCCAGTGTACTTGGAGAATTTTGGTTCTCCCCAGCGCTTCCTTTTCCCTTTATCCTCGTCCTTACTTAAGCTTTCGTCGGGCAGTCCTCCATCCTTAACCATGTTTACTTCCTTTGACCTCATATCCAAACATGCATCCTCCTGTCGAAGAAATCTCTCAGCTTCATGAAAGAATTCCCCGAGATCCAATGGTAGGTCCTGTATCAATGATACTTTGAAATCCGAATTATCCCTGACTCTTGATACCGCAGCCATCAGAACCGTTGATGGATCCGGCCGATGTACCGAACCAACTGCTGCCTTAAACTGAGTTAAGAATGTCCTAAGCGATTCATCTGCCCCTTGTTTAACTGACGTCGGCGTCATCACGTTCTTTGCCCCTTTATGTGAACTCGAAACTTACTTAAGAACTTGTCAACCAGTTCTGTCCATGTTCTAATAGATCCATCCTCCAGCCATCTGAACCACATAGCAGCTATATCGGTCAAGTATAAGGGGAAACATCGAGCCATGACCTCCTCTGTTGCCCCCAGCACTTCCATATGCCTTGTGTACCTCATCAAGTGGTCAGTGGGATCCGTCTTCTAGTTGTATACTTATAGAGTGGGCAATTTGAAGTTGGGCGGATTCCTAGCTGTCCTGATGTTTCAAGTAAACAGACTTTTGTTGACCCCCGCCAAATCCCTATTTGTTACACCTCCGCGAATAGTCCGCCTAATAATGTCAGCCAATCCAGCGTTTCTAACCAAGGGTTGCCCCTATCCATATTTCCTGGCTGCTCTCCTATCCGCACGGAAATTCTGGCACATATTCCTCGTCACGTACTCCTGTATCTGTTGGCGTCGGGCTGTGCAGCGTCATCCGGTATCCCACCATGGATTGGTCCAGCATTTCCTAGTGGTGTTCCCCCGAGTCTAGGTCCACCCAGATTGGTAGTTGTCTGTCGATTGGGAGCATCCCCCTACTGAGTCACTCCGTCTGCTTGCTGGTTGAGTCCCTCTAATCCAGCTCCCATAACTTGAGAACCTGCAATTCTCGATTGTCCAAATTGCCCAAGAAGAGCCCGTGTTATCTCCTCCTGCCATTTCATCATCTTCTCCTGCATAGAATCCAATATAACCTGCATCTCATCCTGAGTTATGTAGATGGATGCATGATCCACTCCAGCTCCAGAAGTGACTGCTTGATTTCCCTCCTGGTTACTCCTTTCCGTTTCTTACTTCCTTGCCGGTGGTCTAGCCATTGCTTTCTAGAATCCAAGCTCCCAAGCTCCTGAATCCAAAATCCAAGCTCCAAAATCCTTGAGTGCTAGCTTTCTCAGTGAAAGCACCAAAATGTTAGCGCCAAAATTGGTCATTAACACCCAAATCCAAGCGAAAGCACCAAATTCCAGTTACAACTTACAGATAGAGTTCATGTGGAGGATATTAATATAAAGAACAACAAAAATTAAAATGAAAGCAGTAAAGAACAACGGATTTTATAGTGGTTTGGCTAACTCCGGCCTACGTCCATTCCAGAAATTTTCTTTTTATTACTATAACAATCGATTACAATTACAAAACGGTAATGTGGCCTTAGACTTAGAATACAAAAAAATAAGAGAGCCGAGAAGAAGATCCTCCCATCTGGAGACCCACATGCTGTATTTATAGGAAAATCCCGAGATAATAGGCTTCCTGAGTATTCCGGGCCCATCAGGGCCATAGCGAAGCCAACATCCTTCATCATGACCGACCCACACTACCGTGCCGACCAGCCTATGCCGATCCACTCCACCAATGACCGAGCCATGTACGAACTTCTAACCTTCACCGAGCGGCACGGTCGATCCATCTGATATTCCACCGAGTTACCCGAGTGATGTCCCAAAGTCACGCACCTCAGAACTCAAAGTAATGATGATTCTGACTCGAAGCAAGGCCTTACCGACCCACACTCCTGTTGTCGAGCCACATCCCACGAAGTTGATATGAAGCAACAACTACTTGGACACGAGGTTACCATGCGATGCTCTACGCCGAGCGATGTCCTATGCCGAGCACTACGCCAAGCGACTTTATATCCCACTGAGCCATCGAGCGACAAACCGAAGCGAAGGACATTAAGACTCGAAGCAACCGAGCCCTATTCCATACCGAGCCAGTTCCTTCCATTTGTACCGAGCCACAACGACGGACCACCTTGTTGAGCTACCCTGACCGGATAACCTCCCTGGCCGAACCACATTTGGCCGAGCCGCACTAACATAGTTGAACCACCTTCCAAACATGATGCATTGCCTATCCATCCAATCGACTCCAACCTACCACATTCCATCCTCGATCACTGAGACGTTAACTTAGTTAAATCTGCCTACTTAGGGCCTCTTCAAAAGGCGGGTTAACAATTTAAGTTATTGACTTTAGTTTACATATAATATAAAATACAAATTTTCATACATGATTTATTTATAAATTAAAAACATTATTTGCAATTATTTATATATATGGAAATAAATAAGTATATGGTAATTCAACTTAAATTAATATAATGGACTATAGTGTAAAACTATAAATTTAATCCCTATCTCTTTTTTAATTGAAATTTAATTCATTATTGTTAATTAAGATTTGAAAAAAATGGTAAAATTTGATTTCAATACGCACACACATATATACACATACATATATCTATTTATCCATTATTATATGTATATAATTTTAAATCAAAACTTTAGACAATAAAGGCATATGTTAAGGGGAAATAGGTCATGTACACATCTTATTTATAGCATAAGCGCTTTACATAAACAAGTGTATATGATACACATACAAACCAATTTTAAAAAAATAAATAAAATAAGGATTTTATTTAATATATTTTAGATAGGATCTAAAATACATTTAGACTCCATAGGACCAACAAAGATTTGAAATGGAAAAAAAAAATTGAACCCATTCAACCAGCTTCTTATGTGCCCGGTTCCTACATTTTCAAAAAGAATGAGGTGCTAAAATATTTCTTAAGTAAACAATAAACTACTGATTATTAACGATGTACCGATGTTAAAATCAATTCAAGTTTGGTTTTTTAATTCTCATACAGCATTTGAAAATGATATCTTTTATAATTAGTATAAAGGAATATTGGGATTGTCCTAAATGAAATGCATAGACACCGTATTAAAATGTTTACTATGGAGCATATGAGAAGGATTCCTAATGCATTGGCAATAGGAATTATCATATATTCTATGTTGTCTACTATATCACATTTCATATATGTACTTGGTATATTGATTGAGTATTAAAACTGAATTAAGATCACAAAACTATAGTTATAAGTATTTCAAGTACTAACACATATTAGAGAATTGTTTATAAAAACAACGAACTCCTTGTGAAGCAGTGTTCGGACTCAAATTTCATAAGTGATATCAAATATAGTATGTCAGTTCTAAATTTATATTCAAATTTAGTTAAAGAGGTTTAAGCTGGAAATATTTCAAACAAGCGGTTGTGGCTAGTTCAATTAGAAGGCTAAGTACATCGCCTTAAATAGCGCTACAACAAATGTAGTATATATAATGCATAAATTTATAATTAATCTTGGGTGAAACCAAATGTTGAGAATCTCATAGCATTTTTCAATTATAACAATATTGTGATATAGATAGTAAAAGAACCTAAAGCTCTTAATGGTTAAGACACGCACTGAAAAGTTACGCATGATAAAGTCAGTTTATCGGCAACGGAGGGGTGTGAATTAATAAAGTAAATGGTTAAGACAATATAGCATATCCCTTCACTAATAGACTAGCTTGATCAGTTTTGAAAAAACCGGTCAAAGGAATAAGTTTCCGTAATCGACCTGAGTGAAAGTGGGAAATTGAGAGAGTTAGGGGTACGCCCTATGAGAAATTGTAATTTGTTTTATAGATCTAGCTCTATAACCAATCTTATTTATAATAAAGGTGTTTAATTTCTATTATTGTAATACGAGTATGGTAGCACGTCCGTTGGACGTGTGCCAAGAAGGAAGTGTGAAAATTTTGTGTGTGCTACCGTTATGGTGGTGATACATATACACACAGACACACATACGTACATATGTACATATATATATATATATATATATATATATATACTGCGTGTGTGTGTATGTGTCTGTGTATGTGTGTGCGCTTTATATTTTCCCTTCTTTTCTGTACAATTGCAGTAGTGTACTACTATATATTAATTTTGGTCTAATTATATAGGCTAGCCAACACCGAATGAGGAGTTTGAAGCAGCCAGGAAGTAGATTGATGCAGCAAGGAATGCAATAAAATAAACATTCATTTGTTGATGCAGTATTTGAAAAAGAACAAAGCCACACAAACAATGCATTTTTTAAACAATATTTATGGAGAATACTATTAAAAATATTCAATATCTATCATGGCCTATAGTGATGAGTTTCGGTCTTTTTTTAAAAAAAAGGGCAACTCTGAGTAGAAGTTGTTTCTTATAACTTGAGTAAAAGATATTAAACACATAACACGTGCTTCGAGTTTGGATGAAAGATTTTATTATTATTTTTTTACATATGTTCAAAGTTGTAAAGTTGAATTATTTGTTGAAAATTAGCATAATTGTTGATATGTGTATTATTGTAAATGTTTGTGCATGCATATCAAATGTAAGGAGAGCATGAACGAATTCAAATTTATAAGTTGTTTGAAACCTTTTTATTGTAATTTTCCTAATTAATAATCATTAAATTCATTTAAAGTCGATGACATTTTTGTAGAATATTAGTCAACTGAAGTTGCATATGCTGTTTAGCTTAATTAGTCTAGCTAATTTACCCCATAACCATGCTTGAATTTATTGGTTTAAGAAGTATAACGATGCTTTACGCTTAAATTCATAAGTTTGAGTAAATACAATACTATAGTAATTGTCCAACGTTAAATTGATAAACGACAATATAAATTTTATGTAACAGTGCAAGAGTGGCTCGCTTAAAGTGAGAAACTAACATGAACATTGTGATAATTGAACGTTTATCGCAACTTCAAAGGTCTGTTCAAAACCCATAAGAAAAACCAACAGGCATATATAATAAGTTGGCAGTGCAGCCATGCAACCACCATTACCAACTAAATACTTATTTTACCGAGTTTGTTATCTGAGAAAGTACATCTGAAGCAAAACAAAATCATAGATAATAGATTTCATTTTACATACGTGGGAGTAAAACAAACCCAATAAACAATTATTTCGTCTTAAAAATAAAGCTCCTAATTCACTTCAAATTTGCTCCAGAATACCTTTCACTTGTCCTTTTTTTTCAAATTTTCTAGCTCTTTCCTCTTGAAACATCTCCATCTAGAATTGCTTCCAAGCACCTTCTACCAATGTATGTATCTATATAGCACACCTGCAACTATTACATACATTGTACTTGCATATATAAGAAGAAGAAGAAAGCAGACAGTACTATTATCACAATAACAATCTCATTTTGGGAAGAACAACAATTAGTTAATTGAAGAAAAGGATATATGGTTAACTCCATCCACTCCTTTCACAGCCAATTAAATATTATGAAAATGATAGATCAATTAAATATTTGCATGCAGTACATTAAGAATGTCTATTCAGCCCATGTGTCCTAAGTATAACAAAACCAAACACACTTATAACAGTACACTATAAAATCCAAACACTGAAAACCTATTGTTGACATTTGCAATCTTTTCCACCATAAAATCCATGTTATATTTTTATAACATTACGCAACAAAAGATATAACTCAATAGTACGGAATAACTTTTCATTACATTAGAGTAAATAGTATTGTGTAGTACTAAATCCTTTTATTTGTGACTCGTTATGTTACCCAGTCAAATAAAAATTTGATAATTAAAAAACTGGAGTATCATGGCATCCTCGTCCCGTCCCCAACCAAACTCCTCCCCCACCCCCCATCTCATTCGTCCTTGGAAAATATAGATCTAAGCTCAACTCCCTGTCTTTCACCAACTCTCAGCTTCCGTCCATACCACCCACTCGTTCAGTGCCCACAGGCTTCTTCGGTCCTGATTCAACTAAGCCTTCTGCATTGGAACCTTTTCTTCCTTCCCCTCCTTCCCTCCCTTCCTACACCAGGAAAACATATGCTCAAGTGTTGAGCTCTACCTCCCCGGTCTCATCCAATCCCCCTGGTTATCAGCGCCGTCGTGGTATCTTGCCTGAATTCACAAACGCTCGTTCCACTATTGAATTTCTGAAGCTGAAAGGCCGCTGTCTCAGGTGTGCTAGTCTGGGACACGTGGCAAGAAATTGTAGGGACCCAAAGATCTGCTATCTATGTGGCTTCTTTGGGCATGCGCATTCGCATTGTCCCAAGAAAACAAATAATTACTTTTCTGCTCATACAAATGCTTCAGCCTATACCACTAAAAACAAATCCAAAAGCAGTCCGGTACACGTGGAGAGGACCCCACACACAGCTTACTTTCCCGGGAAACGAGGCATCACTCAGCAACAGTCACCTCGATCCCCCTACCGCATTCCAAACATTGTTTCTCTCATTCTAAATCTCCCCCCCATAAATATTTTCCTTGGCCGACTCTTCTCTCTATCTCACCGCCACAATCATTGACGGCTTTTGGTCCATTGAATCCCTACATCTCGCCCTTTCCAAAAGCTTTCATCACCATGAGTGGCCACTTTGGATCCTGTCTGACAACAGTTTCATTTTTTGTTGCCCTACCACCTTGATCCGTGATCAAGCTTTTCAGCGGAGAACTTTAACGAAGCGAGGAGGCTCTGTCCTCTTACAACAATGGTCAGAAATTGACCACCAGTCGACTGATCTTGAACCGGCAGCATGGGCTCGGGTCAGAGGTTTTCCCAAATTCTTTAGAAATAATTCGCTTGCAGTCAGTAATGCCCTAAGCACCTTGGGTCGCTTTATTGCATTCGATGACTACGACTGGGCTAATTTCGACCATCGGTTCCTATATATCAAGATGCAGTTTTTCAATGGCGTTAGTACACCCAGCTCTTTTTTTGCGCATTTGAACAACGAGGATCATCTCCTTACAGTGGAGAAATGGGAGCATGCTCACCCCACTCATAGGCCAGAAACGATGTTCTTGGGAGCTGATTACGAAATGGACTTCAGATGCTTTGATGAACCCATCCTCTCAGACGACTCAGATGAAGCTAGATTTGATGCGATGTACTATGACCCAGCCACATCCCCATTGCCTATACTAGCTGCCCAAATTCACGACACTACCCCGGAGGGGGTCTGGCCCTCAACGCTGGGATGTTTGGCCCGAAGAACAGCAGGTTAACCCAGTAGTGGATCTTGACTTATCCTCACCTCCCCTTGGCAGACCCCACCCTCAACCCATGGTTCCAACCCCCCTAGAAATTGTCCGGGCAGCTCCTCCAGCTTCACCGTTGCCTAGCCCAAGGTCCTCTCTGCTCACTCCAGCAATTGTTCGTCGAAGTTCCAGAATCAACAGGGCAGCTTCTCTCCCTGGTAGTTTCTATAAAACTGTTTTTTTTCCTCATCCAATAGGAGTCTAAATAAAAAAATGGCTCATTGCATGGGTGTGAGTTTGTGTGGTGAACACTACACCGCCATGCAAGCACTTGAATCTGAGCGATTGTCCCTTTCCCAATGAAACTAATTTCATGGAATGTACGTGGTTTGGGGGACCCATCTAAAAGGCATGCTGTCAGTCTCACTTTATCCCCTCATAAAGCAGAATCTAAGTTGATTGACCCACCATAATCCTTCATTAGACACATGGGGGGCACACCCTATCAGGTTGGGCCCACATAAATGCTGATGGTTCCAGAGGGGGTATCATCACCGCTTGGAATGAAGCTGTTTGGGCCCATTGTCATACCACTATTCATCCTTTGGCCTTACATGTAGTACTCCACCACATTCAATCAGGTATAATCTAGTTTTTCACAAACATCTATGGTCCCCAAAATACCCACGAGAGGAATGTCCTCTGGGACAATTGCTTTTCCTTTGCCTCTTATCTCAATGGACCCTGGATAGTTAGAGGAGATTTCAATACAACCAGATCCTCCGAGGAGCGTAATTCGGGCTTTAACTCACTGGATTCAGACTCTTTCAATTCCTTCATTAACGAATGCTCTCTCATCGACCCTCCCATCTGCAATCGTCTCTTCACCTGGTCTAACCGTAGAGCCAAACCTGCCTTAGCAAACTAGACAGATTTCTTTTCAATGCAGCCTGGGATGACCTACACCCCCTTTCCTTGGTCTCTGGACTTGCTACGACCATCTCAGACCATTGCCCCCTCATGTTAGATACCAGTTCCTTGCCCAACATCAAGCGTCCTTTCAGATTTGAGCGTCTATGGCTTCTGGAGCCTTCCTTTGAAAACTTCATCAAACATGCTTGGTCCCAGCCTACGCGAATCCATTCAGCATCCGCCAGAATTGTCTTCAAACTCCGCTCCCTTAGGAAAATTATCAGACCTTGGGCCAGATCCGTTTGGGGGTCCCATCATTCACGCATCTCATCAACCCAAGACGAGATCTTAGATCTAGACATCCTTGAGGAGTCTCGTCTGCTTTCAGACATGGAGCGGTCTCGCCTGAATATTCTTGAATCAGAACTGGATAGACTTGTAAAGCAAGAGGAGTTAGGCTGGAAACAGCGTTCTAAAGCTAAATGGTTAGAGACAGGGGATGAAAACACCTCCTACTTCCATCGCCTAGCCAGCAGCCGTCGCCGATCCACTTCAATCTCGGAAATCGTTCACAACAACACCTCTTACACCGACCTTTCTGATCATCTCCGCTTGTTTACAGATTACTATAGAAATATTCTTAGAAACCCTTCCCTAGCTCTCCCGATTATTGATTGGTCCCTTCTTTATCCTGCCCCCTCCCCCATCCCCATTGACCATCCATTCACAGAAGAGGAGATTTGGGCTGCATTGAAGGGTATGTCTGATGACAAAGCACCCGGCCCAGATGGTTTCGGCCCACTCTTTTTCAAACATTTCTGGGAAACTGTTAAAGCTGATATTTTAGACTTGTGTGCAGAATCCAATCCCAGCCTTCATCCATATCTCGTTTAAACTACGCTAGCATTATCCTCCTCCCTAAATCTCCTGGTGCTAATTCCCTCTCATCCTTCCGTCCCGTCAGCCTTCTCAACACAACCTTTAAAATCATTACCAAGGTCCTCGCCAATCGCCTCCAAACAGTTATGCCCCCCTGGTCGGGATTGAGCAGTCAGCCTTTATTCTTGGAAGAAACATCATGGACTGTGTAGCATCAGCTCAAGAAATTATTTTCTTCTGCCACCAAACGTCGACCCCAGGTGTTTTACTGAAGCTAGATTTCTCTAAAGCATTTGATTCGGTTAATTGGAGCTTCATTCTTGATCTCATGAAGCATAGAGGATTTCCCCCCAGATGGTGTAATTGGATCAAGCATATTTTTATATTGAGCCTCTCGTCTATATCGATCAACGGTGCTTTAGGGGGTCACATCAAGTCAGGTCGTGGTCTGAGACAGGGTGACCCTCTCTCGCCTCTCATCTTTGTCTTGGTAGCCGACGTCTTCAATAAGATGATCAAACTTGCCATTTCCAATAACCTCTTTTCTGGCATTACACTCCTGGATTCCTCTTTAGCAGTTTCTAATCTGCAGTTTGCTGATGACACATTACTTTTTGCCTCCCCACAGATCGATTATATACACTGCCTGAAAGTGGCTCTGTACTCTTTTGAGCTCATATCTGGCCTTTCCATTAACTTCAATAAGAGCTCTATCATCATGTTAGGCAACTCGAATCACCTTGGCCCTCTCATCTCGTCGTTGCTCAATTGTAACCTTTCAGATTTCCCTCTTTCTTACCTCGGCATCCCTCTTCGTCCTACCAAGCTTCATAGATCAGATTGGTCCCCACTAACTTCCAGGATTGAATCTAGACTTCTGAGTTGGAAGGCTCACTCCCTCTCCATAGCTGGTCGCCTTGTATTAGTCAAATCTGTCTTATCAGCCATCCCGTCATATTGGATGTCCTTTCACAAACTTCCCACCTGGGTCATCAACCGAATAGATAAAATCAGGAGTACCTTCCTTTGGAACGGCGGAAGTGTCAAAAGACTTGTCAACTGGTATACTGCCTGTTTGCATCAAAACGAGGGTGGTCTTGGTATCACCAACCTCGGTGCTTTTAACTCCGTGCTCCTCGCTAAATGGCTTTGGAGATTACTCTCCCTTAGCAATTTTATTTGGAATGATTGGATTCTCTTGATTCACTACCGTTCTAACAACCATCTCGTCCTTCACTTCCCTCCGCGTAGTAGACCTTCTCCGTTCTGGGCTGGAGTGCTCCATACCCTACCCCAAGTCAAATCTCTTTTCCATGTTGTCATCGAAAATGGTAAAAACTGTGTGTTTTAGTTAGATACATGGTGTGATCAACTCCCCCTCGCCAAATCTTTTCCCCACCTCTTCTACAATACGCACGCCCCTTTGATATCGGTTAGTGATTGTATCAGCCTTGTTCCGGACTCCCTCTGCCCTCCATCCCTCTTCGACTCTGGCACCTTTTTCGAACTTATCTCCACGTCCAATCTGCTTCGTTCTCTTTAACTCACCACCTTGCCGGACCGAGTAGTCTGGGTGCTTGCGCCTGCTAAGGGCTTCACTGTCGCTTCCTGTTACTCTTACCTCCATAACCCCGGTCGCTTCTTCTCCTTCCCCAGACTCTGGGAATGCCCTATTCCACTGCGTATTGCCCTCCTCCAGTGGTGCCTAGCTCATGAATGAATCAACACTAAAGCGAGGCTTTTTTGCCTTCATATTCCGGTAGATCTGTCTTGTGCCTTTTGCTTTGACCACCTTGAAGATATCCCCCACCTATTTCGAGACTGTGACTTCACTTACTCAGTATGGGCTGCTACCAGCGCCTACCTCCTTGGTAATATCCCTGATCAGCCAGACATATTTGATCATTGGCAATTCAATCCCCATAATCTCCTCCTGGATGTCTTCATCGCTCTATTCTGTTGGTGTATATGGAAGAACGAAATGCACACGTGTTTAATAAACCAAGATATCACTTTGAAGGTGTTTGCAGACGTATTATCTTTTTATTCACCAATAATACAGGTCGGAGCTCATCGGCCCCTTTCAGACTTCGTCTTCCGCTGCGAAGTTCATCTCCAACTGAGTCGCAAGGAAGCAGTTCGGCGTTCCCACCCTGTCATAGTTACGAACTGATGTTAGTATCTTGATTCTTTCGGTATCTTGTTGTTATTTTGTTTTGTCACCAGTATTTATTCTTGCACTGCTTCGTTATACTTTTGTAATATGTTAGTGGTGTCCCTGTTCATGCTCTTATCGCCATCGATTAGGCTGTTGATCGAAACTATATATTATTTAGTATATGCTTCTAATCGGCTGTGTAGTGTCACGCTACACACCCGTCTTGCTCAAAAAAAATTTTAGTCATATATACATACAGCAGCAAAAAACCAAACAAACTTTTCAAGAAAAGAACCGCATGACATGCTCCATCGTTACATAATTTTTAAGCTGAACTTTCCAATTTTTAAAACAAAAAGTAGCTATTATATTTAGGTTATCAAATAGTAATAGGATCAGTTGTTGTGAAGATAATAAAACAGTAGTTGTAATCATCAAAGTTGGAACTAAACCACTTGCATTTATCTCATTCAACTACTTTTAGTCTCTCTTAACACCTTTACTATATACATGAGATGACAGTGATATGGGAGAGAAGAGGGTCCATTGAAAGAAAAAAAAGTATTAGGTATGAATCATACAGTACGATGACTGTCTCACTTAGTCCCTTTACCCTAAAGTTTTTCAGGTAGTCTTCACCTTCTGTCCTTATCGCAACATGAATTACATTTCTTGAAGGAAGTAGGTCTGTAGATGCTAAGCACAAAGAAGCGTTAAATTTTTTTTATTGAAAATGTTATCGAACATAACAGACAGTGATGTCAATTTATCTCATACACGGAAAATCATTTTACATGAACACGTGTGCAAAAATAAATCAAATCTGTAATATGATATAAATTATCACAAAATTTTCAAAATAAAGTTCATAACATGATAATAGGTAATGAATTAGCATTGTACAAAACTTGAATTTGTGTGATTATGATATCCACAGCCTTATAAAATTATTCCCTTCAAGCCCAATGCAATCAAGATCAATCAATGAAATCAAACCCTAACTAACCCAATCAAAGCCAATAACCAAATGCATACAAACCTTAACTAATCAAGCATTAAAAAAATAAAATGGAAAAGAAAAATTGAACTACAATAGACATAAAAGCTTACTTGCATGCATTGTGAATTGTCTTGCATTGTCTAGCAAGGAGCCCGTGATTCCTATCATTTAGCTTCCAATAGGCTGTAAGCTGAGGTGTCCAATTTGACACCTGGCAATAATTTTTCAACTACAGAGGATCAAAAATAGCTATAAAAAGGAAAAAATAAATGCTAGATGAAAACGCTACTGTTTTGATCATACTCATCATCTTAATGATGGAAAATCAAAGATGTTGACCTCTGTAGATCCATTTTTTATGTTAAGAGGAAAGGAAAAAAAGAAAAAGAAAAATACACGTAATTATATCTAAATATAGATTGTTTTATAAAGAAATGCAAACACTAAATACTGGTTACAGTACCTCAATTGATATAATGGTGTCGCTAATTCATAAAATTAAGTTGTCGTCATTTTGGAAGAAAGTTATTTCCTTTCAATCAACATATCCATTTCCTACATAGAAGGAATATATGCAATCATGTTTTTTCCATATTTATTTACGTTAATGAACAACGTGATCTTTGGACAATTGGTGTAGGCCTAGAGCTACTGCATCTTCCTATGTTCTTAAGATCCAGAAAAGAAGAATCGATCACTCCTATTTTATATACTCATTAACCAAATCATTTTTTCACTCAAATGGAAATCTTACTTCAAAATTGAATTTAAGAACCCATGAAACAGTAAAAACGATATGTTTTAGGAATGAGTATACACGATGAAAAGTGAATGAGTATACAACATGAAAATCAATAAGCAGTTAATACAACATTAGCAAATGTTTAAGCAAATCGCTGAAATATACATACCAACAAATGACATTTAGTATTAATTCAAATTATATGTAATAGCCAAACCAAAAACTGTGGCACCGTATTCTTTATTGGGTAAGTAAGCGTATTGCATGAGATAAGATAAGCCAAACCTTTTACATTTGAATTAAACATGAAAATTAAACCATATCAATAACAATTAGGCTAATCAATAATTTGTCAAAAATATTCGTCAAACGTTATGAAAGCAATTTACTACATGAAATCTTTGTTGGATCCCTCGAATTTTTTGTTTTGCTTTCAAACAAAGTTTGAGCTTTCATCAAATATATCAAGTGTGCGATGTTCATCTCAATTCTTTGCCTCTACAACTTGATAAACAAAAGAATGTAGGGTTTATATTTAAATTTTGAAAGCACATATTGTCGCACATATAATCAAACTATGCATTCATCAGTTTAACCAAAATTATCTGCAAAGTATGATGAAATATTTTCATTAATACCTGCCAAATATAGCTGGAAGCAATGATTCAGCAACTGTAATGAATTCATTGTATATTACTTTTCTAACACATATAAAAGCTATTTACGCTACTTATTATCTATTCATGAACTATTTGGCTAAGTGGGCCTAACCCGGTGTAACGACCCGTAAATTTTAATAAATAAATTGGTTAATTTAATTGGATATTTGTAATTAAATTTAGAAGAAAAAAAACTTTATAATTTAATATTGAAATGAACGCTGAAATGAAATATAGCAAGGTAATTAGAAACTAAATATTATTAATTTAATTAGAATTCTAATAAATGAAGTAGGGGAAGTGTATACCTAGATACAAATTAAATATGAGAGAATAAAAGTAAGCATTGAATAAATTAATGAGTTAATAGATAGTTAATGGTAATTGAATTAAATCAACTTTATGTAAGAATTGTAACATTTGTTGTGAATAATGAATTCATATGTGTAATTAAAAGTTATGATAACGATGGTTATAAATTACCTGTTTAATTAGTCTATTAAATTTAAATAGGGAATCAATTAGAATTAAATGAACTTTAATGTTACGTTAGCAAGTTTAAGACAATAACGAAGACTGTGAATGTAACAAATTGAATAGGAAATGCTAATTTATTCATAAAGTAATAGTTGATGTAATAAAAGAATGGAACCAAGATGACATGATTGATTTGATTTAAAATTTTAATTTGTATGTGTGCATTAATTTATAATGGAATATAAAGGTAAATTAGTAATGTAAAATGGTGACATCACCTTTAAGAAGATAAGTTTTTAATTGATTCACAATAAGGAAATCAAATGAATGAATTTATTTGAATGGCAATTGACAATTTATGAATTTATTAAAATTGTAACGATCATAATTGATTGCATTAAATAAATTGGGAAATAAATTTCATTAAAGGTAATTAAATATTATCTTAATGTAAATTTAAGGTAATATTTGGAATTAATGTCAACACCATTCATAAGATGACAATTGGGGTAACATTTGGTTTGTAAATATATATTTTTAGCTACCTATTTAATATGTTTATGGAATTTGAATTTGAAATAAAGGTTAATAAAATAAATAAATGTTACATTTATATGAAATGTAATACAATGTTTAGGAGTTGTTAAATTGGATATATTAAGGAAATGAATGGGAAAACAAGGTAACTAAGTTTTTAGAGTGGTAATGAATTTAACAAAAAGATTTGAATTGAAACAAATCAAATCCATTGAAATCCAATTTATAATAAGCGTAATTATTGGGGCAATTGAAATTAAATGTTATGCAATTGAAATAAAGATAAATTTGAAAGAAACGTTAATGTATCTGGATATATACCAAAATAAATGGTACCTAATATTGATAATATGATAAATAGGGAATTTAAAGAATGAGAATCATGATTTATTTATTTGTAATTAAAAGTTAAATACTTGAGTTTATTGCAATTAAGTAGAATTAAACATTAATTATTACGTTATTTGAAAATTAAGTTGAAATTGGAAAATATTTATGTAATAGTTTTGAATCCAATGTTAAATCCATCTTTTTGACAATAATGAATGGAATAATGATTTGTTAATTTAATTTAATAGAAATTTTGGAAATTAAATTTATAATTTCTGAATTGAATGGAATTGATAATAATACTGAAATCGATTAACTTTAAATTGACTTTTTATTTGTTTAAAACATTATAAATGATTGAGAAATATAAAAGTGATAAAATTGGTCAATTTTAAGATTTAAATAAAAAATTTGATTTTATTAATTAATTATTTAATTATTTAATTAATGTACAAATAGCCATTTTGGCCACTGACTCGGATTTCCACGAAACTAGTTCTATCGGATCCGAAACGGTGAATTATAATAAGATTTCAAGTTTCGTAGCGATCGGACTTGTCGTTTGATCGTACGGACTCGAAACGCCTTGAAATAAATGAAATTGAAATCAATTGAAATCAATTTGAAAAACATTGATTTTATCACAACTTCTTCATACAATGGAATTTGGACTTGAAACCTTTTTTATTGCGTTTAAAATATTTTAAAACATCTATTTTGATATATGGGTTGACCCAATTTCGTTCCGGAGTCGAAACGGGCTTTTTGACCACTTTGGCGTTAGCGCGTATATCCAACCTTATCCATCCATTCTAATTTCTGACCTACCTATATAAACCCTGTTATAAACCCTAGCCTCCCTAATTCTTATTTGTCTATACGCAATTCAACTGTTTCTTCTCCTCAATGGCAGACAGCAAAATTCCAGATCCAATACCATTTCAAATTTAAAGTCAAAAAATCCAAACTCCTCAGGAAAATTCAAAAAATATATATGTTGTAGCTCTCGAAGAGCGTAACCTTCTAGTGTCATTCGTTTTTCATTTTGGTTCTCTGATCAGTAAAAATCATAGAATTTACGGCCGTTCATCGCGCGTCTATGAACGGTGTCGGATCGGCAAACCCTTTCTGGGTTTTGTAGAGTGGACGATGGGGAGTTCATCGGTGCTTTTCATTTGGCGAATCAACGGTCTGATCGATGGCAAATTTCGAGTAGGGTTCATGTTTTAACCCGCGGCGGCTGTGGAGGTTATCGTGATTTTATGCATATCGCGGTGGATGGTGATGGTTGGAGGGTCGCATGGGCTAAGGGGTCTCAGGCCGAGCTAAATGGGTGGTCGCGACGATGAAAATGGGAGGCGGCGTCATGATGTGATGCGCGAATTTGGGTTACAGGCTAGGGTAGCGTGCGCGATTTTGGAGAGAAGGCGGGTGACGTGTCCAAGGTTTAAATGTGTTCTCTTTTTCTTTTATTTTTATAATTGATTTCAATCGTAATTATCGGCATAACTTTTGCATACGATATCCGTTTTACGCACAGTTTCTTTTGTTGGGATCGTATCAGAATTCCGGACTTTTTGGCACTGGTTTGGACAAATTTGAAGACTGTCAAATTTTTGGGTTTAAATTGGATTTAAATTCAATTTAAATTCAAAAGCTGAGTGTTTTAACCCACTCACAACTTCTAAGATTTCTTATGTTTGTTAAATTAATTATTGATGTGATTTAAAATTTATCTATGATTGTTTGGTGTATTTCAATCATCCTCTCAGTTAAATTGCATTTTATTTAGTTAAATTTTTATATAATTATTCATTGCATATAAACTGACAGTTAAATTGTACTTATTTATTTTTGCATATAAACTGCCAGTTAAATTAATTTATTATTGAATAATAAACTGTCAGTAATTGATTGTTATTTATTGATGTTATTATTTGAATTTAGATGATGTTGCAATAAATGGTTGATGATTGATATTGGGTGAATGGATGACGTATTCTATATTGTTATAAACTACAAGTTATCATGCATTCTCATTTCATTCGGGATTGCGGTTTGAAATGATATATAACCGTAATTTTATTTTTAAATTAAGTATTAAAATGATAAATATCTGTATCACTTGACCATAGGATAGAAAATTTTATATGGTTTTAGAAAGGAATATACGGTTTACTAAATATAAATTTTGATGTTTTATAAATATTATTATATATATATATATTTATACAGTTAAATTCTTGAATTTAAGCTATGTATAAAATTGTTTAATAAAAATGAGTTTAATAATGGAGTTTGATGGTTTATATTACATGGATAAGTACCAATTTAAGGTATTATATATATATATATAGAGAGTTAAATGACTTAAATGAAATTTAAGTTGAAAGATAAATATGAAATTGGTTTAAATTGAATTATTTAAGAATTGTACTTGAATAAATTTGATTTGGAATTTAAAATAAGTTGAGATTTTGAAGGGTATAATTCTTATAACTTGATTTGGTTTAAAGTGTTTTAAATGAATATAAAGTTGAGATAAATGAATATATCAAGTTAAATAAAATTTAAAGAATATCGAGTTCTTTGAAGTTAAAAGTTTTACTTAAAATTTATTGGATTTATTAAGTAAACATTTCAAATCTAAATAATAGTAATTGAATTTGATATATATGGGATTATCAAAGAAATTGTTTTGAAATGGTGGAATATTTGAAGCTTTGAAATATATGAATTGAAATAGTTTACTGAGAGGTTCAAGTCGGTATTTGGGATTTATTTGAAAGATTAAAGAAGCTATTTTATTATATACAGTAATTTAATACGTAGACCATTGAATTATATTAAGTTGTGTTTCAAAGTTATAGATTTTAAGCTATATAGATTTGAAAGTGCTATGATTTCTTGAAAAAGGATATATTTGAAATAAAATGATACCATATTAAGTTGGGTCTTAAATAAAATTGATATCGTATTTATATGGTTTTGAAATGAATATTTTATTCTAGTTTTGAAGTATAATTATTTTAAAATGACCGTGGTGTTATAATAACATTTGGTTGTTGAAGAGACCTGGATCGGAAATTGTCGTACTCTCTGCCAACTCCGAAAACCACTTTAACAACCGTGTACGCGGTGGAGATTCCAAAATGAAGTAGGATGGTGGCAGCGTTTCCTTTGAGGAAAATACATGGACCTGACTCCCGTGAGTTGGCATAAGGTGGATAAAACAGGAGCGATTCTCGGGCCAATGAGGTCATTCCTATGATCGGACGCACTCCTTCGATATTATACTCTGACATTTGGATTGATTCGGTGGCCACTTTTGATTTTTGATTTTGGGGGTGTTGTTCGAGGTGGGTGGTAGTAGCTGCTATGCGTTACCACCAGCCTGGATGCATAATTGGTATATCTACCCTGGCATTGCCTAGTTGTGCCGTGTCACCTACCCTAGCGCGCCTTGTACGAGTTTCTATTTGTGTCGTACCTATGGAGTATCCTCTGGTAGCCTCCCGATCAGGAGGTATTACGGTACTGTATAGACTATTGGCATTATTTGTGTTAAGGGCTATACGGGTAACCCCTTAACGCTATTAAAAAGTAAGTTTACTTTACTATTAGACATTATTATAATAGCAAAATATACTACATAGTAAATAGTTTAACGGATCCTTAGGAGAGGTGAATCCCGAGCATCTCTTGAGTTACTACACTCATGTTAGACACTGGATAGGAGATGTCAAATCCCATAAACATCTCCGACGTTGTTACACTTATATTTATTTCAGTTAATTTAACTTACATAAGATCTTTTAGTTTTGGCTCGAGTGTTTTGTCTTTTCAATTCGCTCGGGTCAGTCTGAGCATTTCAGGAATCGAAGACTTTATTTCTGGAGGACGTAGACGAAGATTTCATTATTATTATTATATTGTTCCACTATACACTGTATTCCGCTGCATTGATTATTATTCACTGGTATGTGCAACTCTGATATGTATTGTCTAAATATAATCAAATGTTTATAAAACAGCTTCATGAACTGTATATTTGATTATTATATTTTGTCGTTCCGCTGCAAGATTCTATTTTGTTTTATTTTTTTCTTCTTTTTCTTATTTACCCCATAACAATCCGCCCTTCCGTATGGTTTGAACTGTCACGTGTGTCGATTTAAAGCGTGCGAAAAGGCGGGACGTTACATCTGGTATCAGAGCTTTGGTTTAGCGATAAATCCTAGCTTTGTGGGGTCTGACTCTTTATTAATAGGGTAGTAATACCCTATGGGAGTCGCTGAGCGTATATATATGAGAAAGCGTATTTGTTAGTGTTATAAAAAGGTTTTATATTGTGTTAATCTGTTCCGCTTTGTATTTTTAAATTCTGGTTGATGCATGGGACGCTATGACATCAATAAGGATTTCTAAACACTTAATAGGACAGACCTACATAATATTTGTTTTAATATAAGTGAATGAAAAAATTTTGCCCATTATATTTTCTATATATATAAAATAAATTTTATAAATAATATATATTTGGGTGCAAAATATTGGTTGTTAAGTCATGAAATTTATAAATAATAGTCGAAATAAGATTTAAAATAGGATAAATGAAATTGGAAATTTAAAGCTTTAGTTCCAGGATTTTTGAAAATTTCTTTCGAATGATTTTGGAATATAATATTATTGTTTATAAGTATTTTCTGATATAAATATTTCAATATAAATTGAAAGAATTGTTTTAAAAAGGAATTTCGAAAAGAAAAAATTTCTGTACTACCCTCTTTGTCGCTGGAAAATAATTTCGATGATGAGTGCACGCATCATCGACATTCATTTTCGAGTTTCGAAGTGAGAAGACCATTGTAGTAGTTTTACTGCAGATTCATTTTTGATAAACAAATGAAAATTTTAAATTGTTTTAAATATAATTAGATATAAATTATAAGTATATATTTATTTATTATTTTAAAATGATTTAAAATTAAACCGGGTATTTGGTTCTTAAGTTCCAGTTAATTAATAGTTCAATTAAGTGAAGTAAATTGGCATATGACCAATTAATAATTGGAACCTTTAAATAAAATAAGAAATTTAATGCTAGGGTATAAAGGAAATTAAAAGAAATTAAAATGTGTAACCTATAAGACAAAGAATAATCTTATTGAACATTTAGTTAATTAAAAGAAATAGAAATAAACTTGGGTAACTTTCTATTACACCCTTAAAAACATATATATAACTTACCGAATATTAAAAGTTGAAATGTTTAATAAGAAATGTAATGGAAATTGTACAAGTAAAAGTATGAAATGAAAGTGTTCAATCAATTGCTTTTATTTATAAGAATTGATGTTATCGAGTTATAAACTTAAGTTATAATAGAATTCTTACTGTAATAAAATATGATAGAAGGTAAATGTTGTAAGTAAGAAATTATAGACTTAGGTAAATATTGAAGTAATTTATTTTGAAAATAAGCAGAAAAATGAATACTATAAATAAATAAAATTAAGCAGTAAATAAATGAATTAATATGCAAAGAAGTTGAATTAAAGATGGATACTATAAATAAATGAAAATTATAAGAATTTATAAGTACGAAATTTTAAACTTAAGTAAATAAGTTGAAGTTATTTCTAAATAAAAGTGTAAAAAAAAAAGATAAACCATTATATGGATGAAAAAGAGAAATCAAACAACAAATGTATGAATGGAATTAATAAGGACAAACTAAATCGGTTGTTTGAAATTTGTTGGTGTTTGTTTTGGTTTATGGTTGTTTGGGTAAGGATACTTTAAGATTGTTTGGATTTATGAATAATCTATTTAGCTTCATCAGAGACTGTTGAGTAAATGGCGCGATGAGTAGTTTATTTTTCATCCTGTACAATTTGAAGCTGAACCCGAACAACTATTTGTTTTGTTGATATGAATGAATGATTGATTTGTGATGATTCTATGCGATGGTTGGACGCCTGGATGGAAGTGATTGATGTTTGTGTTGATTGGTTTGTCTATGGTTGAAACAACTTTAATATTTCATTTATATAATTATTAACTCTTTTGGATTATACAATTGAAATGCAGGTTATGGAAGCAATTGCTACTGCTTTTGGTTCCATAAAATAAGCGTAAATTGCCCGACAAATAGGTACGTTTTTGGATTACGGTTTATAGCGTTATTATATCGTTTTTCCCGTGTTGGGATATATATTATTTTGAAATATTATGTTGTATATTGTTATATTTGATATTATATTTTCTCCCAAGCCTCTCCGTACAAAGGAGACTCTGTCGAAATTTTTTCCGTAAATTTAAGACTTAGAAAATATTTGAAAATGTTTTCCAAACCATATTAATTTGAATATAAAAGATTTAATTGTCTATAAATCTATATATTTTATTTAAATTATCCTATTCTATAAATTTATTATTATGAATATAATGATTTGAATATTAGATATTAAATTATAAGTTCCTCTTTTCCCTTCTTTTCCTTTTTGGGGACGAAAAGTTTTGAGTGGGGGGAGTGTAACAACCCGTAAATTTTAATAAATAAATTGGTTAATTTAATTGGATCTATGTAATTAAATTTAGAACAAAAAAAAATTTATAATTTAATATTGAAATGAACGCTGAAATGAAATATAGCTAGGTAATTAAAAAATAATTATTAGTAATTTAAATAGAATTTTAATAAATGAAGTAGGGGAAGTGTATACCTGGATATAAATTAAATATGAGAGAATAAAAGTAAGCATTGAATAAATTAATGAGTTAATAGATAGTTAATGGTAATTGAATGAAATCAACTTTATGTCAGAATTGTACATTTGTTGTTAATAATGAATTCATACGTGTAATTAAAAGTTATGATAACGATGGTTATAAGTTACCTATTTAATTGGTCTATTAAATTTAAATGAGGAATCAATTAGAATTAAATGAACTTTAATGTTACGTTAGCAAGTTTAAGACAATTACGGAGACTGTGAATGTAACAAAATGAATAGGAAATGCTAATTTATTCATAAAGTAATAGTTGATGTAATAAAAGAATGGAACCAAGATGAAATGGTTAATTTGATTTAAAATCTTGATTTGTATGTGTGCATTAATTTATAATGGAATATAAAAGGTATATTAGTAATGTAAAATGGTGACATCACCTTTAAGAAGATAAGTTTATAATTGATTCACAATAAGGAAATCAAATGAATGAATTTATTTGAATGGCAAATGACAATTTATGAATTTATTAAAATTGAAACGGTCACAATTGATTGCATTAAATAAATTGGGAAATAAATTTCATTAAAGGTAATTAAATATTATCTTAATGTAAATTTAAGGTAATATTTGGAATTAATGTCAACACCATTCATAAGATGACAATTGGGGTAACATTTGGCTTATGAACATATATTTTTAGCTATCTGTTTAATTCGTTGATGGAATTTGAATTTGAAATAAAGGTTAATAAAATAAATAAATGTTACATTTATGTGAAATGTAATACAATGTTAGGAGCTGTTAAATTGGATATATTAAGGAAATGAATGGGAAAACAAGGTAACTAAGTTTTTAGAGTGGTAGTGAATTTAACAAAAAGATTTGAGTTGAAACAAATCAAATCCATTGAAATCCAATTTATAATAAGTGTAATTATTGGGTAAATTGAAATTAAATGTTATGCAATTGAAATAAAGATAAATTTGAAAGAAACGTTAATGTATCTGGATATATACCAAAATAAATGGTACCTAAGATTGATAATATGTTAAATAGGGAATTTAAAGAATGGGAATCATGATTTATTTATTTGTAATTAAAAGTTAAATAATTGAGTTTGTTGCAATTAAGTAGAATTAAACATTGATTATTACGTTATTTGAAAATTAAGTTGAAATTGGAAAATATTTATGTAATAGTTTTGAACCCGATGTTAAATCCATCTTTTTGACAATAATGAATGGAATAATGATTTGTTAATTTAATTTAATAGAAATTTTAAAAATTAAATTTATAATTTCTGAATTGAATAGAATTGAGGATAATACTGAAATCGATAAGTTAATCTACTTTAAATTGACTTTTTGTTTATTTAAAACATTGTAAATGATTGAGAAATATAAACATGATAAAATTGGTCAATTTTAAGATTGAAATAAAAAATTTGATTTTATTAATTAATTATTAAATTATTTAATTAATGTAAAAATAGCCATTTTGACCACTGACTCGGATTTCCATGAAACTAGTTTCATCGGATCCGAAACGGTGAATTATAATAAGATTTCAAGTTTCGTAGCGATCGGATTTGTCGTTTGATCCTACGGACTCGAAACGCCTTGAAATAAATGAAATTGAAATCAATTTGAAAAACATTGATTTTAGCATAATTTCTTCATACGATGGAATTTGGACTTGAAACCTTTTTCATTGCGTTTAAAATATTTTAAAACATCTATTTTGATATATGGGTTGACCCAATTTCGTTCCAGAGTCGAAACGGGCTTTTTGGGCCACTTTGGCGTTAGCGCGTCTATCCAACCTTATCCATCCATTCTAATTTTTGACATACCTATATAAACCCTGTTATAAACCCTAGCCTCCCTAATTCTCATTTGTCTGTATGCAATTCAACTATCTCTCCTCCTTAATGGCACACAACAAAATTCCAGATCCAATTCCATTTCAAAATCAAAGTCAAAAAATCCAAACTCCTCGGAAAAATTCAAAAAAAAAATATGTTGTAGCTCTCGAAGAGCGTAGCTGTGACGCCCCACCTCTATACCCATGCTAGCCAAGAACACTACGGAGTAATGCTGTCGACTGGCACGGAGAATAAGGCTGTTGAGGAGCGACCATCCATGTAATTGCTTTGTGCGAGCACCGATATGTCAGATAATAAAAACATGCATTTTATTTCAAGAGGAAATCCGACATACCGATACAAACTCAAAACTACTACACAGTGGCTATATAAATCCTTTGGAAAAAAATATAGAAATAAGCATAACATAAATCAGTCACAGATAATTCATATCACAAAGGCGGAAGAAGATATGAATATATATCTAACACATGAAAGTGTATATCAGAGTAGTGGTCAAAAAGATCCACAATAATACAAAAGAATAGCAACACGTGCTATACAAAAGAATACAACTATGAGTCTATATCTCAAGTGTATACAACAACAAAAAACTACTAATCTAAGTAGTTAGCCAAAAGTCAGAGGAATCAATCCCAAGTGAGAAGTCAAGCAGAAGCACCTGTAACATCTCGGTCTGACCCGAGTATTATTTAATAAGAAAATAATAAACGGATCAGTCTAGCTATAAATATCAGATGAAACGATATAGAGTAAGAGATATGACTAAACACATAATAATCACAATGCCAAGATGTGATATATATATAAGTAATTGAAAATCAACAAGAGATTAATCAATATCACAAAATCTACACAAGAATCAAAGAAATGTCATACTCCTTATTTCGTTCACCAAACCATAAATATTGACGATTATATCAATGTCAATCACAAAAGTCAATGACACACAAATTCACCAATGCACAAATATTGATAAAACTTATCAATGGAAATCACGAAAATTGGTGAAATACAAATTCTAGAAATCATCTCAAGAAATCCAGAAATCACAAAAGGGGGGAGGCCTATCACAAACGGGAGCATAAAGCTCACCAACACGTGTATCACAAACGGAATGCTAATTCCATGGTTGCTAACCATCACAAATTGAGCCGAAGCTCTACAAACGGCCCGAAGACCATGGGTTGCTACCCCACCAATTTGAGTCGAAACTCCACAAAACGGGGTTTAGTCTCCCTCGCAGACAAAGAGACATTGCACATTGCTAGTCTAAATCACAAAGACGATCGTCATGATCAACGAGAAGTGTCAATTACACTAAGCTGGTAAATATATGAGTTTAGCTTCATGCCCCATAACCATTTGCTTAACTCAAATATTTACGAACAAACTGTAGATCTCCACTAGAAAATTGTCACAAGAGATTCAGTCGAACAAGTCCAAGAATTAACCGACGAAGTAAACGCAAGCGTTTCATACCACTTGTTTTACTAAGTCGTTTAATTAGATTTCTCATACGAGTGAGGTAAAGGTTTGTATATACTAATAGATTGGAAAACAGTTTAAGAAACGAGCTTTGTAATAAAATAGTGTTAAAATCATTTGAAGAAAGAGTTTTGATATTTACTATTAGTATAGAAAACCTTTATATTTTTAAAGTGACAAATCACAAAGAAGATTGTAGGAATAATCAACCACTAAAATTCACATTCGTAGACGTGAATGAGAATCCAAAGAAATCGATAAAGGATCCACCGAAATGGGTATTCAAAGATCCCTAAAAAGGAGTCATCAAAGTCATAATAAATGATAACAACACATAGGAAACAACACGAATCGATTAAAGTTGGAAATTCAAACAACTAGGCGAAATAGGCAAAATTGCACCAGGTCGGTCGGCCGGCTACAGAGCTCGGTCGACTGGACCCTGTTTCAGAAATTTTCTCGGGAAGCAGGTCGGTCGGCTGAGCCCTGTAGCCAATCGACCGGACCAGGGACAGAAAGGTGCCTATGCACCTTAGTAGCAGGTCGGTCGACCGGCCCAGGGGTTCGGTCGGCCGACCCTGATGTTCTACAGATTGAAACCCATTTAATTGATGTGCAAACTCCACCAATTCGCAACCGATCGAGCACGGACGATAGGGAATTATGCCCAAGGGCTACCCGATCCTACCAAAAACGCATTTGAACATCAAAGCTATGATTTTTAAGGATTTGGCTTTCAAAACACCAAAATTGGAATATTCACAAAACCAATCCAAATCCATATCAATTGCACAAGAATAAGCGTTAGGAATTCATACCTAACAATCGAAGATAATTATAAGCATAGATGTGAGATAAAAATCTCACCTTTGAACCTAAACAATTGAAGAAGAAGCTTGAAAGCAAAGGGAATCAACCACTCTTCAAATTCAACTCAAGAAGCTTGATTCTAGGCTTTAAAAGAAGAACATTCCCAAAGTTAGGTTTAGGAATTTCTGAAATTGATAAGAGAATGAGTTGGAGAAGAAGAAGAGGAGCTTACCAATGGGTTCTTCGATTAGTTTGGAGCTAGAGTTTGATTTGCAAAAGAAAACTAGGGTTTGGAGTTTTAATTTCCCATCTCTCCCACCATTGATGCTTAAGAACTAAAAAGAGGAGAAAGTGAGAGTGAATGGGGAGGAGTGGTTCAGTTTTGAGTATAAGTTAAACATAGGGCTGAACCCAAATCCAAACCCAAAGTGAAAACGTAGCAAAAATCAACTTACTCCAAACATATCGAAGCTTATACTCAAAAAGGTCGCAAACGGTATTTTAAACTCAATGGGAGTGGTCCCGAGTCCTAATTCGACCGTATGCAAAAGGTAGCTTTTCGGACTAAATTCCGAGTATCGACAAAATATTTAAATATAAAAATCGATAAATATGCGGGTTGTTACAGTAGCCTTCTGCTATGATTCGTTTTTCGTTTTGTTTCATCGTCTGATCAGTAAAAATCAAAGAATTTTCGGCCGTTCATCGCGCGTCTATGAACGGTGTCGGATCGATAAACTCTTTCTGGGTTTTGTAGAGTGGACGATGGGGAGTTCATCGGTGCTTTTCATTTGGCGAATCAACGGTCCGATCGACGGCAAATTTCGAGTAGGGTTCATGTTTTAACCGGTGGCGGCTGTGGAGCTTATCGCGATTATATGCATATCGGCGGTGGATGGTGATGGTTGGAGGGTCGCATAGGCTAGGGGGTCTCAGGCCGAGCTAAATGGGTGGTCGCGGCGATGAAAATGGGATGTGGCGTCATGACGTGATGCGCAAATTTGGGTTACAGGCTAGGTAGCATGCGCGATTCTGGAGAGAAGGAGGGTGACTTGTCCAAGGTTTAAATGTGTTCTCTTTTTCTTTTATTTTTATAATTGATTTCAATCGCAATCATCGGCATAACTTTTGCATACGATATCTGTTTTACGCACGGTTTCTTTTGTTTGGATCGTATCTGAATTCCGAACTTTATGGCACTGGTATGGACGAATTTGGAGACTGTCAAATTTTTGGGTTTAAATTGGATTTAAGTTCAAAAGGTGGGTGTTTTAACCCACTCACAACTTCTAAGATTTCTTATGTTTGTTAAATTAATTTTTGATGTAATTTAAAATTTATCTATGATTGTTTGGCGTATTTCAATCATCCTCTTAATTAAAATTGCATTTTATTTAATTAAATTTTTATATAATTATTCATTGCATACAAACTGACAGTTAAATTGTATTTATTTATTTTTGCATATAAACTGCCAGTTAAAGTAATTTATTATTGAATAATAAACTGCCAGTAATTGATTGTTATTTATTGATGTTATTATTTGAATTTGGATGATGTTGCAATAAATGGTCGATGATTGATATTGGTGAATGGATGCTGTATTCTATATTGTTATAAACTGCAAGTTATTATGCATTCTCATTTCATTCGGGATTGCGGTTTGAAATGATATATAACCGTAATTTTATTTTTAAATTACGGATTGAAATGATAAATATCTGTATCACTTGACCATAGGATAGAAAATTTTATACAGACACCGTGGTCTATATATATATAAATATTTTTAAATGATTTCTATGGTTTTGGAAAGAAATATACGGTTTATTAAATATAAATTTTGATGTTATATAAATATTATTTTATATTTGTATATATATATATATGATTAAATTCTTAAATTTAAGCTATGTATAAAATTATTTAATAAAAATGAGTTTAATAATGGAGTTTGATGGTTTATATTATATGGGTACGTACCTATTTAAGGTATTATATATAGGGTTAAATGACTTAAATGAAATTTAAGTTGAAAGATAAATATGAAATTTGTTTAAATTGAATTATTTAAGAATTGTACTTGAATAAATTTGATTTGGAGTTTAAAATAAGTTGAGATTTTGAAGGGTATAATTCTTATAACTTGATTTGGTTTAAAGTGTTTTAAACGAATATAAAGTTGAGATAAATGAATATATCAAGTTAAGTAAAATTTAAAGAATATCGAGTTGTTTGAAGTTAAAAGTTTTACTTAAAATTTATTGGATTTATAAAGTAAATATTTCAAATCTAAATAATAGTAATTGAATTTGATATGTATGGAATTACCAAAGAAATTGTTTTGAAATGGTGGAATATTTAAAGCTTTGAAATATATGAATTGAAATGGTTTATTGAGAGGTTCAAATCGGCATTTGGGATTTATTTGAAAGATCAAAGAAGCTATTTTATTATATACAGTAATTTAATATGTAGACCATTGAAGTATATTATGTTGTGTTTCAAAGCTATAGATTTCAAGCTATATAGATTTGAAAGTGCTATGATTTCTTGAAAAAGGATATATTTGAAATAAAATGATACCATATCGAGTTGGGTCTTAAATAAAAATGATATCGTATTTATATGGTTTTGAAATGAATATTTTATTCTGGTTGAAGTATAATTATTTTAAAATGACTGCGGTGTTATAATAATGTAACAACCCGCATATTTTTCGATTGAATATTTAAATATTTTATTTTAATATTTTATCGTTAGTCGTATTTTAGTCCGAAAAGTTACTTTTTGCATACGGTCGAATTAGGACTCGAAACCACTTCCATTGGGTCCAAAACGCTGTTTGCAATCTTTTTGAGTATAAACTTTGATATGTTTGTAGTTAGTGGAATTTTGTCACTATTTCACTTTGGGCTTGGGGTTTGGTTTAGCCATTAGCCTAAACTATTAATTCTAGCTCAACCCCCTTCCCTTCATAACTTCACTTTCATTTCCTAACACTCAAGCTTCATCAAAAATGGAGGAAGGAATGGGAAATTAAAACTCCAAACTCAAGTTCATTTGCAAATCCAACATCTAACTCCAAATTCAAAGAGAAGCCATTGATTCTTCCATTGATTTCAAGCTTCTTCTTCATTGATCTTGTGTAAATGTGAGATGTGTATCTCGCATCTTTGTCTATAACTATCTTTGATTGTTGGATATGGATTCCTAACACTTTTACATATGCAATTGCTTTTGGTTTGGATTGAATTGGTGAAAATCCCAATTTTTAGTGTTTTGGGTTCAAATCTTTAAAAATCCAATTTTGATGTTGGAACACGTTTTTGGTGATGTATCGAAGAGCCAATAGGACTGGGTAGCCGATAGGCGCAATCCCCTAGCGTTCGTGCTCGTCCGGTTGCAAATTGAGAGAGTTTGCACTTTTATTGCTTAGGTCGTTTTCGGCCTGCTGCTAGGTCGCTCGGCCTGCAACCACAAAGACACTCGACCTTCTGCGCATAGGTCGTTCCACGACTAGGTCGCTCGGCTAGGTCGTTGGAACCACTAAGTCGCTCGGACTTTCTGCAGTTAGGTCGCTCCGTGTTAGCTCGCAACCACTGGGTCGCGCCATGTTCTTAGGTCGCTTACCTCCTTAGGTCGTATGTACCTTAGGTCGTTAGCCTCGGCCATGTTAGATTGCTCGGCCTGCTTTAGCTTGCAACCATGTTAGGTCGCTTGTGCCTTAGGTCGCACTCCTTAGGCCGCATGCTACTCCTATGTCGTTACCTCCTGATGCAGCCCAGCCCACGAATGCAATGGAGTTAAGTCGTTTGGACACATTAGGTCGCCCACGACCTAAAGAATTGCAAAGAAGGGAGTTACGACCTAATGATAGAGCAGTGGTGAAAATTGAAGTAGCGCAATCCGAAGCTACCTTAGGTCGCGAGCGATCTAACAAGCTAATGAGTCGCGAGCGACCTAACGGGTCACGGGATAAGAAGTTGCGACCTAATGAGTTGGGGTGTAACACATTCAAACGACCTAGTGTGAAGATAGGTCGGCGGCGACCTAATGGAGATAGGTCGTCCAAGCAATCAAGCGAGTTAACGACTTAGTTAGGTCGCATAATGTGACGACCGCCCATGACTCCCGCACTAAAACAGGGAAATGGTGCGCTGAAAGGTGTGCCAGGCAGCCATGGACGATAGTCAGGGTAAGATAAAACAGAAAACTCTATCGTATTACTCACAGCGCATGGACAAAATACAATAGAAAATATACATAGTGAAGCTCCATATAACAGAATCTCATCATATAAACTCTAATAGTTTGATACAACAATCAGCAAAGTCAATACATCAAGCCTCACTACATATCACTAAGAGAATATACAAACAGCGGAACACCCAGTACATATAGTAAGAAAACAATATGCAAAAGCCTCCAGCTCGTCTTCGTCATCAACAGCGTTGGCCACTATGAACAGCACATGTCACCTGTTACCTAGTCTGCCCATCCCAACATGGATGAACAGCCCAAGGTAATAAGAGTTAAACATAAAGCCTTGAGTCAGACAAAAGTCTTAGTGAGCAGTAAATCAACCATCAAGCATACCAAAAGAGCATAAAGGGTAAAAGGAATAGGAACCCAACCATCCCACTCCACCTCTTTCTACAGTGATAGCCCCCAGACACTCTAGGCAGAAGTAAACATAGCAATTCAGATATTCAAAGCAAAGTAATTATCACTCGAGTCAAGGTCGGCGTTTTCCAAGTACAAACCCCCAAGGCCTAAACCAAGATCAGGTAAGCACTTTGAAAACATCGCTCTTGACCCAAGCGACGATACAATCAAACATCCAAACATCCATGACCCTGGCTATCACTGTTATCATTGCCTTGATTTCCCCGTTAGTTGAATGACCGCCTGTCAAGGGCTAATGGTAACCCCGGTTCTAGACATAGCTCCGCACGTCGTCGTGACCTGTGCCTAGGACTATCGCATCTGCCCAGAGTACTAGCACGTCATCGTGATCCGTGCTTGGAACGTCATCGTGACCCGTCCCAACGTACTCTTGCTTTGAACATGCTAGAACCTTCAATAACGATGAAATCTCAGCCTTCTAGTCATCCTCCTCGACGACTATTCACATACTAGCTCAAGCGCCTCTCAAGCTAACCATTATCCACAAACCCGGACCACATCACCGAGTTATCAACATGCTTGGGATGATCCCATCTGGATTAAACCAAGGCTTTCTCACATCATGCTTTGCTTCATCACATCATAGCAAAGTCCCATCTCAACATCATGGTTTGCCTCATCGCATCATGGCAAAGTTCCATCTCAATATCATCATCAAATCTATCCATATGAGCTTCAACATCCGCTTCATATGCCACAAGCAGCTTTCCTTATTCAAGAGCCTTTCCACTTAGCTTTTGAATCATCTTCGACCAACTTGTCCAAATCAAGTTATCAATCAACTAATCCATCAAATCAAACATTAATCCAAGTAATCAATCATTCAAACAAGATCTAAATAAACAATTACAACAATAATGGAAAATAAAGAGTCCAAATCTAACATGCATTCTAACAAGCATGAATTATGAACAATATCTCTACAACTTGATGAATGAACTTGCATAAGTGAACATATAGTAAAATAGATGTCAAATCATCATGAACAATAGATCTACATGCAGACTTGAGAAAAATGCACGAAATCACTCTCTTTAACACATAAACAAACCACCGATCCAATATACTCCTTTGGGTCCGTGTGGGAGATAACCACCACTCACCGAATCACCTAAACACCTCAAAAACAACCAACTCCAGATCTGGACAGCAAAGAATCAAGCTTGATCCTCCAAAGCTCCGCTTCAAACGATGAAATCTCTCTTCGATGGATGGAGATCTTCAACTTTGGCTCTTGGATCTTCGATTTGATCTTCAATTTAGATGGAAGGAATCACTAGATTAGAGTGGAGAAAAGAAGTGAAGAAATGTTGTAGTCGAGCTCTAAAAATGGCAGCACTTCGTTGCTTCAAAATCCGGTGCCAAAAAGTGAACCAAACCCCTCTATTTATAGGCTGGAAATCCTTAGGTCGCCGCCCCCATGAGTCGTCCACGACCTAAAACATCTCGACCTACGACCTATCTACCACCCCGACCTAACGACTCATCACTTATACGACCTAACGAAACAAGCTAATGCGCGACCTAACACTACAACACTCACGCGACCTAACGCCACGGCCACCCTAACACTCATGCGACTTAACACTCGTGCGACCTAACTGGTATGCGACTTAACGCTACACAGGGTCACACGACCTAACAGATCCAACGGCCCTAAAACACGCGCGACCTAACTCGTACGCAAGTTACGACCTATCCCTCAACACAACTTCGCGACCTATCAACCTAATACTGTCTCCGACCTAGCGACTTATCAACGTCGCGACTTATCGACCTAACACCTCCTTAGGTCGCCTACTATTAGGTCGCTACACCTACTAGGTCGCTCACTCCTAAGCCGATAACCCACTAACTCGCTAACCCCTATAGGTCGCTCGGCCGACCTAAACTATAACACGTCCTAACCTCCAAATGACCTAACCCCTTAAGTCGGTCAATACCTTAGGTCGCTCCAACTCCTATAGGTCGCTAAATACACTTAGGTCGTCACTTCTATAAGTCGCTCCACCCGACCTATCTTTCACACGACCTAAACAACAACACGGACCAAATTCTACTCGAGCCAACATCCACATGACTTAAGCACTAAGTCGTTGACTCCCATAAGTCGTTCCACTATTCAAACTACAACACGACATCACTCCGAACAACTTAAGCTTTGGTCGACAAATACTCTAAACGGTTTAACAACATCAACGACCTAATGTAGATAGTTTTACGATCTTTCGATCCGTAAAAATACGGGAAACCTTAAGTCGCATGAAGGCTTCCTGAAGATGTTTTTCTTGAGTCGCTACAGTTTTGGGTCGTGTTTGTTTAGGTCGCGTGTGTTGTATTTTAGGTCGTAAGTCGTTTGTTCTTGAGTTGTTCTTGTTGTAAATATGGTCGGGTCGCTTTTTGTTGTGGCATTGTAGTGTTGATGAGTCGTTACTCGTAGGTCGTTATGTGGTTAGGTCGTGAACGACCTGGGTCTTGTTAACTTCTGTATTTAGGTCGTTGATTAATAAGTCGTTCGTGTTTGTGTATATGTGTTGTATGTTGTTAGGTCGCGTACTACCTAAGTAAGTCGTAGGTCGTGTAACGATTTAAGGGTCAGAGTTGTAAAAAACGCTATAAATAGCGGTTGTGTTGGTCATTTGTAAGAAGGTTGATTTTGAATAAAAACTTTGTTTTGATTGCTGTGTGCTTTCATCTAAATTGGTAGTTGAGTGTGATCTCCTATCTCCACTTTCGGTTAATCGAGTGCGCTCGATTCAACGATTGTTGAAGCCGATTCATGGTATCAAGTGCGCTTGATCAACGCATGAAGAATTGAATATCTTCTTTCACGGTATCGTGCGCGATCAACGTGATGAGGATAACTAGAATTCAGTATCTTCGGATCAACGAATTTGGGCATTTCAGTATTCATCAATCCACCGATTGCTACTTTCACCGTTTTCATCCATTTTTCCATATATCTGCTGCGTCAGTTTGGTATCAGAGCCTGACTTAGCCAATCATAGCTAAGCCGAGTCTTGGAGCCAAGGAATTTGAAGTTGAAGTTCATCTTGTTGATGTGTTTGTGATTGTGTAATCATGCCGCCGAGAAGAGCTAACCGCCATCAGAATGTTGAAGCGTTGTATAGAAGAGAAGAAGCCAAGCAAATGGAACAACGTATCAATGAAAAATTTGATGAAGGCATTGGAAAGTTAGAGAAACTAATGATTGACATGAATGAAGGTCAAAGAAAAAGGTGGCCAATCTCGAACATGGAGGAAACCGAGTTTCGCCATCGGTTACCGAAGCGAGGAGGGTGTCGCCACAATCTTTTAGAGAAAGAAGAGAAACATCAATTTCATCAAGGAGAGAACATTATGAGCATAGAAGTGAAGAGAGAAGGACTCCACGGGAGTATGAAGATGAGCCATATCGAGATGAAGAGAGACATAGTAGAAGAGACATGCGTGATCGAAGGGATGTTGATGGTCGAGATCGATATAGACGTACATTTGATTATGATGAAGATGGTGATAGAGCTAGCATTCATTATCGAGATCGAGACCAAGTACGAAATGTATATCGGGATGTAGAAGATGATCGACGTTGGGAGTCGGGGATGAAAACTGAAATTCCAGAATTCAAGGGAAGTATGCTAGCTGAATAGTTTTTGGACTGGTTGTCTAATGTTGAAGAGATCTTTGATTTCAAAGAGGTTCCGGGAAATCGTCGAGTGAAGTTGGTTGCTACTAGGTTGAGGGGGAGAGATATGGCGTGGTGGCAGCAAACCAAACTTACACGAGAACGGATGGGAAAGTCGAAAATTGAATCATGGGAAAAGATGAAGAAGCTGATGAAGGCTACATTCTTGCCTTACAATTATCAATCACTCATGTATCAAAGGTTGCAGAATCTGAGGCAAGGGACGAAGACTGTTAATGATTATGCTGATGAATTTTATCAACTGATTGCTCGAAATGACATTATGGAGACAGAGGAACAATTGACTGCTAGGTTTGTTGGAGGGTTGAGAATGCAGATTCATGACATGGTTAATATGTTTGATCCTAGATCTGTAGCTGAAGCACATCAAAAAGCGTTGGCTTGGGAGAAGCAGGGAAGACGTGCAGGTGGTGTGTTTACAAGCTCCAATATTCAGAACAAAGGAGCTAGTGGGAGTTCCAATGTTTCTACAAATGTCAATAGACCAGTTGTGAATGAAGTTGCGAAAGCGAAGGTCAACAACAGTTTCAAATGTTATAATTGCCAGGAAGTGGGTCACAAGAGTAATGAATGTCTGAAGCCGAAGAAACGAACTATGATTGCTGAAGTTGGAGGTGAGGATGTTGGTGAAGGTTATTCTAGTCCAGTTGAGGAGGATGAACAGGATGTTGCGTCAGGAGATGAAGGATGTAATCTAATGATGAGGAGCTTTTGTTTAATACCAAAGCAGGAAGAAGAAGCTAGTTAGTTGAGGAGTAACATCTTTCAGTCAACATGCACTATTCTGGGAAAGGTTTGTAAATTTATGATTGACGCGGGAAGTTGTAACAATATTATTTCTACTGTAGCAGTGAGAAAGTTGAAGTTGAAAACGGAGAAACATCCTAATCCTTACAAGTTAGCGTGGCTAAGAAGAGGAGGAGAGGTAAAGGTGGACAGACGAGTTCAAGTTCCATTTTCTATTGGGAAGAAGTATAAAGACGAGATTTGGTGTGATGTTGTGGAAATGGATGTCTGTCACTTGCTTTTGGGAAGACCATGGCAGTATGGTCGAGCAGTGCAGCATGATGGTCGAACCAATAGCTACAGCTTTATGTTTGAAGGCGTTAAGATCATTTTGGTTCCAAAAAAGAGACAGCAAGGAGGAGCAAATCAGAGGAGATTGAGGAGCTGAAGACTTTGTTGACTTTGAAGGAATTTATTGAAGAAGTAGAGGAGAGTCCATAGGTGTTTCTGTTGATTGGACGTGAAGCTACTGAATCTGTTGACGTTCCAGAGGAAGTAAAGCCGGTATTGGAAGAATTCAGAGATGTGTTTCCTGAAGAATTGCCAACGGAGTTACCACCGTTGAGGGATATTCAACATCAGATTGATCTTGTGCCAAGGGCAGTATTACCACACAGGCCACATTACAGAATGAGTCCTAAGGAGCATGAGGAACTGAGAAGGCAGGTGGAGGAGTTGTTAGAACAGGGGCGTGTTCAGGAGAACTTGAGTCCTTGTGCAGTGCCTGCTTTATTGGTGCCAAAGAAGGATGGTTCGTGGAGGATGTGTACGGACAGTCGGGCTCTAAACAAGATCACTGTGAGATACAGATTTCCTATGCCGAGGATTGACGATTTGATTGACCAGTTGAGTGGAGCTGTTGTGTTCTCAAAGATTGACTTGAAGAGTGGATATCATCAGATTCGTATTAGACCGGGTGATGAGTAGAAGACTACTTTTAAAACGAGGGAAGATTTATACGAATGGCTGGTTATGCCGTTTGGTTTGTCAAATGCTCCTAGTACTTTTATGAGGGTGATGAACCAGATTTTCAGACCATTCATTGGGAAGTTTGTAGTAGTTTACTTTGACGATATTTTGATCTACAATGGGAGTATGGAAGAGCATTTCCAGCATTTTCGTGAAGTACTGTTGATTCTATGACAAGAGAAATTTTATGCTGCTACAAAGAAGTGTGTGTTCATAACGCACCGTGTTTTGTTTCTGGGATATGTTCTGTCAAAATAAGGCATTCAAGTGGATGAAAGTAAAGTGGAAGCTGTCAGGAATTGGCCACAGCCCAAGAGAATTACTGAAGTGAGGAGCTTTCATGGGTTGGTATCTTTTTATCGAAGATTCATTCCACACTTTAGTAGTGTAATGGCACCTGTAACCGATTGCATGAAAGGAAAGAAGTTTGCATGGTTAGAGGAAGCAGGGGTTGCTTTTGAGAAGATCAAGACACTGTTGACGACAGCACCAATTCTAGTATTGCTGGATTTTCAGTTTTTGTTTGAATTACATACTGATTCATCGAAGGTTGGGATTGGTGGAGTCTTGAGTCAAAAGGGAAGACCAGTTGCTTATTTTAGTGAGAAGTTGTCTGGAGCTAAGTTGAGATATAGCACTTATGACGTGGAATTTTATGCGATTATTCAGGCTGTGAAGCACTGGAGACATTATCTGTTCCAGAAAGAGTTTGTTCTTTATACGGATCATGAAGCTTTGAAGTATTTGCAAGGACAGGACAAAATTTCACCTAGGCATGCTTCATGGGTCGCGTATCTACAGCAGTTTACTTTTGTTGTAAAGCGCAAGTCAGGGGTGACGAATCGTGTAGTTGATGCTTTGAGCAGAAGGAATCATTTATTGACGACAATGAAGGTTGAAGTGACAGGATTTGAACTATTGCCGGAGTTGATTGAAGAATATCCTTACTTGATGAAGTTTGTTGAGAAAGTCAAGGATGGGAGTACTGATAAATTTATGTTGGTAGATGGATTCTTATTTAAGGGGAATCAATTGTGCGTACCAGAAGGCAGCTTGAGAATGAAGATATCAAAGAGTTACATGAGGAAGGCCAAGTGGGAAGAGATCGTACATTGCAGTTGATTTCTCAATCCTATTATTGGCCATCGATGAGACGGGAAGTTGAAAAGTTTGTGCGTAGATGTCATGTTTGTCAAGTTTCGAAAGGGACGGCTACAAATGCGGGATTGTATATGCCTTTACCTGTTCCTACAAAACCGTGGGTAGATGTAAGCATGGACTTTGTGTTGGGTTTGCCAAGGACTCAACGGGGAAATGACTCTATCTATGTTGTGGTGGACCGTTTCTCGAAGATGGTACATTTTGTTGCTTGTAAGAAAACGGCAGATGCAGTTCATGTAGCACAGTTGTTCTTCAAAGAGATCTATCGTTTACATGGTTTACCAGAATCTATTGTTTCAGACAGGGATACCGGATTTCTAAGTCATTTTTGGTTAAGTTTGTGGAAGATGGTGGGAACGAAGCTGAATTTTAGTAGCGCTTATCATCCGCAAACAGATGGGCAGACAGAGGTGGTGAATGGATCGTTGGGAAATTTATTACGGTGTCTTGTGAAAGATAATCTGAAAGGTTGGGATGTGAAATTATGTCAAGCAGAGTTTTCTCATAATCACGCAGTTAACCGAAGTACCGGTTTCAGTCCATTTCAGATTGTATATTCAAGCTTACCAAAAGGGTCGTTGGGTTTAACGATAGTGCCACAAACGAAGGGGACAGTTAAACGAGCTGCTGATTTCGTTGATGGGTTGACAGAATGCCATAGAATCATTCAGGAATGATTGGAGAAGTCGAATGAGAAGTATAAGCGATCTGGGATCTGAAGCGAAGAAGTGTTGAATTTAACGAAGGAGATTTAGTATATGTTGTACTAACGAAGGATCGTTTTTCAGTGGGGGCATACAATAAACTTAAAGCTCGAAAGATTGGGCCTGTAAAAATTGTGAAACGGATCAATGAAAACGCTTATATTTTTGAGCTGCCGGAGGATGTGTATACTTCTGATGTGTTTAATGTTAAACACCTTATACCTTATTATGGGGACGGACAATCCAATGGAGAAAAACTTTTAAATTCGAGGACGAATTTTTCCCAACCAGGGGAGGATGATGCAGCCCAGCCCACGAATGTGATGGAGTTAAGTCATTTGGATACATTAGGTCGCCCACGACCTAAAGAATTGCAAAGAAGGGAGTTACGACCTAATGATATAGCAGTGGTGAAAATTGAAGTAGTGCAATCCGAAGCTACCTTAGGTCGCGAGCGATCTAACAAGCTAATGAGTCGCGAGCGACCTAACGGGTCACGGGATAAGAAGTTGCAGCCTAACGAGTTGGGGTGTAACACATTGAAACGACCTAGTGTGAAGATAGGTCGACAGCGACCTAATGGAGATAGGTCGTCCAAGCAATCAAGCGAGTTAACGACTTAGTTAGGTCGCATAAGGAAGATCCCATTGTTGAAACCTTAAGTCGCATGAAGGCTTCCTGAAGCTGTTTTTCTTGAGTCGCTACAGTTTTGGGTCGTGTTTGTTTAGGTCGCGTGGGTTGTATTTTAGGTCGTAAGTCGTTTGTTCTTGAGTTGTTCGTGTTGTAAATATGGTCGAGTCACTTGTTGTTGTGGCGTTGTAGTGTTGATGAGTCGTTACTCGTAGGTCGTTATGTGGTTAGGTCGTGAACGACCTGGGTCTTGTTAACTTCTGTATTTAGGTCGTTGATTGATAAGTCGTTCGTATTTGTGTATATGTGTTGTATGTTGTTAGGTCGTGTACGACCTAAGTAAGTCGTAGGTCGTGTAACGACTTAAGGGTCAGAGTTGTAAAAAACGCTATAAATAGCGGTTGTGTTGGTCATTTGTAATAAGGTTGATTTTGAATAAAAACTTTGTTTTGATTGCTGTGTGCTTTCATCTAAATTGGTAGTTGAGTATGATCTCCTATCTCCACTTTCGGTTAATCGAGTGCGCTCGATTCAACGATTGTTGAAGTCGATTCGCGGTATCAAATGCGCTTGATCAACGCTTGAAGAATTGAAGATCTTCTTTCACGGTATCGTGCGCGATCAACGTGACGAGGATAGCTAGAATTCGGTATCTTCGGATCAACGAATTTGGACATTTAAGTATTCATCAATCCACCGATTGCTACTTTCACCGTTTCATCCAGTTTTCCATGTATCCGCTGCGTCACCTCCTTAGGTCGTATGTACCTTAAGTCGTTGGCCTCGGCCATGTTAGATCGCTCGGCATTGCTTAGGTCGCTTCACTAGGTCGCAGGCCTATTCTCTAACTTAGGTCGTTTTCGGCCTGCACTACGTCGTTCGCCCATGTGTTAGGTCACGCCATACTTTGGGTCGTACCATGTTAGGTCGCTCGCCTGTTTTATGCCGCTACCAACTTAGGTCGCTCGGCAGTTAGGTCACACCACTTCCTTAAGTCGCTCGGCCTGCACTTATGTCGCTACAACTTAGGTCGCTCAGCTGCTAGGTCGCGCCGTGTTGAGTCGCTAGGCTATTTCCATTTTGATGAATTTGGAATCGAATCCTTTGGATTTTTATTTACATCTTCGAATGTGAATTTTTGTGATTTATTATTTCTACAATCATTTTTGTGATTTGTCACTTCATCTCACTCATACGAGAAATCTAATTAAACGGCTTAGTAAAACAAATGGTATGAAACGCTTGCATTTACTTCGCCGGTTAATTCTTGGAATTGTTCGATAGAATCTCTCGTGATAATTTTCAAGTGGAGATCTACAATTTGTTCGTAAATATTTAAGTTAAGCTAGTGGTTATGAGACATGAAGCTAAGCTTATATATTTACTAGCTTAATGTAATTAACACGTCTTGATGATCGTTGATGATCATTTTTGTGATTTAGACTAGCAAATGTGCGATGTCTCTTTGTCTATGAGGGAGACTAAACCCCGTTTCTGTAGAGCTTCGGCTCAATTTGGTGGGGTAGCGACCCATGGTCTTCGGGCCATTTTGTGGAGCTTCGGCTCAAAATTAATGATTAGCAACCATGGAATAACATTCCATTTTCTGATACACGTGTTGGTGAGTTTTCATGCTCCCGTTTTGTGATAGGCCTCCCCTTTTTTGTGATTTCTGGATTTCCATTGATGATTTTTGGAATTTTTGTTTTCACCAATTTTCGTGATTTACATCGATAAGTTTTATCAATATTTGTGCATTGGTGAATTTGTATGTCATTAACTTTTGTGATTGGCTTTTACATTATTGTCAATATTTATAGTTTGGTGATTCGGTAAATATAGAGTATGACATTTCTTTTGAGCTTTGAGAAGATTCTTGTGATATTGATTAATCTCTTGTTGATTTTCAATTACCTACTTACCACAGTATGGCTTTATGGTTATCATATGTTTATGTCATATCTCCTATTCTATATCATTTTATCTGATATTTATAGCTAGATTGATCCGTTTATTATTTTCTTATTAAATAATACTCGGGTCAGACCGAGATGTTACAGGTGCTTCTGCTTGACTTCACATCTGGGATTATCACCCTGACTTTTGGCTAACTATTTAGATTAGTAGTTTTTGTTGTATACATTTGAGATATAGACTCATTGATGTATCCATATTCTTTTGTCTAGCACTTGTAGCTATTCTTTTGTGATATTGTGGATCTTGTTTTACCACAACTCTGATGTACACTTTCATGTGTTATATTCATATCTATTTCCGCCTTTGTGATATGGATGTCTGTGACTGATTTGTGTTATGTTTATTTCTATGTTTGTTTCCGAAGATATTATAGCCACCGGGTAGTAGCTTTGAGTTTGTATCGGTATGTTGGATTTCCTCCTGAAACCAAATGCATGTTGTACTATCTGACATATCGGTGCTCGCACAAAGCCATTACACGGATGGTCGCTCCTCAACAGCCTTATTCTCCGTGCTAGTTGACGGCATTACACCGTAGTGTCCTTGGCTAGCGTGGGTATAGAGGTGGGGCGTCACAGCTTGGTATCAGAGCGAATCTTTGGAACAATGTAGAATAATTTAACAAGGATCATCGTCCTAAGTCCATCTTAGGAGTCATGCTTTAGGATTTAGTTCGAGTCTTCGTACCGATTCATCCTATTTTCCTTATGATCCCTTGTTTATCTATCAAGATTGCTTGATATTCATTTGGTGAATAACCTTATCCTTCTTCTTTCTTTCAAAAGGAAGAGAAATGGTTAGACCTGGCCGTCCCAGCACCTGTCAATCTCGTGCTACTCCCCAAGATGGAGTATTTATGTCTGCTCAGCAGCTTCTTGATCTAGTAAGGAATGCTCAAGCAGCCGGATCTAATCCGGAGTCTACTCACCCTAAGGCTGGATTTGCACGCTTGTGCAACGATTATACCAATTTGGGTGGAAAGTCATTCAAAGGTTCTGAAACTATTATTGAAGTCCAGGCTTGGCTGAGAACGTGCGATCGAATCTTTTCTCGCATCAATCTTATTGATCTTCACTGTGTTCATGTGGCCTCTAGTACGCTCCAAGAAAGAGCATTAGATTGGTAAGAGCTTACGATTTCTGAAATAAATGAAGCGGATCTTACTTGGGAGAAATTCCGGGAACACTTCGAGTTAAAATTTGTGCCAGAAGCTGAGATGGTGACTTTGGCTCGCCGTTTCATTGACCTTGTTCAAGGTGAATCTTCCGTGACAGACTATGTCGCATCATTCGAGTCACTTTCTAAATATGGGGTCGAGTACATAAAAACCCCATTGAAGAAAAACCAAAGATTTGCCAATGGCTTGAATAAAAATCTCAAGAAGCCATTACTTCTAAAGTTAGAAGTTTCTTTTGATCAACTCGTTGATATCGCTCTTCGTCTTGAAGAGGTAGATAGGGAGAGTGATGTTGAAGTTATGAGTGCCAAACCAAACTTCAACAACAAGAAAAGGCCTAATAAGTTCAAAGGTCCTTATCCCAACAATAAGAAAGGGAAGCAAGCCTCTCCGGCAACTAAGACTTCTACCTCAAGTGGTGGGCAAGACTACAACTGTGGTTCTAAGGACCATTATGCGAACATGTGTTCAAAGCCTCGTGCTTGTCGCTATTGCAAAAGCCCGGATCATTACTTATCTTCTTGTCCCAAACTTCAAGGCAAGAAGGAGGGAAAGCTTAATGTTGCTCAAGCCCCTGGCAACACATCTCGTGGTCAAGGTATTTCTCATTCTATCATTGATGGTATTATTTTATTTCATGGTCATCCTATTCGAGTTCTTTTTGATACGGGTGCGTCCCATTCTTTTATTTCAAAAGAACTTGTTGATACTTTTCCTTTGGATGTTATGTGTTTGATGACTTCTTTGAGAATTGCGAATCTGGTTGGTGGATCCGCAACAATCAGTTTATTGTGTAAAGATGTCGAGATTATTTTGTGTGATTTTTCTTTCCGAGCCGATTTGCATGTTATCGCTACTTAGGCTTTGGAATGATTTTGGGAATGGATTGGCTTAACCGCTATGAAGCCCAAATCCTATGTCCTGAGCGAACTATTCATCTTCGACATCCTCAATCCGTTAAGCAGATTTCTATTGACCTTAAAGATTCGGATTCCATCTTGGTTTCATCTTTATATTCTTTAAATCCTCATGATGACGATAATGATGATGAGGAAGATATTATTTCTCTTATTCACGTTGTTCGTGAATTTTCTGACATATTTGAGCCCGTTTTAGGATTACCATCTAAGCGAGAAATTGAGTTCAAAATTAATCTCATCCCTGGAGCTCAACCTATCACTCGTCCTCCTTATCATATGTCCAATAAAGAAAATGAGGAGATGCGCAAACAATTATCCGAATTGGAGACGAAGCAATTTATTCGCTTTAATTCCTCCCCTTAGGGAGCTTCGGCTATTTTTGTGAAGAAATCCGATGGTACACTTAGGCTTTGCGTTGACTACTGCAAGCTTAATGATCTTACTATCAAAAATAAATATCCTTTACCTCGGATTGATGATCTATTCGATCAACTTAGTGGTGCTAGAGTCTTTTCCAAATTAGACTTAGCTACCGGTTTTCATCAGCTTCGTATTGCAGAGGATAGCATTCCTTTGACATCGTTCCGTACTCGTTATGGATCTTTTGAACGGCTTGTTATGCCATTTGGTTTAACGAATGCTCCGGCTTATTTCGTTGACCTTATGAATAGAGTTTTCAAAAACTTCCTCGACCGGTTTGTTCTCATCTTTATTGATGATATTCTTGTGTATTCTAAAACCGAGGAGGAGCATGAAAAACATCTTCAGATTGTGTTGGAAACACTTAGAAGCAATCAATTGGAAGCAAAATTTTCTAAATGACACTTTTGGCAATCTCGTATGAAGTTTCTAGGTCATATTATTTCCGAATCCGGAATTTCTGTAGATCCTTCAAAGATTGAAGCAATTCAAAATTGGAAGATACCGGAGAGTGTGACGGAGATTCATAGTTTTCTCGGATTGGCGGGCTATTACCGTCGTTTTATTAAAGACTTTTCTAAAATTTCCGTGCCTCTTACTAGCTTAACAAAGAAAGGTGTTAAATACATTTGGTCGGACAAATGTGAAGCTTCTTTTCAGAAATTAAAAGAACTCCTTTCCGAGGCTCCTATTCTTGTGATTCCCGTAGGAAACCAAGATTTTATTGTTTATACCGATGCTAGTCGCGTTGGTTTGGGTGCCGTTCTTATGCAAAGAGAACGTGTTATTGCTTACGCTTCTAGGAAATTGAAGCCAGCCGAGACTAGATATGCCACTCATGATTTAGAGCTCGCGGCTATTGTTTTCGCCCTTCGTCTTTGGCGTCATTATCTTTTGGGAGAAAAATTTATTCTGTACACTGATCATAAATCTTTGAAGTATCTATTTTCTCAAAAGGAACTTAATTTGCATCAATAACATTGGCTCAAATTTCTTGCAGCTTATGATCTTGATATTCTTTATACTCTCGGAAAAGGAAATCGCGTTGCCGATGCACTTAGTTGCAAGCAACAAGCGGTTGTTTCTATGATGATATCCAAATGGAATGATCTGGGAATTTTATCCACTTGTGAGATTCGAGATCGTGTTTCCGATTTATGTTCATCTCTTGTTTTATGTAGCCTTGAAGCTCATCCTTTTCTTTTAGACCGCATTCTTGAAGCTCAAAAGCTAGATCCCGAATTGGCTCTTCTTGGCCAAAATTTTAGGGATAAGATTAATATTGAAGGTTTGAAAGACATTGATATTGATTCTCGTGGCGGTATTTAAAAATTTGGAAGACTTATCGTGCCAAATATCAATGGTCTTCGTAAAGACATTTTAGAAGATTCTCATCGTTCTAAATTTACCATTCATCCTGGTAGTAGTAAAATGTATGCGGATATGAGGCAACTTTATTATTGGGAGGGAATGAAATCTGATATTGCTAACTTTGTTAAGTGTTGCATGACTTGCCAACTCATTAAGGCCGAACATCAAAGGCCCGGTGGGTTATTGCAACCTTTAGAAATTCCAGTTTGGAAGTGGGATCAAATTTCCATGGATTTTATAGACGGCCTTCCCCGTTCTCGTTCGAGACATGATAGCTTATGGGTGATAGTTGATAGACATACTAAATCCGCCCATTTAATTCTCGTCCGGTCCAATCGAACCGTTCCCCTCTTGCCCAAACTCTTTATCAAAGAGATTGTAAAATTGCATGGAGTTCCTTCTTCTATTGTTAGTGATCGTGATCCATTGTTTACTATTGGATTTTGGAAGAGTCTTCAAAAAGCTTTGGGAACGAAGCTTAATTTTAGCACCGCATATCATCCCCAGTCCGATGGACAGACTGAGCGTGTGAATCAAACTCTTGAAGATCTTCTTCGTGCGTGTGTTTTTGATTTTGGTGGAATTTGGGAAGATCATATTTCTCTTGTTGAGTTTTCCTATAATAATAGCTTCCAATCTAGTATTGGTATGGCACATTTCGAGGCACTCTATGGAAGGTCATGCCGATCTCCTTCTTGTGGGCTTGAGGCCGGTGAGAAGCTGGTTTTAGGTCCAGATTTTTTTTGTGATTCCATATAAAAGATTGACCTTATTCGTCATAGGATGAAAGAATCCCAGTGTAGACAAAAATCCTATGCCGATAACCAGAGAAGGAAATTAGAATTTTCTGTGGGAGATCTTGTGTTTATCCGTGTTTCACCTATGAAGGGTGTTGTACGTTTTAGTCGATCGGGAAAGTTAGCGCCTCGATATATTAGGCCATTTCCTATCACCGAACGTATTGGTTCCGTGGCTTATCGCCTTTTATTACCGGCTCAGTTTTCTGCTATTCTTGACGTGTTTCACGTTTCTCAGTTACGGAAATGCCTTTGAGATTCTGATTCTATTCTTGAGCCCGGTAATAAAGATCCTATTCGTATTATTGCTTCGGAGGTCAAGCACCTTCGTAATAAAGATGTTCCGCTTGTTAAAGTCCAATGGTCCTCAAATCCTAAGGATTGCTCTTGGGAATCTAGAGAATTCATCGATCGAACACATCCAGACTTACTTTCTCGTGCTCTTTAAGGTGAATTTCTTATTTCAAATTTCTTTTGTGATCGATATGCTTTCATGGTTGTTACCTTATATTTTCTTCTTAAATATTGCGAGGACGCAATTTCTTTAAGGAGGGGAGTCTGTAACAACCCGCATATTTTACGATTGAATATTTAAATATTTTATTTTAATATTTTATCGTTAGTCGGATTTTAGTCCGAAAAGTTACTTTTTGCATACGATCGAATTAGGACATGGAACCACTTCTATTGGGTCCAAAACGCCATTTGCAATCTTTTTGAGTATAAACTTTGATACATTTGGAGTTAGTGGAATTTTGTCACTTTTTCACTTTGGGCTTGGGGTTTGGTTTAGCCCATTAGCCAAAACTATTAATTCTAGCTCAACCCCCTTCACTTCATAACTTCACTTTCATTTTCTAACACTCAAGCTTCATCAAAAATGGAGGATGGAATGGGAAATTAAAACTCCAAACTCAAGTTCATTTGCAAATCCAACATCTAACTCCAAATTCAAAGAGAAGCCATTGATTCTTCCATTGATTTCAAGCTTCTTCTTCATTGATCTTGTGTAAAGGTGAGTTTTTTATCTCACATCTTTGTCTATAACTATCTTTGATTGTTGGGTATGAATTCCTAACACTTTTACATATGCAATTGCTTTTGGTTTGGATTGAATTGGTGAAAATCCCAATTTTAGTGTTTTGGGTTCAAATCTTTAAAAATCCAATTTTCGATGTTGGAACACGTTTTTGGTGATGCATCGAGGAGACAATAGGACCGAGTAGCATATAGGCGTAACCCCTAGCATTCGTGCTCGTCCGGTTGCAAATTGAGAGAGTTTGCACTTTATTGCTTATGTCGTTTTCGACCTGCTGCTAGGTCGCTCAGCCTGCAACCACAAAGACACTCGGCCTTCTGCGCATAGGTCGTTCCACCACTAGGTCGCTCGGCTAGGTCGTTGCAACCACTAAGTCGATCGAACTTTCTACAGTTAGGTCGCTTCGTGTTAGCTCGCAACCACTGGGTCGCGCCATGTTCTTAGGTCGCTTACCTCCTTAGGTCGTATGTACCTTAGGTCGTTAGACTCGGCCATGTTAGATCGCTCGGCCTGCTTTAGCTTGCAACCATGTTAGGTCGCTTGTGCCTTAGGTCGCACTCCTTAGGCCGCATGTTACTCCTATGTCGTTACCTCCTTAGGTCGTATGTACCTTAAGTCGTTAGCCTCAGCCATGTTAGATCGCTCGACATTGCTTAGGTCGCTTCACTAGGTCGCACGGCCTATTCTCTAACTTAAGTCGTTTTTGGCCTGCACTACGTCGTTCGCCCATGTGTTAGGTCGTGCCATACTTTGGGTCATACCATGTTAGGTCACTCGCCTATTTTATGCCGCTGCCAACTTAGGTCGCTCGGCAGTTAGGTCGCACCACTTCCTTAAGTCGCTCGGCCTGCACTTATGCCGCTACAACTTAGGTCGCTCAGCTTCTAGGTCGCGCCGTGTTGAGTCGCTAGGCTATTTCCATTTTGATGAATTTGGAATCGAATCCTTTGGATTTTTATTTACATCTTCGAATGTGAATTTTTGTGATTTATTGTTTCTACAATCATTTTTGTGATTTGTCACTTCATCTCACTCGTATGAGAAATCTAATTAAACGGCTTAGTAAAACAAATGGTATGAAACGCTTGCATTTACTTCGTCGGTTAATTCTTGGACTTGTTCGATTGAATCTCTCGTGACAATGTAGAGATCTATAATTTGTTCGTAAATATTTAAGTTAAGCTAGTGGTTATGGGACATGAAGCTAAGCTTATATATTTACTAGCTTACTGTAATTGACACTTCTTGATGATCGTTGATGATCATTTTTGTGATTTAGACTAGCAAATGTGCGATGTCTCTTTGCCTACGAGGGAGACTAAACCCTATTTCTGTGGAGCTTCGGCTCAATTTAGTGCGGTAGCGACCCATGGTCTTCGGGCCGTTTTGTGGAGCTTCGGCTCAAATTAATGGTTAGCAACCATGGAATAGCGTTCCATTTTGTGATACACGTGTTGGTGAGTTTTCATGCTCCCGTTTTGTGATAGGCCTCCCCCTTTTTGTGATTTCTGAATTTCCATTGATGATTTCTGGAATTTGTGTTTCCACCAATTTTCGTGATTTACATTGATAAGTTTTATCAATATTTGTGCATTGGTGGATTTGTGTGTCATTAACTTTTGTGATTGGCATTGATATTATTGTCAATATTTATTGTTTGGTGATTCGGTAAATATAGAGTATGACGTTTCTTTTGATCTTTGAGAAGATTCTTGTGATATTGATTAATCTCTTGTTGATTTTCAATTACCTACTTATCACAGTATGGCTTTATGGTTATCATATGTTTATGTCATATCTCTTATTCTATATCATTTTATCTGATATTTATAGCTAGACTGATCCGTTTATTATTTTCTTATTAAATAATACTCGGGTCAGACCGAGATGTTACAGGTGCTTCTGCTTGACTTCACATCTGGGATTATCACCCAGACTTTTGGCTAACTACTTAGATTAGTAGTTTTTGTTGTATACATTTGAGATATAGAATCATTGATGTATCCATATTCTTTTGTCTAGCACTTGTAGCTATTCTTTTGTGATACTGTGGATCTTGTTTGACCACAACTCTGATGTACACTTCCATGTGTTATATTCATATCTATTTCCGCCTTTGTGATATGGATGTCTGTGACTGATTTGTGTTATGTCTATTTCTATGTTTGTTTCCGAAGATATTATAGCCACCGGGTAGTAGCTTTGAGTTTGTATCGGTATGTCGGATTTCCTCCTGAAACCAAATGCATGTTGTACTTTTTGACATATCGGTGCTCGCATAAAGCCATTACATGGATGGTCGCTCCTCAACAGCCTTATTCTCCACGTTAGTTGAGGGCCTTACACCGTAGTGTCCTTGGCTAGCGTGGGTATAGAGGTAGGGCGTTAATAGTAACGTTTGGTTGTTGAAGAGACCGGGATCGGAAATTGTCATACTCTCTGCCAACTCTGAAAACCACTTTAACAACCGTGTACGCGGTGGAGATTACAGAATGAAGTAGGATGGTGGCGGCATTTCCTTTGAGGTAAATACATGGACCCGACTCCCGTGAGTTGGCATAAGGTGGCTAAAACATGAGCGATTCACAGGCCAATGAGGTCATTCCTCTGATCGGACGCACTCCTTCGATATTATACTCTGACCTTTGGATTGATTCGGTGGACACTTTTGATTTTTGATTTTGGGGGTGTTGTTCGAGGTGGGCGGTAGTAGCTGCTACGCGTTACCACCAGCCCGAATGCGTAATTGGTATATCTTACCTGGCATTGCCTAGTTGTGCCGTATCACCTTCCCTACCACGCCTTGTACGAGTTTCTATTTGTGTCGTACCTATGGAATATCCTCTGGTAGCGTCCCGATCAGGAGGTATTACGGTGCTGTATAGACTATTGGCATTATTTATGTTATGGGCTATATGGGTAACCCCTTAACGCTATTAAAAAGTAAGCTTACTTTACTATTAGACATTATTATAATAGCAAAATATACTACATAGTAAATAGTTTAACGGATCCTTAGGAGAGGTGAATCTCGAGTATCTATTGAGTTACTGCACTCACATTAGACACTGGATAGGAGATGTCAAATCCCGTAAACATCTCCGATGCCATTACACTCATATTTATTTCAGTTAATTTAACTTACATAAGTTCTTTTAGTTCTGACTCGAGTGTTTTGTCTTTTCAATTCGCTCAGGTCAGTCCGAGCATTTCAGAAATCGAATACTTTATTTCTGGAGGACGGAGACGAAGATTTCATTATTATTATTATATTGTTCCACTATACACTGTATTCCGCTGCATTGATTATTATTCACTGGTATGTGCAACTCTGATATGTATTGTCTAAATATAATCAAATGTTTATAAAACAGCTTCATGAACTGTATATTTGATTATTACATTTCATCGTTCCGCTGCAAGATTCTATTTTGTTTTATTTCTTCCTTCTTTTTCTTATTTACTCCATAATAATCCGCCCTTCCGTATGGTTTGAATTGGCATGTGTGTCGATTTAAAGCGTGCGAAAAGGCGGGACGTTACATCTAGTATCAGAGCTTTGGTTTAGCGATAAACCTTATCTTTGTGGGGTCTGACTCTTTATTAATAGGGTAGTAATACCCTATGGGAGCCGCTTACCATATATATATGAGAGAGCGTATTTGTTAATGTTATAAAAAGGTTTTATATTGTGTTAATCTGTTTCGTTTTGTATTTATAAATTCTGGTTGATGCATGGGACGCTATGACATCAATAGGGATTTCTAAACACTTAATAGGACAGACCGACATAATATTTGTTTTAATATAGGTGAATGAAAAAAAATTCCTATTATATTTTCTATATATATAAAATAAATTTTATAAATAATATATATTTGGCTGCAAAATATTGGTTGTTGGGTCATGAAATTTATAAATAATGGTCGAAATAAAATTTAAAATAAGATAAATGAAACTGGAACCATAAAGCTTTAGTCCGGGATTTTTGAAAATTTCTTTCTAATGATTTTAGAATATAATAGTATTGTTTATAAGTATTTTATGATATAAATATTTCAATATAAATTGAAAGAATTGTTTTAAAAAGGAATTTCAAAAAGAAGAAATTTCTGTACTACCCTCTTTGTCGCTGGAAAATAATTTCGGTGATAAGTGCACGCATCATCGACATTCATTTTCGAGTTTCGAAGTGAGAAGACCATTGTAGTAGTTTTACTGCAGATTCATTTTTGATAAACAAATGAAAATTTTAAATTGTTTTAAATATAATTGGATATAAATTGTAAGTATATATTTATTTATTATTTTAAAATGATTTAAAATTGAACCCGGTATTTGGTTCTTAAGTTCCAGTTAATTAATAGTTCAATTAAGTGAAGTAAATTGGATTATGACCAATTAATAATTGGAACCTTTAAATAAAATAAGAAATTTAATGCTAAGGTATAAAGGAAATTAAAAGAAATTAAAATGTGTAACCTATAAGACAAAGAATAATCTTATTGAACATTTAGTTAATTAAAAGAAATAGAAATAAACTTGGGTAACTTTCTATTACATCCTAAAAAACATATATATGACTTACCGAATATTAAAAGTTGAAATGTTTAATAAGAAATGTAATGGAAATTGTACAAGTAAAAGTATGAGATGAAAGTGTTCAATCAATTGCTTTTATTTATAAGAATTGATGTTATAGAGTTATAAACTTAAGTTATAATAGAATTCTTACTGTAATAAAATTTGATAGAAGGTAAATGTTGTAAGTAAGAAATTATAGACTTAGGTAAATATTGAAGTGATTTATTTTGAAAATAAGCAGAAAAATGAATACTGTAAATAAATAAAATTAAGTAGTAAATAAATGAATTAATATGCAAAGAAGTTGAATTAAATATGGATACTATACATAAATGAAAATTATAAGAAATGATAAGTAAGAAATTTTAAACTTAAGTAAATAAGTTGAAGTTATTTCTAAATAAAAGTGTAGAAAAAAAAAGATAAACCATTATATGGATGAAAAGGAGAAATGTGACGACCGCCCATGACTCCTGCACGGAAACAAGGGAATGGTGCGTTGAAGGTGTGCCAGGCAGCCATGGGTGACCGTCAAGGTAGAATAAACATCGCAGAATCTATCGTATAACTCACAGCGCATGGATAAAATATAATAGAGAAATATAATATATATAGTGAAGCTACATAGAACAGGACATCATCATATAAGCATCATAATAGTTTTATACAAACATATGAATCATCCATACATCAAAGCCTCACTACATAACACTCAAACAAATACAGCAGCGGAACACCCAGTACATATAATATGAAATAATATGCAAAAGCCTCCTGCTCGTCTTCGTCATCATCGGCGTAGATCTCCAAGAACAGCACCTGTCACCTGCTACCTAGTCTGCCCATCCCAACATGGATGAACAGCCCAAGGTAATAAGAGGAGACATAAAACCTTGAGTCAGACAAAGTCTTAGTGAGCAGTAAATCAACTATCAAACATACCAAAAGAGCATAAGGGATAAAAGGAATAGGAACCAAACCATCCCACTCCACCTCGTTCTTCAGTGATAGCCCCCAGACCCACTAAGGAGAAGCAAGCATAGCAAAGCAGACATTTGAAATAAAGTAGTTATCACTCGAGTCAAGGTCGATGTTTTCCAAATACAAACCCCCAAGGCCTAAACCAAGATCAGATAAACACTCGGAAAACACCGCTCTTGAGATTGAATGATGATACAATCAAACGTCCAAACATCCATGACTCTGGCTATCACTGTTATCATTGCCTTGATTTCGCCGTTAGTTGAACAACCATCTGTCAAGGGCTAATGGTAACCCCGGTTCTAGACATAACTCCGCACGTCGTCGCAGCCCGTGCCTAGGAATTTTCGCAACTACCCAGAGTACTAGCACGTCGTCGCAGCCCGTGCTTGGAACGTCGTCGCAGCCCGTTCCAACGTACTCTTGCTTTGAGCATGCTAGAACCTTCAACAACGATGAGATCTCAGCCTCCTAGTCATCCTCCTCGACGACTATTTCCATACTAGCTCAAGCACCTCTCAAGCTAACCATTATCAACCAACTCGCATCGCATCATCGAGTGATCAACATGCTTGGGATGATCCCGTCTGGATTAAACCAAGGCTATCTCACATCATGCTTCGCTTTATCGCATCATAGCAAAGTCTCATCTCAACATCATGGCTTGCCTCATCACATCATGGCAAAGTCCCATCTCAACATCATCTAATCCATACATATGAGCTTCAACATCCGCTTCATATGCCACAAGCAGCTTTCCTTATTCAAGAGCCTTTCCACTTAGCTTTTGAATCATCATCAACTAACTTGATCAAATCAAGCTATATATCAACTAATCAATCAAATCAAACATTAATCCAAGCAATCAATCATTCAAACAAGATCTAAATAAACAATTATAATGATAATGGCAATTTCGTAAATAAATGAGCATGGATCTAACATACATGAATCATGGGTTTTTAGCATAGATCTAATAAATATAAATCATGGGTTTTGTCTCTTCAACTTGATAAATGAACTTGTATAAGTAAACATCTTCATGAGTAGTGGATCTACACTTGGATCTAAGGAAAAATGCATAAAATCACTATCTACAACACTCCAACAAACCACCAAACCAATATACTCCTTTGGGTCCGCGTGAGAGATAACCACCACTCACCAAATCACCCAAACACTTCAAAAACTATCAACTTCAGATCTGGACAGCGAAGCTTCAAGCTTGATTCGTCGAAATCCCGCTTGAAACGATGAAATCTAGCTTGGTTGGATGAAAATCTTCAACTTTAGCTCTTGGATCTTCAATCTCGATCTTCGATCTTGGATGGATGTTAGAACTCGATCTAAGTGGAGAAAAGAAGTGAAGAAATATTGTAGTCGAGCTCTCAAAATGGCAGCACTTCGTCGCTTCGAAATCCGGTGCCAAAAAGTGAGCCAAACCCCTCTATTTATAGGCTGGATTCCCCTTAGGTCGTAACTTGTAGGTTCGGTTTTAGGTCGTTGCCGACCTAACAAATCTCCGACCTAACTAAGTCGTCTACGACTCATAGAATCCCCACAGCTTACGACCTACCCACTTCACGACCTAACAACCCCAGGGTCACACGAGTTAACACACGGCCGACCTAACTCCTATACGACCTAAGAACCCACCGAGTCAACGACCTACGACTCATCACTAAGTCGTTCATACGACTTAGCACTCAACAGCTTAACATCATCACGAGTTAACAACCTTACGACCTAACTGTGTTATGACTTACGACTTAAAACAAACACGACTCAAGCTGTGACGACTTAACAGCCTTGCGAGTTACGACTTAATTCTAATACGACCTATCACTTAACTTGTGCCAACTTCTATAACTCGTAATACTACTAGGTCGCCCAGAAACCCACAACTCGTAACCTCTATAACTCGGCAACTCTTATAACTCGTTAACGACCTAACACACTAACCCGTTAACTCATCTTAACTGCTAGGTCGTAATCTCCTAAGTCGTTTACGACTTAAAACCCCATTGATTCGTACACGACTCATCTCTTAACCCGTTAGTTCCTCTAACTCAACCTAACTTCCACACGGGTCAATTCCTTACGAGTTAAATTCATACGACTTAGGCTAAAGATGCCTTAAACAACACTAACGACCTAATAATTCTACGATCTATCAACACGTAAAATACGGGTCGTTACATTCTCTCCCCCTTAGGAATTTCGCCCCGAAATTCCAAACAAACAAGAGCAACCAAAACTATTCTGCATGCCTACCATCCATAGCAATCAACAAACCATGCATCCAATTACTATCCTAGCATGCAGAATTCTAAGATTAGAACAAGTTACAAATTCATGAGATGCCACGACACCTTAGGGACATACCTCGAAGAGTTCAGGATGAGCTGCCTTCATCCTCTCTTCCTCCTCCCATGTACAGTCGTTAACATCATCACTCCATTGTATCTTGAGTAACGTAATCGTCTTTCTCCTAAGCTATTTCGTGTCAGTTTCAACAACACGAAGCGGCTTACGAGGTCTCGAAACAACTGGATCAACTTCTAAATCTTCACAGCTATCAGCAGAAACCACCGTATTCGAGTCATGCACATACTTCCGTACATAAGATACATGAAAAACATTGTGCACACCCGCCATCTTTTCCGGTAACTCCAATCTGTAAGCGAGCTTTCCAATTCGCTCGATAATCGGGAATGGTCCAACAAATCTCGGAGTTAACTTTCCTTTCTTCCCGAATCGAATAACATTCTTCAGAGGAGAAATCTTCACAAAAACCATATCACCTATGTCGAATTCCAAATCCTTACGACGATTATTGGCATAACTTTTCTGACGATCTTGGGCTGCCTTCATTCGTTGCCGAATGATCCCTATACAATCCGAAGTCTGTCGAATCATCTCTGGCCCAAGTATCAGTTTTTCTCCAGTTTCCTACCAACATGTCGGAGAGTTACACGGTCTTCCATACAATGCCTCAAATGGTGCCATACCAATACTCGACTGATAACTGTTGTTATAAGCAAATTCCACCAAATGAAGATGATCTTCCCATGATCCTCCGAAGTCCAAAACACAAGCTCTGAGAAGATCTTCCAAAACTCGGTTGACTCTCTCAGTCTGACCATCTGTTTGAGGGTGATAAGCTGTACTCAAACACAACTCAGTTCCCAAAACTTCCTGGAAGCTCTTCCAAAATCCACTAGTGAACAAAGGATCTCGGTCGCTCACTATATTCTTCGGAACACCATGGAATCGAACTATCCACTTAACATACAACTCAGCCAACTTCGATGCAGTCCTAGTCGATCGAACAGGAATGAATCTTGCACTCTTGGTCAAACGATCTACGATGACCCAAATCCCTTCATTCCCTGCCCTGGTTCTAGGTAGGCCATCGATAAAATCCATCGACACTTGCTCCCACTTCCTTGTAGGAACCTCTAATGGCTGAAGTAATCCACTGGGCTTCTTCTGCTCAGCTTTCACCAACTGGCAGTTCATACACTTAGAAATAAAATTTCCAACATCCTTCTTCATGCCTCCCCAATAATAGGTTCTCTTCATATCCCGATACATCTTATTTCCACCTGGATGAATTGTCAACTTCGAGTGATGACTTTCTCTAAGAACTTCATCTCTCAATCCATCTACATCGGGAACAACTAGTCGTCCTTGCTTCCGAAGCCAACCCTCTCGATCGACTTCGAATCCTTTATCCTTTTCTGGGTCCAATCCAGATTCCAAATCTCGGATAATCTTGACAAGCTTATCGTCTCGCTTTTGGCTCTCGCCAATTCTCTCCACCAGAGTAGGCCTTATCGATAAGTTTGCCAACATCTCAGGTTCCAATTCACATCTGGGCCTGAAATCAAATCCAGCCAAATACTCGAGACTCTTCCATTCCGAAAACATGGCTCCCAATACGGCATGTCTTCGACTCAACGCATCAGCTACTGCGTTACCTTTTCCTGGAGTATAAGCTATACCAAAATCATATGATGCCAAAAACTCTAGCCACCGTTGCTGCCGAAGATTCAAATCCTTTTGGGAGAAAAGATACTTCAACGACTTATGATCCGTAAACAACTCGAATCGAACTCCCAATAGATAATGTCTCCACATCTTCAGAGCAAACACAATCGCTGCCAACTCCAAATCATGAGTCGGGTAATTCCTTTCATGCGGCTTTAGTTGTCGACTTGCATACGCAACAACTCTATCCTTTTGCATTAGCACTGCTCCAAGTCCAGTACCACATGCATCGGTGTAAACCACCATCTCATCATTCCCACTTGGAATAGTCAAAACAGGAGCACTTGTTAGTCGCTCTTTTAGGATTACGAAAGCTTGCTCACACTTATCATCCCATCTGAACACTTGGTTCTTCTTCGTCAATCCTGTTAACGGTGCAGCTATCTTGGAAAAGTCTTTGATAAACCGTCGATAATATCCAGCTAATCCAAGAAAACTTCTCACATCAGATGCATTCTTAGGTCTAACCCAATCCTGGATTGCTGCCACCTTAGCGGGATCAACCGCTATTCCATTTCCAGAGATAACATGGCCTAAGAATCTCACTTCACTCTTCCAGAAGTGACACTTCGAAAACTTAGCCTTCAGCTGATGTTTCCGTAAGATTTCCAAAACAATACGCAAGTGCGTCTTGTGCTCTTCCTCAGTTCTGGAATAAATCAGAATATCATCCACGAACACAAGCACGAACTTATTCAACTGATCTCTGAATACTCTATTCATAAGATCCACAAAATATGCTGGTGCGTTAGTCAATCCAAACGGCATTACCAGCCACTCATAGAAACCGGATGGTGTCCTAAAAGCAGTCTTCGGCACACTATCCTTAGCCACTCTCAATTGGTGAAATCCCGTTGCCAAATCCATCTGAGAAAACACCTTAGCTTCGTGAAGCTGATCAAACAAGTCATCTATTCTCGGCAATGGATACTTGTTCTTCTTAGTCACCTTATTCAGCTCACGATAATCCACACACAACCTCAACGATCCATCCGCTTTGGTTGCGAACACAACTGGTGCACCCCATTCGGACACACTACGCCGAATGAATCCTTTCCGTAAAAGGTCATCAACTTGCACCTTCAACTCTTGTTGTTCCCTAGGCGCCATCCGCCTAAGAGGCATCACAACGGGTCTGGCTCTCTCAACTAGATCAATACGAAACTCGATCTCTCTATGCGGCGGTAACCCTTTGACTTCGTCAAAGACATCCTCGAATCCATTCACGATTGGCACTGATGACAGTCCATCCCGTGGAACAACCAGCGAATACATGAAGCTCATGAAGACGCCTTCTTCATGCTTACATCGTATCACAACCTTTCGCCCCTCCACATTCTCGACTGTCACCTCCAATCTCTCACAATCAATCCTTGCCGCATACTTCCTAAGCCAGTCCATACCCAAAATAATTCCGAACCCCGCAAAGTTCAGAACAAAACAATCACAAACAAAAGAGCAATCATGACTCGATACAACTAGACCACGGCATACCATACACAAACATGACGAACCCCCAACTGGATTAGTCACAACCAATGGCCTATCAACAATATCCGGTTTCAAACCTAACCGGCCTACCAAATTATCACAAACAAAAGAATGAGACGCTCCAGTATCAAACAACACTCTAATTGGAACACCACAAATGGAAAGAGTACCTTGAATCACCACACTCTTCCCCTTCTCTTTAGCAGTAGGAGCTTTTGAAGACGACGACACAGCTCCCATAGCATAAGCTTGCACAATCTGCCTATCCCTCCTTGGTTCCGGACAATCCCTCCTGAAATGCCCTGGCTTATCACAATTGTGGCATTTCGCCGGCACCCTTGGATTCCTACAATCCTTGGAGAGATGACCCTTCTGCTGGCAATTGTAGCAAGTCACTTCGCCCCTTGGCTTCTTCTGGCCATCCTTACCCTTCTGTTGCTGCTGCTCCCTCTTCTTGTTTCCACCCTGCTGTGGTTTAAACCCTTCCTTGGTTGCAGCAACAACAGAACTCTCCCTAGGAAACAAACTCTCATGCCTGAGAGCTTTCTCCACAAGCTTCTCAAACGGATCGTCCAGATGATCCACCAGCTGTCTTCCAAGATAAGCATCCAAACCGGTCACAAACTTCTCATTCTTCTGATAGGGAGAATCAATATATGACCTGGCATACTTGGACAAAGCTTCAAACTCAGAAACATACTCAAGAACGGGTCTTCCACCTTGCTTGAGCTCCACAAACTTTTTAAACAAGACAGATTTCTGAGCCGTAGAGATGAACTTAGCTTCAAATCTAACTTGGAATTGCTCCCAAGTAATCTCTTCCTCTGGAGTATCAATGGTGATAGAATTCCACCAATCCGAAGCTCTCCCTTGAAGTTGCCTTGATGCAAGCTTCCTCTTAGTTGCATCCTCAACTCCCAAGTCACCAAAGATCCTTCTACAAGCATCAATCCATCTTCGCACTTCAATGGTTGATTCCGTCCTCAAGAAAACCTTTCCTCCAAGAGAAGTATAGTCCTTACAAAGCTTAGCAAAATCCACTGGCTTTGGAGCTTGAACTTGAATTCCAACATCTACCGCTGACCCTGGAGTTGGTATCCTTCTCATGATCGAAGTCATCATCGCTTCGAACATAGCTCCATAATCAGCAACTCCATCAGCAGCACGACCTTCCCCGGCAGCTGGTCTCCCTCTTCGACTCATCCTTAGTATCTACAAAAAGGACTGATTAGAACACCTTGAGGAACAACTACATAAGGAGTTCAAATCCATCTAAACTACTATATTATATATAGTAATCATCCATCAAAATACAATTACGTCTCTCTTACGTAGTTACGTCAGCGAGCGTTGGCTAAAATCGATTAACCTGGCTCTGATACCAAATGTGACGACCGCCCATGACTCCTGCACGGAAACAAGGGAATGGTGCGCTGAAGGTGTGCCAGGCAGCCATGGGTGACCATCAAGGTAGAATAAACATCGCAGAATCTATCGTATAACTCACAGCGCATGGATAAAATACAATAGAGAAATATAATATATATAGTGAAGCTACATAGAACAGGACATCATCATATAAGCATCATAATAGTTTTATACAAACATATGAATCATCCATACATCAAAGCCTCACTACATAACACTCAAACAAATACAGCAGCGGAACACCCAGTACATATAATATGAAATAATATGCAAAAGCCTCCTGCTCGTCTTCGTCATCATCGGCGTAGATCTCCAAGAACAGCACCTGTCACCTGCTACCTAGTCTGCCCATCCCAACATGGATGAACAGCCCAAGGTAATAAGAGGAGACATAAAACCTTGAGTCAGACAAAGTCTTAGTGAGCAGTAAATCAACTATCAAACATACCAAAAGAGCATAAGGGATAAAAGGAATAGGAACCAAACCATCCCACTCCACCTCGTTCTTCAGTGATAGCCCCCAGACCCACTAAGGAGAAGCAAGCATAGCAAAGCAGACATTCGAAATAAAGTAGTTATCACTCGAGTCAAGGTCGATGTTTTCCAAATACAAACCCCCAAGGCCTAAACCAAGATTAGATAAACACTCAGAAAACACCGCTCTTGAGATTGAATGATGATACAATCAAACGTCCAAACATCCATGACTCTGGCTATCACTGTTATCATTGCCTTGATTTCGCCGTTAGTTGAACGACCATCTGTCAAGGGCTAATGGTAACCCTGGTTCTAGACATAACTCCGCACGTCGTCGCAGCCCGTGCCTAGGAATTTTCGCAACTACCCAGAGTACTAGCACGTCGTCGCAGCCCGTGCTTGGAACGTCGTCGCAGCCCGTTCCAACGTACTCTTGCTTTGAGCATGCTAGAACCTTCAACAACGATGAGATCTCAGCCTCCTAGTCATCCTCCTCGACGACTATTTCCATACTAGCTCAAGCACCTCTCAAGCTAACCATTATCAACCAACTCGCATCGCATCATCGAGTGATCAACATGCTTGGGATGATCCCGTCTGGATTAAACCAAGGCTATCTCACATCATGCTTCGCTTTATCGCATCATAGCAAAGTCTCATCTCAACATCATGGCTTGCCTCATCACATCATGGCAAAGTCCCATCTCAACATCATCTAATCCATACATATGAGCTTCAACATCCGCTTCATATGCCACAAGCAGCTTTCCTTATTCAAGAGCCTTTCCACTTAGCTTTTGAATCATCATCAACTAACTTGATCAAATCAAGCTATATATCAACTAATCAATCAAATCAAACATTAATCCAAGCAATCAATCATTCAAACAAGATCTAAATAAACAATTATAATGATAATGGCAATTTCGTAAATAAATGAGCATGGATCTAACATACATGAATCATGGGTTTTTAGCATAGATCTAATAAATATAAATCATGGGTTTTGTCTCTTCAACTTGATAAATGAACTTGTATAAGTAAACATCTTCATGAGTAGTGGATCTACACTTGGATCTAAGGAAAAATGCATAAAATCACTATCTACAACACTCCAACAAACCACCAAACCAATATACTCCTTTGGGTCCACGTGAGAGATAACCACCACTCACCAAATCACCCAAACACTTCAAAAACTATCAACTTCAGATCTGGACAGCGAAGCTTCAAGCTTGATTCGTCGAAATCCCGCTTGAAACGATGAAATCTAGCTTGGTTGGATGAAAATCTTCAACTTTAGCTCTTGGATCTTCAATCTCGATCTTCGATCTTGGATGGATGTTAGAACTCGATCTAAGTGGAGAAAAGAAGTGAAGAAATATTGTAGTCGAGCTCTCAAAATGGCAGCACTTCGTCGCTTCGAAATCCGGTGCCAAAAAGTGAGCCAAACCCCTCTATTTATAGGCTGGATTCCCCTTAGGTCGTAACTCGTAGGTTCGGTTTTAGGTCGTTGCCGACCTAACAAATCTCCGACCTAACTAAGTCGTCTACGACTCATAGAATCCCCACAGCTTACGACCTACCCACTTCACGACCTAACAACCCCAGGGTCACACGAGTTAACACACGGCCGACCTAACTCCTATACGACCTAAGAACCCACCGAGTCAACGACCTACGACTCATCACTAAGTCGTTCATACGACTTAGCACTCAACAGCTTAACATCATCACGAGTTAACAACCTTACGACCTAACTGTGTTATGACTTACGACTTAAAACAAACACGACTCAAGCTGTGACGACTTAACAGCCTTGCGAGTTACGACTTAATTCTAATACGACCTATCACTTAACTTGTGCCAACTTCTATAACTCGTAATACTACTAGGTCGCCCAGAAACCCACAACTCGTAACCTCTATAACTCGGCAACTCTTATAACTCGTTAACGACCTAACACACTAACCCGTTAACTCATCTTAACTGCTAGGTCGTAATCTCCTAAGTCGTTTACGACTTAAAACCCCACTGATTCGTACACGACTCATCTCTTAACCCGTTAGTTCCTCTAACTCAACCTAACTTCCACACGGGTCAATTCCTTACGAGTTAAATTCATACGACTTAGGCTAAAGATGCCTTAAACAACACTAACGACCTAATAATTCTATGATCTATCAACACGTAAAATACGGGTCGTTACAAGAAATCAAACAACAAATGTATGAATGGAATTAATAAGGATAAACTAAATCGGTTGTTTAAAATTTGTTGGTGTTTGTTTTGGTTTATAGTTGTTTGGGTAAGGATACTTTAAGATTGTTTGGGTGTATGAATAATCTATTTAGCTTCATCAGAGACTGTTGAGTAAATGGTGCGCTGAGTAGTTTATTTTTCATCCTGTACAATTTGAAGTTGAACCCGAACAACTATTTGTTTTGTTGATATGAATGAATGATTGATTTGTGATGATTCTGTGTGACAGTTGGATGCCCGGATGCAAGTGATTGATGTTTGTGTTGATTGGTTTGTCTATGGTTGAAACAACTTTAATATTTCATTTATAAATTTAACTCTTTTGGGTTATATAAGTGAAATGCAGGTTATGGAAGCAATTGCTATTGCTTTTGGTTCCATAAAATAAGCGTAAATTGCCCGACAAATATGTACGTTCTCGGATTACGGTTTATAGCGTTATTATATTGTTTTTCCCGTGTTGGGATATATATTATTTTGAAATATTATGTTGTATATTGTTATATTTGATATTATATTTTCTCCCAAGCCTCTCCGTGCAAAGGAGACTCTATCGAAATTTTTTCCGTAAATTTAAGACTTATCAAATATTTGAAAATGTTTTCCAAACCGTATTAATTTGGATATAAAAGATTTAATTGTTTATAAATCTATATATTTTTATTTAAATTATCCAATTCTCTAAATTTATTATAATGAATATAATGATTTGAATATTAGATATTAAATTATAAGCTCCTCTTTTCCCTTCTTTTCCTTTTCGGGGACGAAAAGTTTTGAGTGGTGGAGAGTGTAACGACCCGTAAATTTTAATAAATAAATTGGTTAATTTAATTGGATCTTTGTAATTAAATTTAGAAGAAAAATAAATTTTATAATTTAATATTGAAATGAACGCTGAAATGAAATATAGCTAGGTAATTAAAAACTAATTATTAGTAATTTAAATAGAATTTTAATAAATGAAGTAGGGGAAGTGTATACCTGGATATAAATTAAATATGAGAGAATAAAAGTAAGCATTGAATAAATTAATGATTTAATAGATATTTAATGGTAATTGAATGAAATCAACTTTATGTAAGAATTGTAACATTTGTTATGAATAATGAATTCATATTTGTAATTAAAAGTTATGATAACGATGGTTATAAATTACCTGTTTAATTGGTCTATTAAATTTAAATGGGGAATCAATTAGAATTAAATGAACTTTAATGTTACGTTAGCAAGTTTAAGACAATAACGGAGATTGTGAATGCAACAAAATGAATAGGAAATGATAATTTATTCATAAAGTAATAGTTAGCGTAATAAAAGAATGGAACCAAGATGAAATGATTAATTTGATTTAAAATCTTAATTTGTATGTGTGTATTAATTTATAATGGAATATAAAAGGTAAATTAATAATGTAAAATGGTGACATCACCTTTAAGAAGATAAGTTTATAATTGATTCACAATAAGGAAATCAAATGAATGAATTTATTTGAATGGCAATTGAAAATTTATGAATTTGTTAAAATTGTAACTGTCATAATTGATTGCATTAAATAAATTGGGAAATAAAGTTCATTAAAGGTAATTAAATATTATCTTAATGTAAATTTAAGGTAATATTTGGAATTAATGTCAACACCATTCATAAGATGACAATTGGGGTAACATTTGGCTTGTAAACATGTATTTTTAGCTACCTGTTTAATTTGTTGATGGAATTTGAATTTGAAATAAAGCTTAATAAAATAAATAAATAAATGTTACATTTATGTGAAATGTAATACATTGTTTAGGAGTTGTTAAATTGGATATATTGAGGAAATGAATGGGAAAAAAAGGTAACTAAGTTTTTAGAGTGGTAATGAATTTAACAAAAAGATTTGAATTGAAACAAATCAAATCCATTGAAATCCAATTTATAATAAGCGTAATTATTGGGGTAATTGAAATTAAATGTTATGCAATTGAAATAAAGATAAATTTGAAAGAAACGTTAATGTATCTGGATATATACCAAAATAAATGGTACCTAAGATTGATAATATGATAAATAGGGAATTTAAAGAATGAGAATCATGATTTATTTATTTGTAATTAAAAGTTAAATAATTGAGTTTATTGCAATTAAATAGAATTAAACATTAATTATTACGTTATTTGAAAAGTAAGCTGGAATTGGAAAATATTTATGTAATAGTTTTGAATCCAATGTTAAATCGATCTTTTTGACAATATTGAATGGAATAATGATTTGTTAATTTAATTTAATAGAAATTTTGGAAATTTAATTTATAATTTCTGAATTGAATGGAATTGAGAATAATACCGAAATAGATAAGTTAATCGACTTTAAATTGACTTGTTATTTGTTTAAAACATTGTAAATGATTGAGAAATATAAAAGTGATAAAATTGGTCAATTTTAAGATTGAAATAAAAAAAATTAATTTTATCAATTAATTATTAAATTATTTAATTAATGTAAAAATAGCCATTTTGGCCACTGACTCGGATTTCCACGAAACTAGTTTCATTGGATCCGAAACGGTGAATTATAATAAGATTTCAAGTTTCGTAGCGATCGGACTTGTCGTTTGATCCTACGGACTCGAAACGCCTTGAAATAAATGAAATTGAAATCAACTGAAATCAATTTGAAAAACATTGATTTTAGCATAACTTCTTCATACGATGGAATTTAGACTTGAAACCTTTTCCATTGCGTTTAAAATATTTTAAAACATCTATTTTGATATATGGGTTGACCCAATTTCGTTCCGGGGTCGAAATGGGCTAGTTTGGCGTTAGTGCGTATATCCAACCTTATCCATCCATTCTAATTTCCGACCTACCTATATAAACCCTGTTATAAACCCTAGCCTCCCTAATTCTCATTTGTCTGCACGTAATTCAACTATCTCTCCTCCTCAATGGCACACAACAAAATTCCAGATCCAATTCCATTCCAAAATCAAAGTCAAAAAATCCAAACTCCTCAGAAAAATTAAAAAAAAATATGTTGGCGTATCCTTCTGGTGCGATTCGTTTTTCGTTTTGATTCATCGTCTGATCAGTAAAAATCAAAGAATTTTCGGCCGTTCATTGTGCGTCCATGAATGGTGTCGAATCGGCAAACCCTTTCTGTGACGATGGGGAGTTCATCGGTGCTTTTCATTTGGCGAATCAACAGTCTGATCGACGGCAAATTTCGAATAGGGTTCATGTTTTAACCGGCGGCGGCCGTGGAGGTTATCGTGATTATATTCATATCAGCGGTTGATGGTGGTGGTCGGAGGGTCACATAGGCTAGAGGTTCTCAGGCCGAGCTAAATGGGTGGTCGTGGCAATGAAAATGGGAGGCGGCATCATGATGTGATGCGCGAATTTGGGTTACAGGCTAGGGTAGCTTGCGCGATTCTGGAGAGAAGGAGGGTGACGTGTTCAAGGTTTAAATGTGTTCACTTTTTCTTTTATTTTTATAATTGATTTCAATCGCAATTATTGGCATAACTTTTGCATACGATATCTGTTTTATGTGCGGTTTCTTTTGTTAGGATCGTATCTGAATTTCGGACTTTTTGGCTCTTGTTTGGATGAATTTGGAGACTGTCAAATTTTTGGGTTTAAATTGGAATTAAATTCAATTTAAATTCAAAAGGTGAGTGTTTTAACCCACTCACAACTTCTAAGATTTCTTATGTTTGTTAAATTAATTTTTGATGTGATTTAAAATTTATATATGATTGTTTGGCGTATTTCAATCATCCTCTCAGTTAAATTGCATTTTATTTAATTAAATTTTTATATAATTATTCATTGCATATCAACTGACAGTTAAATTGTATTTATTTATTTTTGCATATAAACTGCGAGTTAAATTAATTTATTATTGAATAATAAACTGTCATTAATTGATTGTTATTTGTTGATGTTATTATTTGAATTTGGACGATGTTGCAATAAATGGTCGACGATTGATATTGGGTGAATGGATGTCGTATTCTATATTGTTATTAACTGCAAGTTATTATGCATTCTCATTTCATTCGGGATTGCGGTTTGAAATGATATATAACCGTAATTTATTTTTAAATTACGGATTGAAATGATAAATATCCGTATCACTTGACCATAGGATAGAAAATTTTATACAGACACCGTGGTCTATATATATATATATATATATATATATATATATATTTAAATGGTTTCTATGGTTTTGGAAAGGAATATATGGTTTATTAAATATAAATTTTGATGTTATATAAATATTATTTTATATATATATAGTTAAATTCTTGAATTTAAGCTATGTATAAAATTGTTTAATAAAAATGAGTTTAATAATGGAGTTTGATGGTTTATATTATATGGGTAAGTACCTATTTAAGGTATTATATATAGAGAGTTAAATGACTTAAATGAAATTTAAGTTGAAAGATAAATATGAAATTTGTTTAAATGAATTATCTAAGAATTGTACTTGAATAAATTTAATTTGGAATTTAAAATAAGTTGAGATTTTGAAGGGTATAATTCTTATAACTTTATTTGGTTTAAAGTGTTTTAAATGAATATAAAGTTGAGATAAATGAATATATCAAGTTAAATAAAATTTAAAGAATATCGAGTTGTTTGAAGTTAAAATTTTTACTTAAAATTTATTAGATTTATTAAGTAAACATTTCAAATCTAAATAATAGTAATTGAATTTGATATATATGGAATTATCAAAGAAATTGTTCTGAAATGGTGGAATATTTAAAGCTTTGAAATATATGAATTGAAATGGTTTATTGAGAGGTTCAAATTGGTATTTAGGATTTATTTGAAAGATTAAAGAAGTTATTTTATTATATAAAGTAATTTAATATGTAGACCATTGAAGTATATTAAGTTGTGTTTCAAAGCTATAGATTTTAGGCTATGTAGATTTGAATGTGCTACGATTTCTTGAAAAGGGATATATTTGAAATAAAATGATACCGTATTGAGTTGGATCTTAAGTAAAAATGATATCGTATTTATATGGTTTTGAAATGAATATTTTATTCTGGTTTTGAAGTATAATTATTTTAAAATGACTGCGGTGTTATAATAACGTTTGGTTGTTGAAGAGACCGGGATCGGAAATTGTCATACTCTCTGCCAACTTCGAAAACCACTTTAACAACCGTGTATGCGGTGGAGATTCCAGAACGAAGTAGGATGGTGGTGGCGTTTCCATTGTGGTAAATACGTGGACCCGACTCCCGTGAGTTGGCATAAGGTGGCTAAAACAAGAGCGATTCTCGGGCCAATGAGGTCATTCCTCTGATAGGACGCATTCATTCGATATTATACTCTGACATTTGGATTGATTCGGTGGCCACTTTTGATTTTTGATTTTGGGGGTGTTGTTCGAGGTGGGCGGTAGTAGCTGCTACGCGTTACCACCAGCCCGGATGCATAATTGGTATATCTACCCTGGCATTGCCTAGTTGTGCCGTGTCACCTACCCTAACGCGTCTTGTACGAGTTTGTATTTGTGTCGTACCTATGGTGTATCCTCTAGTAGCCTCCCGATCAGGAGGTATTACGGTACTGTATAGATTATTGGCATTATTTGTGTTAAGGGATATATGGGTAACCCCTTAACGCTATTAAAAAGTAAGTTTACTTTACATTAACATTATTATAATAGCGAAATATACTACGTAGTATGTAGTTTAACGGATCTTTAGGAGAGGTGAATCCCGAGCATCTCTTGAGTTACTGCACTCACGTTAGACACAGGATAGGATATGTCAAATCCCGTAAACATCTCCGACGCCGTTACACTAATATTTATTTCAGTTAATTTAACTTACATAAGATCTTTTTAGTTCTGACTCGAGTGTTTTGTCTTTTCAATTCGCTCGGGTCAGTTCGAGCATTTCAGGAATCGAAGACTTTATTTCTGGAGTTCGGAGACGAAGATTTCATTATTATTATTATATATTATATTGTTCCACTATACACTATATTCCGCTGGATTGATTATTATTCACTAGTATGTGCAACTCTGGTATGTATTTTCTAAATATAATCAAATGTTTATAAAACGGCTTCATGAACTGTATATTTGATTATTATATTTTATCGTTCCGCTGCAAGATTCTATTTTTTTATTTCTTTCTTCTTTTTCTTATTTACCCCATAACAATCCGTCCTTCTGTATGGTTTGAATTGGCATGTGTGTCGATTTATAGCGTGCGAAAAGGCGGGACGTTACACCCACCTTATCTTGAACAACGCCACCAGTTTGTGACTTGGCTGCTTTAGCCACAGCCCATAGTGCTAAGTGTGGAAGTATTATACATTGTTTATGTGGGTAGGCTTTAATCAAAAAGGATTATAAACATAACTACACCATAGATATTTCATAATGTTTAATAATTACTCTAAATTTAAATCATGTAACAGTGTAACAGAACTATGAAAAGATGTATTTAAATTTGGATTTGTAAAAGTTATATTAGTGTTTAATTTTATTTTATTAGTGCTCAGTTCTATCTTATTTATAAAAAAGAAGGGAAAGTAGTATGGTAAAAAAAACCATATTTGGTATTTAATGTCTTGATAGAAGTTCACGCATACTAAATAATAGGTCAAATCTTAATATGTTCATTCAAATTGGACTATTTTAGAAAGTAAAAACCATGATATGACGTATTGCAACAAATTGCATAAATTGATAATGGATTTTCAATGCCATACAATCACTAAAAGTACAATTAGCCTACGTATTATTTTTTTCACTAGGGCTTGTATTTCCATAATACAATCGTTCTCTAAGATAAAAAAAAAAAAGTATAACCACTAACATTCTCTAGATGGCAACCATTTCTCCCACTTCTGTTTTTCCCCTTCTCTCATTTTTCTCTTAAATATCTTGTTAATTGAAAAAAAATTGTTAAGATTACAGTTGTAGATAGAAGATAGATGGCATGAGCTTAACAGATATGTCACAGTTTCAGGCTCATAAATATGTGATTGTTAAACAGTAATATCATAGCGTTTGACTTCTTTATTAAAAAGGAAAAAAAGTTGCATACAAAGAATTTTGTACTATAGTGACCGTTAAAGGTCTGCAAAAAAAAAAGATCCAAGAGATGCATAATATATACAAAGAAAAATGCATAAAATTGAGACTACAGCACAATGCATATAAAATATAGCACGTGATAAGAGTTAACGTTCATCATTACCAATCTGTATAAACATATGACATTAGATAGCACCTCTATTGAAGAAACTGTTCTCTGGTAACCTCTTTCTTCCCTAAAATCTAACCGCAAACCCATCTGTCCTGTTGGTCTCGGAATCGGATCTGAGACAGAACAAAAAATTCACAATCAACTTTAGAAAAAATAACAAACTAAGTATGAAACAGAATCTATTGAGTTATTACACTGTCTTTGCTCTCTTCCAAATATTGATGTAGATCCCAACAATGATGTTAATATAAGAAATAGTGTTGAAAACCAACCTACATCGGAAAACCCAGATTACGAAAATTAATCATGATGATTAAATCAAAGAAAAATCAATTGATAAATTACTTAACTTGAATGCATGAGTTGATAACTGGATTTGTGAAGGAAGCCATGGAATATAGAGAAATTACTTTTACTTTTAAATGTCTTATGGATCAACGGCAAAGGCTGTGTTGATCATGGAGGCTTTATTGCTATGAACCACCTGAGGAGAATTATAAAAGAGAACATAGGGAAGTGAAGCAGTTCAACTTTGGATTGGGTGAAATAATTTAACGGTGTTATATGTATCATTACCTGTGCTAATGTGTGTTGCACTAATAGTCGTGTGCTACCTACGTGAATGTTCAATATCCCCCACTCTTCTTCTTCCCATCTTCTGGCGGTTAAGCCTGAGCTATAGTAATAAAATATAAGTTAGAGTATGAATAAACATAAACAAACCTGAATAGAAGAACTTCTTCCATCACCAATATTCTAGATATCCTATTTCCAATCATATAAGTTGAAAGAATTGCATCATCTGATCTCCAAGAGAAAAAACCGGTTCTGCAAGAAAAGTCATCAATATGTTCTATTTTAGTAAATTGGAAGAAACATAAAAGAGATACATAGATTTGGTTAAAAATTGGACAAAAATCGAATTGATTGATCGACCTTATCAGGTAACCTTATGTGGAACGAATGCAGCACCGTGATTGCTTCATTCGATTTTGAATTAAAATTTAAAGGTAAGGAAAATAATCGATTAAGTGGATTTGATTTCGACAATGAAATCAAAAACTGTAAGTAAAAAAATGATTCACACATATTTAATACATGCTATTTTTTCATAATAAAAGACCATTAACTTACCCAATATCCATTTGGGATGCAAAGGAGAAGAAATTCGAGCATGCATCAATGGCGGTTTTTTAAGCTCTTTTATTTACGAAGACATAAAGAAATTGGCATGGGTAGCAGTTCTGGTTTGGGGTGATGGTCGATTTGCGTGGTTTTCGGTAGGTGACAACATAAATTTCAGGCAGGGACGGTTAGGTTAAAATCAGGGCGGTTGAAGTGGTTGTAGGGGAAATTGGTTAGGAGGGGAGAGGATGGCGACGGTTCCGTGTGATGGGACAACACGGCACGTGTAGGGCACAGAGGAAGAAGGAAGAAAGGGAAGGGGAAGAAGGGGAGGCAACATAGGTATGGCGGTTAGGGAGGTGGAGGAGGGAGCACGCCATTTTTTGTGGGGTTAGGTGAAATTGGATGTGGTAGGAAGGGAAAGTGGAAAGCAGAGAAGGGGAACCCAAAAAAAGATGGGGCAACGTGGGAGGTTGGAAAAGGATAGAAGTGCCCTTGTGCGCACAGGCTTGATATTGGGTGGAATGTGGGGGTAAAATGGGGAGTGTGAAAAAGGCTTCACTTTGACCGGTTTGACCAATGTTTTGCATTATAGTATAGATATTATGATATAATTAAGTAATCAATTTAAAGTATATTATATATAAAATCATTAGATAATATGTTATGTGATAATAGTTACAAATAGTTGTAATCATGCGAAATTTATCGCAAAATAGAACAAAATATTATTTTAAAATATTCATGGTTAAATTTTTTTAGGAAAGGACATCGATACATCCATTAAGACCATAGTACGCAACGCTCTCCAAATGCGAGGTGGTGATTTACTCATGGTTATTGGGGGAACCAAAGGGTTACATACTCGTAGTTATTTGATAACTACGGAATGACTCACCTAAGAGTTTCTATTGGCTAATAACAACTAGATAAAACAAAAAATCGTAGTGTGAGGATGTCACATGGTTCTCTAAACTTGAGAATGTTATGGAATTTATATGTGGATGCTCCACTGTGATCATAGTTAAATCATGGCATAACGACCGTCGAGCGACTATAGTTGAGTCTGAGTAGAAGCATACAAAGTGAAACATTATTAAATATAGAATTCTTCTCCTTAGTTGTATAAGGTCGGTATAACGATCAACTGTAGTGAATTCAAAATCAGAATCTCTTGCCATAGCATTAGGCTAATAATAAAATTTATTATTAAACCAAGGGTGTTGTTTATGGACCAATTGAGTTGAATGATAATATAAGAATTTTGGCCAAAGCCAAATTCCCAAGCAATATAGTGTTAACGAAGAAAATGTAACGACCTGATATTTTCAACCATTCGCATCCACACATGCCGGACTTGAATTGTTCAAAATACCGCGTCGTAAATAAATTTTTGGCAAAACTCAGAATATGCAGTAAATAAATCACAGACACAGATATCAGAAATCTCGCAGTGGAATTTAAAATACTTAGTGGTTCATGAAGCCACTAAAAATCTCAACCAAATAAAATTTTGCATGGTTTAGAATCTCCAGTACAGTTTAAAACATCAATAGAAATCCAAATATTCCAAAGTCTCCATTACATAAATAAGATATAGACTGAAAGTTTTTGCCAGCAGCTCGAAAGGTCTACAGAATGTCCTAGCTCCGGGAAGAAAACTGAAACTGCAACTCAGGCTGACCCGAGCGTAAAATAAAACATAAACACTCGAGTCAGGACATACATACTTATATAGTGTAAGCTAATTCAAGTGCACTGTAATATAGAGCAAGTAACTTAAAGGATGCTTGGGACCGCCCATCCTCTAAGGATCCGTTAAACTATTTACTACGTAGTATATTGCGCTATTATAATAGTGTCTATTTATAAAATAAACTTACTTTTAAATAGCGTTAAGGCTTTACATTTTCCACCTTAACACATTTATATATTCCCATAGTCTATACAGTACCGTAATCTCCCCCGTACTGGGCGTCGTCAGAGGGCACTCCATAGGTATGGTACAAACCAAAATCGTATAAGGCTCGGTATGGTAGGTAACACGGCACAACTAGGCAATGCCGGGGTAGATATACCAATTGCTACTCGGATCGATAGAAACGCGTAGCCGCAGTTACCGCCCACCTCGAACAACACTCCCAAATCAAAGGTGCGCACGAAAACAATCACAAGAGTAATAGAATGGCATACGAAGAAGTGCGTTCGATCAGAGGTGCTACCTCATTAATCCGAGAATCGCTCCTGTTTTAGCCACCTTATGCCAACTCACGGGAGTCGGGTCCACGTATTTACCTTAAAGGAACCGTCACCACCATCCTACTTCATTCTGGAATCTCCACCGCGTACACGGTTGGTAAAGTGGTTTTCGGTATCGACAGAGAGTATGCCAGATATCCGATCCCGGTCTCTTTAACAACCAAACGTTATTTATAACCCGTGGTTACAACTTTTAAAAATGGTATTTATACTTTGAAATCAAAATAAATTTCAAATACCTTCAATATCAAAATATTGTTTTAAACATTGGTCATTTTATAATATACCATTTAAATCTATTCAATTTATTTAGGAAAAAATTAAATTCTTCCATTTAAAACCATTCAAAATCAATTCCTTATTTTTATTAATTACATATTAACTTCCAAATTTAAAACCCTTTTCCCAAAGATTATTTCCATGAATTTGTTTTAAAACAATCAATTTCAGTTTCCGTAACACTTCTGAAATGCTACCTAACGTCTATAGGTTAAAACAGTTCAATTCTAAAAGACAGCACTTAAATGCTGTAATAGATTATGTTCTTAACAATTTTAGTTTTAAATTCCAAATATAACTTATTATTAATTATTTTCTTAACTGAAATCTTACCTTTAACAAAATCCAGAATTTCCCAAAATAAGTTATATTCCAAAAATTTGTTAAAACATTTATTTATTTATTTAACATTTTTAACTCATTCAAATCATTATAAATCTTTATAAAATCCTTTAAATCATTTAAACCAGAATATTATAAACTTCCATTTTTAAAAATAAATTAAAATATTTCAGAAAAATATTATATAAACCACAGGTCTGTATATAGTTTTCTAGCCTAGGTCAGGTGATACGGATTTATATCATTTCAATCCGCAATTTACAAAACCCCGGGTTCTATCATTTCAAACCCGCAATCCCAAGTTAAAATTAAACAGTTAACTGAATAAATGAATAATAATCATCGTTTAGGCCTATCATTTCAGCCTAAACGATTTAAATTTACAGGGAACTTGCAGTGATGATTTAAATCAGTATATAAACATTAAATAATATAACGGCAATAATATTACAACAGATAAATAACTGATGAGGTGTCAATTTAAAAATGGGGTTTAACATCCTATGTTATATTACAGACAGATAACATTTAAATAATAATTTACACATACACTTGCGATAATTCACAGAAATATAGGTATGTTTGTCTGGTGAGAAATACTCACCTTAAACTGCAGATAATCAGATTCAAACGATTTTACCACTTGATAAAGGATCGTACAAATGGCACGATTAGGTTTCCGTGGATGCCACGCCTTGATTCAAATCTAAAATAAGATCCAAATACCAAATACGCGACTTTTAAAATTACGGTCAAAGCAAAATTTTCGAAACAACTGGAACGAATAGAATAAAAGAAATTTTGGTTCAGCTTTTGCTCGACTGCCTCACCCCACATCCCGACCCCAACTTCATAGGCTTGGCAATACTATTTATTATTATTATTATTTATATTTTTTTTTTGTTTTTTTTTTCCACGGCATGTCCAACTTATCTAGTTTGAAAAATATGTATTTACACAAAACTTGCGTGTCTGCCTAATGCAAACTCTCTCTGTTCATAAATACAACACGTCTCTGCCACTTTAATTTCAAAACATTGTCGAATTCAGAAACATAAAAATTTAAATTTTTAACCATTCTTAACTTATAAAATCATATTCCTGCTTCATAAAAATGTTCATTTGGATACCATTTATCTTATGATTAAATAAAATAAATTTTATAAATAAAATATCCAAATTTACTATGAATCATTTGTAAGTCAGAATTTCCCAATTTTACTTAACTTGTATATATATTTTTCCAAATAACTTTACACTTAATTTAAAAATACCCACTTCCTAAATAAAACTAAATTCTCATTTATTTACTCAACTTAACAATTTTATTTAAAACCCAATTTCAAATTTTCAAGTTAAATCATAAATGGAAATTTCACCTTTCCATTTGAAAACATCATTTTCAATTATTTACGTACAAAACACATCCGTTCCATAAAAAAAAAAAATTTATAGTTAATATACACTAAATTTTCTTCATAACTTTATTCATTTAGACATCAATTCAACTATGATTCAAGTTAAATAAAAGTTATTACAAAATGTTCCATTTCAACCGTCTTTCATTTTATCAATTCAAAGTACATTATTTATTATACCAAACATATCCATTTTTGGAAATAACTTTTATAAAAATTTCTAGGTTAGATTTCAACTCCATATTAAATCAAATTTAATTATTATGTCATTTATCGTAAATAAAATCTTTAAATTCACTTTAAAACCAATTATTAACTTACAAAAATTTAACTTAAAAAAAAAACAAAACACCTTTAAAATTTTAAAGCCTTAAGTCAAATTTTTAGTTAAATTACATAAATTTTATTTCAAAAATACTTAATAATTTTTAGAAAAATATTATAATATATTAACCATGGGATTGTTCGGGATATAAGCTTGGTTATGAAAACTTAGAGGGACGTGACGTGGTGGAGAAGTAGCCGAGCAAGGTAAAAGGGAAATAGAGAACAACAAGAAGAAGAAAGGGAAAAAATAAAACCATTACCTGATAGAGGCTTCAGCACAAAAGAAGAAGAAGGCAAATTTTAGATGCAATATAAAGTTTTTGTGTGAGGCTTTATATATATATATATATATATATATATATATATATATATATATATAAGAAAACAAGTTGAGAGTTATGAAGGCACGTGAGATCTTCTGAGACGCGAGTTGCACAATAATGTATATGGGAGGCTTGCGTGATTATTGGAAAACAGTAATCAAATATAATTTGCTTTGAACTGAATAGACTATACAAAATTTTGATTTAATGAATTCCTAGAATGATGCGTGAATTTAGGCAAGTGATTGATTCTTAATTTATAAAATTCTTTCTTATGTATTCATGGATAAGGCTTGCGAAATATAAGGGACCAAACAAGCAGGCAAGAATGGCAAGTGATAATAAACATTTAGGCAGACCAGAAAGTTGCGTGATTTATTATTGCCAATTATACGAAAATTGATTGTAACATTATATATATTTTTCCAATTAAAAGTTGCGTGCTATTTTTATAGTCTGAGAGATTTATATACAAAGAATCAGCAAGTATTAATTTGCTTTGGATGCTACTTCAAGGACAGATTTGAATGCATGCGTTGATTACTTTCCAGTTTCTTTAGTTTGAACGTTATTTTATATGCGTGATTTATGCTGCCAATTTATGAAAATTTGATTTCAACATTTTATACCATTTAATAGTTGCGTGATCAGCTATATGAAATTTTGATCTTTATTTTGATTAAATGAAACGGCAAGAATTGGCAAAGATTTTGGAATGAAAAAGTCATATACAAAAATTAAAACCCAATTGACAACTATGGAAAAGGTAACGTTTACTATAAAACTACTAACGGATATTTTAATCCATATAGATATAAATATGATTTTTAAAATACGCCAAACCGACGCAATGCAAAACACCTAAAATTTATATAAAATAACTTTTTTAGTTTATACGTTTATTACGTTACTTATACCATAAATTTTACGCGTCCTTTAAACGCGAAATCCAACAGTTCATTAATACACTAAATTTTTTTACAAAGTTATTACTTACCAAAATTTTATTGGTTTACATATATTATACATATACAAAATTCATTTTATTAACATTGCGAATTGAGTCGTCTTTTAACAAAGTTAAAAACTTCAAAACTTTTAAATTTTATTTTTAGACCTTTGAAAAAAGATTTACATCAAATATATATATATATATATATATATATACGGTATTTATTCCCTAAATTTAGGCGCCCTTTTTAACGCGTAATTACCCAGTTCATTTATACACTAAAAAAAATTGAAATTCTGACCGTACTGAGACTCGAACTCGTGACCTATCATGAATAGCCCAGATGTCTTAACCACCTAAGCTATTAATGTTTTCTTAATTAAAACTTGATTTTGCTAGAAATTAACTTATTTACCATCTTCGACAAAACCCCAAATTTCCAAATTAAAGTTAATTCTTAACCATGTCAAAATTTCAGAGATCTTATTATTTAATTAAAAATTTGGTCAAATGTTTTTTTTTTTAATCACTTTAAATAAACCCTAAAGTTTTTAAAATACAAGTGAAAAATACTTGTTAAAAATTTGGGCTGTTACATTCTCCCCCACTCAGAACTTTTCGTCCTCGAAAAGGAAGAAGGTAGGGGAATAGAAACAACCTGAAAGAAAACTAAATTGAAACTTAAATTAGAATCATTAATCTAAATAATAAAAATTTAATTTTAAATTAATCATTGATTTCATCTATTTATACTTAAAATTTTAACATTTATTTATTTACGTATTTACTTGTATAATATCCCTACACTAAAAAAAATCATTCATCATTTTTTTTTAATCCAAATTTTACACAAGGTATTATAACATTCTAATTTAAAATGTTTAATTTTAATCCAAATTTGAAATGGTAATTTAACTTAATTGTTAAAGTAAATTTACCATTTCCCAAAATAAACTAAATTCTCCATTTAGTTTCTTCTTTATTCCAAACTATAATTAAATTTATTTCTCTCAATATTTTTCTCATCTATGTCAAATATTTTTCTCAATATCTAAACCATATAAATTCAATTTAAATTAATTAATATTCAATAATTGATTTAATTCATTTGATTTTTACAGAAGTTAAATCAATCTTAACTATTTCCAAATTAATTATCTTATTATCCAATTATTTTCTAAAATCAGAAATTTGTATAGTCATTTATAATAATCATCTTTTATTCAACAAATTTAATTCTTCTTTATTCCAGATTATTATTAAATATATTCTACTTAATATATCTTATCGCACATATTAAGTAGATTATATTTAATATAATTATTCCAATATACTTCTAAATTTCCTTTTAACACCATTTGATATTGTATATTATTCAATTATTATTTTATTTCTATTTACCTCTTTTTGTCTTATTGTTACTGAAACTTTAAGTGTATAACATTTATTATAACCACTCAAATTTTTTTATTTATAAAATCCATTTATATTATACATTATCCAATTACATAGTTAATTTCTGAATGATTTAGGTAAGTTATATTGGCATGCAATTATACAAGTAAAAATGTTCCAACTATATTATTCAAGTTTAAATATTCATTCCAAATTTGACTTTATTTTATCATTAGAATCAACTTTTAACATAAATTTATGAATTAAATTTCCAATTAACTTCAAACCCTTTAGAGATAAATAAATACATACATATAGCATATGTCAAATCAAATTTAAATCATATATCTAAATATATTATAAATTAAGTCATATTTAGAAATTCAAATCAATTAAATTTTTTTGAAACAAAACTACAACGTGGGCTCTTTACTTCGATACTCGAAAATGAATGTCGATGATGTTGTAGTCATCACCGAAATTATTTTCCAACGACAAAGAGAAGAGCACTAATTTTTAAAACTTTAAAATTCTTTGGAAACAAATTTATATTCGAAAATAATTTAAATAATAATATATCCTTTTAAGACTTTAAACACAAGGTTTGAAACTATCAGATATTAAATTCTTAAATTCTTGTTTTAAATCCATTTTTGTTTCCAAATAAATTTATAACCATGTTTTATAGTTCAATTATTTATATAAGACAAAACCAATGGTTTACAAAACCATAAATAAAATCAAACACTATTATCTCTAAACAACTAGTTAAATTCTGAAAATTATACTTATATATATAATATTAGATTTTTCCCAAATATAGGAATAAATTTTTCAAAACAAGGATAAAGATTCAAATTTGAAGGACTCAAATTAAAGAGAATTTTGATTTAAAGATAAGTTGAAATCAGAAGATCCGATGGTTAAATAACAGAATAAGGAACCAGATAAGTTTATATAAATCGCGGGCAACCTTAACCGAGTCAACCGTGACTTAAAGAATAAGATCGATGTGGATTTTCTAGGGTAAATCTACATTCGATCGGCAGAAATAAAGTTCAGAATAACCAAAGATACTAGCATCTAAATCGAGGATAAATATAAATCTCCGATGAATCAATGCTAGTTGTAAAGGAGTTTCACCCTTTTATTAGAATATTGGCGAGACTGCACATTCAGTATAAAGATCATCCGAAGTGGAGTTATGGGATACTCCAGAATCAAAAAAAATGAATAGTGAGGGACACGAATGAACTTCGGAACCGCAGGAAACGTTCCAAAATTCGAAAAGGAAGAGATTCAAGCTCAAATGAAAGTGATTCTGTAAATTAATTTTACCATACATTCTAAGTTTTGCCTAGAGCCAAAGCTCTGATACCAAATGTAACGACCCGATATTTTCAACCATTCGCATCTGCACGTGTCGGACTTGAATTGTTCAAAATACCGCGTCGTAAATAAATTTTTGGCAAAACTCAGAATATGCAGTAAATAAATCACAGACACAGATATCAGAAATCTCGCAGCGGAATTTAAAATACTTAGTGGTTCATGAAGCCACTAAAAATCTCAACCAAATAAAATTTTACATGGTTTAGAATCTCCAGTACAGTTTAAAACATCAATAGAAATCCAAATATTCCAAAGTCTCCATTACATAAATAAGATATAGACTGAAAGTTTTTGCCAGCAGCTCGAAAGGTCTACAGAATGTCCTAGCTCCGGGAAGAAAACTGAAACTGCAACTCAGGCTGACCTGAGTGTAAAATAAAACATAAACACTCGATTCAGGACATACATACTTATATAGTGTAAGCTAATTCAAGTGTACTGTAATATAGAGCAAGTAACTTAAAGGATGCTTGGGACCGCCCATCCTCTAAGGATCCGTTAAACTATTTACTACGTAGTATATTGCGCTATTATAATAGTGTCTATTTATAAAATAAACTTACTTTTAAATAGCGTTAAGGCTTTACAATTTCCACCTTAACACATTTATATATTCCTATAGTCTATACAGTACCGTAATCTCCCCCGTACTGGGCGTTGTCAGAGGGCACTCCATAGGTATGGTACAAACCAAAATCGTATAAGGCTCGGTATGGTAGGTGACACGGCACAACTAGGCAATGCCGGGGTAGATATACCAATTGCTACTCAGACCGATGGAAACGCATAGCCGCAGTTACCGCCCACCTCGAACAACACTCCCAAATCAAAGGTGCGCACCAAAACAATCACAAGAGTAATAGAATGGCATACGAAGAAGTGCGTTCGATCAGAGGTGCTACCTCATTAATCCGAGAATCGCTCCTGTTTTAGCCACCTTATGCCAACTCACGGGAGTCCGGTCCACGTATTTACATTAAAGGAACCGTCACGACCATCCAACTTCATTTTGGAATCTCCACCGCGTACACGGTTGGTAAAGTGGTTTTCAGTATCGACACAGAGTATGCCAGATATCCGATCCCGGTCTCTTTAACAACCAAACGTTATTTATAACCCATGGTTACAACTTTTAAAAATGGTATTTATACTTTGAAATCAAAATAAATTTCAAATACCTTCAATATCAAAATATTGTTTTAAACATTGGTCATTTTATAATATACCATTTAAATCTATTCAATTTATTTAGGAAAAAATTAAATTCTTCCATTTAAAACCATTCAAAATCAATTCCTTATTTTTATTAATTACATATTAACTTCCAAATTTAAAACCCTTTTCCCAAAGGTTATTTCCATAAATTTGTTTTAAAACAATCAATTTCAGTTTCCGTAACACTTCTGAAATGCTACCTAACGTCTATAGGTTAAAACAGTTCAATTCTAAAAGACAGCACTTAAATGCTGTAATAGATTATGTTCTTAACAATTTTAGTTTTAAATTACAAATATAACTTATTATTAATTATTTTCTTAACTGAAATCTTACCTTTAACAAAATCCAGAATTTCCCAAAATAAGTTATATTCCAAAATTTTATTAAAACATTTATTTATTTATTTAACATTTTTAACTCATTCAAATCATTATAAATCTTTATAAAATCCTTTAAATCATTTAAACCAGAATATTATAAACTTCCATTTTTAAAAATAAATTAAAATATTTCAGAAAGATATTATATAAACCATGGGTCTGTATATAGTTTTCTAGCCTAGGTCAGGTGATACGGATTTATATCATTTCAATCCGCAATTTACAAAACCCCGGGTTCTATCATTTCAAACCCGCAATCCCAAGTTAAAATTAAACAGTTAACTGAATAAATGAATAATAATCATCGTTTAGGCCTATCATTTCAGCCTAAACGATTTAAATTTACAGGGAACTTGCAGTGACGATTTAAATCAGTATATAAACATTAAATAATATAACGGCAATAATATTACAACAGATAAATAACTGATGAGGTGTCAATTTAAAAATGGGGTTTAACATCCTATGTTATATTACAGACAGATAACATTTAAATAATAATTTACACATACACTTGCGATAATTCACAGAAATATAGGTATGTTTGTCTGGTGAGAAATACTCACCTTAAACTACAGATAATCAGATTCAAACGATTTTACCACTTGATAAAGGATCGTACAAATGGCACGATTAGGTTTCCGTGGGTGCCACGCCTTGATTCAAATCTAAAATAAGATCCAAATACCAAATACGCGACTTTTAAAATTACGGTCAAAGCAAAATTTTCGAAACAACTGGAACGGATAGAATAAAAGAAATTTTGGTTCAGCTTTTGCTCGACTGCCTCACCCCACATCCCGACCCCAACTTCATAGGCTTGGCAATACTATTTATTATTATTATTATTTATATTTTTTTTTTCTTTTTTTTTTTCCACGGCATGTCCAACTTATCTAGTTTGAAAAATATGTATTTACACAAAACTTGCGTCTCTGCCTAATGCAAACTCTCTCTGTTCATAAATACAACACGTCTCTGCCACTTTAATTTCAAAACATTATCGAATTCAGAAACATAAAAATTTAAATTTTTAACCATTCTTAACTTATAAAATCATATTCCTGCTTCAGAAAAATGTTCATTTGGATACCATTTATCTTATGATTAAATAAAATAAACTTTATAAATAAAATATCCAAATTTACTATGAATCATTTGTAAGTCAGAATTTCCCAATTTTACTTAACTTGTATATATATTTTTCCAAATAACTTTACACTTAATTTAAAAATACCCACTTCCTAAATAAAACTAAATTCTCATTTATTTACTTAACTTAACAATTTTATTTAAAACCCAATTTCAAATTTTCAAGTTAAGTCATAAATGGAAATTTCACCTTTCCATTTGAAAACAACATTTTCAATTATTTACTTACAAAACACATCCGTTCCATAAATTTTTTTTTTATAGTTAATATACACTAAATTTTCTTCACAACTTTATTCATTTAGACATCAATTCAACTATGATTCAAGTTAAATAAAAGTTATTCCAAAATGTTCCATTTCAACCGTCTTTCATTTTATCAATTCAAAGTACATTATTTATTATACCAAACATATCCATTTTCGGAAATAACTTTTATTAAAATTTCTAGGTTAGATTTCAACTCCATATTAAGTCAAATTTAATTATTATGTCATTTATCGTAAATAAAATCTTTAAATTCACTTTAAAACCAATTATTAACTTACAAAAATTTAACTTAAAAAAAACAAAACACCTTTAAAATTTTAAAGCCTTAAGTCAAATTTTTAGTTAAATTACATAAATTTTATTTCAAAAATATTTAATAATTTTTAGAAAAATATTATAATATATTAACCATGGGCTTGTTCGGGATATAAGCTTGGTTATGAAAACTTAGAGGGACGTGACGTGGTGGAGAAGTAGCCGAGCAAGGCAAAAGGGAAACAGAGAACAACAAGAAGAAGAAAGGGAAAAACTGAAAGAAGAAAAGAAAAAAAGAAAAAATAAAACCATTACCTGATAGAGGCTTCAGTACAAAAGAAGAAGAAGGCAAATTTTAGATGCAATATAAAGTTTTTGTGTGAGGCTTTATATATATATATAAGAAAACAAGTTGAGAGTTATGAAGGCACATGAGATCTTCTGAGATGCGAGTTGCACAATAATGTATATGGGAGGCTTGCGTGATTATAGGAAAACAGTAATCAAATATAATTTGCTTTGAACTGAATAGACTATACAAAATTTTGATTTAATGAATTCCTAGAATGATGCGTGAATTTAGGCAAGAGATTGATTCTTAATTTATAAAATTCTTTCTTATGTATTCATGGATAAGGCTTGCGAAATATAGGGGACCAAACAAGCAGGCAAGAATGGCAAGTGATAATAAACATTTAGGCAGACCAGAAAGTTGCGTGATTTATTATTGCCAGTTATACGAAAATTGATTGTAACATTATATATATTTTTCCAATTAAAAGTTGCATGCTATTTTTATAGTCTGAGAGATTTATATACAAAGAATCGGCAAGTATTAATTTGCTTTGGATGCTACTTCAAGGACAGGTTTGAATGCATGCGTTGATTACTTTCCAGTTTCTTTAGTTTGAACGTTATTTTATATGCGTGATTTATGCTGCCAATTTATGAAAATTTGATTTCAACATTTTATACCATTTAATAGTTGCGTGATCAGCTATATGAAATTTTGATCTTTATTTTGATTGAATGAAACGGCAAGAATTGGCAAAGATTTTGGAATGAAAAAGTCATATACAAAAATTAAAACCCAATTGACAATTATGGAAAAGGTAACGTTTACTATAAAACTACTAACAGATATTTTAATCCATATAGATATAAATATGATTTTTAAAATACGCCAAACCGACGCAATGCAAAACACCTAAAATTTATATAAAATAACTTTTTAGTTTATACGTTTATTACGTTACTTATACCATAAATTTTACGCGTCCTTTAAACGCGAAATCCAACAGTTCATTAATACACTAAGTTTTTTTACAAAGTTATTACTTACCAAAATTTTATTGGTTTACATATATTATACATATACAAAATTCATTTTATTAACATTGCAAATTGAGTCGTCTTTTAACAAAGTTAAAAACTTCAAAACTTTTAAATTTTATTTTTAGACCTTTGGAAAAAGATTTACATCAAATATATATATATATATACGGTATTTATTCCCTAAATTTACGCGCCCTTTTTAACGCATAATTACCCAGTTCATTTATACACTAAAAAAATTGAAATTCTGACCGTGCTAAGACTCAAACTCGTGACCTATCGTGAATAGCCCAGATGTCTTAACCACCTAAGCCATTAATGTTTTCTTAATTAAAACTTGATTTTGCTAGAAATTAAGTTATTTACCATCTTCGACAAAACCCCAAATTTCCAAATTAAAGTTAATTCTTAACCATGTCAAAATTTCAGAGATCTTATTATTTAATTAAAAATTTGGTCAAATGTTTTATTTTTATTTTTATTTTTAATCACTTTAATTAAACCCCAAAGTTTTTAAAATACAAGTGAAAAATACTTGTTAAAAATTTGGGCTGTTACAGAAAACATGTCTAAATAATCATTATTAAAAAGAACTACTTAAAATATAAAATTGGATTTTACATATGAAGACCTATGAGTGATAAATTCAAACAAACTATCACACTACTAGCTAAGGTAGAGCATGAAGAATAATATTTGAATTATTTGGTATATGTTGATTGAATTTGCACTTACATGTCGCACAACTGTATCAGTCAATTTTCCAAAATATCATACGGATTAATCAGTTTACAAATGCTATAAATTAATTAAATTAATTAATATTTATGAAATACTAATTATTTATATATTTAGTGTTCAGGATGTTATTAGTAATTTTTTAAGTGCATTAATAATTAGTTGGGTGCATATACAAATGTTATATAAGTATGTGTTGATATATATTATCGATATATATTTAAATATGATCTAAATACAGTAAACCGATGAAAGTTTTTCGAGATTTGTTGACCCATATTGGGTCCAATACAAGGTCAATCATGGAAGAGGGATGATGTGGTTTGAAATTAGATCTTCATCAAATTGCTTGGTAGAAGGAGGTGTAGCACCTCATAAAATTTAATAAGAAATTAAAAATAAGGTTAAAAATGGAAATTTTATAAATGTCAGAATTTAACCATGGGAGTTGCACCGTTGCATCCATGGTAATTTTCCGATCAATTTACATATATAATATGTTGAAATCAGAGTTAAAATCAAAAGTTATGGATATTTGAAGTTTCCAAAATTTAAATAATTTAATTTAAATTTAAAAGTTTTAAATTTGAATGTTTAACATTGAAAAGTTAACGTAAGAAGCTTAAGGGTTAAGCATGATTAAATGTTAACGTGTAATTGATTGGAAATCAAAGAAATAATTAATTAATTAATAAAATAAAACTTTTGGTCATAAGTAGGGGCTGGTCAATCCTTGGACTATGACCAATCGAGTGCTAGCAGTCGACCGGTAGGAAGCAGAAAGGTGGGTGGCGACTATGGGTTAGTGGAAAAGAATTAGGCATGGTGGAATCAAATCCAATTAGGAAGCAAACAATTCTCAGTGAGTGGAAATATCAAAAATTTCACATTTTTTTAATGGAACAATATTTATTTGGATTTGATGCATGCCTTGGAAAATTTTGGTAAATGGAGACATAATATCTAAAACCCCCAGAATTTCCCCAAGTAAATATTAATCTTTGTATACGTTGGAATTTTAATTGTTTTTGGTTTTGGTATTTTATAATTTAATTACTTATTAGAATTAGATAAACTATGGTCAATTTAACTTATTTCCCTCTTTTGAATCAAAGTGTTAAAGGGTTCAAAAAGAAAAAAATAGAAATGGTAAGTAAATTATGAATTAAATTATTTGTAGTTTGCACCGCCTATTTCTACTACTTAAATAAATAAGGAATTCCTTTCTCACTTTGAAATATTGTATATGAAGGTTGAATTTAATATAGGCAATCTAATTTGTGATGATATGCTCTTTAAAAAAGAAAAGGGATTATAGTGTATCAATATGGGTGTAGATATTCCATATTTGTACAAATCTATTTTAATTAGTTATGGTAGTAGCAGTTCTTGTTGGAATTGTAGATTTGTATGAGATTAATATTTCAAAATACCTTATAAGCGAATTATTATCGAATTATTGTAACATAATAATTAGACCTTAAATTCCATGCGTAAATACAAGTATATATAAATATAATATAAGTGTTGATTATAATGCATTGATTATAGCATATTGAACATAGTAATTAATATTATTAGAATAATTAAGTAATATTAATCTTAGAAAGATAGTTGGAATAAATTAGGGAATCAATCCCTAATTATGGACGAAATAAGGGATACCTTAAAGGTCTCAATTAATTTTTGTGTAGGTAGTGTGTGTGTAGTGGACATACATGTAAGTTAAGAATAAGTTATAGGGATGAAAGATTAGTCCAAAGCTATATGGAAGTCTGCCCAGTTAAATTTGACTACCAGCGATGTGGCTTTCCGGACTAATATGGGACATCACCTATAATAAATAACTCTAGTGGATGCGAGATTAGTCCCAACTATTTAGGGTAAACCTGCATAGTTAATCTAGCTACCAGTTCCTACAAATAGTCGGACTAATGTGAGACGCCACTTATGGGTCATAAATTGCGCTCTGGATACAGTAGGTGAAATTCTTAGGAGGGTCCACTTTGGGTTTGAGGTATTAAGTGGCCATGGTAGGGTCCGCATCTTTCTTAAGTGAAGTATTAAGTGACCTATCAGGATTTCCTAAGGTGCTGGTGAGGAGGAAACATGTAGGGACCCACCTTTGGGTTAGGTCTTAAATGAGGGGGATTTGCCTATTTTGTAGGTCTTAAATGATCAAAGTTTGCCTAACCCCAATTATAAAAGTAGTAAGTGGTTTGGGTATTTCCTCTTACATCATATATGCTAGTTACGTAGAGTTGTATAGTCGGACTGAAAGAGCCTTCACAGTTGACTTTTCTGTTGTCGAGCTGGAAGGGCCTTCGGGCTTACAGTTGACTGTATACGAATGTTATATAGTTGGACTGGAAGAGCCTTTCGGCTTACAATTGACTTTATACGTATGTTGTGATTTTAATACGTAATACATATTTCTTATTTAAATAATACTGTCCAAGTACAATTATGGTAAAGCTTGAGATTTTCATTTCACCAGACATTCATCGCTCTAGTCCACTCCTCATTACAACACATGTTAAAGAGAGTAATGCTGATTTAGGAGATGAAGATGAAGCTGAAGACTTATGAAAATTATCTATTCATTTATGTTTTTTAAGTATTTTATTGTACTTAGTTTATACGGTTATATTATTTTAAGATATTGTACCATGGAGCCTTTATGTAAACATGTTATAATGTTTAACATGTAATGTTCTGAAGTGGTTTTCTTTATGAATTTGGTACTTGTTTCTGATATTATATTTTATCCATTCCATTGTGAGATTCTGGAAATATAAATAGATAGATCCGTGTACTGTGTAATGTTTTAATTTTATCAACTTAATAACTCGCTTTGAGATGGGTCTGCCTAAGATTCGACGGGCTTTTATTGGGTCGAAATCAAGTCCGTTTTGGGGCGGATTGTTACAAAAGGAGTAACATGTGGAGAATTTTTCCCTCTTTCCTTCTCTATATAAACCATCCAAAACCCACTTTTATTTCTCTCTCCTTTGCTCTCCACTTGACTAAAAATTATATCCCCCTTCACTCTTAGCTGAGCCCCTTTAGCACCAATGCATCAAATTAAATACAAAGTAGTGACATATTCGACGGTTACACATTCAGGTGATTTATTATAAGGAGTTTACGAGGTTCACCGATAAAGTTGTGTTCAAAAGGATCATCTTTGAAAGATAAATGCTCTGGTTTACATTTATATGCTAGTAAGTTTTCATTGTAATTTTTTTATATATGTGTTATCGTCCAATAATTATTATTATTTTAAAACCTTTTAAACTATTATTTTGTTTGAAACAATTTGATTAGTTCATAAGTTTAAAATCAAATATTTACGGATATTTAATTTGGCCATGTATATATATATTCTAAAATATATGTTGTAATTTCTTAAACATTATAAATAATTTATCTAATTTTTAATAATTATTTATGAATTTTAAAACATAAAATACATTAATACGATATTTAAATATATATACATATATATATATATATGTATATATCCATTATATTATTAAATTTTGCTTTCAAATATTTATTATAAATAAATAATTTTCCTAGCCAAAATGTATTTTTAATGTATATATTTTAATCATTATTTAAAATAATGTTTATGTTTAATAATATTATATATATACATATATCTGCATAATCACTTATTGTAAAATTGCTTTTAGAATTTAAAAAAAAATATTGTCGATTGAAAAGTTTACGTATATATGTATATGCTTGTATGTGTGTGTGTAGTTGTTTGTATTAAAATGGCCACCAACACTGATTACATGTGAAAGAATCAATATCCAGTAACAATATCCTAATACACGGAATAAATTGAAGAAAAGTAAATGAACATGCAAGCTTTATAGTGGTTCGGCAAAATCTGGCCTATATCTACTCCAATAACCTTTTATTTATACTATATAAGATTACAAGTACGGTTATTTTTTGCCTTAGAAAAGTAATGAAGGAAGAGAAGATAATGAAGAAGAAGAGCCAGCCAGAAAAAGATCCTTCAAATGAACCATAAATCTTGTATTTATAGAGGAAGATGGCGAAATATCTTCCTGAAATTTCGGCTGCGGAGTCTCCAGATCCAGACGTGGTCACCCTATCGATCGCGGACCCCACTTCCATCAAAATAATGATTAGTGCCGATCGTTTTTCTTGCTCCTTTTTACATGCATTAATACGGTGGGTCCCACCATGCGATATCTTTCTATTTTCAAAGTTTCATGTATAGTTGACTACTAAATTTTGAGTTAATGATCGATCATCATCGATTTGTATTGTCTATCCAAACAATCATATCCATATCGACTCATGTCGATCCATTTTGGAGATGGATCATAGTCGATCTATAATGGAGATGGATCATAGCTGATCCATAATGGAGATGTATCATATTCGATCCATAATGGGGAAGGATCATAGTCAATCCATTTAGGAGACAGGTCATAGCCGATTCATAGTGGAGATGAATTCACGTTGATCCATAATGGAAATGTATCATATCCGATCCATATTGGAGATGGATCATAGCCGATCCATAATGATGTATTGTTGCTGATTCATATTGGAGAAGGATCATAGCCAATCTATTGTGAAGAACAATCGTACCTAATCGTTTTTCAGTTGAAGTGTGAAATTCATACTTAGCCAATCCCAGATTGCTATTTGTCTGAATCTGTTTGACCATCGTCCATAGTGTGGTTCATAATCGAGCTCCAATCCTGGTAACCATCTTTCTGAGCTTTCTACCTTGATGGTTATTAAGTCTGTTGGGTTAAATCCGCTCATGTACTGCCTTGTTAAAAGGCGGGTTAACAATATTTGTACACATATATATAATATAATATATACAAAGGTCTGTTTATACATATTAAATAGTTTTATGTATATAGTAAAACTATAATAAAATTATTTTTGATGGTAAATTATTTTATATATATAAATACTCATATATAAATTAATTTTAATTACAGATATTTTATTTAAAGATTTATATTTGAATTTGAAATTTTTTTACCAAGTCTATATTAGATATTTTTAAATACAAATTTTATATTTAAAACTTATTAACTTAGTCAAGATTAAACTGGATAATTTAAATTTTATTTTACATAATTAATTTTAAATTTGTATATATTTATATTTATATAAATTCATTTTAAATAATGTTTTGAAATAACCAATACATATATAAGTGACGAATGTATACACAATAGATGCAAATCCCAACATTTACATATGTATACGCTAACCACATACACAATAATCATATACTATATATACACATGGATATATATATATATATATATATTGATATACTCAAAATATATAAATATTAATTTGATTAATATTGATTGATTAGTCAAATAAAGAAAACCAAATAAAATATGGTTTATTTAAAATAACTAGACTAGGTCTACTATGTATGTTGTACTTCAGGTGAAATTAAATGACATTACTTGAATGCAACTATGGGTTCATGTGTAGATATGATCAATATGACTGTATTTGCTGGAAAATTAAGAGTTCCTTTCATAACGCACGATTACATAACCAGGGAATCCACTGCAAATACCAGTTTGGTTCATTATTGATGAGACAATGGTCTACACCTTCAAGATCCAATTAGAGGAAAAAATTGAAATCTACCTGTTTCATCCATTGTAGACCGACCCAGTTCCAACAATTTTTTCCTTGCTTCATTGTTGGAATCCTATCTAAGAACATAATAACTTTTAGGAAGGGTGAAGGCATCAATATTTATTTTGTTATGCCAATAGTAAAGTATATTGATATCCTTTTAAAGTCGGTGTGCATCATTAATTGTGAAATGTCCTTGCTAAATATGAAATTTATTTATTGAGCATAATCGAGTCACATGATGTCATCAAACAACGAAGGATGATAACACGCGGACTGTGCTTGATAAATGTATAGTGTGCTTGTTTTGTTGAGTGATATAGGAAGATCGCCATAATAGTGTGATTAGACGGTCAAAAAAGAGAGCGCACAGATTGAAGAGGGAGTGAGTTTCCTTTTTTTTGTTAATGCTTGATAGAAGATGATTATTTTATAGTCCCCTTCCTTGTAGGTGATGATCTAACAGGGGTCTTCTTGCATATTTCTATTTTCAATCGCATACAAGCGTGTACGTACTGAAAGTGCAGTGTGGATCGTGTAATATGGATATATGATAATGCAGAGTATACTAATGATAATAATATTGTAAATAGTGTGGAACAAAAAGCAGTATAGTAAAATGACACTAGAGGTTTTTATACTGGTTCGGAGCACCGTTCTACGTCCAGTCCCAGACTCCTTTTGGAATTTTACTAAAACAACAACCCTCACATAACCCGGAGGAACAAGTCCATACACCCCTGAGCAGCCGAACAGGGACCTGAGCAGCAGAACATGATTTTGCCTCAACAGCCGAAGAGGACTTCCCTCGCCTGAGCAGCAGAATAGGACTTCAACTAATACAGAAATAGTTCGACTAATGTGTGTTCTGATAACACGGATTTGTCACTTGTAGTACACCCTTTCTATAGTCTTCTCCTCGAGTATAAATGTTTACATTTTAAGTATATAAAGAATAGAAAGGTATAGTATTACTTTAATGTAGAATAATTGAGAGTATGATAGAAAATAGATTTCAGAAAGTTAGATCAAAGAATAAGAGAAATCGATTGTGATTAAGTGATTTGAAATGAAGTTGGAATTTGTATTTATAAGAGTTAGAAAGCTATGACAGTTGGTGAAGAGTTTCGATCAAAGTGTTGCATCCGAATCTTTTCGTTAAAGGTTCGCAACTCTTCACAAAAGTCGTGTCCTTTCAAAAATATGGCTGTTATAGAAATTCAGTCAACTGAGCCTCTGCAGTTGAATGAATATTCAAAATAGTTTTTAAATATAAATTCATATTTCTGTGCACCTATGCATGTTGCACAGAATTTTCTGGATCAATGGACTGAGCCTCTGGGTCAGTCGACTGACCTGGTAAAATTTGTGTAATATGCACAGTTTACTCAAGTTTAGTAGGCAGTTTATTGATATTTAGTCGACTGAATGACTTGTTCAGTCAACTGAATCCTATTGATAATCAAAAATCACCATAGCTCATTTGGTTAGAGCACTTGCCTTCTAAACTAGTGACCCGGGTTTGAGCCCCGCTCCATACATTTTTTGAAAACTTGATTTTCATTAAAATATGTATGCAAGTTTATTTGAATATGAATGATGGTTCTTGAGGAGAGATTTTAACAAAGCACTAAACTAGACTCTATATATATTTGATGACTCTTGTTAAGAAAAAAAAATATAAAACTATATGAACCATACTTTGAGTCGTTGAGTCCGGATGTTGTCGTAGTCGTAGATTCATGAATTGTTGTTTCATGTCAGCAATCAAAACCTATGATCCAACATTCTCCCCCTTTTTGATGATGACAACTCCATTTGTTAGGGACGAATCTTCGACAAACTTTGTTGACTTATTTCTCCCTTAGAATATATTCTTGTAATTGTGCTATAGATTTCTCCCCCTGAATCTATGTTATATATTCCTATAAATAATTAATATTATCTCCCCCTTAATCTGTGCTTGCATCGTTTATTCCTGCAAATAGCGTTAGAGCAATATCTTTCTCCCCCTTTGTCATCGACCAAAAAAAGAGTTTACACGATGATATCAGTTATGTTTTACATAAGTGTCAACATAGAACAATATAAAACAAAATAACTACTACTTATAATGTAAGGTATCAAAAAAATAAACATTTAAAGCATGCGATACCCAAGGTTCTTATAATTTCCTAATTTTTAGGAAACCATACCCATTTGGGTGTGGTTGAACCTTTATAAATATAATTTTCATTATTAACTACCATATCAAAATAATCATCAATGTCTTTTTCTCTATTTTTCCAATTAACAGGAACTCAAATACTTAGATAATTTTTATTCATATTTCTCGTCAATGATTTTGTACTACTAAAGAAATTACGAACATTATTGGTCATAGCAGTATTTGAATTTCTATAAAAATTGAATTTAGACTTTTCTCGTAATCTAGTACTAGCACTAACATATTTACTATACATGAAAGCGTGTTTAGTGCTATTTCTACGATCTGTTTATTATATTCTAAACCACTATTATCATTTAAAGGTCTAGAAGTAGATAAAATAATGTTAAATCGTTTTGACCTTTATTAAATTTTGTGACTTCAGTGTTAAGTTTATCAAATTTAGCCTTAAAGTCAAAATTATTATTTTCAAAAGAAATATTACTATTATTCAAAATATCATTTTTCTTATTTAATTTAGAATTCTTGTTTTTTAACGTATGGTTCTCATTTTTGAGAAGGGAATTTTGAGATTCTGAATTATCTAAAGAGGATTGTAATAAATCATTTTGTCTTTCCAAACCAAAAATTTCTTTTGAAAGTTTCTCTCTCTCTCTTTTTCAAATATGGTGTTTTGTTCATTTAGAGAATCTTTAATAGTTATAAAATTATTCTTTAAAACACCAAGTTGATTTTCTAAATCTAACTTCTCATTTTTCAGTTTCTCATTTTCACGTTCTACAGATTTCATCTTTTCTAAAATAATAAAATTAAGCTTTGAAATCTTATCGCTAATACTAACTAATTCATTATTATCTTTTACTGAAATTTGTAAATCAGAAAGTACCTTTTTGTAGTCCTCACCAGTGGCTTTGATAGGGATTTTGCTCGTTGTATTTCGATTAGATCGTTTTCTGGCAATTATTCTACGATGTTGTGACGATCGATAAAATTCCAGGGTTTTAGATTATCAGATAACTGTGTTACGGTTATATGATGACCTCGCTCTGATACCAAATGAAATTGCAGTATGGATCGTGTAATATGGATATATGATAATGCATAGTATACTAATGATAATAATACTGTAAATAGTGCGGAATAAAAAGCAGTATAGTAAAACGACACCAGAGATTTTTATACTGGTTCGGAGCACCGTTCTACATCCAGTCCCAGATTCCTTTTGGAATTTCACTAAAACAATAACCCTCACATAACCCGGAGGAACAGGTCTCTACACCCCTGAGCAGCCGAACAGGGACCTAAGCAGCAGAACAAGATTTCGCCTCAACAGCCGAAGAGGACTTCCCTCGCTTGAGCAGCAGAACAGGACTTCATGTAATACAGAAAATAGTTTGACTAATGTGTGTTCTGATAACACGGATTTTTCAGTTGTAGTACACCCTTCCTGTAATCTTCTCCTCGAGTATAAATGTTTATATTTGAAGTAAGGTGTAGTATTGCTTTAATGCAGAATAATTGAGTGTATGATAGCAAATAGATTTCAGAAAGTTAGATCAAAGAATAAGAGAAATCGATTGTGATTAAGTGATTTGAAATGAAGTTGGAGTTTGTATTTATAAGAGTTAGAAAGCTACGACTGTTGGTGAAGAGTTTTGATCGAAGTGTTGCATCCAAATCTTTTCGTTAAAGGTTCGCGACTCTTCACAAAAGTCGTGTCCTTTCAAAAATATGGCTGTTATAGAAATTCAGTCAACTGAGCCTCTGGGTCAGTCGACTGAATATTCAGAATAATTTTTAAATATAAATTCGTATTTCTGTGCACCTGTGCATGTTGCATAGAATTTTCTGGGTCAGTCGACTGAGCCTTTGGGTCAGTTGACTGACCTGGTAAAATCTGTGTAATATGCACAGTTTACACAAGTTTAGTGGGCTGTTTATAGATATTAAGTCGACTGAATGACTTGTTCATTCAACTGAATCCTACTGATAATCAAAAATCACCATATCTCATTTGATTAGAGCACTTGCCTTCTAAACTAGTGACCTGGGTTCGAGCCATGCTCTATACATTTTTTGAAAACTTGATTTTGATTAAAATATATATGCAAGTTTATTTGAATGTGAATGATGGTTCTTGATAAGAGATTTTAACAAAGCACTAAACTAGACTCTATATACATATTTGATGACTCTTATTAAGAAAAAAATATATAAAACTATATGAACCATATTTTGAGTCGTTGAGTCCGGATGTTGTCGTAGTCGTAGATTCATGAATTGTTGTTTCATGTCAGCAATCAAAACCCCACCGGGATGCCAAGCACCAGGAATAATACCCATTTGAAGAAACTATGATCCAACATTCTCCCCCTTTTTGATAATGACAACTCCCATTTGTTACGGACGAATCTTCAACAAGCTTTGTTGACTTATTTCTCCCCGGAATATATTCTTGTAATTGTGCTATAGATTTCTCCGAATCTATGCTATATATTCCTGTAAATAATTAATCTTTTCTCCCCCTTAATCTATGCTTGCATCGTTTATTCTAGCAAATAGCGTTAGATCAATATCTTTCTCCCCCTTTGTCATCAACAAAAAAGAGAGTTTATATGATGATATAAGTTATATTTACATAAGTGTTAACATAAAACAATATAAAATAAAATAACTACTACTTATAATGTAAGGTATCAAAAAAATTAACATTTAAAGCATGCGATACCCAATGTTCTTATAATTTCCTAATATTTAGGAAACCTACCCATTTGGGTGTGGTTGAACCTTTATAAATATAATTTTCATTATTAACTACCATATCAAAATAATCATCAATGTATTTTTCTCTATTTTTCAAATTAACAGGAACCCAAATACTTAGATAATTTTTATTCATATTTCCCGTCAATGATTTTGTACTACTAAAGAAATTATGAACATTATTGGTCATAGCAGTATTTGAATTTCTATAAAAATTGGATTTAGACTTTTCTCATAATCTAATACTAGCACTAACATATTTACTATACATGAAAGCGTGTCTAGTGCTATTTCTACGATCTGTTTATTATATCCTAAACCATTTTTATCATTTAAAGGTCTAGAACTAGATAAAATAATGATTAAATCGTTTTGACCTTTATTAAATTTTGTGACTTTAGTGTTAAGTTTATCAAATTTAGCCTTAAAGTCACAATTATTATTTTCAAAAGAAATATTACTATTATTCAAAATATCATATTTCTGATTTAATTTAGAATTCTCGTTTTTTAACGTACGGTTCTCATTTTTGAGAAGGGAATTTTGAGATTCTGAATTATCTAAAGAGGATTGTAATAAATCATTTTGTCTTTCAAATCAATTCTTTTTGAAAGTTTCTCTCTCTCTCTTTTTCAAATATGGTGTTTTGTTCATCGAGAGAATCTTTAATAGTTATAAAATTATTCTTTAAAACACCAAGTTGATTTTCTAAATCTAACTTCTCATTTTTTAGTTTCTCATTTTCATGTTCTACAGATTTTATCTTTTCTAAAATAATAAAATTAATCATTGAAATCTTATCGCTAATACTAACGAATTCATTATTATCTTTTACTGAAATTTGTAAATCAGAAAGTACCTTTTTGTAGTCCTCACTAGTGGATTTGATAGGGATTTTGCCCGTTGTATTTCGATTAGATCGTTTTCTGGCCATTATTCTATGATGTTGTGACGATCAATAGAATTCCAGGGTTTTAGATTATCAGATAACTATGTTACGGTTATATGATGACCTCGCTCTGATACCAAATGAAAGTGCAGTGTGGACCATGTAATATGGATATATGATAATGCATAATATACTAATGATAATAATACTGTAAATAGTGCGGAATAAAAAGCAGTATAGTAAAATGACACCAAAGATTTTTATACTGGTTCGGTGCACCGTTCTACGTCCAGTCCCAGACTCCTTTTGGAATTTCACTAAAACAATAACCCTCACATAACCTGAGGAACAGGTCTATACACCCCTGAGCAGCCGAATAGGGACCTGAGCAACAGAACATGATTTTGCCTCAATAGCCGAAGAGGACTTCCCTCGCTTGAGCAACAGAATAGGACTTCAACTAATACAGAAAATAGTTTGACTAATGTGTGTTCTGATAACATGGATTTGTCGCTTGTAGTACACCCTTCCTATAATCTTCTCCTTGAGTATAAATGTTTATATTTGAAGTATATAAAGAATAGAAAGGTATATTATTGCTTTAATGCAGAATAATTGAGAGTACGATAGCAAATAGATTTCAGAAAGTTAGATCAAAGAATAAGAGAAATCGATTGTGATTAAGTGATTTGAAATGAAGTTGGAGTTTGTATTTATAAGAGTTAGAAAGCTACGACTGTTGGTGAAGAGTTTCGATCAAAGTGTTGCATCCGAATCTTTTCGTTAAAGGTTCGCAACTCTTCACAAAGTCGTGCCCTTTCAAAAATATGGCTGTTATAGAAATTCAGCCAACTGAGCCTCTGGGTCAGTCGACTGAATATTCAAAATAATATTTATATATAAATTCGTATTCTGTGCACCTATGTATGTTGCATAGAATTTTCTGGGTCAGTCGACTGAGCATCTGGGTCAATCGACTGACCTAGTAAATTCTGTGTAAGATGCACAGTTTACACAAGTTTAGTGGGCTGTTTATGGATATTCAGTCGACTGAATGACTTGTTCAGTCAACTGAATCCTATTGATAATCAAAAATCATCATAGCTCATTTGGTTAGAGCACTTGCCTTCTAAATTAGTGACCGATGTTCGAGCCCTGCTCTATACATTTTTTGAAAACTTGATTTTGATTAAAATATGTATGCAAGTTTATTTGAATGTAAATGATGGTTCTTGAGGAGAGATTTTAACAAAGCACTAAACTAGACTCTACATACATATTTGATGACTCTTGTCAGGAAAATATATATATAAAACTATATGAACCATACTTTGAGTCGTTGAGTCTGGATGTTGTCGCAGTCGTAGATTCATGAATTGTTGTTTCATGTCAGCAATCAAAACCTATGATCTAACAGGTATAAATTTTTTAATTGCATGTTGGATGATTTCTTCTGTTTCAAACTCGAAAATTACGACTCTATATTTTTTAGAGCTAAATCTACTGGAGATGTTCTTAGAGAACGTCCATATTCCCTCGGTTTGAATACCTAATCAATTTATGGATGAATCCCTATTTTTGATGTGATCACAAGAAAAATCACTACTTAAATCAATGTGAATTATGATTCCGTTATTGAAAATAGAAAACATAACATGTATTTTTTGACTTTATTTTATTTAAAAAAATATAAATATTAATCATTGTGCGCTTAAGATTTTATGATAATAACTTAATGTTTTACCACTATTTAATGGAATTTTTGGAAGTATTCGGATACACATAATTAGCTAACATACGCTATTATTATTATCATTATTTATTACATTAAGGATCCAATTCACATATTCTACTTGGATTTTTATTATTATACTAGTGTGAACCTGTGCTACGCACATGGAGTCACCAAATAATTTATTTATTGGTGCCTTCCATTTATATGAAGTTGAAAGCATATGTTTATGGATTGCAATATATTTGGATTAGTCTTTTCTTAAACACCATTAACAAACATTTGTTGATAAATATTCTCAAGCAATCTCGAAGCAGACGAAGTATACCAAATTTTATAGAGAATAATGGATTTATACACAAAACAATAATGACAACTACTAATTATTCCTTACTTCATAACTATTATATTACCGAGCATACCTATTAATTTAAGATATGAATAACTCAACATGAGTTCATGTTTTATAAAGTATAAATTCAAATACGTACACTCAGTATGATAATACTGTTCCATAACTGGCATAAATTAATCATGTCGATGTGGAATAGCAATTCAAAATTGATTTTTTTAAAATATTCCAACATTTGCATCAATGCATTTTTGACACTATTATAGAAAAATATTTCAATAGCTTGGGACATTATATTTTCTAATAAATATAACATAATATGATGCAAGAAATAAATAAAAATTATATATATTGTATAGCTTCATTTTTTTCTTCATAATGCTCAAGCAAACCAGATAATATATAAACTTCGAAGTGAGCATCATGGTAACCACCTCAATAAGTAATGGATTTAATGTCGTTGTTGGGAATTATTATTAACACCTCTTTATTACCTCTAGTGCCTTGACCGGATGAGCTATCACTCAGAGGCATTCGGGGGAATTATTTTAAAGGACAAACAATTGTATATTTTTAGCCTCAAGGACATGACATCAATATTTTAACCACAAGGACAAACATTCTTCTAAAAATTATTCATAAGGACAAACATTCTTTCAAAATTATTCATAAGGACAAACATTCTTCCAAAACTGCTATCGAACTAGAAAATGATACTTAAAAAATGCTAATCACTACAAATTGATACCTAAAAACTGCTATCAATAACTAAAAACTGATACCTAAAGAAAGTTGTCCTTCAGCCTAAAATACCGAAGGTCCGTCTATGAGGCTAAAACATTGAGAAATTTTATCCTTGATAATAATTTCCTCGGCATTGTATTCTAATTTTTAGAATAATTAAAATATATTTCTTCTTTTGTTTCAAATATTCATACTAACATAATAAATAAAATGATATAAATTTTAGCATAATTCAAAGTGAGATAATATATCATCACGAGAAAAATAACTTTTGGATACGTATCAAAAATACTTTAGATGAAACCACATTAGAGATAATTGTAAGACCAACTGACATAAGAAAATGTAGTCAATGAAGCAAAGTTTAAAAATATCACGTAACTATAACTCATTATGAATGCTTGTAATATTTGTGCTTGTACATCCAACATCGACAACATAATATTTATTACCCAATACAATTATTATGTATGTAAGATAAAAAAATTATTTGTGCTTTTAAGTATATAAAATTTATAATGTTACCTTTCAATCATAAGAAATAGGTCAAAAATATCATGCTGCTTTTAATGCACAAGAAAATATTGTCCTAATATTATTTGTTAAATTCGTTGAAGAAAATTATCTTTAAGTGTACTTCCTTGGTTTTTTTAGCTAATCTTGTTAAAGATAAGATAAGTATTGTTAAAAATAGGTAATGAGTTCCTAGTTTAATACTCCTTGTGATAGATATAATTTACACTTCATGTTATATGTTCCCTTGTAGCTTTGAAATGTTTTTTTTTTGAACTGGTACTTTATATACAACAAGTCATTGAGACAACATATCCCGTGTCAAATAAACGTTCGAAGGCAAGTTTCGAACTTGTGACATCCTACACCAAAGCCGAATCAATTAACCACTTGGACAAAGGTGCTTGTCAGCTTTGAAATGTTATTGATAAAAGAAAATAATAAAAAAGAACCAATTGCTTATATATTAATTCTTTAGTTGATTTATATTAAAGAGAGTTTGTATTTAATTAATTGTCTCATTAAATTGAATTACATTTTAATTCTCTAATTACTTTGAATTTGATTAAAATTAAAGCAAATAATTCCATTTGTTTATTGCATGATAATAATATTTGAAATGATCCTATATAGTTCAATTATACACAATAAAAATATTATATCTCTAGTTTGTAGTTACTATTTATAAACATTTCCAAACAGCAAAAAATAAAAACATCTAAACAACGTTAAATCATGAGTAATAACCTCATTGTTCCGTGAGATCAAGACTTTAGTGATAGTTATGAATGCGTGTTTCTTATGAACGGTTCATAGTCTAACAATATACACAACCAAATAATATAAAATCCTAGCTTGATTAACATGATAGCATCAAACAATACAAAAATAAGTTTAGGTTGGCAAATACTACATAATGCATCTAAAATTAAATAATAAGTTTACAAAATAGATATTCAAAACTAACTTTTAACAAAAATTTAAAGTTGTCCACCTAAGGTAGAACAATAGTATGCTTATATAATTATCCCTTTCACCAAAATACATTATGAAAATTTATTATTTGAATATTCATTAACTTCACATGTAATGTTTTCGTCTAACTTGATTATATTATATACTTATGTTTGAGAATAAAATAAAGATCAATTTGACCTCTATTTGAATATGCATATTTTTTAAAGGCTTTTTGGTATTTACATAGTTAGAAATGAATAACTCCCTATGAAAAATTTAGGATTCGAAATTCATAATCTTACTAGTCGAAACAAAATGTGAAAAGAAAAACAACATAAAATGTGTTGTTGATAAAAGGAAAAAATTAAAAGGGATTGATTGATTATATGTAAATTCTCTAATTGATTAGCATTAAAGATAATTAATGTGTAAATAATCCTTTGATTAAATTAAATTACATTTTATTGCCCGGATCACTCTAAATTCAAAAGGATCAAAATTAATAGTAATTTATTCCTTGTATTTATTGCATGGTAATACTATTTGAAATGATCATTCCTATTATTTTTAAAATTCACTTACACACATTATAAATAACTATATCTTCAACATATAATTATTTATAAACATGTCCAAACTACAAAAAACATAACATAAAAAAACTAAGAGAAAAAAACATGGACATTTACCTCACTGTACTGTAAGATCACTAAGATTTTGGTGATAACCATGAATGTACTTCAAATATAATATTTTTCTTCCAACTTGATTCTCTTATATATATTTATGTTTCAAACTGAAATAAAAAAAACTTTAGCTCTATTTGATTATGAAGTTTTAAAGAGAAAGTGTTTTCTACAATGGGAGCGAATCATAAAGAGTAAATTGTATGAAAAAAAATATACAATGAGAGAAATATTTGTTCTATATCTATTTTACCATAGAAAATTATTACCTCTGCTTAATTGCAAATAAGATTCTTGCTTTCTTTTCCTTCTAATTTTGAAAATAAAATATTCTTTCTCTCGTTCTACGCCATTAAAAATTTATTCATCATAAGATTTTCAATTAAATAAGTTTGTGTTTTCAATCTTAATTGAGATGACTATTGAGCTAATGGAACATAGATGAAGACCAAGATGGGTCCTCCTCCATGATCTTCAATTTCTAACTATTTTTCTAAATTATAGAGTTTCAAAGATGTTTTAGAAACAATGATTTTGGTGACATAGAAAATTGGTGTAGAGGGAAATTATTAGGAAAAAGTTAATTTAGTATTTATGATTTATTTTTACGAGGAAAGAACCAATTATTTAATTCTCTCCTTGATGAATTTTTTATGACAAAATACTCTTTTTCTACTTTTTCCATCCAAAGCACTTCTTCCTTTGACAATTCTCTTTGATTATATACAACAACTTAAGGTTTATGGTATCTATGTATCAATAAACGAATAACTCCTTGCAAAGTAAATAAAGGAATGCAAATTCATAATCTGACTAATGAAAAAACAAAAGTATTTGATATAAAATGTGAGAAAGAAAAAATTGTTCAAATTTACTTGTAATAAATTTTATAGACCAATGGATGATTCCACGATGCTTGTACATTAGTAAATCCAATAAACCCCTATAAAATAAATTAACGAATCAATACAAAATCAAAGAAAAACAGAAATTTGGACAGAAACACTTGGGGTAAAACAAAAAATTGAGTATGTGTAATAAAATAAAAATCTAACCTTTAAATTAAGCTCGTTGCTCCAATATGCTAAAGTTTTTTGGCGGCTTTTAGATAATTTATCCATATGTATTCCTCTAAAATCAATAGGTAGAAAAAAAACACTCTACATCGGGAATAAAAATATTAAGGTTAATACAACGATGAAGAACTATTGATGAAGTCAGTCAAATCAAAATCATGTTAATCAAAAGTTATGAGATTAATAACTAAATTATTAAGAAAGAAAGGCTAATCTATCCCTAATTAAGAATGTATTTTGATTATATAGGAAACTAAAAAACATAAGAGAAACAAAATTGTGAGATGTTAGAGAAGAAATTAAAGATAGAAATAAGAATGTTGCAAGGAAATAAATTGCAATTGAAACAAAAGTCAGGAGAAAAAATAAATCTGAACAAAAAAAATCAAATCAAGAATATGATATCATAAATTTAAGAAAAAATAAAATAAATCAACAGAAAAGGCGTGTAATAACATAAAGTTCGACCTTTAAATTGATCTTGTTGATCTAATTAGTTAAGCTTGTCGGCCAACTGTTGGATAATTTTTCTATATGTATCCAAACATTAAAGCAACATATAGAAAAACAATTATGCATAACAAGACTAACATAAAAAAATCAAGGTAAATACAAAAGTATCATTGATGAATCCAATCAAATTATAATCATATTAAAAATATTATAAGATCGGTATATAAATTGTTCGTATAAACTCTCTAATTTGGAACAGAAAATGAATTTTTTATATAAAAGTGGAGATGAAAGAGACAAATTTGTGAAAGGAGGGAGAACAAAACAAAGATGGAAAAATACTAGGAAATAAGAATTTTTTTTCCTTATAATGAAGGTGTTGGGAAGAGAATGAGAATGTAACGACCCGTAAATTTTGGTGAATAAATTTGGTTAAATTTATGAGATTTTGTAATTAAAATAGATAGAAATAAAAATTTTATAATGTATAAATGGAATAATATTGAAACAAATAAAATTTGTAAATGAATAATGAAATAATAACTATGATGAAGTGTAACAATGATTATTAAGCTAAAATTGTTATAGATTGAATGAAACTACGAGAAATGAAATAGTGTAAGCGTTATACCTATATGTAAATTGAAAAAAAAAATATAAAGCAGGTATTGAATTAGTTAATGAAAGAACACATTGTTACATTTATTGAATTAAATATTAATAAATGGTCATTTAATGAAACCAATGTTCTGTGAGTAATTATAATAGTTGTTTGAAATACATATAAACTTTGATTTGGAAATCAATTGGATTTAAAATGAAATTTTGTATTTTATTTATGAGTTTAAATGTTTGTTTATTTTGTAAAGTAATAAATGATGTAACAAAAGAGTGAAATCTAGACAAATAAATTTAATTGAGACTTTAATTATAAATAATAGGATAAATGGTAACATTGATATTGTAAGAAATAAAACCCTATTAATGTAAGAAAACCAAGGCAAACATTTAAGTTATAAATGTTATAATAAATAAAAAATAAAATGACCATTGTATAAGGATTTGGCATATGAAAACAGTAATGGTTGTGTGTAAATATTGGAGTATATATTATGTAGGCAACTATGATAATTTGTTGGAAATAATAAACCTTAGTGTATTGTAAGGTTACCTGTTTATTTCGTTTATAATAAAATTTGAAATCAATTAGAGTAAAGAAACATTAATGTTATATTAATAAGAATTAACGCAATAACTAAATTAGTGCACATCCTATTAATGGAAACAGACGGTAAAGTTAGGATTAAAATTAGTAAATTGGGAAAGGAATTCAAAATTATGTTAATTGAGAAATTAATACGTAAAGTATGTAAAGTAATTAACAGAATGTAAATTTTGGTATTGTGAATTTAAATAGGATGTAAAATATTAAATTACCTTAATTTATATGTTCAATTGATAGAAGTACACGTTCAAAAATATAATATTTATTCAAATTAAGTTGTACATAGGCGTTATATTAATGTCATGAAATACAAATTTAGCGTATATGAAATTAAAAATCCGAATCAATAAGTAACGAACCTATGAATGCAATTAAAAGCAAATTGGTGGCAATTAATATAGGTTGCTTGTTTATTTAATGTATCAAATAAATTTTTGGTAATCGATTACAATAAATCTTAATTTAACATTTGGTTAATGTAAATTAAAGTAACAATTGATGTAATAAAGAATGGAGCCCAGGTAAATTAATTATTAGATTTAAAATCCAAATTTATGGGTGAAATTGACAAATTTCAATAGGATTGAATTTTGCAATTATTACACAATTAGTGGAAATAAAATAGTTAATACGAATAAAGGTGAAACGGAAAGTATCAGGGTAATGTAACGTAACCAAATGTTAAATATGTTTATAGGATAACGATTTGTTTGAATAATAAGAACGGTAATCAAGATTTATTTATTTATTTGAATAAATTAGGGTAATTGGGTTTATTACAATAAATTGAAATTAAATGTTTAAATATTACGTTAAAGGAGTTTAAGATGAAAATTGAGAATAACAATATAATAAACCATGAACAAATGTTAATTTATTTACTTAGAGATAATGGAGTAATTAACATGATTTAAAAGCCAAATAAACGATTTTTTTTGGGAATTTAAGCTAATTTCTGGATAAATTAAAATTTAAACTTAATACTGTAAATTGGGAATTTTCAATGATAAATTGATATAGAAATTTTTAAAAGGATTCTAAATTTACCAAGTAATCCAAACTGATAAAAATTGTAAATAATTAAAGTAAATTTGTAAAATTTGATTTAATTAACTTATTTTTAATTTATTTAATTAATATAAAAATAGCCATTTTGGCCACTGACTCGGATTTCGACGAAACTAGTTTCATCGGATCCGTAACGGTGAATTATTATAGGATTTCAAGTTTTGTAACGACCGGACTTGTCGTTTGATCGTACGGACTCGAAACGCCTTGAAATCAATGAAATTGAAATCAATTTTAAAAATATTGATTTTAGCATAACTTCTTCATACGATGCAATTTGAACCTGAAACCTTTTCCATCGCGTTTAAAATATTTTTAAACACCTATTTTGATATGTGGGTTGACCCAATTTCGTTTCGGAGGCAGAACAGGCTTTTTGGGCAACTTTGTCGTTAGCGCGTACATCTATCTTATCCGATTCATCCTATTTCAACTTTGCCTATAAATATCCAGTTATAAACCCTAACTGCCTCCAATTCTCATTTCTATACATACAGAAACTTCTGTGTCCATCCTCTTCCTCAATGGCAGACAAAATTCTATATTCTAGATCTATACACAAATCAAAATTCAAATCCAAAATTCAAACTCCTCAGAAAAATATGGAAAATATACATATCGAAGATCTCATTGATACGAAACTATGTGTGCTTTTCGTTTTTCGAGACAGTGACCGGATTGATTAGAAATCGCGGTCAAAGTCGAATTGGGCGTTTTTGATTTCGTCACCAATCGACGAAATTGAAATATGGGTTTGGTGGAGATTGTTGTGGGAGTTCAACACGGTGGTCTTGTTGAGTATAGCGGCCGGTGGTGGTCGAATTGGGAAATTTAGGGTTTCGAAAACCCTAGGTGCTGGTGGCGGCGCCCTTTGATCGCGAGTGATTCTAGTGGGGTCATGGGTTGCTGGTGATGCGGGGTGGAAGGGGAACTCGATGAGGTCGGTCGGTAGTGCTCTGATGGCCGGAGGCAAGTGCAGTTGGTGGTCAAAGTTTGGGTTTCGGCTTAAAGCCTGGTGCGTGTTCGTGTGATCAAGCAGGGTGAGGACGCGTCAATTTGATTTATTGTTTGTTTATTTAATTTATTTTAATTGCTGCTGTTGATCGTCTAATACGCATAACTTCTACATACGAACTCCGTTTCACGCACGGTTTTTTTGTTAGGATCGTAATAAAATTTCGGACATTTTGGCGCCGGTTTGAATGAATTTGGAGACTGTTCAATTTTTGGGTTTAAATTCGATTTAAATTCAATTTAAATTCAAAAGGTGAGTGTTTTAGCCCACTCACAACTTCTAATATTTCTTATGTTTGTTAAATTTATTTATGATGAGATTTGAAATTTATTTATACTTGTTTGGCATATATTTCATCATTATCTCAGTTATTGCATTCATTTAATTTACTTGTTATTTAATTCATTATTGCATATAAACTTCCAGTTAAATTTTTAGTTAAATTTATTGTTGCATATAAGCTGATAGTTAAATTATTAGTTAATTTATTGTGCATATAAACTGCCAGTTAAATTATTAGTTAATTTATTTTGCATAATAAACTGCCAGTAAATGCCTGTTATTTATTACCTGTTATATGTTGATGCATTGTTTGAATTTGATGATGATTGTGATAAATGGATGATGGATGATATTGGATGATTGGATGCTGTATTGTATATTGTTATAAACTGCAAGTTATTATGTATTTTCATCTCATTCGGGATTGCGGTTTGAAATGATATACAACCGCATTTTTATTTTTAAATTGCGGATTGAAATGATAAATATCCGTATCACTTGACCATAGGATAGAAAATTATATACAGGCACCGCGGTATATATATACACACTTATTTTTGAAATAATTTTTCTATGGTTTTGTAAAGAAATATATATATGGTTTTATGAGATATTGATTTCAGATATTTGATAAAGGTTATTTTATATATAGTTAAATTCTTGGTTTTAAGCTATGTATAAAATTGTTTAAAGTATGAAGTAAGTTTAATAGTAAAGTTGATTTTATTAAAATATATTATGGATAAGTATTTACATAAATTATATTCTAATATAGAGTTTATATTGATTTTTATAAATCAAAGTTGAGAAGATAGTTTTGAAATTGATTTGAGATTTTATTTAATTAAGATCTTATTGAAATTTAGATTTAAAAAGAATATGGTGTTATAATTAAATTCGGGTTTAAGATGATTTAAGTGAATATATCTAGTCTAAATAAATTGAAGAATATTCAATTATTGAATTTAAAAGTTTTATTTAAAGGATATTGGATTTATTAAGTAAGTATTTCAAAACTAAATAATAGTAAAGTGAATTTGGCATATATATATGAATTAAAAGAATTAGTTTTGAAATGGTGGAATATTTAAAGCTTTGAATATATGGAAATTTGAAATGGTTTATTTGGATGTTCAAAATTTGAATTTGGAATTTATTTATGAAATTAAAGAAGCTATTTTATTATATAAAGTAATTTAATATTTAAACCATTTAAGTAATTGAAGTTATGTTTCAAAGCTATGGGTTTCAAGGTATATAGATTTGAAAGTGCTATGATTTTAGAAAAAGGTTATGTTTGAAATAAAAATGATATCATATTGATTTGAGTTTTAAAATGAAAATGATATCGTATTTTAATGGTTTTGAAATGAAATATGTATTCTGGTTTCAAAGTATAAACTATTTTGAAAGACCACGGTGTTATAATAACGTTTGGTTGTTAAAGAGACCGGGATCGGAAGTTGTCATTGTGACGCCCCACCTCTATACCCACGCTAGCCAAGAACACTATGGAGTAGTGCTGTCAACTAGCACGGAGAATAAGGCTGTTGAGGAGCGACCATCCATGTAATTGCTTATCACACGGTGGCTATAAATAATCTTCGGAAACAAACGTAGGAATAAGCATAACGCAAATCAATCACAAACATCCATATCACAAAGGCGGAAGAAGATATGAATATATAACTAACACGTGAAAGTGTACATCAAAGTAGTGGTCAAAAGATCCACAATAATACAAAAGAATAGCAACACGTGCTATACAAAAGAATACAACTATGAGTCTATATCTCAAGTGTATACAACAAAAACTGCTAATCTAAACAGTTAGCCAAAAGTCAGAGTGATGAATCCCTGGGAAGAAGTCAAGCAGAAGCACCTGTAACATCTCGGTCTGACCCGAGTATTATTTAAGAAAAATAATAAACGGGTCAGTCTAGCTATAAATATTAGATGACAAGATATAACATAAAAGATATGACATAAACATAAAATATCCATAATGACATACCACTATAAGTATGTAAATAATGATCAACAGAAGATCAATCAATAAGAGATAATCAATATCACAAGAATCTTCTCAAAGATTCAGAAAGGGCATCATATCCCAAACTTGTACTCATAACAAGTTAATGACATAAATTCTAGAAATCAATGCAAGAAGTCCAGAAATCATAGAAAAGAGAAAGAGGCCTATCACATGACGGTCCGAAGACCAAGGGGAGCTACCCCACATGTGTGAATGGAATCACACAGATTAAGGTCCAGACTAACCAAAAAGCTTAATGGTATGTGTGAGTGGAATCACACAAGTGGTGTCTAGTCTAACCTCGCAACAAGAGGCATCGCACAGTTGCTAGTCTAAAGCATCAGAATGATCGTCATGATCAACGAGAAGTGTCAATTACACTAAGCTAGTAAATATAGAAGTTTAGCTTCATGTCCCATAACCACTTGCTTAACTTAAATATTTACGAACAAACTGTAAATCTTCACTAATAAAATTGTCACAAGAGGTTCAATCGAACAAGTCCAAGAATTAACCGACGAAGTGAACGCAAGCGTTTCATACCACTTGTTTTACTAAGTCGTTTAATTAGATTTCTCATCCGGGTGAGGTAAAGGTTTGTATATACTAATAGATTGGAAAACAGTTTAAGAAAAGAGCTTTGTTATTAAAAATAGAGTTGAAATTGTTTGTTAAAAGAGTTTTGATATTTACTACTAGTATTGAAACCTTTATATTATAAAATGACAAAACACAGAAGCAATTGTAGAAACAATCAATCACAAAGATCGCATACGGAGATGTGAATAAAATCCAAGGAAATCAGCTCAATGTTTTTCAGATAAGATCCCCTACGGAGGGGGGGTCCGGGGGGGGTGGCAACCCCCCAAGGTGGGGGTGCGGGGGGCAACGCCACCGCTTACGGGGTTTGACCTGCCCGGTCAGGTCGCGGGGGTCCAGGGGGCAGCGCCCCCGGCGAGGTGCGGGGCAGTGCCCCGTCCAAAACGGTACGACCTAATGAAGACAAAATGAGGTCTAACGACCTAAGGGTCTAAGGGGTCAAGCGAACTATCGGGATAAGGTCCAACGACCTACGAGTTAAAGGTCCAACGACCTATAGGGTTATAAGGTCATACGACCTAACGAGCTATGGCCAAACGACCTAGTGTTGACTCGCGAGCGACCCAACTGATGCGACCTAACCTATAGGGTTATAAGGTCATATGACCTAACGACTCAAGGGTCTAACGACCTAACGACTCAAGGGTCTAACGACCTAAAAGTATACAGGTCATGCGACCTATCGGTTTAAGAGGCGAGCGACCTAAGTGTTACGACCTAAGAGTCGAACGACTTAAGGGTTAGGTCAGGAGCGACCTAACATGGCCGACCTAACAGAGGTTGCGACCTAACATGGCCGACCTAACAGAGGTTGCGACCTAACATTATAAAGGCCAAACGACCTAACATGGCCGACTTAACAGAGGTCGCGACCTAACGGGATAACTCGTGACCGACTTAAGAGTTGCGTGACTGAAGGGTTGCACGACTTAAGGGTTACACGACTTAAGGGTTAGGCCAGGAGCGACCTAACGAGATAAGGTCCAACGACCTACGAGTTAAGGGTCCAACGACCTATCGGGATAACTCATAAACGACTCACGACCTATGGACGAACGACTTAACTCCAAACGAGGTAAAAAAATGGCCAGAACGACCTAGGGTTAACTCGTAAACGACTCACGACCTATGGATGAACGACTTAACTCCGAACGAGCTAAAAATGGCCAGAACAACCTAGGGTTAACTCGTAAACGACTCACGACCTATGGATGAACGACTTAACTCCGAACGAGCTAAAAATGGCCAGAACGACCTAAATGCAAAAAATTCACCAAAACGCTAAAAATTGGAGTTTTTCGCCAATCCAATCCAAACCAAATGCTAACATGCATGCAAAAATGATAGGGAATCATTCCCAACAGTCCAATATAGTTATAGGCTAGAATTGTGAGATAAAAATCTCACCTTTGCACAAATTCAATGAAGAAGGAGCTTGAAACAATGGAGAAGCAACTACAAGCTAGAATCCAATGTCTTCACTTTGATTTTGGAGTTAAATGATGGATTTAAAGTTGAAACCTAAGCTTGGAGTTTTAATTTCCTCTTCCACTCATCATTAATGCAAAAGCTTGGTTGTTAGGAAATTTATGAAGAGTGAGAAGAAGGAAGGGGGTTTGGGCTTGAGTTATAATGGCAATCTAACCCAAAGTCCAAAGCAGGAAAAGTTAGTGAAATTCCACTAACTCCAAACCTACCAATGTTTATACTTAAAAAAATTGTAAACGGCATTTCGAACTCAATGGAAGTGGTCTCGAGTCCTAATTTGACCGTTTGCAAAAAGTAGCTTTTCAGACCAATATCCGATTAACGACAAAATATTTAAATAAAATATTTAAATATAAAATCGATAAATATGCGGGTTGTTACAGTCATACTCTCTGCCAACCCCGAAAACCACTTTAACAACCGTGTACGCGGTAGAGATTCCAGAATGAAGTAGGATGGTGACGGCGGTTCCTTTAAGGTAAATACGTGGACCCAACTCCCGTGAGTTGGCATAAGGTGGCTAAAACAGGAGCAATCGATGGGTTAATGAGGTAGCACCTTTGATCGGACACATCCCTTCGCTATTATACTCTGACTTTTGGATTATTCGGTGGCCACTTTTGATTTCTTTGATTTGGGGGTGTGGCTCGAGGTGGGCGGTAGCTGCGGTTACGCGTTACCACCGACCCGGAAGCGTAATTGGTATATCTACCCTAGCATTGCCTAGTTGTGCCGTGTCACCTAACCTATGGCGCCTTGTACGAGTTTCTATTTGTGTCGTACCTATGGAGTGTCTTGTCGTAGTCTCCCGATCATGAGATATGCAGGCACTGTATAGATTATTGGCATTATTTGTGTTAAGGGCTATATGGGTAACCCCTTAACGCTATTTAAAATTAAGTTTATTTTACTAATAGACACTATTATAATAGCGAAATATACTACATAGTAAATAGTTTAATAGATCCTTAAGGGATGTAAATCCCGAGCATCTCTTGAGTTACTGCACTCATATTTATTTCTGTTAATTTAACTTACATAAGATCTTTTAGTTCTGACTCGAGTGTTTTGTCTTTTCAATTCGCTCCGGTCAGTCCGAGCATTTCAGGACCGAAGACTTAATTTTTGGAGGAAGAAGACGAAGATTTCATTATTATTATTTTATATTCCACTACACTGTATTCTGCTACATCGATTTTTTTTCGTTGGTATGTGCAACTCCGATATATATTGTATAAGAAAAATTAAATATTTTGTAAACAGCTTTATGAACTGTATATTTGATTATTATATTTTATCCTTCCGTTGTGAGATTCTATTTTGTTTTATTTCTTTCTCGTTTTTTTTATTTACCCCATAATAATCCGCTCTTCTGTATGGTTTGAATTGGCACGTGTGTCGATTTAAAGCGTGCGACAAGGCGGGATGTTACAGAGAATGTCAGTTGGATTATATATGAACAATGAATTCTGGAAGTAGGGAGATGAAAAGAATACAATGGGAAACAGTGGAAATAGATTTGGTTCTAAATGAACATATTTAATTTATGGGCCTGGGAATAATTATCCACCACCTAAATTTACGAGAGAAGAGTATTTTGGTCTAAGTAAATGAGAGATAAATACAAAGAACCAAATATTCTCAAATATTCTCTTGGCAAATTCTATTCATACACCTTTAATTGCTTTACCTACACCATAATTTTTTTATAAAATATTACAAATACCCCTATTTAAGAAAATAAAAATAAAAATCAATATTAAAGAATCATAAATTCATAGTATAATCAACATAATTTCTTTCATAAAGTAACTAAAATTTCTATATACTATCAGTTGTATTAAATTTAAATTCCTTTTAAGTATCAGATTCCATTTACACACATTCATGTCGTATTCATGCATAGCCAATTTTACCATTTTTCACTTTAAATTAAATATAAAAATTAAAATTTAAAATTATTAGAGAAATCAATGTGATTCGTAGAGTACCAAATTCTTCTTTATCTTTTACTAAATGAAGCTAAAATTTAACATCAAAATTGAAATAGTTTAACATTTTAATATTCAAAAATTAAATTAAATTTGCTATACATTAATGATTAAATAATATGACTTCCGTTTAAAATATTTGAATTTGAAAATTAAAATTTGCAAAAGTGAAATTAAGAACCTTATTTTGATCGATGCATGAGAGAGAGGAAGTTATTGAAATGACATAGGAGTTTTATTTTATTTCAAATTAATGGTAGTTTTGTACTCTATGTGGTGTATCTTAAGTAAAAAATGGTGTATCCGATTTTAATTTTTTTTTCAGTGTATGTATAACAATTTTCGGTGTATGAATAAGAATTGTCTATATCCTTTTGTACAAGAGAATAGATCATCAAAAACATTACAATTTTTCCAAACATGTAGGAATTGCCCTGACCAAAAACCGGGAAAGCGAGAAAACCATTCCCCGTCTCTTTCTCCTCATAATGCTCCAGCAAATGCTACAATGCTATAAAGGAAAGTAAAACAGAGGAAAGACGAAAAATTAATTGAAGTAAACTAATTAAACAAATTTTTGTCGAAAACAAATCAATGGCTCTCAGAACAACTTTCCAACCTAAGATCTCTCCATCCTTCTCAAATTCAAAGGTCTCTGCTCGCAGATCTTCTATTATATCTATGGCTTCCACTATTGGATCTTCCAGCAAGTATGTTCTCAGCTTTCCCTGATACTATAAATTTGAAACTTTTCTAAGCATTTTGGTTCACCTCTTGATCTAGATCAGTTCTTTGAGCTTTTTCGGACCTGATTTTGATATGAAATCTTTTGATATTCAGTTATGCATGATGAATCTGATGTTTATTATTACTTTGGAAAAAAGAAAAAAAAATCGTTTTCTCAACTAGGTCTGTTGTAATTAATGGGTTGGTGTAGTTTAACTGTGAAGAAACCAGACTTTTACGGCATGCACGTGATAATTTAAGAAGTTCAAATGAAGCGTGAGTTTCTAGGTGAGGAAGAGGCCAATAGGAATTAGTGGAGCGGGATCTGTAAGCCTTTAATTTTATAACATGGTTTGTGAATTTGGTTTTGTTTGATGAATGGGGTTAGAGTATTTTGTTCTATTCTTTTAGTTGTGCGGTGCCTAGTACCAGTTGTCTCAGCTAAAAGGTTTTATTAGGAAAAGTGAAAAGAAATCGGTCATTCCTTTCTCGGTATTATTTTCTAAAATATTTATATCTGGTGATTGGTGAACATGCATGGTGGAATCAATTTTTTTCGCTTTTTCTAACCTTTTAGCACTAATCCATGGTTAAGATATATTGTTAGATGGTTGTGTCATTGCTGCTTAGGCAGTTAAGTTGGTCACAACTAAATATCATACATTATATGATTAAAGATATAGTAATTTTGATCTATGTCTAAGCTGATAATTTCCAATTGATTAGACTTAAGATTTGACATTATTGAAGTGAACCATTATGGCTGTGATCACAAATTTGGCCTTTGCTTTCTAGGATTGGTTGCGGCTCGGTGTAACATTCTTCTATATTAGTATCAATCCCATTATCGAATGGGAATTTAATATATGAAATATTTATAGCATTGACTCCAAGGGAATATCATGGCATGGTGAGTGAACTTGAGCTGGGTTGACTAGTGGGTTTTATCAACAATTTGTAAATACGTATCATGTTTCCTTACATTGATATAAACTCATGAGCTTTTTTTTGTTGTTGCTATTTTTGCTTCTCAAGAGAAATATATGGATGAAATGTGAAAGAAATTTTTATTTACTACAAGTGCATGGCACACATGATGTGCATAGACATGCACATGATCTAAATATGGCATATAATAAGGGAAACTGAAAGGATGTTTATGCAACTTTGATGGCAATTGAGATGCCGAAGATTAATGAATCTCATATCATCAATTCTATTATTAATAGTAAAGACAGGGGCAGGGCCCAAATGGTTGTAATGTCATCGTTGACGGGGATAGTGATTGTGATATTTTGTTGATGGGTGATGGATATTTCATTTACTGTTTAATAAATTTTTATTATTATGATTTTTCAGTAAGTGGGAATGTAATGAGAAATTGGGAAGCAACATGAAAGATATTTGTGGGATTCTGAAAAAATACTTTGGAAATGTAAAGGATATTTGTGGGATTTTGAAAAAATACTTTGGAAATGTATTCAGTTAGTTTCTTGTATAATTAGTAGAGATGTGTGAACTTATTTTATATTTCATGCAATCAAAGCATATTTTAATGTGATTTCTTTGACGCATATCGAAGAACTTTTCTTTTTGACTTACTCAGTGAGTCAAGCTTCCCTTGTAAACTCGAGGAAAGAATGTGCCTGCCAAACATATATTCCTGTATTCGTTACAATATTGTTGGTTTGGGGTTCAAACTCGTGGCATTTAGCCTCGTAATTCGAACCATCAATCAACTAAGTCTGTTGTGAAAAAATGGCAGCGCTTTGCGGAAGCTTATATTAACGGATCTTTGTCACCCAAATCACAAAGATATAACTTGGATTAAAAATAAGACGGAATTGAAATTAAAAACAATAAGACAAGATATTCCACCCAATCACTCACTTTATTGATTCACCAAAATTTTTGTTTACAATTAATAGAACAAAGCTAAAATAAACAAAATACCATTGAATCAATAACCAAATTGAGAAAGGGAGCAAATATCTATATGGCTAAAAATGTTGGAGAAGAAGAACAAAGATGGAGATCAGGGAATCAGCAAATAGATTTTCCACCATACTTTTACCCTCTCTTCTAGTCTCTATTTATTTAATCAATTACTTAATGCCCAAGTTAACATTAGATGGCAAAAAATAATTTGATTAGCCAATTAGAGAAAGAAATAAACATACTCAATATGTCTATAAATTAGGGGAAACAAAATCTTCTCTTTCTTTCTTTTGCATATTTCTTTCCCTCTATTTGTGATTTTGTATCACCAAAATTTAACACTCCACCTTGATGCAAATCACATATCTCTAACATATCAAACATGTCATATCTAGATCTATCACAACTCCCTATATCTCAATCATACCAAATTACAAACCTCTACCACCGACTGCAAATGATGCATCTCCCACATGAGGTGCACCAAACAAATCCGGTATCAAAAACGTTTGTAATACCACAAAGATCTCCGTCTTATCTTTGTGGATTTTGCAACTCGACACCCGTCTATCACTCGATCTGAGCTCATTACCTGATCACTATCGATCCTCCGAGCATCATCAACATGAAGACCCCTGTCTAAAATATGATCCTCAATGCTAGAATCATAAGCAGTGACCACATTAACCTCTCCATCTTGCTGTAGACTAGGTTCTTCAACCGTCACTCGCTTTCCATAGTCGACTACAGAACCAAACAAGCTATAAAGGTTTCCTTCTTCCAATACTTTTCTCATCTTTACACGACCACCTTTCTTCACTCTCAAAACTCCACCTTGAGTCTCATAAGTGCAACCACGGCGATCCAACTGACCGAGAGAAATAAGATTATGCGAACAAGTGGGTACATGTCTCACTCCAGAGACTTCTCTAACCACACCATCGTGCATACGAAACCGGATAGATCCAATACCACAAATCGGTAGCTCTTCTCCATTGGCTGTCCTAATCATGTCGACACTCTTCTCATAAGAAGAAAAACAATTCACATCTTTACAAATGTGAAAACTGGCTCCCGAATCCATCTTCCAAGGCTTATTTTCACTAAAGAGAACATCATAAGAAACATCACTATCGGTACCTTCAGCAAAACCTGCATGTGCATCACTACTAGTATCACCGTGCACAGCCTTTTTCCGGTCTCTTTTATAAGCATAACACTTGCTGCGTATGTGACCTTTTTTATTACAATAATGGCAAGTGATAACACCTTTACCATTAGCATCCTTCTTCTTCAAAATTGTATCTTTCTTCGAGTCCCTTGCCACCATAGCCTCACTTTGAATTGATTTCATACCTGACCCTTTTCTTCTAAGCTCCTCATTCAAAAGACTGCTTCGAACAGTTTTCAAAGAGATAGTTCCATTAGTATTGGAATTACTCAATGAAACAATCAAAGTTTCCCAACTTTCTAAAAGCGAACTCATCAATAAAAGAGCCTGTAACTCATCATCAAAATTGACCTTCATATTTGCTAATTGATTTATTACATCCTGAAATTCATTCAAATGCTCTGCAACAGACTTCTCTTCGTCCAATCTCAGTTGTACCAACTTTCGAACCAGAAAAACCTTGCTAGTAGCACTCTTTGACTCATATAAAGATACCAACTTATCCCACAAAGCTTTTGCGGATTCACAACTAGCCACATGATGGAAAACTGAATCATCAAGATATTAGCGAATCAAAGCAATCGCCTTCTTATCCATCTTCTTTCATTTTCCCTCATCTACATTAGAGGGCTTCTTTGCATCTCCATCAATCAGATCATGAAGATCATTGAGGTATAGAACATCCTCCATCTTAGGCTTCCAAATACCCCAATTCTTCCCATCCAAAATAGTCATCTTCGAAAACGAAATCATATCCGACATCAATAATTTTTCAATCCAAAATTACTCTAAGCTTTGCGATGATCTGTGCTCCGATACCAATCTGTTGTGAAAAAATAGTAGCGCTTTGCGGAAGCTTATATTAACGGATCTTTGTCACTCAAATCACAAACAGATAACTTGGATTAAAAATAAGACGGAATTGAAATTAAAAACAATAAGACAAGATATTCCACCCAACCACCCACTTTATTGATTCACCAAAATTTTTGTTTACAATTAATAGAACAAAGCTAAAATAAACAAAATACCATTGAATCAATAACCAAATTGAGAAATGGAGCAAATATCTATATGGCTAAAAATGTTGGAGAAGAAGAACAAAGATGGAGAACATGAAATTAGCAAATAGATTTTCCACCATACTTTTACCCTTTCTTCTAGTTTCTCTTTATTTAATCAATTACTTAATGCCCAAGTTAACATTAGATGACAAAAAATAATTTGATTAGCCAATTAAAGAAAGAAATAAACATACTCAGTATGCCTATTAATTAGGGGAAAAAAATCTTCTCTTTCTTTCTTTTACATATTTCTTTCCCTCTATTTGTGATTTTGTATCACCAAAATTTAATAAAGTCAACCCTGTTGACCTATTGAAGCACTTCAGTTCTATTCTAATTACAAATAAATTTGATAATTTATGGTTTGTCTTAATTTAAGAACAAATTGATTGTAACTTTAAATTTAATATCACATATTCTCATATTACTTCCTTACATTCAAATTTGTTGCATTTTTTCTTCTTTAAAATATCTATCCTTTAATGCTTGAATTAAATGTTCTAGTTTATAATGGCAACCCTTGGAAAAAAATATTATCTTATTAGTTGGAATTTAGAATTTGATGGTTTTCTCTCAACATTATTTCAGGAGTGGTTACTTCAGAATCTATGTGTTGTGCCAAATGACTATTAGTTGCACACACAAATGGTTTACGCTTCTCATTGAAATGAGAATTTCACAAGAGCAGTGGTAGATTGTTTAACATGAGTTTGCACATATTATTTCTACCTAACTATTTGATTTAATCTTTGTTATGATACATATTTGATTTCCACTTTTTGAATGTCATTGCTATGTATTTTTATGCTACAATGTCTGCAAAATGTTATCTGCATTTTTACAATTGAACATTCATATTGCAATAGATTTCCAATCGTATAGCATATGACATACACGATGTGCACACATGATGTGTAGATGGGAAATAATAATAATTGGTAAAAAGGTATTTACGTAACTTTGATGATGGTTGAAACAATGACACACTGATGAATCCTTTACAAACTTTATTGCTAGCACAAATAAGTATTGATTTGAGAAGAATCACATCCACTCTATTTCTGTTCACATTACCAGTATATTCAGGTACAATAAATAACGCCATTGCCTGATATAAAATACAGGAAAATAGACACAGGGAAGAAGTTGCAAAAAATTTAGTCTGAGGAACAATAAGTTTGTTTTTTAGTCTGAATGACACTTTTCAGTGTGAACATAAAATGATAGTTGCAACTATCATTCTGTGATTTACACTAACAAGTGTTTTTTAATCGAAAAAGCAAACTTTTTGTCTCTGAAACTAAATCTCCAACTTTTTCTCCGAGCCTAAAACCCCCATCATTCTAATTTTATGTGCATGATGTGCACATACTGCATGTTGGTCTACAGTATCTCTATAAAAAACAGTTGAATGCAGAAAAGGGTAGGAACAGTCTGCGGTAATAATTTAGTAGTAAAAGGGTGTTCGTGTTGGTAAGGTGAATTTATTTATGTTGGGACACCAATTTCAGCAAAGTATCTTGTACCAAATATGCAAGCTTGTTTGAGGCCAGAGAGTAACACAAAGTTAATTTTGCATCATCCTTCTGTTAAAAGAAATTCTAAAGAAAATGTTATGACATATGTACCCTTCTCTTAGTTTGTGGTGCATCACCACTTTATTTGTTTTGATCAATTTAATTTTACAAGATAAATTTTATCCATTTAATTCTAATCAGGGCCGACGTAGCAAAGAAGCCATTTAGCCCTCCTCGGGAAGTTCATGTTCAAGTGACCCACTCCCTTCCGCCTCAAAAGATTGAAATTTTCAAATCTTTGGATGACTGGGCAGAAAAGAACATCTTGGTGCTTCTAAAAGATGTCGAAAAAAACTGGCAGCCCCAAGATTTTCTTCCGGAAGCTTCAAAAGAAGAATTCTATGATGAGGTGAAAGAGTTACAAGAGCGGTGTAAAGAAATTCCTGATGATTATTTTGTTTGTTTAGTAGGAGATATGATTACTGAAGAAGCGTTACCTACTTATCAAACGATGCTTAACACTCTAGATGGAGTTAGAGATGAGACTGGTGCTAGTCTTACTTCTTGGGCAATTTGGACTCGAGCTTGGACTGCTGAAGAGAATAGACATGGTGATCTACTAAATAAGTATTTGTATCTTACAGGAAGAGTTGATATGAGACAAATCGAGAAAACAATACAGTACCTGATTGGTTCGGGAATGGTAATGTTTCTTTTTCTGTTTTCACAATTTATTATAGTGTAGCCATATTGCAGTGATAAACACTTTACTGGTTGGTCTATTTTCCACCTTAAAATACTCACCTATGGTAGGAATAGAAATAAAAAAAAATAAAAATGGAAAGGATTCATGACCAAATTGTGAGATATTTTCCAAATTTGGGAGATTAGCTATAATTTGGCCTAGTTTGCGTCGTGTATTTTTCATTATAAGTTCTTTTATGTGTTTAGGTAGCTGTTAACTGAAAGTTCATTGTAACATTTACGGATCCAAAATGTGGCTTAGGTTCTTAAATTTGTTCCATCCACTAGCCTCTTTAGCTGCCTGCATAATTTTCTGCAGTGCATATGTCATAAGAAATAACATGTGGTAGGTTAAATCTCGACTTCTCAGTGCATGTAAAATTGGATAATTGCTAGTAAATGGAATGGTTATGCAAAAAAAGACATGAACTTGTTTATCTTTTATTATTATTTCAATATATATAGGTATACACACACTACACACATACATATACATACATATATATACACATATACCTACATACACATATACATACATACATGTATACATGCATGCATGCCTGCCTGCCTGCGTGCGTGCTACGTACGTACGTACTACGTACGACGTACGTACATTTAAAAGATAAAAAGATAAGAGGAAAGATAACTAGCAATCATTCATGTGAATAACCATTCATCACTCTATCGAAATGTAACTGTGTTAGCATTTTCATTTTTAACCATTTTAAAAAATTCCATGTATGCCAGGAGTTGCTTAACAATGAGGATAATAACTTTGTTACCATTCCAAATTTTTTTTATTACCAACAGGAATACTTCAAATTTAGGAGTCAGAATAGCACTGTGCTATTGTTTAATATATTGTTTCGAGTTGTGATATCAGTTTTAAAATGATGGCGAAACACAAAAATTTCGAAAATGATGGTGATACACAAAAATTTCAATTTTTATTTTTTTTTAAAATGTTTCACGCGGAGGAGGATGAAGAAAGGGGGATGTTGGCAACACCCTAGGTGGGGGCGCAGGGTATACCTCCGCGGGCGACTGTCAATCGGTTAGGTTACGGGAGTCTAGGGGTAGCACTTCAAGAACGGTATATGTTGTAGAGGATGAGACTGTTACAAACACTCACGTTTTTTGAATAAATCTGACTGTTTAAATTCAAACAAACACACCCATTCTAATTCTTCTTCAGACACCACTATATAAACTCATTCCGTAAGAAGAAAGCTCCAATTAATATTTTCAAACATATCTACTCTCTCATGCTTCTCACATCATCAAAAATAGTGTTTTTTCGGTTTGATTCAAGTAGTCACTAATTTGAATCCGACAACTCCATTCTATCATGAAAGAGATTTTTCGATTGAATCCATTGTGACAAGAGGAAGTTAACATATCTTAAAAAACAATGATTACAATCATGCCTTGGTGTTCTTTATCACAAATAGTTACCAAAACCCATTTCCCAACAACCTTCGACTATATCTTCAACAATTCTTTTGATATCTGAAGTGCTTTTTCATCATTATGTCAACAACGCACTAAAACGCTTAGAATTCGGGGTACTGATACCAATATTTAGACTCTGGATGTGTACAAATGAAGCACGAGATAACTCTTCACTATTTGAATGCATTTATTTCTCCTTCTGTGGTTAGTTTTTGTCTCTTCTCACAAACATCTCACTTCGTATCATAACATTGCTCTATCCAGACGATGCCGCCTCAAGTACAAATTACACATGAGATTATTTATCAAAATTTTCTTACAATTTATGCTAGTGCCAAGTTCATTTTGATATGTTTGATTCATAAGTTTATATACGTACATGCACACACGCACGCAGACACAGATATTTATGTGTGCGCACGCACGCGTGCACATACACACACGTGTGTGTATACAAATATAATATTCACATGCACGTGCGCACACACACATATATGTGTATATGCACACACACATATATGTGCGCGTGTGTGCGCGCACGTGTGTGTATATATATTATATATGTGTACGTACACATGTATATGTGTATATGTATGTGTGTGTATCCGTGTGTGTTTGTGTTTTTTATTGTGTGTATAGTAAGGATCCGCTACACCCCGCTTTTACCACTCCCGTTCTACATGCATGTTTATGTGTACGCACACAAGGGAGGAGCCACATGAAAGCTGGGGAGGTCGTGTGACCCCGCCATGATTCTTTACAAAAGTTTCCTACATCAAAAAAACCTTAAGGTTAGGAGCACCCTATATTCAAAGCCTGCCACTACTACTGATTTCAACGTCTCTGCACTGTGCTCAATAACTCAGTCGCTACAAATCATTGTAACCAACCCCCTCCCCCCCCAAAAAAAAAAAACCCGTGACTCTCTAATTCTTAATGAAATTTGCTACTTCAATTCCCAAATTCGTTTGAATTTGATTCTGAAATTTGAATTCAAAAGCTTGGCCGCCGCTGATTTCTGAAATTATTGACCAAAATTGCTAAATTGGTAAATTTTTGTTGTTTCTTAACATGTTGATTTTTACTTGATTACTAGGATTGCTAAACAGCCAGAGTACAATTACTCGGTTTTATTAAGGGTATAACTATTTACACCCACCTAAACTCTCTTATCCACCCATCCTCTCGCTTATCCTTTTCACTCCCACCCACACCCACACCCACACCCACTTTTTCGTAATCTTTTTATTTTTTCAAAACATAACTCAACTTCTCCTCTCAATATTTCTTCAAACAGTAAAATTAAAATTTCAATATCCAGTTTCTTCATAGCCAATCTTTCTTTAATTTAATGGTTCACCAAAATATATAAATCCAACTAATTTTGTTACAATTAAGTTGTTATCGACTTTAATTGTAATTAGAATTTTCAATTTTCTAAACCGTGTAATCCTAACTAAGATTAATATAGTAAAGAATAATTTGCATTTCAAATTAGGTGTTACGATGTAACATATTAAAGAACATTCATTACTGCTTCGACAAAAATAATAATCCAATTACTATTGTTTTTGTTTTTGGTTGAACAAAAAAAAAAGGAAAAAAATGATGAAACCGATTATAGTAGAAAACAATATGATGTATTCTAATATATTTATGATAACCAATTCCCTAGAATAAACAGGTTTACAAAAATATTGATTTACATTCATATTCTATTTAGAATTAATATCTTAACTAATTAATTTTTTAATCTGAAATTCATAAAAGAAATTTTATTTACGTTAATCATCTCATTTATTTGTCATTAATGATAAATAAGATTGAAAATAATTATGTTCAAGTTTAGATTTCATTATTTTGTTGTTGTCCGATTATCATTTATTTTCAAATCATCATTTAAACTTAAGGTGGGTTTTTGAAGTAAATTTCACGATTTAATTTTATTAATGTTTAAGTGGCGTGTTAGTGTTTAGGTGGGTGTAAATAGTAATAGCTTTTATTAAAGCCGTTGATGGAAAATCTCATTTTTGACGTCTCTCATAATTATACTTTTCGTCGGTAACTGAATTTGAAAGAGTCATTATCATACTTTCTGTTTTAATCTATTTTATTCTTCGTGTGTTTGCTTATGTAGCTTTGAAACGTGAATGTGTTGTACTTCTAATGCTAATTTATTTGAATTTTAATGGTTGTAGCATTGTGGGTTGTTTACTATGAATCATTTTAAGCTCCATCACACTTGTATTAAGATGTTTAGTCTAATGGGATTAAATTACTCCAAACATGCTTTTGTTGAGAATTTTTTTAGCAGTCCTTTCACTATAAGGTTACTCAAAATTACTAAAATATCTGTAACAAGTTGTACTATGAATTCATTTCAGTTAGATTCAAAAGATTAAAAAATAGACCTTGTTAGATGTTGTTAGCTGAAGGAAAAAAATGGAACTTAAGTAATTATTATAACTTCTTTTCTATTGTTTTAAAGCTGAATAAGGTTTTATGTAAAATAAAATATCTCCCTCCCTCCCTCCCTCACCCCCCCCCCAACCCTCCCTCCCCCTCCCCCCTCCCTCCCTCTCTCCCTCCCTCCCCTTCACCCCCCCCTCTCTCTCCCTCCCTCCCCCTCTCGGTCTCGCGCTCGCTCGCTCGCTCTCTCCCTCGCTTGCTCCCTCGCTCGCTCTCTCCCTCGCTTGCTCCCTCGCTTGCTCTCGCCCTCCCCCCCTCCCCCCCCCCCCTCTCGCTCTCTTTCTTTCTCTCGGTCTCTCGGTAGCTTACAGTTCCCTTTTTAAATATCTTTGGATATAATAGTTTAGGTATTAGTTAAGGATGCATAACATTTCGGTTTCTCATTTTACAGTACTAACATTATGCTCTTCAAATTTGGTGAAGTGTATTTTCGCTGAAGCATCAAAAATTGAATGCATTATGCCTGAGAGCAGCTTATGACATTTTATGTAGCTGAAAGGGAAAAATGATGAGTGGTCTTTATAAATTTTGTTCTCTTGACCTTCTTTCTTATCATGTATACTCTTGTTATTTCCCTTTTTTAAACCAGATTTCACAATTCAACCCAACAAACAAATAGATACGCATTTGAATAGTCGGGGAAAAAAAATCTGGAGCTATTGTGACGAATCTTCGTATATTTTCAAATCGTGACCCCACCAATCATTATTTGTGGCTACACCACTGCGCACATATGTATGTATATATACATACATATACACACACACTTGTACATGTATACATATACATATATGTAATGTATGTATACATACATACCGATCCATTACCTTCAAAAGATATCTCATTTGACTAGGGGTGTAAACGGACCGGACCGGAACGATCGGAGGTGTGTTTAGTGCTGTCCTATAAGAGATTCGAATGGACACGAACTGGACAAGCTTTAAGTTCGAACATTGTTCGTACGAGCCGGACAAGAGATAGACAATGTTTGGACAATCGAAAAATATCGAACATTTTCGGACGGATATATTTTCGTACATTTTTTTTCTTGTTTTAATTCATGTCCTAAATGAGAATTGTACGGACACGGACCAGACGTCTTACAGCCTCGGACCGAGTCGAACAACGGACTGTCATATCCGATATACAGCCCTACATCTGACCGATGTATTGAGATGTCAATGAAATATGCAATGATCAAATCTCGATGGTGACACAAACCCCTTTGCTAATTACTCGAACATGTTATATTGATTGATGCGAGGATTTAATCGGCAGTGTCCAATTTATCTAGGTATTCGATGTTATCTTCTAAATATGGACAAATTTTCATTCTGCACCAACGTCATAACTTTGTCGCCTCACATCTTTCTTGTCCAACCTTTCGTTTTTGTGAACCATTTTCTCCGTGCAAAGCTTATGATCTGATCATTGATATGATATAACGTGTCGCGTATTTAAACAGATAATGCTTAGATGGATCAGTCTTATAACATCATGTGCCTTCCAGATAAGTAAGAATAGAAGAAAACAGTAAGTCATACGTATCTTACTGCTGCAATATTGTTAGATGTCTTTCCGTCGCATTTGCTAAGTCCTTCCTAACCTCTATGCCCAACTATCTTTGCGTAATATAAGGACTCCTTTCCTGTTTTGATTGTTCTACTGTGTTGCTCTTCTTCTTTTTGTAGGTTTGCGCTGCTTCTCACATCAGTTTTCTTAACATATGCTGGATTATTTCTTATAAACCTTTCCACTGTTGGGTCAGATCCTCCCTCTGCTATACCAACTTTTTTCTCATGTTGTCATTTGGAACAAGACAACCTATACTTGCTAACAGCTCCTTTTCAATTACGTCCATCTTCTAAACTGTCTTTGATTCTGCGTCTGATTGCAGAATTGCATTATTTAACTTATCTTCCGTTTCTCCTCCAGCCCTACATTTGTAATTTCAGCTTGGAATGTTCTGATTGTGGACACCTTTGATTTAGCCTGTGCATTAATTTCTCTTTCCTTCTCATTATGATTGACACTTTTATATTAGTGTGAAGCTGTCACCTCCTCATCCCTTACAAGTCCGCTTTCTAGGCATTTTTTGATGTATGCTTTCTACTGTCTGTAAGCTTTATGTCTATGTTGATTTGCACATGACCAAATACTTTTGCAAACAACATAGTGAGGCAGCTGTGTTGGGGAAATCTCGGTCTTTCCCGCTTCGTGAAGTTAAGATAGGCACTTTAAGATTAAAAGTAGCAATTGAAGCACAAGAGTTTATAATTCTTCAATATGGAGATTCTTCCACTATACAAAAAAATAGTAGGATTACAATAATATGATTATAAAAGTAACTCACACTTGGTGGCTCACTCAAACTTGAGGATAAAAACTTCTCAAGCTATCACTCTTTTCTCTCAAAGAGGATCTCTCTAACTCTCAGGTTTTTTCTCACTCTAAGAAGTGGCTTCTTTCTTGGATTCTTGGATGGCTAGTAATAGGGCTCCTTCTCCTATTTATACTACCCAACCTCCATAATGAATGGTGGAGATTACTTGCATCCGACGGTAGAGATTGATTCTCTAGAATGCTTCACACTCTCTAGGAATCTGTACACTCTTCCATTCCCTTCTTCATTCTTCCATACTTTTCCGTAAGGTTCCAGACATCTCTAGAATATTACAGAGGGTTCCACACTCTTCCACAAGCTTCTAGAGAGTTCTACACTTCTCTAGATTTCTCCGGAACATTCTAGAAAATTCTAGATTTATCTAGAAACGTCTAGAATTTTCTAAAAACTCTCCAATTAAGGAGGGATCCCAACAAATCTCCCCCTCCCGACTTAATTGGGGGGTAGTAGTACGCCGGCACCTTGACAGCAGTTTTCAAACTTCTTTGTTGGTACTACCTTGGTCATCATGTTAGACCAGTTCTCATCTGTGTGAACCTTGTCAAGATGTATTTGCTTTTCCTCGAGAACTCCTCGGATTCAGTGATATCTTGTATCAATATGCTTTGTGCGGGAATGAAATGTTGAATTCTTTGCCAAGTAAATTGCACTTTGATTGTCACACTTCAAGACATACTTTTCTTGATCCACTCCCAATTCATGCAACAAGTTCTTCACCCACAACATATCCTTGCAAGTTTCAGTAGCTGCGATGTACTCTGCCTCTGTAGTGGATAATGCAATACACTTTTGCAGCTTTGATTGCCATGAAATAGCTCCTCTGCAAAAGTGGTTAGGTATCCTGATGTTGATTTCCTTGAATCAATGTTACTAGCCAAGTCTGCATCTGTATATCTTTCTAACACATGTTTTCCTTTTCCAAAGCATAAACATCTTTTGGAAGTTCCACGTAGATATCGGAGAATCCATTTGACTGCAACCCAATGCTCATTCCCTGCGTTAGCCAAGAAGCGACTGACGACACCAATTGCATAAGCGATATCTGGTCTTGTGCATATCATTGCGTACATGAGACTGCCTACTACAGAAGAGTATGGTTTCTTCTTCATTTCCTCCTTGTCTTTTTCACTTGTCGGACTCTGCTTCGAACTTAGCTTGAAGTGCCCAGCTAGTGGAGTGTTAACCGGCTTTGATTTGTGCATGTTGAACCTTTCCAAGACTTTCTCGATATATCTCTCTTGGGATAGCCATAACAGTCTTTTTGATCTATCACGAGTTATTCTCATCTCAAGAATCTGTTTAACCGGCCCCAAATCTTTCATGGAAAAGCTCTTGCTTAGATCTTTCTTTAAAGCAGCTATCTTTATGCGGTCTTGTCCAATGATTAGTATATCATCAACATAGAGCAGAAGTATGAGAAAGTCATCACTTACGTACCTCTTTATGAAGACACAATGATCGCTTTCCGTCTTTTTGAAATCATGTTCTGTCATGAATGCGTCGAACTTCTTGTACCATTGCCTTGGTGCTTGCTTAAGTCCATATAGACTCTTTGTGAGGCGGCACACTAGATCTTCTTTGTCTGGAACTTTGAATCCCTCAGGCTGTTCCATGTAGATCTCTTCCTCTAGGTCACCATGTAGAAACGCCGTCTTGACATCGAGTTGTTCAATCTCCAAATCTTACACGACTGCTAGGCTAAGCACAACTCGGATTGATGACATCTTTACCACGGGAGAGAATATCTCTTCAAAGTCAAAACCTTTTTCTTGTCCAAATCCTTTGAAGACTAATCGAGCTTTGTAGCGTGGCTTTGAACAGTTCTCTTCGGTCTTGATTCTATACACCCACTTATTCTTCAAAGCTCTTCTCCCTTTTGGTAGCTCCACTAGTTCATATGTGTTATTCTCATGCAAGGATTGCATTTCTTCTTGCATGGCTATTCTCCACTCTTCTTTATGACAATCACTCATTGCTTCTTTATAGCTTTGAGGCTCCCCCTCATCAGTGAGCGTAACGTACTCCTCTGTGTTGTATCGGGTGGATGGTCTTCTGTCCCTTAAGGATCGTCTTGCCTCTGGTGCGATTGGAGTGCTAGATTGAGGTTCTTCCTGAACTGGTTCATCATGAATTTCATGATCTTCAGCTTCGCTGCTTTCTTGTGTGTTGTTATCTTCATGTCGAACCAGAGTAGGTTCAATGTTCTTACTGCTTCTCAATCTTGGCCTCTCTGAGTTCTTGATATCTTCAATTGTTTGGTCTTCGAAGAATACGTCTCTACTGCGAATAACCCTCTTGTTAACTGGGTCCCACAACCGGTACCCAAATTCATCCTTAGATGAACGAAGATAAATACACTCCTTTGTCTTTGCATCAAGCTTAGCTCTTTCATCTTTGGGGATGTGAACAAATGCCCTGCACCCGAACACCTTGAGATGATTATATGAAGCCCTCTTGCCCGTCCAAACTTCCTTAGGAATGGCCCCATCCAAAGGAACTGATGGTGTGAGGTTGACAATGTCGGCCACAGCCATTATAGCTTCTTCCCAGAATGATTTGGGTAACTTAGCATGAGAGAGCACACAACGAACTCTTTCTTCAGTGGTTCGGTTCATTCTCTCAGCTAGCCCATTCAATTGTGGTGTCTTGGGTGGAGTCTTCTCTAGCCTAATGCCATATTTCTTGCAATAGTCTTCAAAAGGACCTCTATACTCACCTCCGTTATCTGATCGTACACACTTGATCTTCCGTCCAGTCTCACGCTCCACCAGAGCATGGAATTCTTTGAAGGCATCAAGCACTTGATCCTTTGATTTTAACAGGTGCAACCATACTTTCCTTGAATGATCATCAATGAAGGTGATAAAATATAGAGCACCACCAATGGATCTCTCAGACGTCGAACATACGTCAGTGTGCACGAGGTCTAAAATGTTCTTTCTTCTTGTGGGCGGAGAAGATCTTTGGAAAGCAACTCTATGTTGTTTTCCAGCTAAATAATGAGCACAAGGATGAAGTGATTTACCTTTCACGTCAGGGAGGAGTTGTTTCTGAGCGAGTATGTGAAGACCTTTCTCACTAATGTGCCCAAGTCGTTTATGCCATATGTCCATATCATCAGCAGAGATGTTTACTTCTCCTTTGCATAGCTTAGCTTGCATTACATACAATGATCCTAGCTTCTTTCCTCGAGCTATTGTCAAACTTCCTTTGGTGAGCTTCCACTTCCCTTTACCAAAGTAATTCATTAGACCGTCATCATCTAGCTTTCCAGCGGAGATAAGACTGAGGCGCATGGTCGGGACATGCCTCACATCTTTCAAAACAAGCTCGCACCCGGTGCTTGTCGTTAGAGTGACGTCTCCTATTCCAACAATCTTGCTTCTATCTTGATTTTCCATTTGCACCGTGCCAAAGTCACATCTTTGGTAGGATGAGAAAAAGTTTTCATGTGGAGTAACATGGAAGGAAGCACCAGAATCAACAATTCAAGAACTCTCATCATAAGCAATGTTTAAAATGTTACTTTCACCAACGAGATATAACAGATCTTCCTTTAATACTATAGCAGTAGTACTCTTTTCTTCTTGCTTCTTTCTTAGGCTTATTTGGTCAGGCTTAACATTACCGGCCTTTTGGTTTCTTTTGAAGCTTCGACATTCCATTTTCTTGTGACCCATCCTTCCACAGTAATAGCATGCAATCTTCGAGCGTGACTTGGATCTACCTCGAGATTGATGGGGATTTCGGCTCTTACTACGTCCACGGGTTTCATTCCTACCCTGATTCTCAACAACATTAGCTTCGGGATGGATAGACTCATCTCGTTCCATTCTCCTTGCTTCTTCACCAAGAAGGCTGTCACTGACGGTATCCATAGTTAACTTTTTTTCCGGAGCTGAGTTACTTAGCGTGACAACAAGTGTGTCTCAATTTTCCGGTAAGGAACTAAGGAGTAGAAGAGCTTGTAGCTCATCATCAATCTTCATATCAATTTTTGTTAGTTGATTTACGAGCCCCTTGAAGTTATTCAAGTGCTGAATCATACTATGACCATCCTTATACTCCAATTTCGTCAACCGTCGAACTAAATTAGCCTTGTTGCGAGGCGTTTTCTTCTGAATCATGGACTCAAGCTTTGTCCATAATTCATAGGCATTGGTATAAGTGGAAACATGCTCGAAGAGAGTTTTGTCGATGTACTTACGGATCATAGCAACAGCCTTACGGTTCAACAGTTCCCACTGAGCATCACTCTTTCCTTCCACCTTATTTTTGTAGATGATGAGCTCATGCAAATCCTTACAATACAAGTGGTCCTCCATCATTGGCTTCCAATAGGAGTAGTTGTTAGCTGTGAGCTTGAACATGTCTCCATCGTGAGCGACAATATCCTCCATCTTGAACTTACACGAGCTTGATTATTGCTACGAATGAACCTCGCTCTGATACCACTGTTGGGGAAATCTCGGTCTTCCCCGCTTCGTGAAGTTAAGATAGGCACTTTAAGATTAAAAGTAGCAATGGAAGCACAAGAGTTTATAATTCTCCAATATGGAGATTCTTCCACTATACAAAAGAATAGTAGGATTACAATAATATGATTACAAAAGTAACTCACACTTGGTGGCTCACTCAAGCTTGAGGATAAAGACTTCTCAAGCTATCACTCTTTTCTCTCAAAGAGGATCTCTCTAACTCTCAAGTTTTTTCTCACTCTAAGAAGTGGCTTCTTCCTTGGATTCTTGGATGATTAGTAATAGGGCTCCTTCTCCTATTTATACTACTCAACCTTCATAATGAATGATGGAGATTACTTGCATCCGACGGTAGAGATTGATTCTCTAGAATGCTGCACACTCTCTACGAATCTCTACACTCTTTCATTTCCTTTTTTATTCTTCCATACTCTTCCGTAAGGTTCCAGACATCTCTAGAATATTTCAGAGAGTTCCACACTTTTCCACAAGCTTCTAGAGAGTTCTACATTTCTCTGGAGTTCTTCGGAACATTATAAAAAATTTTAGATTTCTTTAGAAACGTCTAGAATTTTCTAAAAGCTCTCCAATTAAGGAGGGATCCCAACAAGCTGATATTCATCTTCTGTGACATTGTTGATTCTTTTTCATTAAATTGGTCGGTTTTAACCTCCTTTGAGATTTTGGATGATGCATTCATCTCAATCGGCACCCCAGCATATCTCATTTCAGTTTTGTTCTGTTTGAAAGCTATCTAATTTGATATGGATTTCCAAGCACACATCTCACCACTTCATCTTTCTAGATTATCTGTTATGAGACTATTTTCATTTTTTGTGTTTTCCATTTTACTAAGATAGGAGACACGTCTGAAATTCTCTTCATTTTCACTTGTAATCATGATGGGATATCTTCTTCTCCTCTTCATGTTCTTGACATGCACGGGAAAAAACATTGAAAACCCAATACAATTATAGAGCACATTCCTTATTATTATGCATAGATCATGAAAAAGATATGAAATCTACAGTTGAACATAGAATCCATCAAACTTAACGCTATTGCATTAATTGTTTTTTTATACCACATGTAAATATTTATATGAAAGGCAACTGTTTATAATTTGAATATTAAGAACACCATTTTATTGTGCAAGTAAATGATAAACTTAATTCTGAATTGTACAATCATATAAAATTGAGTATTTAAAAGATTGCAGACTTTTATTTTGTATACTAGCATGTCCTCGTTTCATTAAGTTAAAAGCATCTTTGAATAAATATTTTTGAGTTATTATTAGGTAGAAATGCTTCCAATTAACGTGGCCCTTGGTGTAAGCGTGGTAAGGTTCTAGGTTGTATATCTAAATCGTTATTTATTGGGAACAGAAACAATTGTAAACGCAGGCATAACACCATATGGTTATTTGGTGTATGTGTCTTGAGTTCAATATATACTTCCTAAGCTTTTACCTTGGTTGTTTAGGCATTAATAGAAAGAATGCTGCTATATCCATATATGGTGTTTTTCGAATAAATATGTCTTTTGTTTATATCAGGACCCGAGGACGGAAAACAACCCGTACCTAGGCTTCATATACACATCGTTCCAAGAGCGTGCAACCTTCATCTCCCACGGCAACACCGCCAACCATGCCCGCCAGTACGGCGACCTCAAACTTGCTCAAGTTTGCGGAACCATCGCTGCAGACGAAAAACGCCACGAGACTGCCTACACCAAAATAGTCGAAAAGCTCTTCGAAATCGATCCAGATGACACGATGATAGCATTTGCTGACATGATGAAGAAGAAGATTTCAATGCCTGCTCATTTAATGTATGATGGCTGCGATGACAATCTTTTTGAGCACTATTCTAGTGTTGCTCAAAGGCTGGGAGTTTACACCGCCAAAGACTATGCAAACATTTTGGAGCATTTGGTTGGGAGATGGAAGCTGAGTGAAATTACAGGACTGTCCGGCGATGGACATGAAGCGCAGGATTTCGTTTGTAATTTGACTCCTAGGATTAGGAGGCTCGAAGAGCGGGCTGAGAAGAAGAAGAAGAAACTGGGCAGGTTGCCTTTTAGTTGGATTTTTAATAGAGATGTTCGGCTTTAATCATGAAAATGAACAATGATGTACTGATGTATTATGTCATAAACTTGGTTTTAAATACTATATAAGCTTGGAGAAAGAGGAGATATACTTATGTAAATTTTATTTGTTGTGTTCTTTATTTGTTTGACTTGATGTTAAGATGTTTTTGATATTAATGATATATGGATTAGCTACTCGTGTACATTTTTATTACGTTACACGGTGCATCATTTATATGTCAGTGTTGTTGGGTATTCCTTTGGGAAATGAAGTAGTAATCGAAGCAACTTGGAAATATGCCTATTAGTTGGATTTTTCATTGAGATGTTCAGCTGCGATAACGAAGGACGTTCTTTACCTTTTGTCCTTAACGATGGTCACATATTTTTGATGACCATCGCCATAAGTAGATCTTTTGTGCATCAGTGGGTGAAATTATATAGATGATCAAATGTTTTATACTTTACAAATTTGTTTTTTATAAATTAATAATATAAATATAATTTTAAACTAACAAAAAATTAGATATTGCAACTTAAAATAAAAATTCAAGTTAACTACGTATGATTCAACACAAATATATGGTTAAATATTTATGGAAACATTTTCTTTTAAATATAATAAACAAATAAATTCGTACAAAAACAATTCGGATGCCTTCATCACGCGCGAAGCGCATGCCATAATGCTCGTATATATATATGAAACGTTTAATGGTACCCCAAACAGTACAACATTTCGATTGTCCCTTGATTTCGACCAAGTTCCTATTTAAATAATGGAGTTAGTGGAAAAAGATAAAGAACTGTTATTTAAATATGAACCCGTGGTAGAAATCAGCTTGCAATTGGAGTACTCCATTGTTTACGGTGTCACTGGACGCTCATATATGTGTTCATATATGTATGTGTTAAATTTATAGAACACTTGCACGCAAACTTAATTTTAGATCATGCTCCGCGTTAGCTTAAGGTTTTGAATGCTATCGAAATCAAATACTCCTTTTTCAGGTTCAAAGGTATTTGATCCCTAATTCAAGAATATTAAAGAGAAGTATCTTTCAATTAGTCGAATTTCCAAATCTCCTAATTGCCCGAATGGAAGATGATACAAAATGAATGACTGAGATCTACATTATGCAATGCATACATATGATGATTTCAAACATACCTACAACTAATAATATATTTATTGTACTGAGCTATGTGATTTCAATTGCTCTTTCAATCTTAAAGTTCTATAGCTATCCTTTTGAATTTTATGGGGTGTATGGTAAAGCTAATTTAAGCGTTATTTTCTTCATTTCATGTTTAATCTGCTATGGTGTGCTTTCCCCCAAAGAGAAATCCTAAATTCATATGAATAATTAGGGACGTTTATTTCAAACACCTTTCAAAAGTTTCAAAATTCACTTTCGTCTCATGTCAAAAATAGGTTTTATTAAAAACGTTTTTCAACTTTTCCAACGAAAATGTCTATTTTAAATTGCATATATTTACGATTAGAACTGCGAATGTTTGCATTTTACACTACAAATATTTTTAGTTCTAAGTTCTAACTGCATATTTTTTTTAAATGTACAGCGTAAGAATATGTGTGATGCCCCACCTCTATACTCACATTAGCCAAGGACACTACGGGGTAATACCGTCGACTAGCATGAATAATAATGCTGTTAAGGAGCGACCATCCATGTAATTGCTTTGTGCGAGTACCGATATGCCAGATGGAAGGTCACACTTACATTTAAAGAGGAAATCCGACATATCGGTTACAAACTCAAAGCTACTATACAGTGCCTATGTGGTCTTCGGAAACAAATATAAAATAAACATAACGTAAATCAGTTACAGATATTCATATCACTAAGGCGGAAACAGATATGAATATAAGACATAAAAGTGTACAAAGTAGTGGTCACGCAAGATCCACTACATCACAAACGTATAGGTTCAAGTGCTAAGCGAAAAAATGTTTATACATCAAGGAGTCTTTATCTCGGATGCATAAAAGAAAAAACTACTAAGCTAAAGTAGTTAGCCAAAAGTCAAAAGCTAGTCCCTACTAAGAAGTCAAGTGAAAGCATCTGAAACACCTTGGTCTGACCCGAGTATTATTTAATAAGAAAATAATAAACGGATCAATCTAGCTATAAATATCATATAAAATAACACAAGATAAGAGATATGACAAAAATGTATGATCGCAATAATGCCATACTGTGACAAATATACATTAGATAACAACAAAAATCATACAATATCTCGAATATTTTCAAACATCAAAAAGAATATCATATTCTTTAACATATTCACCAAACCACAAATATTGATAAAAGTCATCAATGTAAATCACAAAAATTGATGAAACACAAATTTTAGAAATCATCAATTAGAAATCCAGTAAACACAAAGGGGGAGGCCTATCACAAACGGGAGCATGAAAACTCACCAACACGTGCATGACAAACATAACGCTATTTCTTGGTTGCTAACCATCAAATTTGAGTCGAGGCTCCACAAACGGCCCGAAGACCTTTGAGCCGAGGCTCCACAAACAGCCCGAAAGCCATGGGTCGCTACCCCACCAAATTGAGCCGAAACTCCACCAAATGATTTGATACTAAGCGGTGAAGCCCCACCTCTATACTCACACTAGCCAATGACACTACGGGGTAATGCCGTCGACTAGCATGAAGAATAAGACTGTTGAGGAGCGACCATCCATGTAATTGCTTTGTGTGAGTACCGATATGCCAGATAGAAGGTCATGCATTTCATTTAAAGAGGAAATTCGACATATCAAATACAAACTCAAAGCTACTACACAGTGGCTATATGGCCTTCGGAAACAAATATAAAATAAGCATAACATAAATCCGTCACAGATATTCATATCACTAAGGCGGAAACGGATATGAATATAAGACATAAAAGTGTACATCAAAGTAGTGGTCATGCAAGATCCACAACATCACAAATGAATAGATTCAAGCGCTAGACGAAAGAATATTTATACATCAAGGAGTCTCTATCTTGGATGTATAAAAGAAAAAACTACTAAGCTAAAGTAGTTAGCCAAAAGTCAGAAGCTAGTCTCTGCTAAGAAGTCAAGTGGAAGCACCTTAAACACCTCAGTCTGACCCAAGTATTATTTAAGAAGAAAATAATAAACGGATCAGTCTAGCTATAAATGTCATATATAATGAGATAGGATAAGAGATATGACAAAAACATATGATAACAATAATGCCATACTGTGAAAAATATACATTAGATAACAACAAAAATCATTCTCGAATATTCTCAAACACCAAAAAGAATGTCATATTTTTTAACATATTCACCAAACCACAAATATTGATACAACCTATCAATGTAAATCACAAAAATTTGTGAAACACAAATTCTAGAAATCATCAATTAGAAATCCAGAAAACACAAAGGGGGAGGCCTATCACAAACGGGAGCATGAAAACTCACCGACACGTGCATCACAAACGGAATGTTATTCCTTGGTCGCTAACCATCAGATTTGAGCCGAAGCTCCACAAACGGCCCGAAGACCTTTGAGTCGAGGCTCCACAAATGGCCCGAAGACCTTTGAACCGAGGCTCCACAAACGGCTCGAAGACCATGGGTCGGTACCCCATCAAATTGAGCCGAAACTCCACCAAATGATCATCATAGTTCAATAAGTGTAAATTACACTAAGCTAGTGTGATATCCCGGAATTTCTGGCAATATAAATTTAATAATCTGTGTTTAAATTTAAATTAATTTGATAATTTTTGTAAATAAATTTGATTTGATTTAATAATTTTCTATTATCAAATATTTAATTAGTGAATTTATTTTTAATAAGCTAATAAATTATTTTAAATAGATGAGTTTGATTCTAAATTAAATTAATTCAACATATTTTCTAATTATAATGTTTTGAAATTAGGAAATTATGATTTATTTTTTATTTAAGCTTTTCAAAGCTATTTTATAAAATAACTAAATGATTTTAAAAATATAAGACAAATGTTTTATTTGTTCAAAATATATTTTGACTTAAGTTTGAATATTAAAATAAAGTTATAAAAATGTTTGTTTTATTTCTTTTTATAATATTGATTAATAATTATGATTTGTAAATTGAAAATGAAATTTAAAATACAACTTAAAATGAAACATTTATTCATATAAATAAAAAATAAGTTACAATCTCTTTTATAAATTTATTTTAAATGATTAAAAATATTATTTTCAAATGATTGATTTGTATATTGTTTTTATTTATAATCATACTTGGTTTATTCTTTAATTTTTATCTATATATAACTAAGTATTTGTTAACTAATTAATTAAGTTTAAACTTTCATTAAACTTTAATTTAAAAATACTAATTAATTAAAGATACATGTGTAAACATCTTAGGATCTAATATAACAAATGTAAACTAATAATCATTTTAAAAAGACAAATGTAAGATTTAAGACAAGCGTCATGTTTTAGTTTTTATTTTAAATAAATCATAAATATTGTTATATAAACATGCATTCTTTCTTTCCTTTCCCTTTTTCTCATTTTCATTCTAAACAAAGAATTCTTTCAGCCGAAACAATCCTAAAAATCAAAACCACAGTTCATCTTCAAAGGTTAAAAAAAAAATTCTGTAATCATACTCATGCAATCTTTCCATTTTCAAAAGCCTTTTTCCTCAATCAGTGAAGTAAATTCCTCAAACCTGTAAAACATTTTTCCAGCATGCATTCAATTCTTCAAAAAAAAAATCTGGAAAATCATCTTCAAAACCTGTATATTTCCAAAACTAAAATCTGCATTTCCTTCTTCAAAAATCTGGAAATGGCCACTGCATGTAAAACCTGGGAATTTAAAGCAAATTAAAACATCTGCAACTCAAGTTTCAAAGATCAAAGCACTAAAGTTTTTTTTTAAAAAAACATTCAAGTAGGATTTCAAAGGATTCAGGAACTTTTCAAATCTGAAAATTTTGCTCTGCTCTGCATTTTTAAATCAGGTGAGTAACTTTATTTAAAAAAATTTAGTATAAAATCAGGTTGCATGTTAGTTGTATGAAATAAATATTTTTGTGAATGTTTAATTGTTGAATGCTCTTATGTATGTTGTATACATGCCTGTGATATCTGTATGTCCTCTCTGTTTCAAAAATTTAGCTTCTTGTTTTAATTTAAATTCAAAACTTCTAGTTTTGACTGCGTTAAAACTTAAGACTCAAAGTATACTCATTTGTTTTTATCACATACTTTAGACTAATTTTTTTACTTAAGATAGAAACTAGTGAATTGTTTCTGAAATTTGAAAAAAAACAAGCATGTTTGAAAATAAGTAAAAACTCAAACATTACAACTTAATGTTTCAGGGTTATATATCAAAACGTCATGCAAGAGCATGAATTTTAAATCTAATATTACAATTTATAATTCTTAAACCAGAGTGCAGTTCCATTTTCACTGTGTTTTACTTTTTGGGTTAGCACTAATGATCTTTGTATTCGATTGAGTTGAAATTGCTCCTGGAGATGGTGAAGTGAATAGGGATGTTGAGAAAATTATTGGATTGGGTTGCATTTCGTTTTTGAGGTTGTGATTTTGTTTTGAATTTTAGAACCCTAGTTTTTACTGGGCTACAGTTTTACTTTGGTTCGATCTCCTCTGTTGATCGAGTTGCTTGGGATTTTAGGGATTGGAGGTTGGAGGGTTGACGAAGTCTTCGCCGGAGTTGCAGAGACAACGGTGGTCGGAGGCGTTAGGGTGACGTGTTGATAGGTTTTGGTTGATTAGCTGCTTCCTGTTCCAGTTTTGTTCCAGATTGGAATTTAATCTCAATTTTCGATTTTGAAGGGGGAAACTAGGTACTAGTGGTGGATTTGGGTTGCATTGGTGATCGATGACTTGAAGAGATCATCAGGGTTGGTCGAAGATAGGTGGATGGCCGGTGCATGTGCACTGTGTATCATTTCTGGTGAAGTTTTGTTTTGGGTTTAGTTGTCTTGAGTGAATTCTCGGGTGTTTGGAGTGTTTAACTCGAAGGAGATTAAGTTTTTACTCGAAGTTAGATATTGGGTTGCTCGGGTATATCACTTTGTTACAGGTTTATTAACAAAACAGAAACCTGTTTCTGTTTTTAAAATTAAAGGTAAAAGTTTGAATATAGACTGGAATTTAAATTAGGATTTAAACCTGAATTGAATTTGAATTCAGATGGCTTGAATCTTGGTTTTTGAAATAATTTGAATTCAGAAAAATTTAAGTTTGGTTTTAAATAAAAACAGAAACCTGTTTTCTGTTTTTAAAATTAAAAGTAAAGTTTAAAAATGCAAACTGGAAATTTAAACTAAGTTTAAAATCTGAATTTGAATATGGATTCAAAGTTAGTTTGAATCTGAGATTTGTTTTAACTATATTAGAAATGGTTAAATAATTTGAATTTAAAAATGAAGAAGTAAAATGTAAGAAAAGCTTTTAAAATTTAAGTTTAAATCTAGAATGAAGATTAAAGCTGTATTTCAGATTTGAAATTAAAAGAAAATTTTAAATTGAATTTGTTTTAAAAATAACTTGGAATGTTAAAGTGAATTTGTTTTATATTCTTGTAAACTTATATTAAAATGGTTATTCTTGAACATGTGAGATAAAAAGATTTTAAATTGTTTTAAACCTTGTTTAAATAAAATTGTATTCATTTTAAAATCTTAAAATTTTAAAATGAAATTTAAAGTAAATTTGAAACAAAGTGTTTTTAAATACTTTAAACAAGTAAGAAATGTTTTCATAAATTAAGTTAGAACTTAAGAATTTGGATTCATTTAAATTATTAAGTTAATTTAGATGGAAAATTAATTATTTAATTAATTAATAATATGGATGATTAATTAAGTAATTTAGAATTTTTAAATTAATTAATTAAAACTTGAGATTAATTAATCACGGTTAATTAATCTGTAATTAAGGATTATTAATTGAATTTTAAGTAATGATTAAAGATTAATTAATCGAGTGGTTAAGGATTAATTAAGTTGCAGTTCACAATTAATTAATTTAATAATTAGTAATTAATTAATTGATAATTAAATATTAATTAATTTGTAATTAATGATGGTTAATCTGAGTTAATTTCTTATTAATGTAATTAAAGATTTGTTAATGAAGGTCATTAACTTAAAATTATTTAACAATAAATTAATGTGATTAATTTTGATGATTAATTAGATTAATTAATTAATTAATAATAATCATTTGTGTAATTGTTTATGTTTAATTACTTAATAGAAGTAATTAATGAATTAATTACTTGATGTAATTAATTGGGTTAATGTGATTTGTTTAGATTAATTAATTAAGTTTAATTAATTTAAACATTTGATGATTGATGATTAATTACTTTATATAATTAATGGAATTGTAATTACTTAGGGAAGTAATTAATTGATAATTACTGAATGTAATTTAAAGATGTTTATTTATGGAAGTAATTTAGATTAAATTACTTTGAAATTAATCAAAGGATTAATTGAGAGAATAAATTAAGAAGTAATTTACTTAAATGAAGTAATTAAGGGAAGTTAATTACTGAATTGTTATTAATCAAGGGTGAGTAATATATGTATGGTTTAATTGCAGATTAATTACTTAATGTAATTAATTTATATAGAGAGATTATATAAAATGTAATTAGAAATCATTAATTAATAAAATTAATGATGTAAATTTAGAATTGATTAATTAAGGAATAATTAGTAAATGAAGTAATTAGTTAATAAAGAATTAATGTAATTAACTTTAGTTAATTAATTGATTAAGTAATTACAAGTTAATTATTTCAAAGGGTTAAGTATAATTAACTTGACCTCTTAACTTAAAAAGCATTTAATAATTATTTACATTTCGTTTTTCATGGGGACCATTCCTTCTCCTGTTCTTCCCGTACGTTCACCTGTCCCTCCCTCTGTCTACGCCATTCCTACTACCTTTCCGCCGTCTGTTAGTCCCAATCCTCCATTGTCGCATCAGCCAACTGTCCTCGTTTCTGCTACCCCACCTATTCTCCCTCCTCCGTCACCTGATCCCCCTCCGCATGCAGACACTGTGCAGTATCCTTCTTCTGTTTCCCATTGTCCATTTCCTCCTCCTGCCCTTGGCTCAGTGCCTTGGACTTCTCTTTTCAAATCAAAACCACGTAATGCGGGCTCGTACATCCCCTAGGAAATCCCGCTCCAGTTCTCTGGTGATGTGCTTGTGCCAACTAGTGACATAATAAAGGCTGGCACTGATGTATGGAAAGACTACCTCGTGGGGTTTTTCCTGGATAAACCTCTTCCTTATGTTTCTGTTGTGTATCATCTGAAGAAAGTTTGGAAGCTGAAAGGTGAAGTTAAAGTTAAGTCTGATGGTTTTCTTTTTCTATTCTGTTTTTCTTCCGCTGAGGACAAACATAGGATCTCGAAGCAGATCCAATTATTATGAGAAACAAACTGTTCATCTTGAAGCCTTGGGATGCTACTATAGGTAATAGTTGTGGGACAATTCGTTCTGTCCCTGTTTGGATCAAATTATATAATTTACCACTTTATGCCTGGTCGCATTTTGGTGTAAATTGGTTGGCATCGAGGGTGGGGAAGTTCCTATGCATGGATCAGTCAACTGAGAGATTGGAAAGGATTACGTATGCTAAATGCCTTGTTGAAGTTACACCTGACAAGGAATTAGTAAACAATTTTCTAGTTAAGCTGATGGATGGCAGTGACCAGTTAGTTACAGTTGAATATTTATGGAAACCAAAGTTGTGTGTAAATTGTAGAGCATTTGGACATACTGACATTAACTGCTCATTTTCTTCTAATGTTGCTAAGGTCTCTAATCAGGATGAAAATGTTCCACATAGTTTAAAGGAGACAGTTAAAGTCAAGAATGTGCTGATGAGCATGAATAAAAATCAGAAACAGGTGTGGAAAAAGGTTAATTACAATAAAAGTAAGAATAAGGAGACCGGTCTTGTAGAAGTTGGTGAAAATCAAAGTGAATTTGTTGGCACTAAGTCTTTGTAGTGTACCACTGCAAGCGTGGAGGGATTTTCCAAGGATAGAGCAATAAAGGATAAGCATAAATCACTGACTCTCTGTGGTATTGATAATAGTATGGTGAATAGTTTTCAAGTGCTTGCAGATAATATAATAGGAGAAACAAATGAAGCAGTACATGAAGACAATGAAAAAGCAATAAATGATGTATTAGGCATTGAGGAGGGAGAATTACTCGAAGATGGCAGAGTAATTCCCGCTTACTGCCTCCAAGTTGCTGATAGTGAGAAAATACAAGAAATTAACTCTGTGCATGGTGAATCACCTGTGCATGTGCATAACAGTAATCAAATCATCCAACAAGAAACTACCCTATTTCAATCTAATATTGATCAAACACAAATAGAGGAAACTAATGACACAAATATCCAAGACATGCTTTCCTCTGAAATCAATATCATCAGCACTTATGCAAATAACATTTTTGAACTTGCCTGTTCAATGCAAGATGTTCCTACTGCATCTTCATCTAAACTATCTGTTCCAACTTCATCATCTCCTGTTCCCCACAACCAAAACTTGTCATCTACTCTTCCATCTTCAACAGCCCAGTTTCCTTATGTTAATAATACAATTATTCCATGATGGTACGACAAAGGAAAACAAGTATGTGATGAAACTTGCCAAGTTATTAATGACAGTAATACAAGAATGACAGCTAAGAAATTGTCAAAATCCAAAACCGGCACTGCTGATTCCCAATCTCCTGCAACTAGGAGCAGAAAGAACATTATCCATCAATCTCTTTAGTCTATGATGATGCAGAACATAGGTGTTTGGAACATTAGGGGAGCTCATAGTCATTTGAAACTTGATCAAGTTAAAAATCTCATCCTTTTCCATAAACTGAAAATAATTGCTATACTTGAAACCAAACTCAGTCTCGCTTTAACTTCTAGGGCAGCTAGTTACATTAATCCTAATTGGAATTATCTCCATAATCTATCTGATGCTGATTATGGTAGGATTTTAATCGTTTTTGATCCTACTTCTTTTTCCATAACCTCTGTTCTTTCCTCTAGGCAATTCATCCATACTAAAATCATCTGCCAGCAAACCAAATCTTCATTCTATTTTACTTTTATTTATGCAGATAACTCTACTGCTTCTAGGCAAAAACTGTTTGACTTCTTGCCTTTTCTCAGGCAGGAATCGCATCCATGGCTGGTCATGGGTGACTTTAATAGCTACTTGCAGCTTGATGATAAGTTTGGTGGCCAGCCATTATTTCCAAAGCATATCCTTCCTTTAAACATTGCCATAACTGATTCTGACCTTCTCAAATTTCAAACTACTGGTGCAAGATATTCTTGGAATAATAAAAGTAGGAGTGGAGTCAGAACTTTCTCCACTATTGATCATGCATTCTGCAACTTCAAAGCTCTCTCTGTCTGGCCTAATCTTTCTGCCAATCTTATCCACCCCATCCTCTCTGATCACTCCCCTATGATTCTTTCAAATGGTCCCAAAATGAAAAATGAAAAAAGAAGTTTCAAAATTTTAATGATTGGACTCACTCCTCTGAATTCAAACCAATTGTTGGTAATGCTTGGTCATCTCATTTTTATGGCAACCCTATGTTTATTCTTTGCAGGAAGCTCAAACTTGTTAAAGAGCACTTGAGAGCTTGGGCAGTTGAAAAGTATGGTGATGGTACCAAACAAACAACTATTTTGAAGACTAGGTATATACAAGCTCAGGAATTTATAATGAATAACCCTCATGACCCAGTTGCTGCTGAGGAGGAAAGTAAGCTTTGCGCGCTTCTCAACAAAGCCCTTGTTATTGAAAGTGGTATGAAACAACAGCAGTTTCACTGTAAGTGGTTTAAATTTGGTGATCGTAACACTGAGTTTTTTCATTCCTCGATCAAAATCAAATAAGCTAAAGAAAATATTCGCACAATTCTTTCTCATGATGGTACTATAGTCTCCTCTCCTGAGCAAATTAATAATGCTTTTCTAAGTTATTTTGAAGACTTGCTTGGTAACACCACTAATTTTAGTCCTGACCTTGACATGTTGAACAACATTACCCTTCCATCTATATCCAGTTTGCAGGCTGCTATGCTTGTCAATCAAGTAACTGATAGGGAAATAAAGCAAACACTTTTCACCATGAATAGAAAATCGTGTGGTGGACCTGATGGCTTCAATGTTCACTTCTATGTTAGTTGCTGGGACATTGTTCATGTTGATTTCTGTAAGGCTATTCACAATTTTTTTAATAAATGCTCACTGCTATCTGAAGTCAACTCAACTAACATTGTCCTTATCCCAAAATGTCCTGATGCTAGCACTGTCTCCTCCTTTAGACCTATTTCATGCTGTAACGTGGTGTATAAGTGTATTTCAAAACTTATTGCTTCTAGGCTAGTGCAAGTCCTCCCTCAAATCATTTCGCAAAATCAAGTTGCCTTCCTTCCCAATAGAAGTATCTTTGACAACCTTCTTCTTGCCCAGGAGCTTCTTTGTGGGTATGCGAGATCAAATGCTTCTCCTTCTGCAATGTTAAAGCTTGACATCACGAAAGCTTATGATTCCATACACTGGTCCTCCATAGTTCTTATTATGGCCTTAATGAATTTTCCTAAGCCTTTTGTTGGCTGGGTTTATGAATGTATCTCAACTCCTAGGTTCTCCATTATTCTTAATGGTCGTCCTGTTGGATACTTCAAGAGTAGACAAGGAATTAGGCAGGGTGATCCGATCTCATCTTACTTATTTCTTCTTGTGATGGAAGTTCTCACTAGATATATGAATACCAAGTACTCTACGGGTCTGATAAAGTACCATCCCAAGTGAAAGCTTACAAATGTTTCTACACTTATGTTTGCTGATGATATTATGATTTTTACTAAGCCTCATCTTCCCTCGATTCAGTGTGTCATTAGTACATTGTCTGATTTTAACTTGATGACTGGTTTGCATCTCAACTTTACAAAATCAAGTATATCTTTTGCTGGGATCTCCTCCAATCTTTCCTCAGACCTGATCCAAATAACTGGACTTCAAAGTATGGTCTCTAATATGACATATCTTGGCCTCCCACTCTTAACCTCTAGATTGAAGCATGCTGATTGCCTTCCACTGTACTCCAAAATTGTTTCTATGCTTGATAGGTGGTCAAACAGATTCTTATCTCAGGCTGGAAGGCTTGTTCTTATCAAATCAGTTGCATTTTCTATGATTGTATATTGGTCTAAAGCTTTTATCATGCCTGCTAAACTTTTGTATCTGGTTAGAGGTGCTATGATCATATTTTTTTGGACTGGTTCCATCAATAACAGGAAGCCAATACCATGCTCTTTCAATCTCTTTGAAAAGGATATAAATGCTGGTGGGTTGGGAGTAATTAACATTGTCAACTGGAATATTGCTGCTTTCAGTACTCATCTTAATTCTATTATTGTCAAGAAGAATTCTGGTTGGGTTAATTGGGTTTGGGCACATAGAATTGGTAGGCAAAGTTTTTGGACTTTGAGTACTCCACAAACTTGTAGTTGGTCATGGAGAAAGATGCTTGGATTGCATGATACTTTGCTTCCCCTCATCATTCATAGATTGGCTAACTCATCTGTTGTTAAATTTTGGTTTGATCCATGGGTTGCCAAAGGTGTGATATTGCATAATCTTCTCAGCTATCAACAGCTGAATCAAACTGGTATTCCCATTGATGCCTATGCTGTTGATTTTATTGGCCATGGTTACCTGCAGCTGCCTTATTCCTCAAATCAATTCATCAGGTCAGTTTGGAATGAAATACAAAGTAATTTCTACCCTCCGGTGGAAGTTGATGCTGTGCTTTGGAATGTAAAACCACACTCTGTCTCTCTTGTGTACAACCATCTGCACAGGCCCACTATCCAAGCATTTAAATGGAGTAAGGTCATTTGGACATCTGATTCTTCTCCTAGGGACAATCTGATGCTGTGGAAGGTTCTTCAAAATGCTTTTTAACTAAAAGAAAGTTGATGGATATGGGTTTTTATTCTGGTTTTTCCTGTTTGTTCTGTGCTAATGAACCAGAGACCACGCACCATTTGTTTTTTCAATGTTCCTATACTATGATGATATTTGGCAAAATGATGCAGCATGCTGGAAATAACTTGCTGTCCAGTGTTAGGCCTATGGATTTTGACATCATATATAAAGCAACAAGGTGGCGAACTATGAAAGCAAGATGCCTTACAATCTGCCTGAAGAAATATATGTCAATTGTGTGGCTTGAAAGAAATATGATTTGTTTTGAAAACAAGAGGAGGGATGGGCAGGTGCTATGGAAAGTGTTGAAGGAGAATATTTATCTATCTTTGATGATGCAACCCTTTGTTCCAGCTGTTTTCAGAGAAGCTTGGAGATAGATGGTGGTTTTGGTGGTGTCTTGTCTTGTTTTGCTCCGCGTGCATGTTTTATCTCTTGTTATTCCCTGTGTGTTTATTATTTTTTCCTTGCTTGTTTATCTTCTTTGAACAAGCTTTGTTTTTTATTGTTCTGTTGCAATAAAAATAGGTAGGGGCCCTGTTAACCCCGTTAGCCTTTGCTAAAAAATAAAAAAAAAGTATGATTAACTTGTGTAATTAATTTAAAGGCTAATTACTTATTATAATTAGGAATTGTTAATCGGTAATGATTAATTAAAATGAATAATAGGATGGTGATTAATTAATTGATTTGTAATCAATTGGTGGTTGAGTTAAGCAGGATTATAATGATGTAATTAATTTAATTCATTTTAAATTAATTAGAGATGAAGTAATTAATTTGATTCATTTTAAATTAATTATAGATGGTGTAATCATTAAATCATTGCTTATCTATGAATGATTGATATTGGTTTCCTTGTATGGTTTGTAATCTCAGCTATGAGATGAGTAATGTTATATGATATGGATGCATTGGTTGCATTCAGATGATAATATGGATTATCTGTTATGATATGAATTATCTGTTGATGATGATAATGTGATTATCCATTGTGATGTGAATTATCTATCTGTGTGTATGTAGATAATGAATTGAATTGTTTTAAACTCTAAAACAACTTGGCCTTAAAAGACACGTTTTGGATTTCGGTGAGACCGGGATCGGGTTTCCATATTTGGATATCCGAAAACCACATCGATCCAAATTAACGATAGGTCGTGACTCTCAAGTGAAGATAAAGATTCAGAGTGTGTAACAACCCGCATACTTATCGATTATATATTTAAATATTTTGTTTAAATATTTTATCGCTATTCGGATATTGGTCTGAAAAGCTACTTTTTGCAAACAGTCAAATTAGGACTCGAGACCACTTCCATTGAGTTCGAAATGCCATTTACAATCTTTTTAAGTATAAATTTTGATATGTTTGGGGTTAGTGGAATTTCACTAACTTTTCCCGCTTTGGACTTTAGGTTGGTTTAGCCTATTAAACCTAAGTTCCAACCCCTTCTCCTCATCTCTTCATAAATTCCTACCTAACTCTAGTTTTAGCATTAATGGTGAGTGGAAAGGGAAATTAAAATTCCAAGCCCAAGTTCATTGGCAAATTCAACATCCAACTCCAAAATCAAAGTGAAGATATTGGATTCAAGCTTCTTGTGTTGAGATTGAAGTGGATTGATTCTTGCTTTGCTTTGGTCTTCATTTTCATTGATTTTTGGTGCAAAGGTGAGACTTTTATCTCACATTCTTGTCTATAACTATCACGGATGTTTGGGAATGATTTCCTATCACTTTAGCATGTACATTTGCATTTGGTTTGGATTGGATTGGCGAAAAACTCCAATTTTTAGCATTTTGGTGAATTTTCTGCATTTAGGTCGTTCTGGCCATTTGTGCATGTTCGGAGTTAGGTCGCTCGCATGCTAATGCCTTAGGTCGCTCCGTGTTAACGCCTTAGGTCGCGTGGCTCGTTTAACATTAAGTCGCTTTGGCCACTAGGTCACTCTGCCTTTCTCCGTTAGGTCGTTACCATGTAGGTCGCGACATATGTTAACTCGTTTGGGCTTTAGGTCCTTGGCCTTTGTTCCTTTTTAGGTCGTAAGCCCCTAGGTCATTTCCCCCTTACTCCACTAGGTCGCGTACCCCGTTTAGGTCGCTTGACCTTGTTCTCCTTTAGGTCGCTCGGCCTCCATGTGGTTAGGTCGTTGACCCCCTTTAGGTCGCAGGACCATGACTCCAGTTAGATCGTTCGCCCCTTTGCTCCGTTAGGTCGCGACCGAGTTAGGTCGTTGACCACATTTGGTCGCGTTCTTAGGTCGCGAACACCCCTAAGTCGTAACCACTAGGTCGTTTGACCTGTTTCCTCACTTAGGTCACGAGCAGTTAGGTCGTTAGGCCTTGTTTGAGACTTTAGCTCGCTTACCTCTGTTAACTCGCGAACACCTCTAGGTAGCAACCACTAGGTCGCTTGACCCTTAGACCCCTAGGTCGCAACCATTAGGTCGCTTGATCCTATCCTCCCTTAGGTCTTCACCAGGTCGTACCGTTTTGGACGGGGCGCTGCCCCTCACCGCGCCGGGGGCGCTGCCCCCTGGACCCCCGCGACTTGACCGGGCAGGTCGAACCTCATAGCGGGGGCGTTGCCCCCGCACCCCCACAGAGCTGCCACCCCCCCCGACCCCCTCCATAAGGTATCTTATCTAAAAAACATTCAACAGAACTTGTTTGTTGAGATGCTGAGTTGACCATTCTTCGAGACAAACTATCTTTGGCTTCTCGATCGATTTTATGGTATTACGGCCTTGCTAAAAAGGCGGGATAACAACTTTAGAAATATGAAGGTTTCAATACTAGTAGTAAATATCAAAACTCTTTCAACAAAATGATTTCAACTCTATTTTCAATAACAAAGCTCTTTTCTTAAACCGTTTCCCAATCTACTAGTATATACAAACCTTTACCTCACTCGGATGAAAAATCTAATTAAACGGCTTAGTAAAACAAGTGGTATGAAATGCTTGCGTTCACTTCATCGGTTAATTTTTGGACTTGTTCGATTGAACCTCTTGTGACAATTTTCTAGTGAAGATTTACAGTTTGTTCGTAAATATTTAAGTCAAGCAAGTGGTTATGGGACACGAAGATAAACTTTTATATTTACTATCTTAGTGTAATTGACACTTCTCGTTGATCATGACGATCATTTTATGATTTAGACTAGAAATTGTGTGATGTCTTTTTGTTTGCAAGGTTAGACTAGACCTCATGGTGTGATTCCGACTCACACATATCTCTTTGTCCGCAAGGTTAGTCTGGACACCATTTGTGTGATTCCACCCACACATACCTTTTTGTTGCGAGGTTAGGCTAGACACCATTTGTGTGATTCCACTCACACATACCTTTTTGCTTTTTGGTTAGCCTAGACCTCATCTGGGTGATTCCGACTCACCCATATGGGGTAGCTCCTCATGGTCTTCGGACCGTCATGTGATAGGCCTCTTTCCCTTTTTCTGTGATTTCTGGATTTCTTGTGTTGATTTCTGGAATTTATGTCATTGACTTGTTATGAGTACAAGTTTAGGGTATGATGCCCTCTTTGGATCTTTGAGAAGATTCTTGTGATATTGATTTATCTCTTATTGATTGATCTTCTGTTGATCATCATTTGCATACTTATAGTAGTATGTCAGTATGGATGTTTTATGTTTATGCCATATCTTTTATTTTATACCATGTCATCTGATATTTATAGCTAGACTGATCCGTTTATTATTTTCTTAAATAATACTCGGGTCAGACAGAGACGTTACAGGTGCTTCTCCTTGACTTCTTCCCGGGATTTGCTACTCTGACTTTTGGCTAACTATTTAGATTAGCAATTTTTGTTGTATACACTTGAGATATAGACTCATAGTTGTATTCTTTTGTATAGCACGTGTTGCTATTCTTTTGTATTATTGTGGATCTTTTTGACCACTACTCTGATGTACACTTTCATGTGTTAGTTATATATTCATATCTTCTTCCGCCTTTGTGATATGGATGTCTGTGACTGATTTGTGTTATGCTTATTTCTATGTTTGTTTTCGAAGATTATTTATAGCCACCGTGTGATAAGTAATCACATGGATGGTCGCTCCTCAATAGCCTTATTCTCCGTGCTAGTTGACAGCACTACACCGTAGTGTTCTTGGCTAGCGTGGGTATAGAGGTGGGGCGTCACAGAGTGCAAGGGTTATCGTCGTTAACTCTAAGAATGATTCCAAAATGAGTGTAACGAGATAATGCCTTCGGTTTCGTTCGAAACCGTAACGAGCTTGTATGGATTGAATGCTTTCAGAACATCGTCAGGTGGACGATGTACATTCTAAGTGATATGTCCTATAAAGGTAATCGTAGCCTCAAGCCTCATCAACCGGGAATGGCTAAAACATGGGAGGTGCAGCAAGGCTAAGTGGGTCATGCCCAAGTAGGACGAGATTTACCCCTGTCTAGATGTCCTTTTATTTCGGCTTTGTGGTGCGGTTGCTGATCACAACTGCGGGGTGGTTTTGTTCGAAACTGTTCAGTAAGGAATGATTCCGGCTTTGTGTTGCAGGGGATTGGGAGTGATCCTCGGTACGGTGATCTAGGCCACGTACTGTGACGAGTGGTACCCCGGTAGCATTGTATGGAATCCAAAATCCAATAAGTGCCGTACGTATTAGTTGTGCCCAACTATGTTGGAACGTGAGATGTAAGCATTCCAGCTATCTCTTTATTTTACTTGAAAACCCTAGACACTGTTATAATATCACTGGATTTCCTACCAAATGCTTTGGTTAGCTTAAGGTAAAAACTTTTCCATGTTTATGTGTGGGAAGTCTTACGTGATACCTTTTCTTTTCAAAGGTTTTTCAAAGTTAAGTAACTTTAACCTGTTACTCACACCAGACCCATGTATGACCCGAAGTTTATTTCTGTTTTTCTTAAACTCTTGGGTACTCAAATTTTTACGAGTAGCCAAGGGTTCAGGTTAGATTTGACGAATTATGGAGGAGCAATGGAGCAGAAGGCTTCTGCGTGTAGATATAAATACAGTTTTCCGCTGCGTTGGTATCCCTGAGTGTTTTCTGTATTGTGTATTGAGTTGTAATAACTAGACATATGTTTATAACTGTCTAGTATGTGTTGTATTGTCTGTGTAACTCTGATAATTGTTGTATATTATGTAATACTTATGTTATTAATATAATTCATTCGTCCGTTGTTGATATTCTGATGTTGTTTCTTCTTTCTTTTCTTTCTTTTCTCTTTTCTATCCCTTTCTTTCTTAAAGATGATACGACTTTTTGTGGAAAAAAGTTCGGGTCGTCACAGTTGGTATCAGAGCGCTAGGTTGAGCGAATACCTAGTCTCTGGAGTGGTGTCTATCTTGAGAGAGCATATTTGTATTTTTAATATATATATATATATATATAATTATTTCTACCTATCTGTTGGGTTACCTGTTCGGATTTTTCCACTATAAGATATAAAGGTAGATAAGGTAGTGGTGTGTGTATGTTTGAGGTTGGAAGTGGATCTATCGAGACTGTAGATCTATTACTGTCTCGAGTGAGTTTTGCTTGGTGTAAGGATTTCATCGATCTCTGAAGGAAACCTGTTAAGGTTCGGAGTCATATTTGAAGTGCAGAGTTGGATGAGTTGAGTTTGGATATGTCGGTTGGGCAGAAGCAAGCAAGTGATAATATCTTGATACCTCAGGAAGTAGTAGCTGCATGATGAGATGCAGTGACTATGGATGTTTCCTAAAATGTTTCTTTGGAACAAGAGTAAGGAAGTGTGTCTGTTTCGGTGATGTGGTTGAGTCCAGCAGGGTGTTTGTGTTTGCCTTGGGGTCCGAGTTTCTTGGAAAGATTTGGATTAGGAATTCTTTGACCTTGGTGTTAGAAGCAGCTCGGAGTGTTATGTGTTGGCAGGGAGTTTTCTGGCTGAGTATTTTTTCTGAAGATGGAGTTCAGAAGCAGCAGTGTGGATCCTTTTCTTCAATGGGTTGGCTAAGCCAGCATAAGCTGTTCTAATTTGTAAAGAGAGAGAAGTTTCTTTGGATTAGTCTAGGTTGATCGCAAAAGTGACTTGCGATAGTTGAATGTTCTCTTGAGTTGTTGGAGATTTTCCGGATGTCTTCAAGGATGTCAGAGGTTTGTCCGCATCTGGAGATCGAGTTTTCTTATCGGCTAGCATTCCAGGATTTCTGGTGGTTTAGCTAGTAGAAGGATTGATTCTTAGAGATAGGTTTGGTGAAGCAGCTCAGGTTTCAGAGGAACTTCTGAGTTTTTCTTTATGGATTTGTTGAACCATATTTCTGGGATGTGTTGTCCAGTCTGTGCTCGTGTTCTTCATCAACATTTTCTTCTACTTCGGATCAGAGTTGTGCAGCGGAAGCAGTTTAGGGGTGCATCTGTTTGTCTTTTTCGGGTAAGGAGAAGTTTGTTCTGTTTTCTGTTGTTGAGGAGTAGCGTTTGTGTTCCTAGTTTTGGATTGATCTTGAGGAGATCATTGGGTTAGGTTGTTTTTGGTTCTGTTGTTTCTAGAGGCATCAGCTAGGGTTGAGTTGATCAGGAGGGATGTTGGTAGACCAGGATCATCCGAAGAGAATTTTGTGGATAAGAGACGAAGGAATTTGGATTCTGGAGTCGGAGATTGGGTTTTGGTTAAAGTTTTCTCTAATCCAAGGAGCTATAAGTTTTGGTAAGTCTGGGAGGCTATCTCCGAGGTGTTTTGGATTTCTTCTGTGTTCTGGTAAGATAAGTGTTTGGTTTCCAAGAGTTGATTTGCCAGCTTGGGTAACTGGGATTCAGTGTGTTTCACGTATCTCTGGGGGAGTACGTGTTTGATATTCCTGGTTGTAGAACTAGCAGTTCAGGAGGTTTGGTTATTGAGTCAGACTCGTCTGCAGTCTGATATTCTGTATAGATTTGTAGATTTAGATGAATAGGAGCTCTATAGCCTAGTAGTATTAATTGTTTGAATTCTATAGAGCGAGTATCCCGATATTTATACCAGGGAAACTCGTGGAAGTTCTATTCAGAATTTTTTATGGATAGTTGGATTTATTTTAATTGTATGATTAGTTGCTATGGTTGTTAGCATATGATTAACATATGCTGGGTTTTAAAATTAAATCTTTAATAAAATTATTAAATTACATTTGTTTTAAATTTCGGGGACGAAATTCTTTTAAGGGGGGAGGATTGTGATATCCCGGAATTTCTGGCAATATAAATTTAATAATCTGCGTTTAAATTTAAATTAATTTGATAATTTTTGTAAATAAATTTGATTTGATTTAATAATTTTCTATTATTAAATATTTAATTAGTGAATTTATTTTTAATAAGCTAATAAATTATTTTAAATAGATGAGTTTGGTTTTAAATTAAATTAATACAGCATATTTTCTAATTATAATGTTTTGAAATTGGGAAATTATGATTTATTTTTTATTTAAGTTTTTCAAAGCTATTTTATAAAATAAGTAAATGATTTTAAAAACATAAGACAAATGTTTTATTTGTTTAAAATATATTTTGACTTAAGTTTGAATATTAAAATAAAGTTATAAAAATGTTTGTTTTATTTCTTTTTAAAATATTGATTAATAATTATGATTTGTAAATTGAAAATGAAATTTAAAATACAACTTATAAATGAAACATTTATTCATATAAATAACAAATAAGTTACAATCTCTTTTATAAATTTACTTTAAATGATTAAAAATATTATTTTCAAATGATTGATTTGTATATTTTTTTTATTTATAATCATACTTGGTTTATTCTTTAATTTTTATCTATATATAACTAATTATTTGCTAACTAATTAATTAAATTTAAACTTTCATTAAACTTTAATTTAAAAATACTAATTAATTAAAGATACATGTGTAAACATCTGAGGATCTAATATAACAAATGTAAACTAATAATCATTTTAAAATGACAAATGTAAGATTTAAGACAAGTGTCATGTTTTAGTTTTTATTTTAAATAAATCATAAATATTGTTATATAAACATGCATTCTTTCTTTCCTTTCCCTTTTTCTTATTTGCATTCTAAACAAAGAATTCTTTCAGCTGAAACAATCCTAAAAATCAAAACCATAGTTCATCTTCAAAGGTCAAAAAAAAAATTTCTTTAATCATACTCATGCAATCTTTCCATTTTCAAAAGCCTTTTTCCTCAATCAGTGACATAAATTCCTCAAACCTGTAAAACATTTTTCCAGTATGCATTCAATTCTTCAAAAAAATCTGGAAAATCATCTTCAAAACCTGTATATTTCCAAAACTAAAATCTGCATTTCCTTCTTCAAAAATCTGGGCCACTGCATGTAAAACCTGGGAATTTAAAGCAAATTAAAATATCTGAAACTCAAGTTTCAAAGATCAAAGCATTAAAGTTTTTTTTTTAAAAAGAATTCAAGCAGGATTTCAAAGGATTCAGGAACTTTTCATGCTCTGCATTTTTAAATTAGGTGAGTAACTTTATTTAAAAAAATTTAGTATAAAATCAGGTTGCATGTAAGTTGTATGAAATAAATATTTTTGTGAATGTTTAATTGTTGAATGCTCTTATGTATGTTGTATACATGCCTGTGACATCTGTATGTCTTCTCTGTTTCAAAAATTTAGCTTTTTTTAATTTAAATTCAAAACTTCTAGTTTTGACTGTGCTAAAACTTAAGACTCAAAGTATACTCATTTGTTTTATCACATACTTTAGACTAAATTTTTTACTTAAGATAGAAATTAGTGAATTGTTTCTGAAATTTGAAAAAAAACAAGCAAGTTTGAAAATAAGTAAAAACTCAAACATTACAACTTAATGTTTCAGGGTTATATATCAAAACATCATGCAAGAGCATGAATTTTAAATCTAATATTACAATTTATAATTCTTAAACCAGAGTGCAGTTCCATTTTCACTGTGTTTTACTTTTTGGGTTAGCACTGATGATCTTTGTATTCGATTCAGTTGAAATTGCTCCAGGAGATGGTGAAGTGATTAGGGATGTTGAGAAAATTATTGGATTAGGTTGCATTTCGTTTTTGAGGTTGTGATTTTGTTTTGAATTTTAGAACCCTTGTTTTTACCGGGCTACAGTTTTACTTTGGTTCGATCTCCTCTGTTGATCGAGTTGCTTGGGATCTTAGGGATTGGAGGTTGGAGGGTTGACGAAGTCTTCGCCGGAGTTGCAGAGACAACGGTGGTCGGAGGCGTTAGGGTGACGTGTTGACAGGTTTTGGTTGAGTAGGTGCTTCCTATTCCATTTTTGTTCCACGTTGGAATTTAATCTCAATTATCGATTTTGAAGGGGGAAACTGGGCACTGGTGGTGGATTTAGGTTGTATTGGTGATCGGCGACTTGAAGAGATCATCAGGGTTGGTCGGAGATAGGTGGATGGCCGGTGCATGTGCACTGTGTATCATTTCTGGTGAAGTTTTGTTTTTAGTTGTTTCGAGTGAATTCTCGGGTGTTTGGAGTGATTAACCCGAAGGAGATTAAGTTTTTACTCGAAGTTATATATAGGGTTGCTCGGGGATATCACTTTGTTACAGGTTTATTAACAAAACAGAAACCTGTTTCTGTTTTTAAAATTAAAGGTAAAACTTTGAATATAGACTGGAATTTAAATTAGGATTTAAACATAAATTGAATTTGAATTCAAATGGTTTGAATCTTGGTTTTTGAAATAATTTGAATTCAGAAAAATTTAAGTTTGGTTTTAAATAAAAACAGGAACCTGTTTTCTGTTTTTAAAATTAAAAGTAAAGTGTAAAAATGCAAACTGGAAATTTAAACTAAGTTTAAAATCTGAATTTGAATATGGATTCAAAGTAGTTTGAATCTGAGATTTAAAATAATTTAAGTTTTAAAATTTAAATCTGGTTTTAAACAACTTTTAGGTGTATTTAGTTTTGAATTTAAAACTGAAGTTTAAAATCTGTAAAATAGAAATTTAAAATCAGTTTAAATCTGAGTTTTTGAAATCTGGAATTTGGTTTAAAATTTTAGGTTTTAAAATAAAATAAGTTTTAAAATCTAATTTGTTTTAACTATTTTAGAAATGGTTAAATAATTTGAATTTAAAAATGAAGATGTAAAATGTAAGAAAAGCTTTTAAAATTTAAGTTTAAATCTGGAATGAAGATTAAAGCTGTATTTTAGATTTGAAATTAAAAGAAATTTTTAAATTGAATTTGTTTAAAAAATAACTTGTAATGTTGAAGTGAATCCGTTTTATATTCTTGTAAACTTATATTAAATGTTATTCTTGAACATGCGAGATAAAAAGATTTTAAATTGTTTTAAACCTTGTTTAAATAAAATTGTGTTCGTTTTAAAATCTTAAATTTTTAAATGAAATTTAAAGTGAAATTTAAAGTAAATTTGAAACAAAGTGTTTTTAAATACTTTAAATAAGTAAGAAATGTTTTCTTAAACTAAGTTAGAACTTAGGAATTTGGATTCATTTAAATTATTAAGTTAATTTAGATGGAAAATTAATTATTTAATTAATTAATAATATGGATGATTAATTAAGTAATTCAGAATTTTTAAATTAATTAATTAAGACTTGAGATTAATTAATTAAGGTTAATTAATCTGTAATTAATGATTATTAATTGAATTTTAATTAATGATTAAAGATTAATTAATTGAGTGGTTAAGGATTAATTAAGTTGCAGTTAACAATTAATTAATTTAATAATTAGTAATTAATTAATTGATTATTAAATATTAATTAATTTGTAATTAATGATGGTTAATATGAGTTAATTTCTTAATAATGTAATTAAAGATTTGTTAATGAAGGTCGTTAACTTAAAATTATTTAACAATAAATTAATGTGATTAATTTTGATAATTAATTAGATTAATTAATTAATTAATAATAATCATTTGTGTAATTGTTTATGTTTAATTACATAATAGAAGTAATTAATGAATTAATTACTTGATGTAATTAATTGGGTTAATGTGATTTGTTTAGATTAATTTATTAAGTTTAATTAATTTAAACATTTGATGATTGATGAATAATTACTTTATGTAATTAATGGAATTATAATTACTTAGAGAAGTAATTAATTGATAATTACTGAATGCAAGTTAAATTTGTTTATTTATGGAAGTAATTTAGATTAAATTACTTTAAAATTAATCAAGGGATTAATTGAGAGAATAAATTAAGAAGTAATTTATTTAAATGAAGTAATTAAGGGAACTTAATTACTGAATTGTTATTAATCAAGGGTGATTAATATATGTATGGTTTAATTGCAGATTAATTACTTAATGCAATTAATTTATATAGAGAGATTATTAAAATATAATTAGAAATCACTAATTAACAAAATTAATGATGTAAATTTAGAATTGATTAATTAAGGAATAATTAATAAATGAAGTAATTAATTAATAAAGAATTAATGTAATTAACTTTAGTTAATTAATTGATTAAGTAATTACAAGTTAATTATTTCAAAGGGTAAGTATAATTAACTTGTGTAATTAATTTAAAGGCTATTTACTTATTGTAATTAGGAATTGTTAATAAGTAATGATTAATTAAAATTAATAATAGGATGGTGATTAAGTAATTGATTTGTATCAATTGGTGGTTGAGTTAAGCAGGATTACAATGATGTAATTAATTTAATTCATTTTAAATTAATTAGAGATGAAGTAATTAATTTGATTCATTTTAAATTAATTAGAGATGAAGTAATTAATTTGATTCATTTTAAATTAATTATAGATGGTGTAATCATAAATCATTGCTTATGTATGAATGATTGATATTGGTTGCCTTGTATGTTTGTAATCTCAGCTATGAGATGAGTAATGTTATATGATATGGATGCATTGGTTGTATTGGGATGATAATATGGATTATCGGTTATGATATGAATTATCTGTTGATGATGATAATGTGATTATCCATTGTGATGTGAATTATCTATCTGTGTGTATATAGATAATGAATTAAATTGTTTTAAACTCTAAAACAACTTGGCATTAAAAGACACGTTTTGGATTTCGGTGAGACTGGGATCGGGTTTCCATATTTGGATATCCGAAAACCACATCGATACAAATTAATGATAGGTCGTGAATCTCAAGTGAAGATGAAGATTCAGAGTGCAAGGATTGTCATCGTTAACTCTGAGGGTGATTCCAAAATGAGTGTAACGAGATAATGCCTTCGGTTTCATTCGAACCCGGAACGAACTTGTATGAATTGAATGCTTCCAGAACATCGTCAGGTGGACGATGAGCATTCTAAGTGATATGTCCTATAAAGGTAATCGTAGCCTCAAGCCTCATCAACCGGGAATGGCTAAAACAGGGGAGGTGCAGCAAAGCTAAGTGGGTCATGTCCAAGTAGGACGGGTTTTACCCCTGTCTAAATGTCCCTTTATTTCGGCTTTGTGGTGCGGTTGCTGATCACAACTGCGGGGTGGTCTTGTTCGGAACTGTTCAGTAAGGAATGATTCCGGCTTTGTGTTGCAAGGGATTGGGAGTGATCCTCGGTACGGCGATCTAGGCCACGTACTGTGACGGGCGGTACCCCGGTAGCATTGTATGGAATCCAAAATCCAATAAGTGCCGTACGTATTAGTTATGCCCAACTATGTTGGAATGTGAGATGTAAGCATTCCAGCTATTTCTGTATTTTACTTGAAAACCCTAGACATTATTATAATATCACTAGATTTCCTATTAAATGTTTTGGTTAGCGTAAGGTAAAAACTTTTCCATGTTTATGTGTGGGAAGTCTTACGTGATACCTTTTCTTTTCAAAGGTTTTTCAAAGTTAAGTAACTTTAACCTGTTATTCACACCAGACCCATGTCTCACCCGGAGTTTATTTCTATTTTTCTTAAACTCTTGGGTACTCAAATTTTTACGAGTAGCCAAGGGATTCAGGTTAGCTTTGACGAATTATGGAGGAGCAATGGAGCAGAAGGCTTCTGCGTGTAGATATAAATATAGTTTCCCGCTGTGTTAGTATCTCTGAGTGTTTTCTGTATTGTGTATTGAGTTGTAATAACTAGACAGATGTTTATAACTGTCTAGTATGCGTTGTATTGTTTGTGTAACTCTGATAATTGTTGTATACTATGTAATACTTATGTTATTAATATAATTTATTCGTTCCGCTGTTGAGATTCTGATGTTGTTTCTTCTTTCTTTTCTTTCTTTTCTCTTTTCTATCCCATTCTTTCTTAAAGATGATACGACTTTTTGTGGGAAAAAAAGTCGGGTCGTCACAGCTAGTAAATAAATGAGTTAAGCTTCATGTTCCATAACCACTGGCTTAACTTAATTATTTACGAACAAATTATAGACTTCCACTCGTGTAAATTACACCGAGCTAGTAAATATATGAGTTAGGCTTCATGTCCTATAACCACTGACTTAACTTAAATATTTACGAAAAGATTGTAGATTTCCACTTGAAAATTATCAGAAATTTAAATCGAACAAGTTCAAGAATTAATCTATAAAGTAAACGCAAGGGTTTCATACCACTTGTTTTGCTAAGTCGTTTAATTAGATTTCTTATACGAATGAGGTAAATGTTTGTATATACTAATAGATCGGAAAACGGTTTTAAAAACAAGATTTGTATTAAAAATAGTGTCGAAATCGTTTTTGTGAAAGAGTTTGAGTATTTACTACTAGTGTAGAAACCTTTGTATTTAAAAGTGACAAATCACAGGAATGGTTGTAAAAAAATAATCCATCAGCAAAAATATAGACATGAAAATATGAATCAAAACCATAGAAATCGATGTCAAATCCATCAAATGGATACTCCACAAATCAAGAAAAGAAGTCATCAAAGTTGATAAAAGTGATAACAACTAATCAGATCAACAAAAATCGATAAAAATTGAAAATCCATTTAAAAACAGCCAAAATAGGTAAAATTGGCACTTCCAGACATCTGGTAGGTTTGGCCAGACGTCTGGCCCTAGGTTATGGAAATATATGTGTTTTTCTCCTTTCTCTTTTTAATTCCAGAACACTTTTGACGTCTGGATTTTTCAACTAGACGTTTGGATTTTGTTCTAGACGTTTGGATTTTAGCTCTGCACTTTTTTGTTTATTTCCAGAACCCTTTCAGACGTTTGGATTTTTAAACTAGACGTTTGGATTTTCAACCAGACGTCTGGATTTTCAACTAGACGTTTGGATTTTCTTACTAGCAAAAAAAAATAGCCTAGCCCAAAAAGGGCAAAAAATCCAAATCGAAAGCGATCGAATGAGCGATGGATGCTAGGGATTTATGCCAATCGGCAACCCAGCCCTATAAGCTCTTCGATACACAATCAAAAACATGTCCAAACATTCAAGATAGGATCTTTAAAGATTTTGACTTCAAAACACCAAAATTGGAAAATTCACCAAATCAATTCAAATTAAAAGCAATTGAACATGAAATAGAAATTCATCCTAACAATAACGAAAACTACAGACATAGATGTGAGTTCAAGAACTCACCATTAAACCAAAAAACAACGATTGAGAAGCTTTAAAACAAAGGAAAGATCAACCACACTTCACTTAACCCCAAGAAGCTCAAATATAAGCTCATAAACCAAAATTTCCTAAGTTAGGGTTTAAGAATTTCTGAAAAGTGAAGAGAGATTGAGATGGAGAAGATGAAGAGGATGCTTACCTAAGCTTCTCTTTGATTTTGGAGCTTTAATTTGAATCTTATTATAAACTAGGGCTTAGGAATTTTGATTTCCCTTTTTTCCTCCATTTTTACTTTAACTTGAAAGTGTTAGAAAATGAAAATGAATGAAGAAGAGAGCGGGTGGAGTTAGGGTATTATGTTGGGTTAATGGGCTGAAACTGTAACGAACTGTAAATTTGAATGATTAAAATTAGTTTAAATTAATAAGATTTTTGTACTTAAATTTAGAAAGAAATAAAAATCTTATAATTTATAATGAAGCGAATGTTATAAATTAAATGTATCAATTGTAACAAAAATTAACAATTAAAAATGAAATTGCAATTAATTGAAAGAATATAAATTGCCATACTTGGTTATTATTTTAATATAAGAAAACAAATGGGAATATTGAATTAACTAGTGAAATGATATAATTAGTGGTAATTGAATGAATTCAATATTATGTATGAAATTATAGTAATTGGTTGCAATCAAATTTAAAACGATTTATTGAAATTAAATTTTAATTAATTGGATCTATTGTAGTAAACAGAATTTAATATTACATCATTTGAAATTAAGATAAAATAGGAATATTAATGCACTATGGTATAAACCATGATAATTGTACCGTAAAATGAAACCGATTGAATAATTAAATTAGTGAAAACTCAATTAATTGAAATAATTGTAAGGTAATAATTGATTGAAATTAGTAAATTGGAAAATAAATTCAAAAGTTATATTAATTGATGAAATAATACGTAATAAATTGCAGTTTGATAGAATCAATGCTAGATAAGTAATTATAATAATTGTTTGTTGATAATTAAGTACGAATGTGAGTAAATTTTGCAATAGTCATAATTATTAATTGTTTACCCATTCATTTAATTTATTGAATTAGATCTAAATCAATTGCAACATTTGTTGTTCATAATAGCTTATGTAATGTCCCGCCTTTTCGCACGCTTTAAACCGACACACATGCCAATTCAAACCATACGGAAGGGCGGATTGTTATGAGATAAATAAGAAAAAAAACAAGAAAGAAATAAAAGAAGAAAACAGAATCTCACAGCGGAAGGATAAAATATAATAAATATCAGAGTTCATATACCAATAATATTAATGCAGCAGAATTAAATAGTCCAGTGGAATAATAGTAGATAATAGTAATACAAATCTTCGTCTTCGTCCTCCAGAGCTAAAACTTCAAATCCTGAACGCTCGGACTGACCCGAGCAGATTGAAAAGACAAAACACTCGAGTCAGAAGTAAAAGATCTTATGTGAGTTAAATTAATAGAAATAAATATGAGTGCAGTAACTCAAGAGATGCTCGGGATTTACATCTCTTAAGGATCCGTTAAACTATTTACTATGTAGTATATTGCGCTATTATAATAGTGTCTAATTGTAAAATAAACTTACTTTTAAATAGCGTTAAGGCTTTACATTTTCCACCTTAACACATTTATATATTCCCATAGTCTATACAGTACCGTAATCTCCCCCGTAATGGGCGTCGTCAGAGGGCACTCCATAGGTATGGTACAAAACAAAATCGTATAAGGCGCGCTAGGGTAGGTGACACGGCACAACTAGGCAATGCCAGGGTAGATATACCAATTGCTATCCGGGCTGATGGAAACGCGTAGCCGCAGCTACCGCCCACCTCGAATAAACTCCTCCAAAAATTAAAGTAAAAGTGGCCACTGAATCAATCCAAAGTCAAAGTATAATATCGAAGAGGAGTGTCCGATCAGAGGAATGACCTCATTGGCCCGAGAATCGCTCATGTTTAAGCCACCTTATGCCAACTCACGGGAGTCGGGTCCACGTATTTACCTTGCAGGAAACGCCTCCACCAACCTACTTCATTCTGGAATCCCCACTGCGTACACAGTTGCTAAAGTGGTTTTCGGAGTTGGCAGAGAGTATGACCACTTCCGATCCCGGTCTCTTCAACAACCAAACGTTATTATATCACCGCGGTCATTTAAAATAATTATACTTTAAAACCAGAATAAAATATCCATTTTAAACCCATATAAATACGATATCGTTTATTTTTTTAAAACCCCAAACCAATACGATATCATTTAGGCCCAAACCAACATAATGTGATTTTATTTTCCAATATATATTCTTTCCAAACTCATAGGGTTTTCAAAGTAAAATATTTAGAAATAAAAAACTCTGGAATATAATATTTCCAAATTATACTACCTTGAAAATCATAACTTTGAAACAAATTTCCATATCTCAAATGGTTAAATATTAAATTTCTTTTATAAAACAAATAGCTTCTTTACATTTCACAAATCAATTCCAAATATCGATTTAAACTTCCAAATACCATTTTTAATTCTTATGTTTCAAAGCTTTAAATATTTCACCATTTCAAAAAAAAAAACAACTCATTTGACAAATCCATATGTATCAAATTCAATTACTTCTTATTTAGACTTGAAATGTTTACTTAATGAATTCAATATAATTTAAGTAAAACCTTTAACTTTACATAACTGGATAATCTTTCAATTTATTAAACTTGATATATTCATTTAAATCACTCTACACAAAAATCAAGTTATAAAAATCATACCCTTTAAAAATTAATAACCTTTTTATTTAATTCCAAATTTTACTCAATATTCATCTTCCGACCTTATTCTCATTTAAGTCAATAAAACTCCAGAACTTAAATTTTAAATAAATGCTTAATCGTATTTGATCTAAAAAATCAAACTTTATTTTATACTTCAAAACAATTTATACAAAGCTTAAAACCGGAAATTACTATACATAAATAACCTTTATTAATAACCAAATCAAAAACCCATAAACCATATGTATATAGCTTTGCAAAAACCATAGAAAAACATTTCAAAAAAAATAATTTTATATATATACCGCGGTGCCTGTATAAAATTTTCTACCCTATGGTCAAATGATACAGATGTTTATCATTTCAATCCGCAATTTAAAATAAAAATGCGGTTGTATATCATTTCAAACCGCAATCCCGAATGAATGAAATGCATGATAGCTTGCAGTTTATACAATATACAATATAGCATCCATTCATCCAAATATCAATCATCAACCATTATTTGCAATCATCATCCAATTTAAACAATCATCGATATAGAGCATATAAATTATACAGGTAATAAATAACAGGTATTAACTAACAGTTTATATTCAATAATAAATTTAATAACTGTTACTAGCAGTTTATATGCAAAAATAAATTCAATACCTATGACTGGCATTTAATATGCAAATAAATAAATTCTAACTGTCAAATTTATATGCAATAAATAAAATAAATTAACAGTTACATTAAATAAACGCAATTTAACAGAGATAATGAATAAAACATACCAAACAGTCATAAACAAATTTCTACTCATATCTAAAATTAATTTAACACACATAAGAAGTTTTAGAAATTGTGAGTGGGTTAAAACACTCACCTTTTGAATTTAAATTGGATTTAAATCCAATTTAAACTCAAAAATTCGACGGTCTCCAAATCTTTCTAAACTAGCATCAACAGATCTGGAAATTTATTACGATCCTAGCAAAAAAAAAATTCGTGTAAATCGGAGGTCGTATGAGAAAGTTATACGCATTAATGGTGATTGAAATTTCAAAAAAAAGAAAAAAGGAAAATATATATCACATCATATATTTTATTTAACTTGCAATGGAATTTTTAGTATTGCGTACCTTTTTGCTTAGCCAGATTTGGATCTGGATCTACTTTCTCATTTTGTTTTGTTTCCTTGCTATCTTAATATTTTTTTATTTTATTTTTATAGAAAGTTTTGAAGAGAAGATTATATAAATATGGATTTGAAGAAAAAGACATGGAAAGAAGATAAGGTTTAAAAGAGAAAAATTTTTTAAAGAAGAAGAAGAACAACAACAAAAAAAGAAAAGGAAACTTTGATAAAGAAGAAGATTTGAAGAATAAGAAGAAGAAAGAGGAAAAAAAAGCTTTGGAAAAAAAAAGAGAAAGGAGATTTGAAGAAGAAACATGAAAAAAAAAGAAGGAAGGTGAAGAGTGACAAAAAATGAAGCTATAGAAGATGATTTTTTTTTTAAAAATGAAATGAAGCTACAAGAATGAGGAATGAAACTAGTGAAAAGCTAAATATAAACAAAGTAGGAATTGTAATAAAGTAAAAGTATGAACAACCCAATAAAAATGGTAGATATTAAAAGAGGTGAAAGAAAGAAATAAAAATATGAAAAGTATGTAACGTTCATGAAATGAAAAGGCTTTAGACCATGTAAATGGAAATAAGTAATGGAACAAATGAGGAAACAATAAAAAAAAACGTGTGACAATTATTAATTAGAAAGGGAATGAATGGACCAACTCTACTCTATAAACAAACTTTTAGAATTCAAATTTCAAAACATTTGTTCACCCAATTTTTTTTTTAACCCCAAACATACCAAATTTGACACTCATTAAAGATTTAATTACCACAACATAACTAAATTTAAAAAGACCACTTTACATAACGGGGACAGCGGATACATAAATAAAATATGAACCATGATTTAAAAATTCAAATTTAAAAATAACATTTTTCTCCACACGTAATTATGAACTCAATTATTTAATTTATTTTAAATTTCAAGGATAGTAATAAAATCACTTCCGTGCAACCTATGCCTGCTATTTAACTACCGAAAAATGTTATTTTAAAAATTCAATTTTCTCTTTTTACAACTTTATATTTATATTAAGAATGGAAACGTTCACTTTATTTCCTCAACATTCTTTTATTTTCCTTAAAATGCTTATTCGTTACTTGCAAATCATAAATGTAAACATTCTTATATTCTAAAATGATCAACTTATACAATATTAAATCCATTCTTATATTTCCAAATAATGTACATTCATAATGAAAACATTCTTACATAAATTTTATTAATTGCACTTTGTTTCTTTTCCTTTTTCAATTGAAAGATTTTAATAAATTTGTTTCCAATTAATTTTAATCTTCCACTTCAAAACAGACCCTAATTGATGACATCAATTAAATAAATACGTGAACATTGTAATCCTTATTTATAGTCAAGCAAAGATGTTTATAAAATTACAGTTTCCAACAAGCATTAAATTCATACTAAATAAATCTTTTTCTCTATTCAATTAAAAAAATCAAATGTTTATTCCATCTAAAATTTTAAGTAGAAGGATTCCATGTTGGGTTCAAAATCTATTATTTTAATATCCTTGAATTTTAGTTTAATCTATATAAACGAAATATTTAAACGTTAATTTCATTTATTTTGCAATACTTTAATTAAACTAAAATATCGTTTTCTAAACTTAAATCTATGCTCCCATTGATTCATTCAATTTGCACTTATTATGTATTATTTTAACAACTCATTTATAACTTTGAATCTATTCCCCAAATTTCACATTTCTATCGTTATATACATTTGAATTCCATCCTATTTAATATTTCAAATATTACGTCATTATCATTAATGAAATAAATATATTTTTAATTATTGCAATTGATTTTTCCGTTATAACTTAATATACTAAATAGGTGGTAAATCTTAAATACTTGTTCTCATTAACGATTTATTTCTACTTACAAATTAATGCAATTATTACCTATTTCCATCTTTATCTCCAATTAACGTAAACTGTTATATTCAAATTCCATAAATTTCAATAGATTCAAATTATCATATCTATGAAGAACATTTACGTTATTATCCATTTATTACCTTAACTTATTCAACGTAACATTTAATTTATATTTATTGCAATGATTTCCAAATCAATTGAATTGAATTAAATATATATGTATCACTCATAATAACTTGTGGTCACAACTCTTGATCAACATTAATAAGTTTATTATTTACAATCCAATAATCGCCATTCTATATATATACGAATTAACTAATTCAATATTTCCATTTCGTTTTCCTATCCTAAATTTATTACTAAGTGTGTTTACTCCATTCCAACAAGTTGGAATTCCATTTTTACTATAACAATCATTTCCCTATTCACTTTTATTACTAACCCATCATCGTTGCATTTATTGTCTTTTATTGATTTAATCAATTTACCCCATATTCCCTTAAATTCATACTAACGAAACATTCAATTCTATTTATCGCATAAACTCCATTTCATAAATCTACCTACAATTTCTACCTAGAAATAAGGTTACATTTCCGTTGAAAATACATTTACATCTTACGCTACTACTTTAGTAATTAGTAACGTTTATATCATCAACCATCACTTATGAATAATTAGCGTTTCCTATTTATTTTTTTACATTCACTTATATTCACTTTATGAATAAATTGGTATTCCCTTTAACCTATTAATTACTAACTTAAATTATTGCAATTCATTTATCTAACATAAATTTTGAATCTATTTCCAAATTTTCATAATTCAATTAATTAACATCTTACAATAGTTTACAAATAAAAGGGATTGTACTAATTACATTATTTATTTTCTTGCATTACTTTATTACCTCTGTTTATATTCAATTTCCGTAAATCAATATTTTATTCCATTGACAAATTCAATACTTGCAACAATTTCCACTATTACTATTAATTGCAATATATAATTTAATTTGTAAATTTTAATTACCCTTGATACATCAAATTTCAATATTTGCTTTCGTATAAATTAATAAGATTTTTATTTCTTTCTAAATTTAAAATAAAATCCTATTAATTTAATTCATTTTAAACATCGAATTTACACGGGTCGTTACACTCTCCCCCACTCAAAACTTTTCGTCCCCGAAAAAGAAAAAAAGGAAAAGAAGAATTTAATAACAATACATCTTTTTAAAAATATTTAACTTATAAACAATAATTTACTAAATTTATTACCTTAAATAAACTGTAATCCGAAACGTGCCTATTTGTCGGGAAATTTATGGAACCAAAAGCGGTAGCAATTGCTTCCATAACCTGCATTACACCTATAAAATCTAAAAGGGTTACAATTTATATAAAGTAAAATATTTAAGTGGTTTCCACCACTAATACAAAACAATACAACAACCATCAACTTTAATAGCAGCATACACAACAAATTCAAAGCAACCATTCAACCAAACAAATAAATAGTCGTTCGGGTTCAAAACCTTTAAATCGTACGGAATGAAGAATAAACCATCAAGTGCATCATTTACTGAACTGTCTAAGATAAACTAAATAGATTATTCATTCACTCCAAATCCAATTTTCAAAGTATTTTACCCAAACAACCATAACCAGACAACAATAATTCAAACAACAATCAACTTAACCTTTTATTAATTTCATACCTTTGTTGTTTAATTTCTCTTTTTATTCATACCACATAAATTTTCCTTTTATAGTTTACATTTATTTCTAACAAACTTTTAACTTCATTTACTCATTCAATGTTTGTTTCAGTTATTTTTTTTTTACTTATTACTTACAATTTTTCATTTCCATTATCTTAGGTCATGCCAGTTCTTTTTATTTCATTATAATTTTTCGTTCATTTATTGCATGCCCTCATTTATTTACATTTGTTTATCAATAGTATTCATGTCCCATTTAATTTGTTAGCATTTCCATTTTATTTACTTAAGTTGATATTCATCCATTTGAATTACTTACCTTTAATTATATTCACTTATAGTAAAATTTCAATTGTAACTTAAGTTTATACATTAAATTCTCAAATAGCAAATTCATTGAGTACTTCATTTCCTACTTTTACTTGTACAATTTTCATTACATTTCCTATTTAACATTTCAACTTTTTATATTGGTAAGTTATATATGTTAAAGAAAATGCAAATGAACTTATACAAGTTTTATCTCATCCTTTAATTAACTTTAATGTTCAACAATATTACTCTTTGTTTCATATGTTACAAATTTCAAATTTTCTTTAAATCCATTAATAACTTAGCATTAAATCTCTTACCTAAATTAGAGCTTTCAATTATTAATTACTTACCTTTTATTTTACTACAATAATTGAAACAATTAATTAATGGAAATTTAAGAATTAAATACCGGGTTAAATTTCAAATTATTTTAAAATAATAGATAAATATATTCTTACAACTTATATATCTCTAATTATATTTAAACAATTCAAAACTTATATATTTTTCGAAAATGAATCTGCAGTAAAACTACTACAGTGGCCTTTCCCCTTCGAAACTCGAAAATGAAAGTCGATGATGCGGCCGCCATCACCGAAATTATTTTCCAGCGACAAAGAGGAAAGTACAAAACTTATTTTCTCCAAAAATCTTCTTTAAAACAATTCTTCCGAATTATATAAAATATTTATATCAGAAAATACTTATACACAATATCATTATATTCCAAAAAATTTTCGAAAGAAATTTCAAAACCCCGGAACTTAAGCCCTAAATTTCCAGATTTCATTTATTTTACTTTCAACTTAGTTTCAACTATTATTTATTTTTCATTACCTAACACCCAATTTATAGCAACCAAATATATGTCATTATACAATATTTTTTATATATAGAAAATATAATAGGCAAAGTTATTTCATTCACCTATATTAAAATCAAATATTATGTCGGTCTGTCCTATTAAGTGCTTAGAAATCCCTATTGATGTCACAGCGTCCCATGCACCAACTAGAATTTATAAATTCAAAACGGAACAGATTAACACAATATTAAAATCTTTTTATATCACTAACAAATACGCTCTCTCATATATATACACTCAGCGACTCCCATAGGGTATTACTATCCTATTAGTAAAGAGTCAAACCCCACAAAGCTAATATTTATCGCTAAACCAAAGCTCTGATACCAGATGTAACGTCCCGCCTTTTCGCACGCTTTAAACCGACACACATGCCAATTCAAACCATACGGAAGGACGGATTGTTATGGGATAAATAAGAAAAAAAACAAGAAAGAAATAAAAGAAGAAAACAGAATCTCACAGCGGAAGGATAAAATATAATAATCAATATATAGTTCATGAAACTGTTTACAAAACATTGCTTCTTCTTTATATAATAAATATCAGAGTTCATATACCAATAATATTAATGCAGCGGAATTAAATAGTGCAGTGGAATAATAGTAGATAATAGTAATACAAATCTTCGTATTCGTCCTCCAGAGCTAAAACTTCAAATCCTGAAACGCTCGGACTGACCCGAGCAGATTGAAAAGACAAAACACTCGAGTCAGAACTAAAAGATCTTATGTGAGTTAAATTAACAGAAATAAATATGAGTGCAGTAACTCAAGAGATGCTCGGGATTTACATCTCCTAAGGATCCGCTAAACTATTTACTATGTAGTATATTGTGCTATTATAATAGTGTCTAATTGTAAAATAAACTTACTTTTAAATAGCGTTAAGGCTTTACATTTTCCACCTTAACACATTTATATATTCCCATAGTCTATACAGTACCGTAATCTCCCCCGTAATGGGCGTCGTCAGAGGGCACTCCATAGGTATGGTACAAAACAAAATCGTATAAGGCGCGCTAGGGTAGGTGACACGGCACAACTAGGCAATGCCAGGGTAGATATACCAATTGCTATCCGGGCTGATGGAAACGCGTAGCCGCAGCTACCGCCCGCCTCGAACGAACTCCCCCAAAAATCAAAGTAAAAGTGGCCACTGAATCAATCCAAAGTCAAAGTATAATATCAAAGAGGAGTGTCCGATCAGAGGAATGACCTCATTGGCCCGAGAATCGCTCCTGTTTTAGCCACCTTATGCCAACTCATGGGAGTCGGGTCCACGTATTTACCTTGCAGGAAACGCCTCCACCAACCTACTTCATTCTAGAATCTCCACCGCGTACACGGTTGTTAAAGTGGTTTTCGAAGTTGGCAGAGAGTATGACCACTTCCGATCCCGGTCTCTTCAACAACCAAACGTTATTATATCACCTCGGTCATTTAAAATTATTATACTTTAAAACCAGAATAAAATATCCATTTTAAACCCATATAAATACGATATCGTTTATTTTTTTAAAACCCCAAACCAATACGATATCATTTAGGCCCAAACCAACATAATGTGATTTTATTTTCCAATATATATTCTTTCCAAACTCATAGGGTTTTCAAAGTAAAATATTTAGAAATAAAAAACTCTGGAATATAATATTTCCAAATTATACTACCTTGAAAATCATAACTTTGAAACAAATTTCCATCTCTCAAATGGTTAAATATTAAATTTCTTTTATAAAACAAATAGCTTCTTTACATTTCACAAATCAATTCCAAATATCGATTTAAACTTCCAAATACCATTTTTAATTCTTATGTTTCAAAGCTTTAAATATTTCACCATTTCAAAAAAAAAAAAACAACTCATTTGACAAATCCATATGTATCAAATTCAATTACTTCTTATTTAGACTTCAAATGTTTACTTAATGAATTCAATATAATTTAAGTAAAACCTTTAACTTCACATAACTGGATAATCTTTCAATTTATTAAATTTGATATATTCATTTAAATCACTCTACACAAAAATCAAGTTATAAAAATCATACCCTTTAAAAATTAATAACCTTTTTATTTAATTTCAAATTTTACTCAATATTCATCTTCCGACCTTATTCTCATTTAAGTCAATAAAACTCCAGAACTTAAATTTTAAATAAATGCTTAATCGTATTTGATCTAAAAAATCAAACTTTATTTTATACTTCAAAACAATTTATACAAAGCTTAAAACCGGAAATTACTATATATAAATAACCTTTATTAATAACCAAATCAAAAACCCATAAACCATATGTATATAGCTTTGCAAAAACCATAGAAAAACATTTCAAAAATAATAATTTTATACATATACCGCGGTGCCTTTATAAAATTTTCTACCCTATGGTCAAATGATACGGATGTTTATCATTTCAATCCGCAATTTAAAATAAAAATGCGGTTGTATATCATTTCAAACCGCAATCCTGAATGAATGAAATGCATGATAACTTGCAGTTTATACAATATACAATATAGCATCCATTCATCCAAATATCAATCATCAACCATTATTTGCAATCATCATCCAATTTAAACAATCATCGATATAGAGCATATAAACTATACATGTAATAAATAACAGGTATTAACTAACAGTTTATATTCAATAATAAATATAATAACTGTTACTAGCAGTTTATATGCAAAAATAAATTCAATACCTATGACTGGCAGTTAATATGCAAATAAATAAATTCTAACTGTCAAATTTATATGCAATACATAAAATAAATTAACAGTTACATTAAATAAATGCAATTTAACAGAGATAATGAATAAAACATACCAAACAATCATAAACAAATTTTTACTCATATCTAAAATTAATTTAACACACATAAGAAGTTTTAGAAATTGTGAGTGGGTTAAAACACTCACCTTTTGAATTTAAATTGGATTTAAATCCAATTTAAACTCAAAAATTCGACGGTCTCCAAATCTTTCTAAACTAGCATCAACAGATCTGGAAATTTATTACGATCCTAGCAAAAAAAAAAAATCGTGTAAATCGGAGGTCGTATGAGAAAGTTATACGCATTAATGGTGATTGAAATTTCAAAAAAAAGAAAAAAGGAAAATATATATCACATCATATATTTTATTTAACTTGCAATGGAATTTTTAGCATTGCATACCTTTTTGCTTAGCTAGATTTGGTTCTGGATCTACTTTCTCATTTTGTTTTGTTTCCTTGCTATCTTAATATTTTTTTATTTTATTTTTATAGAAAGTTTTGAAGAGAAGATTATATAAATATGGATTTGAAGAAAAAGACATGGAAAGAAGATAAGGTTTAAAAGAGAAAAAAAATTTAAAGAAGAAGAAGAACAACAACAAAAAAAGAAAAGGAAACTTTGATAAAGAAGAAGATTTGAAGAATAAGAAGAAGAAAGAGGAAAAAAAAGCTTTGGAAAAAAAACGAGAAAGGAGATTTGAAGAAGAAACATGAAAAAAAGAAGAAGGAAGGTGAAGAGTGACAAAAAATGAAGCTATAGAAGATGAATTTTTTTTAAAAATGAAATGAAGCTACAAGAATGAGGAATGAAACTAGTGAAAAGCTAAATATAAACAAAGTAGGAATTGTAATAAAGTAAAAGTATGAACAACCCAATAAAAATGGTAGATATTAAAAGAGGTGAAAGAAAGAAATAAAAATATGAAAAGTATGTAACGTTCATGAAATGAAAAGGCTTTAGACCATGTAAATGGAAATAAGTAATGGAACAAATGAGGAAACAATAAAAAAAAACGTGTGACAATTATTAATTAGAAAGGGAATGAATGGACCAACTCTACTCTATAAACAAACTTTTAGAATTCAAATTTCAAAACATTTGTTCACCCAATTTTTTTTTAACCCCAAACATACCAAATTTGACACTCATTAAAGATTTAATTACCACAACATAACTAAATTTAAAAAGACCAATTTACATAACGGGGACAGCGGATACATAAATAAAATATGAACCATGATTTAAAAATTCAAATTTAAAAATAACATTTTTCTCCACACGTAATTATGAACTCAATTATTTAATTTATTTTAAATTTCAAGGATAGTAATAAAATCACTTCCGTGCAACCTATGCCTGCTATTTAACTACCGAAAAATGTTGTTTTAAAAATTCAATTTTCTCTTTTTACAACTTTATATTTATATTAAGAATGGAAACGTTCACTTTATTTCCTCAACATTCTTTTATTTTCCTTAAAATGCTTATTCGTTACTTGCAAATCATAAATGTAAACATTCTTATATTCTAAAATGATCAACTTATACAATATTAAATCCATTCTTATATTTCCAAATAATGTACATTCATAATGAAAACATTCTTACATAAATTTTATTAATTGCACTTTGTTTCTTTTCCTTTTTCAATTGAAAGATTTTAATAAATTTGTTTCCAATTAATTTTAATCTTCCACTTCAAAACAGACCCTAATTGATGACATCAATTAAATAAATACGTGAACATTGTAATCCTTATTTATAGTCAAGCAAAGATGTTTATAAAATTATAGTTTCCAACAAGCATTAAATTCATACTAAATAAATCTTTTTCTCTATTCAATTAAAAAAATCAAATGTTTATTCCATCTAAAATTTTAAGTAGAAGGATTCCATGTTGGGTTCAAAATCTATTATTTTAATATCCTTGAATTTTAGTTTAATCTATATAAACGAAATATTTAAACGTTAATTTCATTTATTTTGCAATACTTTAATTAAACTAAAATATCGTTTTCTAAACTTAAATCTATGCTCCCATTGATTCATTCAATTTGCACTTATTATGTATTATTTTAACAACTCATTTATAACTTTGAATCTATTCCCCAAATTTCACATTTCTATCGTTATATACATTTGAATTCCATCCTGTTTAATATTTCAAATATTACGTCATTATCATTAATGAAATAAATATATTTTTAATTATTGCAATTGATTTTTCCGTTATAACTTAATATACTAAATAGGTGGTAAATCTTAAATACTTGTTCTCATTAACGATTTATTTCTACTTACAAATTAATGCAATTATTACCTATTTCCATCTTTATCTCCAATTAACGTAAAATGTTATATTCAAATTCCATAAATTTCAATAGATTCAAATTATCATATCTATGAAGAACATTTACGTTATTATCCATTTATTACCTTAACTTATTCAACGTAACATTTAATTTATATTTATTGCAATGATTTCCAAATCAATTGAATTGAATTAAATATACATGTATCACTCATAATAACTTGTGGTCACAACTCTTGATCAACATTAATAAGTTTATTATTTACAATCCAATAATCGCCATTCTATATATATACGAATTAACTAATTCAATATTTCCATTTCGTTTTCCTATCCTAAATTTATTACTAAGTGTATTTACTCCATTCCAACAAGTTGGAATTCCATTTTTACTATAACAATCATTTCCCTATTCACTTTTATTACTAACCCATCATCATTGCATTTATTGTCTTTTATTGATTTAATCAATTTACCCCATATTCCCTTAAACTCATACTAACGAAACATTCAATTCTATTTATCGCATAAACTCCATTTCATAAATCTACCTCCAATATCTACCTAGAAATAAGGTTACATTTCCGTTGAAAATACATTTACATCTTACGTTACTACTTTAGTAATTAGTAACGTTTATATCATCAACCATCACTTATGAATAATTAGCGTTTCCTATTTATTTTTTTACATTCACTTATATTCACTTTATGAATAAATTGGTATTCCCTTTAACCTATTAATTACTAACTTAAATTATTGTAATTCATTTATCTAACATAAATTTTGAATCTATTTCCAAATTTTCATATTTCAATTAATTAACACCTTACAATAGTTTACAAATAAAAGGGATTGTACTAATTACATTATTTATTTTCTTGCATTACTTTATTACCTCTGTTTATATTCAATTTCCGTAAATCAATATTTTATTCCATTGACAAATTCAATACTTGCAACAATTTCCACTATTACTATTAATTGCAATATATAATTTAATTTGTAAATTTTAATTACCCTTGATACATCAAATTTCAATATTTGCTTTCGTATAAATTAATAAGATTTTTATTTCTTTCTAAATTTGAAATAAAATCCTATTAATTTAATTCATTTTAAACATCGAATTTACACGCGTCGTTACAACTTATAAGTGGAATTAAAAGGTAATGGCAACAATTAGTATAAGTTAACCATTTATTTAGTATATTAAATTTAAAACCGTTAATCAATTGCAATAAATCTAAATTAGAAGTTATGTTAATATAAATTAAGGAAATAATTGGAAATAATGTCAATTCTATTTATAACATGACAATTGGTTGAATAAAAGAATGGAAATAAAGTTTTACCAATATTGGAATATAATTTATGATAATAGGATTAATTGCAATTAAATGAAATTAAATATTTAAATATTATATAAATGGAAATTTAGATGAAATCTAAGAACATAAGTGTAAACAATCATGAACCAATATTAACTCCATCCTTTTGATAATGATGAATTGAATAATAGAATGAAAAGTAAATTAAATAGAATTATTGAAGATTAAATTTATAATTTTGAATTTAATGAAATTGAGGTTAACACTGAAATTGATAAATTAATCAACTCTAAATTGACATTTAAATTTGTTTAAATCATTGTAAATGATTAAGAAATCAAAAATGATGAAATTTGTCAATTAAAGAATTGGAATTGAAAATTTGATTTAGCTAGTTAATTTATTAATTTAATTAATTAGTGTGAAAATAGCCATTTTGGCCACTATCTCGGATTTCGACGAAACCAGTTTCATCGGATCTGTAATGGTGAATTATTATTGGATTTCAAGTTTCGTAGCGATTGGATTTGTTATTTGATCGTACGGGCTCGAAACGCCTAAAAATCAGTTTAATTTAAATCAATTTGAAATAATCTAATTTTAACATAACTTCTTCATACGATGGAATTAGGACTTGAAACCTATTACACTGATTTTAAATTTTCAAAAAACATCTATTTTGATATACGGGACCCATTTTCGTTTCGGAGTCAAAACGGGCTTTTCGGGGCGTGTATCGTTCAATCAATCTGGTCCATTCCTTCTATTTCCAGCCTTGTCTATAAATACCTCGCTACAAACCCTAGGTTGTTTCTATTCTCTTTGGTCTGTACGTACATTCTTTCTCAACTCCTCGTTCTAATGGCAGACAAAACCTAATTCCCAAACCTCAATTTCAATTGCAAATACAAATCAAAAATCAAACTCCTCCAAAATATAACGAATTATATATCGATTTGTAGCTCTCATTGAGAGTAATTGCCTAGTGTAATTCGTTTTCTGATTCGAGTCATCGTTTGTCCTAGAATTTGCAGTTTATTTCCGGCCGTTCATTGTAGTGTTCGCAAATCAACGGTAGATTAGCAACCATATGGCAATCAGAAAGCTCCTTATTGGACAACATGTCGAGGCATGTTAATCTGTACGATCACTTGGGTTTGGAAGCGACGTGGTTCACTGGAATCAGGTGATAGACGTGGCGGATGGGGGCGTTTCTCTGGCGACTGCTAAGATGCGCACATGGCCGATGGGGGCGGCATCAGAGGCGGAGGTCCCGGCGAGCGTGGATCTTGGGGCGGCTGGCCGTGGTTGGCGCGGTGGTGTACTTTTGGGTGGCGGCTATGATTCGCGATCCTTGACTTGCTGTAGGGTTTCAATGTGACATAAGGTGACGTGGCAGGATGCGTTGTTTTGTTTTTTATATATGTTTATTTTAATTTCCATTTCAATCATTTTAATACACGTAACTTTTACATTCGACGTTTGATTTACACGCGGTTTCTTTTGTTAGGATCATACTGAAATTCCGGACATTTTGGCGCTGGTTTAGATGGATTCCGAGACTGTTTCATTTTTGGGTTTAAATTGGATTTAAATTCAATTTAAATTCAAAAGGTGAGTGTATTAACCCACTCACAACTTCTGAATTTTTTTATGTTTGTTAAATTGATTTATGATGTGATTAGAAATTTATTTATGACTGTTTGGCATGTTTTTAATCATCATCTCGGTTAAATTGAGTTTATTGAATTAAATTGTTATTAAATTTATTATTGCATATAAACTGCAAGTTAAATTGTTATTTAATTTATTATTGCATATAAACTGCAAGTTGTTATATATTTTTATTTCATTCGGGATTGCGGTTTGAAATGATATATAACCGTATTTTTTATATTTTAAAGTACAGATTGAAATGATAAATATCCGGATCACTTGACCATAGGGTAGAAAATTTTATACAGACACTGTGGTCTATATATAAAAATAATTTGAAATGATTTCTATGGTTTTGTAAAGAAATACATGGTTTTATGAGATATTGATTTGGATATTTTGTAAATGTTATTTTATATGTAGTTAAATTCCTGGTTTTAAGCTATGTATAAAATTGGTTTAAAGTATAAAATAAGAATAATAATAAAGTTAATTTTATTAAGATATAATATGGTTAAGTATTTATTTAAATTATATTTCTGGAGTTTATAATAACTTAAATGAGAATAAGGTGGGAAGATAAATATGAAATTGATTTGGGATTTAATAAAATTGAGATTTTAAACGTATGATTTTATAGCTGGATTTTTGGTTTAAAATGTATTAAACGAATATTTCAAGTATAAATAAATTGAAGGAAATATTTAATTATTTGTAATTTGGGATTTATTTAAATGATAATGGATTTATTATGCAAATATTTCAAAACTAAATAATAGAACATTGAATTGTTGAATCGTAAATTTCAACCTTAGTTTTGAAATTGTTTAATACTCAAAGTTTGAAATATATTGAAATTGAAATGGTTTATTAAAACTTGAAGTGAGTTGAAAGTTACGAATGGAGATTTAATTTAAAGGGAATAAAATTGTGAGGTCGAGGAAATTATTTTACTTTATAAAGTGATTTTAAATTCAAACTATTTATTTTATATATTGTTTGAATATCCAAACCATTTAAGTTTTGGAAGTTATGATTTAGAAGCTATGAAACTCGAAGTATTATGTTTTGAAAGGTTATATTTCAAGCGTTGGTTTCGAAATATTATTATTTTGAAATTGCTATGATTTAGAAAGGATATATTCGAAATAAAATGATATTTTATTGATTTGGGTTTTAATAAAATGATATCATATTTATAGGTTTTTGAAACGGAAATGATATCGTATTTATATGGTTTTGAAATGGATATTATATTCTGGTTTTAAAGGTATAAACTATTTTGAAAAGACCGCGGTGTTATAATAACGTGGTTGTTAAAGAGACCGGGATCAGAAGTTGTCATGCTCTCTGCCAACTCCGAAAACCACTTTAACAATTGTGTACGCGGTGGAGATTTCAGAATGAAGTAGGATGGTGGCGACGTTCCTTTGAGGTATATACGTGGACTCGACTCCCATGAGTTGGCATAATGTGGCTAAAACAGGAGCGATTGACGGACTAAAACATGAGTGATTGACGGGCTAAGAAGGTAGCACCTTTTATCGGACACTTTCCTTCGATATTATACTCTAACTTTTTGATTGATTCAGTGGCCACTTTTGATTTTTTTTGATTTGGGGATGGCTCGAGGTGGGCGGTAGCTGCGCACTACGCGTTACCACTGGCCCGGAAGCGTAATTGGTATATCTACCCTGCCATTGCCTTGTTGTGCTGTGTCACCTACCATAGCGCGCCTTGTACGAGTTTGATTTGTGTCGTACCTATGGAGTATCCTCTGGTAGCATTCCGATCAGGAGGTAATATGGTACTGTATGCACTATTGGCACTATTACGTGTTAAGGGCTATATGGGTAACCCCATAAAGTTAGTTTATTTACTATTAGACACTATTATATTAGCGAAATATTACTACATAGTAAATAGTTTAACAGATCCTTAGGAGATGTGAATCCCGAGCGTCTCTTAAGTTGCTGCACTCACGTTAAACACTAGATAGGAGATGTCGAATCCCGTAAACATCTCTGATGCCGTTACACTCATATTTATTTCCGTTGATTTAACTTACATAAGATCTTTTAGTTCTGACTCGAGTGTTTTGTCTTTTTAATTCGCTCGGGTCAGTTTGAGCATTTCAGGTTTCGAAGACTTTATTTCTAGAGGACGAAGACGAAGAGTGTATTACTATTATCTATTATATTATTCCACTACATTCATACTGTTCCCCTGCATTATTTATTATTCTCTGGTATGTGTAACTCTGGTATACATTGTACAAGTAAAATCGAATATTTTGTAAACAACTTCATGAACTGTATATTTGATTATTATATTTTATCGTTCCGCTGCAAGATTCTATTTTGTTTTTTTCTTTCTCTGCTTTTTCTTATTTACACCATAACAATCCTCCCTTCTGTATGGTTTAAGTCTGATGTGTGTGGTTTATCGTCGATTTAAAACGTACAAAAAGGCGGGGCGTTACATCTAGTATCAGAGCTTTGGTTTAGCGATAAACCTTAGCTTTATGGGGTCTGACTCGTTATTGATTGAGTAGTAGTACCCAATGATGAGTCGCTGAATGTATATATATGAGAGAGCATATTTGTTAGTGTTATAAAAGTTTTTATATTGTGTTAATTTGTTTCGTTTTGTATTTATAAATTCTGGTTGGTGCATAGGACGGTATGACATCAATAGGGAATTCTAAACACTTAATAGGACAGACCGACACAATATTTGTTTTTGAATATAGGTGAATGAAATAATTTTGCCTATTATATTATATATATAATAGATTTTTATAAATCGGATGTATATTTGGTTGTATATATTGGTTGTTAGGTAGTGAAATAAAATAAAATGAATTTTGGAAATTTTAGAACTTAAGTTACGAGGTTTTGAAAACTTCTTTTGAATGATTTTGAAATATAATAATATTATTATTAAAAGTATGTTTTGATATAAATATTTCAATATGATTTGAAAGGATTGCTTTAAATTTTGAAAGAAATAAGTTCTGTACTCCCCTCTCTGTCGCTGGAAAATAATTTCGATGAGGAGTGCACACATCATTGACATTTATTTTCGAGTTTCGAAGTGGGAAGGCCACTGCAGTAGTTTTACTGCAGACTTATTTTGGTAAACATATATAAAATTTCAAATTGTTTAAATATAATTAGATATATAAGTTGTAAGTATATGCATTTATCTATTATTTTTAAATAATTTGGATAAAACCCGGTATTTAATTCTTAAGTTTAGGTTAATTAATAGTTTCAATTAGTGTAGTGAAATGAAATTCAACAAAAAAAATTAAAACTCTAAAGGAAATAAGAGATTTAATGCTAAGTATAAATGGAATTAAAAAGAAAGTTGAAGTTGTAATCTATAAAACAAATGATATGATTATTGAACATTTAATTGATTTAAAAGAAATGAGATAAACTTGTATAATTTTCAATTGCATTGTTTAACATACATATAACTTACCAGTTATTAAAAAAAGTTAAAATGTTAAAAGAAAATGTAATTGGAAATTTTACGAGTAAAATTTGAAATAATGAAAGTATTTAATGAAATTCTTTAATAAATAGAATTGGATGCTGTAGTGTAATAACTTAAGTATAATTGAAAGGCTACAAATTAAATAAATTGAAGGTAAGTACTATAAATAAATAAATAAATAAATGAAATTAAGCAATAAATGAATGAAAATAAATGAAATTGAGAAATGAATGAATGTAATGCAATAAAAAGAAAATTTATATGATATGAATAAATAAAATGAATTTATGGAAGTATAAGTGCAAATAAGTGAAGTAGACATTGAATCGACGGTTGGAAATGAAAATTTGCTAGAAATAAGTGTAAATATAAAGGATAAATCAATATAAGGATGAAAAGGAAATCAAACAACAAATGTATGAAATGAAATTAACAATAAGTAAATTTGATTTATTGTTTGGAATTGTTGTTTCTTTGGCTTATGGTTGTTTGGGTAAGATTACTTTAAAATTGTTTGGATGTATGAATAATCTATCTAGTTTCATCTAAAACTGTTAAGTAAATGGTATACTTAATAGTTTATTTGTCATTCTATGAAATTTAAAAGTGTCTAAGCCTGAACTAACTACTTATTTTGGTTGATGTGGATGAATAAATTAAATCGTGTTGTTTGTATATGCTGATTGTATTTTGGTTGCAAGTGATTGTTGTTTATGTTGATTGTTTGTTATGGTTGAAGCAACTTTAAACATTTCATTTTATATAATTGTTAACTCTCTTCATATTATATAAGTGAAATATAGGTTATGAAAGCAATTGCTACTGCTTTTGGTTTCATAATTAAGCGTAAATTGCCCGACTAACAGGTACGTTTTCGGATTACGGTTTATAGCGTTATTATTATTTTTCCTGGGTTGGGATATATATTATTTTGGAAAATAAATGTGGTATATTGTTATATTTGATATTATATTTTCTCTCGAGCCTTCTCATACAAAGGAGACTCTGCCGAAATTTTCCATAAATTTTGGACTTAGAAATTTTATTGAAAATGTCTTCCAAACTTTATAAATTTAAGTGTAAAAAGATTTAATGGTTATAAATTGGTATATTTTATTTAAATTAATTAATTTTGTAAATTTATTTGTTTATAAAATTTAATATTTTAAGTAAGATATATTGATTTCCTAATTCTTCTTTTCCCTTCTTTTTCCTTTTTGGGGACGAAAAGTTTTGAGTGGGGGAGAGTGTAACGACCCGTAAATTTCAATGATTAAAATTAGTTAAATTAATAAGATTTTTGTAATTAAATTTAGAAAAAAATAAAAATCTTATAATTTATAATGAAGTGAATGTTGGAAATTAAATGTAGCAATTGTAATAAAAATTAACAATTAAAAATGAAATTACAATTAATCGAAATAATGTAAATTGTCATACTTGGTTATAAGTTTAATATAAGAAAACAAATGGGAATATTGAATTAACTAGCGAAATGATATAATTAGTGGTGATTGAATGAATTCAATATTATGTATGAAATTATAGTAATTGGTTGAAATCAAATTTAAAACGATTTGTTGAAATTAAATTTTAATTAATTGGATCTATTGTAGTAAAAATGAATTTAATATTACATCATTTGAAATTAAGATAAAAAAGGAATATTAATGCACTATGGTATAAACCATGATAATTGTATCGTAAAATGAAACTGACTGAATAACTAAATGTAACGACCCTAGATTTTATTTAATTTAAATTGATAATTAAATGAAATTCTGAATAAAAATTTATAATTGTTAATTATAAATAGAAGCGAGCTTCCTCGATCTCTAATGAAAATGTGTTAAATTACTTGAATTTAAATCTTATATTAGTGGTTTAAATAATAAATAATATACTTTGGACACAAGTATAAAAATAAATAAATAAATAAATTGATTTAATTTTTTTTATAAATGATGATAATTTGAGTTATATGAAATATATGTGTATATAGAGAAATGTAAAACAATAATTTTTAAAGTAAAATTTATGATAAATATTTAAACTAAAAATAGAAAAAAAAAAGAACAAGTAAAAGAGATAAGAATAAAACATAAAGTACATAAACGATTAAAGCTTTCATCTCAACCCAAATAAACAAATCAAACATAAGAAAGGAAAACATCTATGAACAAACATAATTAAAATAGAAAATTATTTGTAATACAAAGTAAACTAAACAAAGAAAAATAAAATAAAAAAAATAATGACATATTTATATATATATTGTAAATACAATAATCTTGTACCTGCACCTCTTTCTTTCTATATGTACAGCCCTTGTTTACAAGGCTAAGCACACTTGAAAACATTTTTATCAAATTCTTCAAACATTTTCAAACTGTGGCAAAGCATCAAGCTTGGAAAGAATTTAGCTTCATCAATAAAAAGTATGAAAACAAATCAAAATACAAAGAAGATTAACAAAATCACTGTAGCCACCAAGTATACAATATGCAGGTATAAAGGAACAAAACAAAATATGCATGTACACTTAAAAACAAAACCGAAAGCCAATAATAAAGTAAACAAGAAGCAAAGAACTGTACATACATGATTCAAATAGTGTGAAGTTGTAAACCCAATAGCACATGCATTAAATGCCACATCTCCTCAGCATGACTTGATGACATCTTCTCAGCCGAAATGGGATAATTTTATCAATAAACAAATGTAGAACAAATAAAGAAGCAAGCCTATACCCTGTACAACACTGTCTCTCTTAATATACATCTACTTCATTTCATTTTTATTCAAACCAATCTTAGTAAGCTAACTGAAAAAAAAATGTAAAAGCAAATAGCAAAACCAAAAGAAAAAGAAAACATCACCATTTACAAAATCAAACATCATTCAATTCAAAGCAAAACAGGTTTCAAAAAGAAAATTCAAACTGCTGTTTCAACTTGAAGTTCTGAGCTTGCTTTACTGGAAAACAGGTGAGTAACTTCAATTTAAAATGCTTCAATATATTTATATATGATTGATTTATTCATGCCTGAATTAAATATGAGAATGTGTTTATATACTGTTGAGTGTTTGTGTGTATGAAATGATGCCTGCATGTTTATAGCATGTTTCTATAAAAAGCTCTGCCACTTTGCTAAAACACTGTGAGTACACATCTGTTTTTCAAAAATTTAAACTTGTGTATAGCTTTGAAATGATATAAGCTTGTTGAATAGTTTTAAATAAAACAACTCTGTGAATTTTTGTTGCTCTGGAAAAATCTTCTAAGCCCTGTTCTTTTAATATGTTGTGTACAGAGCCAAGAAAAAAAATGGAAACTTCAATGTTTCTTCTTGTATACACTTTAACTTAGAAAATTCAAGTTAAATAAACTTGTTTAAAACTAAAAAAAAAAATCATGACTTGGAAGTAAATTTGCAGGTGACAGTGTAGCTTAAACACTGTATGTTCAAGTTACAGTAGAAACTTCATACATATCAAAATCTCGACCTTGACAAATTGATGTTGCAGGAATATAATTTAATCTTTTATCAAAAACTAGGAATTTTAAAAGTGAAATCAAGATTTTTTGATTTATATTTAAAGAGCAGTTTGTATATAAAGTAAGATTGCATTTTTGTAAAATTCGGGTTATTGATCCAATTTAAAATGATGGAATTTGAAGTGAAGCTAGTGTGATCATCACTGATCTTAGGAAAATTATCAAATAATTTTTCAATTGTGTATATCGTTGTCTCGAAGCAACTTTAGGGTTCGAACTTGCTTTTGGGTCACTGAGTTTTGTGGAGCTTCCGCGATCTCTCTAGGAGATCGAGTGGTATGAAACTCGGGGAAAGGAAGCATCAATGGCCAGGGAACGCGTGCTCGAAGTCGCGTGACTTCAGATGGTCGAGGCGCCGCACACGAGGCGATGTTGACAGGTTGGGGGCAGCAGAATTTCGGTGTTGCCAGGTTTTGGGTTGAGCATCTCGAAATTGATTTCGAGATAACTGGGTGGTCCAGATGATTGGAATGGGTTGTGAGTTGGGTTTGTGACTTGCGGAGATGGCCGTTGGGGGTTGGCGTCGGCGAACGTGTGTGTGTAGGTGCACGGTGGGGAAAATGATGGTGAGGCTGTGTTTTTCTTTTTTTGGGGGTTCGAATTTGTGTAGGGGGAAGACTCGAAGCAGATCATGTTTTCCTGGGGGGGGAGACTCGCGTTTACTCGAAGTAAACTGGGGGGAAGGCTCGAGTAGATGTTTGGGGACAGGTACAAACCTGTTGCCAGTTTACATTTTCAAATTGTTTTTGTTTTCAAAGTAGAAATTTTGAAACCTAAGTTTGATATAATTTCCAGTTTTAAGTTTAGTCTAGAAATAAAAATTCGAATTGTCTAATGATTTTAAAAGTACTAATTGAATTTTTATTTAAATTAAAACTGTTAAGAAGTATGTTTTGAAAAATAATGATGAAGTATAAAACTTTAACAAATCAATGTTCTTATGTAGAAATGTTTTCAAGTGTTTAAATTAATAGGTTCAATAAATTAAAATTAAGTAATCAGTTGAGATAACATGGTTATCTCAAAATAATTTTTGATTTCTAATTAACTTAAAGATTTTAAAATGATTTTCAAAGTTGAAAATTTAAAAGTACATTTGAAATGGAAATTGTTTTAAAACCCTTTTTATAATAATAATGTAATCATTTCTAAGAATGAGGTTTATCTTAAAAGTCAAGGAAGATTTAATGATTTGAAATTCATTAAATTATGTTAATCAGGATGGATAATTTATTATTTAATTAATTAATGAATTGGACTAATTAAATAAGTAATTAAAGGTTTAAATTTATTAATTAAGGATTAACGATTAATTTATTAAGGAATAATAATTTTGGGAATTAAGGATTTAGATAAAATATTAATCAATAATTAAAGTTGATTTATCATGTGATTAAGCAATAATAAATTTAAGGATAGGGTAATAAATTTATTAAGTAATTAATTTGAGATTAACCAATATAAGTCAAAGGTTAATTAACTAATGGAAATGATTAAAAGTTTAATTTCTTAAATGAAATTGAAATTAAGGTTAAAAGATTATGAAATCAACTTTAAGGTTAATCTAATTAAGTTATTAAATTAAGAAGAATTAATTAAAGTGTTTGATAAATTAATTTATATCAAATTATTTGTAATTAATTAATAAATCATTATTAGATAATTAATTCATAAGTAATTTATTTGATTTAAAATAAATTGAATTGATTAGGATTAAACAATTAATTAATCCTGCTTATAAATATTTATCAAATGCTTGACCTTACTTATGAATGATTATTTTGTATGAAATGCCCTGATTGATTGTCCTATCTGATCTGTGATATTTTGATCTGTAGATTGTGTTATGTATAATTTTATTCATTTATCGATGATACATTTGTATATATATATCTGTGATCTGTGAATGAAGATAAGCGTTATAGTTTATATCGCTTATCGGATATATTGTTATATTTGATTTGTGATGATTGAAATGATGTTGCACTATTGTGTTAAACCCCTGGACCCCACCATACACACACAAATATGGATTTCACGAGGAAATCGGTTAAGTCACAGATGTTTGAAATAGTTTTAAATTTGAATTTTTAAATTCAAATGTTTTGGAAATGGAATCGGACTAAATGTGAAAAGCAATTGAAAAGGGAATTTCAAAGATGGAAATTTATTTTGAATAACTGGATTAAGTGTTGGAATTTAAATACTTTAAATTAAATTTGAATTCAATATTCAAATTGAATTCTGTAATTTGAAACTAGGGATTAATGATATTATACTAGTCATTATGAGTTAAATCATTTTTAAAGGTATTATTTTTGGGAATTTGAATTTAAACCAAGGATTTCAACTCGTATAAATGAATCAGATTTCCAAAATGAAAACTGTTGTTTTCAAATGATAAACACTTTTAGATAAGAACTGAGATTCCAGTTAATTAGGGGAATTTCAAGATTGAATAGAGAAATGATTTTCCTAAGTTATGAATGAATTCTTTTTGAAAACTATGAATTAAATCTGTTTATTTTAACAGATTTAAATTGATGATTTGTTTAAATCAAATTGAAATGAAATTGTTTTGAAGGCTATAAGTTAAATCTTTGATTTAAAGATTTAACGAGTTAATCGAATTGAAATGAAAATTGATTTGGAAAATCTGTGAATGAATCTTTTGTTTAGAAGATTAAAATGTGAAAATTGTTTAAACCATTAAAGGTTGTGAAAATGAATCTTTTTGTTTAAAGATTGAAATGGTAATTGGCTTAAACCATTTGAAATAAAGTTTTGAATTATTAAGTTGTGACTTAATTGAAATCCCAATATCCATATATTTTTAAAATGTTTCGCTCACTATTCGGTTTAGCCGGGAAAGGACCTTTGTGTCATATAACCCATTCTGAATATGTGATTTGACGCTATGGATAGCATTTGAAGACCGGTGATGAAGACCGGGTATTTGCAAAAGCGATAGGATGACCTATCGATTGTTTCTGCACCGAGTCGCGCCGGTATAGAAACTCCCTAAGTGATGGGAAATCCGATCGGGATTGTGAATATCCGGATTGCAAGGACTTCGTTGAAAGTGCCTTCGGTTCTGTTCGAGCCCGGAACAGACTTGTATGGATGGTATGTATGACATTACAAATTGAGATATAAAGCCGATTTTCTTTCAAATATATTTCTGTTGGTGGCGGAGAATTTATTCTCTTAGCTTAACACCCTTCTCTGAGACGTACGAGCTCAGAGGTTATATAGTTGAAGGTTATCAGCGATATATTCCCAATTTTGGTAATGTGACATGCTGAGTGTTGCTGTAAATGATCATTGTGTTGATTATTTGTGATAGGATCATTTATTTGATCGTCTATCTTGGTGATCATTTCTATGATCATTTGTTGACCCAAAGCATGGCTTTTGTATAAAGTATGTTTTTGTGGACGTGACTTCGTCGAGCCTCACACCTCGAGAATGGTCAAAACAGGAAAGATGCGGCAAGGTTATGAGGGGTAGCGCCCTTTAGGATATGTGCATTTCCTTCTGGAAAAGGGTGGTATCATGGTATGGAGCCCAGATACTTACTCATGTTGAAAACACTTTGTTATGATTGTGTGAATTGATTACGAGCGCTCGGTTAAAAGGTCCCAAAGGACCGGGGGATGGCATATTCGGTCAGTTGTTACTCAGTTAGGGGTAACCTGGCCTTGTGTTGGTAGAGATCCGGTTTGGTTCTCGGGGATGTCCATCCAGAGGCATTCTCATGTGGCAATGGGAAGTTCCTTGGCCTGATCATTCGTTGGAAATCCAAAGAAACAATACGATCTTGTACGGTATTAGTTGTAGAACCTATCATTCACTTATGGTGGCGCCCCACTGTTTGGATGGTAGCTATAGTAGGCATACGATAATGGTCGTATGTTGGCTAAGATTTATATTCTACTTTCGAAATGAATTTTTTCCTACACTATGCACTAGTAATAATATCAAACGTTTCTTTTAATACGTATCAAGCATCTTTGACTATCATAAGGAGAAATCTCCTCCGATTCTACGTTTGCATTGTGTGTGTGTGCGGGAGGCCTTATGGTAGTCTCATTTTTCAAAAAGCATTGCGAATTGACTTTGAAAATCTTTTGTTGGATGTTTTAAAAGATAAACTGTTTTTGTTGCTCACACCAGTCCCACGACTGATCCGGAGTTTATTGTTTCTTTCCTAAACTCTGGGTGCTCATTATTTTCTACACGAGCAGTCTAGAGTTGGGTTTTTCAGATAGTTAGATATAGTGGATTATCTGGAGTTAGTTCAGTCTTTGGACCACACCAGTCTTGCTAAGCTTTGGGCTATGTGATGGGGGGTTCGATCTTCTGCTGGATTGATTATTGGAAAAGGAATTGCAGTTCACGGAGTTCTTCCTTGAAGACTATCTTAGAGTTATTTGTTTCGCTGCTAGATGTTATCTATTTTCTTTTCCGCTGCTATTTTATTGTATCATATCTCTGATGTATGTTGATATCTATTGGATCATCTGTTGTATCAGATATTGTATCAAAGCTGTATATCAATGTATTACTCTTTTATTCCGCTGTGTTATTTACTTAATGTTGTTATAAGCTCGGGCGAATCGGATTTGAACGGTCGAATCTATGACATTCGAATACGATTTGAAGTATGGATGTCGATTTTTGAGCGGGCAAAATCCGAAACGTTACATTTGGTATCAGAGCTAAGGGTTTAAACTTTAGCTCAGGAGTGTAACACATTAAGTAGCTCATTAGAGATAGGGTGAAGTATCCCTAGAATGAGTAATCCCTAAGATATCTGTTTGAATGCCTCAGTAAATTATCTTACTATTCACTGATAGTAAGTATGAGTGCAAGAAGAGGACGAGATAGGGGACAGGAAAATACGACTATAAATGGTCGATACTCTGTAACAACAGTGGAAACATCTTTCTTATCAATTTTCTTTGATTCGTTCCCAAATTCTTTTGATTTCTTCGTGACAGCTATAAGAAGAAGTTTTGGTGTGGTGATGCTCTATGAATTGTTGTAGGAAATTCTTACTTCGTATCTTCATCGGTTTCTTATCAGCATTTTGATTTAAACCTTGATGAATATGAATTTGAAATTTGAATAAATTAGAAATTTTAAATTGAGTTTAATTGATTAATGGAACATGAAGGATAAATTAGAATTGTATCGACAAAATGATTTTGTTTAAAACCAAAATTTGAAATTTTATTATAATTTCTTGTATCTATTGTTGATATTCTGATTTGGTGAGCCAAATGCAGAATTGATATCCAGTTTGATCTGAAAGGATATTTCTCTATCTTTCATCTATCTGTGTTGTTTTCGTGCCTGTGAATTTCGAGGATGAAATCCTTTTAAGGGGGGAAGTTTGTAACGACCCTAGATTTTATTTAATTTAAATTGATAATTAAATGAAATTCTGAATAAAAATTTATAATTGTTAATTATAAATAGAAGCGAGTTTCCCCGATCTCTAATGAAAATGTGTTAAATTACTTGAATTTAAATCTTATATTAGTGGTTTAAATAATAAATAATATACTTTGGACACAAGTATAAAAATAAATAAATAAATAAATTGATTTAATTTTTTTTATAAATGATGATAATTTGAGTTATATGAAATATATGTGTATATAGAGAAATGTAAAACAATAATTTTTAAAGTAAAATTTATGATAAATATTTAAACTAAAAATAGAAAAAAAAGAACAAGTAAAAGAGATAAGAATAAAACATAAAGTACATAAACGATTAAAGCTTTCATCTCAACCCAAATAAACAAATCAAACATAAGAAAGGAAAACATCTATGAACAAACATAATTAAAATAGAAAATTATTTGTAATACAAAGTAAACTAAACAAAGAAAATAAAAATAAAAAAAATGATGACATATTTATATATATATTGTAAATACAATAATCTTGTACCTGCACCTCTTTCTTTCTATATGTACAGCCCTTGTTTACAAGGCTAAGCACACTTGAAAACATTTTCATCAAATTCTTCAAACATTTTCAAACCGTGGCAAAGCATCAAGCTTGGAAAGAATTTAGCTTCATCAATAAAAAGTATGAAAACAAATCAAAATACAAAGAAGATTAACAAAATCACTGTAGCCACCAAGTATACAATATGCAGGTATAAAGGAACAAAACAAAATATGCATGTACACTTAAAAACAAAACCGAAAGCCAATAATAAAGTAAACAAGAAGCAAAGAACTGTACATACATGATTCAAATAGTGTGAAGTTGTAAACCCAATAGCACATGCATTAAATGCCACATCTCCTCAGCATGACTTGATGACATCTTCTCAGCCGAAATGGGATAATTTTATCAATAAACAAATGTAGAACAAATAAAGAAGCAAGCCTATACCCTGTACAACACTGTCTCTCTTAATATACATCTACTTCATTTCATTTTTATTCAAACCAATCTTAGTAAGCTAACTGAAAAAAAAAATGTAAAAGCAAATAGCAAAACCAAAAGAAAAAGAAAACATCACCATTTACAAAATCAAACATCATTCAATTCAAAGCAAAACAGGATTCAAAAAGAAAATTCAAACTGCTGTTTCAACTTGAAGTTCTGAGCTTGCTTTACTGGAAAACAGGTGAGTAACTTCAATTTAAAATGCTTCAATATATTTATATATGATTGATTTATTCATGCCTGAATTAAATATGAGAATGTGTTTATATACTGTTGAGTGTTTGTGTGTATGAAATGATGCCTGCATGTTTATAGCCTGTTTCTATAAAAAGCTCTGCCACTTTGCTAAAACACTGTGAGTACACATCTGTTTTTCAAAAATTTAAACTTGTGTATAGCTTTGAAATGATATAAGCTTGTTGAATAGTTTTAAATAAAACAACTCTGTGAATTTTTGTTGCTCTGGAAAAATCTTCTAAGCCCTGTTCTTTTAATATGTTGTGTACAGAGCCAAGAAAAAAAATGGAAACTTCAATGTTTCTTCTTGTATACACTTTAACTTAGAAAATTCAAGTTAAATAAACTTGTTTAAAACTAAAAAAAAAAAAATCATGACTTGGAAGTAAATTTGCAGGTGACAGTGTAGCTTAAACACTGTATGTTCAAGTTACAGTAGAAACTTCATACATATCAAAATCTCGACCTTGACAAATTGATGTTGCAGGAATATAATTTAATCTTTTATCAAAAACTAGGAATTTTAAAAGTGAAATCAAGATTTTTTGACTTATATTTAAAGAGCAGTTTGTATATAAAGTAAGATTGCATTTTTGTAAAATTCGGGTTATTGATCCAATTTAAAATGATGGAATTTGAAGTGAAGCTAGTGTGATCATCACTGATCTTAGGAAAATTATCAAATAATTTTTCAATTGTGTATATCGTTGTCTCGAAGCAACTTTAGGGTCCGAACTTGCTTTTGGGTCACTGAGTTTTGTGGAGCTGCCGCGATCTCTCTAGGAGATCGAGTGGTATGAAACTCGGGGAAAGGAAGCATCAATGGCCAGGGAACGCGTGCTTGAAGTCGCGTGACTTCAGATGGTCGAGGCGCCGCACACGAGGCGATGTTGACAGGTTGGGGGCAGCAGAATTTCGGTGTTGCCAGGTTTTGGGTTGAGCATCTCGAAATTGATTTCGAGATAACTGGGTGGTCCAGATGATTGGAATGGGTTGTGAGTTGGGTTTGTGACTTGCGGAGATGGCCGTTGGTGGTTGGCGTCGGCGAACGTGTGTGTGCAGGTGCACGGTGGGGAAAATGATGGTGAGGCTGTGTTTTTCTTTTTTTGGGGGTTCGAATTTGTGTAAGGGGAAGACTCGAAGCAGATCATGTTTTCCTGGGGGGGAGACTCGCGTTTACTCGAAGTAAACTGGGGGGAAGGCTCGAGTAGATGTTTGGGGACAGGTACAAACCTGTTGCCAGTTTACATTTTCAAACTGTTTTTGTTTTCAAAGTAGAAATTTTGAAACCTAAGTTTGATATAATTTCCAGTTTTAAGTTTAGTCTAGAAATAAAAATTCGAATTGTCTAACGATTTTAAAAGTACTAATTGAATTTTTATTTAAATTAAAACTGTTAAGAAGTATGTTTTGAAAAATAATGATGAAGTATAAAACTTTAACAAATCAATGTTCTTATGTAGAAATGTTTTCAAGTGTTTAAATTAATAGGTTCAATAAATTAAAATTAATTAATCAGTTGAGATAACATGGTTATCTCAAAATAATTTTTGATTTCTAATTAACTTAAAGATTTTAAAATGATTTTCAAAGTTGAAAATTTAAAAGTAAATTTGAAATGGAAATTGTTTTAAAACCCTTTTTATAATAATAATGTAATCATTTCTAAGAATGAGGTTTATCTTAAAAGTCAAGGAAGATTTAATGATTTGAAATTCATTAAATTATGTTAATCAGGATGGATAATTTATTATTTAATTAATTAATGAATTGTACTAATTAAATAAGTAATTAAAGGTTTAAATTTATTAATTAAGGATTAACGATTAATTTATTAAGGAATAATAATTTTGGGAATTAAGGATTTAGATAAAATATTAATCAATAATTAAAGTTGATTTATCATGTGATTAAGCAATAATAAATTTAAGGATAGGGTAATAAATTTATTAAGTAATTAATTTGAGGTTAACCAATATAAGTCAAAGGTTAATTAACTAATGGAAATGATTAAAAGTTTAATTTCTTAAATGAAATTGAAATTAAGGTTAAAAGATTATGAAATCAACTTTAAGGTTAATCTAATTAAGTTATTAAATTAAGAAGAATTAATTAAAGTGTTTGATAAATTAATTTATATCAAATTATTTGTAATTAATTAATAAATCATTATTAGATAATTAATTCATAAGTAATTTATTTGATTTAAAATAAATTGAATTGATTAGGATTAAACAATTAATTAATCCTGCTTATAAATATTTATCAAATGCTTGACCTTACTTATGAATGATTATTTTGTATGAAATGCCCTGATTGATTGTCCTATCTGATCTGTGATATTTTGATCTGTAGATTGTGTTATGTATAATTTTATTCATTTATCGATGATACATTTGTATATATATCTGTGATCTGTGAATGAAGATAAGCGTTATAGTTTATATCGCTTATCGGATATATTGCTATATTTGATTTGTGATGATTGAAATGATGTTGCACTATTGTGTTAAACCCCTGGACCCCACCATACACACACAAATATGGATTTCACGAGGAAATCGGTTAAGTCACAGATGTTTGAAATAGTTTTAAATTTGAATTTTTAAATTCAAATGTTTTGGAAATGGAATCGGACTAAATGTGAAAAGCAATTGAAAAGGGAATTTCAAAGATGGAAATTTATTTTGAATAACTGGATTAAGTGTTGGAATTTAAATACTTTAAATTAAATTTGAATTCAATATTCAAATTGAATTCTGTAATTTGAAACTAGGGATTAATGATATTATACTAGTCATTATGAGTTAAATCATTTTTAAAGGTATTATTTTTGGGAATTTGAATTTAACCCAAGGATTTCAACTCGTATAAATGAATCAGATTTCCAAAATGAAAACTGTTGTTTTCAAATGATAAACACTTTTAGATAAGAACTGAGATTCCAGTTAATTAGGGGAATTTCAAGATTGAATAGAGAAATGATTTTCCTAAGTTATGAATGAATTCTTTTTGAAAACTATGAATTAAATATGTTTATTTTAACAGATTTAAATTGATGATTTGTTTAAATCAAATTGAAATGAAATTGTTTTGAAGGCTATAAGTTAAATCTTTGATTTAAAGATTTAACGAGTTAATCGAATTGAAATGAAAATTGATTTGGAAAATCTGTGAATGAATCTTTTGTTTAGAAGATTAAAATGTGAAAATTGTTTAAACCATTAAAGGTTGTGAAAATGAATCTTTTTGTTTAAAGATTGAAATGGTAATTGGCTTAAACCATTTGAAATAAAGTTTTGAATTATTAAGTTGTGACTTAATTGAAATCCCAATATCCATATATTTTTAAAATGTTTCGCTCACTATTCGGTTTAGCCGGGAAAGGACCTTTGTGTTATATAACCCATTCTGAATATGTGATTTGACGCTATGGATAGCATTTGAAGACCGGTGATGAAGACCGGGTATTTGCGAAAGCGATAGGATGACCTATCGATTGTTTCTGCACCGAGTCGCGCCGGTATAGAAACTCCCTAAGTGATGGGAAATCCGATCGGGATTGTGAATATCCGGATTGCAAGGACTTCGTTGAAAGTGCCTTCGGTTCTGTTCGAGCCCGGAACAGACTTGTATGGATGGTATGTCTGACATTACAAATTGAGATATAAAGCCGATTTTCTTTCAAATATATTTCTGTTGGTGGCGGAGAATTTATTCTCTTAGCTTAACACCCTTCTCTGAGACGTACGAGCTCAGAGGTTATATAGTTGAAGGTTATCAGCGATATATTCCCAATTTTGGTAATGTGACATGCTGAGTGTTGCTGTAAATGATCATTGTGTTGATTGTTTGTGATAGGATCATTTATTTGATCGTCTATCTTGGTGATCATTTCTATGATCATTTGTTGACCCAAAGCATGGCTTTTGTATAAAGTATGTTTTTGTGGACGTGACTTCGTCGAGCCTCACACCTCGGGAATGGTCAAAACAGGAAAGATGCGGCAAGGTTATGAGGGGTAGCGCCCTTTAGGATATGTGCATTTCCTTCTGGAAAAGGGTGGTATCATGGTACGGAGCCCAGATACTTACTCATGTTGAAAACACTTTGTTATGATTGTGTGAATTGATTACGAGCGCTCGGTTAAAAGGTCCCAAAGGACCGGGGGATGGCATATTCGGTCAGTTGTTACTCAGTTAGGGGTAACCCGGCCTTGTGTTGGTAGAGATCCGGTTTGGTTCTCAGGGATGTCCATCCAGAGGCATTCTCATGTGGCAATGGGAAGTTTCTTGGCCTGATCATTCGTTGGAAATCCAAAGAAACAATACGATCTTGTACGGTATTAGTTGTAGAACCTATCATTCACTTATGGTGGCGCCCCACTGTTTGGATGGTAGCTATAGTAGGCATATGATAATGGTCGTATGTTGGCTAAGATTTATATTCTACTTTCGAAATGAATTTTTTCCTACACTATGCACTAGTAATAATATCAAACGTTTCTTTTAATACGTATCAAGCATCTTTGACTATCATAAGGAGAAATCTCCTCCGATTCTGCGTTTGCATTGTGTGTGTGTGCGGGAGGACTTATGGTAGTCTCATTTTTCAAAAAGCATTGCGAATTGACTTTGAAAATCTTTTGTTGGATGTTTTAAAAGATAAACTGTTTTTGTTGCTCACACCAGTCCCACGACTGATCCGGAGTTTATTGTTTCTTTCCTAAACTCTGGGTGCTCATTATTTTCTACACGAGCAGTCTAGAGTTGGGTTTTTCAGATAGTTAGATATAGTGGATTATCTGGAGTTAGTTCAGTCTTTGGACCACACCAGTCTTGCTAAGCTTTGGGCTATGTGATGGGGGGTTCGAGCTTCTGCTGGATTGATTATTGGAAAAGGAATTGCAGTTCACGGAGTTCTTCCTTGAAGACTATCTTAGAGTTATTTGTTTCGCTGCTAGATGTTATCTATTTTCTTTTCCGCTGCTATTTTATTGTATCATATCTCTGATGTATGTTGATATCTATTGGATCATATGTTGTATCAGATATTGTATCAAAGCTGTATATCAATGTATTACTCTTTTATTCCGCTGTGTTATTTACTTAATGTTGTTATAAGCTCCGGCGAATCGGATTTGAACGGTCGAATCTATGACATTCGAGTACGATTTGAAGTATGGATGTCGATTTTTGAGCAGGCAAAATCCGAAACGTTACATTAAATTAGTGCAAACTCAATTAATTAAAACAATTGTAAGGTTATAATTAATTGAAATTAGTGAATTGGCAAATAAATTCAAAAGTTATATTAATTAATGAAATAATACGTAACAAATTGCAATTTGATAGAACCAATGCTAGATAAGTAATTATAATAATTGTTAGTTGATAATTAAGTATGAATGTGAGTAAATTTAGCAATAGTGATAACTACTAATTGTTTACCCATTCATTTAATTTATTGAATTAGATCTAAATCAATTGCAACATTTGTTGTTCATAATAGCTTATAAGTGGAATTAAACGGTAATGATAACAATTAGTATAAGCTAACCATTTATTTAGTATATTAAATTTGAAACCGGTAATCAATTGCAATAAATCTAAATTAAAAGTTAGGTTAGTACAAATTGAGGAAATAATTGGAAATAATGTCAATTCTATTTATAATATGACAATTGATTGAATAAAAGGAATGGAAATAAAGTTTTACCAATATATTGGAATATAACTTATGATAATAGGATTAGTTGCAATTAAATGAAATTAAATATTTAAATATTACATAAATGGAAATTTAGATGAAATCTGAGAATATAAATGTAAACAATCATGAACCAATATTAACTCCATCATTTTGATAATGATGAATTGAATAATAGAATGAAAAGTAAATTAAATAGAATTATTGGAGATTAAATTTATAATTTTGAATTTATTGAAATTGAGGTTAACACTGAATTTGATAAATTAATCGACTCTAAATTGACATTTAATTTGTTTAAATCATTGTAAATGATTAAGAAATCAAAAATGATGAAATTTGCCAATTAAAGAATTGAAATTGAAAATTTGATTTAATTAGTTAATTTATTAATTCAATTAATTAATGTGAAAATAGCCATTTTGGCCACTGACTCGGATTTCGGCAAAACCATTTTCATCGGATCCGTAATGGTGAATTATTGTAGGATTTCAAGTTTCGTAGCGATTGGATTTGTTATTTGATCGTACGGGCTCGAAACGCCTAGAAATCAATTTAATTTAAATCAATTTGAAATTATCTAATTTTAACATAACTTCTTCATACGATGGAATTAGGACTTGAAACCTGTTCCATTGATTTTAAATTATCAAAAAACATCTATTTTAATATATGGGTTGACCCATTTTCGTTCCGGAGCCAAAACGGGCTTTTCGGGGCGTGTATCGTTCAATCAATCTGGTCCATTCCTTCTATTTCCAACCTTATGTATAAATATCTCATTATAAACCCTAGGTTGTTTCTATTCTCTTTGATCTGAACGTACATTCTTTCTCAACTCCTCGTTCTAATGGCAGACAAAACCTAATTCCCAAACCTCAATTTCAATTGCAAATATAAATCAAAAATCAAACTGAAATTCAAACTCCTCCAAAATATATCGAATTATATATGAATTTGAAGTTCTCATCGAGCATAATTGCCTGGTGTACATCGTTTTCTGATTCGAGTCATCGTTTTTCCTAGAATTTGCAGTTTATTTCCGGCCGTTCGTTGTAGTGTTCGCAAATCAACGGTAGATTGGCAACCATACGGCAATCTGAAAGCTCCTTATTGGAGAGTGTGTCGAGGCATGTTGATCTGTACGGTCACTTGGGTCTGGAAGCGACGTGGTTCACTGGAATCAGGTGATAGACGTGGCGGATGGGGGCGTTTCTCTGCCGACTGCTAAGATGCGCGCATGGCCGATGGGGGCGGCATCAGAGGCGGAGCTCCTGGCGAGCGTGGATCTTGGGGCGGCGAGCCGTGGTTGGCGCGGCGGTGTACTTTTGGGTGGCGGCTGCGATTCACGATCCTTGACTTGCTGTAGGGTTTCAATGTGACATAAGGTGACGTGGCAGGATGCGTTGTTTTGTTTTGTTTTTTTATATTTTTATTTTAATTTCAATTTCAATTTCAATTTCAATCATTCTAATACACGTAACTTTTACATACGATATCTGATTTACGCACGGTTTCTTTTGTTAGGGTCGTACTGAAATTCCGGACATTTTGGTGCAAGTTTGAGACTGTTTGATTTTTGGGTTTAAATTGGATTTAAATTCAGTTTAAATTCAAAAGGTGTGTGTTTTAACGCACTTACAACTTCTGAAATTTTTTATGTTTGTTAAATTGATTTATGATGTGATTAGAAATTTATTTATGACTGTTTGGCATGTTTTAATCATCATCTCGGTTAAATTGAATTTATTGAATTAAATTGTTATTAAATTTATTAATGCATATAAACTACCAGTTAAATTGTTATTTAATTTATTATTTTATATAAACTGCTAGTGTATACCTATCATTTATTATTTGTTCTATATTGATGTAATTGTTTGAATTGGATGATGATTGTGATGAATGATTGATGATTGATATTGGATGAATGGATGTTGTATTTCATATTGTTATAAACTACAAGTTGTTATGCAGACACGGTGGTTTATATATAAAAATAATTTGAAATGATTTCTATGGTTTTGTAAAGAAATGTATGGTTTTATGAGATATTGATTTGTATATTTTATAAATGTTATTTTATATATAGTTAAATTCCTGGTTTTATGCTATGTATAAAATTGGTTTAAATTATAAAATAAGAATAATAATAAAGTTGATTTTATTAAGATATAATATAGTTAAGTATTTATTTAAATTATATTTCTGGAGTTTATAATAACTTAAATGAGAATAAGTTGGGAAGATAAATATGAAATTGATTTGGGATTTAATAAAATTGAGATTTTAAAGGTATGATTTTATAACTGGGGTTTTTGGTTTAAAATGTATTAAACGCATATTTCAAGTATAAATAAATTGAAGGAAATATTAAATTATTTGTAATTTGAGTTTTATCTAAATGGTAATCGATTTATGATGCAAATATTTCAAAACTAAATAATAGAACATTGAATTGTTGAATCATAAATTCCAACCTTAGTTTTGAAATTGTTTAATACTCAAAGTTTGAAATATATTGAAACTGAAATGGTTTATTGAAACTGGAAGTGAGTTGAAAGTTATGAATGGAGATTTAATTTAAAAGGAATAAAATTGTGAGGTCGAGGAAATTAGTTTACTTTATAAAGTGATTTTAAATTCAAACTCTTTATTATATATTGTTTGAATATCCAAACCATTTAAGTTTTGGATGTTATGGTTTAGAAGCTATGAAACTCGAAGTATTATGTTTTGAAAGGTTATATTTCAAGCGTTGGTTTTGAAATATTATTATTTTGGAAGTGCTATGATTTAGAAAGGATATATTCAAAATAAAATGATATTTTATTGATTTAGGTTTTAATAAAACGATATCATATTTATGGGTTTTTGAAACAGAAATGATATTGTATTTATATGGTTTTGAAATGGATATTATATTCTGGTTTTAAAGGTATAAACTGTTTTGAAAAGACCGCGGTGTACGCGGTGGAGATTCCAGAATGTAGTAGGATGGTGGCGACGTTCCTTTGAGGTATATACGTGGACCTGGCTCCGTGAGTTGGCATAAGGTGGCTAAAACAGGAGTGATTGATGGGCTAAAAAGGTAGCACCTTTTATCGGACACATCCCTTCGATATTATACTCTGATTTTTGGATTGATTCGGTGGCCACTTTTGAATTTTTTGATTTGGAGGCTTGGCTCGAGGTGGGCGGTAGCTGCGCGCTACGCATTACCACCGGCCCGGAAGTGTAATTGGTATATCTACCCTGACATTGCCTGGTTGTGCCGTGTCACCTACCCTAGCGTGCCTTGTACGAGTTTGATTTGTGTCGTACCTATGGAGTATCCTCTGGTAGCCTCCCGATCAAGAGGTATTATGGTACTGTATGGACTATTGGCACTATTACGTGTTAAGGGCTATATGGGTAACCCCTTAACGCATTTAAAAGTAAGGTTATTTTACTATCAGACATTATTATATTAGCGAAATATTACTACATAGTAAATAGTTTAATGGATCCTTGGGAGATGTGAATCCCGAGCATCTCTTAAGTTACTGCCCTCACGTTAGGCACTGGATAAGAGATGTCAAATCCCATAAACATCTCTGATGCCATTACACTCATATTTATTTCTGTTGATTTAACTTACATAAGATCTTTTAGTTCTGACTCGAGTGTTTGTCTTTTCAATTCGCTCGGGTCAGTCTGAGTATTTCAGGTTTCGAAGACTTCATTTCTGGAGGACGAAGACGAAGAGTGTCTTACTATTATCTATTATATTATTCCACTACATTCATACTGTTTCGCTGCATTATTTATTGTTCTCTGGTATGTGTAGCTCTGATATATATTGTATAAGTAAAATCGAATATTTTGTAAAACAGCTTTATGAACTGTATATTTGATTATTATATTTTATCGTTCTGCTGCAAGATTCTGTTTTGTTCTTTTTCTTTCTCTGCTTTTTCTGATCTACCCCATAATAATCCGCCCTTCTGTATGGTTTAAGTCTGACGTGTGTGGTTTATCGTCGATGTAAAACATACAAAAAGGTGGGGCATTACAGAAACCCAAACCCAAAGCCCAATAGAAAAATAGCCAAATTCTAGTCAACTCCAAACATATCGATATTTACACTCAAAATAGGTCGCAAACGCCATTTTGGACTCAATGGAAGGGGTCTCGAGTCCTAATTCGACAGTTTACAAAAAGTAGCATTTTAGACTTTAATCCAACTAACGATGCTATATTTAGATAAAACATTTAAATATACAATCGTAAAATATATGGGTTGTTACAATATGCCTTTCACAGTTTAAATATCTACAGTTCACACTGTAAATATTTATTTTACAAATATATGCATTTGAAACTGCACAAATTTCCATTTTAAACTGCATATATTTGTAATTCTATTTCTAACTGCAATGTGCCGTTTGAAAAACATATTTTTTTTGCCGAAAACATTGAAAGCGATATTTCATAAAATTTATTATTAAGAAGAGGTTTTCATGTATTAAATTTGAAAATGATGGGGGGATATCACTTTCCACTTTTTATTGCATAACACGCTATTTTTTGTCAATGTTATTGCATATTCTTTGGGTCAATGAAAAATGATCTCGATCATTTAAATAGAACCTTTTCTTGTTTTTGAAGTTTCTTTTTTTTACCAGTAAATTATTCCATCATAATCAATAGAGACTTGCTGAAAATTTCTAAATATATGTACAGGCCCGACCATAGGCATTTTTTTGCAAGCCATGGAAAAATAAACAAGGCCCCAAGGGCACAGTGGTAAGTTCACAATAAAACATAAACATGCCAAGGTAGTAGTCAATCCAAGGTGTTAACCATGGAAGGCTACTCTTATACTACTGTAACATGCTCTATATTATTTAAACTTATAGTAGCATAGTATATACTGAAACTCGAAAATATTTTGAGGTCCCTAAAAAATTAGGGGCCATAGGCCACCGCTTAGGCGGTCTAGGCCCAGGGCCGGTCCTGAATATGTACTAGAAAAAAGGTGGATGTGTCATAAATGTTGAAAGTTAGGATGGAACTAAGAATTTAATTTTTTTTTACCTAAGTCTACTTTTGTAGAAAGGATCTTTGTTATCTACCAAAAATTGAAGCATCAAGATTTACGATGTATTTTGATATCTATAAGCAACAATTAGTGAGAGTTGACTAATATTTTAGCTAAAGCTCACGTCTAATGATAAGAATTAGGATTTTAATCTATAAAAGTGAAATTTGAGTTGTTGATATAGATGATAAAAAAGGCAAGACTTTTTTTTACAATTATGTGGATTTTTGATCCAAAGTCGATATGTGGAAAAACAAAGGTGGTGGTTGTACCTGTATACCAATGGTAAAGTCTGTTTAAAAGTTAATTTGGAACCATAACGCATAGTTGCACCTCAAATAAATGCGATGATACATTGTTTGGAGATATATTAGTGATTTTAACACCAATACTTCTGAATTTTGCAATATTTTTCATTTATTGTGTTGTAACCCATGTAGAATTTCTAATTACAGCTTACATGATTGTGCTTTAATTATTCCTATAATGCAAAAAATATTTTTTTAAACATATACATGGTCGATAGTTGTTTAAAGGGAAATTTTATTAGAACATAAGTTGGTGACACAATTGATGACACGACAAATCTAAGTCATTGTATTCTCTTGAGTTCAACTCCTTATGTAAATATAACGAAATCCAATTATTAAGATCTGTTGTGTCAAATTTTGTTTTACTTTTGGTTTCAATAGTTGTTTAGAACACCAGTGCAATTCAATATTTGACATTTGCATCTGATAAACATTAAGTTGCAATAATTTTTGCGAAGCAGTTTGTAAAATCAAGTTCAGTATTACTTCGAATACTCTACTTGAATTAATTATCACTCTTAATATCAAAAAAATATCACCTTAAGTGCTAGCTTTTAAATATTAGTAAAAGAGTTACCTCTTCTTATTTTTATTGAAGAACTTAGGGTTCCTTCTTATGCAAAACAAAAGAGGCATGAGAAAGTGTTACTTGAAAGGAGAATGCAACGGAAAAATTCAAAAGAAGAATGCGTTGTTGCTGAGCGAAGGAGGAATGAAAAGTGTATTTGAAAAGGGAATAAAAGAGGTAAACAAAGTAGAATGTGACCCCCCACCCTGAGACCCACATTAACAAAGCGAATTACTGGGTAATTCCGTCTGCTAATACGGAGAATAGGGCTGGATAGGAGCGACCATCTATAGCATTGTCTTAAATAACTATTGAATACGTCGATAAATGCTCTATTTTTTTTAATTTCAAGTGGATCGACATATCCAATAAATACTTAATACAAAACTATAGGTGGCTAATGGATCTATCAGAACAAAATACAATAATAAAATGCATATCATATCACAGAATAGTAATCGTCAAATATATAAATACATATACATGGATACATCCCAGTATAATACAAAACGATATACAAAAGTGGTTCAGAGACCACACTAGCTACATCGAATCAAAATACACATCAGAGTCAAGCGGAAAGAAATGTATACTACATAAAAATGCTAGGCTGATATCCAAGCAGATGCATCAAAGCTATGTCCTGAAACTGATATCTAACCTGAAACAACTCGGTCTGACCCGAGTATAAAATACACGGGTCAGTCTAGCTAAAACAATCAGTTAGTAAGGATAGGCGATAATATGAAGCATAAGATACAAGGTGATAATTCTTCTCAAATGAGAAGAGGCAATAGAAAGATCAAATACTCATGACTTAAGTGAAACAATGTCACTTAAGTATACAAAGGCCTCAAAAGAGGTAAACTCAACAATAATACTCAAATAATATAAACATTCGCCTCATATCATCGGCGACATCCCAAAATGTATACATGGTTTCCATGAACCAAATCTCTTTAAAAGGAGAAACATCAATACAAACTTTCACCAAAATGGCAAACATAAAACATTCTCATATAGGATGATTCAAAACTCAAATATAGAAGAATCTCCAAATTCAATTATACCTCTTCTCCTCGGTATAAATTTATATAAATCTAAATCTCAACTCGCCAAACTGGCAAAACCCAGAATATCCTATAAAATCATGAAATCATCCAACCTCATAACTCAAGGAACTCGATAAGAGTTCAAAACATCATAAATGAAATTACCATATACATAAAATCTCATATAGCACTAAGCTATCGATGTAATAAAACATCTTAAAATGGTGAAATCACAATAAAACAGAAAACTCAGAAAACTCGGAATGGCCAAATCCCCGATTGCAATGCCGAAGCAATGCTGCACGTGCTAAACTCAGACGGCCGAAGCCTCAGACAAGGTCGCTAACACCTCTCAAAGCAGTTCGTCCTCATGACAAGGTTGCTGACACCTCTCCAAGCCGTTTTGTCAGCCCTAACAAGGCCGCCAACACCTCCCAAAGCAGTTCGTCCTCATGACAAGGTTGCTGACACCTCTCCAAGCTATTTTGTCAGCCCTAACAAGGTCGCTAACACCTCTCAAAGCAGTTCGTCCTCATGACAAGGTCGCTAACACCTCTCAAAGCAGTTCTGTTAGATAAACATCGTGAATGTGTCACAAACTCACGGATAGGAACCCAAAAAGTGTTAACGTGTGTCCCATACCACACGTTCGCACTTAGCGGTTTACCAGTCGCTAGTCGATGCCACACTGAAACATCATAAAACTCAGAAAATCATATCTCACCTCATCTCATTGGCGAGTGGTAAAGCGACACCATACTCGTCTCATCTCATCGACAAATATTAAATGGCATCTTAACTTGTCTCATCTCATCGACAAGTGAAAACATCGTGATGGTTCCTCATAAACCATAAATCTCAAACTATGAAATCATATACTCAAGACTTGCCTTATATCATTGGCAAGTAAATAAAACATCCTGATGGTTCTTATCGACCATACTTCCACATAGGAGATCTAGATCCATAATACTTATCAAATATTGGCCATCTTAAATAATTCTAATAAATATGAATTATAAAACTCAAAATACGCCATAAAATGACAGAACATCTCAGAATCAATAATCACAAATAGCTTCGATCGTACAAGTCCAGGATTAACCGAAATAGCAAACGCACGTGTCCCATACCACGTGTTTTACTAAGTCGTTTAATATTCTTTCTCGTACGTTCGAATAGTGTAAAAGTGTATGTTTTATATTTAAAATAGTTTATTAGAGAAAACAAGCTTTTAAAACTATTTCCTGAAAAGATTAACAAAACCAATATTTGAAATTCCTTTATTATAGGAAATAAATAGATTTTATATTAGAGCCAACAGGGTTGGCGTAGTTGGTTGATGGTCCAGACTGCGTGATCGAAGGTCACGAGTTCGAGCCCCGAAACTGACAACCCTGTAACAAGTACCCGAAGTATGTGTTTGGCAGGCATATACTTCCCTAGAGTTTACAAGCGAAGCTTGGTTCTCAAGGTAATTCAAAAAAAAAAAAAAAGATTTTATATTAGGAAAGAAAAAAAAAAATTAAAACTATATTATAATAACTTGAAATATCCATTTATTTCAAAAATCACTTCATAAATGATTTAGTGAAAACTGTGTTCGAAAATGATGAAAAACAGGAAGGATAACTCAAGACCGATAACTTGAATTCAATACGAATTCAATTTAAATTTAACACAAAACCAAATCAAATTCCATTTAAATTTGAATTTTAAATTCTCCAAATATAACTAGCCTGTTGATAAGTATCATAGCTCTCAAAACATCTCAAAAACAACATCAAAATCAAACAAGAATGTGAGCAAAAATAAGCTAATACAATTCTCAGGTCAATGATTGTGATCGCTGTCGTTTTTCTCTCAAGACAGCAACAAATACATTTTTGACCAAACTAACTACAAAATTTCAAAAATCTCAAAACATGAAACTTTTAGTACAAATTCTATGCTTTTCAGAACATCTAAAATTATTGATATTGGATAAGAAACGTGAATGATATGGCCAAAACAATTTCCAGATCTGTAGTTTGCTACGGCTGTCGTTTTAGTTTCGGGACAGTGATACTAAAATGAATTTTCGACTGTGTAAACTTCAAAATATAACAAAACCCAAAACACATAAGTTGTAGAAGATAATCTTAGCTTTCTGGAACATCAAGAATCATCCAATTCGGACATTAAATGAGAAAGTTATGCTTAAATTACCAATGACATTGAACACGAGAAGTCACAGTTTTACAGTGACAGAGTAGCAAGTTTGTATTAGATTTTTCGACACGTTACTCTCAGAATTTTAGAAAGTGTTTAAAACGGAAGTTGTCACAATCTTTTCAAGCTTTCTAGAACTTCAAAAAAAATCAAATTCCGACTTAAAACGAAGGATATATGCTCAATTTACTGACAGTGATTCTTAATTGAACTTGCAACAAAAATAAAATTGAGATTTCTAACTTTGAAATCTCAATCTATGCTAGAAAATGTGAGTTTTGATACTCACCTTAACAAAATCAGATCAAGCTTTAGAAAATCTAAAGAAAGTTTGAGCTTTGGCCTTGTATATGCTTTAAGAACCTAGAAATTGATAGTTTACAAACATGCATAGAGAAAACATAAGTTACAGCAGATTCAAATTCACAAAATCAAGAATTGATGAAACCATCTTTGATTTTAGAGTGATTACCTGATTTTATTGCCTTTAATTTAATTAACTTCAGCAAAGGGGTTGAATAATTTAAAGATTTTGGCTTAGAGTTTGAAGAGGGGAAAGAGTTTTCTTAATTTTCTTCTTTGTTTCTGGTTAGGTGAACTGTACGTACTTTGTTTGATGAAGAGAATCCTCCTCTTTACTTCAGGTTAGACATAAAAATGGGCTTAGACCCAATAATAATTAATTTGCCTAGGATACTAATTATCATCAATTAAACTAAAGCTCTTTTATTTAAATCAAAACAACTTATATTTACAAGATTTCAACACAATAAAATCTCACAACTACATTTATATGTTTTAACAAACATTTTTTCAACAAAATAAAAGATAATTTAGCTCCAAAAATTATTTTCATTATTAAAAACTCTTATTTTAATTAAATACCCAACTTGATACAAATATTTACATATAACACCATTTTTAATTCCAAAAATTGCACAAAAATAGTTTTCTTGTGTAATAAAATACAACAAACCGTTCTCCATCAATTTTATGATCAAAGCTTATTTTTAAATCAAATTTCACCTATTTATTTAAAATAAACACATTTTAAAATCAAATACTTCCTTTAAAAATTACTAAAAGAGGCAATTGGCAATAAACAAAAGAATTATTGCATTTTCACTAAATAAAATCATACTTCACTCATTATTCTCACAAATACCCAAGATAAAGTTTTCAAAACTTTATTTTCATATTTTATTTCCAAAATCCAATGTTTATTCCAAATAAACAATTTAAATATCTAATTTATTTTTAATTCACAACATTAAATTATAAATACCGCTATAATTTTATATTTACAGGTAATCACCAAAACCAGGGTTGTTACATAGAATTTAAGTATAGTTGATGTCTGACGTGTCGTAAACTAAATAATTTGGACCATTCCTGTTGCAAACTCAAAACCGTAAACACAAAATTTGAAGTTTGAAGCTTCATTTATTGACTGATAAAACCATGGCTTTATATAGCCTTACAAACAGAAAGGAAACAAAAAAAAATAGCAAACCTGTAGAACATGGCAAAGTCGTTGAAGATTAAATCAAATCTAGACTAGCCTATTAAGCATGGCATCATTAGCAGTACAACAATAACAAGATACTAAATCTGATAAGCCTTAATGAGTTAGTCACCTAAGCCCAACAATTCCTCCCAACAGGTCAAATTGATGGATCATAGAAATGATGCCCCAAGACAACTCCAACTGGGCAAAAAGAAAACGCTAAGAAATGAACCCCTTAATGTTTTTATAAATAGGATCTCACTTTATATTAGCAAGAAGAAGAGCTGAAGATAATCAAATCGATATTAGTAGTAGAAAGGCAAGTGATTTCAATACGTCGACATAACTCATGATGTTTGAATTTAGACTCAACAATAGTATTCCATAATAAAAAAATTTCACATTAATATAGAAGATTCTCCTCAGTGTAATAAAAAGAAGAAAAACATAACCATCGATATTATTTATCACTCTCTCTAATGAAGCTTTTTTCTATAATAGGAAAGAGAAATTATTTGAACTAAGACGTACAATGTTGGAACTAGCTAGGGTGCAGTGGAAGTTATGGATGAATTTCAATTTTTTTTACGATATTGGATCATTATTGGGTCTATAAAGTCTAATTTATTTAGAACATTTCTAATTTCTTTTAAATAAAATCTTTATTTTATTTAAATTTACAAAATGATTTGAATAATTTAATTTATGTTATAATGTATATATACATGTGATACACACAATCATAGACATATATATATATATATATCTGTGTGTGCATATGTAACATATCAATCCATGCAAGACATAACATTGTGTATAAGTGCTGGGATTTACATCGCAATGGACGTGTTATCTCATCTAATATACAAATATACTGTCCTAATGTATGTTTATATACTTTGTTTATATATACATATATAATGTTATATTGTGACGCCCCACCTCTATGCTCACAATAACAAAGGTTATTATAAGGAATAACGTCTGCTATTGTGAAGAATAAGGCTTGTTAGAAGCGACCATCCATAAGTTATGCCTTAGATGAGATTACATCGATAGGAGTTGTGTAAATTACTCCCAACGATATATATTCAATCCAAATCTAAAACGAAACTACGGTGGCTTAAGAAAAATTTAGAACAACTCATAATAACAACAACACCGATAAGTATAATCACATCTGAACAGAAATATCAGATATAGCGGAAGGTAAGTCTGGATACATGCTACAACACTCGATGGTTCACATGAACCAAATGTACATATACATAGTCATCATACATACATGAGATGAGAGTCAATACACCGAAAGTAACACCTCGGAGCCTAAACAAAAGATGAGGTGAAATCCCAAAAGCTGAAGCAGCAACTGAAACAGAGATAGCGATTATCCTGAAATAACTCGGTCTGACCCGAGTACTATTTAAAAGAAAATAATAAACGGGTCAGTCTAATTTAAACTTAGAAATGAATGCAGGATAAACAATACCAAAGCAAATTAATCATAATCTCGAATGAGACTATTCAACATAAACAATCAACATTGTTTAAATGAAGAAATCTCATTAAACACCATCAAATCAACTCATTAAACTCCATCAAAATCAATTTCCAAATTCAAAATTGAATCTAAAACAGCAATACTCAAAAATCTAGAAATCAAAATAAGATAACTAGAAAATCAGCATAAAAGTGGATCGATCCCGCCATATGGCGAGTCTAAGCTACGCCACACGTGCATCTCATATGGCCGAAGCCTACCAAGTACTGTCATCATAATATTTGGCACCCAACAAATGACCGAAGGTCCAACAAATGACCCGAAGGTCTAGTACTGGTAATTGACCCAAAGGTCCATCATAGTGGCTCGAAAGCCCAACAAAATCATCAAAATTTTCAAACAACAATTCCACCGCAAATATTTCAATTAACGAGTCCGGAATTAATCGAATTAGTAAAAGCATGATTCCATATTTCGCACTTTTGCTAAATTGTTTAAATCTCATCATCGTTTCCTTGAAAGTGCAAAATTGTGTATTTTATATAAATAAATTTTATGTTCTCAAATGGACAAGTCCGGAATTAATCAGAGCAGTAAAAGTAAGGGTTCATAGCCCTTAATTTTGCTGAAGCGTTTAAATCGATTCCTTATTCTTTTGAAAGCGCAAACTGTGAAATTTTTGGAAACAATTTTGTTTTAAAACGATTTGAAAACAAGTAATTAAAACAGCAATTTCTATAGCAATTTCAACAAAGAAATTTCACTTCCCAAAACACCATAAAAATGAAAATCAGCGTTGCGGGATAGCCGATTGAAAATTCACTTTAAATTGACGGTTACTGAAGTCAAAACAACAGTAATTTTTGTTCGTCAAAAACTCATCAAAACAACACGCTTCAAATATAACCACCGGGGTAAAAATCCGTTATAAAAATAACGGCAACAAAATACGTTTTAAAACCAAATGCCTATTCAAAATAAATTAAACATTGGACTGCACTACTATATTCATCAAAAATAGTGCACTGCCTTGCAATGTACATGTGCACACTCGAATGAAATAGGCAAATTAAAATGACTGAACAAAATACATGCTTGGGCTAGACTACACTATACACGTAAATATGAATGTTGTAAATTAAAACAGAGAGAACTAAAGATAAATGGTGTATTATTTGCAATGACTTGGATTTACTACTTTGAGCTAGGAAACAAAATTTTCATCCTTTTTATAATATGACCTGGCCATTGCTTCATCCACAACAAAATAATATAGATGACTCATGTACGAGATATAAAGCAAGGCCTGGACATAAATTTTGTGTAATCCAAACTATGAAATGGTCTGAAAAATATTTCATGCCACGTGTAACATGCATACTTCATGCACATACGAAAGGAAAAAGGGAAAAATAAATGACCTGAACCATATTTTCTTGCTTCTCCTATATGCACGCAGTGATGAGGTTAATAAATAACGTGACCTAGAACTTGTTTTCACGCAATACAACTTACACACAAACTTGCCTAAAAATGAAATAACAAAAACTGATACGTGCACGCAAGTATAACATGCACGCAACAATTACAATGCCTCAGTAACTTGAGGCAGCTCACGTTTCAAACACAGGGACAAAAGAAGCAAAGAAAAAACAAAACTGAGTATAAATGCATGAATCAAGATATAAACGCATGACATTACCAAATTTTTAAGGCTACAGGCAACGCACGAAGATATTAAAGCAAGACACATGGACATTTGCACACCTGACCATAGTTTTATGCTATACCACTTTGCACGAAATTAATTTTGTCTAGGCTAACAATTTTTGTTGCATGCATATTTAAAGTGAATAATAAATATCTGGACATGGTATACATGCATGCAACTACTACTATGCTGGCATGTAAATGATGCCTGGACTCACTTTAGTGCTACACATTTTTGTACGTAAGTGTTTATCAAAGATATTGCATATGAAAATATTGCATACAAACATAAACAACTTTACTAACTAAGCTGCAACCATAGTTTTTAAATTAGAATTATGAGTTTTCACTCACCTTAAATTTGGTTTCAAAAACAACTAGCAACCGAGAACTGAGTGGAGCAAAATTACTGGAACCGCCAATAATGCATTCTACATAGCTGCTGAAGATTTTGAATGAAACAAATGAATGAAGTGTTTACTGGAATTTTGAAACAAAATAAAAGATGTAGCCTTTTCTTTTCTTTTCTCAAAATTATGTATAAGTCAAAGCAAATGAAGTGTGCTGGAAACTTTGGTACAAATGCATTTAATTAGAGAACGTGTATCAGCGAAATAAAGGACATGCTGCATAGTTTATAATGATGGTGATAAAAGTGTGTTCACTTTGCTTTTTACAAAATATGTGGTTACAGCAAAGTGTTCACCTTTTGTTTTAGAATGGACCATTTCATATATACACGTGAAGGCCATTTTGCCACAAATTTCAACATGCAACCATACAACCGACTTAGCAACATTTTTGCATTGCACATATTTTTTTTCAAATTTCAAATTTAATTTTTCTATTTTAAATTTTTATCTCGACGGTAATAAAAAATCACGGTTGTTACAAACTCCCCCTTACAAAAATTGAGTCCCCGCAATTTTCATACTAGAAGCAGTCTATAACACAAATTATTTCATCACAACCAAGATTTAAAATAGAAATGAAGAATAAAGAATGCTCACCCCCACCAGAAGAGGAGATAAAACCGGGATAAGAACGCTCGATGAATTCTTTGGTTTCCCAAGTGCAATCTTAGGGGTTTGCGGACCATTGAATTTTCACAAGCGGGACTTCTTTATTCCGAAGGCGTTTAACCACCGAAGCTAGCACACGAATAGGATTTCGCACCATAAACAAGTCGGGTGTGATCTCAAGATCTTGCAACATATGAGGACCAATAATAGAATCCGAATCTCGAAGGCATTGACGAAGCTGGGATACATGAAATACGTCATGAGTTCCCGAAAACTAGATAGTTAGCGGTACGCGATAAGCAATAGGGCCAATGCATTCCGTAATAGGAAATGGTCCAACATATCGAGGAACCAATTTCCCGGAGCTAATTAAACGCACCACACCCTTCATTGGAGAAACAGAATAAACACGCGATCGCCTACAGAAAATTCCAAAGGCTTCCTACGATGATCGGCATAAGATTTCTACCTAATCTAAGCCTTTTTCATTCTCTGTCTAATTATATCAATCTTCTCAGAAGATTCACGAATATAGTCGGGGCTGAGAACTAACTTTTTCCAGGATTCCAACCAACAAGATGGTGATCGACACGGTCTTCCGTAAAGGGCTTCGAAAGGAGCCATACCGATACTGGATTGGAAACAATTGTTATAAGAAAATTCAACAAGAGATAAGTGGTCTTCCCAACTACCACCAAAATCAAGAATACAAGCGTGAAGGAGATCTTCTAAGACTTGATTCACCCTTTCAGTCTGACCATCAGACTGTGGATGATAAGCTGTGCTGAGATTGAGCTTAGTACCCAAAGCTTTCTGAAGTCTCTGCCAGAAACAACTAGTGAAAAGCGGATCTCTGTCACTAACAATGGAACTAGGCACTCCATGAAGTCGAACGACTTCTTTAATAAAAAGCTTAGCCAACAAAGGAGCAGTCCGATAGGACTTGATAGGAATAAAATGTGCTGATTTGGTCAATCTGTCAACAATCACCTAAACACTAGTATGGCCAGACCTCGAACGAGATAGACCATCAATGAAGTCCATAGAAATTTGATCCCATTTCCATAATGGAATTTCAAGAGGCTGCAAAAGACCACTAGGACGTTGGTGTTCTGCTTTAATAAGTTGACAAGTCATGCAACGACTCACATAACTTGCAACATCATGCTTCATACCTTTCCAAAAGTATAAGCGTTTCATGTCGGCATACATCTTACTACTGCCGGGATGAATAGTATACTTAGAATGATGACAGTCCTCAAGAATGTCATTTCTAAGATTAGGAACATTAGGCACGATCAACCTTTCCTTCTTCCGAATACAACCATGAATATCAATATCGAAATCCTTTAGATTATCACTTCGGGATTCCGATTTACAACTCTGAATAAGATAAGCAAGATCTAGATCTTGTTTCTGGGCATCGGCAATACGATCCAATAAACTAGGATGAGCTTCCATTCTAAATAAATGCACGGGAGAATCAGAAACTGAAGGACGGTCTGTAATATCACAATGAGATAAAGCTTCCAACATATTCCACTCTCCTAGCATTATGGAAACAACAACTAGATGCTTGTGACTAAGCGCATCAACAACTCGATTACCCTTACAAGGGGTATACTGAATATCGAAATCATATGAAGCAAGAAATTCGAGCCAACGCTGTTGCCTCATATTAAGTTCCTTCTGAGTGAATAGATATTTCAGAGATTTGTGATCAATGAAGAGAACAAAACGCTCGCCTAATAAATAATGTCGCAAAATCTTTAGAGCAAAGACTATTGCGGCTAACTCCAAATTGTGACGACCCGACTTTCTACTACCAGAAAATCGCATCATCTTTAAGAAAGAAAGGGATAGAAAAAGAGAAAAGACAGAGAAGAAGAAAGAAACAACATCAGAATCTAAATAGCGGAACAAATAAATTATATTAATCACATAATACTTTACATAGTATCATATACATCAGAGACACACACCTAAAACAACACATGCTAGATAGTTATTAACACCTGTCTAGTTATACAACTCAAAACAACTCAAAGACAACAACTCAGAGAACACACAGCGGAAAACTATATAGCTATACGCAGAAGCCTTCTGCTCCATTGCTCCTCCAGATTTCGTCAAGCCAACCTAAAATCCTAACCTGAATCCCTTGGCTACTCGCAAAAATTTGAGTACCCAAGAGTTTAAGAAATCAAAAATAAACTCCGGGTCAGACATGGGTCTGGTGTGAGTAAACGGTTAAAGTTGCTTAACTTTAAAAACCTTTTTGAAAGAAAAGTATCACGTAAGACTTCCCACACATAAACATGGAAAAGTTTTTACCTTACACTAACCAAAACATTTGATAGAAAATCCGATGATATTATAATAGTGTTTAGGGTTTTTAAATAAATATGAAATAGCCGAAATTGTTACATTCATTAAATTCCAGCTACTAGCCACAAAAGTGGGTAATACAATCAAAACCGTTGGCACTTATTGGATTTTGGATTCCATATAATGGCAGGGCTACTGGGGTACCGCCCGTCACAGTACGTGGCCAAGATCACTGTACCGAGGAGTACGCCCGCTCCCCTGCAACACAAAGCCGGACCCATTCCTTACTGAACAGTTTCGAATAAGACAACCTCGACGATTGTAGCTATTCAACCGTCCACACAGCCGAAATAAAAGGGACCTCTAGACAGGGGTAAATCTTACTCTCAAGTGGGGGCTACCCACGAAGCCTTGCTGCACCTCCCCTGTTTTAGCGATTCCCGGTTGATGAGGCTTGAGGTTACGATTACCTTTAGTGAACACATCACTTAGAATGCCCATCGTCCACCTGACGATGTTCTGAAAGCATTCACTCCATACAAGTTCGTTCCGGGTTCGAACGAAACCGAAGGCATTATCTCGTTACACTCATTTTGGAATCAGCCTCAGAGTTAACGACAATAATCCTTGCACTCTAAACCACCATCTCGAATCTATAAATACTAATTCCGTCAAACTCATTACGGAATCACCCACAGAGTTATACTGACGTATAGCCCTTACACCTCAAGTCTTCACAAAGCTCCACCTTGATTCACGACCTAACGTTAATTTGGATCGATGTGGTTTTCGGATATCCAAACATGGAAACCCGATCCCGGTCTCATCGAAATCCAAAGCGTGTCTTTTAAGTCCAAGTTGTTTTAAAGGTTTTAAAACAATTCAATACAATATCTATATACATACAGATAGATAATTCACAAATCACAATTGATAATCAACATTATTAAATAACAGGTAATCCACATTATCAATATCATAATAAATAATCTATATATCATCATCCCAATTGATAATCTATGTAATCATCACAATGCAACCAAGCATTCATATCACACAACCATACTTATCTCATTACTGAGATCACAAAGCATTCAAGACAATCAGTGTCATCCATTCATACATAAGCAATAATTTACTCATACCACAATATAATTAATTTAAAATGAATTAAATTAACTATCTCTATCTATAATTAATTTAAAGTGAATTAAACTAATCACTTCATCTCTTAATTAATTTAAAATTAATTAAATTAATTAATTATCTTCATCCAAATATATCTTGCTTACTTATTCTTTAACTAAACAAATTAATCAATCATCATCCTAATTAATCAACCTTGATTAATTAATTCTTAGTCAAGTAATTAATCCTTAATTATTTTCATTAATCATATCAATTAATGAACCTTAATTAATTACTTCTACTTATTAATTAACTTTTATTAATAACTTTATTTCTTAATTAATTTCATTAATCAATCATGCTTAAATTAATTGTTTAAATAATTCAACTATAAAAAATAATTAATTATTCTTAATTACTTTTAATTACTTTATAAATTCTTTGATTTATTACACTAAGTAATAAACCTTTAATTACTTTACCAAGTAATTATTCATTTAAAATTACTTCCCAATCAGTAATTTTACTTATCTTAATTACCTCTGTAATTTATTAATTACTTATCTTAAGTAATTAGCCTTATCAAACTTATTAAGTAAACATACTTAATCATTTATCTAGTGACCATATTTAATTAATCAACAAATTAATTAACTTACTTGATTTCATTCATCTCATAAAACATAATCGAGTAATTCATCCCTTAATTAATCGTTAACCAATTAATCTTAAATTAACAGATTAATTATCTTCAACTATTAATTAATAAACTTTAATTATTAATCAATCCTTTAATACAAAGTAATTAATCACTAATTACCTTTATAATTAATTAATTAATTAACCTTAATTAACCAATTAATTATCTCTTAATCATTAATTAATAAACTTAATTATTAATTAACAATCTTAATTACAAATTAATTAATCCATAAATATAATTAATTAATTCATAATTAAAATTAATTAACCTTTAATAAAAATAGTAAATTAATTCTTAATTAACTTGCATTATATTTTAATAATCCTTTAATTATTAATTAAGAAAACCCAATTAAAACTTAATAAAACCTTCATTAAGTATTAGTTAATTACTATTTTAATTAACTCTTAATTACTTAAATAAATAAGTAATTACAATTTAATTTATCATTAGTCATAAATTAAATCATCATCTTAATTAATAGTTGACTAAATAAATAATTATACTTAATTAATTACTTAATTAACCCTCTTTAAAATAATAATTAAATAAATTAATTAACTTAAAATTCCTTAATTAATTAACTAATTACAATTTATTAATACTTAATTATTATTTAAGATAAAACATTATCTTTAAATACATCTTGAAATCTTTACTTAACTTAATTCATAAATTAAATTAAATTATAAAGAAATCATTAATTACTTTCCTTAACCATTAATTAACAATTCTAATTTCAAGTTAATAAATTACCTTAATCTTTAATTGTTAATTTTAAATCATTTTACACTAATTAATTTAAATAAAACATTTACTTAAAATTCTCTTTTATATTTCAAAATAAGTTTTGAAATAATATTAAGATTTTAACTTAAGATATTTAAAACATCATACAAGTTTATTTATAAAAACAATTTAATTTCAAAAACAAGAATTTTAATTTAACTTAAGCTATTTAAATTTTAAAACTTACTATTTTTAAATTTCAAATCTTGTTAAGCATTTCTATTCTGATTCAACCTATACACATGAATCTAAGAATTTGATTTAAAATTTTAAAAACTGTTTCAATTTAAAAAAAATTAAAACTGTTAAAACATAACAATTTAGAACCCAACAACAAAGCCCAGAACAATCACGAGGCACAAACAAAATACACGAGCTTCTTCCCTAGCCATCTTCCTTCCTTCCCGAGACCTGCTTCGAGAAAATCAAGCAACCCAACAAAATAAAATCTACAGACACCACCAAGTCACCGTGCAACCTGCACCGTTGCCGGAACCTTTTCGACCAACGTCGAACTCACCGACAGGTCATTCCACCACCCTATAAGCCTCCACGACCAACCAAACCCAATTCTTTGCCTCAATTCAAAATCGAACATCTTGGTTGAACTGAACCCCTAAAAGCATCACCATAGAGCCCCAAATCTATCACCTCCGATCAACTATAGCTGCCAGAACTCCGTCCATAGCTCGCTGATCCACCGTGCTTCCTTCACCAGAAATTTCTTCAAGCTCGATTCAGTAGTAAAATTTCCCAAGTCCAAACGGAGCTAGGGTTAAAACCATAATCAAGCAATCTCTATCTTCACAGTGAATTATAAATTTTTTAATCGTTTTTACTATACCGTCTGATGCCTCACCTAACACCATCATCAATCTCGAGTCACCCGAATGCACAGAATCAACAAAATTCACCAAAAACCCATTTCAAGATAAACCCCAAATTCTAGCTTAATACAAACTTAAAAATTGTAATATTTATTTCTAAAATCCTAACTTTCCAAGCTGATCTAGGATACAAGCTTGAATTAATAAAATTTAACATTTGATTTTTATGTATTTTGAAAATTCCCACTGTTCTTTATTGTTAATTCCAAATGCAGGCAAATTTTATTACTTACATACTTATTAATATTTTTAGTTTCTATTTTATGCCAATCTACTCTATTTTGTTTTCTGGATCCAAGTATCATCAGTGAATAATTAAAAGATATGAATTTAACTTTATTTGTTCATACTGAAATTTGGTACAGAGTCATATCATCATGCACAAACTAAAACTAACATCACTAAAGTGTTCATACACATATACTCACATGCAAAGTTAGTTTGTCACAGAAATCATATGAAAGCAAAAAAAATCTAAAACTACGTAAGCTTTAATTAGAATGTTTAGTCACCATTTTTAAGGAATGCAGGAGTTTTGGAAAAAGAACAGGAAGTTGCAAAAGACGATGGACTTGAACTTGCAAAAATGCTTTGAACTTGATGATAAAGCCCCTTGAAACAGAAAACTTCAGGTTTTCTTTAACAATTTAGCTCCAGGTTTGCATGCATAAGAAAGATTTGATGCAGACATGTATTGAAGACTTGCTGTGATATTTGAGAACAACTGCAGGCATGCAGTTTTGTTTTGAGCAATGATGATTTTTTTTCTTTTTTTTTAGAATAAACTGCAGGCATTGATCACAGAAATAGTTTGAGGGGATTTCAGATTTTATGATTTGAGCATTTGAGGAGTGTTTTCAGACTTGGGAAAAAAAATCTTACAGGAGGATAAATCTGCAGATTTATTTTGAGGAGAGTTTCGATTTTGAACAATGATTTGAAGATTTAAGTTTGAGAATTGGTTTGAATATTGTTTGAGTTGAGGAGTATTTATATTTGAAGCTGCCATTGTTTTTTTCAAATTTTTGAGAAGTAGATAAAAAGAAAAAAATGAGAAGGAGATGGAGAATGTTTATAAGTAATTTTAGATTTTAAAAACAAAAATGCAAATATGACACATGTCTCAATTTCCATAAATATTTTAACACTTGTTAACATAGTGTTTTAAAATTAAACACTTGTCACTTTTTATTAAATTTTGTTCTAACAGAAATTTAAAAGCATATTAAATTATTTCCTAATGAACAAATATGTTTTCTTAATTTGAAAAAAAATGCTTTTCTATTTAAATATCTAATAAAAAAATACACTTATACATTTATAAAGGTATGCTAATTTATATAAGTACAATCTTTAAAAAGAACATAAAATAAAAATCAATTATAATTTAAATAAAGTTATATGCAATATTTCAAACTTATTTTAAATACTATTTGAAAAAGCCTTTGTATTTATTCTTTATTAAATAAATAAAATTCCAAATTTCCATAAAAAGAAAAAAAATACAAAATCTTATTTTTAATTAGAAACATTATATGCAACAACCCGCATATTTATCGAGTTTGTATTTAAATATTTTATTTAAATATTAACTCGTTAATCGGATTTTGGTCCGAAAAGCTACTTTTTACAAACGGTCAAATTAGGACTCGAGACCACTTCCATTGAGTTCGAAATGTCGTTTACAACTTTTTTAAGTATAAACATCGATAGGTTTGGAGTTAGTGAAATTTCACTAACTTTTCCCGCTTTGGACTTTGGGTTAGTTTAGCCTATTAAGCCCAAGTTCCAACCCTCTTCTCCTCACTCTTCATAAATTTCCTAACTAATCAAGCTTTGGCATTAATGGTGGAGGGAATGGGAAATTAAAATTCCAAAACTCAAATTCAATTGCAATCCATCTTTCTACTCCAAATTCAAGAAGAAGACATTGGATTCAAGCTTCTTGTGCTTAGATAGAAGAAGGATTGATTCTTGCTTGCTTAAAACTTCATTTTCATTGATATTTGGTGCAAAGGTGAGATTTTTATCTCACAAATCTAGTCTATAACTATATTGGACTGTTGGGAATGATTCCCTATCACTTTTGCATGCACATTTGCATTTGGTTTGGATTGGATTGGTGAAAAACTCCAATTTTTAGCGTTTTGGTGAATTTTCTGCACTTAGGTCGTTCTGTCCATTTTCGTGTGTTCGGAGTTAGGTCGCTCGCGACCTAACCCTTAGGTCGTAGGTCGTTTCTGGCCTTAAATTCCCCCTGCAGCGTTAGGTCGTTAGCCTCGGAATTAGGTCGTTGAGCCTTAGGTCGTAGGTCGTAGGTCGTCCTGGCCATTTCTAACGTCTTCGGAGTTAGGTCGTATGGACCTTAGGTCGTAGGTCGTATGGACCTTAGGTCGCTAGGTCGTATGGCTTTAGGTCGCTAGGTCGTATGACCTTAGGTCGTTAGGTCGTATGGCTTTAGGTCGCTAGGTCGTATGACGTTAGGTCGTTAGGTCGTATGGCTTTAGGTCGCTAGGTCGTATGACCTTAGGTCGTTAGGTCATATGGCTTTAGGTCGCTAGGTCGTATGACCTTAGGTCGTTAGGTCGTTTGGCTTTTAGGCCGCTTCCACGCTAGGTCGTTCGACCCTTAGGTCGTAACACTTAGGTCGCTCGCCTCTTAAGTCGCTATGTCGCGTGCCTTTAGGTCGCGTTTCTTTATTAGGTCGCGTGTCTTTGTTAGGTCGCTGACCTTCTTAACTCGCATGACCTAACCCCTAGGTCGTTGGGCCTCGTTTCTACTTAGGTCGCTGCTTCTTATAGGTCGCTCGGCTCCTTAATTTCTTTAGGTCGTTTGAGTGTTAGGTCGCGAACCCATTTTAGGTCGCATGACCTTTACCCTTTAGGTCGCTGGACCACTAGGTCGTGCCCCTTAGACCCCTAGGTCGCAACCATTAGGTCGCTCGACCCTATCCCTCTTAGGTCGTTAGACCTCATTTTGTCTTCACTAAGTCGTACCGTTTTGGACGGGGCGCTACCCCGCACCCCGCCGGGGGCGCTGCCCCGCACCCCGCCGGGGGCACTGCCCCCTGGACCCCCGCGACCTGACCGGGCAGGTCGAACCCCGTAAGCGGTGGCGTTGCCCTCGCAGCCACACCTTGGGGGGGTTGCCACCCCCCCTGGACCCCCCCTCCGTAGGGGATCTTATCTGAAAAACATTGAGCTGATTTCCTTGGATTTTATTCACATCTCCGTAAGCGATTTTTGTGACTGATTGTTTCTACAATTGCTTCTGTGTTTTGTCACTTTATAATATAAAGGTTTCAATACTAGTAGTAAATATCAAAACTCTTTTAACAAACAATTTCAACTCTATTTTTAATAACAAAGCTCTTTTCTTAAACCGTTTTCCAATCTATTAGTATATACAAACCTTTACCTCACTCGGATGAGAAATCTAATTAAACGACTTAGTAAAACAAGTGGTATGAAACGCTTGCGTTCACTTCGTCGGTTAATTCTTGGACTTGTTCGATTGAACCTCTTGTGACAATTTTATTAGTGAAGATTTACAGTTTGTTCATAAATATTTAAGTTAAGCAAGTGGTTATGGGACATGAAGCTAAACTTCTATATTTACTAGCTTAGTGTAATTGACACTTCTCGTTGATCATGACGATCATTCTGATGATTTAGACTAGCAACTGTGCGATGTCTCTTGTTGCGAGGTTAGACTAGACACCACTTGTGTGATTCCACTCACACATACCTTTTTGCTTTTTGGTTAGTCTGGACCTTAATCTGTGTGATTCCATTCACACATGTGGGGTAGCTCCCCTTGGTCTTCGGACCGTCATGTGATAGGCCTCTTTCTCTTTTCTATGATTTTTGGACTTCTTGCATTGATTTCTAGAATTTATGTCATTGACTTGTTATGAGTACAAGTTTGGGGTATGATGCCCTTTCCGAATCTTTGAGAAGATTCTTGTGATATTGATTATCTCTTATTGATTGATCTTCTGTTGATCATTATTTACATACTTATAGTGGTATGTCATTATGGATGTTTATGTTTATGCCATATCTTTTATGTTATATCATGTCATCTGATATTTATAGCTAGACTGACCCGTTTATTATTTTCTTAAATAATACTCGGGTCAGACCGAGATGTTACAGGTGCTTCTGCTTGACTTCTTCCCAGGGATTCATCACTCTGACTTTTGGCTAACTGTTTAGATTAGCAGTTTTTGTTGTATACACTTGAGAGATAGACTCATAGTTGTATTCTTTTGTATAGCACGTGTTGCTATTCTTTTGTATTATCGTGGATCTTACTGACCACTACTCTGATGTACACTTTCATGTGTTAGTTATATATTCATATCTTCTTCCGCCTTTGTGATATGGATATCTGTGACTGATTTGTGATATGATTATTTCTATGTTTGTTTCCGAAGATTATTTATAGCCACCGTGTGATAAGAAATTACATGGATGGTCGCTCCTCAACAGCCTTATTCTCCGTGCTAGTTGACAGCACTACTCCGGAGTGTTCTTGGCTAGCGTGGGTATAGAGGTGGGGCGTCACATTATATTTATATTTTAAACTCAAACTATATTAGTAATATGTATGTATATATATTCTTGAATTCAAATTTTGTATTTAATTCAAAGTCAATATAAAAATCAAATCTAAATTAAATTTAAATAAATATAAACATCTATTTTTAAATAAGCACTTTATTATTATTTACAAATAATATATCCTATTTTAAAATCAATTAAAAATACACAGATTTAAATACACAGATATAAATGCATTTTAAACACACTTATAAATTTTGAAAACAATATACCAATTTATAACCATAATTAAAATATTACTTGGTTAAATAACAATTTTATCAATGTCAAATAATTAAATTAAGAGATTATCAGCATTTTAAACTCCTGGAAATTCCGGGATATTACACAAATGATAGGTAGTATAACGAATCTCGTTAGGCTTTAGTTGTCTAGAAGCATAGGCAACTATCTATCTTTTTGCATGAGAACAGCACCGAGTCCAAAACCACTGGCATTGGTATAAGCAACAAGATCATGAATCCCTTCGGGAACTACTAAGATAGGAGCATGAGTAAGGAGAACCTTTTAACTTCATGAAAGAAATCTCTCTTGTCAGACCAAATAAAAGGAACAACTTTTCTCGTGAGAGTGGTAAGCGGTAAATCAATACGAGAAAAGTCCTTAATGAACAGGGGATAATATCCCGCCAATCCAAGAAAACTACGGATCTCAGTAACGGTCTCGGGCCTCTTTCAATTATGAATAGATTCGATCTTGGAAGGATTAACAGAGATACCATCGAAAGAAACACTATGACCGAGAAACTTCACCTTATTCTCCCAGAAGTGACACTTCGAGAATTTGGCATAAAGCTGATGCTGACAAAGTGTGCTCAAAACAATCTCCAAATGCTGAATATGATCAGCTTCAGATTTGGAATAAATAAGAATATCATCTACGAAAACCAATGAGAACTTATCGAGATATTCTCGGAATATCCGATTCATAAGATCAACAAAATATGCTGGAGCATTTGTCAAACCGAACGGCATAACAAGTCATTCGTAAGAACCATAACGAGTACGGAATGCGGTAAGAGGGATGCTATCTTCCGCAACTCGTAACTGATGAAAACCGGTAGCAAGATCCAGTTGGGAGAAAAGCTTAGCGCCACTTAACTGATCGAACATGTCGTCGATCCTAGGTAATGGATACCTATTTTTGGTAGTGAGCTCGTTAAGCTTGCGATAATCAATGCAAAGCCTAAGAGTACCATTTGGCTTCTTAACAAAGACAACTGCGGCTCCCCAAGGAGATGAGCTAGAACGAATAAATCGCTTGGCTTCCAATTCAGATAATTGTTGTTTGAGCTCCTCATTTTTCTTAGCAGACATCCTCGTGGGAGGACGACTGACAGGATGAGCACCAGAGATAAGATCAATACGGAACTCAATTTCCCTCTTCGGCGGCAAACTCGAAATAGGCTCGAAGACATCAGAAAAATCACAAACAACCGGAATATTAGCTATGACATCCTCCGATTCGAAGGAAGAAATAGGAGCATTCGAAGTATGGTCCATGCCTCGAAATACAATAGATAATTGCTCGATAGCATCTGGATGCTTGAGATATAAAGTTCTTTCGGGACATAGGATTTGAACTTCATAACGGACGAGCCAATCCATACCCAAAATCATATCAAAGCCAAGATGATCCATAACATGCAGATTCACATGAAAGGAAAAACCACATAGAATAATCTCAACATCTACACATAACAAACCAACAGTAGCGGATCCACCAATAGGATTCACAATCCTCAAAAGGTCGCAAAGACCAACAACATCCAAAGGAATAACATCAACAAGCTCATTCGACACGAATGAATGTGATGCACCCGTATCGAAAAGAACTCTAATAGAACAACTATGAAATAAAATAAAACCTTCCTAAACAGAAGGAGTAATACCTTTAGACTGAGACGAATGACCAGAAGCTTTAGAAACATTAAGCTGCCCCAATTTGAAACCCTTAGGAGCAGTAGGACAATCAAAAATCCAATCACCCTTTTTCTTGCAATAGCGGCAAATGCGAGGTTTAGGACAACTACAGAGAAGATGATCCAAAGAACCACAATTATAGCACGCCCGCTGAATAGAAGGTGCACTACTAGGCTGAAAATAGAGGTAGCTTGCTTCTTTTTCTTCCTGTTGGAAGAATTAGGCTTATGATATGGAAACCTCTTCTTGTTGGGGTTCCTAGAAACCTCAACCTGATCACCACTATCACGTTCCTTTTCGACAGCTTCAAGGCAAAGTGTCGAATCAACAAGTTCCTCAAAAGAGAGCTTAAGCTGAAGCAAAAGGACTTTCTTCAAATACTTCTTCAAACCTTCGACAAATCTAAGATTTTTCTTACGCGTAGTGTTAATGAACTCAACTCCTTATTTGGATAAGGCCTCAAAATATGCAACATAATCAGAAACAGAGGACTTTCCTTGTTTCAACTCAAGGAAACTACGAGCAAGATTAGCCTTTTCTTTTCAGGAACGAACTTAAGTTCGAATCGTCCCTTAATTTGATTCCACGAGAGAGAGGACTCATCAACTTCCGCAATCAAAAGCTCATACCAATCAAGCACACATTCTTGCAACATACTAGATGCCACGAGAACGCGATGATGATCTGAAAGATCCATCCGAGAAAATATGCGCTCACTAGCACGCAACCAAGTCTGAACCTCCAATACACTTTCCGTTCTCTTGAAAGGCTTGCCTCCAAGGTGGGAATAGTCACTACACATGTGGACGAAGGGAGACTTATGAGTAGGAGCTGTGGGAGTAGCAACAAAAGGCTGAGTACCCTGAAATAGCTCCATAAACCGATCTGCTGACATTGACTCCGTCTGGATGAGAACCACTAGACGGACCTGTAGTGGAACGCTTCCCTCTACCTCTTCAAGCCATAGGCTGAGAGAACAAGAGAAGATAAGGATTAGTTAAAACAATACAAGATTGATAAGGAATTTAACAAATGGAATACTACGGAAATATGAGATTTATTCATAAACATATTCCAACATGTTAAAGAGGATAAAAGTTTTAGAACAATGAAGGAATAGATTGGAAAAGGCCCGATTAAAACCCTCGAATAGTTGTAACACATGTTCCATTCTGCTTCTGTTCTGTGTTTATTATAATTTGTTCTAAATCTCAGCTTTGATACCAAGCTGTGACGCCCCACCTCTATGCTCATAATAACAAATTTTATTATAAGGAATAATGTCTGCTATTGCGAAGAATAAGCCTTGTTAGAAGCGACCATCCGTAAGTTATGCCTTAGATGAGTATTGATTACATCGATATGAGTTGTGTAAATTACTCCCAACGATATATATTCAATCCAAATCTAAAACCAAACTACGGTGGCTTAGAAAAAATTCAGAACAACTCATAATAACAACAACACTGATAAGTATAATCACATCAGAACAGAAATATCAGATATAGCGGAAGGTAAGTCTGGATACATGCTACAACACTCGATGGTTCACATGAACCAAATGTACATATACATAGTCATCATACATACATGAGATGAGAGTCAATACACCAAAAGTAACACCTCGGAGCCTAAACAAAATATGAGGTGAAATCCCTAAAGCTGAAGCAGCAACTGAAAAAGAGATAGCGATTATCCTGAAATAACTCGGTCAGACCCGAGTATTATTTAAAAGAAAATAACAAATGGATCAGTCTAATTTAAACTTAGAAATGAATGTAGGATAAACAACATTAAAGAAAATTAATCATAATCTCGAATGAGACTATTCAACATAAACAATCAACATTGTTTAAATGAAGAAATCTCATTAAACACCATCAAATCAACTCATTAAACTCCATCAAAATCAATTTCCAAATTCAAAATTGAATTCAAAACAGCAATACTCAAAAATCTAGAAATCAAAATAAGATACCTAGAAAATCAGCATAAAAGTGGATCAATCCCAACATATGGCGAGTCTAAGCTACGCCGCACGTGCATCTCATATGGCCGAAGCCTACCAAGTACTGTCATCATAATATTTGACGCCCAACAAATGACCTGAAGGTCCAACAAATGACCCGAAGGTCTAGTACTGGTAATTGACCCGAAGGTCCATCATAGTGACTCAAAAGCCCAACAAAATCATCAAAATTTTCAAACAGCAATTCCACCACAAATATTTCAATTAATGAGTCTGGAATTAACCGAATTAGTAGAAGCGTGGTTCCATATTCCACACTTTTGCTAAATCGTTTAAATCTCAACATTGTTTCCTTGAAAGTGCAAAATTGTGTATTTTATATAAATAAAATTTACGTTCTCAAATGGACAGGTCCGGAATTAATCGAATTAGTAAAAGTAAGGGTTCATAGTCCTTAATTTTGCTGAAGTGTTTAAATCGATTCCTCATTCTTTTGAAAGCGTAAACTGTGAAATTTTTGGAAACAATTTTGTTATAAAATGATTTGAAAACACATGATTAAAACAGCAATTTCTATAGAAAAAGAAATCGCGCTTTACAAAACACCATAAAAACAGATATAAAATCAGCGTTGCGGGATAGCCGCTTGAAAATTCACTTTAAATTGATGGTTACTGAAGTCAAAACAATAGTAATTTTTGTTCGTCAAAAACTCATCAAAACAACACGCTTCAAATATAACCACCGGGGTAAAAATCTGTTATAAAAATAACGGCAACAAAAATACGTTTTAAAACCAAATGCCTATTCAAAATAAATTAAACATTGGACTGCACTACTATATTCATCAAAAATAGTGCACTGCCTTGCAATATACACGTGCACACTCGAATGAAATAGGAAAATTAAAATGACTGAACAAAATACACGCTTGGGCTATACTACACTATACACGTAAATATGAATTTTGTAAATTAAAACAGAGAGAACTAAAGATAAATGGTGTATTATTTGCAATGACTTGGATTTACTACTCTGAGCTAGGAAACAAAATTTTCACCCTTTTTATAATTTGACCTGGCCATTACTTCATGCTCAACAAAATAATATAGATGACTCACGTACAAGATATAAAGCAAGGTCTGGACATAAATTTTGTGTAATCCAAACTATGAAATGGTCTGAAAAATAGTTTATGCCACGTGTAACGTACATACTTCATGCACATACGAAAGGAAAATGGGAAAAATAAATGACCTGAACCATATTTTCTTGCTTCTCCTATATGCATGCAGTGATGAGGTTAGTAAATAACATGACCTGGAACTTGTTTTCACGCAATACAACTTACACACAAACTTGCCCAAAAATGAAATAACAAAAACTGATACGTGCACGCAAGTATAATACATGCACGCAACAATTACAATGCCTCAGTAACGTGAGGCAGCTCACGTTTCAAACACAGGGACAAAAAAAGCAAAGAAAAAACAAAGCAGGGTATAGATGCATGAATCAAGAATAAACGCATGACATGACCAAAATTTTAAGGCTGCAGGCAATGCATGGAGATAATAAAGCAAGACATATGGACATTTGCACACCTGACCATAGTTTTATGCTATACCACTTTGCACAAAATTAATTTTGTCTGGGCTAACAATTTTTGGTGCACGCATATTTAAAGTGAATAATAAATGTTTGGACTTGGTATACATGCACGCAACTACAACCATGCTGGCATGTAAATGATGCATGGACTCACTTTAGTGCTACACACTTTTGTACGCAAGTGTTTATCAAAGATATTGCATACGAAAATATTGCATACAAACGTAAACAACTTTACTAACTAAGCTACAACCATAGTTTTTAAATTAGAATTGTGAGTTTTCACTCACCTCAAATTTGGTTTCAAAAACAACTAGCAACCGAGAACTGAATGGAGCATCAAATTTGGTTTCAAAAACAACTAGCAACCGAGAACTGAGTGGAGCAAAATTCTTGGAACCGCCGTTAATGCATTCTGCACAGCTACTGAAGATTTTGAATGAAACAAACGAATGAAGTGTTTACTGGAATTTTGAAACAAAATAAAAGATGCAGCCTTTTCTTTTCTTTTCTCAAAATTGTGTATAAGTCAAAGCAAATGAAGTGTGCTGACAACTTTGGTACAAATGCATTTAATTAGAGAACGCGTATCAGAGAAATAAAGGACATGCTGCATAGTTTATAATGATGGTGATAAAAGTGTTTTCACTTTGCTTTTTACAAAATTTGTGTTTACAGCAAAGTATTCACCTTTTGTTTTAGAATGGACCATTTCACATATACACGTGAAGGCCGTTTTGCCACAAATTTCAACATGCAACCATACAACTGACCTAGCAACATTTTTGCATTGCAAATTTTTTTCTTCTTCAAATTTCAAATTTAAAAATTTCTGTTTTATATTTTTATTTCGACGGTAATCGAAAATCACGGTTGTTACACACACACACACATATATATACTAAATAATCTTGTATAAATATAAGTGTTTATATATAAACATAATTATGAAATATTAACATTAAACACACACATATATGTATATCTATATGAATATATTTAAACCAATTATAAAATACACTGAATATAATATATTTTTTAAAGTTGAAAACAATATATATACATATAATTTTTAATATATATATATATTATTAAATACTTATATATAAATGTATAATAATATATCATAAATTTATATTAATACTTATAAAATACACAAAAATATTTTTTTAAATGTATTTACCTGGTCTTGCGCATGGCTCAGATATAACTTACTTTTTTAATTTTTAATTATGTCTTATAAATTTCCATAGAGATTTATCTTAAAATATTTATAAAATAATTTGAAAATTTAATTTTGAAATTTAATTTTCTAGCAAATTATAAATGATATTTCGTACTTTGAATATTTATTATATAAATTTATAGTTTAAAAATAATTTTAAAACTAATTATTAAGTTTCTACTTCTATTTAAACTAATTTTATAAAAATGTTTTATTTCTACCAAGCATGTATTTTGTGGTAATCTAGTTTTATAAAATATGAAACATAATATATATATTGATATAATTAACTTATGTAATTAAGTGATTTAGATAATAATAAAATATATATAATATTTTTATTACTACAAATATAGTCTATCTATAATACTTTATATATATAATTTTTATAACCATTTTTGTATAAAGTATGATGTAATAATTAAATTACAAACAATATGTATATATATTTATATAATATATATTATTAAAATAAAAATTGGTTTTTGTTTTTTTATTGCCGAGCCACACCGTTATTGGTATATGCATAAAAGTTTTTAATATACAAATGTATGCGCATATACTGTCACAACCCGATTCTTCGACTTCCGAAAATCGACATCAATACGTCCACTGTGTCAACTATCGAATAATCGAATGCCGAAAAATCGAACCATAAGGGTAATAAAAAGAAAGAGGTAGAAGAAAAAGATAGAAGAAGTAAGAAAAAAGAACAGAAAACAATATCAGAATCTCACATATCGCAGCGGAACAACATATAATAGATAAATGAATAATCTTTAAAACAAAGAACTATTTCAGTTATTACATTACATTATCATCATCAGAGTATACAACAACAATATACAACACAACTGGACAATGGACAGTTATACAAACATGTCCCTACAAGTGAATTATATAGAGGAAAAATAATATCATATACAAGTAATACGTCTCGCCATCCAGCTCGCCACTTGAGCTCCAAAGCACTTCTGAATCCAGAATGACCTGATAACCTGACTCTAGACCGCCCGTGTGGAAAATTATAGGCACCCAGAGTTTAGGAAGAGAACAATAAACTCCAGGTCAGTCATGGGACTGGTGTGAGAACTCAAAACAGTTATTTATCTTTTAAAACAACAACAACAAGGGAAGTGAAAAATTTCCGCAATGCTTTTGTAAAATGAAACTACCATAAGGCCTCCCCGCACACACACAATGCAAACGCAGAAATGGAAGAGATTTCTCCTTATGATAGTCAAAAATGCTTAATACGCAAACAAATCATTTTTGATATTATTATTAGTGCATAGTGATGAAAACATTTCGAAAGTAGAATATAAATCTTAGCTAGCATAGACATTCCGAACTATGCCTACTATAGCTACCATCCAAACAGTGGGGCGCCACCATAAGTGAATGGCAGGTTCTACAACTAAAACCGTACAAGGCTCGTATTGTTTCTTTGGATTTTCCAACAAATGGTCAGGCTAAGGAACTTCCTACTGCCACATGGGATCACCTCTGACGGGATGTCCCGAGAACCTATCCGGATCTCTGCCAACACAAGGCCGGGTTACCTCTGTAACTAGGTAACTACTTCTCGAGTATGCCACCCCCCGGTCCTTTGAGACCTTTATCCGAGGGCCCTCGATCACCAAGCAACAACCATACAGAAAAATGAGATTGGAGCAACCACATAGGTTAAGCATCAGGGCTCCATACCTAACACCACCGTTTTCCAAAAGGAAATGACATACCCTAAAGGGAGCGACCCTCTTAACCTTGCCGCATATTCCTGTTTTGACCATTTCCGGCGTGTGAGGTCTGACGAAGTCTCATCCACAAAGCCACACTTTGATCAACAAATGATCAACAAATAATCATCACACAGCAACACTCAGCATGTCACATTACCAAATTGGGAGTATATCGCTGATAACCTTCAACTACAAAACCTCTGAGCTCGTATGTCTCAAAGAAGGGTGTTAAGCTAAGAGAATAAATTCCCCGACACCAATAGAAATGTATTTGAAAGAAATCTGCTTTATATCTCAAAATGTAATGTCAGACATGTAACCATACAAGTCTGTTCTGGGCTCGAACAGAACCAAAGGCACTTCCAAAGAAGCCCTTGCAATCCGGGAATTCACAATCCCGATCGAATTTCCCATCACAAGGAAATCTCCATACCGTAGCTAACGGTGCAGAGACAATCGATATGTCATCCTATCGTTTTCACAAATACCCGGTCCTACCCACCGGTCTTCAATGCTATCCATTACGTCGTATCACTATTCGGAATGGGTAATCCGAATAACGAGCGTAATAATTTAAAAATAAGTGTAGCATTCAATTTCAACCAACTCCAACAAATAGCCATTTGAGGGTCAATATTGATAGTCGGTTATTTAACTATCAATCAATATTCACAACATAACCCGATTTCAAATAATTTCCCAAATTATTTATTTTCGAAAATATCTCTACAAGATATAATTTCCTCACTTCAACCATTTGAAAACAAATTTCAAATCAAATTTCACCTTTACAACTTTTATTTCAAAATGGTTCATTTAAACCAATCAAATAAATCCTTACCGATTTATTAAATTTACGTTCCAAATCCGTAAATTTATTTCCACACTTTAAAAATAAATCGATGTTTATTTTTAAATAAATCTCCCTTTCCTTTATATATTCCATGGTGAATTTAAATTTCAAACTGATATACGATTTTCAAATCGTTTTCAAATATTCACTTTCTATTTATCTCTAAAAGATATAATCTCAAAACATTCACTTCATATTGGAAAATATTTCCATACTTATTTAATAATAAGTAATTCACTAATCTATTTATTTTCAACATTTTTGAAAACATTCAATATACTTGAATCACAATTAAGTATAAATTTTATTCTTTAAGAAAAACATTCTCCTAAACACCTTAATTTGAGTCAAAACGAATGTTGCGTAAAACATCGCTACGACAATCCAAAATCACTAGTATAGGGATTCCAAATTAAGATAGATATATAAACCCCAATACTATACAAAACTTTTCCTTTCGGAAATCATTTACTATAACAACAGTGTTATAGCCCACCATTTCCTTCTATTTCTCGAAAACGTCTATTTCAACAATGAATGTTGAAATCTATGGTTTCAATACTTAATACATTTTAAAACATTTTAAAATTGTTTTAAATTCTATTTAAAATATCACTTTCCCAAAATATTTCTTTAATATATTATTCACCGTCTAAAATCGTGAATATCCTTCATTTACCAAATTCAACATTTCTATATATTTTATTTAAAGGATTATCCACTGTCACAAAATTGTGGATATATCTCCTTTAATAAGCTATAATAATTAAACTTATCAAAATAAGTCGATTTCGGATTTATAAAACAACGTTTATAAATTCCATTTATACTTTATAACAACTTCAACTTATAAAATCACTTTATTAACAAATTCTATCCATATTCCATTTACACGCCAAAATCCAATTTATAAGTTAATTACTTATAAATCTTTTATTTTACAAAAATCTATTCATTTTATAACTTCGCGATTTATAAATCTATAGATTTCATTCACTTACGAAATCCATTACACTTCATTTTAACACTTATAAAAACTCGTTTTATAATTCCAATATTTTAATTTATAAATATCAATTTTATAAATCTTTTATATAAATCATTTATAATAATTCAAAAATCCCAATTTAAACCATTTTATATATTAATCAACTGCTTATTTCAAAAATACATTTTGGTTATATTTCTCAAAAATCATAATTTTTATAACATAAAAGCACAACGTTTATTTATTTAAAGTGAATCAATTTCAAAATTAAATTTAATTATGAATTCTCAACTTAAATTTTCAAAATCAAATTTTATTTATTTTCGGCATCTAACGATACCAAAAATATATTCGGCTAAAATTTAGCCTTTAACGATTTCAATCACAAAGATAATCATGCAGATTATAAATAGATCAACACACAACATTGAAACAAATTCAAATGTTTGAGGAATCCAGTTGGATCCCTCCAACCTGTTTCCCTGCATCCAAAGATGTTAGCACAATACCAATTCCGCTTCAAGATGGAATATCGCGGTATATGGGATTTATAAAAGATTATCCGCTATTATGCGGCGCAATAGGGTCTCATCCGCTATATAATGCGGGAAATCAACTCCAAATACATATGTAATACCAATTCCATTCAAGTTGGGGTTATCGCGGTATATGTGTTTAATAGATAACCTCCGCTTAATATGCGGCGCATAGGGTCTATTTCAATACAAAAGATAATAACTATCATCCAATCACACAATCAACACAATTTTAAATTTAACTATTTAAAATTTAAATCGAAACAATTCGATTGAGTGAGAAGTTCTCACCTTGAGTTTCCGATAACAGTTGTAGCGTTTTATTTCGAATAAAATTAAACGTGCGTTTAATTTTACCCGAAATTATCAGTAGCTCCAAATGACTCCAAATCAGCTCCATTGCGTAGTGCTCGTCAAAACGAAGCCTACGCAATTTGTTTCGTCCAAATCGTACCTCGTACGGAAAAGTTACATCATTGTAAAGTTTACACGAATTTGAATATAAATAATTATACAATTTTTATTTTAAATTTTATACCTAGATAATCAGAGCCGTTCATTTCCCTCTGCTATCCAGGCGCGCACGTGTACGTTCTTCTTCCCAGGTGATACGCGATCGAACAACCCATCCTCTAGCACGAAACCCTAATAGCCGCGACTACAGCACTCGACTAGAACGCGATCAACGACCATCATTGCGTGCACCATCCCCCACTCCATCAACGCCCCAATTCCGATCGATCTTGGTCCCCTATTCTCTTCGAAAATTGTGCCCAAACGCACGTCTTCAACTTCCAATTTCCATCGATCCACCAGCTCGTTTCCGATCATAGCCGTTGGAATTGAAGTACTCATCGGCCTCTTCAATTTTGTAGCTGAGAACTTTCTGAAAAAGTCGACAGATTTTGAACAAAAGGGGGAAGAATAACACAAAATTCTGGCCGTTGCTTGTTAGGGCCGGCGGCTGGAAACCCTAGCCAGAATTGCTTGCAAATGAAATGATGAAGGGTTCCTTTTATAGAATTTTAACGAAAAACACTATTCACCTCCAATTTTTCGAACACCAAATCTCGCGCGGTGACTGGCATTTCTAGGGTTTAACCCACGTTTCGGACACAATGGAATATGGTTCGGAGGCTAATTCGATCATATGTGCGAGTTACGGAAATAAACGATCAAATTTAAATTAAACCGATTAAACGAATTTCTATGCGTTTTGGCTTGCCTCGGACAAACGGTAAATCCGATTGACACAAAATTTGAAACCATATAATAATTTGACATTATGGATCCGATGAAACTAGTTTTGTCGAAATCCAAGACTGTTTGAAAAATGACTATTTCCACTAGTCGATTAAATATTAAAATATTCAATTTTCACAAATTAACTTTTGATTCAATTTTAAAAGTTCACAAACATTGTTCTAACTCCAATATGATTTAACATAACTTTATAAATCATTTTTGTCCACATTAAACCCAATTTCTAATTATTTACGCAATTTCAAATATTAAATTGTTGATTTAATTATCCAATTAAATCTAAATATTCGAAAAATAAATTATTCGACTTACAAATTTTACTTGTTGATATTTAAAATCAATTAAATATCTGAATTTCAAATGACAGAAATTCTGGGTCGTTACATATACAACCAATCCAATTGTGATAATGCATTTGTACATCAGAATCGTCACCAAGCTAACAATATGAAATATGTATATAATATAAACATTATAAAAACTAGACAAGGGTTTCTTACATCAATATCAACTAGGGTTTCGCAATTCCACCTCCCATAGTCTTTCTTCTTTCTATTTCATTTTCTTTTTATTTTCGCCTTTTTCATTTTATTTCCTTTCACATTCTCGTCGTCTTCCCCTTATATTCCCATACCCTAGCTTCCGCTAGAGCTGCAAATTATCACTATTTCACGTTGCCTGCTCCAGTGCTCTAAGTTCATCTGCCTCTTTTCTCCGCCTTTTCAAAGTTGCTAGCTAGATATCCCCATGTGCAGCTCTCGGTAATTCTGAAATGTCAAGGTGTGAGTTTAGCCGGGTAGTTTTGTTGGCCATGGGGTTTCTATTGGTTTTCAAATCGATGACTATTTGCCTTTGTTGTTTGCTCTTGCCAGATGGATTTTGGGATGCCTGTTTAGTCATTTACCTTGCTGCTTTTCGCCCCCTCATCTGTTTAACTCGGTGATTACTTGTGCAATGGGGTTCTCCTCGATGTGGTGGCTTGCGGTGCTTTGCTGAGTGTCGATGGCTATCCTCTCTTCTCAAGCCTCTTAGTTGTGTGCTAGTTGATAACAGCAAGGCTTTGGGCTAGCTTTTAATGCTTTTTCTTGTTTATCTTTATATTTCTTGTTGGTTTTGTTGCTCAGTGCATTTCGTGCACTATTTTGCAATGCATCCGTAGTGCTATTTATTGTGTAGCCAATTTTAGTTTACGTATGTAGCAAGTTATAGTGTTTTAGCAAGGAATCTGGTTCTATTATTTCTATTTTATGGACATAATTTGTTAGGCTGTATTAGTTTTCTCTTTAGTTTATTAAAGTTGTGTTGGGTCATTGTCTCTTAGTTTTGATGTACATCTAGTTGGGTGGATGGTGTTTGCTTGATCGTTTCCTTAGCCAGCCTGATTTTGTGAGAATGTCTTTAATATATTTGATGCAAGTGTTTGCTACTTTGCCTTGGAGATTTTCTTTGGAAATTTTGGATCCCTTTTGGTCCTGGCTGGAAGTTATGGTATTTTTCATTTCTACTTTTGGAATTCGGGCTTAGGTTCTTCATCTTTTGGGTCTTGGTCTTTGGGCTTGCTTCTTTTTCTATGTGATATATGCTTGCTTCTTATATTCAATGTCTGTCTAGTTGGGGGATGGTTTCCCTGCTCTATCAGTTCATCTAACATTAGCCCGACCTCTTTATTCTCATCTTTGCTCCGTAGGGATTACTTGTGGCAGCTGGTGCGGGCTTTGGGTGTTGTTATGCTTCATGTGCAGTTTGATTGATGTTTTGGTTAGCGATTAATAACGAAGTATTCGAATATTAGCATTCACATATCACTTAGCAGGTGAATTAACATTTTGACCAAATTTATCCTTTACTTAGTTTCGGTAGAATCCAATTTTACTTTGCTAAGCGTTATCCGGTTATAACTTTTGTTCACACAAATTCTCTTTATCAAAACTATATCACTTTGGACTTATGGATTTGGTAATGGTTATAATTTCAATATCGTCCGCATTCAACTCTAAAGTCCAAGCACAAGTCCTTGGTTTAATAATAACAATTATTATTAACCAAAATGTTCTGGCTAGAGACTCTGACTTTGAGTTGACTTCAGTTGACGTTGATACTAACCTCATATAATCAAGGAGGCGAATCCTCTCTTAAATAATGTTTCACTTCCAATGCTTTCACTCGCTATAGTAGTTCGATGAACGTCGTGCCATGATTTAACTGTAATCAAAATGGAGCTTCCATATTGAAGATCAACAGTATTCTCAGATCTAGAGAACTATGTAATTTTGTCACATTGATATTTTTTGTTTGATCTTAGGTATATTAACTGACAAAAAATATATATCGAGTGAGTCATTCCGTATTATCCAGTAACTATCGGTACGTAACTCCTTGATGCCTTGAGAAACCATGAGTAATACACCATCTAACATTTGGAGAGTGTTAAGTACTTTAGTCTTAATGGATGTATCAATATCTAAACTATACATCTTCATTAGGAATATTTAAAATGGTATATTTATTTTCATTATGATAAATTATCACAGCTACAACATTTTGTAACTACTATCATAAAATATAATATTTATGGGTTTCTATTAAATATACTTTTAATTAAATTAATTAATTAATACAAAACATTATGTCAAATATATAACAGAAATAAAATACCTATTATTTCGAACGAGATTGGTTATTGAGTTAGATATATGTAACTAATTACATAATTTTCTCCAAGGGCATACTCTAACTCTACCAATCTCCCACTTTCACTTAGGGTCAACTATGGAATCTTATTCCAACTTCTCTAATCAGTTTCCTCAAAACCAATCGGGTAAATCCCTTAGTGAACAAGTATTCTATTATGCTTTAATTATTTACTCTATCAATCAACTCTCCCTGACGTTAATAAACTACTTTATCACCTAGAACATTTCGGAGTATGTCTCTTAACTTCTAAAGAGCTCTATTTTCTATCACGAATTATATCATGACATTGTTATCATATAATAATGTTATGGGATTATCCCTATTTGGAATCACCCTCAACTCAGTTATGAATTTGTCCATTTATATTTATACACATTGCTTTTTATGCAGTGCTATTCAGGGTGATGTACTTAGTTTTATTCATTGAATCAGCCACAGTTATTCATTAGGAACATTTCCAAATTAAAGGTTCTTAACTTAAATTTATTATTGAATATTATACTCAATATCAATTATGAAGTTTGAGTCTGAGCACTCCTTTATAAAGAGTTCGTTGTTACTATAAATAGTTCTCTAGTATTTCGTAAATACATGAGAACACTCCAAACCACCATTTAGTGATATCAATTTGGATTTGATATTTGCTTCATGTATCAAATACGTAAAAGAATCACGATACCATAAACGACATAACATGTATGATAATTCCTATTACTAATGCATAAGGAATCCATTTTACATGTTCTGTATTAAACATTTTAATAAGGTGTCCTAATATACCATCTTGGGACATTCCTAATATCTTTTATACTTACTATAAAAAACATCATTTATAAATCCAACATCAATTATTGAAGTAACTAAATCTGATTTTAACACAAGTACATTAGTAATGTTCTTACTTATGTACACACGCTTCCTCTGCATTTTAACTGATGATCAAACTATTTTATATATTTATCAAAATACTTGTTTAATTTTGATGATTTTCAAAATGATACTTTTGTACCCATTCTCAATCGTATCTGGAAACCTACAAACTCAGTACGCTCTCACTGACTTCGAGATACTTTGGTTTTTATGTGCAAACAGACTGGAATCTATATTCAGAACTTTCTATTTCAACACATATATACAAAAATATAAAGTCATACTAGGCGATAATTTTATGAGTAAAATCTGAACCAACTTGAGCACATCAACTGGTAAATCTATTACGTTAATTTCAGCAATTGAAATTCGTTGTAATATTTTAATCAATGTGGCTCACTATATTCCAACTGTGTCTGTCTCTCTCATAAAGGCACGTTCAAAACCAATGGATCATATCTCTTCGGATAAAACTATCAAAATCATATTTTGTTAATTTAAGTAGAATCTATTTCGAACTGATGCACGGTACCATATCATAGAGTCAATAATCTTAATGGTTTAGTTAAATAACCGAGGATTATTTGTTCTTGACATTGATAAGAAACACATAGTTTCTCTTTAATGTACAAGAAAACTTATTAGACATTCTAATTTATTTATGTTCATTTAGTTTCGATCAATTTCATCTTATCCCTTGTAATCATTTTTATCACTAGATCGTATCCAAATTCATTTTATACTAATAATTTCTTAAAGAGATTCCGTCGCTTTGAAGTTGGTATTTCTTGAAACAACAGTTGTTTCTCAGTGCAACTTCATAAACATTTTATGAATTACCTTATATTAAAACTGATTTTGCATCAATTTACAATAAATTTACGTTCACAACATAAAAGTAGTCATTTATGACCTTCGATCCCAAAATTCTCTTTAGGACGATTCATACAAAATTTCTTACGTAGAATTATCACGTACATCTTTCGACTCGCACAACCTGTCGACTTCTTAGCCTAGGATATTTATGAGTTTTTTTATAAATTATTGTTTCATATGGTTTTGTAAACCATTCATTGGATAATATTAATTTTAACATTGCGTACTACTCTTAAGTACACACCTTATAAAAAGAGATTAACTCAACTTCACTTATTATTAATCGTGTATTTTCTACAAAGTTCGATTACTCCTTATCAATATATCATTGTATATTATAAGGAGTGACCTCTGAGACTTAATCTTTATTCGTATTAGGTACATACATAACTCTTTCCAATATACCTACTCATTCAATCAAATCGAATCATTTTTGTAGCATGTACATGTGTATCATGTACACATGTCTATGTATGTGATAAATCATTTGGGAATATGATAAAGTATGTAGAACCATTTTTTGTATTAATAGACTTACAATTCCATATATCTATATGTATCAATCCAAAGAGTTCATCAACCCTTATAATACTCCCTTTAAATGGGTGCATAATCATTAATTATTTGAGATATAATTAACCATTATCATATGAATCATAATCATAAAAATTATTTCTCAAAATTGTGGCTTAACCTATAATTTCAAAATAATCGTAAATAATTTTAGGTAATTATGTATTTTCAAATGCATAACTTTTGTTATGAAAATAAATACCACATTATATTTCTATTTCATAACGAATATTCATAATATTTGCACTGAAATATAACTATGTCTATTTTTTAGTCGACGATGGGAAACAATCATTATTTCATAAATAATTTTCGATATGTTTTACGAGAATAATTTTCGTAATTTGATGCAGTAAATAAGTGCTATATGACATGCTTCCAGTATTTGTCATTACTATAATAGCGTACTAATCTAAAAGGTCCATCATTCACTTAATATAGATTATTCGTTTCATATACTGCAACTAGTTTACATTAGAGAGTTCTTTGATCAAATATCTTGAACTCAAAGAAATAAATCTCATAGAAAACAACTTTAATGTGAAAATACATTTTAGAATAGAAAATGTATTTCTCATTCCAATGTTAAGTATCAATTACAATTATTATAATTCTCATTTCTGATGTTTCTTAATGAAGTAGAAGTGACCATTACTCTCTTCATCCCAACTGTATTGTAATAACCCACACCTTAATGGGCCTGAATTTTTATTAAATCGGATGCCAAAGTCCACTAAGGTATGGATCGTTGGTGTTGGTTTCTTGTAAACAACAAAAGTATATCCAAGCACTATCGATACAAACTCACATTGGAATAATAAAGTACGATAAAACATTTAATTACCGACTAAGGCTAATGCCTCTGTTATCTAGTATCCTTATTAGTGCCGAGCATGCTTAAGGAAATCAGTCCTTCCTCTATTCCCATCTTGTACCAATATTTATCCCCTTAAGTCTATCTCGTGGGTTGTAATGAGAAGGGGGTCAGAACAACATTATGGTGAGTGGTAAATTTATACATAACACTAGTTTATGCTGATTTTCTACCATTGCATGTTATGTCTACTATTTTAACTTAGCCGTCTGGACTTCATGTACGCGTATGATACGTCTCATCCACTCGAGGTATACAATAACTACATACATACATACATACATACATACATACATATATATATATTTACTTTTATACATATAAATACCACAGTCCCTATGGACCAAGATACGTTCCCTTCTAGTATCTGCAACTCTACGCTGCATTAGAATCCATCATCAACACAGTATTATGTCCTTGCAACCATGGAACTCTCGTTAGAGCCTTATAACGACATTACAATTATTTAATCGTATTCTACCACGTCTTGAAGACTTATATAACTACTTCATATCATCGATTCTGCTCCAAGGACTATTAAGGACTCAACTCCTTAGACAATCATATTTGTCTTAAAGATCAACATTAAAGGTTATTGTATCAACCTGGAATTTTCGACCTCAAAAATTCGACACTAATACGTCTAGAAGTTCCGAGCAGTCAAACGACGGAAATTCCAGATTGTTAGGGTAAAGAAGAAAAGAGGTAGAAGAAGGAACAGAAAACACAGCACAGAATCTCACATTCGCAGCGAATTAAACTATAATACCAAATACTAGCATTTATACAATGAAAAGCTGTAATTGTCTGTTACATTCAAAAATCAAAGTACAATCATTCACAAATAAACTGGACAGTTGTAACAACTTGTCCCTGACTACCATCAATACAATTTTAAATAAACAGCGGAATATACTCCATAAGTTCCTGCCATCCAGCTCGCCTCCTGAGCTTTAGAACGTCCCAACCTGAAAATCTGTAATACTTGGTCTGACCCAAGCATTACATTAAAGTAACACCCGAGTCAGGCTGGAAACTAGCGTGAATAAACCCATATAATTTGAAATAAGTAAAGTATCATAATCATTTGCAAACCAGGGTAACTCGTACCTCACTATGAGTTCTTATCTTGTTTATAATCAATACTTATTTCACTAAATTTTATCTAAGTATCGTTACTTAGTTTAAATGGCCATGTTACTTAATTTATTCCCTTCCAGCCTATTTGATTCTAAAATCAAACCCATAAAGAATTTGTAGATTACTAATCGAAGTGGTTTCGGATATTGCTGATATCCGACCACGGTCTCTTCGAATCCAATGTCATCTTTTAAGCCAAGTTGTTTAAGTTTAAAACAATTTAATTTACTTAAGATTAACATATTCACACAGCAATTTATCACAGTTCAGCCAAAGCATTACATATCATAGAACATCACAAATTATCAATCTCAAGCATTCAATATAATTTGATCATTCATAAGCAATATTAATTAGTTATACTATTCCTAATTAATTTAATTAAACACAAAATAAATTAATTACTCATTAATTAATCACTGGCAATCCTCCTTAATTATTACTAGTTTATTACAAACCATTTATTATTTTAATTAATTATTCAAATTAATTAATTATTCACATTAATTAATTATCCTTTAATTACTTACATTAATTAATTTAAGATAAACCGTTTATCTTAATTAATTACTGAAATACATCATTTAAATCTTATTTAATTTAGATGCTTGAAATTAATTAACCAAATCACTTGGGACCTTTTTATTAATTAAAGTTCAATACATTTATCTTTAATCACTTACTTAATCACATCCTTTTATTTTGAAAACAATTAGGGATTTAATTAAATAATTAATATGACATTTAATAATTCAAAACCAAAACAATTTATCTTAAAACATTTAACTTTAAAATTTTAATCTTCGAACTTGCATGAAAACTTGATAAATACTTATTGCTTGAAAACTTTGCTCAATAATTTACTTGGAAACTTGTTTTGTGTTTTGCTTTGAAAATTGTACATTTCCAATGCTTAAAACTTTATTAACATTTTCTTTACTTATTCTTTACACTACCTATATTAATACTTCACTGACCAAACTCTTTGGCCCATTCCTTTGTGGCCTAAATTCCCTTTTTCCTATTCCTCTATTTACTATTCCTTTTCTTATCTTCTGGACCAAAACTTCTTTTCTTCCTATTCCACATATCCCTAATTCCCTTCATCTTTCTCCTGTACACTCGGATGTGCATGTGCATGTGTACACCCCCATGGCACTTCAACGCTCACCTCAGGTCACCATCCCAACCCATCTCCGGCCATCGAAACCACCCGACCACCTCAACATCCCATGGTAAATCGATAATTAAAACCTGATGCTTGAACCCAAAGCGGTCAAGGAACCTTCACCTTCCCCTTGCCTAGTCTGGCCACCACCGACATCAGAGCCTTCCAAAATTCATTAACAAGACAGTCTCGACCGTCCCATCCTTTTCCACCCATACCGAAAGCCTGAAAGTTCCCCGCATCACCAACATTGGCCTGCAACTCAACCTAAAACTCACAGTGCCTTAAACCCTAGATCCCCTTTGCCGTGCCTCAACGGCGATCAGAAAAATCACCAGCCAATTTTCCCACAACCCCCAAACGACCCGCTACCTCCAGTTCCAACTTGACCCCAAAACCTCCTTGCGATCGTCTATAATCACCCAATGATCGAAAACCGATCAACTACCGATTCCTCTTTATATTATAACTTAAAAATTGCAAAACTTCCACTAAATTCATAATTTCACAAGACGATTATGATAGTATAAGCACATCATGAAATTAAACAAATTTATTTTCCGATATGATTCATCCACTTTTGTAAATTCTTCTTTTCAAAAGAATATTTTGATAATTTCCCTTGAAAATCAATTTTAAAAATAGGTATACTCACATATAAACATATTTCTTTTAAACATCACACCCTGTAGCTGGTTGGATTAAGAGCATTTGAATTTTGAAAAGTTTTTGAACCCTTTAGAAGCAAGAACAGAGGTAAAACAACATATATACAGGCATCCACATATCCATATACAGGCATGAATACATTCAAAAACTGATGCTTTTCACTTAATCTTTTATCATAATATTTATATAAGGAAGGTTAAACTTTTAAAAAGAAGGCTTACTCACCTTTTTTTTCTGAAACCAGAATACTGCTTTCTTTGTTTTATTTGATATTCCCTATTATTGTTTTAATTATTCACAAACTTTGAAATGTCAGCATTATTTCTATTGAAAGTAAGTGTTGTACTCACATTTCCTTGGAACGAAACACATGCTTTTTGAAAGCTGCTTGCATGTTGTTGCTTCCTTCTCTTGAATGCTTCAGGTTTGATCTTTGTTGTGCTTAGTATGGGTTTGATTGATTTTTTTAGTTTAGCTTGAATTTTTGCTTCTTCAGAAATGATAAAGCTATTTGTTTTTCCCTTTATTATTTTTTCTCTGGTTCAAACTTTGATTGGAAAGAGAAGAGATAGGAGCAAAAGTATATGTACCTGGTTTCTCATGTATAATTTATTTATATTTTAAAAATGAGTAAATGCATTTAAAGAAGCATCTATGACATTTGTATTTTGCATGCTAAACTTAGTTTGTACTTGTAAACATATATCTTCATAAGCCTACACATGTCTTTATTCATGTATTTTATATTTTATTTATGTTGTTATATCATGTTTATTTTATTTACACATTTTATTGTTATTGTTATTATTATTATTATTATTATTATTTAAATTTATGTTTACTTAATAAGATGAAATCTTTTATTCATTCCTAGTTTAAACTTAAGCTATTACTTTAATTAAAAACTATATGTAGAGTTCGAATCTAATTTTTTTTTGAGATTTTGAAAATAAAAATATAATTTTGGAATAAATAGAATATCTTATGTTGATTTTGATATTACATACATCCCTATTATTACAAACATCCCTATATTTTATTCCATAGCCATATATATTCTCATATACGTTAAAAAGCTTGTATGTATATATATATATATATATAGAAATTTTATCTTGAATTAAATAGTGAAATATATTATTTATTTATTTACCATATGATTTATCATTTCCAGAGATTTTAAAATTCAACATTTATTATAGTTTCAAATATATATATATATATATATATATATATATATATCCAAATATTTATCAGCATTTTATTTGTTCAACTTACAAATCAGTATTTTAATAAATTTAATCCTGTTAATTACCAATTAACAGCTATCCAAAAATTCGGGTTATCACATCCCTCCACCTCTTTGAAACATTTTGTCCCCGAAAAGGAACGAAGCAAGAATTTAAATTATACTATTAATTATCAGCTAAATTATCCTTTAAACATTCTTAATTCTTTTAATTTAAATTTTTTAAAATACTTTAAAAATCTAGATTATGTTATCAAAATAGTTTTATAAAAATACTCTTTATAACTCGATGTTTCAATAAGTCCATCCTTGTTCTTACAGAAATTCGGTCATACGTTGATCAGGTGTAGGACCGAAAATCTATAAGTACTTGGTACACCCTTTTTTAACACCCAGTGAAAATACATGGAAAATATTTTTGTGAAAATATAGATAACATTTTGGTGAGAATGCTCTATAAATCATCACCCCCTCCATGATCGCTGTTAACCCAATGATTATGTTGCCATCCCGGCAAAACCATAGAAAACTATAGGCCTCCGCGCCCCTCGATTACACCATGGAACCAGCCACAGATCACAGCTACACCAAGGGTTACATTGCCATCATAGCAAAAACCCATGTAACTGTAGGCATCGACGCCCTCGAATTTCGCTGTCAAATGAAACTTTACCACTCCCACATAGATCGCAGACTACATTAGCCGAGTCCCAATGTAGCCTGTAGGCACTCACTACCACACGACTTTTGCTATGTCTTCATAGATCGCAGTCTACCGATGTTACATCACCCTTATGGCGAAATCAAACGTAGACCGTAGGCAATTGCTGCCCCTCGACTTTCGCTATGGTGCGCTGTAGGTCGTAGTGACATCGAGTTACACTGTGGTCACAACATAACCCAAATGTCTCTGTAGGCATCATCGTCCTCGAATTTCGCTACCTAACCACAATCCTCTGGAACTTCAGTTTGTTCAGACTTCCTCCCAAGATCAAATTTAGAACCCCCCTTAGGGCTCAAGGCAGAACCACCCCGTGGATCTCCTACTAGAAGTTCATTTAAATAGGAGCGTCTTTTTCCCCAGAGCCAATCTCAAAATATTTTATACTATACACATATAGTATCTTTCAAATCGAACTCTTTATATGTATCACATATAAATCTCCTTTGTACAAAATCGATATCTCAAAATCGATAATTCTCAAATTGGCTTTCCAAATTTCCAAAATTGATTTTTCCACTCAAAAGCCTTTCAAAGTCCATGGGTCCCAAAACATTTTTCCCAAAAATCATTCTCATAAAATCATTTATATATATAGATATATATAAGTTTACTCTTTTAACTATTTTTTTTGGATCACTTTATACTTACATAAATTCCTTTTTATACTTCAAATAATTTAAAAGATCACATCTTCTGGTTATAAATTCACAAGGACAGTTATCATATATAACAAATATATACAATTTTATTTATGCCAAAACAAATATTCAAGTTTGATTTCTTTATAAAGTTATTTACCACATTTCTTACTCTTCATAAAGTGACTTTCAATAATAGTGATATCCAACTTCCACTTTTTATTCGTCACAGATTTCAAAACTTATTTTCCTATTTCAAAAATTTTGCATTTCTTTACAAAATTTTTAATATCTATTTCATTCGAGCACGTACGATGCACATATACATCCGTACGCAATATCATATTCGATCGCTCCTCGATCACACAATTTCACTTTCAAATTAGCATCGTCCATCCGACTTCCTAGTGCGGACTCAGATCTGGTTTCTTGATCAAAAACCATCATTCTCCTTGCATAGCCTTAACTATGATAGAGAATTTACAAAACCAATCAAAAATTCATATCCAGGTTCGCCGTCGAAAATCGAGTGAAAAATCCCACTCGAATCGATATACTACCTCTAAATTTTGTGTTTGAATCTGGATCAAATCATTTTGCGAATTGAATAACATACGTGCATCCTATGTATTTATCTTCATTGATTATTAGCTAAATCAACTTTCTTTTTATTCACCTTCATTTTGATTTCTATTCACTTATTTACAATTGCTTCAATTTCCACTTGGGTTATCACTTCAATTCTTATCTTAATTGGTAATTAATTATAAATAGTTTGCATTCTGACCAGCTTGAATTTAGAAAATAGTTTGAAAAGTTTAAAATAGTTAAGTGGTTGAAAAATGGTTATTAGTTGCAAAATAGCTGTAAATAGTTAAGTAGTTACAAAATAGTTGTAAAATAGTCAAATAGTTATAGAATAGTTAGATAATTGCAAGATAGTTGTAAAATAGCAATTATTTATAAAGTAGTTGTAAAATAGTAATTAGTTTATAAAGCAGTTGTAAAATTGCTGTAAAACAGTCAAATAGTTCCAAAAATAGTTGTAAAATAAGTATAAGATAGTTACGGTTTTAAAAAGAAAAGTTGTACAGTAAATAGCTTGTAAAAATAGATTTAAGATAGTTTATATTCAAATAATTTATTTGAAAATAGTTTCAGAGCCAAACTGGTCAATTTCCCAATTTCCCATCCATTAAATTGATTCAATTCAAATTCAATTTGAATTTACTTCAATTCCTTTCTCAAATTCGAATCAATTTCCATTTGAATTTGATCTTATTCAACTTCAATCTCACTTCCAATTAATTCAATTCAAATTCAATTTGAACTAATTTCAATTCCAATCTCAAGTTTAAACCATCTCGAATTATATAAATTCGAGTTAAAATTTTAAACGTTGATTTAATCCTTTAAATCAAATCAATCTTTACTTTTAATTTAACAACCTAAGTTTTTAAACAATTTAATTTTGAGTCCAAATTTTTAACATTTCATTTTAAATTATCTTTACTAACTTATTTCAAGGTTTAAGTAAGAGTTCAAAACTTTTTAAACAATTTAATCTTCAGAATCCAATTTATTACCCAATTTTAACTTCTAACTTTGAAACCAATTCTTAACAATTTTAGTTTGCATGTTTATTTTTAACATTTAAATCTTAAGTTCAAAGTGATTCCATTACCATATGTTCAATCTTTATTTCTTAAAATTAAAATCTATTGAATAATTTCAATTAAAGTCTTATTTCCATTTAGTTTTAGTAATGGATATATATTATCTCAATCCACTTCTTAATTCAATAAAAATAATCCAATTCTCAGTTTCATAGATTATTAATAACAACAGGATAATATCAGGTTAAGCCAAAGTAAATAAACATCCAAATTATTTAAAACATTCATCAATAACATCCATCAATAACATCCATTACCAATTTTCAGAACTCAAACTTATTTTGAGATCACACATAACTCCTATTTCAATTCAACCCATTTAACTTCCCCAAGTTAAATCTCAATTTCATCTTGAAATTTCCAATTTAGGTTGTTTGTTCTAAACTTATTTAACTTCCCCTAAGTTAAATTCAACTAATTTAATCCAGTCAACCTTACTCAATTTGAATTCTCCATTTCAAATTTTCAAACTTCTTATCAATATCCTTTCCCACTTATAAGTTCAAAATTTACTTCTCTTTGGGTTCACATCACATTTCAGGGAAAAATTCAAAACTCAACACTTAGTGTTTACTTCCAATCAACTTGTTATTATGTATATCCCACATATATACATATTTATTTCTTTTGCACCCCAAGTCATATTTAAAATTTTAAACCATTCTTGGTTTTTAGTTCAAACAAATTTCTTTAAAAATTCTAAAACAACTCTTGTTTTAAGATAATATTCCTACATTTAAAAAAATTATTCATTATATCTATTAATACTTTGAAACAATTTAAATTTCTGGACTTAGATTTAAAAACTTCACAATTTAAATCCCTTCCAATTTACAATTCATACTTACCTAAATTGTTTTTTCCTTAAAACATTCCATTTTACTTTATCATTAATTATTATTAGAAAACAAACATCCCACTATTAGACACAATATCCGTTTTATGATAATAACCAAGATTATCATATCTGGAGACCAATTCATTACATATTATCTCACAATTTGTTGGAAAACAAAATCAGGGTAACTTAATTCAGCATTCTGAAAACACTTCCATGAATTTCCAGATTCTAATTTCTGGTTTGAATCCGTTTCTAGCCTATCTTATTTGTATAGTTCATATTACCCAATTCCTATTTAATTTAAATAATCAACAACCAATTACCCTAATATATATAATAATTAGAAAAATTATTGCTTTATATATCAAAATATAAGTTAAAAATTATTTTAAAACCGTCTTTAAAATCATTATATAAGAAAATAACAAGTACGTCCTCATATATAATTCACTCAACTTATTTTAGGGTATTACTGACCCTATTTAAATGAGTAACCCCCCCACCAAAGCCAAGGTTCTCGCTTAACCTTCAACTTTGATAACAATTGTAATGAGCTAGAATTTTCGACCTCGAAAATTCGACACTAATACTTCCACTATAGAAGTGCCGAGCAATCGAACGTCGAAAATTCTAGATTGTTAGGGTAAAGAAGAAAAGCGGTAGAAGAAGAAACAGAAAACACAACATATAATCTAACATTCACAGCGAATTAAACTATAATATCAAATAATAGCATTTGTACAATGAAAAGCTGTAATTGTCAATTACATTCAAAATATTAGAGTATAATCATTCACAAATAAACTGGACAGTTGTAACGACTTGTCTTTGACTACTATCAATACAATCTCAGATACAAAGCGAAAGCGGAATATACTCCATATCTTACTGCCATCCAGCTCGCCTCCTGAGCTCCAGAACGTCCCAACCTGAAAATCTGTAATACTCGGTCTGACCCAAGCATACATTAAAGCAACACCCGAGTCAGGATGGAAACCAGCATGAGTAAACCCATATAATTTGAAAATACTGAATTATCAACTCATTTGAAAACCAGGGTAACTTGTACCTCACTGCGAGTTCTTATCATGTTTATAATCAATACTTATTTCACAAAATTTTATCTAAGTATCGTGACTTAGTTTAAATGGCCATGTTACTTAATTTATTCCCTTTCATCCTATTTGATTCGAAAATCAAATCCATAAAGAATTTGTAGATTACTAATCGAAGTGGTTTCGGATATTGCTGATATCCGACCCCGATCTCTTCGAATCCAATGTCATCTTTTAAGCCAAGTTGTTTAAGTTTAAAACAATTTAATTTACTACAGAATAACATGTTCACACAGCAATTTATCACAAACAGATTATCACAGTTCAGCCAAAGCATTACATATCACAAAACATCACAAATTATCAACCCCAAGCATTCAATATAATTTGATCATTCGTAAGCAAGATTAATTAGTTATACTATTCCTAATTAATTTAATTAAACACAAAATAAATTAATCACTCATTAATTAATCACTTGCAATCCTGCTTAATTATTATTAATTTATTACAAACCATTTATTATTTTAATTAATTATTGAAGTTAATTATTGAAGTTACTTAATTATTCACATTAATTAATTATCCTTTAATTACTTACATTAGTTAATTATCCTTTAATTACTTACATTAATTAATTTAAATTAAACCATTTGTCTTAATTAATTATTGAAATACATAATTTAAATATTATTTAATTTAAATGCTGGAAATTAATTTACCAAATCACTTGAGACCTTTTTATTAATTAAAGTTCAATACATTTATCTTTAATCACTTACTTAATCACATCCTTTTATTTTGAAAACAATTGGAGATTTAATTAAATAATTAACCTAATATTTAATTATTCAATGCCAAAACAATTTATCTTAAAACATTTAACTTTAAATTTTAAATCTTTGAACTTGCATGAAAACTTGATAAATACTTTTTGCTTGAAAATTTTGTTCAATAATTTACCTGGAAACTTGTTTTGTGTTTATCTTTGAAACTTGTACATTTCCTATGCTTCAAACTTTGTTAACATTTTCTTTACTTATTCTTTACACTACCTATATTAATACTTCACCGACCAAACTCTTCGGCCTACTCCTCTACGGCCCAAATTCCCTTTTTCTTATTCCTCTATTTACTATTCCTTTTCTTATTTTCTGGCCCAAAACTTCTTTTCTTCATATTCCACACATCCCTAATTCCCTTCAACTTCCTCCTGTAAACTCCGATGTGCATGTGCATGTGTACACCCACACGACAACGCTCACTTCAGGCCACCATCCCAACCCATCTCTGGCCATCAAAACCTCCTGACCACACCAACATCCCATGGTAAACCGATAATCAAAACCTGATGCTCGAACCCAAACCAGTCAAGGAACCCTCAACTTCCCTGTAACGTTTCGAGATTTTCGACTTCCGAAAATTGACATCAATACGTCCACTGTATCAAATGCCGCATAATCGAATGCTGGAAAACCGAATTGTTAGGGTTAAAAAGAAGAGGTAGAAGAAATGATAGAAGAAGAAAGAAAACAGAACAGAAACAATATCAGAATCTCACATATCGCAGCGGAACAACATATAATAGATAAAAGAATAATCTTTAAAACAAAGAACTATCTCAGTTAATACATTATATTACATCAGAGTATATAACAACAAAATACAACACAATACAAGAATGGGCAGCTAAACAAACATGTCCCTACAAGTGAATTATACAGCGGAAGCATAATATCATATACAAGTGGTACGTCTCGCATGGAGCTCGCCACTTGAGCTCCATAGCACTTCTGAATCCAGAATGACCTGATAACCTGACTCTAGACTGCCCGTGTGGAAAATTTTGGGCACCTAGAGTTTAGGAAGGAAAACAATAAACTCCAGCTCAGTCATGGGACTGCTATAAGAACTTAAAATAGTTTATCTTAAAAACAAGCAATAGGATAATTTTAAAATAGATTCGCAATGCTTTTTGAAAAATGAAACTACCATAAGGCCTCCCGCACACACACACAATGCAAACGCAGAATCGGAGGAGATTTCTCCTTATGATAGTCAAAGATGCTTGATACGCATTAAAAGAAACATTTGATATTATTACTAGTGCATAGTGTAGGAAAAATCATTTCGAAAGTAAAGATATAAATCTTAGCCAACATACGACCATTATCGTATGCCTACTATAGCTACCATGTTCAATAGCAGGTTACCGCCACATTCCATGGCAGGTAATACAACTAAATCCGTACAAGGCTCGTATTGTTTCTTCGGATTATCCAACAAATGATCAGGCTAAGGAACTTCCTACTGCCACATGGGATCGCCTCTAGCGGGACGTCCCGAGAACCTAACGTTACGGTTAGATATCTTCCAACACAAGGCTGGGTTACCTTTGTAACTAGGTAACTACTACATGAATATGCCACCCCCCGGTCCCTTTGGACCTTTATCCGAGCGCTCGATAACCAACATCACACAATAATAAATATAGTGTGTCAACATGAGTAAGCATCTGGGCTCCATACCGTGATACCACCCTTTCCAGAAGGAAATGACATACCCTAAAGGGCACGACCCTCGTAACCTTGCCGCATATTCCTGTTTTGACCATTTCCGGAGAGTGAGGTCCGACAAAGTCTCGTCCACAAAGCTACGCTTTATACAAAGCCACGCTTTGAACAACAAATGATCAATAAATAATCATCACACAGCAACACTCAGCATGCCACATTACCAAATTGGGAATATATCGCTGATAACCTTCAACTACATAACCTCTAAGGGTGTTAGGCTAAGAGAATAAATTCTCCGCCACCGACAGAAATATAATTGAAAGAAATCTGCTTTATATCTCAAAATGTAATGTCAGACACGTAACCATACAAGTCTGTTCCGAGTTCGAACAGAACCGAAGGCACTTCCAAAGAAGCCCTTGCAATCCGGGTATTCAACATCCCAATAAAACTTCCCATCACAAAGGAAATCTCCATACCGTAGCTAACGGTGTGGAGGCAACCGATAGGTTATCCTATCGTTTTCACAAATAACCGGTCTTCAACACCGGTCTTCAAATGCTATCCATTACGACGTATCATTATTCGGAATGGGTTATACGACTCCAAAGTCCTTTCCCGGCTAACCCGAATAATGAGCGCTTATTTTAAAATAAGTGTGGCATTCAAATTCAAGCAAATCACAACAAATACCTATTTAAAGGTAAATATTGATAGTCGGTTATTTAACTATCAATAGGTATGCACAACATCACCAGATTCCAAATAATTTTCCAAATTATTTATTTCCCAAAAATATCTTTACAAGATATATAATTTCAATACTTCAAAAATAAATCAATGTTTATTTTTAAACAAATTTCCCCTTTTCTTTATAAATTCCATAGTGAATTTATATTTCCAAAATATCTACCGGTATACGATTTTCAAATCGATTTCTCATATTCATTTTCAATTTATCTTTAAAAAGATAAATTCTCAAAACGTTTCATTTCATATTGGAAATACATTTCCCGTACTTATTTAATAATAAGTAATTCACAAATCTATTCATTTTCAACATTTGGAAAATATTCAATATAATTATATCAAAATTAAGTATATGTTTATTCTTTAAGGAAAACATCCTTTCAAACACATTTATTTGGGTCAAAACGAATGTTGCGTAAAACATCGTTGCGACAATCCACCGTCCAAAATCGTGAATATACTTCATTAACCAAATTCAATTTCTACATATTTTATTTAAAGGATTATCCACTGTCCCAAAATCATGGATATATCTCCTTTAATAAGCTATAATAATTAAACTTATTAAAATAAGTCAATTTCGGATTTATAAAACAACGTTTATAATTTCCATTTATATTTTATAACAACTTCAACTTATAAAATCACTTTAGTAACAAATTCTATCCATATTCCATTACACGCAAAAAATCCAATTTATAAGTTAATTACTTATAAATCTTTTATTTTATAAAATCTATTCATTTTATAACTTCGCAAATTATAAATCTATAGATTTCATCCACTTTTGAAATCTATTTACATTTCATTTTAACACTTATAAAACTTGTTTTATAATTCCAATGTTTTAATTTACAAATATCAAGTTTATAAATATTTTATATAAATCATTTATAATAATTCAAAAATCCCAATTTAAACCATTTTATAAATTTATCAACTACTTACCTAAAAAATCACATTTTGGTTATATTTCTCAAAAATCTTAATTTTTATAACATATAAATTACAACGTTTATTCATTTAAATGAATCAATTTCAAAATTAAATTTTAGTATGAATTCTCAACTTAATTTTCAAAAGTCAAATTTTATTTATTTTCGGCATCTAACGATACCAAAATATATTCGACTGAAATTTAGCCTTTAACGATTTCAATCACAAAGATAATCACGCAGATTATAAATAGATCAATAAACAGTTCAACATACAACATTGAAACCAATTCAAATGTTCGAGGAATCCAGTTGGATCCCTCCAACCTGTTTCCCTTCATCCAAAGATATTAGCACAATACCAATTTCGCTTCAAGACGAAATATCGCGGTATATGGGATTTATAAGATATTATCCGCTATTATGCGGCGCAATAGGCTCTCATCCGCTATATAATGCGGGAAAATCAACTCCAAGTACGTATATAATACCAATTCCATACAAGCTGGAATTATCGCGGTATATGTTTTTAATAAATAACATCCGCTTAATATACGACGTATAATGTCTATTTTAACAATCAATAGATAATAATTTATCATCCAGGCATACAATCAAGCAATTTTAAATCTAATTATTTAAAATTTAAGTCGAAACAAATTCGATTGAGTGAGAAGTTCTCACCTTGAGTTTCCGATAACATTCGTAGCGTTTTATTTCGAATAAAATTAAATGCGCGTTTAATTTTATCCAAAATTTTCACTTGCTCCAAATGACTCCAAACTAGCTCCATAGAGTAGTGCTCGACAAAACGAAGCCAACGGAATTCGTTTCGCGCAATTCCGACCTCGTATGAACAAGATATCGCATTTTAAACATCGTATGAATTTAAATATATATTAATTTACAATTTACATTTATTATTTTCTTCAACCTTCAATCTTTGCCATTCGTTTCTAGCAAGGCAATCACGGCCGCAAGTTTTATTTCGTCTTTCCAGGCTAAGAAATCGCGCATGAACCCACTCGGCCGCTGACCTAATTCGAATTTCGCCACCCAATCGAGCACCTTGGGGATGATCGGCCGCCACCGATTCACGCGCCACGGTGAGCACACCCTTCGACACAAAGGCCGACGAACTCGGTTGCCTCATTATCTCGAAAAAAGTGCGCCAACAATGAACGAGTGCGGTCACCTTGTCGTCAATTTACTTGACTATATTTGATCAACTCCGTAAGATTCGAAGTACTCGACGAGGTCTACAATTATTGTGTTGAAGGTTTCTCGAATTAGTTGATGGATTGGAAGAGATTGAAAGGAGGAAAATCGTGAATTACTGGCCATTGAATACAACGGCGGCTAGGGTTTAGTTCTGCCCTAGTTTGGTTGCAAATGAAGAAAACAACAAGCCCTTTTATAGAAAAATTCACAAATTACTATTCATTCGGAATTTGCGAACTCCAAATATCGAGCGGTGACCGGTGTTTCTTGGGTTTAACCCACGTTTCGGACACAATAGAATAGGTTTCGGGAGCCAATTCGATCATATGTGCGAGTTACGACAATAAACGATCGATTTTAAATTAAACCGATTATACGAATTTCTATGCGTTTTGGCTTGCCCCGGACAAACCGTAAATCCGATTGACACGAAATTTGAAACCATACAATAATATCACATTACAGATCTGATGAAACTAATTTCGTCGAAATCCGAGACTTTTTGAAAAATGACTATTTTTCAGTCGATAATTAAATATTAAAATATTAAATTTTCACAATTTAACTTTAAATTAAATTTTTAAAAGTTCTATAACATCACTATAACTCTAATATGATTAAATAAAATTTTACAAATCATTTTTAATCATATTAAACCAAATTTTCAATTATTTCTGGAATTTCAAATATTAAATTATCGATTTAGTTATCAATTAAATCCAGATATTCGAAATAAAATTTATTCGACTTACAAATCTTACTTGTTAATATTTAAATTCAATTAAATATATGAATTTTAATTTACATCAATTCTGGGTCGTCACAGACTTCCCCCCTTAAAAGAATTTCGTCCTCGAAATTGCCAAGTAAGAAAGAGTTTTGAAATCCATTAAATTTTCAAAACAAACCGTTCAAGTTTGATTTACAATCTCTTAAGTGTTTAACTTTTCCAAAATTCATAGTTAAACTTCATATAATAACTTTACTAAGATTTCAAATCATACTTGGTTATAGTTTTCAAAATTTTCCAAAATTCCCAAAAAATTTCTAACGCCTTAAATTTTCAGAAAAATTCGCCAGAGTCTCCTTTGCGCGGCTCGATCCGAAAAAAAATGATAGTGTATATATCACAAATATACATTTTATCAAGTGATGAGGCATCCCGCAGGGAAAAAAGTGTAAAAGTACGATATGTAATCCGAGATATGTACCTTATCTATTGTTAGCGAGCGTATACGGCTAATATAGCGCGAAAGCGAGCTCCAAATGCGAAGCATACGCCATCCGCACCTACTATACACTCAATCAAACAAATGAGGACATGTGTATATGAAAATAATATTAATATACAACATATAGCAACATAACAACTACATGTGCCAACATAGCAAATGCAGCAAAACAACAAACACAACCATCAAACAACTATCATCCAATTAGCATCCAACAAATCAATAACCAAATCAATATTCTTTCATTTCTCATTAATATTCAATGAATTGGTTTTTTCATTTTAATCACATTTGATTTGTTAACATTGGACTTTACAAATATTCATTTATTCATTTCCAATTAGTATACATTCACTAATTAAATTCACATTAGTTCACTTTCAATCCAAATCAAATTCAATTCTATTCAAATTTATTTACTTTCAATTTGGATTCAATTACATAGCTTTCAATTTTATCAATTAAACTTCATTAACACTTAATGAATTTTACACAATCAACTAACATCAAATAGCAACCAATGTATATACAACACAACCAAATTTATTCATTTTACATTCAATTTGGTTCAACAATTTAATTCCAATTGGTTTATATTAAATTGATTTTCATTCAATTATTCAGTTTCTCGACTTCATTAGCTTCTAATGAATTTACACTTACACTCGTTATCCCATATCAATTCTTTTACATTCGATTGATTAACATTCAATCCCTTCATTAATTCAATTGCTTATTCATTTCACAAATAAAGTTGAATTTCATTTTATATAACTCAAGTTCACATCCATTTAATTCACTTCATTATTTTTACTTTGATACCAAAGTCAACTTTATTCAATATTACTTAAGCTATATTTCATTTCAATTCATCATTTGTTTAACTTAACTTAAATTTCCATTTAATCCAGTTAAAATTTCAACTCCAAAGTAAATTCTATTTAACTTTTACCAAAGTCAATTTTCATCACTTATTCAGATTCATACCTCGTTTTGCTTAACAAAGTTGTTTAACCATTTATCATTTGGTTTCACTTACATCTGCTCACTTTATAAGTTATACAACTTACTTATTTAAACTTCCAAATCTGATTTAATTTATTTAACTTCCTTTAGTTAAGTTCCAAATCATGTGTTTTGTTATGCCAACTCAAATTCTTTAACTTTACCAAAGCTAATTTTTTTATCTCATAATATAAGTTCAAAACTCGTTTTACTTAAATTTATCAATTTCAACTTGAATTTTCAATTTTAAATTTTTTTATCACAACATAACTTCAATTTCAATTTACTATGGTAGCAAATCCATCACACAGAAACTCGAAAATGATATTGATGATTCTGCAGTCATCATCCATATTATTTCCCAGTAACGATAGTGAAATCAGTGCTAAATATTCTTTCAAAATTTTCCCATTTCATAAGTTATACAACTTTTATTCAACAATTACCACTTGGATTTTTATTGACTCACTTATACTTCCTTTTATTTAACTCCATCCTTTAAGTTAAATTTATTCTATCAAAACTCAAATGGTATAAGTTATCAACTCATTTATCATTCCCATAAATTTTTTAAATAGGATTCCATAGTCTTTCCAACCTTTCAAAATCATTTTTTTTTGAAATCAATTCAAATTATCTTTTGAATTTCCAAAACCAAATCCAAATTTCCAAACAACTTCCATTTAAAACAATTTGGCAGCAATCCCTCTTTTGGAAACCCGAAAATGAACACCGATGATGTTGCAATCATCATCGAAATTATTTTCCAGCGACCGAAAAGAGTTTAGAGCTTTCATCTCTCTAAAACAATTTTCCAAAATGTCAAATCCTTTCAAAACACTTCTATGGAATTTTATTTTCAGATTATAAATCACATTTATAAATCTTTTTCTTATATAATTTTACTTCTTATATATAAGATTATTTCACAAGTGTAAATCATTCCAATTATAATTCCATACTTATAATTCATTTGCTTATATAATTTATTCTTTTACAGTTGTTGTTTTTATTTAACTTATTCAACAACCAAACAATCAATTCAAATACACTTTAATAATTCTGAAAAATTATTCCTTTATATATAAAATATAATCAAGGTAAAATTATTTCATTTACCCTATTTAAAACGATATCGTGCCCAATTGTTCTGAACAAGTGTTTAGAGATCCCTATCGATAGAGTTGTATAGACTATACCGACCAGAATCCATATACCACTCAACAAACCAATCATCACAACATAAAACAATTTTATTTTCACTAACAAATACACGTTCATAGCTATTATTACACTCAAACTCATTTTAGAGTACTACTGACTCTATCTCTAATGAGTAATCCCTAACAGAGCCAAGGTTGTCGCTTAACCATATGCTCTGATACCACATATAACGTCCTAGGCTTTTCAACCGTCGGAAGCGGCCAATCTCGACCGGTAGACTTTTCAACCATCCCAGCCACACCGTGGCTTACAATGGTATCCCAAACTTGCTTTTACGGCCAGCCTTTCGACTGTCACAGCTTACGCCCAACCAACCCCGTAAAGAGGACGTGTAGGGGTAAGAGTCTCCCGTTCGCCACCTAACCGCGAAGCGAGAACCCCCCATCACATTTCACCAAGATAAGCAAGACTGGTGTGAGAACTTAAAATAGTTTATCTTTAAAAACAAGCACTAGGATAAATTTAAAATAGATTCGCAATGCTTTTTGGAAAATGAGACTACCATAAGGCCTCCCCCCCACACACACACAATGCAAACGCAGAATCGGAGGAGATTTCTCCTTATGATAGTCAAAGATGCTTGATACACATTAAAAGAAACATTTGATATTATTACTGGTGCATAGTGTAGGAAAAATCATTTCGAAAGTAAAGATACAAATCTTAGCAAACATACGACCATTATCGTATGCCTACTATAGCTACCATGTTTAATAGCAGGTTACCGCCACATTCCATGGCAGGTAATACAACTAAATCCGTACAAGACTCGTATTGTTTCTTTAGATATCTAAAAAATGATCAGGCTAAGGAACTTCCTACTGCCACATGGGATCGCCTCTGGCGGGACGTATCGAGAACCTAATGTTACAGTTAGATCTCTACCAACACAAGGCTGGGTTACCTTTGTAACTAGGTAACTATTACACGAATATGCCAGCCCCCGGTCCCTTTGGACCTTTATCCGAGCGCTCGATAACCAACATCACACAGTAATAAATATAGTGTGTCAACATGACTAAGTATCTGGGCTCCATACCATGATACCACCCTTTCCAGAAGGAAATGACATACCCTAAAGGGCACGACCCTCATAACCTTGCCGCATATTCCTGTTTTGACCATTTTCGGAGAGTGAGGTTTGACGAAGTCTCGTCCACAAAGCTACGCTTTATACAAAGCCACGCTTTGATCAACAAATGATCAATAAATAATCATCACACAACAACACTCAGCATGCCACATTACCAAATTGGGAATATATCGCTGATAACCTTCAACTCATAACCTCTAAGGGTGTTAAGCTAAGAGAATAAATTCTCCGCCACCAACAGAAATATATTTGAAAGAAATCTTCTTTATATCTCAAAATGTAATGTCAGACACGTAACCATACAAGTCTGGTCCGGGTTCGAACAGAACCGAAGGCACTTCCAAAGAAGCCCTTGCAATACGGGTATTCACAATCCCGATAAAACTTCCCATCACAAAGGAAATCTCCATACCGTAGCTAGCGGTGCGGAGACAATCGATAGGTTATCCTATCGTTTTCACAAATAACCGGTCTTCAACATCGGTCTTCAATTGCTATCCATTAGGACGTATCATTATTCAGAATGGGTTATACGACTCTAAAGTCCTTTCCCGGCTAACCCGAATAATGAGCGCTTATTTTAAAATAAGTGTGACATTCAAATTCAAGCAAATCACAACAAATACCTATTTAAAGGTAAATATTGATAGTCGGTTATTTAACTATCAATAGGTATGCATAACATCACCAGATTCCAAATAATTTTCCAAATTATTTATTTCCCAAAAATATCTTTACAAGATATATAATTTCAATACTTCAAAAATAAATCAATGTTTATTTTTAAACAAATTTCCCCTTTTCTTTGTAAATTCCATAGTGAATTTATATTTCCAAAATATCTACCGGTATACGATTTTCAAATCGATTTCTAGTATTCATTTTCAATTTATCTTTAAAAAGATAAATTCTCAAAACGTTTCATTTCATATTGGAAAAACATTTCCCGTACTTATTTAATAATAAGTAATTCACAAATCTATTCATTTTCAACATTTGGAAAATATTCAGTATACTTAAATCAAAATTAAGTATATATTTATTCTTTAAGGAAAACATCCTTTCAAACATATTTATTTGGGTCAAAACGAATGTTGCGTAAAACATCGTTGCGACAATCCAAAAATCACTAGTATAGGGATTCAAAATTAAATAGATATATAAATCCCAATACTATATAAAACATTTTCCTTTCGGAAATCATTTACTATAACAATAGTGTTATAGTCCACCATTTCCTTATATTTCTCGAAAACGTCTATTTTAACGATGAATGTTGAAATCAATGGTTTCGATACTTAACACATTTTAAAACATTTTTAAATCGTTTTAATTCTATTTAAAATACCACTTTCCTAAAATATTTCTTTAATATATTATTCACCGTCCAAAATCGTGAATATACTTCATTAACCAAATTCAATTTCTACATATTTTATTTAAAGGATTATCCACTGTCCCAAAATCGTGGATATATCTCCTTTAATAAGCTATAATAATTAAACTTATTAAAATAAGTCAATTTTGGATTTATAAAACAACGTTTATAATTTCCATTTATATTTTATAACAACTTCAACTTATAAAATCACTTTATTAACAAATTCTATCCATATTCCATTTACACGCAAAAAATCCAATTTATAAGTTAATTACTTATAAATCTTTTATTTTATAAAATCTATTCATTTTATAACTTCGCAAATTATAAATCTATAGATTTCATCACTTATGAAATCCATTTACATTTCATTTTAACACTTATGAAAACTTGTTTATAATTCCAATGTTTTAATTTATAAATATCAAGTTTATAAATATTTTATATAAATCATTTATAATAATTCAAAAATCCCAATTTAAACCATTTTATAAATTTATCAACTACTTACCTAAAAAATCGCATTTTGGTTATATTTCTCAAAAATCATAATTTTTATAACATATAAATTACAACGTTTATTCATTTAAAATGAATCAATTTCAAAATTAAATTTTATTATGAATTCTCAACTTAATTTTCAAAAATCAAATTTTATTTATTTTCGGCATCTAACGATACCAAAATATATTCGACTGAAATTTAGCCTTTAACGATTTCAATCACAAAGATAATCACGCAGATTATAAATAGATCAATAAACAGTTCAACATACAACATTGAAACCAATTCAAATGTTCGAGGAATCCAGTTGGATCCCTCCAACCTGTTTCCCTTCATCCAAAGATATTAGCACAATGCCAATTTCGCTTCAAGACGAAATATCGCGGTATATGGGATTTATAAGATATTATCCGCTATTATGCGGCGCAATAGGCTCTCATCCGCTATATAATGCGGGAAAATCAACTCCAAGTACGTATATAATACCAATTCCATACAAGCTGGAATTATCGCGGTATATGTTTTTAATAAATAACATCCGCTTAATATACGACGTATAATGTCTATTTTAACAATCAATAGATAATAATTTATCATCCAGGCATACAATTAAGCAATTTTAAATCTAATTATTTAAAATTTAAATCGAAACAAATTCGATTGAGTGAGAAGTTCTCACCTTGACTTTCCGATAACAGCCGTAGCGTTTTATTTCGAATAAAATTAAAGCGCGTTTAATTTTACCCGAAATTTTCACTAGCTCCAAATGACTCCAAACCAGCTCCATAGCGTAGTGCTCGACTAAACGAAGCCAACGCAATTCGTTTCGCGCAATTCTGACCTCGTATGAACAAGATATCACATTTTAAACATTGTATGAATTTAAATATATATTAATTTACAATTTACATTTATTATTTTCTTCAACCTTCAATCTTTGCCGTTCGTTTCTAGCAAGGCAATCAGGGCCGCAAGTTTTATTTCTTCTTTCCAGGCTAAGAAATCGCGCATGAACCCACTCGGCCGTTGACCTACTTCGAATTTCGCTACCCAATCGAGCACCTTGAGGATGATCGATCGCCATCGATTCACGCGCCACGGTGAGCTCTCCCTTCAACACAAAGGAAGACGAACTCGGTTGCCTCATTATCTCGAAAAACGCACGCCAACAATGGACGAACGCGGCCACCTTGTCGTCAATTTACTTGACTATATTTGATCAACTCCGTATGGATTCGAAGTACTCGACGAGGTCTACAATTATCGTGTTGAAGGTTCCTCGAATTAGTTGATGGATTGGAAGAGATTGAAGGAGGAAAATCGTGAATTACTGGCCAATGAATACAACGGCGGCTAGGGTTTAGTTCTGCCCTAGTTTGGTTGAAAATGAAGAAAACAACAAGCCCTTTTTTAGAAAAATTCACAAAATACTATTCATCCGGAATTTGCGAACTCCAAATCTCGCGCGGTGACCTGCGTTTCTAGGGTTTGATCCACGTTCCGGACACAATGGAATAGGTTTCGGGAGCTAGTTCGATCATATGTGCGAGTTACGGCAATAAGCGATCGATATAAAATTAAACCAATTAAACGAATTTCTATGCGTTTTGGCTTGCCTCGGACAAACCGTAAATCCGATTGACACGAAATTTGAAACCATATGATAATATCACATTACGGATCCGATGAAACTAGTTTCGTCGAAATCCGAGACTGTTTGAAAAATGACTATTTTTCAGTCGATAATTAAATATTAAAATATTAAATTTTCATAATTTAACTTTAAATTAAATTTTTAGAAGTTCTATAACATCACTATAACTCTAATATGATTAAATAAAATTTTACAAATCATTTTTAATCATATTAAACCCAATTTTCAATTATTTCTGGAATTTCAAATATTAAATTATCGATTTAATTATCCAACTAAATCTAGATATTCGAAATAAAATTTATTCGACTTACAAATCTTACTTGTTAATATTTAAATTCAATTAAATATACGAATTTTAATTTACAGAAATTCTGGGTCGTCACATTCCCCTTGCCTTGTCCGGCACCACCGACCATCAGAGCCTTCCAAAATTCATTAGCAAGATCGTCATGACCTTCCTCTCCTCTTCCCCTATACCGAAAGCCTAAAAGTTCCCCGCGTCACCACCACTGGCCTGCAACTCAACCCAAAACCCAAAGTGCCTTAAACCCTAGATCCCCTTCACCGCGCCTCCACGACGATCAGAAAAATCAACAACCAATTTTCGCACAACCCCCAGACGATCCGCTACCTCCAGTTCCAACCCGACGCCAAACCCCCCTCACGATCGTCTGTAATCATCGAACGATCGAACACCGATCAACTACTGATTCCTCTTTATATTCTAAATTAAAAATTACAAAACTTCCACTAAAAATCATAACTTCACAAGACGATTCTGATAGTATAAGAATAGCATAAAATTAAACAAATTTATTTTCTAATATGATTCATCCACTTCTGTAAATTCTTCTATTCAATTGAATACTTTGATAATTTCCCTTGAAATCAATTTTAAAAATAGGTATACTCACATATAAACATATTTCTTTCAAACATCACCCCCTATAGCTAGTTGGATTAAGAGCAATTGAATTTGAAAAGTTTTTGAACCCTTCAGAAGCAAGAACATAGGAAAAGTAACATATATACAGGCATCCAAATATCTATATACATGCATGAATACATATTCAAAAACTGAGTCTTTTCACTTAATCTGGTATCATAATATTTATATAAGGAAGGTTAAACTTTTAAAAAGAAGGCTTACTCACCTTTTTTTGAAACCAGAGTACTACTTTCTTTGTTTTGTTTGATCTTCCCTATTGTTGTTTTAATTCTTCACAAACTTTGAAATGGCAGCGTTATTTCTGTTGAAAGTAAGTGTTGTACTCACATTTCCTTGGAACAGAACACATTCTTTTTGAAAGCTGCTTGCATGTTGTTGCTTCCTGCTCTTGAATGCTTCAGGCTTGATCTTTGTTGTGTTTAGTTTGGGTTTGATTTTTTTAGTTCAACTTGAATATTTGCTTCTTCAGAAATGATAAAGCTATTTGTTTTTCCCTTTATTATTTTTCTCTGGTTCAAGTTTTGATTGTAAAATGAAAGAGAAGAGATAGGAGCAAAATTATATATACCTGATTCTCATTTACAATTTAATTATATTTTAAAAATGAGAAAATGCATTTAAACAAGCATTTGTGACATTTGTATTTTGCATGCTAAACTTAGTTTACACTTGTAAACGTATATCTTCATAAGCTTACACATCTCTTTATTCATGTATTTTATATTTTCTTTATGTTATTATATTATGCTTATTTTATTTACACATTTTATTATTATTATTTTTTAAATTTATGTTTACTTAATAAGATGAAATCTTTTATTCATTCCTATTTTAAACTTAAGCTATTACTTTAATTAATAACCATATATAGAGTTCGAATCTAATTTTTTTGGGACTTCGAAAATAAAAATATAACTTTGGAATAAATAGAATATCTTATATGGATTTTCATATTATATACATCCCTATTATTACAAACTTCCCTACGTTTTATTCCATAGGCATATATATACTCATATACATTATAAAGCTTGTATATATATATATATATAGATATTTTATCTTGAATTAAATAGTGAAATATAGTATTTATTATTTACCATAAGATTTATCATTTCTAGAGATTTTAAAATTCAACATTTATTATAGTTTCAAATCTATATATATATATCCAGATATTTATCATAATTTTATTTGTTCAACTTACAAATCGGTATTTTAATAAATTTAATCCTCTTAATTACCAATTAACAGGTCCAAAAATTTGGGTTATCACAGTTATCTAGCTTTACCTCCTAACAACAAATAAACTAACTAACAACTGTAAGGCGGTGCATGTCCTAAATGTGATATATACTAGTAGGAGGTGTAGCCCACTTAAGCATAACTCTTGTCTTTCCGCTGACCACCCCAAGGTTGATGAAGCTCTCGACCTATATGTACAACCCTGATCCTTACATATATGGTACTAACCTTGCTGATATAGCGCCGATCCTACATTCACCATCCCATTTATAATGCCTAATGCAATGGAGGAAATACCCACTTGATACTTACCACTTACCTCTTAAGTATTAAAGCCAACCGTATTTGGCCTTTTGGCACATCAACCAAAGCAAACCTATACTTTGGTATATTTCCTTCACCTATACACGAACACATAATCACATGTGTCCTACAGTTGGATATATCCCACATCAACACAATATATACACAATTGCTGGTAGCTCCTTGCTGTGAGCAGACTTCTGTTGTGTAATACTACTGACCTTGCATTCCAATCCATATTAATGACTATGTCATTTTTAATTAATCTACATTATTGACTAGTTTCGATAATTCACTCCCATCATAAATACGTACTTAAGACTATATATTTATATATTTATTTATTTACTGTGCCTCTTATGTTCAACTATTGATATTCAGTTATTTTTACATTGCTTACTTCTTGTTTCATTAACGTCGTTTAATGTCATTTACCGCTTACTTTTAATTTCAATAATTAAATATCTTTTATTGCTAAATTTACTCTTAAAACAATTAAATATAGCTTACTATCCCTTTTAGACTATTGACTACCTTTCTTGATTATTATATCCTCTTAACTCCCCATTGCTTTATTTGTATTTCTTCCCTTATTGTTTATTTTCCAACTTATCCTAAATTGCATATATTAGATCCATAATTAATTTATTATTATTATTACTGCTCAAATTACTTTGGTTTATACTTAGGGATTTTTGCATTTTAATGCATTGGAATTACAACTTCCCAAAATGAAGCGTTAACATTATAATTTTCCATAAATTATCTATAAAGGACTTGTGTTATGTTTGAAATTACATGGAATTATCTTTTCTATTATTATTGAAATAAGTGGTATAAAATATGGTAAACATCCATATTTTGTATATCTCTTTCTTTTAGGCATGTTCCTTGTTATTCAAATAAGACACTTTTATACATAATTATGAAATTATATAATTTATAGAAACTTACATTACAACACACTTCATTCTAATGACTTAAATGCTACTTAAATCCCAATCGAAGTTTTAATAACTTCCAAATCATATTTACTAACATACATCGTTCAACCAACAAACCTGGAATTATTATACAATTCACCCTTACTTTACAAATTCAAGTATATGCAATATTTAATCAAAGTTAACAATTTCACAGAATACATAGGCATGGTTTTTAAATCTATCTCATGTATATGTTTAAACCTACAACTCCAAAATTACATTTAGGCATATAAGGAATATATTTACAACAATCAAAATCCAATATTATATATATATATATATATATATATATATATATATATATATAATTTCCTACTCACTTCTAAGCTTCCAAATCTTTAGATCTAAACCTTGATATTCCAATTTGACTCCCTCTTCTTTCAACCAAAATATGTGCCGAAAGATTATACATATTCGTTAGAAATTTAGATCCGAGAAGAGATTTGTGTTTAATTTAGATTTGGATTTAGATTTACAATCCTTTGCTTTGGCGATTCGATTAGACCTTATTCTTCTTCTTTATTATTCTCTGCTATTCTCCACACACACACATATATATATATTATAGTTTATATAGATATTAGAATTTTGGAGAAAAGAAAATGGTAAAGCTTTGACATTGCTTCATAAAATACGAGAAGAAATGTGAGGGGTTATACCCGTATTTATAGGTGTTCGAATCAGTGTCATCCGTTCGATTAGATTCCATTAAATCCGAGCCATTTGGCCTAGGTATAATACATAGCCGTCGCCTACCGCTGGTCGACCGCTGTGATGCCACTAGTCAATGGGCCTCAATAAAGGGGTTGATCGATTGCTTTTTTTTTTGTTAATTAATATAAGTCGTTTTGTTTAATTCCTTTAGCATTAATTCACTTCCTTCTATGATTATTTGCGATGATTTCTGTCTTCTATGATTAACTTGAGCTTCATTAAAAGTTAAGTAACCACTAATGTTAATCAACATTAATTAATTATATTTGTTTCCTTAATTAAATATATAATTATTTCCGATTCGAAATCTTCAAACATTAATAACTTTTTCACTTGAACTATGATCAGAAGACCTTAGGTGTGAAAATTGACTAGAAAATTGCTATGAACACAATAGTGCAAGTTTTGTAGTCAAGTTCTGACATTTATGAAAATTCCATTTTCGAATTTACTAATTATGTGACTACCTACACCTTCCGATACACCAATCTAAAGTTTAGGGTCATTTTTGGACTCTTGTCAGTGTCAAGAAGTACAAGCCATCAGGAGTTTTTTTTCTTCATTTCAGAGACTGAAGACACAAGGATAAAATCGAAGACATATTACACTTTTTGATCTCACAGTGAAAGGCATACAATTATAAATACTGAAATTAGCCATCTTAGAAAATATTCAAAACACAATCTCAAAACATTACGCAGTCAAATCAATAGTGTACAGAAATACAACAAATAGTCTGATAAAATATCGACTATGACATAGTACATGAAGAGTAATAGGAAATAAAAGTAACTTTGATGCCAAGATTTCCTATCCAAGTACTATCATTGGGCTTACTACCTGCTGCCTTGTCCTTCTATGGTGGGGAAAAAGAAAGGAAAAGGAGTGGGTCGGACAAAAAATCGGTGAATGAGTTACATCATTAATATACGGTGTTCACATGAAATTGATTTTAGTAATACTCTATATGACCTAGGATGTCCTACAAGTGTTCGTGAATTACTTATTTCTTTATTTAAGGTATTTAGCTCAACACACACCAACAATATCGACTTATGTAGGCTCATACTTAGGGTCGAACAACTAATCGAACATCAAGACTACTATTGGTTGACTAATCACTACTAGGATTATTCCACATAGGGTTCCCTACCAATTTCCACCATGGGACTATATTTCCCACAACTATAACTACACGTAACTATTTCAACGTTGGTTTCACTACAATTTCTACCATGGGACTACATTTCACACAACTACGACTACACGTATCATAGTTATGCATTAAAGGGGTCCCCGTAATGCCAACATGTCGAAGTGTCTCATCGTCGCTGCATCCATGTTCACTGCTCAATGGTAATGTAATGCATCTTACTGCACTGCCCTGGGATCCATCAACAACACAGCATCACATCGCATCATTGTGAATACCATGGAATTCTCGTTAGTGCCAGGTCGCATACTCCATTAGACATCATCATCAGTATTGCGTGTCCATCGTAGAACCTTTTATGAGTGCAAATAGCGACATAGTTTCCATAGTTGAATGTTGACCCCTACTAGATAAATAGCATTTACCTAGTCCCACAACGTCCTATTGTCGCCATAAAAGGAACTAGCTTCCCTACTTATTCTAACAGCCACACACACACACACACACACACACACACACACACATGTATGTATGTACGTACACACACATACCACTATTTTATTTCTAACTTTTGGCTTAGGTTGAGGTTTAGGTCGTGCCTATTTTTTGCTAACCGATAGACGGCTAGCTCTTAGAGCGGTCGACTGCTTGCTGTCGACCGGCTCCAATGAGCCCATGGATCGGTCGTGAAGTTTTATTATTCTATTTTTCCTGCTAATTATCTTTTATTTGTTCATTCACCATCATTTTCCTCCATTAGACTGTAGTAAATAGTTAATCACTATTTGGCATGCAAAAATCCAAATTACTTTAAACCCAAGTTTGTGAATCTTAAATTTAAAATTATCCATACTCATATCCAATTTCATTTATAGCTTATTCCTATTTCAACAATCAACTTAACCTAGGTTTAACATCAACATGTTATATAAATTCTTATCAAATTTGGTGGTAGATTGAAAATTATTTATTTGTTAATTTACAGGTTTACATACATCAAATCTTGATTAGAAGAAAGGAATTATGTTTATATATTCACTATTAAATTCCCATTTCAGTTAAACAATGTCTCTAATTCGACTTTTAACAACCTAGATCTAATAGGGTATATTAAAATGAATTGTATGTAAAACATCTAACTAACGATGAACCCACTCACCTCAAACCAAAGCAATCCCCTTTGGATTACACCTGGAATCTCCTCTGTTTGCTAGACCTCCGCTTGATTTACTCTTCTTCAACCTCTTTGTTTTTGTTTTAATTTAATTTTACGAAATTTGTGATTTTTAGATAAAGCGGATTTTAGTTTTGAAAGGAGCAGACTTTGAACTTATTAATTATAATTTTGTGAAGTAGGGATTGCATTAGGGTACTATTTATAGCAGCTCAAAGCAATGTCGACAACTGATAAATTTTTATTTAAATCCAGGCTGTTAGCCTACCCAAATCCTAGCCATTAAACATTGTCTAATCGATCGCTATAGATAGGGACGGTCGACCATTTACGGTTAGCCAGTCCTAATCTATCTGCTAATCGGTGGCTTTCCTTATTCATTAATATCTATTTTTAATTTTTCATTTAATTATTTTCGATTCTAAAATTTAAAACATTAATAACTTTTTCATATTAACCTGGATTTCAAAACATTATATATGCAAGTTGTCCAGAAAATCCATACAAACACAATAGTGCAAGTTTCCTAGCCAAATTCGAAAGTTTCAAAAATTTCATTTTGCCTTTATCATATTAAAATTGAGTCCTTTTATTAAATCTTCGTTAAAATTTTGGGCTGTTACATTCAACCTCTTAAAAAGATTTTGTCTCCAAAATCTCCAAGGATAGAAAAATGTAACTTGTGTACACAAAAAATAATAACTACAATAATCTACTCATCCATCGACCACTAACAATCATCATCCTTATCGAAGTCTCTAATGCAATATGTACATGCAAGCATGAAATGCAAATGAACATTTACTAATGCAAAAATTAGGTGATCTCCTAAACTAGTCGACCTTTTGAAATATAAGTGCTTATGCCATCTATCCAAACGTATGTACCATCTTATATAAATATACTGACAACTCTACATGTATGCGTAATCATTCAATCCATATACAATAGCCATACGCACATAACTCAATGAAATGAAACAAGTGATGGTGTGTATATGTATGCTAACTCAAGAATATTTTTCCTAAGTGTACACCAAATCAATTTAATAAATACATCCACTTGCATCCATCATCCAAAACATGTCATAGTGAGACATTCACAACAATTCCTAGCATCTAGTAGTCCTTACTTATGAAGTATACTATGCTAGAATCTGATACATAAGTAATCTATACTTATTCAACTAAAATGGAAACATATCAAGGGTAGCTCGGATCCTCTCCTCGAGCTCGCATGTACTCTCCGTTGGATCATCTCCCTTGTAGACTTTAACAAGCTTGATAACCTTATTGCGGAGTCTTTTTTTACCATGCTCAAGAATACAAGTGCATGCATGACGAACAAGTGACTCCCTCTTTATCTCCACCTCCTCTAGGCTACTCGGCTCGACTACAACGGCGATATCATGTAGGCACTTTCGCAAGTGTGACACATGGTATATCAGAGTTAAAAGCAAACCTCATTGTTTGGAAAGTTATAACTTCCCTACCTTACAATTGCTTATGGGTATATATAATAATACAGGGGAAACAAAATACTATGGCAAGGGAACCTCTTGCTCTACTCGACGAGCTCCATGTCCTACCAACGACAACCTAGAAAAATACTCAATTTGACTCAAGCATTATAATAAAATAACATACGAATAAGTTTGGAAATACTAGCGTGAAAAAACTCAAGTAATGTGGTGAACATTACTAATTGTATGAGACCACTTTGCTGAACATGGAACAGGTTTTACCTCACAAGAACGACTTCCACACATGAATGAATGGAAGCAACTTTAAACATAAACCTAAACTTGAAAAGATCGGTGTAAACAACGTCAGAATCCAAACTTAAATAATGGACACAAATAATTAAATATCGAGGAGAACTCATGTCACTTCACGATGCAATTAAGAAAACAATTCAAAGATATGAATTAACAACAAGGAAAAGAACTTTCCAACAATGACTAGGAGGGTGCACCCCCTTATCGAATGTATGCCTATAGAAAATATACTTGAGAGGGTCATTTTCTCTACGACTCTCTCAGAATAGCCGGACCCCACAAACCTCGCCAAGAATTCGAGTATTTCACATCTCCTAGTGCATACCATCGAATCCAATCTAGAGTAGATGTGAATATACCCTAACGGGAGCAACCATACATAGCTAGATGTCCACTCGTTCTTTGGTTTTAGTCATTTCTGACAAAGGATATCAACGCTCAAATGTATAACAAACCATCTTAAATTGACGATATTCAAAGAAGAAAGCTGAATCGATAGCCACTATATCAACCATCACGAATAATTAAAATGACCGTATATGGAAATTAAATCTCATAATCTTACCAGTACTCGCCGATTTCAAATTTGTACTATTTCTAGATTGAAATTGAAATTGGGAAAGGGAAGGTACTATTACCTCTAGGCATTACCTTGATAGTATAACCTTCGAGATAGATATGAGTTTCCATACCTCGATGTTTAATTGTAACAACCCTGTATTTTGTAATTATTTTAATTGAATTTTGATTTTTCTTTATTTTTATTTATTTAATTTAGATAATTTTGTATTTCAAATATAAACTTTGATTTTGATGTGAATTCCAAACATGATTAAATAGAATATTTTACAAAAAAGTGAATTTTGGTCAATATGGTCAAACTTTGACTTTAAAATTTAAAATTTGAAAGTTTGGAAATTAGAGTTTTATCTTTTATTATGAAAGTAAATAAAATTTTAAGAACACTGCCTTTTTTCGTTGAAATCCGATTTATAATGTGAAAGTTATGCCTTCTTAACTATTGAGTGTAATTTGCTGTATTTAACAAAACTGTTTATTTTAATTTATATAAATAATATTTTATTGGTCTTGTAATGTTACAATTTATGTTTATATGGGTAAATAACATGTATTGTATATATTTTGGTTTTAAAACATTTTTGAAAGTGTAATTGACATTTTCCAATGTGAGTTGTATATTTGTTTAAAATTTCTAATTTCTAGTTTCAATTAATGAAAGAAATTCTTTATTTATTTTTCTATTTTCTCAAGATCTTATTTTATTCTCATTTCTACTTTATTTTCTTCCTCATCTATTTTATTTATTTGACATTTTATTTGTTTTAACGTGAAGTAGGAATTTTTCTAGAGTTAATGGTAATTTTGTTGTAATTTTCATGCCCCGTTTTCAATTTTTAAACAATTTCTTTAGTTCTTTTTCTATTTTTGTCCAACTTAATTATTTATTTCATTTTATAAGTGATAAATAAATTATTTTATTTCAAATTTTTTCTTTATAATATTTTTAAAATGAAGTGGATATTTTTTCAAAGCCATTGATGATATAATTGAAATTTTTGAACCCTGTTTTGAATTTTTAAGCAATTTCGTTAATTCTTTTTATATTTTATTTAAATTTAATTATTTATTTTCATATAATTTCACTTGGTTTCAGTTTTTAAAATTATTTTCTGAAAATCTTTTTGTCTTATTTGTTTTAAAAGAAATAGAAATTTGAAGAGGCAAAGACTCTTCCTTTTCTTTTGACTTTTCACTTTCTAGAATTTTCAATTTCATAACTCCTCAATAATTTCTGGTTTGGCCGTGCAAATTTTGTTCTTAGCCGTGTATCACATTTACTTTTAATGCAAAAAATTATTTCCTTCATTCTTATTCACGACTAGAAGAAATTTGGTAATAGCTACATCTCCTTTTTCTTACTTTCTTCTTATTTTCTATGAATATTTGCCTTGTTTTCTCATGTATTTTGATAGGCCTCTTCTCCATAGCCACGACCACCACCTCCTACACATCTTCCCTGCCATCGCCACCGGCTACTTATCTAATCTTGACCATTTCTGTGCCCTCCATGATGACCAAACCCCTCAAAATCCAACCTAAAGCCGTAAAAACATGTTATTTGACCACTACTTGCTCATCCACTTCAACCACCACCCTAACCACCACCATAGCCCCCACCTCCACCTCTGACCTGACCACCACACACCTCTCCATCCACAGGCCTAGCCCACTCTCCATGGCCAAACCACTTTGATGACCAAAAACCACTGTATTGCCTAAAGCTCTTCACATTTCCATGTTGTAACCTCCTCCATCATTTAGGCCTTAGGCCATGCATTCCTAGGCTTGTAACCAAGACAAACCTTGTCAAAACCCTACCTTATGACATCCCTAGGCCATGCATATCATATGAGAAAGCAAGGCAAAAGACTGCGTATTCATATCCCTTTTTATTTAAAAGTTATTTCATTTCAATATGGTATCGTATTTATATAAATTGTTTTGATTTTGTTTGGGTTGTAACACAAGAGTTGTAGCATTGGATCTCGCTCCACTCAAAGTCCGTAGTCTTGTTAGTTAGCTTTTGATTCTGTTGTGTTATTGGTTTTGCAATCTCCAGCATTTAGAGGTGAGTAAATCTCACACGACACTATATACTTATGCAATTGTGAAGCGACAATAATTGAATGTGTAGAATTATAAATGATGCTATACCTGCTTGTGATTATTTATGTATGATGTTAAACCTGTTAAATTACATGTCGTATCACCTGTTACTGTTGTATATTATTAAACTGTTCATTTATATCTGCTTATCACACTGCAAGTTCCCTGTTAGATTAGAAATCACTGTAGGTTGAAATGATACATACGCGAACGGAATTTAAAAAGGGAGAAATCGTTATGGGCAGAAATGATAGGCCTGAACGGTTTTTTATTATTTATTTTTGACTTGGGACCACGGGTTTGAAATAATAGAATCCAGATTTTTCTTTTTAAACTACGGATTGAAATGATATATATCCGTATCACTTGACCTAGGTTAGAAAACTATATACAGGCCCGTGGGTATTTTATAAAGTATTTTGAATATTTTTAAGTATTCTTAAAAGTGTAAATTTGTGAAAATTTGATTTAAATTGGATTTTTATTGTTTAAATAAGAAATTTTGATTTTTTATAAGTTAAAAATGTTGAATAATTAAATGATTAAACTGAATTTTTGAAATATAACTTAAATCTGGAAATTTGTACTTTGGCTTTTAAAATGACATTTAAGTTATATAAATAAAATTTTAAGTGATTTAAAATATAAGTTTATGATAATTTGATTTATATAGATTTTAAAGTGTTTTAAATAAAGGATTTATGATTTTTCTGTAAGTGGAAATGTTAAATAAATAAATGGTTAAGTTGAATTTGGGAAATATAACTTAAGTTTGGAAATTTGGAGTTTTGGTTAAAAATGATATTTAAGTTATATAAAAAAATGGAAATTTAATTTAATTTGGAAAATGGTAAATATGATAATCTGATTTAAATTTGAATTTAAGTGATTTACTAAAGTATTATTGATTTTTCTATGAATTTAAATGGTTAAATAAATGAATGATTAAATTTGAAATTTAAAAATACAACTTGACTTGGAAATGTGAAATTTGGTTTAATTAAAGGTTTTAGTTAAATGAAACCAGTTGGAAATTTAGTTTAATTTGTGAAATGCAAATTTAAAAAATTAAGTGTTAATAAATTGCATATGTGAAGGAAAGGAAATTGTACACTTGAATTTGTTAAGTAAATTTATTGAAAATTTGGTTTGTTTATAAGAAATTTATTTTATAAAATCATACGTTAAAGGTATGTTAATAAACATTTTTGAATGTTAAAATATGATTTTATAATGTTTAAATGGTTTAAATTGAAGTTTATTATTTTTGGAAATTGAATACTTAATTTGAAAATATAATAACTCCACTTTTAAATGGTTTAAATGAGTTAATTTGATTGGAATTTAAACTATTTAAAGGTGATTTGAAAAATGAATGTTATCTTGAATTTAGAAGGTACTCAAAGTTGAATATTTGGATTTGGCCTTATATAATGATTTGAAAATGAATGTTTGAAGGATATGATATTTTGATATTAAAATAATTTGAAAAATGAAGTTTGTATATGATATTTTGATATTAAAATGATTTGAAAATGAAGTTTGAAAGATATGATATTTTGATATCAGAATGATTTGAAAAATGAAGTTATGAAAGATATGATATTTATGTATTAAAAATGATTTGAAAGGAAGTTTTTAAAGGATATGACAATTTAATATTGAAATGGTTAGAAACGACTTGATATTTATTTTGATAAATATTTGAATTTGAAAGATATGGTATGTTGATATATTGAAATTGTTTGGAAATGGTTTAATCTTTATTTTGATAAAGATTTGGATTGAAATGATATCTTATTTTGAAGTATAAAATATTATTTTAAAGTTATAACCATGGGTTATAAAAACGATTGGTTGGCAAAGAGACCGGGATCGGATATGGGCATACTCTCTGTCGATGCAGAAAACAAATTTGACAACCGTGTACGCGGTGGAGATTCCAGAATGAAGTAGGATGGTGGCGACGTTCTTATGGTATATTACGTGGACCCAACTCCCATGAGTTGGCATAAGGTGGCTAAAACATGAGCAGTCTCGGGCCAGCAAGGTCGCACCTCGTAGCGGACGCATTTCTTCGATACCATTCTATTACTTGTGATTGTTTGTGTGCCCCTCTGATTTTTGCGAATGTGTTCCGTGGTGGGCGTACGTGGCTGCTGCCTTACCACCAGCCCGGGTGTCGTAGTTGGTATATCTACCCTGGCATTGCCTTGTGTGTTGTGTCATCTACCCTATCGAGCCTTTACTACGAGTTTGGGTTTCTCCCGTAGCCCATGCGTATCTTCTCGTAGTCTCCCGATCAGGAGATATGCAGATACTGGATGGACTACTGAGACTATTACGTGTGTGGGGCTATATGGGTAACCCCGTGATGCTATTTTAAAGTAAGTTTATCTTACTATAGACATTATTATAATAGCGCAATATGACTACATAGTAAATAGTTTGACGGATCCTTAGAGGATGGACGGTGCCAAGCATCCTTTAAGTTACTTGTACCTTTACTACAGTTCACTTGAGTTGGTTTACATTGTATAAGTACGTATATCCTGACTCGAGTGTTTGTATTTATTTTATTTATGCTCGGGTCAGCCTGAGTTATTCACAGATTTGGATTCCCACTTTCTGGAGATTGTAATCCCTGGAGATTATCTGCCTGTCTTGTTTATCTATTTCACTTCCAGTCATCCCGTTGATTCCAGTGTTGTATTCAGCTTGTATTTGGTTATCATATTTAGACTTCTGTTGTACTTTATTTCTTCTGTTGTATCTTATGTAACTCTGATATATTTATATAGTAGCTTCATCAACTACTATTTCTTTTACTTCCGCTGCACTATTATTAATCTGTGCCTATGATCTGTGATTTTTATTTACTGCATATTATGAGATTTGCCAAATTTATTTACAACGCGATAGTTTGAGCAGTTCAAGTCCGACATGTGCGGATGCGAATGGTTGAAAATACCGGGTGTTACATTAATGCTACGAGTATAACTAAATCCTTTCCATATAAGCAATACCTTTTATGGAAGTTAAATTTCTCATCATTCTGTAACCGAATTGAACTTTTAAACCTTTAAAACCTGAACTTGTGCTTGGTTTTCACATCACAAATATTTGTAAAGCACTTAAAAAAACACTCTTGAAAAATATTATTTTTAAAGAGCTAGTTATATTTTTAAGTGTATTAAAAAGATGGGTCATAAACAAATGTTTAAAACATTGTTTACTATAAACCCAAGCAATTTACACTTAGCTTTATTTTTGAAAAAAATTCTTTCAAAGAATTTTCTCATTTATAGACCATCATTTATAAATTTCAAACAACATTTATTACCCCGAAATAATAAATCAACTGAAAATGCATTTATAAATTTAAAACAATGTTAATCATTTTGAAAGGTGATCGATATAATTCTTTTATAAATTTAAAACCATATTAATTATCCCAAGAGATAATTTATCAACTTATAACTCTTTAATAAATCCATTAATTTACTTTAAACACCTTTATTAAATCAGTTAATTAACTTTAATCACTTTTATTAAATTAGTTAATTAATTTTTTAAAACACGTTTATTAAATCAATTTGTTAATTTTAAACATCATTATTTTAACCAATTAATTAACTTTAAACATCATTCGTAAATATGATTAATTAATCTTAAACATCATTATTAAAAATGATTAATTAATTTTAAACATCATTATTTAAAATGAATTAACTATTTTAAGCATCATTATTGAAATGATTAGCTTACATAAAATGATTAATTAATTTTAAATATTATTATTCGAAATGACTAGTTGATTTTAAATATCATCATTAAAATGATTAATTTACATTAAACATTAATATTCAAAATGATTGATTAATTTTATAACTCCTTTTATAAATTTTAATCAATAGTTATCCTTTATTTTCAAAATTCCTAAAATATTTGAAAATATAGTTAAATCAACTTTCAAAGTGCAGAAACACGACCAATCATTTATTTTGTAAAAATATAAGCTCAAGTTCAACGCACAACAAGGGTTTAAGGGGATGATATTTCATAAATGATGGTACAACGATAATCACGGTAATAACACTTACACAATCAAATGGTATGTCATAAGTATTTTCAAACAAACAATAAGATAAATGACATAAGAATATAAGTAAATTATTATTGGTGAGAAACCCCTTAGGATCTCTCTACAAAAGTCCCATGTAAATCATGCATATGAATGTGAATTTTTGAAGTGTTCCATGGCGACTTATTCGCTACTACACTTTGACTTTCCTTTTGTTTTTGTTTCCTGCAACACATGGTTATTTATGTCATCCGCTTGACAAGCGGGAATTCAAATTCCAAACAAATAGCCAAACAACAACATAAACCATTATCCAAGCATTCAACAACAATTTATAGCAACGCATATACCATATATTTTATTTGAAGGTGTGTAAACTCATAGAAATTTTTGTGGTCGCATTTACATTCCAGTTCGGTATAAAATCGAATGGAATTCAATTTTGGCTTGAAATTCAACTAGCTTCAAATTCAACGAAACATATTCCGACATGAAGCTAAAGTTCCTACGACTGCAACGCAAATGACCATGTCCAAAATCGACCTCGTATGGAAAATATATTAATTTTATAATTTATTAGACTTAAATAATTATTAAGTAAGCTAATCAATTAACACTAAAACCGATTACTACACTAATCCTTTCCTTCCCCAAATGCCAATTACAATGCCTGTATATGTCATGCATATCATACCTGTGACGACCCGCAAATCCATATCCTTTGAAACGACAATAAACCACACATGTCCGACCTAAAAAGCACAGACTGATGGAAAGTCATGAGAAAGAAAAGAAGAGAGAAGAAGAGAAGAGAAGAAAGAGAGAAGACAAAACCAAACAAAACAATACAGAATCTTACATCGAAGCGGAAAAGATGTAATATCATATCAATAATATTTACAAAACAGAAACTGTATATACATACATCAATCAGAGTTAAACAATCAATCACTAATCATTAGCCTGGACAGTTATACTAACCTGTTCTCACAATTGCCGATAAGATAAACAAAAACAATGCGCAAAGCGAATAGTAAACAGATACATGTATACGAAAATGAAGATCCCTAGCTCGCTTGCTGAAGCTCCAAAAGCACCAAATCTGAACCTGAAAATATACTCGGTCTGACTCGAGCATTGAAATGGAAGAACGCCCGGATCAATCTAGTAAACCAGCAAGAGAGACACACTCAACTGAATTTATTAGATTACCAAAACTTTTTCTTTCAAAACAAAAGTAACTCGTAAGACACACCTACATATAAACATGAACATGTTTTTGCCCTACGATAACTAAAACCTTTTATATCAAATCATCTTATATTATACTAATGTCTAGTATACAAATAATATTAATCATAGCCGAAATGGTTACCCATATAGCATTTCTGGACTATTCATTACGCCAATACAAACAAAACAGTAAGCTTATAGTGGAGTTTGGATTTCCATAAAAATTACTAGGTGAAGGGACTACCTTCCGGTTGTACATCTCTAGAGGAATGTACCGAGGCACAAAACATATGCCCTCTACCAACACAAGACCTGCCTACCTCTGTAACTATGTAGTACCGAATATGTCATTTCTCGGTCGTTATCGACCTTTCTCGAGGGCCCTCATAGCATACAAACCATATTAATTTACATCCCGAACGTCATAGCAGGAAGAAATATATCTAAATGAGGATGATCATATCCTAATTAGGAATGACCCACTTAGCCTTGTCGCATCTAACACTGTTTCGGTCATTTCCGGTTGATGAGCTTGAGGTAACAATTACCTTTCACATATCACATATCACATCACTTTGAATGCCATATTGCCATTTCCATTGACTACTAGTTTCCCTCCACAAAAATACAACCCTTGAGCTCGTACGTCTCAAGGAGGGTGTTAAGCTAAGAGAAGTTGCCTTCTCCACCGCCAGTGATGTACGTTTGTAAAAAAAACAATGCACGTAACTTTGGAAATGCAATGTCAGACAAACGTCCATCAAAGTTGTCCAGGAATAGGACAAACATAAGGTATTTTCATACCAAATCCTGTCGGGAAATCCATATGATTAGTAGCGACAGTCCTTGCATTGGATATTCCATAACGAAGAGACTACATCTACTATATGTATGTTGGGATTTTAACCTAAAATGATCAACAATCAGTCCTTCACTATGAAAATCCTAAGTATCTATATCATCTCAACCTACACAATCGAACGCATATACATTGGTCTGAAGTAGCTTTCAGATAAATGTAATCCTGGTCTCTTCGCACCAACAATGCAAAACATTTCTCAACCTAACACAGAAACTAAGTCTCATAGACTTATCAGGTCTCCACTTTCAACTTGCCATCCTTCGGCGAAGAAGGAAGCCTGATAGATTGGAGTAATACTCCGCACTACATGAATCAACATCCTCAACATAAACGATGATCAAGCCTGCATAGATGTCTACGTACTAAGTGTACTACTAAATAGTTCCCACATCAAGTTGAGAAACTAAAATGGCCAAATTTTATAGTCGATTATTAAACTATCAAAGCAATAAAAATAATCTAGCATCATAAGCAATCACTAGGCCCTTTTAATTAAATTTTATTAATTAACTCACTTTCCAAATATTCACTCCAAATTATCTTTTAAAAAAGATAAATTCCCAAAACCCTTTCAACATTTCGATATTGAAAAACATTTCCATATACTTATATTAACAGTATGAACATATTCACAATCTCTTTAGGAAAGCTTAATATTTTTCAACACATGCTTTATTCGTTAAAATGAATGTTGCGTAAAACATTGTTACGACAACCCAAAATCATTAATACAGGGATTCGGTAATTAGATAGATATATAAATCCCATACACTATACAAAACATCTCCTTTCGAAAATCATTTACTATAACAATGGTGTTATGGTCCGTGCTTTCCTTGATTCTCGAAAATGTCTATTTCAACTATGAATGTTGAAATCTATGTATTCGATACTTAACACATTTTAGAACATCTTCGAACCATTTAACTCCATTTAAAAATATCGCTTCCCAAAAATATCCATTTTATTTGATAGATTATCCACTGTCCAAAATCATGAATATAATTTGTAACTAAATTCATTGCTTCTACACATTTATTAAAGGATTATCCACTGTCCAAAACGGTGAATATAATCCCTCTAGTAAACTTTCATATTTAACGTATAAAAATAAGTTGATTTTGGATTTATAAAACAATGTTTATAAATCACATTTCTATTTTATAAAAACTTCCATTTATAAAATTCTTTTATTAACAAATTCCATTTGTCTCTCATTTATATGCCTAAAAATCCGATTATCAATTAATTTACTTATAATCTCTTATTTACACATTCATTCTTTTTATAACTTAATTAATTTATAAATCATCTTATTTATTTATAAGATAAGATCCATTTATTTTGATTTATAAAAATTCAATTTTATAAATCTTATATGTATAAACTGTTTATAATAAGATCAAAAATCACAATTTAAACTATTTTACAAAATAGTTAACTCCATATTCAAAAATCACATTTCGATTCTATTTGAATAAACTTCTTCTTTTAACACTTTAAAAATCGTTATAAAAATTCATATAACTCCAAAAATCATATTTAAGTATATTTCACAAAACCATAAGTGTTATAACATAAAAATTATAACTTTTTATTTATTTAAAATAAATTCATTTTCTTAACAGTTAAAAAATAAATAAAACATTTATTTTCAAAATCACTTTGAAATCCTTTTTAATTTGAAATCATCACTTTAGCATTTTAAAATTTCAAAAATATAGCTCAACGCTACCAAAGCACTAAATAAGGTGATGCACATCAATCATCGCATCCAAACACTAAATATCATATGATAGAAGCATATATAATAATATCTGTAACTAAAAATCAACACTGGCAAGGAATCCAGTTGGATCCCTCCAACCCGTCACTTGCAACAAATATACATATTAAGAAAATATGAACATTGTCCGCTTCGAGGCAGACACACTTACAAAATGGTCATCCGCTCATGCATGGGAACGTATAGTGTAATGAACCGGAACTTTCGACCCTCAGAAATTCGATATCTATACGTACACTGTATAAAATGTCAAGTAGTCGAGTACCGAAAATACAGTTCATTAGGGGTGAAGAAGAAAAGATAGAAGAAGAAATAGAAACAAAAACACAGAATCTCACAATCGCAGCGGAACAAAATATAATATATATATATATGTATATATATATATATAAAATTTTTGTACAAAAGAATCTATAATAGTTTTTATACTTACAGTCATCAGAATACAACAATCAATACATCAAACTGGATAGTTATATAACTTATCCTTACACAGCGGAATATAATTCAAGTACGGAGATACGACTCTGTCATCCAGCTCGTCTCCAGAGCTCCACAGCATTTTAACCTGTATCTGTAATACTCGGTCCAACCCGAGCATTATAATAAAATAACACTCGAGTCAGTCTGGAAAACCAGCGTGAGAAAACACACTCAATTTGAAGTATTAACTTTTTCATAATTCTTTTGAAAACAAAGGTATCTCGTAAGACCACGTTACAAATAAACACGACGTGTTTTAACCTTACGATAACCAAAACGTTTTATAGAAAATCCAGTGATATTATAATAGTGTCTAAATACAAATACTTATTCAAATAGCTGAAATTGTTACATCAATTAAGTTCCAGCATACTAAGCTTTACAAACAAAATCGTACGCTCGTATTGGAGAGTTGATTCCAACGAATGACTGGGCCATTAAGGTACTACCCACCACAGTACACCTCCAGAACAATGTATTGAGGACCACGCCAGGATCCCTTGCTACACAAGACCAGCCTACCCCTAACCTGGATAGACCAAATATGTTATCACCCCGGGTGTTGTCACCTTTACTATCGAGCGCTCCTTCCATGCACAACCATATCCATATGTAATAGGTTTTCGAGGACATCTAGAAAGGTGATAACATACCCTACTTGGGTGCGACCCACTTAGCCTTTCTGCATCTCCCTGATTTATTCATTCTAGGTTGATGAGGCTCAAGGCTAAGTGTTAGCTATCAAGAACAATTTTACATAGAATGCCTATCGTCCTCCAATGACGATGTTCTGTTAGCATTCGTCCATACAAGTTGTCCTGGGTCTGGATAAAACGAATCACCGTCTTCACCATCGTTACGGTATTTATTCATTACGTTCAAATTGGATTGAAGTGGTTTTCGAATAATTAAATTCGATCCCCGTCTCTTCGAAACGATTAACAAAATTGGCCAATATTGATAGTCGTTTATTTAACTATCAAATAACATACAAATGCAATCACTAGTCCCAACTTTTTATAAATCTCTAAATTATTTATTTTAAAACATCTTCACCAAGATATATATTCAATCTCTTCAATATTCTATATTTGAAAACAATCGCAACACTTGTATCTGTAGTAGAACATTTCACCTCTTTCAGCACTTAGAATTATTTCCAACTTCAATTTTTACCACACTTAGGAAATATTTCTATTCCAAATCATTTCCCACTAAAAATAACTCCAAACCCTTTCTTTCAATACTTAGGAAAATATTCATACGTATAATTTCAAAAATCATTTCAATATTTAACTTGGAAATATTTCATACTTATCTCATAAGTCTCCGGAATTTTAGATGAATGCTTTCCACGATTTCCAAACCGATTATACTTATTTAAAAATTCTAACCCACCATTTAAAAGTCCCTTTAAATGAATTCAAAATCTTCCCGAAGTAATCGCATGTAGACATTGGAAATTTTCTTAAATATCTAACATTTTATTTATATGATTTCTCTTATAAAAATCTCATCCTCTAATAAACCCTGTTTACACATTCAGAAGAATTTATAAATAAATTTGCAATCACTTCAAAACTATATATATATATATAACAAGTGTTTCCCTTAAAGAATAGTGATTTATTTAAAATATGCTTAAGTTATTATTTAAAATATTGAAAACTCTTTATATCGTCAATAACTCATTTTTTCTGTTGAACAAATAATTTCCCAAGCTAAATTTAAACGTTGGAATTTCATTAAATAAATACTTAACATTTGAAAACCTACTTGCCGGAACATTTCAATGTCAACTAGTTTAAAATCCCCTGGATTTAAAATAATAAAATTTCCCTTTAAAACAAACCCACTTCTTAATTTTAGAATATATTTTTAAAATCTCAATAACCAATTTAACTTATAAATTCCTCTCGATTTCCATCACATCACCTCTCTTCGGATTTCCTTAACCATTTTCTATATTCTAATATAAATTCACCCATGAACATTATATTCCCAATTTAAACTCCTGGTGTCGATTTCCCTCTGTTTATAAACATCGTTTATGAAAATTTATGGACGCTTTGCTTTTTTCTGTTTATAAACAAATCTTATTTTATAAAATTCCATTATATACTTCCAATCTCTTAATACTAATTTTAACTCCTGTTTATTCTTCAAGAATATCATTTTTGAATTCTTTTATATAATTCATTTTTTTAAAATCTCCATTTACTAATTCACAATGGTTAAGTATAACCAAACTCAAATATATTTTTTCTAATTCGATTTCTTTAAGATAACACCAATTATAATATATATTTTTATTATCAAATTCCCTTCAATTCCATGAATGTTTAAAAAAATATTTTTGTAGTATTTAAATTGTCAAAATTTAGGTCAGCGCTACAATAGAATCCAAAAATTCCAATCGCTATAAAAAATCTATACTAGATTATTCTACACATATCATATATATCACTATATATGAAAATAAACAATATATTTTGAGGAATCCAATTGGATCCCTCCAACCTATTTTCCTGCATCCACAGATGTTAATACAACATAAAAAATACCAATCCACTTAGAAGGGGATATCGCGATATATAGGGTCATCCGCTATTATGCGGGGCGCATTGAGTCTCATCCACTATAAAGAGCAGGAATATCACTCCAATGCTAATATATATACTAATATTTATATATATATATAGTCATCCAACAGATAATTATAAATTTATCAATCCAATAAACATCGAGTAATTTAAATTTAAATATTTAAATTTAAATATAATAATCCAAATGAGTGATAAATTCTCCCCTTGATTTTATTTTGCTAAACGTTCAAATTTCCACCTTTCCCATTGCAAAGATTCCGATACTATGAACGTAAAGTGACAACCCGAATTCAATTTGAACCTTTCTTCACCCATGACTAGTCCAGCAACACCGCGTCTCCACTATCAGCCACCGCGTGTTCCCCTTTCCCCTTGACCTTGCTTGATGGTTGATCGAAGGGCCACCGTCCCCTAAAAATTGAACAGAACCCCTTCCTTAACTTCAGTCGAACGCCCCCCCTTCGCGATGCCCTCTCCCCCAATTGCCGCGACTCCCACATGCTACCCACAAAAACTACCACCGCAACCTCCTCCCCCCTGCGTGTCAATTGTGGCCCCTACCCAATTTAGCTTCGCTCGAGATCGATCATGCTATGTGATCTTCCACCTTTTTTTTCATACGAGAACGAAATTCGTTCTCGTTTCCACCTCTTCATTTTTTTGATTCTACGAATTGTTTTTTATTTCCCAGTTTGAAGAAGAAGGAGATACACGACCTTGAATTGATTTCATAAATTGAAAAACAGGAGAAAGAAAAAAGAAGGCATGCAATTTCTATCCAATTTTTGAATTGCCTCATGAATTTTGATTTGATTTTTTGATTACTGAAATGTAAAGGAGAAGACATGATTTTTAAATGGGAAATTGTGTGATTTTTGACCGGTTGCATGTTTGAATGGGTTAATGAATAGTGATTTGAATTTGAGGGGAAATGGCTGATGTGAAAATTTTAGTCAAGTTAATCATATGAATATATTATTTAAATTACGAAACATCTCGATTCTGAAGCTTAAAATCTTGACCTCTTATCGAGGCATGCCGCTAGTCGTTTATAATGTTATATCCCTATTCAAAACGCAATGGAAAATGTTTCGAGTCCTAATTCGAATGTATGGAGAAGATGGCTTTTTGGATCCAATTATTTTATTAAATTTTGTGTTATTAATTTCAGCGCGTTTATATCCCGTACGACCAAATGATTACTCCAAACACTACGAATTTTGAAATCCAATAATAATACAATATTACGGATCCAATGGAATTGGTTTCGTCGAATTCCGAGGTTGTGTCTCGAAAGGCTATTTATATAAGTTAGTTTAAACGATATATTTTTAAAATTGAACAAATTGCCTTAAAATTCAATTTAATTTTTTTTGTTATTTTCATTATTATTAATATAAATTCTATAAGCCTTTAAATTATTTTTAACAAGCTTAAAACTCAAGATTCACTAATTTACTCAATATTCAATTTACTAAATTCAATAATTAATTTATCCAATAATATGCTATATTTAAATTCTAAATTTATTTTATAAATAAAAACCAAACATCGAAAAATACGGGTCGTTACATTCCTCCCTCTTAAAAGAATTTCGTCCTCGAAATTGCTAAGGCATAAAGGATGCTCCAAGCCCATTAACTTATCACAACTCGCTTAGTAAATCTCGATATTTCACATTTCAAATCCTTTAATCTCAACCAAAACAATTAGTTTCAATTCTAATTCGAAAACCTTAAATCCAGTTACAATTCAAAATCAATCCGCGGTTAACAAAAATTTTCCAAAATTTTTCAAATTTTTTTCTATCACCCTAAATTTCCTTTTTTTGGCAGAGTCTCTGTTGTACGGGAACCCTTTTGCAATATGACAAGAGATATAAATATATACATCGACCCACCAGTTCGAAAAACAAAATATATAACAATATTTTTATATTTCGCAGTACTTAATCTGAAAACGTACGTTATTTTGCATTTTTAAGCAAGCGGCTTATTTTAATTTGCAATTCACGCAATTACAGTCAAGCAATACAGCTCTAGGTACCTGTACTTACTCAATTTAAATTGTAAGTACCAAATATATAAAACTAAATAAAATTTCACTTATTTAAATGGTTAAAACACATAAGTTTCGTAAGCAATGCATGTTGAACAATATTTATAAGCAATTATAAGCTTCCGATACTAATTTTATTTGCTTTCAATCTATCAGCACTCAATTCGAAGGATTCACCACTCAATTTTCTTGCATTCAATTTTCATTTTTATACCAAACAAACCATATCCATACCAAATTGATTAAAATTCAATTTTATTTCCTTCTACTAATTCGTAGAATTTTATTTACTTCCGTTTACGCCGAGCAACGATTTTTTCTTTCTATGCAGATTCGATGATATTCACTTAATAAAATATCCACTTTAGTTCATAACCATTCTAATTTGATTCCTACTCAATTTATATTTAATTCTATCTGATTCTAATTTGATTCGAAATCTATCTGTTTACATTCCATCCATATCTATTTTCGAATCCATTTTACTTGGCTTGAGATCATTCCGTGCCAAATTTATTTGTTAGTTCATTCATTTATTCCACTTCAAATTCAATTCCATACTCAAATTCATTTTAATTAATATCCTTAGTCATATTTATTTACACTTTGTTTGAATTTTTTTTATAACTTGAGTTTCAAACTATTTTCAATTTACTCGACGCATTTCCAATTTTATTTAATTCTCTTACCATCTAAGTCGAATTTAATTTGCAACCCAAGTTTTATTTCCAATATCCATTTTTAATTCACAATCCAATTTGAACTTAGCCGATTTAAGTTCCATCTCATATTCATTCAACTAATTAATTATCTAATTGGTTCATTTCTTCATAATTCAACAGCTAATTTTTATTTCAAAAATCACTTTAATAAATTTACTTGAGTTCAAATTTATCTTATAATTCAAGTTTGGACTTTATTCTTCACTTTAAAATATTACACCCTTTTTATTTTGGGTTTTCTATTTTACTTTTCAATTTTATAAGTCACACAACTTATTCTTCACGTTTTCATCAATTCTATACTCAAATATATTCATATTTTATTTTTAACTTGAGATTATACATTCATTTATAGCTTAAATATACTTTTATCCCAATAGATTTTTCAATTTTTTTGAGCTATTCTAATTTGTTTGTCACGATTCCAATTTTCACTAAATTTCGAATCAAAATTTATACCATATGATTTTATAATATTTCACAATTCAAAAATCATATTTACATCAATTCAATATTATTCCTAATCTAATTCAAACTTTATAACTTATAGCTATATAGTCACTTTAAAATTCACATTTACATATTTAATTCAATCCCATATGATTCAAATCGAACTCACATTTTTATTACATTTTACTTCCTTTTAACCAACATTTCAAAACCAAACTCGAGTTATTCATACTCAAATTAATTTAACCCCAAACCATTTTTATTTTTAATCCATTCAATTTTAAACAAGTAAGGATTTCAATTCCACTTTCTAATTTTTCCATTTCCTAGTTTATATTCGTAAAAAGCTTATTATCTCAATTTCCAATAAATTGATTCAATTTTCCCCGAGTTAAATTCAATTCACATAATTCTATTTTAACTTACTTAAATTAAAATTTATTTCTTAAAACTCAATTTTCATATTTTCCTTTCTTGTTGAAATCATCCCCTCTTTAAAAACCCAATATATATTTCAAATCACTTGGAAATCAAATATATATATATTATATATATACTCATATTATTTTAACAAACCACTTCCTTCAAATTTTAAAATTAGCCCGATTTTATCCAAAACATTTTCCTTTGGAATTTTTAAACAAACTTGTCTGCCCCAAAAATCAGAATAAAAACAATTCCGGCAGCAATCCGTCACTTAGAAACTCGAAAATGAATATTAATGACGCGGTCGTCATCACCGGGATTATTTTCCAGGGTCTGAATTGAGTTCAGTGCTATATTACTTTCAAAATCCATTTAAAACTATTTTATCTTCAAAAATATCTCCAAAATAATATTACTATTATTTATTTCAAAGTACTTTGGAAAACACTTCAAAAAAGAAACTCCGAGATTTAATTTTTCAGACTCTGGTTTTAATCAAGTCTAAATTTTAATTCAATTGTATAATCCTTACTTATACAATTTCCATTTTGTTGTTCATATATAACCAACTCCAGGTTTTTTAATCTTGTTTTGATTATAATATTATTATCCAAATACTCCAAACATACCATAATAATTTTAGAAAATTATTCCTTTTATATAAAAATATAATTTGGGTAAAATTGTTTCATTTACCTTCTTCAAAACCATACCATGTCGAATTACTCTATTCAAGTGTTTAGAAACTACTATCGATTTAGTGGCATCCCACTATTCAACAAGAATTTATATACCACTCAACATATTAATCAGCCTAATATAAAACCATTTTATATTCACTAACAATACGCGCTCATATCAATTATTACACTCAACTCATTCTAGAGTACTACTGACTCTATCTCTAATGAGTAAACCCTACCAGATCCATGGTTCTCGCTTAACATTCAGCTCTGATACCAAGTGTAACAGACCGGAATTTTTGACCCTCGAAAATTCGACATCTATACATCCACTGTATAAAATGCCAAGCAGTCGAGTGCCGGAAATACCAATTCATTAGGGGTGAAGAAGAAAAGATAGAAGAAGAAATAGAAACAACAACACAGAATCTCACTGTAACAACCCGCATGTTTAACGGTTATATATTTAAATGTTTTTTTAAATATAGCGTCGTTAGTCGGATTTTTGTTACTTTTTGCAAATGGCCGAATTAGGACTCGAAACCACATCCACTGAGTCCAAAATGGAGTTTGCGATCTTTTTAAGTATAAACTTTGATATGTTTGGAGTAAGTTGAATTTTGCTACTTTTTCTAGTTGGGTTTTGGGTTTGGCTTCAGCCCACTAGCTAACTAAATACCCTAGCTCAGCCCATCTCATTCCACTCACTCACTTTCAGCTCCAAACTTAAGCTAAAACTGAAAATGGGGGAAAGGAAGAGGAATTAGAAATTCCAAGCCCTAGTTTTTTCTTGCAACTTGAATTCTTGCTCCAAAATCAAAGAGAAGCTATTGGTAAGCCTCTTCTTCATCTTCTCCAACTCTTCTCCTCTTCAATTTCAGAAAGTTTCCTAAACCTAATTTGGGAAATATGTTTTTTATTCTTAGATTGAAGCTTGTAGAGTGAAGTGAAGAGTAGTTAGTCTCCTTCTTGTGTTGTGCTTCTCATCTTTGTTTGTGTGTAAAAAGGTGAGTTTTGAACTCACATCTTTATCTCTTGATATCATGGGTGATGGGTATGAATTCCTATTACCTATTCATATGCATTTGATTTTTGATTGGATTAATTTTATGAATATTCCAATTCTTGAGTTTCAAAGTCAAATTTTTATGAACATTCTCTTATGGATGTTTTGATCTTGTTTTGGTGATGAATCGAAGTGCTTATAGGGCCGGGTAGCCGCTGGTCGTGAACCCCTAGCGTCTGTGCTCGTCCGATTGAAGTTGGGAAAGTTTGCTCATCATTTGGATAGGCTGAAAACATCCGAGGTTCTAGCTCCGGGCGATCGAAAACCCTGTCCGGTCGACCGAACCTGTGTCCCGAAAGTTTCAGGATCAGGTCAGCCGACCGACTCAGGAAGTCTGGTCGACCGACCTGCTCCTATTTTTATGTTTTTCCTATTTTTGCTCATTTTGATTGGTTTTCCAAATTTTATCGATTCAAGTTGGTTCTTAGTGGTTGTTATTGCATCTTTGGCTTTGATAACTTATTTTTGACTTTATTCACGGGTTTTCATAAATAATCCCTCTAAATCGTATTAAAAGCTCCCTTCTCCAATTCATAAATTCTATTTAAAACACGCAGAATTTCGCACTCCGAGCGAAGTGGGAGGAGAATTAAATGATTAGATAAAACGTGTGCAATGAACACGTGCGTTCATCTTTTCAACCAATCTATTCATTTGAACGTTTTGACCTTCGGGTTTGGTTAACCGATGAATCGAGGTAAACTTTGTACTACTTTGAGTGTGAAATTAACTAACGGATAGTACACCGTTTAGTGCAAACGAGTGGTTATGGGACTCATGTTACCACTTTTCGGATTCCTTTTCGAGAGTTGTGACACATTCTGCCAGTTATTGGTGTCCAGTACTGGGCCTCTGGACCTTCACCACTACAGTTTGTTGCCTTTGGGATAGTGTCTTCGGACTGTCTCCTTCAGGTTTGTCGCCTTCGGGTATGTTGCCTTCGGGTTTGTACCTTTGCGTTTTGCCTTCAAGTTTGTTGCCCTATAGTGTCGCTTTCGGAATTGATCTTTATGAGCCGCTCGAGTTATATTTGCGTTTGGAGCCATCGGGCTTATGGATCCTTGTTTATACAGTACTGAGCACGTGCAAATTTTATGATGTTTCATTGATATGTATATACCCTAGGTATCGCCCTTCGGTGTTGGTCTTTTTGAGCCGCACGATATGTAGCGGTTACCCTGTGGAACTTGTGTTACCTTCATTTGTATTTGTTATTGCCTTTTTGGCTTGTTTTGGGATATTCTTATCCTTTGTTTGTTGTGTTGCCGATGATATGAAGCTTGTTATGATATGATTCATCTTTTGTTAGATGATTGTGTTATCTCTTTTAGAGATATTTGTTATACATTGTGACCTTGCAAGTTATTGTTGTTCAGTTTATCTAACTGATTTGTTTAGCTAGACTGACCCGTGTATTTTGTACTCGGGTCAGACCGAGATGTTTCAGGTTAGGTGCATTTGGACTTAGCCTATTTTGCTTCCGCATGGACTATCCATCTTGTTCCTTTTTGTTAAATCTTTTTGTGTAGTCCTTTTTATTGTAACTCTGATATATGTATTGTTTTGAATTCGTCTGTATATTGTGGTTTGCTATACCACTTGACGTGTATCAGTTTGTAAACTCTGTTATGTATCAATATATGTGTATATGATAATCTACTATTCTGTGATGTATATTACATTTGAGTTATTATATTCTATTCTGATAGATCCTCCAACCACCTTGGTTTTGTTTTAAGTATTCATTGGGTACGTCGACCTGCTTGGTATGTCTATTGTCGATGTATTCAATAGATAGTTAGAGCAAAGCTATAGGTGGTCGCTCCTAACCAGCCTTATTCTCCATGTTAGTTGACGACATTACCCTGTAGTGTCCTTGGCTAACGTGGGTATGGAGGTGGAGCGTCACAGCTTGGTATCTGAGCTGAGTTCAGAACAAAATATGATAAACACAGAATAGATACATATATTCGGTACATCAAAGCGTATAAAGTGATACAAATCTTTGAATCATCGTGCCTCTATATTCCTTCTGTGCCTTGGTGGTAGATAGAATGTGGTAATACGTTTAGGAATGCATTTTGTTCCATAGTATTCCACATTTGAATTAATGATATCTACCATGTGAATAATCTTGTTCTTATCTTACTTTCAGCGTATGGCTGGAAGAGGCAGGGGACGACGTTCGGATGTTGGGCAATCCAGTGGCTCACATCCGGATGGCGTTTATATGTCTGCCGATCAGTTTTTGGAGTTGTTTAGGAGCACTCAGCCTCCAGTTCCTCCTCGAGTATCTCCACCTCGCAAGTATGCCTTTGCACGTCTGTGCAGTGATTTTTCTCATCTTGGAGGAAAGCCGTTTAAGGGCTCCGAGTCTGTTCTTGAAGTCCAAGCTTAGTTTCGCACGTGCGAGCGTATTTTCTCTTGCATGGATCTTTCTGACCATGATAGAGTTCTTGTATCTTCTAGCTTATTACAAGGGCGTGCTCTTGATTGGTATGAGCTTCTTGTAGCCGAAATTGGCGAGTCTACTCTTTCTTGGACTCAGTTTCGGGAACGATTCGAACTCAAGTTTGTTCCTGAATCTGAAAAAGTTTTATTGACCCGTCGCTTCCTTGAGTTGAAGCAAGGGAAATCTTCTGTTTCTGAGTATGTTGCATCATTCGAGGCTTTATCTAAGTATGGTCTTGAATTCATTAGCACTTCTTATAAGAAGAATCTAAAATTTGTTTCTGGTCTTTAGAAATATCTTAAGAAGTCTTTGTTGCTCCAGCTTAAGCTTTCTTTTGAGGAGTTGGTGGATTCTGCGCTTCATCTTGAAACCGTCGAGAAGGAGTGTGATAGTGATGTTGATGTTGAGGTTTCCAAGAACCCCAACAAGAAGCAGTTTCCATTTTAGAAGTCCAGGTCTTTTCCTTCTAAGAAGAAGAAGACTGATAGTTCTATCTATCAGCCTCAGTCTTCTGGAACACCTTTCATTCGGAAGTGTTTCAATTGTGGCTCTCCTGATCATATGATTCGAGCTTGTTCCAAGCCTCTCTTCTGCCGTTATTTCAAAAAGGAAGGTCATCATGTTTCCACTTGCCCTACTGTTACGGCTGGTGCCAAGTCTAGCAAGCTTTATGCTGCCAAGGCTTCTGAAGGTCTTTCTCAACCCAAAGGTATATCTCCATCTATTTTGGAAGGTTCTATTTTATTTCATGATCATAGTATACGAGTTCTTTTCGATACGGGTGCTTCGCATTCTTTTGTATCGAAGAAGCTCGTCGATGATTTATCTTTGGATGTTTCTTCCTTGGTTACTTCTTTAAGGATTGCGAATCCTATTGGGGGATCCGCGACCCTTAGCATGCTTTGTGATGATGTTGAGATTGTTTTATGTGGCTTTTCTTTTCGTGCGAATCTGCACGTTATATCTTGTCTGGGATTTGATATGATTTTGGGAATGGACTGATTAGTGAGATATGATGCCAGGATTATTTGTTCGGAGAGAATTTTGTATCTTTGACATCCGGATTCACCTACTCAGCTATCACTTGATCTTCCGAATGTGGATAATTCCGAAATGGTTTTATGTTCTCTTAACTCGCGAGATGATGATGATATATCTCGTATTCCTATTGCTTGTGACTTTTCTGATGTATTTGAACCTATTTCGGGTTTGCCACCCAAGCGGGCAATTGAGTTCCGCATTGATCTCATTCCAGGCGCGCAGCCAGTTAGTCGTCCTCCCACGAGGATTGTAGGACCGATTTTACCCTAGAGGGGGGGGGGTGAATAGGGTGATAGTATAAATTGTAAAAATTAATTGCGGAAGCTTATAAAATAAATTCAACACAGATCACAGAAAAGAAGCAGCACAGATAAAAACAGAATAATAAATGCAGAAAAGAATGACACAGAATTTACCCAGCTTCAGCAAGAACTGCCTACGTGCTGCCCCCAAGGTTTCTACTAGAAATTAGATAGTCACACGCTTACACACGTAAACTCGCAACACTCGCTACTGACTAACCTAACTCTACGCTCAAAACCCTGCCACAACTCAGCCACTGAATTGCGAATTCTCAAGCTACGCCACGTAGCTTGTCCCCTAGTCACACGACTAGAAAATTAAGCAGTTTAAAAAGAAAATGTAAATTAAAACAATTTTAAATTAAAATAACCCTAATATAATAAAAACCCCTTTTTATAAAAAAAGAAGGCCGGCCCCTTTTAATATCTCTTGACCGTCTTCTTTATTTCTTCTGCGGCCGTTCCTTTTGCAAGTTAGGGCTTCGTCCCTGATTAGGGTTTGATGAAGTTGCCGATTTTATGTTTTATCAATCTTGTGCGCGCAGCTTTGATCTTCTCTTCGTAGCTCTCTTCGGCTGCTTCGTTTGATTTGTTATATGAAATTAGGGTTCGGCTTCGGTTGCTTCGAGATAATCAAATTCGCCTTTCTCTTCTGGTATGTTGATTGCTTTCAGGTTTTATTGCTTGAATTCGATTGCTTTTTCATTTATTCATGCCGATGATGATAATTTGGTACTCGTATTTATATGAATTCGAATACACTAATTAACTCGATACTTTCCTGAAATTCACTTCCTTGATGCACACGACTTTCCTAATATTTTTGCAACTTGTTACTCACGGCCTTGATGTTGATTCGTGCGATACTTACTTGATTCATACGGCAACAACTTTCCCCTTTTACTTCCTGAGTTTTTCAAACATGTGCACCTGACTTTTGTCTTCGGTTTGATGCAGTATTTTACTTCATAACTGCCACGGCATCGACCATCGTTGTGTTCATCCACTGTAGCATTTATTTCGTACATTGCATCACTGTGTTAATACAATTCACCATGCATTGTTTTCCTGTGTTCATGTTCTCGCAGTCTTCATTGTATATTGTATTGATAAACTCACTTGCTTGAGTTTAACCTGTACTTGCTTCACTTGAACTTTTGGTAAAACTGCAGCTTGATGGGTTACATATGCATATAAAGTTGGATTTGTTTCATTTGAAATTCTGTTGCATACATGACTTTTCATTGTGGTAGCCTTGGTTACTGATCGAGTTCATTTGAACTACTTATTTGTTAATGCCTGATGCATTCACTTGGTGGTGTGTTGCTGCCTTCACTATCCACCGCAGTTTGTAGTGATATTGAGCATTGCATTCTATTGCATTTGTGTATTGCCTTGCTGATTCAGTTGGTTACACTCATGTGTTTGGTCTGCATGTTATGGCCTGTCCCTTGTTTGGTTTTTGATGATATCTTGTTGGCTGTGTATTGAGCATTGTTTGAACTTGTATCACTACATTGTGGTCTTTGTTGCCTCTTGCATGTAGTTGAGCATTTGAGTCGATTTGTTGCTTCAAATTACTGCTTACTGCACTGACTCATCATGTTCACTTGCACACTCGAGTTTGTAATCTCTGATTCATGCTGGTACTAGCTGTTGTAGTCCTGTCCACTCATGTGTATGCTTCACTGCAGCCTTCTTTGCATTGTTCATTTTACTGTCTCATTGATGTTGCTGAAATCTGTAGCATCTTGGTTTCACTGATGGCCTGTTGTAGTAGTTGTGACTTGTTTACATTCTCTTCATCACTTCAGTCGTGTATTGCTTTCACCTCTGGCCTGTTGTAGTTGCTGTGTTGGCTTGATCATGGCCTTTGCACTGAGCATTACTTCGAGTTGTATTTACACCATTTCCTGTTGCACTGATTCTTGATATTTGCATCACTTGAGACTTTGATGTTTCTGGTCTGTATCATGATTGAACATAGCATTCATATTGTTGTTGGATACATAGAACTGTTGAGAACAGCTCGACTTCGACTTGGTCTTTGGGTATTGCATTATGTTGTATGCAGTGTTGCATTGACATGTTGTAACTGTACGGTCTTGAGCTCGAGTATTTGCTGTTGCATACATGAGTTTGGTCGACTATCTCCTTGAGTTGCTGTACTTCATGTTGTATATATTGGTTGACTGTGCATACGAGTTGGCGAGGCAGTGCACACGTGTATAAATGTACACGTGTGTATTGCAGCCACTCATGATTACCTGTCCCTGTAGAGTTATCAAGTGTATATATCTATGTGCATGACTTTGTGGCATGTACAGTTCGTGTGTGATGAATTCAAATGTGAATTATGACGAAAAACCCAAATAACTGAGGCAGATAAAATTTTCAAAAACCATATTTTATTTTATATTGCAAAAATATTTCTTTTTCAATTTTACTGCGTTAGTGTATATTTTTGCAGATTGCTCAGATGCTGAATTCAAACTGGAATGCAGTTGAAGTTGAAGATAAAGTACGAGTGTGAGTGATATGTAGTGAGGTTATCAATGTAAATATGAAATCGTGATGTATTCAAAAATTGTATAGTTATAGTGAGAGCTTGAAATTGTACTATTCAAAAATGTAATAAATATTTGTTTAAATAAAATATTCGTTTGAATTCAAATTCCGTGTTATATATTTTATTCAGCAAATATTTGTTTAATCTATGAAAATAAAATAGTATATTAACAAATACATTTAAACGAATGTATATATGTTTATTATCATCAAACAAAAAATCATATAAGCGCATATTCAACAATCTCCCCCTTTTGATGATAACAAACATATATTTAGGATTTTGAAACATATTAAATGTATTTGATGATTCCACCATTTAAATGCTTGCTCCCCCTATTTAAATGCTTCATCTTTACTAAACTCCCCCTTCTTATATGCATAGTAGTATAAGATTTATTTGCCAAAATCCAATATTTCTCTCCCCCTTTTGTTATCAGCAAAAGAGTAAAAGTGTCATGAAATAGAGATAAGGTGATAGATAGTAATATAACATTAAAACTCAATCGACTATAACTATGTAATTTAAATAGAGAATCAAACAAAAATCATACCTATTCTTGTTAGGCGCATATTCCATTTTTAGAGATGATGGGAATGATGTTATCATAAAATCATACAGTTGTGTCTATTTGTGGCATATTTATATCAGGAATTTGAATATCTACTAACCATGCATAACCGTTAGGACTTTTAAATGAGATTAGTAGTATTCTAATTTTATTTTATTTTTATAAAAAATGAATTCAAGTATCTTCTAACCACACATAACCGTGAGGACTTTTAAATGGGATTAGAATCAACTTGTTTATTTATTATTATTAATAATTATTAAAAAAAAATCAACTTTTGATATGCGTTCCATACATGCATAACCGTGAGGACTTTTAAATGAGCATGGAACTACATATCAAATTCCAAGTAATTCACTCATGCATAACCGTGAGGACTTTTAAATGAGAGTGAACACTTTGAATTTTATTTTATTTTATAAACTGAAAAACGAATTATTCCTGATTATGATACCACATATTGACAAACTATATTGGATTTTTGATAGGCGATGGTCGATAGAAATATGATAGAATTAGAAATGGTCATGGAATTTTTGCCAAACAAAGAATTTTATAACTCTTGTTTGAATTTCTAAAGTAATTTACTAAGTATACTGTCTTGAGGAAAAATGTATGATTAATATCACTCCTTATCATTTTTCAGTCACTATTTACCTTTTTGATAATTAGTAGGGGGATAGATTTGTTAATTAGGCAAGCAAATTTCTAAAACACCTAGACTGAGACGTAGCTTGCAAAAACTGTTTTCTGGAAGGGGTTTTGTAAAGATGTCTGCCAATTGTGAATCAGTTGAAATAAAATTTATGCCGATATTTTCTTTGGAAATATGATCTCGAATAAAATGATGCCTAACATCTATATGTTTTGTTCGTGAGTGATGCACAGGGTTATTTGTGAGATCAATTGCACTTTTACTGTCACACATTAGTGGTACACGTTTAAAATTTAGACCATAGTCTTGCAAAGTTTGTATCATCCATAAGATTTGAGTAGAGCAACCGCTTAGAGCAATATACTCTGCCTCTGTGGTGGATAATGCAATACAATTTTGTTTTCTGCTTGACCATGCAACTAATGAATGTCCTAACATAAAACATGCTCCACTAGTACTTTTTCTATCAACTAAATTTCCAGCATAATCAGCATCTGAAAAACCTTTTAATTCAAAGTTATCATTTGATGGATACCAAAGGCCAAACCGTGAGGTGTGTAACAAGTATCTTATAATTCTTTTAACAGCTGTTAAATGAGATTCTTTTGGGTTAGATTGAAAACGTGCACACAAGCAGACAGAAAACATGATGTCAGGTCTAGAAGCGGTAAGATAAAGGAGTGATCCAATCATACCTCTGTACTGCTTTTGATCAACTGTCTTACCTTTTTCATCCTTGTCAAGCTTAAGTGTTGTACTCATGGGAGTTCTTGCTGGTTTGGCATCTTTCAATCCAAATTTGTTGACAAGTTCCATAATATATTTTGTTTGAGAAATGAACGTTCCTTTATCGCTTTGTTTGATTTGAAACCCTAAAAAAAAATTTAACTCTCCAACCAAGCTCATTTCAAATTTTTCCTGCATGACCTTTTCAAATTTCTCATACAATAACTTGTTAGTAGCACCATAAATGATGTCATCAACATATATTTGAACAATCAAAAAATCATCGTTCTCATGCAACAAAAATAGTGTGGTGTCTACACATCCCTTTTTGAACCCATTTTTAAGAAGATAAGAACTAAGACATTCATACCAGGCTCTAGGGGCTTGTTTTAATCCATACAATGCCTTTTTCAGTTTATATACATGGTTTGGATATTCATGACTTTCAAAGCCTTCTGGTTGTTCAACAAACACATCCTCTTTTAAAATTCCGTTAAGAAAAGCACTCTTAATGTCCATTTGTCTTAGTTTAAATCCTTTGTAGCAAGCAAAAGCTAATAAAATTCTAATTGATTCTAGTCTAGCTACAGGTGCAAAAGTTTCATCAAAGTCGACTCCTTCAATTTGATTGTATCCTTTAGCGACTAGTCTAGCTTTATTTCTAATTACATTTCCAGATTCGTCAAATTTATTTTTGAAAATCCATTTTGTTCCTATAACTGGATAATCCTTAGGTCTAGGTGCTAGACTCCAAACATTATTTCGTTCAAATTGATTTAGCTCTTCTTGCATGGCCAAAAACCAGTTTTCATCGTTAAGAGCTGAATCTATGTTATTTGGTTCTATTTCTGAAATAAATCCACTATATAAGCATAGATCACATAGATTTCTAAAAGAGGAACGAGTCTGTATACCTGCTATAGGATTTCCAATTACTAATTCTGGAGGATGGTCTGCTTTGAATTTCAGTTTTGCTGGATCTAGATTCCTTCGATCCTCTGGAGATATGGCAGTTTCTCTGATCTTATCAGTTTCTTTTGGTTCTTTATGCTCATCTTTTTCTTTCTCCTCTTCACCATTGCTTTTGGATGTTTCTTGATTATCAATGCCTTCATCAAATTTCACATTTATTGATTCCACGATTGTTTTAGTCCTTTTGTTGTAGACTCTGTAAGCTTTGCTTCTCGAAGAGTACCCCATGAAAATACCCTCATCGGCTTTTACTTCAAATTTTCCTAATTGATCACCTGTATTGAGAATATAACAAGAACATCCAAACACTTTAAAGTATGCAATGTTTGGTTTATTGTTGAACCATAGCTCATAGGGAGTCTTGTTGAGAATTGGTCTAATCATAACTCTATTCATTACATAACATGCTGTATTTACTGCTTCTGCCCAAAAATGTAAAGGTAGTTCATACTCATTTATCATAGATCTAGCCAACTCTTGTAAAGTTCGATTCTTTCTCTCAACTACTCCATTTTGTTGTGGAGTACGTGGTGCAGAGAATTCATGTTTGATTCCATTTTCATCACAAAAAAATTCAAATTCACAATTTTCAAATTCTCCGCCATGATCACTTCTTAGTGAGATAATAGAAACTTCCCTTTCATTTTGGACTAATTTTGTGAAAATTTTGAAGTATGAAAATGTTTCTGATTTCTTAGCTAATAAATATACCCATGTATATCTTGAGTAGTCATCAACTATTACAAAACAATATTTCTTACCTCCTAAGCTAGCAATGTCATTAGGTCCGAATAGATCCATATGAACTAGCTCAAGCACTCTAGAAGTGCTTACACTGTTTTTGGTATGAAATGATGATTTTTTAAGTTTTCCTAAAGTGCATGCTTTACAAATGTTTTCTGTTTCAAACTCATGTGAAGGCAACCCTCTTACCAAATTTTTCCTTTTTAATTTGTTTAGCAAGTTCATACTAACATGCCCTAAACGTCGATGCCATAAATTTACTTCTATGTCCTTAGCTACCAAGCATTTAGACAGGGTGAGATCATCAAAAGATAGAGAGTATATATTACATTTCCTTTTACCTGAAAATAAGATTTCGTTAGATGAATTGTCAATAATTTTGCACAAATCAGAGTCAAAAATAACATTCATACCTTTATCACATAACTGGCTGATTGATATCAAGTTGTGATGTAGATTTTCAACATACAGTACATCATTCAGGATAAATGAATTGTTACCTACTTTACCTTTGCCAACAATTTTACACTTTTCATTGTTACCCATTGTGACCCTGCCACCTTTGTACTTTTCTAGGCTAAGGAACTTTGATTTATCGCCTGTCATGTGTCTGGAACAGCCAGAGTCCAGATACCATTGCTGTTGTTCCTTAGCCTGCCAACATACCTACACGGGGAAAAATTTTGGTGACCTATTTGTTTTTATAGGTCCAAGGTTGTTAGTGGCAGAATTTTTTAAAAGATAATTTAGAGGAGACCCAAAGCTATTTATACATGTTCCTTTTGGCACCCAAATTTGTTTTAATTTGAGAGATTTTATATTTGTGCCTTTTGGAACCCAAATCGATATAGTCGTCACATGTTTGGGTTTATACCAACAACTATTTTGATTGTGTTCAAATGAATCGATTTGATTTCTATTATTTTGACATTTGTTATATCCAAGCCCTTGCCTAGATGTATTAATAGATTGTTTCCCTAATAGCATATTCAAGGATTTTTCTCCTTTTGAAAACTTATCTAAAGTCGTTGATAGTTGTTGGACTTGAGTTTTGAGAGTTTCATTTTCAGTTAACAGTTGAGTGCACTTTTTAATGGAGTTTTCTCTTCTTGCGTTTTCACTTTCTTTTAAAAACAGGATTTCCTTTTCAAGTGAATTAATTTTGTTTTCTGATTTTTTAATCTCTTCTTCGAACGTTGGACACTTGTCACACTTAGGGATCCTACTTTGATAGGTTTTAACTAATTGATTAAGTTGTTTATTTAAATCTATCAAAGTGTCTTTTTGTGATTCAAGTTTGGCATACTTTTCCCTAAGTCGTTCAAAACAGCCATTTACTTCGTGAAAATATATAAGTAATTCTGAATGTGACAGTTTTGATACCTCACTTGGCTCGTCGTCATCACTGTCAGTTACTTCACCATGAAGACATAGATTTGCTCTTTCACTCTCACTTTCGGTGCTATCGCTTTCATCTTCATCAATTTCATCCCAAGTAGCCGCAAAACTTTTCTTCTTCAGTTTCTTTCCTTGGTTTGGTCGATTTTGAGGACAATTTGGCTTAATATGGCCTGGTTTATTGCATTTGTGGCAAATAATCTCTTGTTTCTCCGAAATGTCTAGTGCTTTGTTTATTCTGCTTTTAATTTGATGATTTCTGGCTGGATTTCCATATTTGCGATTCCATTTTTTGAATCTCTTTATTAATAGTGCTAATTCAGCTTCACCATCCTCATCGTCGTCGTCATTCTCAGTTGTTCCTTTTAGAGCAATTGATTTCTTTCGAGTATCACCTCCTTCACGTTCTTCCTTGTATTTCATTTCTAGCTCATAGGCAGTGAGATTTCCGATGAGTTCTTCGACTTTCATTTGTTTCAAATCTTTTGATTCTTGAATGGCAGTCACTTTGGCTTCAAAACTTCGTGGAAGGACTCTGAGGATTTTTCGGACTATCTCCAACTCTGTATATGGTTTTCCAAGAGCTTTTGATTTGTATACGATATTGGAAAGTCGTCCATGCATCTCTTTGACATTTTCTTCTTTCGCCATTGTGAAGTTCTCGTATTCGCTGCTTAGCATTGCAAGGCGAGATTCTTTGACTTGAGATGTTCCTTCGTGAGTCACTTCTAATGTGTGCCATATTTCCTGCGCAGTTAAACAATGAGAGACCCGATTAAATTCAAATTGATCCAATGAACAGATAATAGAGTTCATAGCTTTAGCATTAGCATTTTGTAATTTATTTTCTAGCTCTGTCCATTGGTCCATCGGTTTATCTATTTCCTGATTGTCTACAATTATAGTTGGTGATCTATAACCTGTCTCAACAATGTTCCAAGCATCAATGGTTTTTAGAAAAATTTTCATTCTATTTTTCCAATAAGCATATTCACCACTGAACATTGGTGGTCTAACTATGGACTGACCCTCAGCAAAAGCATTATTAAAAGAAGCCATTTTAAAATTTCAAACTTTTTAAAATGATTTTTGAAAAATGAATTTTAAAACAGAAATTGACTTCAATTCCTAGCTCCGATACCACTTGTAGGACCGATTTTACCCTAGAGGGGGGGGGGGTGAATAGGGTGATAGTATAAATTGTAAAAATTAATTGCGGAAGCTTATAAAATAAATTCAACACAGATCACAGAAAAGAAGCAGCACAGATAAAAACAGAATAATAAATGCAGAAAAGAACGACACAGAATTTACCCAGCTTCGGCAAGAACTGCCTACGTGCTGCCCCCAAGGTTTCTACTAGAAATTAGATAGTCACACGCTTACACACGTAAACTCGCGACACTCGCTACTGACTAACCTAACTCTACGCTCAAAACCCTGCCACAACTCAGCCACTGAATTGCGAATTCTCAAGCTACGCCACGTAGCTTGTCCCCTAGTCACACGACTAGAAAATTAAGCAGTTTAAAAAGAAAATGTAAATTAAAACAATTTTAAATTAAAATAACCCTAATATAATAAAAACCCCTTTTTATAAAAAAAGAAGGCCGTCCCCTTTTAATATCTCTTGACCGTCTTCTTTATTTCTTCTGCGGCCGTTCCTTTTGCAAGTTAGGGCTTCGTCCCTGATTAGGGTTTGATGAAGTTGCCGATTTTATGTTTTATCAATCTTGTGCGCGCAGCTTTGATCTTCTCTTCGTAGCTCTCTTCGGCTGCTTCGTTTGATTTGTTATATGAAATTAGGGTTCGGCTTCGGTTGCTTCGAGATAATCAAATTCGCCTTTCTCTTCTGGTATGTTGATTGCTTTCAGGTTTTATTGCTTGAATTCGATTGCTTTTTCATTTATTCATGCCGATGATGATAATTTGGTACTCGTATTTATATGAATTCGAATACACTAATTAACTCGATACTTTCCTGAAATTCACTTCCTTGATGCACACGACTTTCCTAATATTTTTGCAACTTGTTACTCACGGCCTTGATGTTGATTCGTGCGATACTTACTTGATTCATACGGCAACAACTTTCCCCTTTTACTTCCTGAGTTTTTCAAACATGTGCACCTGACTTTTGTCTTCGGTTTGATGCAGTATTTTACTTCATAACTGCCACGGCATCGACCATCGTTGTGTTCATCCACTGTAGCATTTATTTCGTACATTGCATCACTGTGTTAATACAATTCACCATGCATTGTTTTCCTGTGTTCATGTTCTCGCAGTCTTCATTGTATATTGTATTGATAAACTCACTTGCTTGAGTTTAACCTGTACTTGCTTCACTTGAACTTTTGGTAAAACTGCAGCTTGATGGGTTACATATGCATATAAAGTTGGATTTGTTTCATTTGAAATTCTGTTGCATACATGACTTTTCATTGTGGTAGCCTTGGTTACTGATCGAGTTCATTTGAACTACTTATTTGTTAATGCCTGATGCATTCACTTGGTGGTGTGTTGCTGCCTTCACTATCCACCGCAGTTTGTAGTGATATTGAGCATTGCATTCTATTGCATTTGTGTATTGCCTTGCTGATTCAGTTGGTTACACTCATGTGTTTGGTCTGCATGTTATGGCCTGTCCCTTGTTTGGTTTTTGATGATATCTTGTTGGCTGTGTATTGAGCATTGTTTGAACTTGTATCACTGCATTGTGGTCTTTGTTGCCTCTTGCATGTAGTTGAGCATTTGAGTCGATTTGTTGCTTCAAATTACTGCTTACTGCACTGACTCATCATGTTCACTTGCACACTCGAGTTTGTATTCTCTGATTCATGTTGGTACTAGCTGTTGTAGTCCTGTCCACTCATGTGTATGCTTCACTGCAGCCTTCTTTGCATTGTTCATTTTACTGTCTCATTGATGTTGCTGAAATCTGTAGCATCTTGGTTTCACTGATGGCCTGTTGTAGTAGTTGTGACTTGTTTACATTCTCTTCATCACTTCAGTCGTGTATTGCTTTCACCTCTGGCCTGTTGTAGTTGCTGTGTTGGCTTGATCATGGCCTTTGCACTGAGCATTACTTCGAGTTGTATTTACACCATTTCCTGTTGCACTGATTCTTGATATTTGCATCACTTGAGACTTTGATGTTTCTGGTCTGTATCATGATTGAACATAGCATTCATATTGTTGTTGGATACATAGAACTGTTGAGAACAGCTCGACTTCGACTTGGTCTTTGGGTATTGCATTATGTTGTATGCAGTGTTGCATTGACATGTTGTAACTGTACGGTCTTGAGCTCGAGTATTTGCTGTTGCATACATGAGTTTGGTCGACTATCTCCTTGAGTTGCTGTACTTCATGTTGTATATATTGGTTGACTGTGCATACGAGTTGGCGAGGCAGTGCACACGTGTATAAATGTACACGTGTGTATTGCAGCCACTCATGATTACCTGTCCCTGTAGAGTTATCAAGTGTATATATCTATGTGCATGACTTTGTGGCATGTACAGTTCGTGTGTGATGAATTCAAATGTGAATTATGACGAACAACCCAAATAACTGAGGCAGATAAAATTTTCAAAAACCATATTTTATTTTATATTGCAAAAATATTTCTTTTTCAATTTTACTGCGTTAGTGTATATTTTTGCAGATTGCTCAGATGCTGAATTCAAACTGGAATGCAGTTGAAGTTGAAGATAAAGTACGAGTGTGAGTGATATGTAGTGAGGTTATCAATGTAAATATGAAATCGTGATGTATTCAAAAATTGTATAGTTATAGTGAGAGCTTGAAATTGTACTATTCAAAAATGTAATAAATATTTGTTTAAATAAAATATTCGTTTGAATTCAAATTCCGTGTTATATATTTTATTCAGCAAATATTTGTTTAATCTGTGAAAATAAAATAGTATATTAACAAATACATTTAAACGAATGTATATATGTTTATTATCATCAAACAAAAAATCATATAAGCGCATATTCAACAAGGATGTCTACAAAGGAAAATGAGGAACTCAAGAGGCAGCTTTTAGAGCTTGAGTCCAAGCAGTTGATTCCGTCTAGTTTTTCTCCGTGGGGATCTGCGGTCGTCTTCGTGAAGAAGTCCGATGGAACTCTTAGGCTTTGCATTGACTATCGCAAGCTTAACGAGTTAACCATCAGGAATAGGTATCCATTGCCTAGGATCGATGATATGTTCGATCTATTGAGTGGGGCTAAGGTCTTTTCTCAGCTTGACCATGCCATGGGTTTTCATCAGTTACGAGTCGCGGAGGATAGCATACGTCTTACCGCTTTCCGCACTCGTTATGGTTCTTTTGAGTGGCTCATTATGCCGTTCGGGTTGACGAACGCTCCTGCTTTCTTTGTTGATCTCATGAATCGAATATTCCGGGAATATCTCGATAAGTTTGTCCTTGTCTTCATTGATGATATCCTTATTTATTCTAAGTCTGAAGCTGAGCATGCTAATCACTTGAGAATTGTCTTGAGTACTCTCCGTCATCATCAGCTTAGAGCCAAATTCTCCAAGTGCCATTTTTGGGAGAATAGGGTTAAGTTCTTAGGCCATGTTGTATCTACCGATGGCATTTCTGTCGATCCCTCAAAGATCGAAGCCATCCAGAATTGGAAGAGGCCTAAGAATGTTCATGAGGTTCGTATTTTCCTTGGATTGGCGGGTTATTACCGTCGGTTCATTAAGGGTTTTTCCCTTGTTCTTCCTCTCACCAGCCTTACTCGGAAAGGCATTCGTTTTATTTGGTCCGACAAGCATGAAGCTTCCTTCCCGACATTAAAGGAACTTCTCACTAATGCTCCTATTCTTGTGGTTCCCGAAGGGAATCATGATCTTATTGTCTACACCGATGCTTGTGGTAGTGGTCTCGGTGCTGTTCTTATGCAGAAGGATCGGGTGGTTGCTTATGCTTCTAGGCAACTGCGTCCGAATGAAGTTCGCTATGCCACTCATGATCTTGAGTTAGCCACCATCGTCTCCGCCTTGAAGATTTGGCAACACTATTTATTGAGCGAGCACTTCATTCTCTATACCGATCATAAATCTTTGAAGTATTTGTTCACTCAGAAGGAACTCAATATGAGACAACAGCGTTGGCTCGAGTTTCTTGCTTCCTATGACTTTGATATCCAGTATACCCCTGGAAAGGGTAATCGTGTTGCTGATGCGCTTAGTCGCAAATATTCGGCTGTTGTTTCTATGATGCTTACCGAATAGGATATTCTTGAGACTCTATCTTTTTGTGAAATTCTCGAGGTTCATCTTCTGATTCTCCTACTCTATTATTTAGTTTGGGAGCTCGACCCATTTTGTTGGATCGTATTGCCGATGCTCAGCGGCGTGATCCTGATTTGTTGCATCTTATTTAGCTTTGTGAGTCTGGATCCTGTGATGAGGCGTTACGGGATTTTAACATTGATTCTCATGGGTGTCTTCGCAAGAAGAACCGTCTTTTTGTGCCTTCTGATTTTGCACTTAAGCATGACATTCTTGATGACTGTCCCCGTTCTAAGTATAGCATTCATCCTGGTAGTAGTAAGATGTATGCCGATATGCGTCGTCTTTATTATTGGGAAGGCATGAAGCGCGATGTGGTGAGTTATGTGAGTAATTGCATAACTTGTCAGCGTATTAGGGCCGAACATCAGCGTTCTTTGGGTTTTCTTCAGCCTCTAGAGATTCCATTGTGGAAATGGGATCAGATTTCTATGGATTTCATTGACGGCCTACCTCGTTCGAGATCAGGCCATTCTAGCATTTGGGTTATTGTTGATCGCCTCACTAAGTCTGCTCATTTTATCCCTATTAAGTCTAATAGGACTGCTTCGCATTTGGCTAAGTTATATGTCAGGGAAATCGTGAGACTTCACGGTGTTCCTAGTTCTATTGTGAGTGACCGTGATCCTTTATTCACGAGTCATTTTTGGCAGAGTCTTCAGCAAGCTTTGGGAACAAAGCTTAATTTTAGTACAGCTTATCATCCGCAGTTTGACAGACAGATTGAACGGGTAAATCGTGTCTTGGAAGATCTTCTACGTATTTGTATTTTTGATTTCGGTGGTAGTTGGAGGATCACCAACCTCTTGTAGAGTTCTCCTACAATAATAGTTTTCAGTCTAGTATCGGTATGGCTCCTTTCGAAGCTTTATAGGAAGGCCATGTCGATCACCTTCTTGTTGGTTGGAATCTGGAGAGAAGCTTATTCTTGGTTCATATTTTGTTCGTGATTCTTCCGAGAAGATTGATCTTATTCGGTTGAGAATGAAATAGGCACATAGCCACCAGAAATCCTACGTGGACAGTCGTAGGAAGCCTTTCGAGTTCTCGATTGGTGATCTTGTCTTTGTTCGTGTTTCTCCTTTGAAGGGGGTTATGCGTTTCAGTACGACTGGGAAATTGGCTCCTCGCTTTATAGGACCATTTTCTATTACTGAACGTATTGGCCCTGTGGCTTATAGAGTTTCACTTCCAGCTCATTTATCTGGCATTCATGACGTGTTTCACGTCTCTCAACTTCGGAAGTGTCTTCGGGAGTCGGTCTGTTATTGATTCTCCTGATTTGCAAGAGCTTGAGGTCTCATCGGACTTATCTATTGTACAGCAGCCTATTCGCGTACTTGACACGGAGGTGCGACACCTTCGAAACAAGGACGTGACCCTCGTTAAAGTTCAATGGTCCGCTAACCCCAATGACTATACTTGGAAAACCAGAGAGTATATGAAGCGATCTTATCCGGGTTTTCTATCTTTGCTTGGGAATGGTGAGAATATCTTTTCGTCTCAAGCTTATTTCCCTTTATTTTGAATGTTGCATATGTGTAATTGTTACAAATATCGTCTCTAGGAATTGGACGCAATTTTGTAAGGAGGGGAGATCTGTAACAACCCGCATATTTAACGGTTATATATTTAAATGTTTTATTTGAATATAGCGTCATTAGTCGGATTTTTGGATCCGAAATGCTATTTTTGCAAATGGCCGAATTAGGACTCGAAACCACCTCCATTGAGTCCAAAATGGCATTTGCGATCTTTTTGAGTATAAACTTTGATATGTTTGGAGTAAGTTGAATTTTGCTACTTTTTCTAGTTGGGTTTGGGGTTTGGGTTCAGCCCACTAGCTAACTAAATACCCTAGCTCAGCCCATCTCTTTCCATTCACTCATTTTTACCTCCAAACTTAAGCTAAAACTGAAAATGGAGGAAAGGAAGAAGAATTAGACATTCCAAGCCCTAGTTTCTTCTTGCAACTTGAATTCTTGCTCCAAAATCAAGGAGAAGCTATTGGTAAGCCTCTTCTTCATCTTCTCCAACTCTTCTCCTCTTCAATTTCAGAAAGTTTCCTAAACCTAATTTGGGAAATATGTGTTTTATTCTTAGATTGACGCTTGTAGAGTGAAGTGAAGAGTAGTTGGTCTCCTTCTTGTGTTGTGCTTCTCATCTTTGTTTGTGTGTAAAAAGGTGAGTTTTGAACTCACATCTTTATCTTTTGATATCATGGGTGATAGGTATGAATTCCTATTACCTATTCATATGCATTTGATTTTTGATTGGATTGGTTTTATGAATATTCCAATTCTTGGGTTTCAAAGTCAAATTCTTATGAACATTCTCTTATGGATGTTTTGATCTTGTTTCGGTGATGAATCGAAGTGCTTATAGGGCCGGGTAGCCACTAGGCGTGAACCCCTAGCGTCCGTGCTCGTCCGATTGAAGTTGGGAAAGTTTGCTCATCATTTGGATAGGCTGAAAACAGCCCAGGTTCCAGCTCCGGCCGACCGAAAACCCTGTCCGGTCGACCGAGCCTATGTCCCGAAAGTTTCAGGATCAGGTCAGCCGACCGACTCTGTTAGTCCGGTCGACCGACCTGCTCCTATTTTTTCCTGTTTTTCCTATTTTTTGCTCATTTTGATTGGTTTTCAAAATTTATCGATTCAAGTTGGTTCTTAGTGGTTGTTATTGCATCTTTGGCTTTGATAACTTATTTTTGACCTTATTCACGGGTTTTCATAAATAATCCCTCTAAATCGTATTAAAAGCTCCCTTCTCCAATTCATAAATTATATTTAAAGCACGCACAATTTCGCACTCCGAGCGAAGTGGGAGGAGAATTAAATGATTAGATAAAAAACATGCAATGAACACATGCGTTCATCTTTTCAATTGATTCCCAATCTATTCGTTTGAACGTTTTGACCTTCGGGTCTGGTTTACCGATGAAACGAGGTAAACTTTGTACTGCTTTGAGTGTGAAATTAACTAATGGATAGTAAACTGTTTAGTGCGAACGAGTGGTTATGGGACTCACTTTACCACTTTTCGGATCCTTTTCGAGAGTTGTGACACATTCTGCCAGTTAGTGGTGTCCAATACTGGGCCTCTGGACCTTCACCACTACGGTTTGTTGCCTTTGGGATAATGTCTTCGGACTGTCTCCTTCAGGTTTGTTGCCTTCGGGTATGTTGCCTTCGGGTTTATACCTTCGAGCTTGTGACTTCGGGTTTGTTGCCCTATAGTGTCGCTTTCGGAGTTGGTCTTTATGAGCCGCTCGAGTGATATTTGGGTTTGGAGCTTTCGGGCTTATGGATCCTTGTTTATACAATACTGAGCACGTGCAAATTTTATGATGTTTCATTGATATGTATATTCCCTAGGTATCGCCCTTCGGTGTTGGTCTTTTTGAGCCGCACGATATGTAGCGGTTACCTTGTGGAACTTGTGTTATCTTCATTGGTATTTGTTATTGCCTTTTTGGCTTGTTTTGGGATATTCTTATCTTTTGTTTGTTGTGTTGCCGATGATATGAGGCTTGTTATGATATGATTCATCTTTTGTTAGATGATTGTGTTATCTCTTTTAGAGATATTTTTTATACATTGTGACCTTGCAGGTTATTGTTGTTCGGTTTATCTAACTGATTTGTTTAGCTAGACTGACCCGTGTATTTTATACTCGGGTCAGACCGAGATGTTTCAGGTTAGGTGCATTTGGACTTAGCCTATTTTGCTTCCGCATGGACTATCCAGCTTGTTCCTTTTTGTTAAAGCTTTTTGTGTAGTCCTTTTTATTGTAACTCTGATATATGTATTGTTTTGAATTCGTCTGTATATTGTGGTTTGCTATACCACTTGACGTGTATCAGTTTGTAAACTCTGTTATGTATCAATATATGTGTATATGATGATCTACAATTCTGTGATGTATATTACATTTGAGTTGTTATATTCTGTTCTGATAGATCCTCCAACCACCTATCGTTTTGTTTTCAGTATTCATTGGGTATGTCGACCTGCTTGGTATGTCTATTGTCGATGTATTCAATAGATAGTTAGAACAAGGCTATAGATGGTCGCTCCTAACCAGCCTTATTCTCCGTGTTAGTTGACGGCATTACCCTGTAGTGTCCTTGGCTAGCGTGGGTATAGAGGTGGGGCGTCACACTCATTATCGCAGTGGAACAAAATATAATTTATATATATAATAGATTTTTATACAAAAGAATCTGTAATAGTTTATATACTAACAATCATCAGAGTACAACAATCAATACATCAAACTGGATAGTTATATAACTTGTCCTTACACAGCGGAATATAAGTCAAGTAAGGAGATACGACTTTGTCATCTAGCTCGTCTCCCGAGCTCCACAACATTTTATCCTGTATCTGTAATACTCGACCTGACCTAAGCATTATAATAAAATAACATGCTAGTCAGTCTGGAAAACCAATGCAAGAAAACACACTCAATTTGAATTATTAACTTTTCCCAAATTCTTTTGAAAACAAAGGTATCTCGTAAGACCATGTCACAGATAAACACGATGGGCTTTAACCTTACGATAACCAAAACGTTTTATAGAAAATCCAGTGATACTATAATAGTGTCTAAATATACATACTTATTCAAATAGCTGAAATTGTTACATTAATTAAATTCTAGCATACTTGCTCTATAAACAAAACCATAAACTCGTATTGGAGAGTGGATTCCAACGAATGACTAGCCCACTGAGGTACTGCCTACCATAGTACACCTCTAGAACAATAAACCGAGGACCACGCCGGGATCCCCTGCTACACAAGACCGGCCTACCCTTGACCTGGATAGACTGAATATGCTATCATCCCGGGTGTTTCTACCCTTACCGTTGAGCGCTCTTTCCATGCACAACCATATCCATAAATAATAGGTTTCCAAGGACATCTAGAAAGGTGATAACATACCCTACTTGGGTGCGACCCACTTAGCCTTGCTGCATCTCCCTCTTTTAGTCATTCGCGATTGGTTAGGCTCGAGGCTAAGCGTTACCTTTCAAGAACAATTTTACTTAGAATGCTCACCATCCTCCAATGGCGATGTTCTGTTAGCATTCATCCATACAATTTATTATGGGTCTGGACAAACCGAATCACCGCCTTCATCATGTTTACGGTATTCATTCATTACATTCAAACCGGATCGAAGTGGTTTTCGGATAATTAAATCCGATCCCTGTCTCTTCGAAACGATTAATGAAATTGGCCAATATTAATAGTCTGTTATTTAACTATCAAATAACATACATAAGCAGTCACTAGGCCCAACATTTTATAAATCTCTAAAACATTTATTTCAAAACATCTTCACTAAGATATATATTCAATCTCTTCAATATTCTATATTTGAAACAACACTTGTATCCATAACAGAATATTTCACTTCTTTCAACACTTAGAATATTTCCTACTTCCATTTTTACCACACTTAGAAAAAATTTCTATTCCAAATCATCTCCCACTAAAAATATCTCCAAACCCTTTCTTTCAATACTTAGAAAAATATTCATACATATAATTTCCAAAATCATTTTAATATTTAACTTGGAAATATTTCATACTTATCTCATAAGTCTCCGGAATTTTTAATGAATTCTTTCCATGATTTCTAAACCGATTATACTTATGTAAAAATTCTAACCCACCATTTAAAACTCCCTTTAACTAAATTCAAAATCTTTCCGAAGTTATCGCATCTATACATTGGAAATTTTCTTAAATCTCTAACCTTCCATTTATAAGATTTCTCTTATAAAAATCTCATCCTCTAATAAACCCTGTTTACACATTAAGGAGAATTGATAAATTTGCAGTCATTTAAAACTATATATATAACAATTGTTTCCCTTAAAGAATAGTGATTTATTTAAAATATGCTTAAGTTATTATTTATAATATTGAAAACTCTTTATATTGTCAATAACTCATTTTTTCTGATGAACAAACTATTTCCCAAGCTGAATTTAAAAGACAGAATTTTTTAAATAAATATTTAACATTTGAAAACCAACTTGCCGGAACATTTCAAGGTCAACTAGTTTAAAATCCCTTAGTTTTAGAATAATAAAATTTCCCTTTAAAACAAATCCACTTCTTAATAGAATATATTTTTAAAATCTCAATAACCAATTTAACTTATAAATTCCTTTGATTTCCATCACGTCACCTCCCTTCCGATTTCCTTAACCATTTTCCATATTCTAATATAAATTGACCTATGAACTTTATATTCTCAATTTATAATCCTGATATCGATTTTCCTCTGTTTATATACATCGTTTATAAAATTTTATGACCCATTTGGTTTTTCCTATTTGTAAACAAATCTTATTTTATAAAATTCCATTATATACTTCCAATCTTGTCTTATTACCAATTTTAACTCCTTTTTATTTTTCTAGAATATCATTTGTAAATTCTTTTATATAATTCAATTTTTTTAAATCACCATTTGATATTTCACAATAGTTAAGTATAACCAAACTCAAATATTTTTTTCTAATTCAATTTCTTTAAAATAACTCCAATTACAATATATATATGTATATTATCAATTTCCATTCAATTCCATAGATTTAAAAAAAATATTTTTATAGTATTTAAATTATCAAAAATTAAGCCAGTACTATAATAGCATCCAAATATTCCAATTACTACAAAAAAATCTATACTAGATTACTCTACACATATCATATATCACTATATATGAAAAATAAATAACATATTTTGCTGAATTCAGTTGGCTCCCGCAAACCTGTTTTCCTGCATCCACAGATGTTAATATAATATAAAAAATGAGTCCATGGGTGTAGCGCAGTAGAAAGGAGGCTTGGGTTCTGGTAAAAAGACCCAGGTTCGATTCCTGCCATGGCCTTCCTTGTCCTATATAAATTTACCGAGGGTATGATGGCATGGATCAGCGGACGGCTTTACTTTACCCTCCTTGGGAATTTACCGGCCCGCCATGTTCTCTTGGGTTTTCAAAAAAATATAAATAAAAAATACCAATCCCATTTCGAAGGGGAAATCGCGGTATATAGGGTCATCAACTATTATGCGGGGCGCATAGGGTATCGTCCGCTATATAGTGTGAGAATATCACTCCGATGCTAATATATATACTATATATATATAGTATTCCAACAGAAAATTATAAATTTATCAATCTAATCAACATCCAATAATTTAAATTTGAACATTTAAATTTAAATACGGTAATCCAAATGAGTGAGAAATTCTCACATTGATTTTTATTTTGCTAAACGTTCCAATTTCTACCTTTCCCATTGCGAAGATCTCGTTACTATGAACATAAACAGACAACCCTAATTTAGTTTAAACCTTTCTTCACCCACGACTAGTCCAGCACCATAGCGTCTCCACTATCAATCACCGCGAGTCCCCCTTTCCCTTTGATCCTGCTTGATGGTCGATCGAAGGGCCACCATCCCCTAAAAATCAAACAGAACCCCTTCATTAGCTTCAATCGAACGACCCCCTTTTGCGATGCCCTCTCCCTCAATTGCCGCACTCCCCTATGCTACCCACCAGAACTGCCGCCGCAACCTCCTCTCCCCTGCGTGCCTATCGTGGCCTCACCCCAATTTAGCTTCGCTCGAGATCGATCATGCTATGCGATCTTCCTCCTTTTTTTTCATACGAGAACGAAATTCATTCTTATCCCCCCATTCTTTTTGATTCCATGAGTTATTTTTTGTTTCCTAATTTGAAGAAGAATGTGATACGCGACCTTGAATTGATTTCATAAATCAAAGAAGAGGAGAAAGAAAAAAGAAAGCACACGATTTTCGCCCAATTTTTGAACTGCCTCGTGAATTTTGATTTGATTTTGTGATTACTGAAAGGTAGAGGAAAAGACATGATTTTTAAAATGGAGGTTACATGATTTTTGACAGGTTGCGTGTTTGAATGGGTTAATGAACAATGATTTGAATTTGAGGGGAAACAGCTGATGTTAAAATTTTAGTCAAGTCAATCATATAAATACATTATTTAAATTACGAAACGTCTTGATTCCGTAGCTTAAAATCTTGACCTTCTATCGAGATGTGCCGCTAGCCTTTTGTAATGTTATACCCCTATTTCGAACGCAATGGAAAAGGTTTCGAGTCCTAATCCGAATGTATGGAGAAGATTGGTTTTTAGACTCAATTATTTTATTAAATTTTGATACTAATTTCAGCACGTTTATATCTCGTACGACCAAAAGATAACTCCAAACACTATGAATTTTGAAATCTGATAATACAATATTACGGATCCAAAGGAATTGGTTTCGTCAAATGCCGAGGCTGTGTCTCGAAAGGCTATATATATACGTTAGTTTAAACGACATATTTTCAAAATTGAACAAATCGCTTTAAAATTCAATTTAATTTTTTTGTTATTTTCATTATTATTAATATAAATTATATAAGCCTTTAAATTATTTTTAACAAGCTTAAAACTCAAGATTCACTAATTTACCCAATATTCAATCTGTTAAATTCAATAATTAAATTACCCAATAAATTGCTATATTTAAATTCTGAATTTATTTTATAAATAAAAACCAAACTTCCAAATTCAGAAATCAATTATATAATTCAAATTCAATATTTAAAACCATTTAAATATTCCAAATCAAATGTCGAAAAATTTGGGTCGTTACATATATGGTCTCATCTGCTCCAGTAGGTAGGAATATATCCAAATACCAATCAATATATATATATATATATACATGTATATATATAATATCATATATTATCCAAACAATCATCAATCGACATAAAATAAATTTATTCTAAATTTTATAAAAATATAAGCGAGACAAAAGGAGTGAGTTGCATTCACTTTGATTCCAAAAGCCGTCACAACATTATATTCCGAATAAAATTAAACAGGCATTTAATTTTACCCAAAATTTTCACAATCTCCAATCAACTCCAAACCAGCTCCTTCGTGTAATGTTCACGAATATGAACCCAACGAACTTGTTTCGTCAAAAACGGACCTTATATGAAAATGTTATGCAATTTTAGAGTTTACGCGAATTTATATAATAAAATTTATAATCTTTATTTTTAAACCTTGAAGTATTCCTGGCTGTTAGATTTCATCTTCATCATATCTAGGGGACCTGCTCTTTTCTTCTCCCTCGTCATTTCGTTTCCATGATCCAGGCATAAGAACCGTCCCTCCAAAACTTTGACCGACCGCCGTTCCTTCCACGCGCCACCAGAAAATGATCGGCCACCATCGTCGCGAAGCCCTACGCGAGCTCCCCCCATGGCCAAAGCCTCATTCAACTCGGCTGCCCCATTACGTTGCAACACCCTTCGAGATGCACGGCAAACACGAGCCCCTTCCCGCCACTTCGATCCTCCATTTCAAACTCCACTGTTGATCTACTAGAGCTCGATTAGCTCTACAACTTCCATGTTGAACTCGAAGCTTGAAAACTTATGGGTTTTAAGATATTAAAGGAAAAAGATCAGAAGATTTAGGCCATTGAAATTAGATGGTGTCTAGGGTTTGAAAACTAGGGTTTTAAGTTGCAAATGTGAAATACTATGGCCTTATATAGAAAATTTCGTGACACTATTCATCCGAAAATTTTTCAAACTCCAATCGAAGCATGTTGCCTAACATTTATAATGTTTTACCACTATTTTGAACACAATGCGATATACGTCGAGAGCCAATTCGATCGTATTTGGAAGATATGTTTTTGAATCGACTTATTTTAATTTAAATTTTACTTAAACAAATTTCTATTTATAACCCAAGCAGTGTGAAAAATGACTATTTTTCCATGTTGATTAAATATTAAAATATCAATTTCTGTAATTTAACATTTAATTCAATTTCAAAAGTTTCCTAACATCATTCTATGTAACAACCTGGTATTTCGAACCTTTCGCATCCACACACGTCAGAATTGAATTGCACAAAACAACAGACTGTAAATTTTATATTTGGCAAAACTCAACATATACAGTAAATAAATCAATCACATAATCATAGATACAGAGCAATATAACAATAATTAGTGGAATAGATAAATAGTAGTTCATGAGGCTACTATATTAACGACAGAGTTTGAAATAAAATACAACCAAATATCTCAAATACAATGTAATCTCGAATACAAACAGATGAAAAGTCTGAACAAAACAACTGGATAGCTGAAAGATGAATAGATAAAGATGGATCTCCAAGTGAAGCTCCAACTCCAAAGGTGGGTCTCAAATGCTGTGACACTCAGTCTGACCCGAGCATAAAGCAAAACACAAAACACTCGAGTCAGGATTAACATTCTTATGTCAATATATTCAACTCAAGGGAAATGTCAACTGAAATACAAGTAACTTAAAGGATGCTTGGGATTTACATCCTCTAAGGATCCGTGGAACTATCTAATATGTAGTAATATACACTATTATAATATGTCTATAGTAAAGTAAACTATTAAAACAGCGTTAAGGCGTCACCCATATTCCCATTAACACGTTTTATATAATGTCATAGTCTATACAGATACTGTAAACTCCACTCGCAAGTGGGCTATCAAGGAGCGCTCCATAGGTATGACAAAAACAAACTCGTAGAAGGAGAGATAGGGCATGCAACAAGGTACTCGAGGCAATGCCAGGGTAGATATACCGTTTGCGTATCCGTATTGGTGGTAACGCATAGCAGCTACTACCGCCCACCTCGTGACACACTCCCAAATCAAAGGTGCATCCAATCAAATCACAAAAGCAATAGAATAGTATCGAAAAAATGCGTCTGATCTAAAGAATGACGTCACTTGGCCCGCTGTGGCCCCGTTTAAGCCGCATCAAGCTAACTCACGGAAGTCAGGGCTACGTAAATACCATATAAAATCGTCATCAAACCATCCTACTTCATTCTAGAATCTCCACCACGCACGTAGTTGTTAAAGAGGTTTTCTGTGACGCCCCACTTCTATACCCACGCTAGCTAAGAACATTACGGGGTAATGCCGTCAACTAGGGCAGAGAATAAGGCTGTTGAGGAGCGACCATCCGTGTAATTTCTTTGTGCGAGCACCGATATGTCAGATAGTACAAGAAGTCCGACACATCGATACGAACTCAAAGCTACTACACAGTGGCTATATATGGTCTTCGGAAAAAAACATAGAAATAAACATAACACAAATCAGTCACAGATATCCATATCACAAAGGCGGAAAAAGATATGAATATAACACTTGAAAGTGTACATCAGAGTAGTGGTCAAACAAGATTCACAATATCACAAAAGAATGGTTACAAGTGCTAGACAAAAGAATATGTATATATCAAGGAATCTATATCTCAAAGGTATACAATAAAAACAACTAATCTAAGTAGTTAGCCAAAAGTCAAGATGATAATCCCAGAAGTGAAGTCAAGCAGAAGCACCTGCAAGATCTCGGTCTGACTCGAGTATTATTTAATAAGAAAATAATAAATGGATCAGTCTAGCTATAAATATCAGTCAAAATGATATAGAATAAGGGATACGACATAAATATATGACAATCCATAAAGCCAGACTGTGATAAGTATGTAATTGAAAATCAACAAGGGATTAATCAATATCTCAAGAATCTTCTCAAAGATCAAAAGGAATGTCATACACTATATTATTATTCACCAAAACCATAAGTATTGACAATAATATCAATGCCAATCACAAAAGTCAATGACACACAAAATTCACCAATAAACAAATATTGATAAAACTTATCAATGTAAATCACGAAAATTGGTGAAACACAAATTCTAGAAATCATCAATGGAAATCCAGAAATCACATAAAGGGGGAGGCCTATCACAAAACGGGAGCATGAAAGCTCACCAACACGTGTATTAGAAACGGGACGCTATCCCATGGTCGCTAACCATAGAGCCAGTGCAACGACGTAGTACAACGGTACGCCCGAGGAACCAGAAACTCGAATAGTTCGAAACAACGACGTAGTACAACGGTATGCTCGATGGACCGAACCCCATAAAAGAACATGGGTCGCTAGCCTACAAAAGTTGAGTCGAAACTCCAAATAATACATAGGTCGTTAACCTATAAAAGAAATGAGATGAAACTCAATAAGACGAGGTATTGTCCCCTACGTGGACAAAGAAACATAGCATATCGCTAGTCATAATCACAAAAATGATCATCATCGATCATCAGGAAGTGTCAATTACAATAAGCTAGTAAATATATGAGCTTAGCTTCATGTCCCATAACCACTAGCTTAACTTAAATATTTACGAACAAATTGTAGATCTCCACTCAAAAATTGTCACAAGAGATTCAATCGAACAAGTCCAAGAATTAACCGACGAAGTAAACGCAAGCGTTTCATACCACCTGTTTTACTAAGCCGTTTAATTAGATTTCTCGTACGAATGAGGTGAAGGTTTGTATATACATAGTAGATTGGAAAGCGGTCTTATAAACAAGCTTGATATTGAAAAAAGAGTTGAAATCGTTTTAATAAAAGAGTTTTGATAATTACTACGAGTATTGAAACCTTCATATTTTTTAAAACGACAAATCACAAAAATGATCGTAGAAACAATCAACCACAAAAATTCACATCCGAAGACGTGAATAAAATCCAAAGAATACGATTCCAAATTCATCAAAGTGGAAATACCCTTGCTTCACGACACGGCACGACCTAGCAGATGAGCGACCTAAGGAATGGTGCGACTCAACGATGCAAATGACCTAAGTGGTAGCGGCATACGTGCAGGGCGACTTAAAAGGAGGCGCGACACAAGTGCATGCGACCTAAGGAATGGAGTGACCCAAGGCGTGGCGCGACCTAACGGTGCAAACAGGCCGAGCAACCTAAGGGTGGTCAACGACCTAAGGAATGGCGCGACCTAACTGCCGAGCGACCTAAGGTAGAAGTGGCTTAGGGAACTAGCATGCGGCCTAGGTGGTGCAACCTAATTAAGGCGTGACCTAAGACATTGCGCGACCTATAGGGGTGCGACCTAAAGGTGTAGCGGCATAACATGGCCGAGCGACCAAGGGGTGCAACGACCTAAAAGATAAAAGGAGGCCGAGCGACCTAGTGGGAAGGCCGAGCGACCTAACGACTTAACAAGGCCGAGCGACCTAACGACTTAAGGGGTAACAAGGCCGAGCAACGACCTAGCACAAGCGACCTAACCAATGCCGAGCGACTTAAGGAAGTGAAGACGGCCGAGCGATCTGGCGACCTATGTTTACGACCTAAGGCCGAGCGGCCTAACGACCTATGGGGGAGGAACGACCTAAATGCCGGCCGAGAATTCTCCATATGCAGGCCGAGCGACCTAAGGGTTTTGGAGCTCAAAACCCGCTCAATTTGCAACCGATCGAGCACAGACGCTAGGGGATTATGCCTATAGGCTACCCGGTCGTAATGGCTCCTCGATGCATCACCAAAAACATGTTTAAACATCAAAGATTGGATTTTTAAAGATTTGAACCCAAAACACTAAAAATTGGGATTTTCACCAATTCAATCCAAACCAAAAGCAAATGTACATGAATAAGTGTTAGGAATTCATACCTAACAATCAAAGATAGTTATAGACAAAGATGTGAGATAAAAATCTCACCTTTACACAAGATCAATGAAGAAGAAGCTTGAAATCAATGGAAGAATCAACCCAAGAAGCTTGAATCAATGTCTTTTCTTTGAATTTGGAGTTAGATGTCGGATTCGCAAGTGAACTAGGGCATAGAGTTTTAATTTCCCATTCCTTCCTCCATTTTTGATGAAGCTTGAGTGTTAGGAAATGAAAGTAAAATTATGAAGGGAAGGGGGTTGAGTTAGAGTTATAAGTTTAGGCTAATGGGCTAAACCAAACCTAAAGCCTAAAGTGAAAACGTAGCAAGATTCCACTAACTCCAAAAATATCAAAGTTTATACTTAAAAAGATCGCAAACGGCGTTTTGAACTCAATGGAAGTGGTCCCGAGTCCTAATTCGACCATATGCAAAAAGTAACTTTTCGGACTATAATCCAACTAAATATAAAATATTTAAACAAAATATTTAAATATTCAATCGTAATATATGCGGGTTGTTACAGACTCCCCTCCTTAAAGAAATTACGTCCTCGCAATATTCAAGAAGAAAATATAAGGTAACAACCATGAAAGCATATCAACACAAAAGAAATTTGGAATAAGAAATTCACCTCAAAGAGCACAAGAAAGTAAGTCCGGATGTGTTTGTTCGATGAACTCTCTAGATTCCCAAGAGTAATCCTTAGGATTTGAGGACCATTGGACTTAACAAGCAGAACATCTTTATTTCGAAGGCGCTTGACCTCCGAAGCAATAATACGAATAGGATGTTGCTCATAAATTAAATTAGGTGAAACTTAAATTTCTTCCACAACACCGGGCTTTAGAACAGAATCGAAATCTCGAAGGCACTTCCGTAATTGAGAAACATGAAACACGTCATGAATAGCAGAAAACTGAGCCGGTAATAAAAGGCGATAAGCCACGGAACCAATACGTTCAGTGATAGGAAATGGCCCAATATATCGAGGCGCTAATTTTCCCGATCGACTGAAACGTATAACACCCTTCATAGGTGAAACACAAATAAACACAAGATCTCCCACAGAAAATTCTAATTTCCTTCTTCGGTTATCGGCATAGGATTTTTGTCTACTCTGGGCTTCTTTCATCCTATGACGAATAAGGTCAATCTTTTCTGTGGAATCACCAATAAAATCTGGTCCTAAAACCAGCTTCTCACCGGCCTCAAGCCAACAAGAAGGAGATCGGCATGGCCTTCCATAGAGTGCCTTAAAAGGTGTCATACCAATACTTGATTGGAAGCTATTATTATAGGAAAACTTAACGAGAGAAATATGATCTTTCCAACTTCCACCAAAATCAAGAACACATGCACAAAGAAGATCTTCAAGAGTTTGATTAACACGCTCGGTTTGTCCATCGGACTGAGGATGATAAGCGGTGCTAAAATTAAGCTTCGTTCCTAAATCTTTTTGAAGACTCTTCCAAAATCCACTAGTAAACAATGGATCACGATCACTAACAATAGAAGTAGGTACTCCATGCAATTTTACAATTTCTTTAATAAAGAGTTTGGCCAAGAGAGGAACGGTTCGATTGGACCAAACGGGAGTAAAATGGGCAGATTTAGCGAGTCTATCGACTATCACCCATAAACTATCATGACCCGAACGAGAACGAGGAAGGCCGTCTATAAAATCCATGGAAATTTGGTCCCACTTCCAAACTGGAATTTCTAAAGGCTGAAATAACCCACTAGGCCTTTGGTGTTCGGCCTTAATGAGTTGGCACGTCATGCAACACTTAACAAAGTTAGCAATATCAGATTTCATTCCCTCCCAATAATAAAGTCGCTTCATATATGCATACATTTTACTACTACTGGGATGAATGGTAAATTTAGAACGATGAGAATCTTCTAGAATGTCTTTACGAAGATTACTAATATTTGGCACGATAAGTCTACCAAATTTTCAAATGCCGCCACGAGAATCAATATCAAAGTTTTTCAAACCTTCAGTATCAATTTTATCCCTAAAATTTTGGCCAAGAAGAGCCAAGTCGGGATCTAGCTTTTGAGCTTCAAGAATGCGGTCTAAAAGAGAAGGATGAGCCTCAAGACTACTAAAGCAAGAGATGAACACAAATCGGAAACGCGATCTCGAATCTCACAAGTAGATAAAATCTCGAGATCATTCCATTCGAATATCATCATAGAAACAACCACTTGTTGCTTACGACTAAGTGCATCGGCAACACGATTACCCTTTCCGGGAGTATAAAGAATATCAAGATCATATGCTGCAAGAAATTCGAGCCAATGTTGTTGACGCAAATTAAGTTCCTTTTGAGAAAATAGATATTTCAAAGATTTATGATCGGTGTATAAAATAAATTTTTCTCCCAAAAGATAATGATGCCAAATACGTAGGGCGAAAACAATAGCCGCGAGCTCTAAATCATGAGTGGCATATCTAGTCTCGGTTGGCTTCAATTGCCTAGAAGCATAAGCAATAACATGTTCCCGTTGCATAAGAACGACACCCAAACCAACGCGACTAGCATTGGTATAAACAATAAAATCTTGATTCCCCTCGGGAATAACAAGAATAGGAGCGTCGGAAAGGAGTTCTTTTAATTTCTGAAAAGAAGCTTCATATTTGTCCGACCAAATGTATTTAACACCTTTCTTTGTTAAACTAGTAAGAGACACGGAAATTTTTGAAAAGTCTTTTATAAAACGGCGGGAATAACCTGCCAATCCAAGGAAACTATGAATTTCCGTCACATTCTCCGGTCTCTTCCAATTTTGAATCGCTTCAATCTTTGAAGAGTCCACGGAAATTCCGGATTCGGAAATAATGTGACCGAGAAACTTCACACGAGATTGTCAAAAGTGGCACTTAGAAAATTTTGCTTTTAATTGATTACTCCTAAGAGTTTCCAACACAATCCGAAGATGTTTTTCATGCTCCTCCTAGGTTTTAGAATACACAAGAATATCATCAATAAAGATGAGAACAAACCGATCGAGGAAGTCTTTGAAAACTCTATTCATAAGGTCAACGAAATAAGCCGGAGCATTCGTTAAACCAAATGGCATAACGAGCCATTCATACGATCCATAACGAGTACGGAAAGATGTCAAAGGAATGCTATCCTCTGCAATACAAAGCTGATGAAAACCGGTAGCTAAGTCCAATTGTGAAAAGACTCTAGCACCACTAAGTTGATCGAATAGATCATCAATCCGAGGTAATTGATATTTATTCTTGATAGTAAGATCATTAAGCTTGCGGTAGTCAACGCAAAGCCTAAGTGTACCATCGGATTTCTTCACAAAAATAGCCGAAGCTCCCCAAGGAGAGGAACTAGAGCGAATAAATTGCTTCGTCTCAAATTCGGATAATTGTTTGCGCATCTCCATATTTTCTTTATTGGACATACGATAAGGTGGACGAGTAATAGGTTGAGCTCCAGGGATGAGATTAATTCTGAACTCAATTGCTCGCTTAGGTGGTAATCCTAAAACGGGCTCAAATATGTCGGAAAATTCACGAACAATGTGAATAAGAGAAATAATATCTTCCTCATCATCATTATCGTCATCATGAGGATTTAAAGAATATAAAGATGCAACTAAGCTGGAATCCGAATGTTTAAGGTTAATAGAAATCTGCTTAACAGATTGAGGATGTCAAAGATAAATAGTCTTGAGACGACCCGGCTTTCTTACCATAGAAAATCGCATCATCTTTAAGAAAGAAAGGGATAGAAAAGAGAGAAGACAAAGAAGAAGAAAGGAACAACATCAGAATCTAAACAACTGAATGAGTAAATTATATTAATCACATAATACTTTACACAGTATCATATACATCAAAGATACAAAGCTAAAACAACACATACTAGACAGTTATAAACACCTGTCTAGTTTACAATTCAAATCAGTACAAGAAACAACTCAAAGAAAAATACACAGCGGAATACTATATATATCTACACACGGAAGCCTCCTGCTCCACTGCTCCTGCGCAATTTCGTCAAAGCTAACCTGAATCCCTTGGCCACTCGTAAAAATTTGAGTACCCAAGAGTTAAAGAAAAACAGAAATAACTCCGGGTCAGACATGTGTCTGGTGTGAGTAACAGGTTAAGGTTGCTTAACTTTTAAAACCTTTGAAAGAAAGGTATCATGTAAGACTTCCCACAAATAAACATGGAAAAGTTTTTACCTTACGCTAACCAAAACATTTGATACGAAATCCAGTGATATTATAATAAGTCTAGGGTTTTCAAATAAATATGAAATAGCTGAAATTGTTACATTATTAAATTCCATCTACTAGCCTTTTAAGTGGGTAATACAATCAAAACCGTTGGCACTTATTGGATTTTGGATTCCATACAATGGCAGGGCTACTGGGGTACCGCCCGTCACAGTACGTGGCCTAGATCAACGTACCGAGGAGTACGCCCGCTCCCCTGCAATACAAGGCCGGACCCATTCTTTACTGAACAGTTCCAAATAAGACAACCCCGGTAGATGTAGCTATTCAACCGCCCACACAGCCGAAATAAAAGGGACCTCCAGACAGGGGTAAATCTTACTCTCAAGTGGGGGCTACCCACGAAGCTTTGCTACACCTCCTCTGTTTTAGCCATTCCCAGTTGATGAGGCTTGAGGCTACGATTACCTTTAGCGAACACATCACTTAGAATGCTCATCGTCCACCTAACAATGTTCTGAAAGCATTCAATCGATACAAGTTCGTTCCGGGTTTGAACGAAACCGAAGGCATTATCTCGTTACACTCATTTTGGAATAACCCTCAGAGTTAACGACAATAACCCTTGCACTCTAAACCACCATCTCGAACCTATAAGTACTATTCCGTCAACTCATTACGGAATCACCCATAGAGTTATACTGACGTATAGTCCTTACACCTCGAGTCTTCACAAAGCTCCACTTGATTCACGACCTAACGTTAATTTGGATCGATGTGGTTTTCAGATATCCAAATATGGAAACCCGATCCCGGTCTCATCGAAATCCAAAGCGTGTCTTTTAGGTCCAAGTTGTTTTAAAGTTTTTAAAACAATTCAGTTACAGTATCTATATACACACAGATAGATAATTCATAAATCACAATTGATAATTAACATTATCAAATAACAGGTAATCCACATTATCATTTATCAAAATAGATAATCCATATATCAACATCCCAATTGATAATCTAAGTTATCATAACAATGCAAACCAAGCATTCATATCTCACAACCATACTTATCTCATTACTGAGATCACAAAACATCCAAGACAATCAATGTCATCCAAATTTATATAAGTAATGATTAACTCATCATAATAAAATTAATTTAAAATGAATTAAATTAACTATCTCTATTACTAATTGATTTAAAATGAATTAAATTAATTAACCATCTTTAATAATTTGAAATAAATTAAATTAATTACTTCACCAATATATCTTACTCAATCATTTAATCGATTACAATCAATTAATTAATCATTTAAACTAAATTACCTTAGTTGTGACGCCCCACCTCTACACCCATGCTAGCCAAGGACACTACAGGGTAATGCCGTCAACTAACACGGAGAATAAGGCTGGTTAGGAGCGACCATCTATAGCCTTGCTCTAGTTATCTATTGAATACATCGACAATACACATACCAAGCAGGTCGACATACCCAATGAATACTTAAAACAAAACCATAGGTGGTTGGATCTATCAGAACAGAATATAACAACTCAAATGTAATATACATCACAGAACAGTAGATCATCATATACACATACACTGATACATAACAGAGTATACAAAATAATACATGTCGAGTGGTATAGCAAACCACAATATACAGACGAGTTCCAGATGAATACATATATCAGAGTTACTACAAAATGGGACTACACAAAAAGCTATGACAAAAAGAAGCTAGCGGAGTAGTCCATGCGGAAGCAAAATAGGCTAAGTCCAAAGTACCTAACCTGAAACATCTCGGTCTGACCCGAGTATAAAATACACGGGTCAGTCTAGCTAAACAAATCAGTTAGATAAACTGAACAACAATAAACCTACAAGGTTACAAAGCATAACAAATATCTCTAAAGGAGATAACACAATCATCTAACAAAAGATGAATCATATGATAACAAGCCTCGTATCATCGACAACATATAGAAACAAAGGATACAAATATCCCAAATCAAACCAAAAAGGCAAATAACAAATACCAATAAGGTATACAAGTTCCCAAGGTAAACGCTATGCATCATGCGGCTCATAATGACCAACATCGAAGGCGATACCTAGGGAATATACATATGAATGAAACATCAGAAAATTGCTCGAGCTTAGTACTGTACAAACAAGGATCCATGAGCCCGAAGACTCCAAACCCAATATCACCCATGCGGCTCATAACGACCAACATCGGAAGCGATACTAAAGGGCAACCCAATATCACCCATGCGGCTCATAACGACCAACATCGGAAGCGATACTAAAGGGCAACAAACCCGAAGGCACAAACCCGAAGGCACATACCCGAAGGCAACAAACCGTAGTGGTGTAGGTCAGAGACCCAGTACTGGACACCACTAACTGGCGGAATGTGTCACAACTCTCGAAGAGGAATCCGAAAAGTGTTAACGTATGTCCCATAACCACTCGTTCGCACTAAACGATTTACTATCCGTCAGCCACTTTCACACTCAAAGCAATACAAAGTTCACCTCATATCATCGATAAACCAAACCCGAAGGTCAAAACAATCAATCGAATAGGTCGGGAATTAATCGGAAGGATAAACGCACAGATTCATGGTCCGTGTTTTGCCCAACCATTTAATCACCCTTCCACTTCGCTCGAAGTGCGAAAGTGTGCGAAAGTGTGTGTTTTAAATAAAATTTATAAATTGGAGAAACGAGCTTTTAAATGCGATCTGAGAGATTATTTTATAAAAACCCGTGGATGAAGTCAAGAATAAGTTATCAAAGCCAAAGATGCAATGACAACTACTAAAAAGCAACTTAAATCGATAAAATTTGGAAAACAAATCAAAATATGCAAAAATAGGCAAAACAGGCAAAACAAGAGCAGGTCGATCGACCGGTTGCAGGGTTCGATCGGCTGGCCAGATGCAGGAAATAAAAAAACTCGACATGAGCAGGTCGGTCGACCGGCTACAGGGCTCGGTCGGCCGAACTGCATAAATTTGCAGTTTTTGCCCTTTTTCCAATGAATTGCAAGTTCTTCCAAAATGCGACCTTTCGAGCAATGGAGTTAAGGAGCCTTAGCCAATAGATACCCCAGCTCCATTAGCTCTCCGATTCGCAACCAAAAACATATCCAAACATCAAAGTTAGGATCTTTAAAGAATTGAACCCAAACACCAAAAATTTGGATATTCTCCAATTCAATCCAAACCAAAAGCAAGAGCATATGAACAAGTGCTAGGAATTCATACCCAACATCAATGAAATCAAGAGAAGTAGATGTGAGTTCAAAACTCACCTTTAATCTCACAAACAAAGAAGATGAAGGAGCTAAAACACAAGGAGAAGACCAACTAATCACTACTTCAACCCAACAAGCTTCAATCTAAGAACAAACAAGTATTTTCCTAAGTTAGGTTTAGGAAAACTTTCTGAAATTGAAGGAGAAAGAGTTGGATAAGAAGAAGAGAGACTTACCTATGGCTTCTCTATGATTTTGGAGCAAGAAATCAAGTTACAAAGGAGAAACTAGGGCTTGCAATTTCTATTTCCTATTCCCTTCCACCATTTTCAGTTTGCTTGAGAAATGAAAATGAAATGAAGATGAAATGAAGAGAAGGGGTTGAGTTAAAGGGTTAATTAAGCTAGTGGGCTGAACCCAAACCTAAAACCCAATAGAAAAAGGGTCAAAATTTCACAAACTCCAAACATATCAAAGATTATACTCAAAAAGATCGCAAACGCCATTTTGGAACCAATGGGGGTAGTTTCGAGCTCCAATTCAGCCGTTTGCAGAAAGTAACATTTCGGACCTAAATCCGACTAACGACGCTATATTTAAATAAAACATTTAAATATAAAATCGTTAAATATGCGGGTTGTTACAGATCTCCCCTCCTTACAAAATTGCGTCCTCGCAATTCCTAGAGACGATATTCGTAACAACTACATACATGCAACATTCAAAAGAAAAAGGAAATAAGCTTGAGATGAAAAGACATACTCACCGTTTACAAGCTAAGAAAGAAAACCCGGATAAGATCGCTCAATAAACTCTCTGGTTTCCCAAGTACAGTCATTGGGATTAGCGGACCATTGAACTTTAACGAGCGGCACGTTCTTGTTCCGAAGGTGTCGCACCTCCGTGTCAAGCACGCGAATAGGTTGCTGTACAATAGATAAGTTCGATGAGATCTCAAGCTCTTGTAAATCAGGAGAAGTAATAACAGAATCCGACTCCCGAAGACACTTTCGAAGTTGCGAGACGTGGAACACGTCATGAATGCTAGATAAATGAGCTGGAAGTGAAACTCTATAAGCCACAGGGCCAATACGTTCAATAATAGAAAATGGCCCTACATAACGAGGAGCCAATTTTCCAGTCGTACTGAAACGCATAACCCCCTTCAAAGGATAAACACAAATAAAAACAAGATCGCCGATCGAGAACTCGAGAGGCTTCCTACGGTTATCCGCGTAGGATTTCTGGCGGCTCTGTGCCTCTTTCATTCTCAACCGAATAAGATCAATCTTCTCGAAAGAATCATGAACAAAATCTGGACCAAGAATAAGCTTCTCTCCAGATTCTAACCAACATGAAGGAGATCGACATGGCCTTCCGTATAAGGCTTCGAAAGGAGCCATACCGATACTAGACTGAAAACTATTGTTGTATGAGAATTCTACAAGAGGTAGGTGATCCTCCCAATTTCCAACAAAATCAAAAATACAAATACGGAGAAGATCTTCCAAGATACGATTCACCCGTTCAGTCTGTCCGTCAGACTGCGGATGATAAGCTGTAGAAAAATTAAGCTTTGTTCCCAAAGCTTGCTGAAGACTCTTCCAAAAATGACTCGTGAATAAAGGATCACGATCACTCACAATAGAACTAGGAACACCATGAAATCTCACGATTTCCTTAACATACAACTTAGCCAATTGCGAAGCAGTCCTATTAGACTTAATAGGGACAAAATGAGCAGACTTGGTAAGGCGATCAATAATAACCCAAATGCTAGAATGGCCCGATCTCGAACGAGGTAGGCCGTCAATGAAATCCATAGATATCTGATCCCATTTCCACACTGGAATCTCAAGAGGCTAAAGAAGACCCGAAGGACACTGATGTTTGGCCTTAAAACGCTGACATGTTATGCAATTACTCACATAACTCGCCACATCGTGCTTCGTGCCTTCCCAATAATAAAGACGACGAATATCGGCATACATCTTGCTACTACCAGGATGAATAGTATACTTAGAACGATGACAGTCATCAAGAATGTCATGCCTAAGTGCAAGATCAGAAGGCACAAAAAGATGGTTCTGCTTACGAAGACACCCATGAGAATCAATGCTAAAATCGCGCAACGCCTCATCACAGGATCCAGACTCACAAAACTGAATAAGATGCAACGAATCAGGATCACGCCGCTGAGCATCGGCAATACGATCCAACAAAATAGGTTGAGCTCCCAAACTAAATAATAGGATAGGAGAATCAGAAGATGAACCTCGATTCCGAATTTCATAAAAAGATAGAGTCTCAAGAATATTCCATTCGGCAAGCATCATAGAAATAACAGCCGAATGTTTGCGACTAAGCGCATCAGCAACACGATTACCCTTACCAGGGGTATACTGGATATCAAAGTCATAGGAGGCAAGAAACTCGAGCCAACGCTGTTGTCTCATATTGAGTTCCTTCTGAGTGAACAAATACTTCAAAGATTTATGATCGGTATAGAGAATGAAGCGCTCACCTAATAAATAATGTCGCCAAATCTTCAAGGCAAAGACAATGGCGGCTAGCTCAAGATCATGAGTGGCATAGCGAACTTCATTCGGACGCAGTTGCCTAGAAGCATAAGCAACTACTCGATCCTTCTGCATAAGAACAGCACCGAGACCACTACCACAAGCATCGGTGTAGACAACAAGATCATGATTCCCTTCGAGAACCACAAGAATAGGAGCAATAGTGAGAAGTTCCTTCAATGTCAGAAAGGAAGCTTCACACTTGTCGGACCAATCAAAACGAATGCCTTTCCGAGTAAGGAAAGTGAGAGGAAGCACAACACGGGAAAAATCCTTAATGAACCGACGGTAATAACCCGCCAATCCAAGGAAACTACGAATCTCATGCACATTCTCAGGCCTCTTCCAATACTGAATGGCTTCGATCTTTGAGGGATCGACAGAAATGCCATCGGAAGATACAACATGGCCTAAGAACTTAACCTTATTCTCCCAAAAGTGGCACTGGGAGAATTTGGCTTTAAGTTGATGATGACGGAGAGTACTCAAGACAATTCTCAAGTGATTAGCATGCTCGGCTTCAGACTAGTATCGCCGATCAAAGGATAAACACAAATAAAAACAAGATCGCCGATCGAGAACTCGAGAGGCTTCCTACGGTTATCCGCGTAGGATTTCTGGCGGCTCTGTGCCTCTTTCATTCTCAACCGAATAAGATCAATCTTCTCGAAAGAATCATGAACAAAATCTGGACCAAGAATAAGCTTCTCTCCAGATTCTAACCAACATGAAGGAGATCGACATGGCCTTCCGTATAAGGCTTCGAAAGGAGCCATACCGATACTAGACTGAAAACTATTGTTGTAGGAGAATTCTACAAGAGGTAGGTGATCCTCCCAACTTCCACCAAAATCAAAAATACAAATACGGAGAAGATCTTCCAAGATACGATTCACCCGTTCAGTCTGTCCGTCAGACTGCGGATGATAAGCTGTAGAAAAATTAAGCTTTGTTCCCAAAGCTTGCTGAAGACTCTTCCAAAAATGACTCGTGAATAAAGGATCACGATCACTCACAATAGAACTAGGAACACCATGAAATCTCACGATTTCCTTAACATACAACTTAGCCAATTGCGAAGTAGTCCTATTAGACTTAATAGGGACAAAATGAGCAGACTTGGTAAGGCGATCAATAATAACCCAAATGCTAGAATGGCCCGATCTCGAACGAGGTAGGCCGTCAATGAAATCCATAGATATCTGATCCCATTTCCACACTGGAATCTCAAGAGGCTAAAGAAGACCCGAAGGACACTGATGTTTTGCCTTAAAACGCTGACATGTTATGCAATTACTCACATAACTCGCCACATCGTGCTTCGTGCCTTCCCAATAATAAAGACGACGCATATCGGCATACATCTTGCTACTACCAGGATGAATAGTATACTTAGAACGATGACAGTCATCAAGAATGTCATGCCTAAGTGCAAGATCAGAAGGCACAAAAAGATGGTTCTGCTTACGAAGACACCCATGAGAATCAATGCTAAAATCGCGCAACGCCTCATCACAGGATCCAGACTCACAAAACTGAATAAGATGCAACGAATCAGGATCACGCCGCTGAGCATCGGCAATACGATCCAACAAAATAGGTCGAGCTCCCAAACTAAATAATAGGATAGGAGAATCAGAAGATGAACCTCGATTCCGAATTTCATAAAAAGATAGAGTCTCAAGAATATTCCATTCGGCAAGCATCATAGAAATAACAGCCGAATGTTTGCGACTAAGCGCATCAGCAACACGATTACCCTTACCAGGGGTATACTGGATATCAAAGTCATAGGAGGCTAGAAACTCGAGCCAACGCTGTTGTCTCATATTGAGTTCCTTCTGAGTGAACAAATACTTCAAAGATTTATGATCGGTATAGAGAATGAAGCGCTCACCTAATAAATAATGTCGCCAAATCTTCAAGGCAAAGACAATGGCGGCTAGCTCAAGATCATGAGTGGCATAGCGAACTTCATTCAGACGCAGTTGCCTAGAAGCATAAGCAACTACTCGATCCTTCTGCATAAGAACAGCACCGAGACCACTACCACAAGCATCGGTGTAGACAACAAGATCATGATTCCCTTCGGGAACCACAAGAATAGGAGCAATAGTGAGAAGTTCCTTCAATGTCAGAAAGGAAGCTTCACACTTGTCGGACCAATCAAAACGAATGCCTTTCCGAGTAAGGAAAGTGAGAGGAAGCACAACACGGGAAAAATCCTTAATGAACCGACGGTAATAACCCGCCAATCCAAGGAAACTACGAATCTCATGCACATTCTCAGGCCTCTTCCAATACTGAATGGCTTCGATCTTTGAGGGATCGACAGAAATGCCATCGGAAGATACAACATGGCCTAAGAACTTAACCTTATTCTCCCAAAAGTGGCACTGGGAGAATTTGGCTTTAAGTTGATGATGACGGAGAGTACTCAAGACAATTCTCAAGTGATTAGCATGCTCGGCTTCAGACTTAGAATAAATAAGGATATCATCAATGAACACAAGAATGAACTTATTGAGATATTCCCGGAATACTCGATTCATTAGATCTACAAAGAAAGCAGGAGTGTTCGTCAAACCGAAAGGCATAACCAGCCACTCGAAAGAACCATATCGAGTGCGGAAGGCTGTAAGAGGTATGCAATCCTCCGCGACTCATAATTGGTGAAAACCTGTGGCAAGGTCGAGTTGAGAAAAGACCTTAGCACCACTCAATAGATCGAACATATCATCGATCCTAGGAAATGAATACCTATTCCTAATGGTTAACTCGTTAAGCTTGCGATAGTCAATGCAAAGCCTAAGAGTTCCATCAGACTTCTTCACGAAGACGACCGCGGATCCCCACGGAGAAAAACTAGACTAAATCAACTGCTTGGACTCAAGCTCTAAAAGCTGCTTTTTGAGTTCCTCATTTTGCTTTGTAGACATCCTCGTAGGAGGACGACTAACTGGCTACGCGCCTGGAATGAGATCAATGCGGAACTCAATTGCCCGCTTAGGTGGCAAACCCGATACAGGCTCAAAAACATCAGAAAAGTCACAAGAAATAGGAATACGAGATATATCATCACCATCTCGCGAATCAAGAGAATGCAAAGCCATTTCGGAATTATCCACATCCCGAAGAATAAGAGATAGCTGAGTAGGTGAATCCGGATGTCGAAGATATAAAATTCTCTCCGAACAAATAATCCTGGCATCATATCTCACTAGCCAGTCCATTCCCAAAATCATATCAAATCCCAGACTAGAAATAACGTGCAGATTCGCATGAAAAGAAAAGCCACATAAAACAATCTCAACATCATCACAAAGCAAACTAAGGGTCGCGGATCCCCCAATAGGGTTCGCAATCCTCAATGAAGTAACCAAACAAGAAACATCCAAAGATAAATCATCAACGAGCTGTTTCGATACGAAAGAATGTGAAGCACCCGTATCGAAAAGAACTCGAATACTATGATCACAAAATAAAATAGAACCTTCCAAAATAGATAGAGAGATACCTTTGGTTTGAGAAGGACCTTCAGAAGCCTTAGCAGCATAAAGCCTGCTAGACTTGGCACTAGCCGGAACAGTAGGGCAAGCTGAAACATGATGACCTTCCTTCTTGCAATAACGACAGAAGAGAGACTTAGGACAAGCTCGAATAATATGATCCGGAGAACCACAATTAAAACACTTTCGAACGAAAGGTGTTCCGGAAGACTGAGGCTGAGAACTAGGACCACCAGTCTTCTTCTTCTTAGAAGGAAAAGGCCTGGACTTCTAAATTGGAAACGGCCTCTTGTTGGCATTCTTGGAAGCCTCAACATCAACATCACTATCACACTCCTTCTCGACGGTCTCGAGGTGAAGTGCCGAATCAACCAACTCCTCAAAAGAAAGCTTAAGTTGGAGCAACAAAGATTTCTTAAGATACTTCTTAAGACCGGAAACAAACTTCAAATTCTTCTTATAAGAAGTGCTGATGAATTCAAGACCATACTTAGATAAAGCCTCGAATGATGCAACATACTCAGAAACAGAAGATTTCCCTTGCTTCAACTCAAGGAAGCGACGGGTCAATAAAACTTTTTCAGATTCGGGAACGAACTTGAGTTCAAATCGCTCCCGAAACTGAGTCCAAGAAAGAGTAGACTCATCAATCTCGGCTACAAGAAGCTCATACCAATCAAGAGCACGCTCTTGTAATAAGCTAGAAGTTACAAGAACTCTATCATGGTCAGAAAGATCCATGCGAGAGAAGATACGCTCGCACGTGCGAAACCAAGCTTGGACTTCAAGAACAGACTCGGAGCCTTTAAACGGCTTTCCTCCAAGATGAGAAAAATCACTACACTGGCGTGCAAAGGCAGACTTGCGAGGTGGAGAAACTCGAGGAAGAACTGGAGGCTGAGTGCTCCTAAACAATTCCATAAACTGAACAGCAGACATATAAACGCCATCCGGATGTGGGCCACTGGATTGCCCAGCATCCGAACGTCATCCTCTGCCTCTTCCAGCCATACGCTGAAAGTAAGATAAGAACAAGATTATTCACAAGGTAGATATTGCAATATGGGATACTACGGAATAAAAATGCATTCCTAGACGTATTCCCAAACTCTATCTAACCTTGATGGAATAAAGAGACACGATGATTCAAAGATTTGTATCACTTGTACACTTTGATGTACCGTAATATATGCATCTATTCTGTGTTTATCATATTTTGTCCTGAACTCAGCTCTGATACTACGCTGTGACGCCCCACCTCTATACCCACGCTAGCCAAGGACACTACAGGGTAATGCCGTCAACTAACACGGAGAATAAGGCTGGTTAGGAGCGACCATCTATAGCCATGCTCTAATTATCTATTGAATACATCGACAATACACATACGAAGCAGGTCGACATACCCAATGAATACTTAAAACAAAACCATAGGTGGTTGGATCTATCAGAACAGAATATAACAACTCAAATGTAATATACATCATAGAGCAGTAGATCATCATATACACATACGCTGATACATAACAGAGTATACAAAATAATACATGTCGAGTGGTATTGCAAACCACAATATACAGACGAGTTCCAGATGAATACATATATCAGAGTTACTACAAAATGGGACTACACAAAAATCTATGACAAAAAGAAGCTAGCGGAGTAGTCCATGCAGAAGCAAAATAGGCTAAGTCCAAAGTACCTAACCTGAAACATCTCGGTCTGACCCTAGTATAAAATACACGGGTCAGTCTAGCTAAACAAATCAGTTAGATAAACTGAACAGCAATAAACCTGCAAGGTTACAAAGCATAACAAATATCTCTAAAGGAGATAACACAATCATCTAACAAAAGATGAATCATATGATAACAAGCCTCGTATCATCGGCAACATATAGAAACAAAGGATACAAATATCCCAAATCAAACCAAAAAGGTAAATAACAAATACCAATAAGGTATACAAGTTCCACAAGGTAAACGCTACGCATCATGCGGCTCATAATGACCAACATCGAAGGCGATACCTAGGGAATATACATATGAATGAAACATCAGAAAATTGCTCGAGCTCAGTACTGTACAAACAAGGATCCATGAGCCTGAAGACTCCAAACCCAATATCACCCATGCGGCTCATAACGACCAACATCGAAAGCGATAGTAAAGGGCAACCCAATATCACCCATGCCGCTCATAACGACCAACATCGAAAGCGATACTAAAGGGCAACAAACCCGAAGGAACAAACCCGAAGGCACATACCCGAAGGCAACAGACCGTAGTGGTGTAGGTCAGAGACCCAGCACTGGACACCACTAACTGGCGGAATGTGTCACAACTCTCGAAGAGGAATCCGAAAAGTGTTAACGTATGTCCCATAACCACTCGTTCGCACTAAACGATTTACTATCCGTCAGCCACTTTCACACTCAAAGCATTACAAAGTTCACCTCATATCATCGATAAACCAAACCCGAGGGTCAAAACAATCAATCGAATAGGTCGAGAATTAATCGGAAGGATAAACGCACAGATTCATGGTCCGTGTTTTGCCCAACCATTTAATCACCCTTCCACTTCGCTCGAAGTGCGAAAGTGTGTGTTTTAAATAGAATTTATAAATTGGAGAAACGTGCTTTTAAATGTGATCCGAGAGATTATTTTATAAAAACCCGTGGATGAAGTCAAGAATAAGTTATCAAAGCCAAAGATGCAATGACAACTACTAAATAGCAACTTAAATCGATAAAATTTGGAAAACAAATCAAAATATGCAAAAATAGGCAAAACAGGCAAAACAAGAGCAGGTCGGTCGACCGGTTGCAGGGCTCGGTCGGCTGGCCAGATGCAGGAAATAAAAAAACTCGACATGAGCAGGTTGGTCGACCGGCTACAGAGCTCGGTCGGCCGAACTGCATAAATTTGCAGTTTCTGCCCTTTTTCCAATGAATTGCAAGTTCTTCCAAAATGCGACCTTTCGAGCAATGGAGTTAAGGAGCCTTAGCCAATAGATACCCCAGCTCCATTAGCTCTCCGATTCGCAACCAAAAACATATCCAAACATCAAAGTTAGGGTCTTTAAAGAATTGAACCCAAACACTAAAAATTTGGATATTCTCCAATTCAATCCAAACCAAAAGCAAGAGCATATGGACGAGTGCTAGGAATTCATACCCAACATCAATGAAATCAAGAAAAGTAGATGTGAGTTCAAAACTCACCTTTAATCTCACAAACAAAGAAGATGAAGGAGCTAAAACACAAGGAGAAGACCAACTAATCACTACTTCAACCCGACAAGCGTCAATCTAAGAACAAACAAGTATTTTCCTAAGTTAGGTTTAGGAAAACTTTCTGAAATTGAAGGAGAAAGAGTTGGAGAAGAAGAAGAGAGACTTACCTATGGCTTCTCTATGATTTTGGAGCAAGAAATCAAGTTATAAAAGAGAAACTAGGGCTTGCAATTTCTATTTCCTCTTCCCTTCCACCATTTTCAGTTTGCTTGAGAAATGAAAATGAAATGAAGATGAAATGAAGAGAAGGGGTTGAGTTAAAGGGTTAATTAAGCTAATGGGCTGAACCCAAACCTAAAACCCAATAGAAAAAGGGTCAAAATTTCACAAACTCCAAACATATCAAAGATTATACTCAAAAAGATCACAAACGCCATTTTGGAACCAATGGGGGTAGTTTCGAGCTCCAATTTGGCCGTTTGCAGAAAGTAACATTTCGGATCTAAATCCGACTAACGACGCTATATTTAAATAAAACATTTAAATATAAAATCGTTAAATATGCAGGTTGTTACATTAGTTAATCACTTTTGATTAATTATCTTTAATAACACTCATGTAATTATTCTTAATTAATTTCACAAAATTAATTATTCTCAACTAAACAGTAATTAACCTTTAATTACTTCAATTAATCAATTAATCATAACTAATTACATTAATCCATAATTAATAAATTAATTAATTACCTTTAGTTACCTATCATTGATTAATTAATCAACTTTAATTACATCATTAATTATTATAATTAATGATCCCCTTTTACTAATTACCTTAAGTAATTAACTTATAATTATTAATCATCATCACAGATTAATTACATTTAGTAATTATCTAGCTTAATTACTATATTAAACAAATTAATTATCCTTTAATTTATTACTTATTAATCCCTAAATTAATTATTAAGTAATTTAAATCCAAATTACTTCATTCTTAACATCTTCATTTAGTTACATTCTGTAATTATTAATCAATTACTTAACTAAGTAAATTCCAAAATCATTAATTACACACAGTAATTATCTTTCAAATCCAAGTATTTAAAATTAATTAAACTTACTTAATTAAAATAAACAATCATATTAAACTAAATTAATTACATTAAATAATTAATTTCTTAATTACTTTATCAAGTAATTACACTCAAACCATTTACAATTGATTATTATTAAATTAATTAATCTAATTAATTATAAAAATTAATCATATTAATAAATTGTTAAATAATCTTGGTTAACGACCTTCATTGACCGTTCTCTAATATTTCATTTAGTAATTAACTTAAATTAATTACAATTTAAATTATCTTTAATCATTCATTAATTAAAGTTAATTATTAAATTAATTTAACCTTGATTTAAAACTTAATTACATAATTAATAATATTCATTCATCATTAATTAATAATCTAATTAATGATCTTAATTATAAATTGATTAATCATTAATCAATTATTAATTCCAAATTCAATTAATTAACCTTAATTACCTTATCAATTAAATTAATTCTGAAATATTAATCTTAATTTAATTTTCAAGATAAAACATAACTTAATTATGTTAAAACAATTTAATTGAAACAAAGTACTTTTTGAACTACATTTAAATTTTCATTTTAAAATACAAGTTTAAAATAGAATAAATTTTAAAACTTGTCAAAGTTTAAATAATTTAAAACTTTTTAAATTGCAAATCAAGCAAGTGCTATGAAATTTTTTAAAGTTAAATTCATTTCACAAATTTTAGAAATTTCAATTCATTCTTAGTTTAAAACTTTCAAATTTAAATGTTCTTTTAAATTTAAAACTGAAGTTCATTTTTTAAACATAGATTTCCAGATTTCAAATAAATCTTCAAATCTTACTCATATTTAAAAGAAACTCATAATTAAAAAGTTTAAACTATTTACCAAAATGAAATAGCTAATTAAGTTAAATTTTTGATACTTTAATTTTTATTTAAAAACTGGGATTTGAATTTAAATTAGAAATTCAAACTTGAATTTGAATTTAAACTAAAACCTTACTTTAAACCTAAAACTACAGATTTTAAATTTTTTAAAACCAGATTAAAAAAACAGTTTTCTGAAACTTGGAAATTACAGTTCAAACATCCCGAGACTCCCCAAAATTAACTTCGAGTTCCATGCCTGACTGCTTCGAGTTCTCTTCCTACTTACTTCAAGCCAACTCAAACCTTTCCTACATCTCCCCTGTAACAACCCAACCCAAAAACAGTTCACAAGAAAACTCATCGCCGTGCATATGCACAGCGACTACCGCCTCTACTAATCATCATAGATGATCCAACAACCTCCAGAAACCCAAGAATGGCCAAAGAACCCATCAGATCGAACAAATAAACAAGAATTCAAAATTTTAGCTCTAAAAACCCAAACCTGAAACATGTTTTCAGGTTTTTGACCCAACCTGTCAAAGGCGATTTCTTGCCGCTCCGACCACCTGGATATCTACCTCTCCGGCCATGAACCCATCCACACACCTACTACACATTCACCAAAAACCAGAACACTCGATCAATTCTTCACCTCAAACCGACCCACTTCTTAACCCCATTCAAAACTAGGGTTTAAACAAAGATTTTCAAATTGCATTCAATCTAACAAATTTTAACCACTTCTTTGATTTTTCTCAGAATCTCCTATACCTACTCCATTAATCAGAAGAATCCCAGAACTTTTCAATTCATGATTCAACATAATTTGCTAAGAATCTATTTCTAGTTCAAGAGCCCACTGCAATTTAAGCCAAACTCTAAAAATCCTAAAACTTGATTTAGAAAATCAAGTTTCAATTAACACTATTGTTTACTGATACTCAAATACAAAATTAACTCGTTTAATTTTTGTTTGGATTAACATGCATGGATGTTTCTAGTTTTACAGAGGCAATATCCCGTACGTTAACTTCCTAAAAACTTTTAAATATTAACTTAAGAAAATAAACAACTTTGCTTTATTACTTTCATTATATCGGGAAACAATTTAGTGACAAGTATTTAATAAAATTATGGGTGCTTGGAAAAAATCAAAAAGAAACAGAACATGCAATTGAAAAAGAAACAACATGCACATCATTTATATTCATAACAACAATTATCTATAACATAAGTAAATAGCTATTCCATTCCAATAACTAGCATGCAACCTATTTTAAGATTTTAAAGTTAAAAAGCTACTCGCCTTATTTCAATGCAGAGCTCAGTTTTGACTTCCTTTTGAATTTGCAGGAAAATGGTGCAGGTGTTTATGCTAGACCTTGTCTTACTTCATGTTTGAAATGATATACAGTTTTGCTTATGTTCCCTGACTAAAATGCTTGCATGCAGATGTATTTGACAAGCTTCAAACTGAGGTTGTGTAGAAAAGATGCAAGCATGATCATCTCCAGGTTTTAAGAACAGGATGCAGGCCCTTTTTTTTTAATGACATGCAGATCAATGCAGATTGATGTTTGAATTTAAGATGAAGATGGGTTTGATTTTGAAGAAGTGGAATATGCAGATGTTGGTGAATCATTGCAGATTTGTGGATTTTGAGGATATTCAGATTTGATTTTTTTGATGATGGGTTTAATTTTGAAGAGGAGTTTAACTTGCAAATTTGTAAACTAATTTCAAACTTTGAACAAGAATTTAATATGCAGGTTTATGAACAGAATGCAGGGTTTCATTTATGTATATGAAGAAAGTGAGTTTTGATCTTTGTTTTGATTAAAGAAATGAAAAAGAATATGCATGAATGAAGATGCAAGCTAAACTAGATGTATTTTCAGTTTTAATGAAATAAAAGAAAAATTAAAACTAAATTTTACACTTGTACAAATGTTATACACTTGTCAATTTGTTATGCAAATTTTGAACACTTGTTAAAAGATTGCAACACATGTTTCTTTAAAAAAAAGATTAGTACTAATTTACAAATTAATGTGTATGTTAGCCTAGTTTAGCTTGTTAGTTTATATTTAAATATGGGTATAAATTTATAAATGAAAATAAAAAAAACCATGCTTATAAATAAACTTATACATATTAAAGATTAAAACAATTAAGATTTTATACTTTTGAATTTAAATTCAAACTAAATTCAAAATCAATTATTTTTAAATCAAGTTATGAATATAAATTCAATTTAAAATAAAAATTACAAATCCTATTCAAAACTTATTTATAAAGACAATACATTGTTAATATTATTTTTATAAATATCTTATTATTACATTAAAATCATTTTACAAGAAATTATATTTTTATTAATAAAATATCCATTTTATTAAGCCATAGAACCTTTTGTTGAATTTATTCTAAATTTAAAACTCAATCCAATTTAATTTAAACATTTCAATATTTTTCTTATCAATTTTAAAATCATATATTTATTTATGAAATAGTTTTAAAAACTCAATACTAATTTAAAACAAAATTTCCAATTTATAATGTATATATTAGAATTTTAAAACATGGTTCACTTATTAAATTTAAACCAAAATCATTTATTTAACTTTGAAAAGCTTAAATATTAAATAAAACAAAATTTCCAAATTACTACAAATATTAAAACTAGAAAATATGCTTTACTTATTAAAACAAAGCTAATCTATTTTAAAGTATAAACCATATATTTATAATATAAATAGAAATCAATTTATTATTTTTAAAAGATAAAAAAACCAATTGAATATTTATTAAAGGAGATTATTAAACCAATTTGAATTATTATTTACAAAATATCAATATCAATTTAATTTTTAATACAGATTATTAAATTGATATTGTTAAAAATTCCGGGATATTACAATCCTTCCCCCTTAAAAGAATTTCGTCCCCGAAATTTAAAACAAAGGTAATTTAATAATCTTATTAAAGATTTTAAAACACAAGCATATATCAAACATATGCTAACAATCATAACAACCAATTCAACCAATCAAACAAATCTAATTATCCAGACAAATTCTGGATAAAATTTTATCGAGTCCCAGGTGTATATATATACCGGGATACTCGCTCCAGAGAATATAAACAACCAATACTATGAAGCTACAAAGCTCCTATAAAACTATATCTATAACACTAGACAAGATATCAGACTACAAACGAGTCTGAGTCAACAACCAAAACTCAGAACTGCTGGTTCCACAACCAGAGATAGATCATATACGTACTCGCTTGGAGATACGTGAAACCCATCGAATCCCAGTTATCCAAACTGGCAATCCATTCATGTAGACCAATCACTTATTCTCCAAGATCACAGAAAAGATTCAAAACACTTCAGAGCTAACTTTTCAGACTTACCCAATCTTATAGCTCACTTTTGATCGGAGAAAACTTATCCAAAATTAAATCTCCGACTTCAGAATCCAAAATTCCTTTCGACTCTTATCCACAAAATCTCTTCGGACAATCCTGGGCTGTCTACAAACTTACTGATCAGCTTAACCTTTGTCGATGCTTCTAGAAACAAACTAGACCAATCAACTCAACAAAATGATCTCCTCTAGATCGACCAAGATCAAGATCTCAAACTCAACTCCTCAACAACAGAAGACAACAACTTCTCCTGTCCGGGAAAAGAAAAGAAGATACACTTCCAAACTGCTTCCGCTGCTCAACCCTGATCCGAAGTAGAAGAAAGTGCTGAAGAAGAACGCAAGCACAAACAGGACAACACACCCCAGAGATATGATTCAGCAAATCCATAAGAAACTCAGAAATTTCCCCAAAACTCTGAGCTGCTACACCATCTCAATCTCTAGGAACCATTCTTCTATAAAGCTGAACCACCGGTACCACTCCTTGAATCCTAGACGATAAAAAAGCTCAATCTCCAGATGCGAACCAAACTCTGACTTCTTGAAGACATCCATAAAAACTCAGATAACCTAAGAGAACACTCAAACAATCGCAAGTCACTTTTGCGATCAACCCAAACCAAATCCAAGAAAAACTGTTCTCCCTTAACCAAATAGAACAGCTTAAACTTAATTAGCCAACCCATCGAAGAAACAGGTCCACTTAACTGATTCTGAACTCTACTTCAGAAAAACTGCTAAGCCAGAAGATCTCTTCCCAACATCGAGAACACTCCAAACTGCACTGCTACCACAGATGCCAAAGAATTCCAAAACAAATCTCTCTGAGAAACTCGGACTTCAAAGCAACAGAAACTCCGGCTGAACACAGCCACAACACCGAAGTAGACTCACCTCCTTAACTTGTTCCAAAGAAAACATCTTAAGGAACATCCATAGTCACTGCATCTCATCACGCAGCTACTACTTCCTGAGGTATCAAAATACCATTACTCGCTTTTGCCCAGCCGACAGATCCAAACACTACTCATCCAACTTCAAAGATGGACTCCGAACCTTCACAGGTTTCCTTCAGAGATTAATGAAGTCCCTCATCACTTCAGAACTCACTCAAGACGGTATTAGGTTTACAGTCTCGACAAAACACTTCCAACCCCAAATATTCAAACTCCAACCAATGGTAGTCGTGTCACACACACTGCTACCCCATCTACCTTTATAACTTATATTGGGGAACCTGGACAGGTAACCCAATAGATAGGTAGAAATATATATATATATATATATATATATATATATATTAAAAGTTACAAATACGATCTCTCAAGAAAGACACCACTACAGAGCCTAGGTATTCACTCAACCTAATGCTCTGATACCAAATGAGACAACCCGGCTTTCTTACCACAGAAAATCGCATCATCTTTAAGAAAGAAAGGGATAGAAAAGAGAAAAGACAGAGAAGAAGAAAGGAACAACGTCCGAATCTAAACAACAGAACGAGTAAATTATATTAATCACATAATACTTTACACAGTATCATATACATCAGAGATATAAAGCTAAAACAACACATACTAGACAGTTATAAACACCTGTCTAGTTATACGACTCAAATCAGTACAAGAAACAACTCAGAGAAAACTACACAGCGGAATACTATATATATCTACACGCGGAAGCCTCCTGCTCCACTGCTCCTGCGCAATTTCGTCAAAGCTAACCTGAATCCCTTGGCTACTCGTAAAAATTTGAGTACCCTAGAGTTAAAGAAAAACAGAAATAACTCCGGGTCAGACATGGGTCTGGTGTGAGTAACAGGTTAAGGTTGCTTAACTTTTAAAACCTTTGAAAGAAAGGTATCACGTAAGACTTCCCATACATAAACATGGAAAAGTTTTTACCTTACGCTAACCAAAACATTTGATAGGAAATCCAGTGATATTATAATAGGTCTACAGTTTTCAAATAAATATGAAATAGCCGAAATTGTTACATTATTAAATTCCAGCTACTAGCTATAAAAGTGGGTAATACAATCAAAACCGTTGACACTTATTGGATTTTGGATTCCATACAATGGCAGGGCTACTGGGGTACCGCCTGTCACAGTACGTGGCCCAGATCAACGTACCGAGGAGTACGCCCGCTTCCCTGCAACACAAGGCCGGACCCATTCCTTACTGAACAGTTCTATATAAGACAACCATGACGGATGTAGCTATTCAACCGCCCACACAGCCGAAATAAAAGGGACCTCTAGACAGGGGTAAATCTTACTCTCAAGTGGGGGCTACCCACGAAGCTTTGCTGCACCTCCCCTGTTTTAGCCATTCCCGGTTGATGAGGCTTGAGGCTACGATTACCTTTAGCGAACACATCACTTAGAATGCTCATTGTCCACCTAACGATGTTCTGAAAGCATTCAATCCATACAAGTTCGTTCCGGGTTCGAACGAAACCGAAGGCATTATCTCGTTACACTCATTTTGGAATCACCCTCAGAGTTAACGACAATAACCCTTGCACTCTAAACCACCATCTCGAACCTATAAGTACTATTCCTTCAACTCATTACAGAATCACCCACAGAGTTATACTGACGTATAGTCCTTACACCTCGAGTCTTCACAAAGCTCCACTTGATTCACGACCTAACGTTAATTTGGATCGATGTGGTTTTCGGATATCCAAATATGGAAACCCGATCCCGGTCTCATCGAAATCCAAAGCGTGTCTTTTAGGTCCAAGTTGTTTTAAATTTTTTAAAACAGTTCAATTACAGTATCTATATACACATAGATAGATAATTCATAATCACAATTGATAATTAACATTATCAAATAACAGGTAATCCACATTATCAATTATCAAAATAGATAATCCATATATCAACATCCCAATTGATAATCTAAGTTATCATCACAATGCAAACCAAGCATTCATATCTCACAACCATGCTTATCTCATTACCGAGATCACAAAACATCCAAGACAATCAATGTCATCCAAATATATATAAGTAATGATTAGCTCATCACAATAAAATTAATTTAAAATGAACTAAATTAACTATCTCTATTACTAATTAATTGAAAATGAATTAAATTAATTACCCATCTTTAATTAATTTAAAATAAATTAAATTAATTAGTTCAGCAATATATCTTACTCAATCATTTAATCGATTACAATCAATTAACTAATCATTTAAACTAAATTACCTTAGTTAATCACTCTTGATTAATTATCTTTAATTACACTCATGTAATTATTCTTAACTAATTTCACAAAATTAATTATTCTCAACTAAACAGTAATTAACCTTTAATTACTTCAATTAATCAATTAATCATAATTAATTACATTAATCCATAATTAATAAATTAATTAATTACCTTTAATTACCTATCATTAATTAATTAATCATAATTAATCAACTTTAATTACTTCATTAATTATTATAATTAATGATCCCATTTTATTAATTACCTTAAGTAATTAACTTATAATTATTAATCATCATCACAGATTAATTACATTTGGTAATTATCTAGCTTAATTACTATATTAAACAAATTAATTATCCTTTAATTTATTACTTAATTAATCCCTTGATTAATTATTAAGTAATTTAAATCCAAATTACTTCATTCTTAACATCTTCATTAAATTACATTCTGTAATTATTAATCAATTACTTAACTAAGTAAATTCCAAAATCATTAATTACACATAGTAATTATCTTTAAAATCCAAGTGTTTAAAATTAATTAAACTTACTTAATTAAAATAAACAATCATATTAAACTAAATTAATTACATTAAGTAATTAATTTCTTAATTACTTTATCAAGTAATTACACTCAAACCATTTACAATTGATTATTATTAAATTAATTAATCTAATTAATTATAAAAATTAATCATATTAATTAATTGTTAAATAATCCTGGTTAATAACCTTCATTAACCATTCTCTAATTATTTCATTTAGTAATTAACTTAAATTAATTACAATTTAAATTATCTTTAATCATTCATTAATTAAAGTTAATTATTAAATTAATTTAACCTTGATTTAAAACTTAATTACATAATTAATAATATTCATTCATCATTAATTAATAATCTAATTAATGATTTTAATTATAAATTGATTAATCATTAATTAATTATTAATTTCAAATTCAATTAATTAATCTTAATTACCTTATCAATTAAATTAATTCTGAAATATTAATCTTAATTTAATTTTCAAGATAAAACATAACTTAATTATGTTAAAGCAATTTAATTGAAACAAAGTACTTTTTGAACTACTTTTAAATTTTCATTTTAAAATACAAGTTCAAAATAGAATAAATTTTAAAACTTATCAACGTTTAAATAATTTAAAACTTTTTAAATTGCAAATCAAGCAAGTGCTATGAAATTTTTTAAAGTTAAATTCATTTCTAAAATTTTAGAAATTTCAATTCATTCTTAGTTTAAAACTTTCAAATTTAAATCTTCTTTTAAATTTAAAACTGAAGTTCATTTTTTAAACTTAGATTTCCAGATTTCAAATAAATCTTCAAATCTTACTCACATTTAAAAAAAACTCATAATTAAAAGGTTTAAACTATTTACCAAAATGAAATAGCTAATTAAGTTAAATTTTTGAAACTTTAATTTTTATTTAAAAATTGGGATTTGAATTTAAATCGGAAATTCAAACTTGAATTTGAATTTAAACTTAAACCTTACTTTAAACCTAAAACTACAGATTTTAAAAATTTTAAAACCCATATTAAAAAAAAACAGTTTTCTGAAACCTGGAAATTACAGTTCAAACATCCCGAGACTCCCCAAAATTAACTTCGAGTTCCATGCCTGACCGCTTCGAGTTCTCTTCCTACTTACTTCGAGCCAACTCAAACCTTTCCCAGATCTCCCCTATAACAACCCAACCCAAAAGTAGTTCACCAGAAAACTCATCGCCGTGCATATGCACGGCGACCACCGCCTCTACTGATCATCATAGATGATCCAACAACCTCCAGAAATCCATGAATGCCCAAAGAAACCATCAAATCGAACAAATAAACAAGAATTCAAAATTTTAGCTCTAAATACCCAAAACTGAAACATGTTTTCAGGTTTTTGACCCAACCTGTCAACGACGATTTCTTGCCGCTCCGACCACCTGGATATCCACCTCTCCGGCCATGAACCCATCCACACACCTGCTACACATTCACCAAAAACCAGAACACTCGATCAATTCTTCACCTCAAACTGACCCACTTCTTAACCCCATTCAAAACTAGGGTTTAAACAAAGATTTTCAAATTGCATTCAATCTAACAAATTTTAACTACTTCTCTGATTTTTCTCAGAATCTCCTATACCTACTCCATTAATCAGAAGAATCCCAGAACTTTTAAATTCATGATTCAACATAATTTGCTAAGAATCTATTTCTAGTTCAAGAGCCCACTGCAATTTAAGCCAAACTCTAAAAATCCTAAAACTTGATTTAAAAAATCAAGTTTCAATTAACACTATTGTTTACTGATACTCAAATACAAAATTAACTCGTTTAATTGTGGTTTGGATTAACATGCACGGATGTTTCTAGTTTTACAGAGGCAATATCCTGTACATTAACTTCCTAAAAACTTTTAAATATTAACTTAAGAAAATAAACAACTTTGCTTTATTACTTTCATTATATCAGGAAACAATTTAATGACAAGTATTTATTAAAATTATGGGTGCTTGGAAAAAATCAAAAAGAAACAGAACATGCAATTGAAAAAGAAACAACATGCACATCATTTATATTCATAACAACAGTTATCTATAACATAAGTAAATAGCTATTCCATTCCAATAACTAGCACGCAACCTATTTAAGATTTTAAAGTTAAAAAGTTACTCACCTTATTTCAATGCAGAGCTCAGTTTTGACTTCCTTTTGAATTTGCAGGAAAATGGTGCAGGTGTTTATGCTAGACCTTGTCTTACTTCATGTTTGAAATGATATACATTTTTGCTTATGTTCCCTGACTAAAATGCTTGCATACAGATGTATTTGACAAGCTTCAAACTGAGGTTGTGCAGAAAATATGCAAGCATGATCATCTCCAGGTTTTAAGAACAGGATGCAGGCCCTTCTTGTTTTTTTTTTAAATGACATGAAGATCAATGCAGATTGATGTTTGAATTTGAGATGAAGATGGGTTTGATTTTGAAGAAGTGGAATATGCAGATGTTGGTGAATCAATGCAAATTTGTGGATTTTGAGGATATTCAGATTTGATTTTTTTGATGATGGGTTTAATTTTGAAGAGGAGTTTAACTTGCAAATTTGTAAACTAATTTCAGACTTTGAACAAGAATTTAATATGCTGGTTTATGAACAGAATGCAGGGTTTCATTTATGTACACGAAGAAAGTGAGTTTTGATCTTTGTTTTGATTAAAGAAATGAAAAAGAATATGCATGAATGAAGATGCAAGCTAAACTAGATGTATTTTCAGATTTAATGAAATAAAAGAAAAATTAAAACTAAATTTTACACTTGTACAGATGTTATACACTTGTCAATTTGTCATGCAAATTTTGAACACTTGTTAAAAGAGTGCAATACATGTTTCTTTAAAAAAAAGGTTAGTACTAATTTACAAATTAATGTGTATGTTAGCCTAGTTTAACTTGTTAGTTTATATTTAAATATGGGTATAAATTTATAAATGAAAATAAAAACAAACCATGCTTATAAATAAAACCTATACATATTAAAGATTAAAACAATTAAGATTTTATACTTTTGATTTTAAGTTCAAACTAAATTCAAAATCAATTATTTTCAAATCAAGTTATGAATATAAATTCAGTTTGAAATAAAAATTACAAATCCTATTCAAAACTTATTTATAAAGACAATGCACTGTTAATATTATTATTATAAATATATTATTATTACATTAATATCATTTTACAAGAAATTATATTTTTATTAATAAAATATCCATTTTATTAATCCATAGAACCTTTTGTTGATTTATTCTAAATTTAAAACTCAATCCAAATTAATTTAAACATTTCAATATTTTTCTTATCAATTTTAAAATCATATATTTATTTATGAAATAGTTTAAAAAACTCAATACTAATTTAAAACAAAATTCTAATTTATAATGTATATATTAGAATTTTAAAACATGGTTCATTTATTAAATTTAAACCAAAATCATTTATTGAACTTTGAAAAGCTTAAATATTAAATAAAACAAATTTTCCAAATTACTACAAATATTAAAACTAGAAAATATGCTTTACTTATTAAAACAAAGCTAATCTATTTTAAAGTTTAAACCATATATTTATAATATAAATTGAAATCAATTTATTATTTTTAAAAGATAAAATAACCAATTAAATATTTATTAAAGGAGATTATTAAACCAATTTGAATTATTATTAACAAAATATCAATATCAATTTAATTTTTAATATAGATTATTAAATTGATATTGTTAAAAATTCCGAGATATTACAAGTCTGCTCAGGACATAGGATTTGGGGTTTATAGCGGTTAAGCCAATCCATTCCCAAAATCATTCCAAAGCCTAAGTAGCGCATAACATGCGAATCGGCTCGGAAAGAAAAATCACACAAAATAATCTCGACATCTTTACAAAGAAAACTGATTGTTGCGGATCCACCAACCGGATTCGCAATTCTTAAAGAAGTCACGACCACACTTAAAGAAAAAGTATCAACAAGTTCTTTTGATATAAAAGAATGGGATGCACCCGTATCAAAAAGAACTCGAATAGGTTGATTATGAAACATAATAATGCCATCAAGGATTGAATGAAGAGTACCTGGACCACGAGATGTGTTTCCAGGGGCTTTAGCAACATTAAGCTTTCCCTCCTTCTTGCCTTGAAGTTTGGGACATGAAGATAAAAAATGACCCGAACTTTTGCAATAGCGACAAAAGAGAGGTTTCAGACATCTATTGGCATAATGGTCCTTAGAACCACAATTGTAGCATTGCCCACTACTAGGGGCAGAAGCCTTTGCCACCGGAATTGCTTGCTTCCCTTTCTTATTGGGATAAGACCCTTTGAACTTAATAGGCCTTTTCTTGTTGTTGTTGAATTTTGGTTTGGCACCCACAACATCAGCATCACTCTCTTTATCTGCCTCTTCAAGTCGAAGAGCGATATCAACAAGTTGACCAAAAGAAACTTCTAACTTTAGAAGTAATGGCTTCTTGAGATCTTTATTCAAGCCATAGACGAATCTCTGATTTTTCTTCAATGCGGTATTAATGTATTCAACCCCGTATTTAGAAAGAGATTTAAAAGACGCGACATAGTCTGCCATGGAGAATTCACCTTGAACAAGGTCTATGAAACGACGAGCTAATGTCACCTTCTCAGCTTCTGGCACAAATTTTAACTCGAATCGTTCCCGGAATTTCTCCTAAGTAAGATCCGCTTCAACTATTTTAGAAATAAGAAGTTCATACCAATCCAATGCTCTTTCTTGGAGCATACTAGAGGCCACCTGAACACGGTGAAGGTCAATAAGGTTCATGTGAGAAAAGATTCGATCGCATGATATCATCCAAGCTTGGACTTCAATAATGGTTTTAGAACCTTTGAATGGTTTCCCACCCAAATTGGTGTAATCGTTGCACAAGCGTGCAAATCCAGACTTAGGGTGAGAAGACTCCGTATTAGAACCGGCTGCTTGAGCATTCTTTACTAGACCAAGAAGCTGCTGGGCAGTCATAAATACTCCATCTTGTGTAGTGGCACAATATTGACCGGCGCTGGGACGACCTGGTCTAACCATTTCTCTTCCTTAAGAAAGAGGAAAGAAGAAAAAGGTTATTCACAAAATGAACATCAACCAATTATGATTTGATGAAATAAGGAATCACAAAGAAAATAGGATAGGACGGTACGAAGATACGAATCAAATCCTAAGACACGACTCCTAAGATGGACTTAGGACGATGATCCTTGTTAAATTATTCTACATTGTCCCGAAGTTTGGCTCTGATGCCAAGCTGTGACGCTCCACCTCTATACCCACGCTAGCTAAGAACATTACGGGGTAATGCTGTCAACTAGCGCGGAGAATAAGGCTGTTGAGGAGAGACCATCCGTGTAATTGGTTTGTGCGAGCACCGATATGTCAGATAGTACAAGAAGTCCGACACATCGATACGAACTCAAAGCTACTACACAGCGGCTATATATGGTTTTCGAAAACAAACATAGAAATAAACATAACACAAATCAGTCACAGATATCCATATCACAAAGGCGGAAAAAGATATGAATATAACACTTGAAAGTGTACATCAGAGTAGTGGTCAAACAAGATCCACAATATCACAAAAGAATGGTTACAAGTGCTAGACAAAAAAATATGTATACATCAAGGAGTCTATATCTCAAAGGTATACAACAAAAACTACTAATCTAAGTAGTTAGCTAAAAGTCAGGATGATAATCCCAGAAGTGAAGTCAAGCAGAAGCACCTGTAACATCTCGGTCTGACCTGAGTATTAGTTAATAAGAAAATAATAAACGGATTAGTTTAGCCATAAATATCAGTCAAAATGATATAGAATACGGGATACGACATAAATATATGACAATCCATAAAGCCATACTGTGATAAGTATGTAATTGAAAATCAATAAGGGATTAATCAATATCACAAGAATCTTCTCAAAGATCAAAAGGAATGTCATACACTATATTATTATTCACTAAGTATTGACAATAATATCAATGCCAATCACAAAAGTCAATGACACACAATACTCACCAATACACAAATATTGATAAAACTTATCAATGTAAATCACGAAAATTGGCGAAACACAAATTCTAGAAATCATCAATGGAAATCCAGAAATCAGATAAAGGGGGAGGCCTATCAGAAAACGGGAGCATGAAAGCTCACCAACACGTGCATCACAAACGGGACGCTATCCCATGGTCGCTAACCATAAAGCCGGTGCAACGACGTAGTACAACGGTACGCCCGAGGAACCAGAAACTCGAATAGTTCGGAACAACGACGTAGTAAACGGTACGCCCGATGGACCGAACCCCATAAAAGAACATGGGTCGCTAGCCCACAAAAGTTGAGTCGAAACTCCAAATAATACATAGGTCGTTAACCTATAAAGAAATGAGACGACTCAATAAGACGAGGTACTGTCCCCTACGTGGACAAAGAAATATAGCATATCGCTAGTCATAATCACAAAAATGATCATCATCGATCATCAAGAAGTGTCAATTACAATAAGCTAGTAAATATATGAGCTTAGCTTCATGTCCCATAACCACTAGCTTAACTTAAATATTTACGAACAAATTGTAGATCTCCACTCAAAAATTGTCACAAGAGATTCAATCGAACAAGTCCAAGAATTAACCGACGAAGTAAACGCAAGCGTTTCGTACCACATGTTTTACTAAGCCGTTTAATTAGATTTCTCGTACGAGTGAGGTGAAGGTTTGTATATACCGGTAGATTGGAAAGCGATCTTATAAACAAGTTTGATATTGAAAATAGAGTTGAAATCGTTTTAATAAAAGAGTTTTGATAATTACTACGAGTATTGAAACCTTCATATTTTTTAAAATGACAAATCACAAAAATGATCGTAGAAATAATAAACCACAAAAATTCACATCCGAAGACGTGAATAAAATCCAAAGAATACGATTCCAAATTCATCAAAGTGGAAATACCCTTGCTTCACGACACGGCGCGACCTATCAGATGAGCGACCTAAGGAATGGTGCGACTCAACGGCGCAAACGACCTAAGTGGTAGCGGCATACGTGCAGGACGACTTAAAAGGAGGCACGACCCAAGTGCATGCGACCTAAGGAATGGCGCGACCCAAGGCGTGACGCGACCTAACGGTGCAAATAGGACGAGCGACCTAAGGATGGTCAACGACCTAAGGAATGGCGTGACCTAATTGCCGAGCGACCTAAGGTAGAAGCGGCTTAGGGAACTAGCATGCGGCGTAGGTGGTGCGACATTATTAAGGCGCGACCTATGACATAGCGCGACCTATAGGGGTGCGACCTAAAGGGGTAGCGGCATAACATGGCCGAGCGACCAAGGGGTGCAACGACCTAAAAGATAAAAGGAGGCCGAGCGACCTAGTGGGAAGGCCGAGCGACCTAACGACTTAACAAGGCCGAGCGACCTAACGACTTAAGGGGTAACAAGGCCGAGCAACGACCTAGCACGACGCGACCTAACCATTGCCAAGCGGCTTAAGGAAGTGAAGATGGCCGAGCGACCTAACGACCTATGTTTACGACCTAAGGCCGAGCGACCTAACGACCTATGGGGGAGGAACGACCTAAATGCAGGCCAAGAATCCTTCATATGCAGGCCGAGCGACCTAAGGGTTTTGGAGCTCAAAACTCGCTCAATTTGCAACCGATCGAGCATGGACGCTAGGAGATTATGCCCATAGGCTACCCGGTCGTATTGGCTCCTCGGTGCATCACCAAAAACGTGTTTAAACATCAAAGATTGGATTTTTAAAGATTTGAACCCAAAACACTAAAATTTGGTATTTTCACCAATTCAATCCAAACCAAAAGCAAATGCACATGAATAAGTGTTAGGAATTCATACCTAACAATCAAAGATAGTTATAGACAAAGACGTGAGATAAAAATCTCACCTTTACACAAGATCAATGAAGAAGAAGCTTGAAATCAATGGAAGAATCAACCCAAGAAGCTTGAATCAATGTCTTCTCTTTGAATTTGGAGTTAGATGTAGGATTGCAAGTGAACTAGGGCTTGGAGTTTTAATTTCCCATTCCTTCCTCCATTTCTGATGAAGCTTGAGTGTTAGGAAATGAAAGTAAAATTATGAAGGGAAGGGGGTTGAGTTAGAGTTATAAGTTTAGGCTAATGGGCTAAACCAAACCTAAAGCCTAAAGTCAAAAGGTAGCAAGATTCCATTAACTCCAAACATATCAAAGTTTATACTTGAAAAGATCGCAAACGGCGTTTTGAACTCAATGGAAGTGGTCCCGAATCCTAATTCGACTGTATGCAAAAAGTAACTTTTCGGACTATAATCCAACTAAAGATAAAATATTTAAACAAAATATGTAAATATTCAATCATAAAATATGCGGGTTGTTACATTTTAGGCATTGGCAGAGAGTATGACAATATCTGATCTCGGTCTCTTTAACAACCAAACGCTTATTTCACACCGTGGTCATTTCTTTTAAATAGTTCACACTTCATATCAAAATATCATATTCATTTCAAAATCGTATAAATTCGATATCATCATTCCCTTTAAATAATATTCATTTCTACAATCGTAACACTTCAAACTATAACACTTTCGTAATTATAACACTTTTGAAATTATAACACATTGGAAATCATAGCACTTTGAAGCCATAATACTTTGAAATCATAACACTTTGAAAATCATAGCACTTTTAAAATCATAACACTTCTAACTTACACAGTTTAGATATTGAAAATAGTATATATATTAAAATAGTTATAAACTAAAATAATTTATATATAGTAAAATACTTTATATAATAAAATTAGTCTCCTCTAATTTCACAAATCGATTCAAATCATTTTATATTCCAAAATTCAATTCAAACAAATTCCAGTTTAACCATATCAATTTTAAAGTTAAAATATTTAAGCTTATATATTCAAACATTTATAATATAAATTTCATTTATATTTCAACGTTTATGTTTAAACCTATTTAAATTGGAAAGTATTCACTTAATCTTTTCAATAACAATTTATTAAATTCCCAACTTATAAATTTAAATAAATATTAAATATTCAATCTCAATTTTAAAATTGAGAATATTCATTAATCTCTTTTATCAAATCAAGTTATAAATCATATTTTCAGCATCTAAGAATCAATAAGTTCAAATAAATTCTTATTTAAATTCAATTATTAACCAATTTAAATTACAAGCCAACATTAATTTGTCTTCCCACCTTTATTATTAAAGTTAAAAATCCACTTTTAAAATATTAATATAAATAAAAAATATATTACATATTATATACCAATTAAATTAATTTTTTATTAATTAATTTTTATAATTAAATGTATATTGTATTAAATTTATTTCATTTATTTGAAAAATAATAAACTTATAAGAAAATGTAAAAAATTATATTTTCAAAATTAACTTATAGATAAAAATTTCCAAAATATATTATTTTAAAATCTAGATTTTTATACATATATAAAAATAGCACATATATATATATATTATATTTAAAAATCAATATTTATTAAACAATATATTTCCTTTCAAAACTTTGGAAATCATTTTTCAAATTAGAGACCAACGATGTCCGTATATAATTTTCTATCCTATGGTCAAGTGATATAGATATTTATTATTTCAATCCATAATTTAAATATCTACGGGTATATATCATTTCAAACGTAATCCCAAAAATTCAAAACAATGAAAATCGCTTGGGTTTATCATTTCAACCCATAGGGAATTCTAAATTAACAGGGAACTTGCAGAGTGAGAAAAAATATAATAAAATATAACATATCAATAACAGGCATATATTATCAGTGATAAAATTTAACAATATATATATATATATATATACACAACAGGATATGGTGTCATATCATAGGTGAACAATTGCAGATAATGGCATATCATATTTAAAAATTAAATAAATAGCAATTCAAATTTAATAACATATATTAGTTGTCATTTCAAGTGAAATCATATTTAATAAATATAAGAATGTTAATGGTGAATGATTTCTCGCCTTTCGAGGCTAGAGAAAGAAGAAGATGACAAGGACACAGATACTCACTCGGAACATCGACAAACTAAAAATTTCTATGACAAATTCGATATTGAAAAGATAAGTCAAGATGGGCATGAGATTGATGAAAAAAGATATATTACATATATATATATTTTGTAAAAATAAATTTAAAACATATATTTAAAATATATATATATATATTCAAATCAATATTTAATCCCAACACATACAAATATTTATATATGTTTGAAAAACTAAGTTCACATATACTTACATATAAATCAATGTATAACATTATATATATACACATATCATAAAACATATAAAGCTTGTATCACAAAATCAGTTTATATACACATCTTATAATTCTTATACAGTCTTACGTTTAATAATATATGCAGGCTTAAATTATATATATTAGCAAAGTAGGATATGTATATAAAACTAGCATAGAAACTTACATATATAAATAATAGGTTGTATACTTTACAACCAATACTATAAAAATCAATATAAAGTCCAACCTACACTTGCTGCAACCATCAAAAAGTCTAAATATAAATGTACCAAATATATGTAGACTACTCAAACTATACGCATGCTTGGATTCACAACAACAAGTACTTCTATATATATATATATATATATATATATATATATATATATCAACATGTCTATATTCTATGTATATATATAAAATCAATATCTATATATGTTGTATGCTTTTAAATCAAAGATAAAATCAATATCTATATATGTTGTATTTTTTTAAATCAAAGATAAAATCAATACACACACACACAAAAACTTATATCTATATGCAGTTCGACGTACTATAATTAACATATTTCACACATAAATATATATATATATATATATATATATATATATGCATATAACTCACGCATATATTTATACATAACAATTTAAAATCAATATTTAAATAAATAATATATTACCTATAAAAGAACAAAGTGGAGGCTTGGCAAGCTGAAGGTGGAGATTAAGGGAGCTTTCGACCTGGGGTGAGGTGATGGGTCTCGGCCGAGGGGAGGGAAGGCGGAGGAGCAGATGTGGTGGGTGGATGCTCGGCCTTACTGCTTAGGTGGAGCCGTGGTGAAGGAGAGAGAGCGGGCTGGGGTGATAGAGTGGGATGGGTTAAAGAAGATGGTGGGGATGATGGCTCTTGGATCTTGGTGGAAGGCTGGGTTGTCGGTGCTTGGAAGGGCTGAGGCCGGAGAGAGGGGTTGGACTGCTGCGGCCAAGCGTGGAAGAAGGGAGGAAGGCCAAGGCTGCTTGCCTTGCGTGGGTTTGCATGCATGGTGGTGAGCGATTTACACAGAAGGGAATGAGCAAGCTTCTATCAGCAGTAATGTATTACACATGAGAACTTTGTATTAATCTATTATAATATACATTATATTTTTTTAATGGGCTAGAGACGAAAATAAAGAAGAAGAAGGAAAATGAAAAAGAAGAAGAGCAGGCAATGATTTTAAGGCAAAAGAATGAGATGCACATGGATGGAAATATAACTTCATATCCCATATTATATTATATTTCTCAATGAACCATACCCAAAAGCAAAATACGAACCATCATATAATGAATGAAAATAGGGAATAGCAAAACACAGAATTTGAATAGTTGAAATATTGATAACAAGTGGCTATTTAATTTCAGCTAGTAGACAAATGAAAGGCTACGGAAGTCAAAAGGTTCGAAAATGGTTACCGATACGGTAATCGTTTTACTGATTTCATGGCGTACAGATGCCGTAATGTACAATTGAATATACTATGGAGATCAACCCGACGAGACAATCAAAATGGTATATAGATATCAGTGGTACGACCATCCTACTAAAAGTCGATCTTCGGTACCGAAAAATGCTGCTAAAATGCCAAAAATAAGATAAACAGAGCAATAACAGTCCAAATTTGGCGAAATGAAATATGACGTCTCACTCAGAAGATGGTTTACAAATTTATTATACGAAAATATTTAGGTTTGAAAAATATTTTATTATCATCAAATATTAACCGATTTAAATTGAAATTTGAAATGACACAACAAAACGAACTTCCATCTTTTCCAGTGAAAATTTACCATTTGCTATATTTAGGTAGACGTATTCCAAATATTAAATTTCATTTCCAAATTCATTTATCTAAAATATCACAAAATTTCAGTTAATTATGTTATTAAAAACCGTTAAAATTTACGGGTCGTTACATTCTCGCCCACTCAAAACTTTTCTTCCCCGAAAAGGAACGAGTCAGGAGTATAGAAACAACCAGAAAGAAAATAAATTCAAAATACAAAATACAACAATTAATTCAAACCCAAATAAGTTTCATTGGTTTTTAATTTGATTTATACTCAATTTATTGGATTTCAATCCATTTTATTTAATCAATACATTCATTTATATTCATATATTGTTGATTTCCAATTCAAGCTATTTAGTTCAATTTGATTGGTTTCAATTCCATATATTTTTATTCAATTGATATGTTTCCCTTTTATTAACTCACCTATTAAATCTATTTGATCAACCATAGTTAATTCCACCTCAATATTTAATTTCAACTATTCAAAACCATATAGATTTCAATTTTAGATGGATTAATATTCATCAATTTGGTTTAATCCATTTGATTTAACTAATAAACAGTCATTTAATTTAAAATTGGTTTTCTTCCATTTTATCAACATTTCTTTCAAACTAATTCATTTTTAAATTAACTCGTTTATTTTATCCATTTATCTTTAGCTAAGTTGATTCCACTGAAGTTCAAGTTCACTATTCTTAAATTCATATTTATCTGCTTAAATAGTCTTCTCTTTTATATATTTAATTTATTTCACTTAACATATTTTGCAACATATATTAGGCGTATACAATTCATAACTATATATTATTCAACAAATAAATTTCCCTTTTTATTATCCAATTTATTATCCAATTTATTTTTAGTAAATTCTCTTAACAAAATATCATTTTTGATATCCTATTACTTATATCATAGTGTATATTATCCAATTACATCTAAATTTTCTAGGTAAGTTATATTACAGTTCGGAGCGTAATTAAATAATATACAAAATTTCCTTTTTATTTTCAATATTTAATAAGCCAGATTTCAGTTTGAACAATTTATTACTTATGTTTTCTTCTTGTATAACCTTTTATTATACCCCAACATTTTACTTTTTAAATATTTTAGGCAAGTTATATATATTAGAATACAATTTAGTATTACGCAAATGAGTTTTATTTAAATTCAACTATTTCAAGTTGGTTAAATTTCATTTTTCATTCGATATTCCACTTATTCAAAAATTGCACTTTATTTCAATAATTGAAACCATTTCTTAATATAAAACTTAAGACTTAAATTTTTCGGTTTCACTTCAACTACTTTGAAATAATTATATATATTTATATATTCTAGAAATCAACTCATATTCAGGAAATTCAAACCAAACTCTTTTTCCAAAACATAAGTGTAGCAAAACTACTAAGGGCCTATCCACTTCGAGACTCGAAAAAAATGTCAATGATGTTGCAGTCATCATCGAAATTATTTCCCAGCGACAAAAGAAGAGAATACTGATTTTCCTCTTTAAAAATTCTTTGAAAACAATTTCCATTTAATAATACTTCAAAAAAAATTATTTTTTAAACTTCTGAAACCAAATTTTGAAGAGCACCAGAAGTTTTAATTCTCAAATTCTTAAATTAAATTCATTTCATTTGCAAGTCAGATTTATAAGATGTATTTTATAAAATTATACAACAATAGTTAATGGTTTGGGAATATTGATAAAACAATAAATTATAACATAATATTATCATTTCTAACAACCAATTAAATTTGACTATCTGATTTCAGAAAATTATACTCTTACATGTAAAATATAATTATACCTAAAAAAAATTATTTACCAATTTCGAAAACTATATTGTATCAGTTTGCTCTATTCAAGTGTTTTGGAATTCCTATCGATAGCAATAGCTAGACGAATCAATCGAAACACAGATTTCAAACTTAATAACTCAAACAACGCAATATAAAGCATTTTAATTTAATTACAAATACACTCCCTCACACGATGATTCAAGAATGATTCTAGAACAAGGATAGAGTTTTAATTCGAAGGAACCATAATAACGAGAATTCTAACTAAGAAGATAGGCTCGGAAGGGAGGTAAGATAAATGGATTTCAAAGAGGAAAGAATGGATAGACTAATATTAATCGCGGGTGACCTTAACCGGGTCAACCGAGATTCCAGATTTAAGATCGATGTGGAAATTCAATTCTGGCTTGAAGGGAAGAGAAGTGACTTCACCCAATATCAGGATAATTCTCTGATTATCAGAGTGGAGTCATGATTACAAGGGGATTATCCTGATTGTCTACTAGAGACGGTTCGGGATTTACAAGATAGAACAACATCAAAATCAAGGATATGGAAGTCTTCGATGAATCAATGCCTGTTGCAAAGGGGTTCAACCCTTTACAAATCGTTCTAAGGTTGGCGGACCGCTAGTGAGATTAGTTACACAAAGGATGAAGTTGTCAATTGAGGTGGCAAGATGTTCTAAAATTCACTATAGAGATCAACCAAAGTGGAGCATGGGATGCTCCAGAATCAAGAAGAACACGAACAGGAAGGGACCCAAATGGATTTCCGGACAAAGGGGAAAGTTCTAGAGTCCGAAAGAAATCCGAATCAAAGAGGAAGAAATTCAAGCTCGAATGAAGGTGATTCTGTAATTAAATTTACTTTATATGCTAAGTTGAGGCAAAGCTCTGATACCAACTATAACAAGCTGATATTTCAAACCACTCACATCCACACATGTCAGACGTGAATTGCACAAAATAAAAGATTGTAAATTTTATATTTGGCAAAACTCACCATATATAGTAAATAAATCAATCACAGAATCACAGATACAGAGTAATATAAAAATAAGCAGCTGAATAGATAAATTGTAGTTCATGAGGCTATTATATAAACGACAGAGTTTGAAATAAATACAATGGAATATCTCAAATACAATGCAGTCTCGAGTACAAAAAAACGACAAGTCTGAACAAAAAAACTGAATAGCTGAAAGCTGAATAGATATAGATGGATCTCCAGGTGAAGCTCCAACTCCAAAGGTGTGTCTCAAATGCTATGACACTCAATCTGACCCGAGCATAAAGCAAAACACAAAATACTCGAGTCAGGATTAACATTCTTATATCAATAAATTCAACTCAAGGCAAATGTTAACTGAAATACAAGTAACTTAAAGGATGCTTGGGATTTCCATCCTCTAAGGATCCTTGAAACTATCTACTATGTAGTAATATACGCTATTATAATATGTCTATAGTAAAGTAAACTATTAAAATAGCGTTAAGGCATTACCCATATCCCCCTTAACAGTTTATATAACGTCGTTGTCTATACAGATACTATAAACTCCACTCGCAAGTGGGCTATCATGGAGCGCTCCATAAGTACGGCAAAAAACAAACTCGTAGAAGGCGCGATAGGGCATGCGACAAGGCACTCGAGGCAATGTTAGGGTAGATATACCGTTTGCGTATCCGGACTGGTGGTAACGCATAGCAGCTACTACTGCCCACCTCGTGACACACTCCCAAATCAAAGGTGCACCTAATCAAATCACAAAAGTAATAGAATGGTATCGAAGAAATGTGTCCGATCAGAGGAATGACCTCAGTTGGCCCGGCGTAGCTCCTGTTTTAGCCGCATCAAGCTGACTCACGGGAGTCATGGCTACGTAAATATCATATAGAATCGTCATCAAACCATCCTACTTCAATATGGAATCTCCACCACGTACACAGTTGTTAAAATGGTTTTTGGTATTGGCAGAGAGTATTACAATATCCGATCCCGGTCTCTTAAACAACTAAACGCTTATTTCACACCATGGTCATTTCTTTCAAGTAGTTCATACTTCATATCAAAATATCATATTCTTTTCAAAATCATATAAATTCGATATAATTATTCACTTTAAATAATATTGATTTCTAAATACGTAACACTTCAAAATTATAACACTTTCGAAATCATAACACTTTTGAAATTATAACACTTGGAAATCATAACACTTTGAAATCATAATACTTTGAAATGATAACACTTTGAAATGATAACACTTTGAAAATCATAGTACTTTTAAAATCATAACACTTCCAACTTACACAGTTTAGATATTGAAAATAGTATGTGTATATTAAAATAATTATAAACTAAAATAGTTTATATATATTAAAATACTTTATATAATAAAATTAGTTTCCTCTAATTTCACAAATCGATTCAAATCATTTTATATTCCAGAATTCAATTTAAATCAATTCCAGTTTAACCGTTTCAATTTTAAAGTTCAAAGATTTAAGTTTATATATTCAAACATTTACAATATAAATTTCATTTATATTTCAACATTTAACTTTAAATCTCTTCAAATTGGAAAGTATTCACTTAATCTTTTCAATAACAATTTATTAAATTCCCAACTTATAAATTTAAATAATTAACTATTCAATCTCAATTTTAAAATTGAGAATATTCATTTAATCACTTTTATCAAATCAAGTTATAAATCATATTTTCAACATCTAAGAATCAATAAGTCCAAATAAATTCTTATTTAAATTCAATTACTATCTAATTTAAATTATAAGTCAACATTAATTTATCTTCCCCCTTTATAATTAAAGTTAAAAAACCATTTTTAAAATATTAATATAACAAAATATTAAACATATTGTATGCTAATTAAATTATATTTTTATTAATTAAATCTTATAATTAGATGTGTATTGTATTAAATCTATTTTTATATATTTAAAAAATAATAAACTTATAAAAAATCTTAAAAATTATATTTTCAAAATTAACTTATAGATAAAAATTTATTTTAAAATCTAGATTTTTTTTATATAAAAATAGCCTATATATATTATATTTAAAAATCAATACTTATTAACCATATATTTCCTTTTAAAAGTTTTGAAATCATTTTTCAAATTACAGACCAACGGTGTCCGTATATAATTTTCTATCATATGGTCAAATGATATGGATATTTATCATTTCAATCTGCAATTTAAATATCTACGAGTATATATCATTTTAACCCGTAATCCCAAAAATTCGAAAACAATTAAAATCGTTTGGGTTTATCATTTCAACCCATATGGAATTCTAAATTATTAGGGAACTTGCAGAGTTAGAACAAATGTGATAAAATATAACATATTAATAACAGACATATATCATTAGTGATAAAATTTAACAATATATATATATATATATATATATATATATATAGTAGGATATGGTTTCATATCATAGGTGAACAATTGCAGATAATGACATATCATATTTAACAATTAAATAACTAGCAATTCAAATTTAACTGCATATTTCAATTGTCGTTTCAAGTGATATCAAATTTAGTAAATATAGGAATGTTAATCGTGAGCGATTGCTCACCTTTCGAGGCTAGAGAAAGAAGATAACACAGACGCAGATACGCACACGGAACAACGACAAGTTAAGAATTTCTGTGACAAATTCGATATTGAAAAGATAAGTCAAGATGGGCATGAGATCGATGAAACAAGATATATTACATATACATAAATTTTCTAAAAATCAATTTGACACATATATTTAATATATATATATTTTCAAATCATTATTTAATCCCAACACAAAAAATATCTATATATATTTGAAAAACTAAGGCGCATATACTTATATATAAATTAATGTATAACAATATATATATGAACCATTTTATAGCATTATATATACACATCTTAGAAGACATGTAAAGCTTGTATCACAAAATCAGTTTATATACATATCTTATAATTCTTAGACAGTCTTACATTTAATAATATAAGCAGGCTTAAATTATATATATTAGCAAAGTAGGATATGTGTAACAGCCCTGGTTTTGGTGATTACCTATAAATATTAAATTATAACGGAAGTTATAATTTAATATTGTGAATTAAAATAAATTAGAGATTTAAATTGTTTATTTTAAATAAGCAATGAAGTTTGAAAGTAAAAAGTGGAAATAAAGTTTTGGAAAACTTTGTCATGTTTATTTGTGAGAATAATGAGTGGAAAATGACTTCATTTGATGAAAATGCAATAATTATATTAACTATTACCAATTACTTCTTTTAATAATTTTAAAAAGAAGTATGAGATATTTTAAAGTTGTTTATTTAAATAAAAAGATGGAAATTGGTTTTAAAAAAAATTGAAATGAGTTTTGGCTATAAATAAAGTTTGGATATAGTTGGAAATATTTTTCTAAGTAAGGAAATGATTTTTATTGAATTTTTGAAGTAAAAAATAGGGTTTTATGTATTTATTTGTGTAAAATTGGCTATTTATGAAAAATAAGAGTTTTTAATAATAAAAATGTTTTATAACATAAATTATCTTTTCATTAAGTGTAAAATGTTTTATTCATCTTGTAGATATGTTTACCTTATTTATTGTGTTAATACTTAGTGGAAAATGATGTTTTATTAAGTAACATATGTGTATATTTTGTTTAAGTGATGAATTAATTAACCTAGGCTATTGATTTTCTTATGTTTGGGTCCAAAGCCCATTTATTAACATAGCCTGAATAGAGAAAAGAAATGTTTACTTCTTCCTTCCCCTATACGTACACAATTTTTACAGTAAACCAAACACAAAGAAAAAGAACTATCACCTCTTTTCAAATCTAAACCAAATTCCTATCTTCTTTCAATTTTAATTTCTATTTTATCAAATCAAAAGAGAAATCAGAAGGTTATTTGAAGCTTTCTTCTTCTCAGAACTTGCTTCTTTCAGCAAAAATCCAAGGTTGGATTATCTCTAATTCAAGATGAGTACCAAAACTCACATTTTCTAGATTTGATTGAGATTTCAAGGTAAGACATCTCAATTTTGATTGTTGCATGTTCATTTAAGGATTGCTGTTAGTAAATTAGGCATATCTCTTTCATTTAAATCGAAATTTATTAATTTTGGATGTTCTGAAAAGCATGGACATAGTGCTACAGATTTTATGTTTTAAGTTTTCTAAAATTTTGATGTTAGCTTGATCAAAATCGTGCTTGTTGGTTGCTGTCCCGACAGCAAATCCACAGCAACAACAATCACGGGCCTAAGAATTGTTCTGGCCATAGGTTACTCATTTCTTATCCAAATTTAATAATTTAGACGTTCTGGAAAGCTTGGGAATAGAGCTAAAAGTTTTATGTTTTGAGTTTTATAAAATTTTGAAGTTTGTTTGATCAAAATCATGCTTGTTTGTTGCTGTCCCAAGAGCAAATCGACAACAACAATCATGGGCCTAAGAATTGTTTTGACCATAAGTTACTCGTTTCTTATCCAAATTTAATAATCTTAGATGTTCTAGAAAGCATGGACATAGAGTACAAGTTTGCTTTTTGAGTTTTCTAGAATTTTGAAGTTATCTGGGTCAAAATTGAGTGTTTCTATTGCTATCCCGAGAGTAAGACTAACATTTTCTTCGTGTTTGAATCTGAAACGAAATTAACAATAACTCTTTCATTTTTTAACCAAATTCAATACTTTTATATGTTCTAGAAAGCTTTGATCATGTACTACAAGTTTTATATTTTGAGTTTTCTGAAATTTTGAAGTTTGCTTGGTCGAAGTTATATTTGTATTTTGCTGTCTTGAGTGCAAAATGACAGCAATAACAATCATTAATCTTAGATTTGTATTAGCTCATTTTTGCTCTCACTCTCGTTCAGTTTTGATGTTCCTTTTAAGATATTTTAAGAGCTATGATGCCTATCAGTAGGCTACTATATTTGGAGAATTAGAAATTCAAATTTAAATAGAATTTGAATTGATTTTGGTTAAATTTGAATTGAATTCGTATTGAATTCAAGTTATTGGTCTTGAGTTATCCTTCTTGTTTTTCATTGTTTTCGAGTACGGTTTTTTCTAAACCATTTTTAAAGTGATTTTTGAAATAAATGGACAGTTCAAATTATTATTATATAGTATTTTATAATTATTTTTCTAATATAAAATCTGTTTATTTCCTATAGTAAAGGAATTTCGAATATTGGTTTTATTAATCTTTTAGGAAAAAAGTTTTAAAAGCCTATTTCCTCTAGTAAACTATTTTAAATATAAAATATACACTTTTACACTATTTGAACGTATGAGATAGAGAATTAAATGATTTAGTAAAACACATGGTATGGTACATGTGCGTTTACCATTTCGGTTAATTTCATACTTGTACGATCGAAGTTATTTGATATTATTGATTTTGAGATGTTATGCCATTTTATGGCGTATTTTAAGTTTTATAATTTCTATTTATTGGAATTATTTATGATGGTGAATATTTGGAAAGTATTATGATTTGAGATCTCCTATGCAGGAATATAGTCGATGAAAACCATCATGATGTTTTGTTTACTTGCCAATGATATAAGGCAAGTCTTGAGTATATGAGAAGCCATCGTGATGTTTTCACTTGTCGATGAGATGAGACAAGTTACTATGCCATTTAATACTTTTCGATGAGATGAGACGAGTATGGTATCTCTTTTTCACTCGCCAATGAGATGTTGTGAGACATGATTTTCTGAGTTTTATAATGTTTCTAGTGTGGCATCGACCAACGGCTAGTAAACCGCTAAGTGCGAACGTGTGGTATGGGACACACGTTAACACTTTTCGGGTTCCTATCTATGAATTTGTGACACATTCACTATGTTTACCTAACATAACTGCTTTGAGAGGTGTTAGCGACCTTGTCATGAGGATAAACTGCTTCAGGAGGTGTTACCGACCTTGTTAGGATTGACAAAGTGACTTGGAGATGTGTCAGCGACCTTGTCATGAACACGAACTGCTCTGGGAGGTGTTAGCGACCTTGTCTGAGGCTTCGGCTGTCTGACTTTAGCATGTGCAGCATTGCTTCGGCATTGCAATTGAGGATTTGGACAATTCAGGTTTGCTGAGTTTTCTATTTTATTATGATTTCACCAATTTATGATGTTCTGAACTCTTATCGAGTTCCTTGAGTTATGAGTTTGTATGATTTCATGATTTTAAAGGATTTAAGGGTTTTTCCATTTCGACGAGTTGAGATTGAGAATTATATACATTTATACCGACGAGATGAGGTATAATTGAATTTGAAGATTCTTTTGTATTTGATTTTGGATCATCCTATTTGAGAATGTTTTATTTTTGCCATTTTGGCGAGAGTTTTTATTGATGTTTCTCCTTCTGAGGAGATGTGGTTCATGGAAACTATGTAGACATTTTGGGATATCGCCAATGTTACGAGGTGAATGTTTATATTATTTGAGTATTATTATCAAATTTACCTCTTTTGAGGACTTTGTATACTTAAGTGACATTCGTTCACTTAAGTCATGGGTTGTATTCTTTATGTCACCTCTTCTCATTCGAAAAGAATTATCACCTTGTATCTTATGCTTTATTTTATCGTCAATCCTCATTAACTGATTTTTTTAGCTAGACTGGCCCATGTATTTTGTACTCGAGTCAGACCGAGTTGTTTCAGGTTAGCTATCAGTTACGGGACTTAGCTTTGATGCATATGCTTGTATATCAACCTAGCACTTTTGTGTAGTTTATTTTTCTTTCCGCTTGACTTTGATAAGTATTTGATTAGATGTATATAGTGTGGTCTCTGTACCACTTTTGTGTATCAGTTTGTATCATACTGGGATGTATCTATGTATATGTATTTATATATACGATGATTACTGTTCTGTGATGTAATATGAAATCTTTTATTATATTTTGTTCTGATAGATCCATTAGCCACCTATAGTTTTGTATTAAGCATTTATTGGATATGTCGATCCAGTTGAAATAGAAAAAATATATAGAGCATTTATTGACATATGCAGTAGATGTTTAAGACAAGATTATAGATGGTCGCTCCTAATCAGCCCTATTCTCCGCATCAACAGATAGAATTATCCAGTAATTATCTTTGTTAGTGTGGGTCTCGGGGTGGGGTGTCACAGCTTGGTATCAGAGCTGAATTCAGAACAAAATAGGATAAACATAGAACAGAAGCATATATTATGATATATCCAAGTATAGTACAAATGTTCCACTCCCTTAATCATCGTGTCCTTTGAGACCGAAGTTTGGGATATGTCTAGGAATATTTTATTCCGTAGTATTCAAAAAGTAGAATTAATGACATTTTATCTTAGCAGTAATCCTAATCGTGATTGTTTTATATGAGTCCTCTTCAATACGTGTACTGGACACTCATCTGTATCGAAGGAGTTTGTTGATACTTTTGGATGTCCTTATCTTGTTCTTTTGTGAGGATATTGAATCCTATTGAGTGGGAACACAATATTTGATGTATGAGGATTTGAGATTGTTGCTTATAGCTTATCTTTTCATTCGAATTAGCATTCCATTTTCTATCTGGAGGTTGGAGTGTTGAGATGAAGTGGCTTGCCTATTATCAAGCCACATTCTGTGATTCAAAGAATCCTATATTGAGTATCCTAGTTCGGCTAATTCATTGTTTCTTATCCATCAGAATGTTAACGATGATTTCGAAGTCTTTGTATTTACTGAGTTTCATGTTGTTGATGAGCATTTATCGACGTATGCAGTAGATGTTTAAAACGAGAAAATAGATGGTCGCTCCTAACCAGCCCTATTCTCTGCATCTGCAGACAGAATTACCCACTAATTCTCTTTGTTAGTGTGGGTCTCGGGGTGGAGTGTCACAATATGTATATAAAACTAGCATAGAAACTTACATATATAAATAATAGGTTATATACTTTAAAACCAATACTTATAAAAATCAATATAAAATCCAACCCATACTTGCTGTAACCATCAAAAAGTCTAAATATATATGTAACAAATATATATAGACTACTCGAACTATACAAAGGCTTGGATTCACAATAATAAGTACTTATATATATATATATCAACATATCTATATTCTATGTATATATATAAAATCAATATCTATATATGTTGTATTTTTTATAAATCAAATGTAATGACCCGTCTTTCACTCCACAGAAAGATGTATCATTATTAAGAAAGAAAGGGATAGAAAAGAGAAAAGATAGAAAAGAAAGAACTAAACAATATCAGATCTCACAACGGAAGGAATAAATATATTAATCACATAGGATATTACATAGTATCATATACATCAGAGATACACAGCTTATACATCAAGAATCAGACAGTTATAAACACCCGTCTATCATACAACTCAAAACACCACAGAGATACAGACACAGCGGAACCATTATATATCTACACGCTGAAGCCTCCTGCTCTAAATCTCCTCCAGAATTCGTCAAAGCTAACCTGAATCCCATGGCTACTCGTAAAAATTTGAGTACCCAAGAGTTTAATAAAATAGAAAATAAACTCGGGTCAGACATGGGTCTGGTGTGAGTAAACGGGTTAAAGTTGTTTAACTTTGAAAAACCTTTGAAAACAAAAGGTATCTCGTAAGACTTTCCACACATAAACACGGAAAAGTTTTACCTTACGATAACCAAACATTTGATAGGAAATCCAGTGATATTATAATAGGGTCTAGGGTTTTCAAGTAAAATACAGAAATAGTTGGAATGCTGGTGTAATGCTCGGGTCAGACCGAGTATTACAGATTTTCAGGTAGGACATTTTGGAGCTCAGGAGGCGAGCTGGATGGCAATATCGTATAGAGTATTCTGCTGTATTTATATTATTGTAAATCTGGAACTTGATAATTGTAAATATTCAGTGACTATATAAAATATGAAACTCTGATGTATATTAAATGTAATCGATAGATATAATATTCTTTTGTAGGCTATTATTATTTATTATCATATTTTATCCGCTGCGAATGTGAGATGTTTGAGGTTTCTGTTCTTCTTCTTCTATCTCTTTCTTCTTTTCATAACTATCTGGAATTTTCGGGTTCGAAAAATTTCGGGTCGTTACAGCTTACATCTCACGTTCCAACATAGTTAGGAACAATCAAAACGTACGACACTTGTTGGAGATTGGATTCCATACAATGGCAGGGCTACTGGGGTACCGTCCGTCATAGTACCTGGTTTAGATCAGAGTACCGAGGATCCATCCTAAATCCCCTGCAACATAAGGCCGAAACCATCCCTTACTGGATAGTCCCGAACAAGACAACCTCGTGGTTGGCGCGACCAACCACACACTAAGCCAAATAAAAAGGGACCTCTAGACAGGGAAAAATCTCATCCTACTTGGGTGCTACCCACATAGCCTTCTCGGTCGATGAGGCTTGAGGCTACGATTACCTTTATAGAACACATCTATCTTAGAATGCTCATCGTCCTCCGTTGACAATGTTCTAAAAGCATTCAATCCATACAAGTTCATTCCGGGTTCGAATGAAACGGAAGGCACTATCTCATTACACTCATTTTGGAATCACCCTCAGAGTTAACGACAATAGCCATGCACTCTGAATCTCCATCTCGAACCTGAAAGTACTGTCTCCGTCAAACTCGTTTTGGAATCACCCTTAGAGTTTTAACGATGAGTAGTTCTTACACTTTGAGTCTTCATCTTGATCTTCGCTTGAAATATTACGACCTAACATTTAGTTTGGATCGATGTGTTTTTCGGATATCCAAATTTGGAAATCCGATCCCGGTCTCACCGAAATCCAAAACGCCATTTTAATGTCCAAGTTGTTTTAAAATTAAAATAATTTAATTTATTATCTATAATCACACAGATAGATAATTCACATTATCACAATATATAAATCTATATTATCATAATTCAACCAACGCATCTCATATCACAGGTAACCCATATCACATATCAAAGATATCACCAAATCCAAGGCATTTAATATCGTTCCATCATCCATAAGCAAGATACACCATTTCTAATTAATTTAATTAACCACCAAAGAATTAAATTGATTACTTAATTACTTGTAAATCCTGCTTATTTAACATTAATTAATTACAAACACATTAATTAATCATCCTTTAATTATCTATCTTAATTAATCACCCTTGATTAATTATACTTTAATTACATTAAGTAATTAGCCTTTAATTAATTATGAAAATTAATTATCCTTTAACCATTCATATTAATTAATCCTTTAATTACTCTCATTAATTACATTAATTAATTATCCTATAATTACTTTCATTAATTAATAACTATAATTAATTACATTAATCCTTAATTAATTAAGTTAATTAATTATACTTTAATTAATCACATCATTAATTAACCTTAATTATTCACATTCAGCAATTAACTATCCTTTCAATTAATTGCTTTAATTAATTAACTCTTTAATTAATTTTATTAATTAATTCTTAATTAATTTCACCAAGTAATTAATTCTTAATTACTTCCACTAAGTAATTATCCTTTTATTAATTACACTAATTAATTAAACCTTAATTACTTCTACTTAATTAGCTCCATTAAGTAATTTCCCTTTAATTAATCACATCCAGTAATTACCCATTAATTATTTACACTAAGTAATTACCCTTATAAATTACATTAAGTACTTATACTTAATCAGTCATAAATGATTATCTTAAATTAGTTAAATTAGTTAATTAACTAAAATTAATCACATTAATTCAATTAATTACATTGATAAATTAATCCCTTTAATTATTTCCGTTTATTAATTGTACCATAATTAATTACCTTTAATTTACTTAGATTAATTAACCCTTAATTGACTAACTTATTAATTATCTTAAATTAATTACCTTAATCAATCGTTTCATAATCATAATTTAGTGATATTTAAATTAATTACAATCATTAACTAATCACTAATCACTAATTACTTTTGCTAAGTAATTATTCTTTGATTATTAACATCAATTAATTAACCTTAATTAATCTCATTAAGTTATTAACTTTAATTAATTTTACTAATTAATCAACTTAATTAAAAACTTAATTTCATCATTTAATTTTATCAGAATAATATTTAGGAATCAATCATAATTGAAAATATAAAATTTACTTTAACAAAACAAATATAAGCATTTTAAATTATCAATTATCATCTTTAACTTGTTTCAAACTTAACAAATTTAAACAAATTCTTATTCTTTGAAAACTTACTTATCAACTCCTTTTTAAAACTTATTCAAATTTTAACCACTTTTAAACTTATTTAAAACGTTATTCTTTTTGGAAACAAATTATTTTTAATAACTTAATTTTTTTTAAACACTTTGATATGAAACTTTATAAAATATTTATCTTGATAAACTTGTTTTTATCATGCTTGTCTTTAAATTTTGGTCTTACTTTTATTAGCTTGTAACTTGATTCCTTATAATTTTCAAAACAAGATACTTAACAAAACAACTCGAGCAAACCACGTCTCTACCCGAGCGAAACACGAGGCATTACCGCCTTCTCAAAATCTTTCGGGTAACTCACTAACAGCTTCGAGCATCACCCGAGACAACTCCCATCGATCAATACAAGGTACACAAATGAACACCGTGTACACGCACGCGTGATCGCCTAAACTTCGACCATCTTCGCTGGCCTCGACACATTGCCGACGATCTCCACTCCCTTTCTGACCACCCAGATCCTATGATTCCCTTGCGAAACGAAAACAAGTCTTACGATCGAAAACTGAAGCCCACGCCGATCGAAAAATATCCCTTCTCCAGTGATTCCGACCTCAAGCACCTCTACCGACCGCATCAGAGCTTCAGCTCGAGTCCAACCACTGATTCCCCCCATCGCGAGCCACTCTGGTTCATTACCGACGTTGTACGACCCAGAGATACAACCACGATCAAAATCGACAACCAAACCCTAAATCGCCTCTGCCCGGCCACCGTGGCCAATTATAACATTCCACAACTTTTTTCCATAGATCGTCAACACCCCGACCGCCTCTAGACCTAACCCCGTCACTTATCTCACGGCCGATCATCGGCAAACAATGAAAATGACGAAACTAATCAACTCTGATTATCTCACAGATTTCAAAGTTAAAAATCAAGATCACAACTTTCACCAACGAATCAAACTATATAATCCAAACATGAAATTATAATTATTTAGTTTTAACCAATTCTAGCTCATCGTTGTATTTTCCTAAATTTGGATTAATTACTAAATTAAAATTCTTGAAACTAATTTTAAAATTGATATTATGTTGTTACATCCATATTTCATTCAGGAATCAAAACTAAATTCTGATTGCATGAGGAACTATATAATTTGAACTTTGTTTGAACCTGTGAAAATAACAGAGTCGGTCTGCATGTACATACTATTGATATATTCATATTAAATAGAGCAGTTCAAAGCATATATGTACCTAGATCAATCATGCAAACCATCATACAATAGTTTCCATATAGATTTATCCCATGCAACATTTTAAAACTGTTTTTAAAAAAGCTTACTTACCAAATTATTTAAGCAGAGAGACATGTTAACTTCTATTTCCTTTGATCTGGAGCTTACTTTGATTGAATTCACTTGATTGTTGATGTATGCTTGATCCAGGTTGAAATATGGAAGATTTGAGAACTGATGTTGACGTTGTAGTTATAATTTGTTTTTTCTTAAATTTTTGATTTCAGTTTTTTTAATTTGGGTAATGAGAAGAAAGAAGAAGGTTTGAGAAGAGAAAAATGAAAATCCAGCCCGGATATCTCTAAACACTTTTATAAATTTAATTTTAATTAGAAAGAAGAATGCCACTTGTTAGCTTATGTATTCCTTAACTTACAAATGTTATTTACAAGCATTATTATGTCTACAAGTGTTCAAATGTTCATTAAATAATTTTTTTCTTAATTACCTACATTTTAGTATTAATATATGTTTTGTCTTAATTTTTATTAATATTTTTCTTATGCATATACAATTTGAGTAATATGTACATATTTAAACCTTTATATATAATTCAACCCATTTTTAGTTTAAGTAAATCATAATAAATCCTTTTATTAAATATTATTCTTATGCTTTATATGTTTTAAAATGTTTGAAATAAATTATGTTTTAAACTTGTTTTATATGTTTACAAATATCCAAATCCACTTATATATTAATTCCTTATGTTTTATGTTAATATGTAAAGGTTATATTCAAATATTCAAATTACATTTGTGCAAGTTAAGATTAAAGAAGAATATCAACAATAAAAGAAATAAACATTTAATTAAATCTTATTTTAAACATAGGCCAAAATACTTTCAAATAAATATTTACCTCAAGTGTTTTGAAAATATATGGTTAACTTTTAAATAGCTTTTGAAAAGTGTTATATTGAATTTCACATAATTTCCAAATTACAAAATATATTAAAATTTAAAAACATGTTATTATTTATTATTTTCAAACCAAAGCTTTTCTATTTACAATATATATATATATATATATATATATATATATATATATATATTTAAACACACACATACATGTATTATAAATAGAAAACATTTTAATATTAGTTTTGAAAATTATTATATTGAATTTAAAACAAATTTCCCAATCACAATATATACATATATTAGACAACATATTTATTTTAGCTTTGAAAAAATAAATTTTACCAAACTAAATATTTATAAATGAAAATTATCAAATCAATAATGCCAATTCAAATTATAAATTGAAGTTTATTAAACCAATATTGCACATTTTAATAAAGATTGAAAACGATTATTAAATTGCTATTGCCCAAAATTCCAGGTCATCACATCAAAGATAAAATAAATACATATACACATTCAAACTTATATCTATATGCAGTTCGACATACTATCATTAACATATTACATATATATACATATTACTCACGCATATATTTATACTAACAATTTAAAATCAATATTTAAATAAATAATATATTACCTATAAAAGAAAAAAGTGGAGGCTTGGCGAGTTGAAGGTGGAGATGAAGGGAGCTTTTGACCTTATGTGCGGTGATGGGTGTCGGCCGACGGGAGGGAAGGCGGAGGAGCAGGTGTGGTAGGTGGATGCTCGGCCTTACGCTTAGGTGGAGCCGTGGTGAAGGAGAGAGAGCGGCCTGGGGTGATGGAGTGGGATGGGTTGAAGAAGATGGTGGGGATGATTGCTCTTGGATCTCAGCGGAAGGCTGGGTTGTAGGTGCTTGGAGGGGCGGAGGCCAGAGGGAGGGGTTAGACTGCTATGGCCAAGCGTGGAAGAAGGGAGGAAGGCCGAGGATGCTTGCCTTGCGTGGGTTTACGTGCATGGTGGTGGGCGATTTACAAGGAAGAGGATGGGTAGGCTTCTATCAGCAATAATGTATTATACATGAAACTTTGTATTAATCTATTATAATATACATTATATTTTTTTAATGGGCCAAGGACGAAAATAAAGGAGAAGAAGGAAAAAGAAAAAGAGCAGGCCATGATTTTAAGGCAAAAGAATGAGATGCACATGGATGGAAATTGTGACGACCCGGAATTTTAGGCAATATCAATTTAATAATCTATAATAATAATTAAATCGATAATTTTCCTTTATAGTTTTAATTTAAATGGGTAAATTGAACCTTTTAAAGGTTAATAAATATTTAATCTGGCAATATTGATCAATATTTTTTTTTAACAATTTAAAATGGATAAAAATTATCTTTCAAAGCTAATAAATTTTTTGTTTTATTTATAATATATATATTTGGTATATATATTGTGAACAGAAAATCTTTTCTTTTAAATTAAAGATGATTTTTCAAATTGTAATATATATGTATGTATATGTTATAATTTGAAGTTGTTTTGAAATTTAATATAATCTATTGATAATATATATATGTATGAATATATTGTGATTTAAAGCTTTGTTTTAAAATTACTATTTTTCAAAAGATAATTTAAGATTAATTATATATTTTCAAAATATAAGATAATTATTTATTTTTAAATGTGATAGTCTAAATAAGATTTAAACAAAGTTTTATTTTGTTTTCTTTTAAAAGTGCTTAAATTTAAAATGATTATATATATATATATATATATATAAAGTTATAAATAAACTTTCTTTTTAAAATAATCTCTAAACTAGAATAGTTTATAAACATAAGTAATAAATAAATAAATTACTAGATTGACATTTACATAAATATAAATACAAATTCATATTTCACAATTTGAAGGAAAACATATAATACATTTATTTGATTTAAAAACATAAGCTATTTATAAAACAAATGTTTACAAAATTTCACATTTGTATATTTATTTAAATTTAAAAGCTTATTTATATAAAAACATTTCATATGCATATAAATATACTTCATAAATGCATACATATAACTTAAATGATTTAATAAAAGGAAGTTTGAACACTTCTAAAACAATTATGAAACATCTTCAACACTTGTAAGCTAAAATAAAATTTTGATGACATTTTTTTAAATTTATGAACAAGTGGCAACATTATCTTTCATTTAGAATTTAAATTTATATAAAAAAAATATAGTTTGAAGAGAAACTTGTTTTCCACTTTTAATTCAAAGCTTTCTTCTTCTCAATTTCTTTTCTTTTTCTTCCTTCATTCTTTCAAAAAAATTAAAGAGAAAACCAGAAAACTATTTCAAACCTGAAATTGAAACCAAAAGCAAAAATCAAATCTGAAATTCAAATTTACAAACAAGTTCTTCATATCAACTAAACCTACTGCAACTTCAAACCTGCAACTCAAATGGAAGATCAACAGCAAGTTTCAACACTTCAAATCAATAATTAATAAGCTTGCAAAGGATTTCAACAGCAAAGCAATCAGAAGCATTTTCCAAATAAAATCTCAAAGCTTGAAAAAAGATGTAGAACCTGCTCTGCCTTTACAAATTAGTGAGTAAACCCTTTTAAAAACAGTTTTAATAATATCTGTAGTGAATTCTTTATGCATGTGATGAATTTTGCTATGAAATAAATATATGTTTACATGAATGTTGTTATGTATGCATATTGAAGGTATGAAATGTCCGATAATATAAGTGTCTGTAAAATTCATCTCTGTTTTATTTATAGAAGTTGTTTTTCTTAATAAAAATTCAAAAAAATCTCCCAATCTAAACCACATTTGATCTTGATATTTGAATGAAAGTTGTGAATTAGTGTATGATGGTAATTTTAAAAATAGTTTTTGGAATTTTTAATTTACAAATAATTTTTAAAATAGGAAATACAGTAAAAAATTCTTAATTCTTGTTAAAAATCAACAAACTTAATTACTGTTTTGGACCTCATAAATGAATTAGTGGTCAAAAATTATGATTTTAGTATACATATCATGATTTTTAGTTTGGTGATTCATGGGAATTTAGGGGTTGTTTGAATTTGGAGTTTTGGGCGATTGCCGATGAACGGCATGGCGGTGTTGATCAATTTTTTGTCTGAACGTGGTGCGATTGTTGGCGAGTATAGGAAAAATAATGGTGATTTTTCTCATGGGCCGAGGTGATGGGATTTTGATGGAGTAGGGTTTAGTGTTTTGTTGTTGAAGCCTGCGTTTCAGTGGGTTTTGCGGCGTCGTTACGTGACCGGAGGTGTTCGCGTGTTGAAGGAAGGTGGCGCGATGATGCTTCGGTGATTTGGAAGGGTTGCTGGTGTAACGATCCAGAATTTCTGTCAATTAACATTCATATATTTAATTGATTTTAAATATTGATAAGCGAAATTTATAAGTCGAATGATTTATTTTTCGAGTATCTGGATTTAATTGGATAATTAAATCGATAATTTAATAGTTGAAATTATAGAGATAATTGAAGATTGGGTTTAATATGATTAAAAATGATTTGTAAAATTTTATTAAATCATATTGGAGTTAGAATGATGTTATAGAACTTTTAAAATTGAATTTAAAGTTAATTTGTGAAAATTGAATATTTTAATATTTAATTGACGAGTTAAAATAGCCAATTTTCAAACAGTCTCGGATTTCGACGAAACTAGTTTCATCGGATCTGTAATGTTATATTATTGAATGGTTTTAAATTTCATGTCAATCAGATTTACCGTTTGTCCGGGGCAAGCCAAAACGCATAGAAATTGGTTTAAATCGATTTAATTTAAATTTGATCGTTTATTACCGTAACTTGCACAGATGATCGAATTAGCCTCCGAAACATGTTCCATTGTGTTCGGAACGTGGCCTAAACCCTAGAAACGCCAGCCGACACACTTCGTTTAGAGTTCGGAAAATTTTGGATGAATAGTAATTTGCAAATTTTCTATAAAAGGACCTTCATTTCTTCAATTTACACTCAAACCCTAGGTTAAACCTTCAGCCGCCATGAATATATTTTCAATAGCCGAAAATCAAATTCTTCCTCCTCGTTTTCCTTTAAATCCGTTAATCGATTCGTAAAACTCCCAACTACAAAATTGAAGATCGCATCCTCCTCTACAAATCCAATGGTTGTGATCAAAATCAAAGCGGCGGATCGACCTGAATCTCAATGCAAAGGTCAAACGTTCACGCACATCGTTCGAGAGCATGGCAAGGCCGAGCTTCATCATATCTGGGCCGATGGTGGCTCTTCAGCGTGGCTTCGAAACCCATGCCGTTGATCGTCGTGAAGATGCTCGAATTGGTCACGACAATTAGGGTTTAGGGGGCGGCTGATGGGTTGGAACGAACATGAATTTCACATTGGAGGAGAAGATGAAAGCAATGGCTTGATTTGCTTGATGGGAATCTAATGGCCAGAGAGGAATAGGTTTAAAAATTAAAATAGAAAATGTAAATCGTTTATATTTACATTCGTATAACTTTAAATTGCCGTAACTTTTTCATACGATGTCGAAAACGCACGAAACGATTTGCATCGGGTTCGTTTCGTCGAGCAGTACGCAATGGAGTAGTATTGGAGTCGTTTGGAGCTAGTGAAAATTTTGGATAAAATTAAACGCGCGTTTAATTTTATTCGAAATAAAACGCTACAACTATTATCGGAAACTCAAGGTGAGAACTTCTCACTCAATCGAATTGTTTCGATTTAAATTTTAAATCAGATTTAAAATTTCTTGATTGTGTGATTGGATGATAATTTGTTATCTATTGTGTTGAATAGACATTATATGCCGTATATTAAGCGGATGTTATTTAATAAAAACATATACCGCGATAATTCCAACTTGATTGGAATTGGTATTATATATGTACTTGGAGTTGATTTTCCCGCATTACATAGCGGATGAGACCCTATTGCGAAGCATAATAGCGGATAGTATTTTATAATTCCCATATACCGCGATATTTCGTCTTGAAGCGGAATTGGTATTGTGCTAACATCTTTGGATGCAGGGAAACAGGTTGGAGGGATCCAATTGGATTCCTCAAATGATTGAATTGGTTTCAATGTTGTGTGTTGATCTATTTATAATATGCATGATTATCTTTATGATTGAAATCGTTAAAGGCTAAATTCTAGCTGAATATATGTTGGTATCGTTAGATGCCGAAAATAAATAAAATTTGATTTTTGAAAAATTAAGTTGAGAATCCATAATAAAATTTAATTTTTGGAATTTATTCATTTTAAATAAATAAACGTTGTAATTTTTATGTTATGAAAATTATGATTTTTGAGAAATATAACCAAAATGTGATTTTTTAGATAAGTAGTTGATAAATTTATAAAATGGTTTAAATTGGGATTTTTGAATTGTTATAAATGATTTATATAAAATATTTATAAAATTGATATTTATAAATTAAAATATTGGAATTATTAAACAAGTTTTATAAGTGTTAAAATGGAATATAAATGGATTTTATAAGTGAATGAAATCTATATATATATTTATAAGTTGTGAAGCTATAAAATGAATGGATTTTTGGTAAAATAAAATATTTATAAGTAATTAACTTGTAAATTAGATTTTTGCGTGTAAATGGAATATGGATAGAATTTGTTAATAAAGTGATTTTATAAGTTGAAGTTGTTATAAAATATAAATCGAACTTATAAACGTTGTTTATAAATTCAAAATCGACTTATTTTAATAAGTTTAATTATTATAACTTATTAAAGGAAATATATCCACGATTTTGAAAAGTGAATAATCCTTTAAATAAAATATATAGAAATTGAATTTGGTTAATGAAGTATATTCACGGTGAATAATATATTAAAGAAATATTTTGGGAAAGTGATATTTTAAATAGAATTAAAACGATTTAAAATGTTTTAAAATGTGTTAAGTATCGAAATCATAGATTTCAACATTTATTGTTGAAATAGACGTTTTCGAGGAATAGAAGGAAATGGTGGACTATAACATTGTTGTTATAGTAAATGATTTTCGAAAGGAAAAGTTTTGTGTAGTATTGGGATTTATATATCTATCTTAATTTCGAATCCCTATACTAGTGATTTTGGGTTGTCGTAACGATGTTTTACGTAACATTCGTTTTGACCTAAATAAATATGTTTAAGTGAACGTTTTCCTTAAAGAATAAAATATATACTTAATTTAGATTTAAGTATATTGAATATTTTCAAAATGTTGAAAATAAATAGATTGGTGAATTACTTATTATTAAATAAGTATGGAAATGTTTTTCTAATATGAAGTGAATGTTTGAGATTTTATCTTTTAAAGATAAATTAAAAATGAATATTAGAAATCGATTTGGAAATCGTATATTCATAGATATTTTGGAAAGGTAAATTCACTATGGAATCTATAAAAGAAAGGGAAATTTGTTTAAAAATAAACATTGATTTATTTTGAAGTGCGGAAATAAATTTACGAATTTGAAACGTAAATTTAATAAATCGGTAAGGATTTACTTAATTGGTTTAAATGAACCATTTTGAAATGGTAGTTGTAAGGGCGTAAATTGATTTGAAATTGGTTTTTCAAATGGTTGAAGTGTGGGATATATATCTTGTAAAGATATTTTTGAGATAAATAATTTAGGAAATTATTTGAAATCGGGTGATGTTATGAATATTGATTGATGGTTAAATAACCGACTATCAATATTGAACTTTAAATAGGTATTTGTTGTGAATTGGTTGAAATTGAATGCTACACTTATTTTTAAATTATTGCGCTCGTTATTCGGATTACCCATTCCGAATAGTGATACGACGTAATGGATAGCTTTGAAGACCGGTGGTGAAGACCGGGTATTTGTGAAAACAATAGGATGACCTATCGATTGTCTCTGCACCGTTAGCTACGGTATGGAGATTTCCTTTGTGATGGGAAATTCGATCGGGATTGTGAATACCCGGATTTCAAGGGCTTCTTTTGAAGTGCCTTCGGTTCTGTTCGAACCCGGAACAGACTTGTATGGTTACATGTCTGACATTACATTTTGAGATATAAAGCATATTTCTTTCAAACACATTTCCGTTGGTGGCGGAGAATTTATTCTCTTAGCTTAACACCCTTAGAGGTTATGTACCTAAAGTTATCAGTGACATATTCCCAATTTGGTAATGTGGCATGCTGAGTGTTGTTGTGCGATGATTATTTATTGATCATTTGTTGATCAAAGCATGGCTTTGTGAAAAAGCGTAGCTTTGTGGACGAGACTTCGTCATACCTCACTCCCCGGAAATGGTCAAAATAGGAATATGCGGCAAGGTTATGAGTGTCGCGCCCTTTAGGGTATGTCATTTCCTTCTGGAAATGGTGGTATCATGGTATGGAGCCCAGATACTTACTCATGTTGACACACTATATTTATTACTGTGTGATGTTGGTTATCAAGCGCTCGGATAAAGGTCCAAAGGGACCGGGGGATGGCATATTCGTGTAGCAGTTACGTAGTTACAAAGGTAACCCGGCCTTGTGTTGGCAGAGATCTAACCGTAACGTTAGGTTTTGGGGACGTCCCGCAAGAGGCGATCCCATTGACAGTAGGAAGTTCCTTTGCCTGACCATTTGTTGGAAATCCAAATAAAACAATACGCATCTTGTACGGTTTTAGTTGTATTACCTGCCATGGAATGTGGTGGTAACCTGCTATTGAACATAGTAGCTATAGTAGGCATACAATAATGATCGTATGTTGGCTAAGATTTATATCTTTACTTTCAAAATGATTTTTCCAACACTATGCACTAGTAATAATATCAAATGTTTCTTTTTAATGCGTATCAAGCATCTTTGACTATCATAAGGAGGAATCTCCTTCGATTTTGCGTTTGCATTGTGTGTGTGTACGGGAGGCCTTATGGTAGTCTCATTTTCCAAAAAGCATTGCGAATCTATTTTAAAATTATCCTGTTGTTTGTTTTTAAAGATAAACTATTTTAAGTTCTCACACCAATCCCATGACTGACCTGGAGTTTATTGTTTTCCTTCCTAATCTCTGGGTGCCCAAAATTTTCCACACGGGCAGTCTAGAGTCAGGTTATCAGGTTATTTTAGATTCAGGAGTGCTTTGGAGCTCAAGTGGCGAGATGGATGGCGAGACGTATTACTTGTATATGATATTATCTTTCCGCCGTAATTCACTTGTAAGGACATGTATGTTTAGCTGCCCATTCTTGTATTGTGTTGTATATTGTTGTTGTATACTCTGATGTAATATAATGTATTAACTGAGATAGTTCTTTGTTTTAAAGGTTATTCATTTATCTATTATATGTTGTTCCGTTGTGATATGTGAGATTCTGATATTGTTTCTGTTCTATCTTTTTCTTATTTCTTCTATCTTTTCTTCTACCTCTTCTTTTTAACTCTAACAATTCGGTTTTCCGACATTCGATTATGCGGCATTTGATACAGTGGACGTACTGATGTCGGATTTTCGAAAGTCGAAAATCTCGAAACGTTACATTTGGTATCAGAGCATATGGTTGAGCGACAACCATGGCTCTGTTGGGTGTTACTCATTAGAGATAGAGTCAGTAGTGCTCTAGAATGAGTTTGAGTGTAATAATAGATATGAGCGCGTATTTGTTAGTGAAAATAAAATTATTTTATATTGTGATGATTGGTTTGTTGAGTGGTATGGATTTTGGTCGGTATGGTCTGGACAACTCTATCGATAGGGATCTCTAAACACTTGTTCAGAGCAATTCGGCACGATATCGTTTTAAATTGGGTAAATGAATAATTTTACCTTGATTATATTTTATATATAAAGAAATAATTTTTGAGGAATTATTAAAGTGTATATAGTTGATTGTTTGGTTGTTGCAAATGAAAAAATATATGTATAAGTCAATGAAAGTTGTTTGAATAAGTTAAATAAAAACAACAGTTGTAAAGGAATGAATTGTATAATACAGATAAATTATAAGTATGAAGTTATAATTAAAATGATTTACAATTGTGGAATAATCTTATATATAAGAAATGAAATTATATAAGCAAAAGGTTTTTAAATGTGATTTATAATCTGAAACTAAAATTCCAAAGAAGTGTTTTGAATGGATTTGATATTTTGGAAAACTGTTTTGGAGAAATTAAAGCTCTAAACTCTTTTCGGTCGCTGGAAAATAATTCCGATAATGATTGCAACATCATCGGTGTTCATTTTCGGGTTTCCAAAAGAAGGATGGCTGCCAAATTGTTTTAAATGAAAGTTGTTTGGAAAATTTGGATTTGGGTTTTGAAATTCAAAGGATAATTGAATTGGTTTCAAAAATGGTTTTGAAAGATTGAAAAGACTCTGGAATGTCATATAAAATGATTGGAATACAATTATTAAGTTGGAAAATAAATTGTGAATGAATAAATAAAATTTGCAAGTGCAAGAAAATGAAATTGAAATCCATTTTGAATTGATAAGTAAATAGAACTAGAATTGGAATCTGAATTGGATTTATATATGGAATATAACTTAAGTGAAGTTGAATAAAATTAATTTTGGTATCGAAGTAAATTAATCAAGAGAAGTGATGAATATGAACTTGAGTTATATAAATGAAATTCAACTTGAAATGTTAAATGAATTAGCAGTTGAATTAATAAATGGATTGAATGTTAATCAATCGAATGTAAAAAGAATTGGAATGAAATAATGCATGTAAGTGTAAATTCATTAGAAGCTAATGAAGTTGAGAAATTGAATAAATTGAATGGAAGTCAATTTAATATCAACCAAATGGAATTAAGAGTGTTGAACCAAATTGAATGTAAATTGAAATAATTTGGTTATGTTGAATATATATTGGTTGTTATATGATTGTTAATTAATTGTGTATATTTCATTAAGTGTTAATGAAGTTGAATTGATAAAATTGAAAGCTAGGTAATTGAATTCAAATTGGAAGAAAATGAACTTGAATAGAATTGAATTTGAATTGGAAGTGAACTAACTTGAATATAAATTAGTGAATGCAAACTAATTGAAATTGAATATGGATAAATGAATATTAGTAAAAACATTCCATGTTAATGAATCAAATGTGGTTAAAATGAAAAAAAAAACCAATCCAATGAATATTAATGAGAAGTGAATTTATATTGATTTGGTGGTTGCACTTGTTGCTTTTGTTGCATTAGCTATGTTGGCACATGTAGTTGTTATGTTGCTATATATTGTATATTGATATTATTTCCATATATGCATGTTTCTCATTGTTTGTTGAGTGTTTAGTAGGTGCGGATTGCGCTTGCTTCGCATTTGGAGCTCGCTTTCGCGCTATATTAGCCGTATATGCTCGCTAATAATAAATAAGGTACATATCTCGGATTAAATATCGTACTTTTACACTTTATTTTCCCTACGGGATGCCTCATCACTTGATGAGATGTATATATGCGATATATATATACTGTCTTTTTTTTTGGATCGAGCCGCGCAAAGGAGACTAACGAATTTTTCCGAAGATTTAAGGCGTTAGAATATTTTTGAGAAAATTGAAAATTTTGAAAACTAAGTTGGATTTGGAAACTTAGTAAAGTTGTTGAAAGAAGTTTAACCATGAATTTTGGAAAAGTTAAACACTTAAGAGATTTGGAAAATCTAATTTGAATGGTTTGTTTTGGAACGTTAATGGATTCTGTAACTTTTTCTTACTTGGTAATTTTGAGGACGAAATTTTTTTAAGGGGGGAAGTTTGTAGCGACCCAGAATTTCTGTCAATTAAAATTCGTATATTTAATTGATTTTAAATATTAATAAGTGAAATTTATAAGTCAAATAATATATTTTTCGAATAATTGGATTTAATTGGATAATTAAATCGATAATTTAATAGTTGAAATTATAGAAATAATTAAACATTGGGTTTAATATGATTAAAAATGATTTGTAAAATTTTATTAAATCATATTAGAGTTAGAATGATGTTATAGAACTTTTAAAATTGAATTTAAAGTTAATTTGTGAAAATTGAATATTTTAATATTTAATTGACGAGTTAAAATAGCCAATTTTCAAACAGTCTCGGATTTCGACGAAACAAGTATCATCGGATCCGTAATGTTATATTATTGAATGGTTTCAAATTTCGTGTCAATCGGACTTACCGTTTGTCCGGGGCAAGCCAAAACGCATAGAAATTCGTTTAAATCGATTTAATTTAAATTTGATCGTTTATTGCCGTAACTCGTACAGATGATCGAATTAGCCTTCGAAACATGTTCCATTGTGTTAGGAACGCGGGGTAAACCTTAGAAACACCAGCCGACACTCTTCGTTTGGAGTTCGGAAAATTTTGGATGAATAGTAATTTGCAAATTTTCGATAAAAGGACCTTCTTTCTTCAATTTACACTCAAACCCTAGGTTAAACCTTCAGCCGCCATGAATATATTTTCAATGGCCGAAAATCAACCTTCTTCCTCCTCGTTTTCCTTCAAATCCATTAATCGATTCGTAAAACCCCCAACTACAAAATTGAAGATCACATCCTCCTCTACAAATCCAACGGTTGTGATCAAAATCAAAGCGACGGATCGACCTGAATCTCGATGCAAAGGTCAAACGTTCACGCACGTGTTCGACGACATGGAAAGGCCAAGCTTCATCATATCTAGGCCGATGGTGGCTCTCAAGCGTGGCTTCGAAACCCATGTCGTTAATCGTCGTGAAGATGCTCGAATTGGTCGCGGCAATTAGGGTTTAGGGGGCGGCTGATGGGTTGGAACGAACGTGAATTTCACGTTGGAGGAGAAGATGAAAGCAACGGCTTGATTTGCTTGATGGGAATCTAACGGCCAGAGAGGAATAGGTTTAAAAATTAAAATAGAAAATGTAAATCGTTTATATTTAAATTCATATAACTTTAAATTGCTGTAACTTTTTCATACGAGGTCGAAAACGCACGAAACGACTTGCGTCGGGTTCGTTTCGTCGAGCACTACGTAATGGAGCTAGATTGGAGTCGTTTGGAGCTAGGAAAATTTCGGGTAAAATTAAACGCGCGTTTAATTTTATTCAAAATAAAACGCTACAACTATTATCGGAAACTCAAGGTGAGAACTTCTCACTCAATCGAATTGTTTCGATTTAAATTTGAAATAGTTAGATTTAAAATTTCTTGATTGTGTGATTGGATGATAATTTGTTATCTATTGTGTTAAATAGACATTATACGCCGTATATTAAGCGGATGTTATTTATTAAAAACATATACCGCGATAATTCCAACTTGATTGGAATTAGTATTATATATGTACTTGGAGTTGATTTTCCCTCATTATATAGCGGATGAGACCCTATTGCGTCGCATAATAGCGGATAGTATTTTATAAATCCCATATACCGCGATATTTCGTCTTGAAGCGGAATTGGTATTGTGCTAACATCTTTGGATGCAGGGAAACGGGTTGGAGGGATCCAACTGGATTCGTCAAATGATTGAATTGGTTTCAGTATTGTGTGTTGATCTATTTATTGATCTATTTATAATATGCGTGATTATCTTTATGATTGAAATCGTTAACGGCTAAATTCTAGCCGAATATATTTTGGTATCGTTAGATGCCAAAAATAAATAAAATTTGATTTTTGAAAAATTAAGTTGAGAATTCATAATAAAATTTAATTTTCGAATTTATTCATTTTAAATAAATAAACTTGTAATTTTTATGTTATGAAAATTATGATTTTTGAGAAATATAACAAAATGTGATTTTTTAGATAAGTAGTTGATAAATTTGTAAAATGGTTTAAATTGGGATTTTTGAATTATTATAAATGATTTATATAAAACATTTATAAAATTGATATTTATAAATTAAAATATTGGAATTATAAAACAAGTTTTATAAGTGTTAAAATGGAATATAAATGGTTTTTATAAGTGAATGAAATCTATATATATTTATAAGTTGTGAAGTTATAAAATGAATGGATTTTTGGTAAAATAAAATATTTATAAGTAATTAACTTATAAATTGGATTTTTGCGTGTAAATGGAATATGGATAGAATTTGTTAATAAAGTGATTTTATAAGTTGAATTTGTTATAAAATATAAATCGAACTTATAAACATTGTTTATAAATTCGAAATCGACTTAATTTAATACTTTTAATTATTATAACTTATTAAAGGATATATATCCACGTTTTTGAACAGTGAATAATCCTTTAAATAAAATATGTAGAAATTGAATTTGGTTAACGAAGTATATTCACGATTTTGGACGGTGAATAATATATTAAAGAAATATTTTAGGAAAGTGATATTTTAAATATAATTAAAATGATTTAAAATGTTTTAAAATGTGTTAAGTATCAAAATCATAGATTTCAACATTTGTTGTTGAAATACACATTTTCGAGGAATAGAAGGAAATGGTGGACTATAACACTGTTGTTATAGTAAATGATTTTCGAAAGGAAAAGTTTTGTGTAGTATTGGGATTTATATATCCATCTTAATTTCTAATCCTTATACTAGTGATTTTGGGTTGTCGTAACGATATTTTACGTAACATTCGTTTTGACCCAAATAAATATGTTTAAGTGAACGTTTTCCTTAAAGAATAAAATATATACTTAATTTAGATTTAAGTATATTGAATATTTTCAAAATGTGGAAAATAAATAGATTGGTGAATTACTTATTATTAAATAAGTATGGAAATGTTTTTCTAATATGAAGTGAATGTTTGAGATTTTATCTTTTAAAGATAAATTAAAAATGAATATTAGAAATCGATTTGGAAATCGTATATTCATAGATATTTTGGAAAGGTAAATTCACTATTGAATTTATAAAAGAAAGGGAAATTTGTTTAAAAATAAATATTGATTTATTTTGAAGTGCGGAAATAAATTTACGAATTTGGAACGTAAATTTAATAAATCGGTAAGGATTTACTTAATTGGTTTAAATGAACCATTTTGAAATGGTAGTTGTAAGGGTGTAAATTGATTTGAAATTGGTTTTCAAATGGTTGAAGTATGGGATATATATCTTGTAAAGATATTTTTGAAGATAAATAATTTGGGAAATTATTTGAAATCGGATGATGTTGTGAATATTGATTGATGGTTAAATAACCGACTATCAATATTGACCTTTAAATAGGTATTTGTTGTGAATTGGTTGAAATTGAATGCTATACTTATTTTTAAGTTATTGCGCTCGTTATTCGGATTACCCATTCCGAATAGTGATACGACGTAATGGATAGCATTGAAGACCAGTGGTGAAGACCGGGTATTTGTGAAAACGATAGGATGACCTATCGATTGTCTCAGCACCGTTAGCTATGGTATGGAGATTTCCTTTGTGATGGGAAATCCGATTGGGATTGTGAATACCCGGATTGCAAGGGCTTCTTTTGAAGTGCCTTCGGTTCTGTTCGAACCCGAAACAGACTTGTATGGTTACATGTCTGACATTACATTTTGAGATATAAAGCAGATTTCTTTCAAATACATTTCCGTTGGTGGCGGAGAATTTATTTTCTAAGCTTAACACCCTTAGAGGTTATGTAGTTGAAGATTATCAGCGATATATTCCCAATTTGGTAATGTGGCATGCTGAGTGTTGCTGTGTGATGATTATTTATTGATCATTTGTTGATCAATGCATGGCTTTGTGAAAAAGCGTGGCTTTGTGGACGAGACTTCGTCAGAACTCACTCCCCGAAAATGGTCAAAACAGGAATATGCGGCAAGGTTATGAGGGTCGCGCCCTTTAAGGTATGTCATTTCCTTCTGGAAAGGGTGGTATCATGGTATGGAGCCCAGATACTTACTCATGTTGACACACTATATTTATTACTATGTGATGTTGGTTATCGAGCGCTCGGATAAAGGTCCAAAGGGACCGGGGATGGCATATTCGTGTAGTAGTTACCTAGTTACAAAGGTAACTCGACCTTGTGTTGGCAGAGATCTAACCGTAACGTTAGGTTCTCGGGACGTCCCTCCAGAGGCGATCCCATTGACAGTAGGAAGTTCCTTAGCCTGACCATTTGTTGGAAATCCAAATAAAACAATACGCATCTTGTACGGTTTTAGTTGCATTACCTGCCATGGAATGTGGCGGTAACCTGCTATTGAACATGGTAGCTATAATAGGCATACGATAATGGTTGTATGTTGGCTAAGATTTATATCTTTACTTTCGAAATGGTTTTTCCTACACTATGCACTAGTAATAATATCAAATGTTTCTTTTTAATGCGTATCAAGCATCTTTGACTATCATAAGGAGAAATCTCCTCCGATTCTGCGTTTGCATTGTGTGTGTGTGCGGGAGTCCTTTTGGTAGTCTCATTTTCCAAAAAGCATTACGAATCTATTTTAAAATTATCTTGTTGTTTGTTTTTAAAGATAAACTATTTTAAGTTCTCACACCAGTCCCATGACTGACCTGAAGTTTATTGTTTTCCTTCATAAACTCTGGGTGCCCAAAATTTTCCACACGGGCAGTCTAGAGTTAGGTTATCAGATCATTTTGGATTCAGGAATGCTTTGGGGCTCAAGTGGCGAGATGGATGGCGAGACGTATTACTTGTATATGATATTATCTTTCCGCTGTAATTCACTTGTAAGGACATGTTTGTTTAGCTGCCCATTCTTGTATTGTGTTGTATATTGTTCTTGTATACTCTGATGTAATATAATGTATTAACTGAGATAGTTCTTTGTTTTAAAGGTTATTCATTTATCTATTATATGTCGTTCCGCTGCGATATGTAAGATTCTGATATTGTTTCTGTTCTATCTTTTTCTTATTTCTTCTGTCTTTTCTTCTAACTCTTCTTTATAACTCTAACAATTCGGTTTTTCGGCATTCGATTATGCGGCATTTGATACAGTGGACGTACTGATGTCGGATTTTCAGAAGTCGAAAATCTCGAAACGTTGTAGCTGGTGTTTTCGGTGGGCGAGATCATCAGAGGTGAGTGGGTTTTTGGGGATCATGTTGCTGCAGATTTTCGAGCAAAGGTCGTTTTTTCGATTTGAGTTTGGATTGTTGATTCTAGGTTGAGGTAGAGGTTGTCGAGGCCTTGTGTGGTCGGTCGATGATCTGAAAGATGGTCAGAGGAGGGTGGTTGAGTCACGCACGTACACGCGTGTACGTTTGTGCGCTAGGAATAATAGGTTTGGGGAAGATGAAGCTCAACTCGGGGAGATGCTCGCGTTTTCATGGTGTCGACTAGAAGTAGATGAGACTGGGGTAAAGTCTCAGGGCAGGCTTGTGTAGATGTAGTGTTCGACTCGAGTTTTTTTTAGGTGGTAGGCTTTTTTGGTTCAGTACAGTTAAAGATAAAATATAAAGTTTACAAATTAAACTTGTTGTTTTGAATAAATAAAATCAAGCTTTAAAATTATAAAAAAGTTTTTACTAAAGGAAATAAATTTTCAAAGTTAAAACTTGTTCTTTTGAAGTAAATGTTAATCAAACTTTTAAAAGTGTTAATTGAATTTATTTTCAAATTTAAATTGTTTAAGATGGTTGCTTTTGAAAGAAATTAACTTAATTAAATTTTGAATTTTAATTCAAAAGGAGTGTTTTCAATTTAAAATATTAAATCAACGTTTTTAAGTAAATTTTAAGTAATGTTTTGAAAACTAAGTTTTCAAATTAAATTGAAAATGAAGAAGTTTAAATTAGATGATTAAATTGTTTTAAATTTCAAATTGATTTCTAAATGCTTTATTTTCAAATAAGGTTATTGCTATAATTTTTTAAACCAATAAAATTGTTTGTCTTTAGTTATTAAGATTTGATTATTCAAATAATTAAATTGTGAAGATAAATAAGGTTAATTTATTATTGGTATGAACTTAAGAATACTTAATTAATATGATTTGTTAATAAGTAAAAGATTAATTAAGATAAATGATTTTTTTAATTAATTAAGGACTTTTAAATATAAGAAGTTAACTAATTATTTAATTAATTTTAAACGATTAGTTAATTATTTATCTAATTTTAAAAAATCACTTAATTATGAATCAATTAAGTGTAATTATTCAATGAAGGATAATTACTCAATGTAATTAAGAAGAGAAATTACTTATGGAAGTAATTAGTGGAAAACTGCTTATGGAAGTAATTAAGTGAAGCGACTAAGGGTTAATCACTTGATGTTATTAATTTAAGGATTAAATTAATTGATTTGAAGTTAATTAATTATGGAGTGATTAATTAATTAAAGAATTAAGGTTAATTAATGATGGGATTAATTACTTGTTAAGGTAAGAGAAAAATTAACTAGAGAAAAATTACTTATGTAAGAAAATCAAGGGTTAATTACTTAGTTAATTTAGTTAATTAATCAATGTCATTTATTTAATTAATGAATGCGATTAATTTAGGATTAATTATTAAATGTAATTAATTAAATGTAATTAATTAATAAAGTAATTAATTAAGGATTATTAATTGATGTAATTAATTAATAATTTATTAAAGAAGTAATTAAAGATTAATTAATTAGTATAATTAATCAAAGGATTAATATAATTAATTAAGTAGTTAATTAATTAAGATAAGTAATTACAAGTTGTTAATTACTGTTTATGTTTAATTAAAACTAATTAATAAGATGGTTAATCACAAATTAATTATTGAAGGATTATTAATTAATAAGGGTCATTAGTTAATATGATTAATAAAATTAATCAAGACTGATGAATGAGTGATTAATTAAAGTATGATTAATTGTAATTAATAAAGGATTAATGTAATTAATCATATTTGATTAATTAATGAAAGCAAATGAATGATCATTAATTAATGTAATTAATGATAGTAATTAAAGGCTAATTACTGTATATGGTGAAGGATAATTAATTTGTGGAATTAATTAAAGAATTAAAGGCTAATTACTTGAAGGTAATTATAAGATAATTAATCAAGGGAGATTAATTAAGGAAGATCATTAAGAGATGATTAATAAATTAATTTATAATAAATTAATGAAGCAGGATTAAGATAATCCATGTGATTAAAGGATAGTAATTAATTTAATTAAAGGTTAATTAAATTGATTAAGAGTTAATCAAACCTGCTTATGGATGATTGATTATTGTTGGATGATTGATGTTGGATGTTTGAATGATGTTGGATGATTTGGGTGTGATATCTCTGATATGTGATATGTGCTGCTTTGTGAAATAATTGGTTGATATGAATTATCTATTGTGATAATGTAATTCATCTATCTGTTGTATTATGCTGAATATAAGTTTAAATCTGTTTAAACCCTTAAACAACTCGGACATTAAAATGGCATTTGGATTTCGGTGAGACCGGGATCGAGTTTCCATATTTGGATATCTGAAAACCACATCGATCCAAAATAAACGTTAGGTCGTGAATGCAAGTGGAGTTCAAGTGAAGACTCGAAGTGTAAGAACTATTCGTCAGTATAACTCTGGGGTGATTCCGAGATGAGTTTGACGGAGATAGTACTTTCAGGTTCAAGATGGTGATTCAGAGTGCAAGGGCTATGGTCGCTGACTCTGAGGGTGATTCCAAAATGAGTGTAACGAGATAGTGCCTTCGGTTTCGTTCGAACCCGGAAAGAACTGGTATGGATCGAATGCTTTCAATACATCATCAGGTGTACGATGAGCATTCTAAGATAGATGGATTCTATAAAGGTAATCACAGCCTCAAGCCTCATCAACCGGGAATGGCTAAAACAGGGGAGGTGCAGCAAGGTTAAGTGGGTCATGCCTAAGTAGGACGAGATTTACCCCTGTATAGAGGTCCCTTTCTTTTTCGGCTTAGTGTGTGGTTGGTCGCGTCAACCACGGGGTGGTCTTGTTCGGGACTGTCCAGTAAGGGATGGTTCCGGCCTTGTGTTGCAGGGGAGTTAGGGTGGCTCCTTGGTATGGTGATCTAGGCCACGTACTGTGACGGGCGGTACCCCAGTAGCCCTGCCATTGATGGAAACCCATTCTTCCTACGAGACCCTACGGTTTTGATTGTATTACCCACTTTTGTGGCCAGTAGCTGGAATTTAATAGATGTAACAATTTCGGCTCTTTCTTATTTACTTGAAAACCCTAGACACTATTATAATATCACTGGATTTTCTATCAAATGTTTTGGTTAGCGTAAGGTAAAAACTTTTCCATGTTTATGTGTGGGAAGTCTTACGTGATACCTTTCTTTTCAAATGATTTTCTAAAGTTAAACAACTTTAAACCGTTTACTCAGACCAGACCCCTGTCTGACTCGAGTGTTTATTTTCTGTTTTATTAAACTCTTGGGTACTTATATTATGTATGAGTAGTCGAGGGATTCAGGTTAGCTTGACGAATTCAGAAGGAGATTTGGAGTAAGAAGCTTCAGCGTGTAGATATGTAATGATTCCGCTGTGTTTATGTTGTGTCTGTATCTTGTGGTATCTCGAGTTGTATGATAGACAGATGTTTATAACTATCTAATACGAGTTGTATAAGTTGTGTACTCTAATGTATATGATACTATGTAATATTTTATGTGATATATTATATTTCATTCGTTCCGCTGTGAGTATCTGATGCTGTTGAGTTTCTTCTTTCTTATCTTTTCTTCTCCTATCCCTTTCTTTCTTAAATCATGATGCATTTTTCTGGAGATAGAAAGACGGGTCATGACAGAAATATAACTTCATATCCCATATTATATTATTTTCCCAATGAAGCAGAACCCAAAAGAAAAATACGAGCCATCATATAATGAATGAAAATAGGGAATAGCAAAAGCCAGAATTTGAATAGATGAAATATTGATAACAAGTGGCTATTTAATTTCAGCTGGTAGGCAAATGAAAGGCCACGGAAGTCAAAAGGTTCAAAAAGGTTACCGATATAGTAATCGTTTTACTGATTCCGTGGCGAACAGACTCCGATATATGATTGAATATACTGTGAAGATCAGCACGATGAGAGATCAAAATGGTATACAGGTATCAGTGGTACGACCATCCTACCAAAAGTCGATATTCGGTACCAAAAATGCTGCTAATACGTCGAAAATAAGACAAATGGAGCAATAACAGCCCAAATTTGGAGAAACGAAATATGACATCTCTCTCAGAAGATGATTTTACAAATTTATTGTATGAAAATATTCAGGTTTGAAAAATATTTTATTATCATCAAATATTAACTAATTTAAACTGAAATTTGAAATTACAGAACAAAACTAACTTTCATATTTTCCAATGAAAATTTACCAGGTAGACGTATTCCAAATATTAAATTTCATTTCCAAATTCAATTATTTAAAGTTTCACAAAATTTCAGTTAACTACGTTATTAAAAACCGTTAAAATTTACGGGTCGTTATATTCTAATTCAAATAGATTTTAATTCATCTTTATAAATCATTTTCATTCATATATAATTCAGATTTCAATTATTTACACAATTTCAAATATTAAATCAATAACTTAATTATCCAATTAAATCCCTATATTTAAAATATAAGTTATTCAACTTACAAAATTTACTTTCGAATATTTAAAATAAATAAATATCGAAATTCCAGATGACTGAAATTCTGGGTCGTTACATTCTCCCCTACATAAAAGAGTTTCGTCCTCGAAATTACCAAGTAAGAAATAGCCATATAATCCATTAACTTTTTAAAACAACTCATCCAAACTAGATATCAAATTCATTTAAACATTTTAACTTTTCGAAAATCCATTCGTTAACATTCTTACAAAAAAATTTCATTGTTTTCAAATACATTCATAATTATCTTTTCGAAACCAACTAATATCGTTTAACTTTTAACTCATAAAGCAAAATTTATTGTTATCAATTTTTTCCAATTTTCTCAAAAAAAAATTCTAACGCCTTAAATATTCAATTATTTTTTTGCCACATCCTCCTTTGTGTGGTTCAATCCAAAAAAATAAAATAATAATATATATATATGTATATATATATATATATATATCACAAATACACATCTCAAGTTCGAGGATGAGGCATCTCATAGGGAAGAAAATATAAAAGTACAATATATAATCTGAGATATGTACCATATATATTATTGGCGAGGCTAATATAGCGCGAAAGAAAGCTCTAAAGGCGAAGCATACGCCATCCGCACCTACTAAGCACTCAACAACAAATGAGAAACATATATATATATATATATATATATATATATATATATATAGAAAGTAATATCAATATACAACATATACCAATATAACAACTATATACACTAATATAGCAAATGCGATCGAAAGCAACAAATTCCACCATCAAACAACTATCATCCAACTAATATCTAGCAAACCAATATCTATCCAACAAATCCATAACCAAATCAACATACAGTCATTTCTTATTGATAATCATTTAATTTGGTTCTCAGTATATCCACATTTGATTCATTTACATTGGATTTTACAAATATTCATTTATTCAAACCCAATTAGTTTACATTCAATAATTTACATTCAAGTTAGTTCACTTTCAAATTAAATCAAATTCAATTCTATTTAGATTAATTGATTACCAATTTTAAATCATTTATTTAGCTTTCAATTTTATTAACATTTAATGAATTTCTATTCAATTAACTAACATTTATCTAACAACCAATGCATATCCAACATAACCAAATTAATTTAGTTTACCTCAACATTCATATTTACTTTGTTTACATTCAATTTGGTTTAACATATTTAATTTCAACTAGTTGATATTCAACTGACTTTCATTCAATTATTCAATTCCCAATTTCATTAGCTTAATGAATTAACACTTACATCCATTATCCATATCAATTCATTTACACTCGGTTGATTAACATTCAATTCATATTTCATTTACTACTTTATTTAGTTAGTTTAATTCAATTCATCACTTTAACCCAATTGATTAATTTAATTAATTAATCCATTTCGATATCAAAATCAACTTCATTCAACATCGCTTAAGTTATGTTTTATTTCTTTCTCACTTGCATTGACTTTCATTTCATTTTAACCTAACTTAGACTTCATTTGTAAAGTCATTTTATTTAACTTTTACTTAAGTCAAATTTCATATCATTATTCAAATTTTGTTTTTCTTAATAATAATTTTTTTACCATTTTAACATTTGGTTTTACTTACGTTTCCCCATCTTATAAGTTATACAACTTAGTTATTTAAACTTCCAAGTTCATATTATATAATCATTTGCCTCTTAAGTTTAATTTTCCATTTCAATAGCTTATCTAATCCAATTGAAATCCAATTTACTTTAATTAACTTTCCTTAAGTTAAATTTTAAATCATTTTTTTTGTTATGCTAACTCAAATTTATTTAACTTTACTGAAATTAAAATTTTATTTCGTATTATAACTAAATTCATTTTACTTATATTCATCAATTTAAACTTGATTTTAAATTCAAATTCGTTTATCACAACAAAAATTCAATTTCAATTTACCATTGGTAGCAAATCCTTCACATAGAAACTCGAAAATAATACTGATGATGCTGCAGCCATCACCCTTGTATTTCCCAGTAATGATAGTGAATTCAGTGCTTAATATTCTTCTAATTTTTTTAAAACTACCTTTTTATATTTATAAATCACATTTATAAATATTTTACTTATGTAATTTCACTTTACTTTACTTGTATAAGTTTCATTCCAAATTTACTTATCTTATTTAGATTTATAATAATATAACCTCTTTAATCTTTGAAAAATAACTGTCAAAATCAACGGGATTCAAAATTCACAAATTCTTAGTTTAAATTCATTTTTATTTACTACTCATATTTATAAATATATTCATGTAGTTTCACTTCTTATATATAAGATTGTTTCACAATTGTGAATCATATTAATTATAATTCCATAATTTATAATTCATTTGCCTATATAATTTATTCTTTTACAATTGTTACTTTTATTTAGATTATCCAAATAGCTTTTATTAACTTATATGTATTTAAATTTCAAACAACCGAACAATCAATTTATATTCACTATAATAATTTATGAAAAATTATTTCCTTTATATATAAAATATAATCGAGGTAAAATTATTTCATTTACTGTGACGCCCCACCTCTATACCCACGCTAGACAAGAACATTACGGTGAATGCTGTCGACTAGCACGGAGAATAAGGCTGTTGAGGAGCGACCATCCGTGTAATTACTTTGTGCGAGCATCGATATGTCAGATAGTATAACATGCAATACTTTATCAAGAGGAAATCCGACATACCGACACAAACTCAAAGCTACTACACAGTGGCTATAATATCTTTGGAAACAAATACAGAAATAAACATAACATAAATCAGTCACAAACAATTCATATCACAAAGGCGGAAATAGATATGAATATAACACCAATAAGTGTACATTATAGTAGCGGTCTAAAAAGATCCACAATAATACAAAAGAATAGCAACACGTGCTATACAAAAGAATACAACTATGAGTCTATATCTCAAGTGTATACAACAAAATAAAATACTAATCTAAGTAGTTTGCCAAAAGTCGGGATGATAGTCCAATAAGGGGTCAAGCAGAAGCACCTGTAAAATCTCAGTCTGACCCGAGTATTATTTAAGAAGAAAATAATAAACGGATCAGTCTAGCTATAAATATCAGAAGAAATGATATAGAATAGGAGATATGACATAAACATTTATTAATCACAATGCCAAGCTGTGATAAATAAGTAATTGAAAATCAACAAGAGATTAATCAATATCACAATAATCTACTCAACATAAAAAGGAATGTCATACTCCTGATTTCATTCACCAAGCCACAATAAATGATATATATATATATATATATATATATATATATATCCATGCCAATCGTAAAAGTTGGTGAAACACAAATTCCAGAAATCAACACACGAAATCCAGAAATCACAATAAAAAGGATGGTCAAGACATTGATGTAGTACAAATGCTACATCCAATGAATCCAAAAGCCAAAACATCGATGTAGTACAAACGGTACATCCGATGAATCGAAACACATTAGAAAGTACATGGGTCGCTAGCCCACGAAGAAATGAGACGAAGCTCCATTTAATGAGGTACGGTCCTCCACATAGACAAAGAGACATCGCACATTGCTAGTCTAAACCATAAAATGATCGTCATGATCAAAGAGAAGTGTCAATTACACTAAGCTGATAAATATAAAAGTTTAGCTTCATGTCCCATAACCACTTACTTAACTTAAACATTTACGAACAAACTGTAAATCTCCACTAGAAGAATGTCACAAGAGATTCAATCGAACAAGTCCAAGAATTAACCGACGAAGTAAACGCAAGCGTTTCATACCACTCGTTTTACTAAGTAGTTTAATTAGATTTCTCATACGAGTGAGGTAAAGGCTTGTATATACTAATAGATTGGAAAACGGTTTAAGAAAACGACCTTTGTTATTGAAAATAGAGTTGAAATCATATTTTTGAAAGATTTTTGATATTTACTACTAGTATTGAAACCTTTATATTTTTAAGTGACAAATCATAGAATTGATTGTAGAAACAATCAATCATAAAAATTCACATTCGAAGACGTGAATAAAATCCAAAGAAATCGATATCAAATCCATCAAAGTGGATATATCTAAAATTCCCAAAGAAAAGGTCATCAAGTCATAATAGATGATAACAACAAATAGGAAACAACACGAATCGATTTAAATTGGAAATTCAATCCAAAAAGGCAAAATGGACTCAAACAGCAGGTTCAGTCGACTGAACAGAGTTTTCAGTCGACTGACCCTGTACCTGGAAATTTTCCAGGTTCAGGAAACTTTCTGTTTCCTGGTTCAGCCGACTGAACAGAAGATTCAGTCGACTGAATCATGCCTGGGAACTTTCAGGTTTCAGGTTCAGTCGACTGAACAGACTTTTCAGTCGACTGAATCTTGCCTGGGCTGTTTTTCAGCCTATCCAAATGAAGAGCAAACTCTTCCAAAATGCAACCGGACGAACATTGGCTCTAAGGGTTTATGCCAATCGGCAACCCGGCCCTATATGCTCCTCGGTGCATCACCAAAAGCATGATCAAACATCCATAAAAGGATTTTCACACAAATTTGACTTAAAAACCCAAAAATTGGAATATTCACAAAAACCAATCCAAATCAAGAGCAAATTCTCATGAAGAATTGTTAGGAATTCAAACCTAACAACCAAAGATAATTATAGTCATAGATGTGAGATAAAAATCTCACCTTTGAACTAAATTTATGAAGATGAAGCTTGAAAGCAAAGGGGAATCAACCACTCTTCAAAACCAACTCTAGAAGCTTGAATCTAAGCTTAAAAGAAGAACATTCCCTAAGTTAGGTTTAGGAAATTTCTGAAATTGAATGGAGAAAGAGTTGGAGAAGAAGAAGAGAAGCTTACCAATGGGTTCTTCTTGAGTTTGGAGCAAGAACTTGAGCTAGCAAGAGGAACTAGGGCTTGGAGTTTCTAATTCCCTTTCCTCTCCACCATTTTCAGTTGGAGCTTGAGTTTGAGGAGTTGGAATGATGTAATGAAGAGGAGAGGGGGATTGGGACTGAGTTAGTAAGTGGTTAATTGGCTCAGCCCAAACCAAAGCCCTAAATGAAAAAGTGGTAAAAATCAACTTTCTCCAAACATATCGAAGCTTATACTCAAAAAGGTCGCAAACGGCATTTTGAACTCAATGGAGGTGGTCTCGAGTCCTAATTCGACCGTATGCAAAAAGTAGGTTTTCGGACTAAAATCCGACGAATGATAAAATATTTAAATAAAATATTTAAATATAAAATCGATAAATATGCGGGTTGTTACAGACTCCCCTCCTTAAAGAAATTGCGTCCTCGCAATAATTAAGAAGGAAATATAAGAAGCAACAACCATAGAAGCATATTAACACAAAAGAAAATTTGAATCATGAAGTTCACCATAAAGAGCACGAAGGAGTAAATCCGAAAGTTTTCGTTCGATGAATTCTCAAGATTTCACATGAGCAATCCTTAGGATTTGAGAACCATTGAACTTCTATCAAAAAGAATATCTTTATATCGAAGGCGCTCAACCTCCGAAGCAATGATGCGAATGGAATGGTGCTCAAAAGTCAAATTTGGTGAAACTTCAATCCCTCAATAATGCCGTGCTCAAGAATAAAAACCGGAAACATAAAAGCATTTCCATAGTTAAAAGACATGGAAAACGTCAAGAATAGCAGAAAGTTGAGCCGGTGCAACGGCGTAGTACAATCACGGTACGCCCGAGAAACTAGAAACTCGAATAATTTGGAACACCGACGTAGTACAAAGACGGTACGTCCAGTGAACCAAAAAGCCAAGTCATTGATGTAGTGCAAACGGTACATCCAATGAATCAAAGACACTGATGTAGTACAAACGGTACATCCAATGTATCCAAAAAGCAAAGACATTGCTGTAGTACAAACGGTACATCCGATGAATCAAAAGCAAAGACATCGATGTAGTACAAACGGTACATCCGATGAATCAAAAGCAAAGACATCGATGTAGTACAAACGGTACATCCGATGAATCAAGACATCGATGTAGTACAAACGGTACATCCGATGAATCAAAAGCAAAGACATCGATGTAGTACAAACGGTACATCCGATGAATCAAAAGCAAAGACATCGATGTAGTACAAACGTTACATCCGATGAATCAAAAGCAAAGCCATCGATGTAGTACAAACGGTACATCCGATGAATTCAAAAGCAAAGACATCGATGTAGTACAAACGGTACATCCGATGAATCAAAAGCAAAGACATCGATGTAGTACAAACGGTACATCCGATGAATTCAAAAGCAAAGACATCGATGTAGTACAAACGGTACATCCGATGAATTAAAAAGCGAAGTCATTGATGTAATACAAACGGTACATCCAATGAATCAAACAGCAAAGACATTGATGTAGTACAAACGGTACATCCAATGAATCAAAGACACTGATGTAGTACAAACGGTACATCCAATGTATCCAAAGCAAAGACATCGATGTAGTACAAACGGTACATCCGATGAATCAAAAGCAAAGACATCGATGTAGTACAAACGGTACATCCGATGAATCAAAAACAAAGACATCGATGTAGTACAAACGGTACATCCGATGAATCAAAAGCAAAGACATCGATGCAGTACAAACGGTACATCCGATGAATTCAAAAGCAAAGACATCGATGTAGTACAAACGGTACATCCGATGAATCAAAAGCAAAGACATCGATATAGTACAAACGGTACATCTGATGAATCAAAAGCAAAAACAATAGCTAAGAGCACTAGATCATAAGTGGCATATCTAGTCTCGATAAACTATAACGATTTAGAAGCACAAGTGATAGCACGTTCTCTATGGCAAGAGAATGGCATCCAAACCAAAACGACTAGTATCGGTACAAATAGCAAAGTCTTGGTTCCCCTTCAGGAATCAAAAGAAAGAATAAGAGTATCGAAAAGAAAGAACTTCTTTTAAATAATTCTCTTCCCCGAAAAGTTAAAACTTTCAAAATTACATTTTTACTTTTATGTAATAATCTTTCTACAAAAATTTACATTTTTGCAAGTCAATATATCGTGTCTGATTGTCACATCAAAGCGTTTAGGAAATTCCTATCGATAACGTTGATCAAGGGCATCAACCAAAATTCTTAAAGCACTCAACGGGCAATACAATCACAAAATCATCTTTTATAGGATAAATAAATCTCTTAAAAAGTTTTAAGAATATTCTTTGTTCGTTTCAAGAACAAAATCCAGTTTTACTTATAAATAAATCTTATGAAAAAGATTTGCAAAATTTTAAATTACTATTTTCATCCAAAATCAATAAATACAAGAATGGTCTCATCGAAATATTCATAGAATATTCGATTTAAAAAATGGATGAAATGAGCTGGACAAATTGAATGACATAATAGGTCATTCATAAGAATCATAACAAGTGCGGAATGCGGTAAGTGGAATGCTAATTTCCGCAACTCGTAACAAACGAAAACCGGTGGTAAAGTCAAACTGAAAAGACCTTAACACCACACAAAAGATCTCTTAGGTGATAATCCTAAGACAAACTCAAAAATACAGGAAAATTTCTCAAACTACATGAATGAGAGAAATAATGCTTTCCTTATAAGTGGGCTTAAGGAATAAAATGATGCCATCAAGTTGGAATGAAAATCATAAAGGAAAAAATAGAAATCTGCTTAATAGATTGAAAATGTCGAAGATGAATAATCCACTCGGAAAAATAGGATATGGGTTTCACAATGATTAAGCCAATCCTTACAGAAAGGTCAATTCCGAAGCCAAAGCAAAAATATCGGCTCGGAAAGAAAAGTCACATAAAACAATCTCGACATCTAAACAAAAGCAAATTGAGTGTTGCGGATCTTCCATCCGGATTCGCAATCCTCAAAGAAGTCATCAGCCCAAAATATTCAAAGAAAAAGAATCGACAAGTTCTTTTGATATAAAAATAATGAGATGAAACTCATATCAAAAAGAACTCGAATAAGAAGATCACAAAATAAATGTAATCAAGGATTAAATGAGACATACCTTGACCAAGAGAAGAGTTGCTAGGAACTTGCAGCCTTCCTTCTCTCTTGCTTGGAAGCTTAGGACACGAAGATAAAAGATGGCCCGGTTTCTTGCAATAGCGACAAGAATGGGGTTTTGGACACATATTCGCATAGTGTTCCTTAGAATTACAATTGTAGCATCCTCCACGATTAGGGATTGGAGTCTTTGCTACAAAAGTAGTTTGCTTCACTCTCTTATTGGGATTAAGGCTCTTGAACTTAATATGCCTCTTCTTGGAAGTCCCAATATTACAAATACTTCCTTTACCAACCTCTCCATGAAGAAGAGTAACATCCACAAGCTGATTGAAAGAAACTTCAAGTTTCAAAGGTAGAAGCATTTCGGGGTTCTTACTCAAAGCATAGATAAACTCTTGATTGTTTACAAGATCCAAAAGTTGTTGAGCAGACATGAATACTCCATCCTGAGGAGTAGCACTAGATTGACCGGCGCTGGGGCGGCCTGGTCTAACCATTTCTCTTCTTTAAAAAAAAGGAAATAAAGAAGAAGAAAAAGTTATTCTCAAAATAAATATCAAGCAATCTTGATAGATAAAACAAGGAATCATAAAAGAAAATAGGATAGGACGGTACGAAGACCCGAATAAAATCCAAAAGCACGACTCCTAAGATGGACTTAGGACGATGATCCTTGTTATAATATTCCATATTGTTCCGAAGTTTGGCTCTGATACCAAGCTGTGACGCCCCACCTCTATACCCACGCTAGACAAGAACATTACGGTGAATGCTGTCGACTAGCACGGAGAATAAGGCTGTTGAGGAGCGACCATCCGTGTAATTACTTTGTGCGAGCATCGATATGTCAGATAGTATAGCATGCAATACTTTATCAAGAGGAAATACGACATACCGACACAAAATCAAAGCTACTACACACTGGCTATAATATCTTCGGAAACAAATACAGAAATAAACATAACATAAATCAGTCACAGACAATTCATATCACAAAGGAGGAAATAGATATGAATATAACACTAATAAGTGTACATCAGAGTAGCGGTCTAAAAAGATCCACAATAATACAAAAGAATAGCAACACGTGCTATACAAAAGAATACAACTATGAGTCTATATCTCAAGTGTATACAACAAAATAAACTACTAATCTAAGTAGTTTGCCAAAAGTCGGGATGATAGTCCGATAAGGGGTCAAGCAGAAGCACCTGTAAAATCTCAGTCTGACCCAAGTATTATTTAAGAAGAAAATAATAAACGGATCAGTCTAGCTATAAATATCAGAAGAAATGATATAGAATAGGAGATATGACATAAACATATAATAATCACAATGCCAAGCTGTGATAAATAAGTAATTGAAAATCAACAAGAGATTAATCAATATCACAATAATCTACTCAAGATAAAAAGGAATGTCATACTCCTGATTTCATTCACCAAGCCACAATAAATGACATATATATATCCATGCCAATCGTAAAAGTTGGTGAAACACAAATTCCAGAAATCAACACACGAAATCCAGAAATCACAATAAAAAGGATGGTCAAGACATTGATGTAGTACAAACGGTACATCCAATGAATCCAAAAGCCAAAACATCGATGTAGTACAAACGGTACATCCGATGAATCGAAACACATTAGAAAGTACATGGGTCGCTAGCCCACGAAGAAATGAGACGAAGCTCCATTTAATGAGGTACAGTCCTCCACATAGACAAAGAGACATCGCACATTGCTAGTCTAAACCATAAAATGATCGTCATGATCAAAGAGAAGTGTCAATTACACTAAGCTGGTAAATATAAAAGTTTAGCTTCATGTCCCATAACCACTTACTTAACTTAAACATTTACGAACAAACTGTAAATCTCCACTAGAAGAATGTCACAAGAGATTCAATCGAACAAGTCCAAGAATTAACCGACGAAGTAAACGCAAGCGTTTCATACTACTCGTTTTACTAAGTCGTTTAATTAGATTTCTCATACGAGTGAGGTAAAGGCTTGTATATACTAATAGATTGGAAAACGGTTTAAGAAAACGAGCTTTGTTATTGAAAATAGAGTTGAAATCATATTGTTGAAAGAGTTTTGATATTTACTACTAGTATTGAAACCTTTATATTTTTAAGTGACAAATCATAGAATTGATTGTAGAAACAATCAATCATAAAAATTCACATTCGAAGACGTGAATAAAATCCAAAGAAATCGATATCAAATCCACTAAAGTGGATATATCTAAAATTCCCAAAGAAAAGGCCATCAAGTCATAATAGATGATAACAACAAATAGGAAACAACATGAATCGATTTAAATTGGAAATTCAATCCAAAAAGGCAAAATGGACTCAAACAGCAGGTTCAGTCGACTGAACAGAGTTTTCAGTCGACTGACCCTGTACCTAGAAATTTTCCAGGTTCAGGAAACTTTCTGTTTCCAGGTTCAGTCGACTGAACAGAAGATTCAGTCGACTGAATCATGCTTGGGAACTTTCGGGTTCCAGGTTCAGTCGACTGAACAGACTTTTCAGTCGACTGAATCTTGCCTGGGCTGTTTTTCAGCCTATCCAAATGAAGAGCAAACTCTTCCAAAATGCAACCGGACGAACATTGGCTCTAAGGGTTTATGCCAATCGGCAACCCGGCCCTATATGCTCCTCGGTGCATCACCAAAAGCATGATCAAACATCCATAAAAGGATTTTCACACAAATTTGACTTAAAAACCCAAAAATTGGAATATTCACAAAAACCAATCCAAATCAAGAGCAAATTCTCATGAAGAAGTGTTAGGAATTCAAATCTAACAACCAAAGATAATTATAGTCATAGATGTGAGATAAAAATCTCACCTTTGAACTAAATTTATGAAGATGAAGCTTGAAAGCAAAGGGGAATCAACCACTCTTCAAAAACAACTCTAGAAGCTTGAATCTAAGCTTAAAAGAAGAACATTCCCTAAGTTAGGTTTAGGAAATTTCTGAAATTGAATGGAGAAAGAGTTGGAGAAGAAGAAGAGAAGCTTACCAATGGGTTCTTCTTGAGTTTGGAGCAAGAACTTGAGCTAGCAAGAGGAACTAGGGCTTGGAGTTTCTAATTCCCTTTCCTCTCCACCATTTTCAGTTGGAGCTTGAGTTTGAGGAGTTGGAATGAAGTAATGAAGAGGAGAGGGGGATTGGGACTGAGTTAGTAAGTGGTTAATTGGCTCAGCCCAAACCAAAGCCCTAAATGAAAAAGTGGTAAAAATCAACTTTCCCTAACATATCGAAGCTTATACTCAAAAAGGTCGCAAACGGCATTTTGAACTCAATGGAGGTGGTCTCGAGTCCTAATTCGACCGTACGCAAAAAGTAGGTTTTCGGACTAAAATCCGACGAATGATAAAATATTTAAATAAAATATTTAAATATAAAATCGATAAATATGCGGGTTGTTACATTTACCCAATTTAAAAAACAATACTATATCAAATTGCTTCGTTTAAGTGTTTAGAAATTCCTATCGATAACATTGGCATCCTAATACCGACCAGAATACATAAACAGCTCATTGGATAAGTAAACACAATATATAACATTTTTATATCACTAACAAATACACGCTCATATATATAATACACTCAAACTCAATCTAGGTTGCTACTAACCCTATCTATACTGAGTACACATCAAAGCCTACGAATATACTAAATCTAAGCTCTGATACCACATGTGACGACCCGTAAACCCATGCCATTTGAAATGACAATAAACCACTCATATCCAACCCAAAAAGCACAGACTAATGGAAAGCCATGAAAGAAAAGAGAGAAGAAGAGAAGAGAAGAAAGAGAGAAGATAAAACCAAACAGAACAATATGGAATCCCACATCGCAGTGGAAAACATATAATATCATATCAATGATCTCTACAAAATAGAAAATTATATACATACATCAGTCAGAGTTAAACAATCAATCACTAATTATCAGCCTAGACAGTTATAATAACTTGCGCTCACAATTGCCGATAATATAAACAATGACAATACGCAAAGCGGATAGTAAAAAGATACGTGTATATGAAAATGAAGATCCTCAGCTCACCTGCTGAAGCTCTAAAAGCACAAAATCTGGACCTGTAAATATACTCGGTCTGACCCGAGCATTGAAAGGGAAGAACATCCGGATCAATCTGGTAAACCAGCAAAAACTTTTGCTTTCAAAACAAAAGTATCTCGTAAGACTCGCCTACACATAAACACGGACATGTTTTTACCTTACGATAACCAAAACCTTTCATATCAAGTCATCTTATATTATACTAGTGTCTAGTATACAAATAATATTAATCATAGCCGAAATGGTTACCCATATAGCATTTTGGGGGTATTCATTACGCCAATACAAACAAAACCGCAAGCTCGTGGTGGAGTTTGGATTTCCATACAAATGACCAGGTGAAGGGACTACCTTCCGGCAGTACATCTTTAGAGGAATGTATCGAGACGCAGAACATCTACCCTTTTCCAACACAAGACTGGCCAACCTCTGTAGCTGGGTAGTACCGAATATGTCATCCCCCGATCGTTACCGACCTTTTACGTGGGCCCTCATAGCATACAAACCACATTAATTTACATCTTGAACTTCATAGCGGGAAGAAATATATCTAGAAGAGGATGATCGTATCCTAATTATGAATGACCCACTTAGCCTTGTCGTATCTAACCCTATTTCGATCATTTTCGGTTGATGAAGCCCGAGGTAACCATTACCTTTTACCTATCACATATCACATCACTTTGAATGCCACACTACCATTTCCATTGAATACTGACTGCCTTCCACAAAAATACAACCCTTGACCTCGTACATCTCAAGGATGATGTTAAGCTAAGAGAGGTTGACTTCTCCGCCACCATTAATGTACGTTTGTAAAAACCAATGTACGTAATATTTAGAAATGCAATGTTAGACAAACATCCATATAGGTTGTCTAGAAACAGGGCAAACCGAAGGTACTTTCCTACTACATCTTGTCGGAAAATCCCTAGGATTAGTAGAGACAACACTTGCATTGGATATTTCATGACGAAAAGACTACTGCTACAATATTTATATTGGGATTTTAACCCCAAACGATCAACATGCAGCCCTTCACTATGAAAATCCTAAATATCAATATCATCTCAACCTGCACAATCGAACACATATACATTAGTCCGTAGTGGTTTTCATAAATCTGATCCCGGTCTCTTCGCACCAACAATGCAAAACATTTCTCAACCTTACACAGAAATTAAGACTCATAAACTTATCATGTCTCCAACTTTCAGCTTGCCATCCTTCGGCCCAGATGGAAGCTTGATAGATTGGAGTAATACTCTGCACTATACGAATTAACATCCTCAACGCAAATGTTAATCAAGCCTACACAAATGGCTACGTACTAAGTGTATGACTAAATAGTTCACACATCAAGTCGATGACCTAAAATTGCTAAATTTTATAGTCGGTTATTTAACCATCAAAACAACAAACAAAATACCTAGCACCATAAGCAATCACTAGGCCCTTTTAATTAATCTTTTATTAATTAAATCACTTTCCAAATATTCACTCCATATTATTTAAAATAGTATATATATTCTCGAAACCCTTTTAACATTTTAATATTGAATTTTTTTTTCATATACTTATATCAACAGTATGAGCATATTCACAAACTCTATATTTAAAATATAAGTTACTCAACTTATAAAATTTACTTTTGAAAATCAATTAAATATCCAAATTCTGATTGTTTGAAATTCTGAGTCGTTACAATACCAATCATCCCTGATATTCCTATGCCATTTTTCCACCTACATGCCACTAACCGACATGCTGATTTCACCGTTCAACTCCACAACATACGAGCTCCACATCCATCACCCTCAATCCAACTCGACGGCCTTTACAGAAATGGGACCCGACATCGCCCATGAGAATACCCCAAAGTTGCATTTTAGAGGGGATGATCGGACCTCCAACCAAGTGTGCTTTCTGGTGTGTTTGGCCAAAAGAAACTCAACCATTTCCATGATGTCGCGCCACCCCAAACTAGATCGCAACCTTCCAAACCAATACATATTCGACACCAAACTCCATATGAGTTCAAAGGTACAGACTTTACATTTTTTCATTTATAATATTCCTTGATTTTGATTTAAAAGTTGCGGCATTGTTTGTTAGTAGGAAAATAAGAACAAGAAGAGGACGAGCGAAACCCAAAATGAAAAATATGGCGAGGTGTTAATTCTTTTATCTGATTTTAAAAAAAAGGTCGACTCCTTATTATACAAGTTAAACCAATTTTTCTAGCAAACTAAGATTCTCAAGTTAAGAAAACATTCCAAGAAAGCGATTATATCAAGTCATTTTCAAAATTTTGAATTTTAATTTAACTTAAAAATGATGATTTTGTGGTATCGCGCAACAAAATATCGCGTCCGCATACGAACCGCGAATGGTAGAAATAAGAATATGATTTTGCACCAAAATGCAACATGATTACAAACCAATAATAAAATATGAAGAATATTTAATTCTGTAAGATCCCAAAAAATACCATCATTTGCCGTAAATATGACAACCGAAAGTATAATTATTTTGGAAATTAAAAATTATGGAAAAATCAAATAAAGTAAACTAAAAATATATTGTTAAAAATCAATTTATTTTATAAACAACTGATTTTCTTATTATTTATTCAAATTATTTGTTATTATTAGTAAATTTACAAAATAAGTTCGCCATTATTGTTTATTAATTAAAAGGAGTCAAATAAGGCTGTTAAATCCGTTTAATTAATACTTAATTCACAATTCAAATATTTAATTCACCATTCAAATATTTAATCCACAATTCATATATTTAAATAATCGCTATATTCGAATATAGGTTATTAAACTTTAAAAACCAATTATTTTAATATTTAAAATTAATTAAATATCTAAAGTCAAAACGATAAAATCACACGATGTTACATTCTCCCGCCTTTAAAAGTATTTCATCCTCGAAATTCCCAAAGAAAGAATATGTCTCTGAACCATTAATGTTTAAAAACTATTAATTAACATGAGTTATTAAACTCTTAAAGTTCCTTATATTAAAAAATATTTTGACAGCATCTCCTTTGTGCGGCTAATCCAAAAAAACTACAACTCACCACAACCGGTCCAAATCAACAAAAAGAAAACAAAAGCCAAGTGGCCTCCAATATCTAGGGCATAAAATCATCAATCAATCAAAATACCCATTTCTAAATCTACTACATACTTCTTTGTGTTTGAGTTTTATTTTTTGGAAGCAACGTATTATCTCTGTGCAAATGCAGGTGTGCTAGAAATTAAATAGTAATCTCTTGCATACCTGCACTTACATAATTAGAAAGAGGATTATGCTAATAAAAGATCAATACACTAGCAACACAAACAATATAGAAACCATATGCACCAAAAGCACAAAAAATACTCTATAGTAAAATACTATACATCTAATCTTTTCAAAATATAAATTTAGAACTAAATGCATGGGTTTTTATATTCAAAATATATTTTCAAATTCCTCCAAAGAGAAATAAATCAAAACCAAAATGAATTATGATAAGAAGGTGCACCTCCTACTGAAGCATTGTACAACTCTAGAATCAAAACAACACGCAACATCCACTGGTGTTTCAGTTCCTTCAAAAAGAACAACTACAGTAAATAAATACACCAGGCGAGTCTTCCAAATAGGAAAATCACTAAATCTCCCGACTTTAGTTATAAAGAAAATATTTGAGAAACCAGTTTCTAAAAACTTCTTTCAAATATATATAAAAATACTTTACCAAAGGTTTAAAAATACTAATATTATAATTATTTTTACAAATTCTATGGAAATCACATTTTTCAAAAGCGTCGTGATTTATGTCCTAATAAACAACGACTTTATAAACCGAGCCTCTGATATGAGAGCCCATTACTTCAGTTTCTATAATGAAAAATTATTTCATTATTTTTTAGTCGGAACCTTAGGTGGTTCTTGAAAAAAGATAGCGAAAAAAATTATCCCTAAAGTCGAGATTAAAAGGAATGTATAAACCAATGCTTCCATGTAGTTTATAAAATCACATTATCAATTCAAATAAAATTGCATAAGGGATAAACTAACACTTAAGATTATTTAAAATGTTAAATGACTAATAAAGAAGATTTAGAATTTTATTTAAGTTTGCAACTTTCTCGATCGTCTAAGGATATAGATAATTCCCTAAGCAGGTCATTACGCTCATCAGCCCTTTGGTTATTGCTTAGAAGATTGTCTAAGCTCCTTCAAACAAAATTGAAAGTCATTCCATAAACTTTCCTAAGCTACACAACATAGCTTACAAGTATACTTAAGCCCGTCTGATGTACATAAAACATTTGTATGCAATATCTGGTCCAACCACTTGCTCGAATACATAAACTTCACTTCCAAACTAGTATCGTTCACTCTACCTCCCTAGCACGACTCCAATATGGTTCCTCGATTAGAAACCTCCGTTCTCCTTGCATAGCCATATACTATGATAGAAGACCTCAATATCATATCAAGAATCCAAATCAAATGTCCGCTGACACGAATCAAGTGAGAAATCCTTTTTCCGACTAGTGTTAATCACCCTAAATTAATGAACTCAAATCGTAGATCAAAATCCATGCGAATAAAATCATTTACGTATAACTACATACTTAATCCGATTGGTTTCTTAACTACAACAATCTCTTTTTTCTAAATCCCTTTCATTTTTATAGTATCATTCGATACAAAACTTAATTATGAATTGCTCCATAATATTCACTTAAGTTTATAAATATTATATATTCTTTATAAAACGTCAAATTGAAAACTTACTCTACTATTATTTATTTGTATAATACTCTTATATATTCTAAGAGTACATACAAAACACCAATTCCATTTTACTCTTAAAAAAATTAGATGGATGCCCGAATAAACCGTGGGTTTTAAAATTGAGCCTTTCGACCTTTTTATCTTAGAGTGTTCTACGAGTATATGTTTACATATTAGCCTAGTAACATCATATAGTTTGTACAACATAGATGTTTAAATAAAAGCTAAGGTCTTAATTAAACAATTTTTATCAAAATCTCCCTATCTAATTTAACACAATTTAAAATTGTGTTAGATTATCCCTTTTCTATTTAAGGACAAAATTCCATTTACATGATTATTATTCAAAATAACTTTTATTTTTAAATCAATTTCTTTTAAGGAAACTTACGACTAAATACCCGGTTTTTATCTCAAAACCCTTTTTGAAACCATACTACATATATTTCTATATAAATTAATTTTAACAATTTATTCACAAAAATCACTTTGGGTTCGTTTGGATTTGAACTAATTACGATCACACAATGATAAAGAGAATAATTTACTAAGTGCACTACAACGTTCGCCTAAGCAAACATTTAATCATCACATAAAAGATTATTCAGATAGCCACAAGACAAATCGAGGTGTTTTCCCTTGAACTATTTGTACTTGTTATTTGTAACGTTTGCGATTTTTTCGTCCACGAAGGTCGACATTAATACGTCCACTGTATCAACTGCCGAGTAATCGAAGGCCGGAAAACCGTACCGTTAGGGTTAAAGAAGAGGTAGAAGATAGAAGAAGAAAGAAAAAGCAATAGAAACAATATTAGAATCTCACAATCCCAGCGGAACAACATATAATAGATAAATGAATATCTTTAAAGCAAAGAACTATATTAGTTATTACATTACAACAAATTATCATTACATTATCAGAGTGTACAACAACAAACAGCGGAAAAGAAATACTAGATACTAGTTGATACGCCAAGCCGTCCAGCCTGCTCCTGATCTCCACAGCAACTCCTGAATTCCAGAATGACCTGATAATCTAACTCTAGACTGTCCGTGTTAAAATTGTTGGGCACCCAGAGTTTAGGAAGGAAACAATAAACTCCAGGTCAGTCATGAGACTGGTGTGAGAACTTAAAACAGTTTATCTTTTAAAAATAAACAAAGAAATATTTTAAATTAGATTCGCAATGCTTTTTAGAAAATGAGACTATCATAAGGCATCCCACACACACAAAAAATGCAAATGCAGAATCGGAGGAGATTTCTCCTTATGATAGTCAAACATGCTTGATACGCAACTTTTCTTTGATATTATTACTATAAGTGCAAAGTGTAGGAAAACATTTCGAAAGTAATGATATAAATCTTAGCCAACATACGACCATTATCGTATGCCTACTATAGCTACCATGTTCAATAGCAGGTTACCGCCATATTCCATGGTAGGTTATACAACTAAAACCGTACAAGGCTCGTATTGTTTCTTTGGATTTCCAACAAATGGTCAGGCCAAGAAACTTCCCATTGCCATATGAAAACGCCTCTGGAAAGACGCCCCGAGAACCTAACTAGATCTCTGCTAACGCAAGGCCGGGTTACCCCTAGCTGGGTAACTACTGACCCGAATATGCCATCCCACGGTCGCAACCGACCTAAATCCCGGGATACACCAACAACCACAAAGTAATAAGTTTGCAGCAACAACATATGTTAAGTATCAGGGCTCCATACCATAATACCACCTCTATCCAGAAGGAAATGACATACACTAAGGGGGCGCTGTCCCCTAATAACCTTGCTGCATCTTTTCCTGTTTTGACCATTTTCGGGGTGTGAGGTCCGACGAAGTCTTGCCCACAAAGCTACGCTTTTCATAAAAACCACGCTTTGGTCAACAAATGCTCAACAGCACTTCGAATGCCATATTACCAAATTGGGAATGTATCACTAGTAACCATCAACTACATAACCTCTGAGCTCGTATGTCTCAGAGAAGGGTGTTAAGCTAAGAGAATAAATTCTCCGCCCCCAACAGAAATATATTTGATAGAAACCAGCTTTACATCTCAAATTGTAAGGTCAGACACACATCCATACAAGTCCGTTCCGGGATCGAACAGAACCGAAAGCACTTCCAAAGAAGCCCTTGCAATCGGGATATTTACTAATCACGACCGGACTTCCCATCACAAAGGGTGATAAAATCTCTATATCGGAGATTAGCCGATGTAGAGACATTCGACGGTAATCCTTCCGTTTTCGAAAATACCCGGTCTTCAACACCGATCTTCAAATGCTATCCATTACGACATATCAATATTCGGAATGGGATTTATGACACAAAGGTCCTCTCCTGGCTAAACCGAATAACGAGCGCTTATTTTCAAAAATAAGTGTAGCATTCAAATTCAAGCAAATCACAACAAATACCCATTTAAATGTAAATATTGATAGTCGGTTATTTAACTATCAAAGTAAACCAACAAATAACCAGCACCATAACAATCATTAGGCCCTTCTTATTAATCTTCCATAAATTAAATAACTTGCCAAATATTCACTTCAATTTATCTTTGAAAAGATATGTTCTCTAAACCATTTCAATTTCATATTGGAAAACATTTCCAAATACTTATTCCTTTCAATTTATCTTTAAAAGATAAAAGCCCAAAACTTTTCACTTCATATTGGAAAACATTCCCATACTTATTTAACAATAAGTAATTCACAAATCTATTTATTTTCAATACTTAGAAAATATTCAATATACTTAAATCATGATTAAGTATATATTTCATTCTTTAAGGAAAACATTCTCTTAAAACACATTTATTTAGGTCAAACGAATGTTGCGTAAAACACCGTTACGACAACCCAAAATCACTAATATAGGGATTCGAAATTAAGATAGATATATAAATCCCAATACTATATAAAACATTTCCTTTCGAAAATCATTTAATGTAACAACAGTGTTATAGTCCACTATTTTCTTTTATTCCTCGAAAACGTCTATTTCAACAATGAATGTTGAAATCTATGGTTTCGATAATTAACACATTTTAAAACAACTTCAAATCGTTTCAATTCTATTTAAAAGACCAGAACCTAAAACATTTCTTAAATATATTATTCACTTTTCAAAATCGTGAATATAAATCATTAACCAAATTCAACACTTTTACATATTCAATGTAAAGGATTATCCACTGTTCCAAAATCGTGAATATACTCCTTTAATAAGCTAAAAAAATTAACTTATCAAATTCAATCAATCTTGAATTTATAAATCAATGTTTATAAATTCACATTTATTTATTATAAAAACTTCAAGTTATAAAAATTACTTTATTTACAAATTTTATTGTATCTTATTTAGTTGCTAAATCCAAATTATAAGTAAATTTAACTATAAATCTTTTATTTTACAAAATCTATTCATTTTTTAACTTCACAATTTATAAATCTATAAATTTCATTTACTTACGAAATCCATTTATATTTCATTTTAACACAAAAAAACTCGTTTTAAAACTCTAATATTTTAAATTTATAAATATCAATTTTATAAATCTTTTATATAAACCGTTTATACTAATTCAAAAATCCCAATTTAAACTATTTTATAAAATTCGTTCACTCGATATTTCAAAAATCACCTTTCTGTTATATTTCACAAAAAATCTTAATTTTTATAACATAAAAATTTATAACGTTTATTTATTTAAAAAGAATCAATTCCAAATTTTTAATAAAACGTATACTATCAAAAATCACTTTAAAACCCTTTTAATTCAAAATCGTTATTTTAAAAACCCTTTTTAAATTCAAAATAGGCCCAATGCTGCAACAACACTAAATATAATAATCGAGGCATCCAAACATCATATATCAATATGATAACAGAATATATCACAATATCCGTAAATAAATCAATACGGGTGAGGAATCCAGTTGGATCCCTCCAACTTATTTCCCTAAATCCACAAATGTTAGCACAATACCAATTCCGTTTATATACGGAATATCGCAGTATGTGGGATTTATAAAATATTATCCGCTATTATGCGGCGCAGTAGGGTCTCATCTGCTATATAATGCGGGAAATCAACTCCAAGTACATATATAATACCAATTCCACTTCAAGGTGGAATATCGCGGTTTATGTGTTTAATAAGTAATCTCCACTTAATATGCGGCGTATAGCGTCTATTTCAATACAACAGATAGCAATTTATCATCCAAGCATATAATCAACACAATCAAGCGATTTTATATTTAACTATTTAAAATTTAAATCGAAACGCAATTTGATTGAGTGAGAAGTTCTCACCTTGGTTTCAATACGGTTGCAGTGTTTTATTTCGAATAAAATTAAACGCGCGTTTAATTTTACCCAAAATTTTCACTAGCTCCAATCAACTCCAATCCAGCTCCATCGCATAGTGCCCGACAAAACGAAACCAACGCAATTCGTTACGTAATTTTCCAACCTCGTATCAAAAAGTTATAATATTTTAAACATCGCACGAATTATTAATATAATAATTTACATTTCCTTTTATTTTATAACCTACGTTCAATTTTGCCGTTGATTTCAAAGCAACAGATCTAGGCCTCCGTTCCAATCTTCTCCTTCCCTCAGCCAATTCGTGCGCGCGAGAAACCCACCGCTCACGATAAAACATCGATGGCCGCACCTTCATCATTGCGTTCGAAGTCGATCGGCGACAAGGGTTTCGAAGCCCATCGCAAGAGCCACCATCGGCCAGAACCGTGCTCGACTCGGTCGCCCCTTGGTGATGAAAAACGTGTGTGAACGGCGAACTGCCAAGCTCGAATTGACGATGATCTGTAGCATGAAAATCCATCATCACCGTTGAAGTCGTAGATCTCTAGACGATCTATAACATTGCAGTTGAAACTTTCTTGAATTAATTAACGGATTTGAAGAAATTAATGGAAGAAGTTAGGAGATTTTAGGCCATGGAAAACGAAAATGGCGGCCTGAAAGAAAATTAGGGTTTCTTGTGAAAAAAGTGAATAACACGTCCTTTTGTAGAAAATTTCCAAAACACTATTCACTCGAAATTTTTTGAACTCCAAACGAAGCATGCCGGCTAGCGTTTCTAGGGTTTACCCCACGTTCCGGACACAATAGAACGTGTTTCGAAAGCCAATTCGATCATATGAGCGAGTTACAGAAATAAACGATCAAATTTAAATTAAACTGATTAAACTAATTTCTATGCGTTTTGGCTTGCCCCGGACAAGCCTTAAATCCGATTGACACGAAATTTGAAACCATACCATAATATAACATTACGGATCCGATGAAACTGGTTTCGTCAAAATCCGAGACTGTTTGAAAAATGGCTATTTTTACTCGTCAATTAAATATTAAAATATTCAATTTTCACAAATTAACTTTTAATTCAATTTTAAAAGTTCTATAACATCATTCTGACTCCAACATGATTTAATACAACTTTATAAATCATTTTTAATCACATTAAACCCAATTTCCAAATACTTCTATAATTTCAAATATTAAATTTTCGATTTAATTATCCAATTAAATCTAGATATTTGAAATAAAATTTATTCGACTTACAAATTTCACTTGTTAATATTTAAATTCAATTAAATATACAAATTTCAATTGACAGAAATTTTGGGTCGTTACATTATTACACCTAACTAATACCATTATTACTTTCTCAATAATCCTTTTGAAATCATTAAATAATTCCATGATTTAAATTCTCAAAAAATCTTCTTACTTATAAAGCATCCTTTATAAATAATATAAATTATTTTATATATCATACTCATATAAAACGTAACCTTTAAAATTATCTTGTATTATAATACCTTCCCTTTATTATAGTAAACCGTTGACAATTATTTATCCTTTAAACGTTTTATCTTCCCATTTAGATTATATTAAACAATTTTTTTATAAAAAGTTTACTTTTAATTCGACATTATTAGAAGTTGACTTTTAACTTAACATTTTCCTCGAACACCTTATGGTCAAATTGTGAAACTTAATTCATAAGGAGTTCATTTTAATGTAGTCACAATTATCAACACAACAAATGCCCATAAGCTGGTTGTGCATAGAATAAACACATACAATAGTCAAAGCTCCTAAACTATCCGAGCACGACAATTCAAACAATAATGATAATGAATGAAGATTATCATTTTCAAACAAATACACCATAAATAACTATATCAATTTGAAAATTATCCCATTATATATATAAAATATATTCCTAGGTAAAATATTTCATTAACCAATTTTTCAAAAATCAATACCGTGTTTGTTTGCTTTGTTCAAGTGTTTAGAAATCCCTTTCGACACCTTCGTATCCTATGTCTCGACAAAAATTCTTAAAGCACTCAATTGATCAATTAACACAATACATTTTTATTGCAACAACAAATATGCTTTCGTATATATAATACTCTCAAACTTATTCTAGGGTGTCACTTACTCTATCTCCAATGAGCCATAGCCTACCAAAGCCAAGCTTCTCGCTTAACTGTAACGACCCCTACTTTTGGCTGTTGTAAGTTATTGAATATAGTGAAATTATTAAATGAATATGGGTAAAAATATAATAATTTGTTAATATTAATTTATTGGATAATTTAATTGGTTTAAATTTAATATAGGAGATTATTTGGATAATTGAATTATGTATTTAATATGATTAAAAAAGGTATCAGAAATCGATTCAAATTTTATATAAATATGAATAAAGTTTGTTAACATTTAAAACTGGATTTAAAGGTGAATAATTAAAATAGAAAATTTTGTATTGTAATTAATGAGTAAAAACAGCCATTTTGGCAACTGTCTTGGATTTTGAAGAAACCAGTTTCATCGGATCCATAATAATGAATTATTATAACATTTTAAGTTTCATAGTGATCGGACTTGTCGTTCGGCTGTGCAAGCTTGAAACATATAGAAATCAATTTAAAGGATTTTAATAAAATAAATTGACTTTGAAAAGCTATCTTCCACATACGATCGAATTAGGCCTCGAAACTTGTTCCAATGTGTTCGGAATGGGGGTAAAACATTATAAACGCCTGGCGACACATCTTAGTTGGAGGTCAGACGATTTTAGACCTAACTATATAAATACGCACACAAATCATGACAGTTTTATTATTATTCTAATTTCTAAAACCCTACCCGTCACTTTCATTTAATGGCTAAAAGTTCACCAACTTCCCTCCTCGATATCTCTCAATCTATTCAACGAAATCGAAAAATTCCAAAAGAAAAGTTGTAGATCTCGACGAGCTCTTCAAATCCATAAGGATTATCTATGTTGATACGCCATGAAATTGCCAGAATTTGAACTCGAAGCTCGCGTGTGTTTTTGTGTATTGCACGCTATTCGAGCGATGGTATGGAGCCACATCTCAGGCGTTAGTGTAGGAAGATGTGGCGCATGTGATGGAGTATCTCGATCGTTTTCCGGTCGCTTTTTTTTTTTCCATGTGTTGAAACCCTAGTTCTAGATGTTGGGTTCGACCATATTAGTTTGAACGTGAAGATGAAGCTGGAGGTACCCGTGATTCAAATATTTTATTATTTATTTTATATTAAATCGTACAACTTCTATTTAGCATATCTTTTGCATACGAGCTCGGATTCATGTGCGGTTTTCTTCATGGCATTCGTATCGAAATTCCTGATATCGTGGAACCAGTTTGGCCACATTCTGAGACTGTTCAAATTTGGGCCTTTATTTGGGTTTTAAATCGTCAATAAATCAAAGGTGAGTGTTTATACACTCACAATTGACTAAAATAATTTTTTGTTAGTCAAATTTATATTCTGAAGTGATATGAAATTTATTGGCTGTTGTTTGGTAGGTTTAATTATCATTTATATTGATATATGAATTAATTGATAGAATTTAAATTGAACATTAAAATACATTTAAATTTAGTTGGCAGTATTATACTCGATATTAATAATTTTATAAAATTGTCGTGAATTATATTGACTGTATGGTTGATTGGTTGTGATGGATGCTATTGGTTGTTAATTTGGATGTTTATTTATTTTGATACTTCATGTTATCATCCTGCATATAACTTATATTATATAAAACTGTAAATTAAATTATTTCGAATAAATTAAGAAATAGGTTGAAATGATATATACCTATGACATTATTCGATTAAAATGTTATATATTCATCCTAGGAATTAAATTGAAATAATCGATTCACTTGGCCATAGGATAGAGAATTATATACGGGCACCGGTTGGTTAAATTAAATGATTTTAAAATTTTGATTTGAAATTATTTATATGATTTGGTTTTAAGAAATAAAAATCAAATTTATGAAAATCAAATTATTTTCGAGTTGGAACTCGGAATGTTAAAGTTTAAAGTTGAAATGAAATTGTTTAATTAATCGAAGTTAAAATTTTTAAGTTATAATCAAAATATGACGTAAATTTTAGAAATTTATTTTTTTAAGATTGGACTTTGAATATTGCTAAGAAAAGTGATATAAAACAATATTTTGAAATTGAGCATGGATTTGAATTATATTTAAAGATTTCGCCTTTAAATTGGATATTGAAGGAAAATTTGATTCAAGTGTTTTGAATCGATATTTGTGAAACGAACTCGAAATTGATATAAATTGAAATGGTTTAAAATTTGGAGTTGAAATTAATTTAAATTTGGAATTTAAATTAATTTGAAATAGGAAATTAATTTGAAATTGGGATTTAAATTAATTTGGAATTGGAATTGAAATTTAAAGAAATTTGTGAAGTGAAATCGAAATTCATGTGGAACCGAAATTTAGTCGAGTTGGAATCAGAATTGAATCGATTAAATCGAAATGGAATTTGGAATTAATTTGGGTAGGAAATTGGAAAGTTGACGAGTTTGACTTTAGAATTATTTTTAAATTGAATATTTTAGTATAAATGATTTAAAATCTATATTCTTTAAATATTCAAATTATTTTGATTTTCCAAACTATTTTACTATATAAACCATTTTTATATTCAAATTATTTTCAATTAAAATATTTAAATATTTTCTATTAAACTATTTTTAACTATTTTACTATTTTAAACTATTTAAACATTTTCTAACATTCAAACTGGTTAAAGGGTAAATTATTTATATTCAAATCTTGGATTTAAATACAAACTAGGTTAAAGTGAAGAATATGACCAAAATTGAATTCGAACGAAATTTTGGAAGTGGAATCGATTTACTGGACAAAATTGATAATTTTGAATATATGATAATTTCAAAACGGAATAGATGTGGAAGCAAATATATGATGATTTCAAAATGGATTTAATTTTGAAACGAATATTTTATTTTGATATCGAATGCAAATTGTTTTCGAAAGGTAAAGAACCAACCGGTGTGTAAAATGACGATTGGTTGTTAAAGAGATCGGGGCCTCTTATTGAAGTACTCTCTTTCAATATTGGAACCGCTTTAACAACTGTGTATGCGGTGGATGATATCCAGAATGTAGCGGTTGAATTGGCGACGTTTACTGGAATGAAGTAAGGAACGATGATGGATAGCCTTGACATTCGTGTCATAATTAAAATGACTAAAACAGGAGCCTATGTCTGACCAATGAGGATAGCTACCTCTAGCGGCGTTGATCCCTCGTATTATTATTGTGATTTCTTATTCGATAGGTGCACCTTTCTGTTCGTTTGGATTGATTGTCGCGGTTGGCCACGGATGGGTTACGACCAGCCATAAAGTGTAAACTTGTAGAATCCTACCTTAGGCATTGCCTCACGTGCCTTGCTATATTTATCCCTATACGAGCCCATTACGATTTTGGTTTAAAACTATAATATGTGTTAAGGTAGATCAATGTAAAGCCTTAATGCTATTTTGATATTTTTTTACTGATAGACGCTATCTATTATAGCATATATTATTATACATAACTAGTTTAACGGATCCTTAGGAGATGGAAAATCCCGTAACATCTCTTAAGTTATTGCACTCATATTTATGATATTGATTTGACTTACATAAGAGTATTTTAGTCCTGACTTGAGTGTTTTGTTTTTTCGTTATGCTCGGGTCAGTCCAGAGTTGTTTTCAACGTATTGAAGATTATTCTTTGGAGGACGAAGATGGAGTTGTGATATATTACTATTATTGTTATGTCCTGCATCATGTTATTCTGCTACATTGATCATTTATTCGTGATGTACATATAACTCTGATAAATGTGTATAGATTATAATCAAATGTATAGTAAACAGCTTTATGAATTGTTTATTCGATTATTATATTTTATCTTTTCCACTGTGAGATTCTGCGTTTTGTTTCCTTCTTCTCTTCTTATTTTTCTAATTTAACCCTATTGAGTTTAAGTCAGACATGTGTGGATTATTTTCAATTTAAACTTCCCGAAATGTGGGCCGTCACAATTGGTATCAGAGTGAAGGTTTAGCGATAACCTTGGCTTTGTGGGGTTTGATTCATTAGAGATAGGGTAGTAATACCCTAGAATGAGCCTATTTGAGTGAATATATATGAGAGAGAGAACTTGTTAGTGTTATAAAATGTTTTATATTTGGTTTACTTATCCATTGAGTTTTTTATGAATTCCAATCGATTTATGGGATGTCGTGTTATCGATAGGGGTTTCTAAACACTTAAACAAGGCAAGTCGGCATAATGTTGTTTTAAAATCGGGTAAATAAAATAATTTTACCTAAATTGTATTGTGTATATTTATATATAAAGTGATTTTCAAGGAAATGATAATATTTAATTATCATCGATTATCAATTGATTAAAAATAAAACGAATACTTAGTGAATTTTATTTTATGAAGCATCGATAATTAAATTGAATTGAAATATAATTGCAATAAGAATTGGTTAAAATGACTAAGTTATAAATTAATGGAATATTTTGAAAATAGGCTTAGAAAATTTGTATAAGCATATTTATAATATAGCTTATATATAGAAATGATTTTGAAAAAATTCAGAATTTTATAATTTAAAATCCTTTTATTTTCAAAATTGTTTTTTCGAAGCCTTAAAAAATTAATAAATAGTATTATTTAGAAGATTTTTGACTAGAGGAATATTTTTGAAAGAAATAAAGCATTAAACTCGCTTGGTTGCTGGGAAATAATTCTAGAGATGACTACAACATCATCAGTGTTCATTTTCGAGTTTCTGAGTAGAGAATTGCTACCAAAAGAAATTTATTTTCGATTAAAATAAGTTTTGATTTTTGAAAAAATTATTCTAAGTGTGATTTAATAAATATATGGAAATAGTTTGAACTTAAAAATTTAAAATAGTATAGAAACGAAATAATTTTTGAACTTATAAATTTGAACAAGGAAAATAAAACCAAATTTAAATTGGTTAAACATTTTGATTTAAGCAAATAAAAGAAATTTGAATTTGAAAAATGAAATAAATTGATTAACTTAAGAAATATTAAATTGATTAAGTTAGTGAAATGAAATAAATAAAATATAGTTTACCTCATGAAAGCTTAAATAAAAATTGAATTCCATTTGAAATGAAGTTGATGAATGAATAAATAGTATAATTTATAGATTGAGAATATTAATCTAAGATAAATTTTTAAATTTGTTGAATTTGAATGATAAGAGAGAAAAAAGTTTAACTTCAATAAGATTAAATAAAATAAGCAATAGATTAAAATGAAATGAAGTTTAACTTAATAAATTCAATTGGATATTAAATGAAACTAGATAAATTAGTAAAGTGAATTAATTTCATTTAAGCTATAAAAATGAATTAACCAAATGAATATGTACTTGAATTTTAAAATGAAATGTAGTTCAATTATGGAAAGAAAATTTAATGTAGGTAATTGGATTTAATTTAAAATTTGATGAATAAATACAAATGAAATGAGTTTTAATAAATTGCATGCTAGCTAATTGCATATGAAATAAGTTATTGAAAAAAATTTAAAGGATGGAAGCAACTTAAGAAAATTGAATGAAATAAACTGTGGATGTTTTTGATATAAATTGAGTTATGAAGTAAAAATTTACATTAGTAAATTAATAATATAAATTTGAATAAATGAAGTGCATCGATGAATTAATAATAATTTAAGATGTGAAATAAAAACAAAAGTATATGAAACAAACGTAAATAATTGAAACAAATATTCATTGAATGTGAATGCAATGAATATTGCTTGATTGAAAAATGAATTGAAACCAAATTAGATGAATGTAAACTAATTGAAACGAATGAATTGAATATAAATCCATTGTATGATTAACGATATTAGTGAATGTGAATCAATTTAAAATATACGGAATGTGGTATGGAATTAAATTACTTAAGTGTAATTAGTTATATGAATTATTGAAATGATGAAAGTGAAGAAGAAGAAAAAAATGAATGTAACTATAAACGAGTATATAATAGAATGTGAATTCATTAATGTTGAGCAGGAAAACCAATTAGAAGTAGATAAATTGAATGAAAAATCAATGGAACGTGTAACGACCCAATATTTTCAACCATTCGCATCCGCACATGTCGGACTTGAATTGTTCAAAATACTGCGTTGTAGAATAAATTTAGCAAACTCAGAATATACAGTAAATAAATCACAGAATCACATACACAGATATCAGAATCTCGCAGCGGAAATTAAAATTTAGTGGTTCATGAAGCCACTGATACATCTTTAACAAAACAGAACTTACATTGTCTATAATCCTCAATACAAATTTTAACATACACAGATAGAGAGTCTTCAAAGTCTTGAATTCCAGAAAGGATAAAGGCTGAAACAACTTCCAATAGCACGAATGATCTATTGAGTGTCCTAGCTACGGAGAAGAAACTGAAGCTGCAACTCAGGCTGACCCGAGCGTAAAATAAAACAAACACTCGAGTCAGGACATACATACTTATATGATGTAAGCTAAATCAAGTGTACTGTAATATAGAGCAAGTAACTTAAAGGATGCTTGGGACCGCCCATCCTCTAAGGATCCGTCAAACTATTTACTATGTAATATATTGCGCTATTATAATAGTGTCTATTTATAAAATAAACATACTTTTTTCTTAGCATTAAGGGGTTACCCATATAGCCCTTAACACGTAATAGTCCCAGTAGTCCATCCAATATCATAGCCCCTCCTGATCGGGAAGCCACCAGAGGATACCACACGGGCTACGGGAGAAATCCAAACTCGTACAAGGCTCGATATGGTAGGTGACACGGCACAACTAGGCAATGCCAGGGTAGATATACCAATTACGCTTCCGGACCGATGGTAACGCGAAGCCGCAGCAACCGCCCACCTCGAACAACACTCCCAAATCAAGGGTGCACCCAAACAATCACATAAGCAATAGAATGGTATACGAAGAAGTGCGTTCGATCAGAGGAGCTACCTCATTAATCCGTCGATCGCTCCTGTTTTAGCCACCTTAAGCCAACTCACGGGAGTCGGGTCCACGTATATACCTTTCAAGAAACCGTCACCACCATCCTACTTCATTCTGGAATCTCCACCGCGTACACGGTTAGTCAAAGTGGTTTTCGGTATCGACAGAGAGTATGTCCATAACCGATCCCGGTCTCTTTGCCAACCCTTCGTTATTATAACCCGTGGTTATTTAAAAACAGTTTATACTTTAAATCAGAATAAACATTTCCATTTCAAAACTATAGATACGATATCATTTTGAAACCCAAAACAATAGGATATCGTTATATTCAAATATAATTCTTTCCAAAACCATACTGTTTATAATATCTGGAGACCAAATATTTGAATTATATCTTCAAAGGATAATGTTTTGGAAACTTTACTTAAATCCATAACTCCCAAACACAATGGTTTGGACATTCAACGGTATATATATAAATGGGTTAACTTTATGGTTACTTTGTAAAGAAGATAATTTACATAGCTTCACAAATATATTTCTTTATTTAAAGTTTAACCATAATTTAAATATCCCTTTATGTTCCCAAAACCATTTCAATTTTTATATATATCCAATTGGAGTATTTACTATTCAAAACTTAGTTTGGGTTTTATTCTTTCACAAATCAATGTTTTATATTTTTAGTCTTGAATATTCCCATAATTTCCATAAATAAAACTCCAAATTTTAACCATTAAATTTTTCCCAAAATTTACTTAATACCAGAATATTTATCTTTAATTTATTTAGGAAAATACAGTTATAAATATTATGTCTTAAGTTTTTCCAAAACTTAAGGTAAAATAAAATTTATCAAATTCCATAAATTTTAGAGCAATCAAATTCTAGATTCCATAGCACTTAGGAAATGCTACCTAAAGTTATGGGTAAAACTAGTCCAATTTCATAAAGACAGCATTTAAATGCTGTAATAGATTGTTTAACTTGATAAATATTTCCAAATATAACCTATTTATTTATTCATTTATTAACTGAAATCTTATTCTTTCAAAATCCCGAATTTCCAAATAAGTTATATTCCAAACTTTTATTCAAATATTTATTTATTTCTTTATTTATAACTTATTAAAAATCAATATAAATTCCTTTAAAGATATAAATCAAATATTTAACTTCCAAAATAATTTTAAATATTTCAGAAAATATTATAAGGACCACGGGCCTGTATATAGTTTTCTAGCCTAGGTCAAGTGGTACGGATGTATATCATTTCAACCCGTAATTTACAAAACCCCGGGTTCTATCATTTCAAACCCGCAATCCCAAGTTATCAGTTAAGCAGTTAACAGAAAAATTGAACAATAATAATCATTTAGGCCTATCATTTTAGCCCATACAATCTAAATTAATAGGGAAACTTGCAGTGGTGATTTAAGCAGTAAATAACAATAATATAATATAACTGCAGAAATAATACAACAGATAAATAACTGATGTGGTGCCAATTAAAATGGGGTTCATCCTTCTATGTTATACTACAGACAGATAATAACAGAATAAAATTTTACACATACACTTGCAATAATTTACCAAATATAAATACGTATGTCTGGTGAGAAATACTCACCTGAAAGTTGCAGAAAATTTGAATTTCAAAATGACGATTCATCGGAAAAGAATGACAGAGTGTAACGATCAAAATTCTTCGGATGTCGCCTAGATTCAAATCTAGAACAAGATTCAAATATTGAATACGCGAATTTAGAATTTACGGTCAAAGAAAATTTTAATAGAACGAGAATTGATTTGACTTGCTCGACCACTCCACCGTGTAATATGACCAAGATATACCCAAAACGTGAACCGTGCTAACACAACAATTGACGACAAAATTTCCTAAAGGCCGACTAAACGATAGGGTGAAGCTCTCCTATGGGCCGTGATACACTCATGTACACGTGCACACTTCCTTTCCACTTACTCGTGTACACGTACACACTCACGCCAAACATTCTCTTTAGCCTAAATCTTTCACTAATATTCCCAACCTTTATTCCAACCTTTCTTAGATCCATCTTACAAACAATTCAGTTCCTATTTCATGCTTACCTAGTTTTCCTATCAGTTTTACACTTAAATTTATCTATAATAAAATATTCCAGACTCAAGCTTGTGCATGCATACTCACCTATCTCCCAGTTTGAATATGCACACAATGATACTAAACAGGTACCCTTTTATGAAATTTTTTACATATGTGCAGACTTGTTCTTATGATATAAATGCAATCTGGTCAGCTTCTTTTTTTTTTTTCTCTTTTTTTTTTTTTTTTCCTTAACTCAGATTCCATTCTTATTTCAAATCTATTCATACAACTCATGCTATCAAACTTCAGATTTCACTTCTATCACAACCCTTCCTGATTCACATCATAACTATACACATAATTCTTCTCAATATATATATATACTTTCCACTTTAACTTTGATTTACAATATTGTTTTACAGTTATATTACATCCTAACTTTAAAACTCTCCAGCTCTTAAAACTGAAAATATACGAAGACCCAACCTATCTTCACAACACCGAGTGAAGCTCCTATGACATAAATGCAAATCTGAACAATTCACATACTATGACCTTTTTTTTCTTTCATGTCCTTGCAATTATAAAATAAGCACCCCAAGCCTCTTCATGTATACTGCACTAGTTCAGATTGCTGCCTGTATGGTTGATAAACATCTCATTTTATATTTTGTTTTCAGACAAACTAACTTGAATGCAGCTGCTATCCAATTTTAACTCAAATCCTTGCATCCCTGTTTTACACTCAACCGTTTTTTTTTTTTTTTTTTTTTTTTTTTTTTTTTTTTTTTTTTTTTTTTTTTTTTTTTTTTTTTTTTTTTTTTGAGATAACTTCCCAGGCTTGGACCAAGCTTCAAATCCTATGTATACACACGCATCTACACACTGCATCCCTGTTATGCTTATATTCACTAGGCTTGGTTAAAATTTTACATATGCAGATGGAAAACAGAGCTTCTCATATTGTCTTCAAACAAAATGCATGCTTCTCAAAATAAACAGGTCCTGCCTATGCACGTCTCTTTTGGAACAGACAAACATGAATGCGTGATCAGCTACTAAATTTCCAACAAAACCAAATCTTAAAAAATTACGCAGACATGAAAACTTGCAAACATGTCAACATTTCCACCTATTATTTTGCCAAAATGCATCACTGCTCCTCTTATGAAATCCTCTTTGTAACACTGGGCTATGCTTTTCTTTTTGAACAGATACAATATGAACTGTGTGAGTGCTTCAACATGATCCTTTACAAACCTTATTTCTCTCTTCCCAATCTAAGCACTCTTGCACTCTCTTCAAGTCAGGGCTCGGTTAAAAATTCCAACTGACCAGGCCTATGAGTGCTGAGACCATGCACAGACGAAAACTCACGTAACTCTTCAACTAAATGTACAGCCTATCTCCTAATCATATATATGCAGACAGACTAAAAACAAGGCACACTGGAAAAACAAGGTGAGGAGATGGAATAGGCCAGAGCAAGTCAGATCATAAAACACAAAGGAAGACTGGAAGAAGAAGAAGAAAAATAAAATGAAGCCATTACCTGATATAACCACGAGAAGAAGCAGAGGAAAATGAGACCATCAGATGATGAGAGAATATAGCGTGGCCTCTTATTCTTATACTATGAGATTTGCGTGATTTAGGCATGCGAGACTTAAGGAATCAGTTATATTTCTTACGTGATTTTTGGTAACTGATGAAGTAGAGGGAGATGAAAGCAAGTTAATACCTACGTTATAAATAAATTAAAACTTGCGTGATTAGTGGAAGAAAATCAAAATTTCGAGCGTTACTTAAAATTTTTTCATGCTCTTGGATTTGTATATATGTTGTTATGAATATAACTGATGGCGAAATAAAATTAGACAAGGAGATGATAGGCAGAGCAAATGTACGCATATCAGTTACAAAAGAATGAAACAAGGAAGGGGGACCGAGAGTTACCCCATTACAGTTTGAAAATGTGAAATATATATGCGTGATCAGTGCACATATTATGGCTTGCGTGATTAAATGCTTATCATCAATCAGTTTTCAAAAGAGCTTAAATGTGCACGTTGCACATGGAGGAAGGCCGAGAGTTAAGGTGTGAAGGCTAAATCAGTGTTCAGTTTTCACATTTTGATTGCAGGCACATTGATTTGATAAATATCTGTTTAAATCTTGTATGAATATAGATGCGAAAGTAAAAGTCAGTGGAGGAATGCATGCATTAGTTATGTTTAAAATTTGGTAAGTGCGTGATATATGATATGTTATAAAATTTTGAACCGTTACAATGCAAATCTTCACCTCATATATATATATTTGATTTTAACGTTTGATATTAATGAATAAAATGGTAAATATTTATGTAGGCTTTAGAAAAAAAACGTATGCAATTTTTAATTGAAAACAGACCGTCAGTTAAAACAATGTAACGGTTGCCATAAAATTTACTGACTGATATTTTATTTCCAAAAATATTTAAAACTTGATTTTTACACTGCGTTAAACAGACGCAGTCTAAAACATCAAAAAATTTCACAAAATTCATATTTTAAAAACACACGTTTTGTTACGTTACTTTATACCCTATAATTGACGCGTCTTTTGAACGCGAAATTCAACTGTTCAAACTTAGCTTAAAATTCACAGTTATTATTAGATTTTATTGACATATGCAATTTTATAAAATATATCTTTAAATTAAATAATTAAACTATATCTTTAGACACAATTTATATAAAATATCTTTAAAAATTAAATAATTAAAATAAAATAAATAGCTAAAATTTAGGGTTGTTACACTCTCCCCCACTTAAGAACTTTTCGTCCTCGAAAAGGAACGAAAGAAGGGAAACAAAGGAAGATAAGCTAGATAAACAAGTACCGTAAGCGAATAGTTCCGGATTTGAAGCATGAAGAAGATCCTCTAGAATCGGTTTTCCCTTTCAGTTTGACCGCCAGTCTATGGGTGGTAAGCGGTGCTTAGGCCCCGATGAGTAACAAAGATTTTCAAAGATTATAGAAAAATTTCTAAACAGACTGGTATAAGCAATAGCCTCCCCAATCCGTAGCAGATAGGAAAACCAAGGACATTTAAAGATAGTTTGAAAACAAAATAAGATAATTTGAAATCAAAATACTTTGAAAGTCATTAAAAATTTATAGGTATTATCATTTGGAAATCATGCTACTAAAATCATAACACTTTAAAAAAAATCTTTATTTATACCTTTTTAATTCAATGCCAAATAATATTCATTTCAAAGCTGTAATATTCCTATGTTCCTTTATTCAGTTATAAACTTTTCAAAACATTTTATTTTGAGAAACAACAGCACTTATAATATGCTACAGTAGATATAATAGTATTTCCAAGTCAGTTCATTATTTTTCTTAACTCCTAATTTAACAAATACCCTAACACTTTATTTAAAATACCTATTTTATAATTAAGATATTCCTTTAATAAGTTACACTTGAAATTTCCATTTGAAAACCAAATTCTCAATTATCAAATTTTAGTGATATTAAAATACGTCTTAATCATAATTATCCATTTTTCATGACATGTCTATTTCCTGAATGAAATATTTATCATAGCAAATACAACAATCAAATTTCTCTATTCATTAAGATATCAATTAAACTATAAATCCTTACTACAAAATATTTCTTCAATATTTTACAAACATATTCTTCTCAGGAATTATTAGGATTTCCTGGTTAGATTTAAGGTTCCTTATTAAATCAAATTTGATTGTTAAGTTATTTTAAATAAGATTCCTTAAATTTCTTTTTCCTTATTTACCCCTATTAATCTTTTATAACTAAAATTTAAGTGTATAACATTTATTATAACCACTCAAATTTTATTTATAAAATCTTTTATATTATATATTATCCAATTTCATTGTTAACTTCTGAAAATCAAGGTAAGTTATGTTGAAATGAAATTGAGTATTATACAACTAAAACTTCCAAATTCAATTATCTAGACAAACACATGGTTTACAAAACCATAAATAAAATCAAACTATTATCTCCTGACACTAGTTAAATTAAATATTAAAATTTCTGAAAATTTATACTTATATATATTTTAGATTTCCTTTCAAATATAGGAGTAAATTTCCAAAACAAGGATAGAAATTCAAATTTGATGAACTCAAATCAAATAGAATCCAAGCTAGTTAAAATCAGAAGGTCCGATGATTAAATAACAGAATAAGGAACTGGGTAAGTCTATATAAATCGCGGACAACCTTGATCTGGTCAACCGTGACTTAAAGAGTCGGATCGATATGATTGGGTAAATCTATATTTGATCCGAAGAGATAGAGTTCGGAATAACCAAAGATACTAGCATATAAACCGAGGATAAATATAAATCTCCGGTGAATCAATGCTAATTGTAAAGGAGTTTCACCCCTTGATTACAACAATGGCGAGAGTGCCAATTCACTATAAAGATTATCCGAAGTGGAGTTATGGGACACTCCAGAATCTAAAGAAGACGAAAAGTGAGGGACACGAATGAACTTTGGAATCATAGGGAATGTTCCAAATTCGAAAAGGAAGAGATTCAATCTCAAATGAAGGTGATTCTATAAATCAGATTTACCATACATTCTAAGTTTTGCCTAGAGCCAAAGCTCTGATACCAGCTGTAACGGGCCGCGCCAGTGGGGTAACGCCCACCGTAGCATACATTGGTACCTGTGTTCTGCCTTTACGGCCAGCCTCTCGACTGCACCACCAACCCCCGCGGGGACATGTAGGAGTAAGAGTCAACCGTTCGCTACCAAACCAAGAAGCGAGAACCCCCTATCATGCTGCACCCTCCAAGTGCAATGGCAGACACACATGTCGGACTTGAATTGTTCAAAATACTGCGTTGTAGAATAAATTTAGCAAACTCAGAATATACAGTAAATAAATCACAGAATCACATACACAGATATCAGAATCTCGCAGCGGAAATTAAAATTTAGTGGTTCATGAAGCCACTGATACATCTTTAACAAAACAGAACTTACATTGTCTATAATCCTCAATACAAATTTTAACATACACAGATAGAGAGTCTTCAAAGTCTTGAATTCCAGAAAGGATAAAGGCTGAAACAACTTCCAATAGCACGAATGATCTATTGAGTGTCCTAGCTACGGAGAAGAAACTGAAGCTGCAACTCAGGCTGACCCGAGCGTAAAATAAAACAAACACTCGAGTCAGGACATACATACTTATATGATGTAAGCTAAATCAAGTGTACTGTAATATAGAGCAAGTAACTTAAAGGATGCTTGGGACCGCCCATCCTCTAAGGATCCGTCAAACTATTTACTATGTAATATATTGCGCTATTATAATAGTGTCTATTTATAAAATAAACATACTTTTTTCTTAGCATTAAGGGGTTACCCATATAGCCCTTAACACGTAATAGTCCCAGTAGTCCATCCAATATCATAGCCCCTCCTGATCGGGAAGCCACCAGAGGATACCACACGGGCTACGGGAGAAATCCAAACTCGTACAAGGCTCGATATGGTAGGTGACACGGCACAACTAGGCAATGCCAGGGTAGATATACCAATTACGCTTCCGGACCGATGGTAACGCGAAGCCGCAGCAACCGCCCACCTCGAACAACACTCCCAAATCAAGGGTGCACCCAAACAATCACATAAGCAATAGAATGGTATACGAAGAAGTGCGTTCGATCAGAGGAGCTACCTCATTAATCCGTCGATCGCTCCTGTTTTAGCCACCTTAAGCCAACTCACGGGAGTCGGGTCCACGTATATACCTTTCAAGAAACCGTCACCACCATCCTACTTCATTCTGGAATCTCCACCGCGTACACGGTTAGTCAAAGTGGTTTTCGGTATCGACAGAGAGTATGTCCATAACCGATCCCGGTCTCTTTGCCAACCCTTCGTTATTATAACCCGTGGTTATTTAAAAACAGTTTATACTTTAAATCAGAATAAACATTTCCATTTCAAAACTATAGATACGATATCATTTTGAAACCCAAAACAATAGGATATCGTTATATTCAAATATAATTCTTTCCAAAACCATACTGTTTATAATATCTGGAGACCAAATATTTGAATTATATCTTCAAAGGATAATGTTTTGGAAACTTTACTTAAATCCATAACTCCCAAACACAATGGTTTGGACATTCAACGGTATATATATAAATGGGTTAACTTTATGGTTACTTTGTAAAGAAGATAATTTACATAGCTTCACAAATATATTTCTTTATTTAAAGTTTAACCATAATTTAAATATCCCTTTATGTTCCCAAAACCATTTCAATTTTTATATATATCCAATTGGAGTATTTACTATTCAAAACTTAGTTTGGGTTTTATTCTTTCACAAATCAATGTTTTATATTTTTAGTCTTGAATATTCCCATAATTTCCATAAATAAAACTCCAAATTTTAACCATTAAATTTTTCCCAAAATTTACTTAATACCAGAATATTTATCTTTAATTTATTTAGGAAAATACAGTTATAAATATTATGTCTTAAGTTTTTCCAAAACTTAAGGTAAAATAAAATTTATCAAATTCCATAAATTTTAGAGCAATCAAATTCTAGATTCCATAGCACTTAGGAAATGCTACCTAAAGTTATGGGTAAAACTAGTCCAATTTCATAAAGACAGCATTTAAATGCTGTAATAGATTGTTTAACTTGATAAATATTTCCAAATATAACCTATTTATTTATTCATTTATTAACTGAAATCTTATTCTTTCAAAATCCCGAATTTCCAAATAAGTTATATTCCAAACTTTTATTCAAATATTTATTTATTTCTTTATTTATAACTTATTAAAAATCAATATAAATTCCTTTAAAGATATAAATCAAATATTTAACTTCCAAAATAATTTTAAATATTTCAGAAAATATTATAAGGACCACGGGCCTGTATATAGTTTTCTAGCCTAGGTCAAGTGGTACGGATGTATATCATTTCAACCCGTAATTTACAAAACCCCGGGTTCTATCATTTCAAACCCGCAATCCCAAGTTATCAGTTAAGCAGTTAACAGAAAAATTGAACAATAATAATCATTTAGGCCTATCATTTTAGCCCATACAATCTAAATTAATAGGGAAACTTGCAGTGGTGATTTAAGCAGTAAATAACAATAATATAATATAACTGCAGAAATAATACAACAGATAAATAACTGATGTGGTGCCAATTAAAATGGGGTTCATCCTTCTATGTTATACTACAGACAGATAATAACAGAATAAAATTTTACACATACACTTGCAATAATTTACCAAATATAAATACGTATGTCTGGTGAGAAATACTCACCTGAAAGTTGCAGAAAATTTGAATTTCAAAATGACGATTCATCGGAAAAGAATGACAGAGTGTAACGATCAAAATTCTTCGGATGTCGCCTAGATTCAAATCTAGAACAAGATTCAAATATTGAATACGCGAATTTAGAATTTACGGTCAAAGAAAATTTTAATAGAACGAGAATTGATTTGACTTGCTCGACCACTCCACCGTGTAATATGACCAAGATATACCCAAAACGTGAACCGTGCTAACACAACAATTGACGACAAAATTTCCTAAAGGCCGACTAAACGATAGGGTGAAGCTCTCCTATGGGCCGTGATACACTCATGTACACGTGCACACTTCCTTTCCACTTACTCGTGTACACGTACACACTCACGCCAAACATTCTCTTTAGCCTAAATCTTTCACTAATATTCCCAACCTTTATTCCAACCTTTCTTAGATCCATCTTACAAACAATTCAGTTCCTATTTCATGCTTACCTAGTTTTCCTATCAGTTTTACACTTAAATTTATCTATAATAAAATATTCCAGACTCAAGCTTGTGCATGCATACTCACCTATCTCCCAGTTTGAATATGCACACAATGATACTAAACAGGTACCCTTTTATGAAATTTTTTACATATGTGCAGACTTGTTCTTATGATATAAATGCAATCTGGTCAGCTTCTTTTTTTTTTCTCTTTTTTTTTTTTTTTCCTTAACTCAGATTCCATTCTTATTTCAAATCTATTCATACAACTCATGCTATCAAACTTCAGATTTCACTTCTATCACAACCCTTCCTGATTCACATCATAACTATACACATAATTCTTCTCAATATATATATATACTTTCCACTTTAACTTTGATTTACAATATTGTTTTACAGTTATATTACATCCTAACTTTAAAACTCTCCAGCTCTTAAAACTGAAAATATACGAAGACCCAACCTATCTTCACAACACCGAGTGAAGCTCCTATGACATAAATGCAAATCTGAACAATTCACATACTATGACCTTTTTTTTCTTTCATGTCCTTGCAATTATAAAATAAGCACCCCAAGCCTCTTCATGTATACTGCACTAGTTCAGATTGCTGCCTGTATGGTTGATAAACATCTCATTTTATATTTTGTTTTCAGACAAACTAACTTGAATGCAGCTGCTATCCAATTTTAACTCAAATCCTTGCATCCCTGTTTTACACTCAACCGTTTTTTTTTTTTTTTTTTTTTTTTTTTTTTTTTTTTTTTTTGAGATAACTTCCCAGGCTTGGACCAAGCTTCAAATCCTATGTATACACACGCATCTACACACTGCATCCCTGTTATGCTTATATTCACTAGGCTTGGTTAAAATTTTACATATGCAGATGGAAAACAGAGCTTCTCATATTGTCTTCAAACAAAATGCATGCTTCTCAAAATAAACAGGTCCTGCCTATGCACGTCTCTTTTGGAACAGACAAACATGAATGCGTGATCAGCTACTAAATTTCCAACAAAACCAAATCTTAAAAAAATTACGCAGACATGAAAACTTGCAAACATGTCAACATTTCCACCTATTATTTTGCCAAAATGCATCACTGCTCCTCTTATGAAATCCTCTTTGTAACACTGGGCTATGCTTTTCTTTTTGAACAGATACAATATGAACTGTGTGAGTGCTTCAACATGATCCTTTACAAACCTTATTTCTCTCTTCCCAATCTAAGCACTCTTGCACTCTCTTCAAGTCAGGGCTCGGTTAAAAATTCCAACTGACCAGGCCTATGAGTGCTGAGACCATGCACAGACGAAAACTCACGTAACTCTTCAACTAAATGTACAGCCTATCTCCTAATCATATATATGCAGACAGACTAAAAACAAGGCACACTGGAAAAACAAGGTGAGGAGATGGAATAGGCCAGAGCAAGTCAGATCATAAAACACAAAGGAAGACTGGAAGAAGAAGAAGAAAAATAAAATGAAGCCATTACCTGATATAACCACGAGAAGAAGCAGAGGAAAATGAGACCATCAGATGATGAGAGAATATAGCGTGGCCTCTTATTCTTATACTATGAGATTTGCGTGATTTAGGCATGCGAGACTTAAGGAATCAGTTATATTTCTTACGTGATTTTTGGTAACTGATGAAGTAGAGGGAGATGAAAGCAAGTTAATACCTACGTTATAAATAAATTAAAACTTGCGTGATTAGTGGAAGAAAATCAAAATTTCGAGCGTTACTTAAAATTTTTTCATGCTCTTGGATTTGTATATATGTTGTTATGAATATAACTGATGGCGAAATAAAATTAGACAAGGAGATGATAGGCAGAGCAAATGTACGCATATCAGTTACAAAAGAATGAAACAAGGAAGGGGGACCGAGAGTTACCCCATTACAGTTTGAAAATGTGAAATATATATGCGTGATCAGTGCACATATTATGGCTTGCGTGATTAAATGCTTATCATCAATCAGTTTTCAAAAGAGCTTAAATGTGCACGTTGCACATGGAGGAAGGCCGAGAGTTAAGGTGTGAAGGCTAAATCAGTGTTCAGTTTTCACATTTTGATTGCAGGCACATTGATTTGATAAATATCTGTTTAAATCTTGTATGAATATAGATGCGAAAGTAAAAGTCAGTGGAGGAATGCATGCATTAGTTATGTTTAAAATTTGGTAAGTGCGTGATATATGATATGTTATAAAATTTTGAACCGTTACAATGCAAATCTCCACCTCATATATATATATTTGATTTTAACGTTTGATATTAATGAATAAAATGGTAAATATTTATGTAGGCTTTAGAAAAAAAACGTATGCAATTTTTAATTGAAAACAGACCGTCAGTTAAAACAATGTAACGGTTGCCATAAAATTTACTGACTGATATTTTATTTCCAAAAATATTTAAAACTTGATTTTTACACTGCGTTAAACAGACGCAGTCTAAAACATCAAAAAATTTCACAAAATTCATATTTTAAAAACACACGTTTTGTTACGTTACTTTATACCCTATAATTGACGCGTCTTTTGAACGCGAAATTCAACTGTTCAAACTTAGCTTAAAATTCACAGTTATTATTAGATTTTATTGACATATGCAATTTTATAAAATATATCTTTAAATTAAATAATTAAACTATATCTTTAGACACAATTTATATAAAATATCTTTAAAAATTAAATAATTAAAATAAAATAAATAGCTAAAATTTAGGGTTGTTACAGAACGTGAATCTAATTGAATAAAGTTGTTGAATGCAAATAAATTGAATTGAGCAAATTAAATGTTAATAAAAATTTAATGTCAATAAGAATGAGAGCGTATAAATTATACATTGACATTGAAGATGTAAATTGTGATAGTTACGAATTAAATTGAATGAATATTGATTTGTCGGATCATTTGTTTTGTTGTAAATCCTTGTTTAATTGTTTTGAGTGCATATGATGCTTGTATGGTTGTATATTTGTGCTCGGGCTACAGATTTGGATTCAAAATGCATGTTTTATACTTACTGGAACTTATACTTGTTCTACATCTTACTATAAGTGACTAACATTCCAAAATGAGTTGAGATAGGTACATATAAAGACCGTGGGAAGTATACGTGGATTATTATGTGCTTTGCTTGCTTAATATGAGCGAACTCGATCGTATTATAAATAATAAGGTACGTATCTCAGATTACATACTATGAATTTTATATTTTGCCCTTCGAGATGCCTCATCATTGAGCTGAGATATATATATGATATACATTGGTTATATTTGTGTTGTATGTTGACTTGTAAAATTTTTCTGATTGAGCCGCATAAAGGAGACTATGCCGAAATTTTCCGTAAATCCAGGAGTTAGAATTTTTTTTAAAGTTTCTAAAATTTTATAACTTGTTTTATATATAAACTATATTTTTCGAATATCAATATCAGAATGGCTTGGAAATAGCATAGTAAAAGTTTTACAAATAAGATATTTATGTTTATCTGCTAATTATTTTGAGAAAATTTATTACATGTTAAATTTCAAACTTTAACGCCTTTTCGAGGATGAAAAGATTTGAGTGGGGGAGTATGTAACGACCCATACTATTGACTGTTGTAAGTTATTAAATATAGTGAAATTATTGGATGAATAAGGGTAAAAATATAATAATTTGTTAATATTAATTTATTGGATAATTTAATTGGTCTAAATTTAATATAGGAGATTATTTGGATAATTGAATTATGTATTTAATATGATTAAAAATGGTATCAGAAATTGATTCAAGTTTTATATAAACATGAATAAAGATGGTTGATATTTAAAACTTGATTTAAAGGTAAATAATTAAAATTGAAATTTTTTGTATTGTAATTAACGAGTAAAAATAGCCATTTTGGCTACTGTCTCGGACTTCGACGAAACTAGTTTCATCGGATCCATAATAGTGAATTATTGTAAGATTTCAAGTTTCGTAGTGATGGATGTAACGACCTTGAATTTTGGACAATTTAAATTGAAAATATTTAATTAATTTTAAATATTTGAAAGATGGTTTAGCTTGAATTCCCAATATAACTATGAATATAGAGATTAAATTTTAAAATTTAATCTATTGAAAGTTGAATAAAAATTTGAATCTTCAGTTTAAAGATTGTTAAAAATAATTTGATGGCTTAGAAAATTCATATTGATAATACTGAAGATAATAGAAGCTTTAGAATTTAATTTGAAAGTAATTTGTTCAGTTTTGAAAATTTATCGTTTGAATCGACAATTAAAAATAGCCTTCCGAGGCACAGTCTCGGAATTCGACGAAACCAGCTCCATTAGGTCCGTAATATTGAATTATTACCGGATTTCAAATTTCGTAGTATTTGGTGTTGTTGTGTGATTATACGATAGGTAAACGCGTTGAAATTTAAATTGAATTCAATTTAAATTTAAATTTTAACGTGGGTCAATATCAGCCACTTTCGATCCTAAAATCACGCAGAAGATCAGAACAAAATCGTGCAAACACGTTCTCCCTGAAACATCGCGTACTCTTTTTCCCCCCATCTCTTTTTAAAATAATCACGCAACTTATTCAGTTCAAATCTAAAATCAAACGAGAGAAAAATGGTCGCTCCTCAATTTTAATTCGTTCGAAAGAAAAAAAAATGGCGTCCCCTTTTCACTTTTGTTCGAACGAACAGTCTCGTTCCAGTTCCACGAAATCCAACAAAGTAAAGTAGGTGAGTCCTCTCTTCGAATTCGAAGCTTCAAACAAAAAAAAAACAAAAAAAATTATACGAACAAGATTCGTTCGAATGGAATTGAGAGCGTACGATAAGGGAGGATTTACGATGGCATTCATGAGGTTAGGGGAAGAACTCAATCGACTTCGATATCGACTTGGGAAAGGAGAAAAGGGCGACGACAGTTTCGAGGATGAAAGCATTCGATTTGGGATTCGCAGTTGTATGCGATTTGTAGTTCGACTGATGGCTCCGTGGAGGGCGTGAATTCGTGATGGCGACCTGGAGCTCATAGAGTTCAATCTCGATTTTGGGTGGAGGCGACTTCAAAGCATATGGTATTCTCGTTTTTACCCAATTCAACCTAGTTTATAATTATCTGTATATGCAAACCAGAAATATATATATATATATATATATATATATATATATATATATATATACAGAAGTAATTGCTGCAGGTACTTTCAAATTTATTTTGTTAAATTATAAAGTTTATGTATGCAGAAAGAAAGAAAAAAGAAAAGAAGAGAGCAAACAGTTCTGTTTAAAAATATATATGTATATATTGTTGAAAAACAGAAATAGAAAAAAAAAATATATAATGAATACAAATTGCTAGTTGTTTGAAAATAATTTATTAATGTAATTCCTTTTGTTTAGGTAACTTATTTAAAATTCATATTAACTACTAAAAAAATAATTTATAAAGGAAAGGAGAATTAGTTCAAATTGAATTATTAGTTGAAATCAAATTTTTGGTTAATTAAATCTACCAAATGGAAATTTATTATCCGATTTTGTTCGAATATTAATAAATTGTATAAAATTGTTTATACAAGGTCAAAACCGTGAAATCAAGTCAGAATGAGAATGGATCGCAAAATAAAAAGCAAAGGTGAGAACTTCTCACTCAAAGGGCTTTATTTAAATTTTAAATAGTTAAATTTAAAATTTGTTGATTGAATGATTGTATGCTTGAATGATGATTGCTATGTATATATATATATATATATATATATATATATATATTGAATTTAAATAGACCCTATACGCCGTCTATTAAGCGGAGGTTATTTATTAAACACATATACCGCGATATTCCACCTTAAAGTGGAATTGGTATTATATATGTATTTGGAGTTGATTTCCCGCATTATATTGCGGATGAGACCCTATTGCGCTGCATAATAGCGGATAATATTTTTATAAATCCCATATATCACGATATTCCGTCTCTCGAAGCGGAATTGGTATTGTGCTAACATCTTTGGATGCAGGGAAACAGGTTGGAGAGATCCAACTGGATTCCTCAAATGATTGAATTTGTTTCAATGTTGTGTGTTGGTCTATGTATAATTTGCATGATTATCTTTGTGATTGAAATCGTTGACGGCTAAAATTTAGCCGAATATATTTTTGGTATCGTTAGATGCCGAAAATAAATAAAATTGGATTTTTGAAAATTAAAGTTGAGAATTCATAATAAAATTTAATTTTGGAATTGATTCATTTTAAATAAATAAACGTTATAATTTTTATGTTATAAAAATTATGATTTTTGTGAAATATAAACGAAATGTGATTTTCGAAATAAGTAGTTGATTAATTTATAAAATGGTTTAAATTGAGATTTTGAATTATTGTAAATGGTTTATATAAAATATTTATAAAATTGATATTTATAAATTAAAATATTGGAATTATAAAACGAGTTTTTATAAGTATTACAATGAAATAAAAATGGATTTCATAAGTGAATGAAATTTATAGATTTATAAATTTTGAAATTTTAAAAGGAATAGATTTTCGTAAATTAAAAGATTATAAGTAATTAACTTATAAATTGGATTTTGGCATTTAAATGAGATGTAAATAGAATTTGTTAATAAAGGGATTTTATAAGTTGAAGTTGTTATAAAGTATAAATGGAATTTATAAACGTTGTTTTATGAATTCGAAATCAACTTATTTTGATAAGTTAATTATTATAGATTATTAAAGGAGAATATTCACGATTTTGGACAGTGGATAATCCTTCAAGATAAAATATGTAGAAAGGTTGAATTTGGTTAAGGAAATATATTCACGATTCTGGATAGTGAATAATATGTTAAAGAAATGCTTTGGGAAAGCGATATTTTAAAAAGAATTATAACGATTTAAAGATGTTTTATATTGTAATAAGTATCGAAACCAGAGATTTCAACATTCATTGTTGAAATAGACGTTTTCGAGAGATAAGGAAGTGGTGGACTATAACACTGTTGTTATAGTAAATGATTTCCGAAAGGAAATATTTTATATAGTATTGGGATTTATATATCTATTTTAATTTCGAATCCCTATACTAGTGATTTTGGCTTGTCGTAACGATGTTTTACGCAATATTCATTTTGACTCAAATAAATGTGTTTAAGAGAATGTTTTTCTTAAAGAATAAATTATATACTTAATTGAGATTTAAGTATCTTGAATATTTTCCAAATGTTGGAAATATATAGATTTGTGAATTACTTATTATTAAATAAGTAGGGAAATGTTTTTCCAATATGAAATGAACGTTTTGAGAATTATCTTTTTAAAGATAAATTGAAAGTGAATATTTAAAATCGATTTGAAAATCGTATACTCACAGATATTTTGGAAATGTAAATTCAATATGGAATTTATAAATGAAATTGGGAAAATTGGTTTAAAAATAAATATCGATTTATTTTTGAAGTATAGAAATTATATATATATATCTTGTAAAGATATTTTTGGAAAATAATAATTTGGAAAATTATTTGGAATCTGGTGATGTTGTGCATACCTATTGATAGTTAAATAACCGACTATTAATATATACCTTTAAATAGGTATTTGTTGTGAATGCTTGAATTTGAATGCTACATTTATTTTCAAAATAAGCGCTCACTATTCAGGTTAGCCGGGAAAGGACCTTGGGGTCGTATAACCCATTCCGAATATGTGATACGTCGTAATGGATAGCATCGATGACCGGGGTTGAAGACCAGATATTTAGGAAAACGGAAGGATTACCGTCGAATGTTTCTGCATCGGCTGATCCCCCGATATAGAAATTTATTACCCTTTGTGATGGAAGTCCAGTCGTGATTATTGAATATCCGGATTGCAAGGACTTCTTTGTAAGTGCCTTCGGTTCCGTTCAATCCCGGAATGGACTTGTACGGAGGTGTGTCTGACGTTATAATTTGAGATGTAAAGCTGGTTTCTATCAAATATATTCCCGTTGGTGGCGGAGAATTTATTTTTTGCTTAACATGCTTAGAGGTTATGTAGTTGATGGTTACTAGTGATACATTCCCAAATTGGTAATGTGGCATACGAAATGCTGTTGAGCATTTGATGATCAAAGCACAGCTTTTGTATAAAGCGTGGCTTTGTGGATGAGACTTCGTCGGACCTCACACCCCGGAAATGGTTAAAACAGGAAGGATGCGGCAAGGTTATCGAGGGTAGCGCCCTTAGTGTATGTCATTCCTTCTGGATAGAGGTGGTATCATGGTATGGAGCCTAGATACTTAACCTATGTTGTTGCTGCAAATTTATTGCTTTGTGGTTGCTGGAATCGAGGATCCACGAATATAGATCGGTTACGATCGGGGAATGACATATTCATGTCAGTAGTTACCTAGTTTGAAAGGTAACCCAACCTTGTGTTGGCAGAGATCTGGTTAGGTTCTCGGGGATTCTTTCTAGAGGCATTTCCATGTGGCAATGGGAAGTTCCTTGGCCTGACCATTTTTTGGAAATCCAAAGAAACAATACGAACCTTGTACGATTTTAGTTGTAGAACCCGCCATTTAAGATTGTAGCTATAGTAGACATAATATAATGGTACCTATGCTGGCTATGATTTATATCTTTACTTTCGAAATGATTTTTTCTACACTATGCACTAATAATAATATCAAAAATGATGTGATTTTACGTAGTAAGCATCTTTGACTATCATAAGGAGAAATCACCCTCAAGTCTGCGTTTGCATTGCGTGTGTGCCAGGAGGCCTTGTGGTAGTCTCATTTTATAAAAAGCATTGCGAATCTATCTTAAAATTATCATGTTCTTTGTTTTAAAGATAAATAACTGTTTTAAGTTCTCACACTAGTCACATGACTGACCTGGAGTTTATTGTTTCCCTTCCTAAACTCAGGGTGCCCACCAATTTCCACACGGGCAGTCTAGAGTTAAAGTTATCAGGAATTTGTGGAATTCAGGAGTTGCTACAGAAATCTGGAGGCGAGCTGGATGGCGTAGCATATTACTAAGTATATATTATTTCCTTTCCTCTGTTTGTTTGTTGTACACTCTGATAATGTAATGTAATGTGATGTAATGTAATAACTGATATAGTTCTTTTGTTTTAATGAATATTCATTTATCTATTATATGTTGTTCCGCTGCGAATTGTGAGATTCTGATATTGTTCTGTTGCTTCCTTTCTTTCTTCTTCAATCTTTTTCTTTTCCTTCAAACCCTAAGTGTTCGGTTTTCCGGCATTCGATTTCTCGGCAGTTGATACAGTGGACGTATTGATGTCGGTATTCGAAAGTCGAAGAATCGGGTCTTCACATTTGGTATCAGAGCTTATGGTTAAGCGACAACCTTAGCTCTATTGGGTGTTATTCATTAGAGATAGAGTCAGTAGTACTCTATAATGAGTTTGAGAGTAATAATAGATATGAGCACGTATATTAGTGAATATAAATTGTTTTATATTATGTTGACTTATCGGTTGATTGTTTATAGATTCTGGTCGGTGCAGTCTAGCTAACTGAATCGATAGGAGTTTCTAAACTCTTGAACAAGATAAACTGACACAGTATTGTTTTAAAAATAGGGTAAATGAAATAATTTTACCCAAAACTATTTTCGTATATAAAAAGGAATGGTTTTCGCTAAATTATTATAGTATATGGATGCTTGGATGTTAGGAATTGATAATATTAAAATCAATATCATTTAAGTCGAATAAGAATTGAAATCATAAAAAAGAGTTAAGAAAATTAATCCATATACAAATGAAATTTGAGAACGTAAATTATAAATGTGGTTTATAATTATAAATGGAATACCAGAGAAGTATAGTAATATTTTTGAAAAGAATTTGAAAATTTTGGTGATTTGGAAAATTTAAATCCCTTTTGGTTTGAAAATAATTTTCAAATGTTTTGGAAGAATGTTTTTGAAGGGATAAAAAGCTCTAAACTCTTTTGGTCATTGGAAAATAATTCCGATGATGATTGCGACCTCATCGGTGTTCATTTTCGAGTTTTCAAAAGAGGAATTGCTGCCAAATTGTTTTAAATGGAAATTGTTTGGAAAATTTGGGTTTGGTTTTGGAAACTCAAAGGATAATTTGAATTGATTTCAAAGTTGGTTTTGAAAGGTTGAAATGACTCTGGAATCCTATTTAAAATATTTATGGGAATAATAAATGATTTGATAACTTATACAATTTGAGTTTTGATAGAATAAATTTAACTTAAAAGAATGGAGTTAAATTAAAGTAAGTATAAGTGAATCAATTAAATGAAGTGAATTTGAAGAAAGGTCCAAGGAGACCAAGTGAAATGATTACTTAAAGAAAGTTTGTTAAGTTGAAAATAAATTTGGAGTAATTAGAATTGAATTGGAATTGAATTTGATTTAAGCAACGCAAAGTATTGAAAAAAAATAGTAAGTAAAACTAATTAAAATGAGTTGAACTCATATGTAATATTAAAATCCAGTTTAATATAAGTGGTTGTAAACCAAAATGGTAAATTGAAAATAAACTGTTGGGAATGACCAAAGAATAAAACTGGAATTGAAACTGAATATCGAAAACCAATTTGAATTATGCGAGATAAAACGAATTGGAATTTGTAATGAATTAGTAATTGGAACTAATTTAAAATAGTGCAGTTGTGAATGAAAGATAGTTGATGAGATTCAATATTCGGAAGGTAATTGAATTCGAATTAAATTGAAATTGTGAATTGAATTCAATTGAAATTGGAAATGTAAGATTGAATGAAAATGAATATATAACTTTAATAGTAAACTAAAGATGATATAAGAAGTAAGTATCGAAATTTTGTAATGGAATATGCAAAATGATATTTGAATATTGTAACTGGATATTATGGTTAGCAGGATATACAGGTGTATTAAAAGAAATGGAATTGGGATTTTGATTTCAAAGATAAAATTGAATTGCTCGACAAAAAGGTACTTATTTCAATTTCAATATGAAATTTGGTGATTTTCTTGTACAGCCACTTGGCTTTTTGTTTTTTTTTGGGGATTTGAGGGCCTGTGGTGCCATTTTATAGTTGTACCGAGCAAGCCGCGCAAAGGAGATGCTGGCGAAATTTTTCGAAAATTTAGGGTGTTAGAAAATTTTGAGAAAATTTCGAAAGTTTAAAATTTGAATTTGAATTGTTAAGAAAACAATGTTGTTTTGAACCTATAATTGAAGTTGGAAAGCTAGTTGAAATAATAATGAATCTCTAATAAAAAGATTTAGGTTAGTAAGTTGATAAAACTATTTGGATTGTGAAAAATAATAAACGGGTTAAGAATCGTTCTTCCTAACTTGTAATTTCGGGATGAAATTCTTTTAAGGGGGGAAGGTTCTAATGACCTAGAATTTTGGACAATTTAAATTGAAAATTTTTAATTAATTTTAAATATTTGAAAGATGGTTTAGCTTGAATTCCCAATATAACTATGAATATAGAGATTAAATTTTAAAATATAGTCTATTGAAAGTTGAATAAAAATTTGAATCTTCAGTTTAAAGCTTGTAAAAAATAATTTGATGGCTTAGAAAATTCATATTGATAATACTGAAGATAATAGAAGCTTCAGAATTTAATTTGAAAGTAATTTTTTCAGTTTTGAAAATTTATCGTTTAAATCGATATTTAAAAATAGCCTTCTGAGGCACAGTCTCGGAATTCGACGAAACCAGTTCCATTGGGTCCGTAATATTGAATTATTACCGGATTTCAAATTTCGTAGCATTTGGGGTTGTTGTGTGATCATACGATAGATAAACGCATTGAAATTTAAACTGAATTCAATTTAAACTTAAATTTTAACGTGGGTCAACATCAGCCACTTTCATTCCTAAAATCATGCCTAAAATCACGCAGAAGATCACGGAACAAAATCGTGCAAACACGTTCACCCTGAAACATCGCGTACTCTTGTTCCCCCCATCTCTTTTTAAAATAATCACGCAACTTCTTCAGTTCAGATCTAAAATCAAACGAGAGAAAAATGGTCGCTTCTCAATTTGAATTTGTTCGAAAGAGGAAAAAAAATGGCGTCCCCTTTTCACTTTTGTTCGAACGAACAGTCTTGTTCCAGTTCCACGAAATCCAACAAAGTAAAGTAGCCGAGTCAAAACAAAAAAAAATTATACGAAGGAGATTCGTTCGAATGGAATTGAGAGCGCGTGCTAGGGGAGGATCCGCGATGGCATTCGCGAGGTTAGGGGAAGACATCAATGTCGACTTCGATGTCGACATGGGAAAGGAGAAAAGGGCAACGACGGTTTCGAGGATGGAAGCATTCGATTTGGGATTCGCAGTTGTATGCGATTTGCAGTTCGACTGATGGCTTCATGGAGGGCGTGAATTCGTGATGGCGACCTGGAGCTCATCGAGTTCAATCTCGATTTTGGGTGGAGACGACTTCAAAGCATGTGGTATTCTCGTTTTTACCCAATTCAACCTAGTTTATAATTATCAGTATATGCAAACCTGAAATATATATATATGTATATATATATATATATATACAGAAGTAATTGCTGCAGGTACTTTCAAATTTATTTTGTTAAATTATAAATGTTTATATATGCAGAAAGAAAAAAAAAAAAAAAAGAGAGCAAACAGTTCTGTTTAAAAATATATATGTATATATTGTTGAAAAACAGAAATAGAAAAAAAATATAATGAATACAAATTGCTAGTTGTTTGAAAATAATTTATTAATGTAATTCCTTTTGTTTAGGTAACTTATTTAAGATTCATATTAACTACTAAAAAAATAATTTATAAAGGAAAGGAGAATTAGTTGAAATTGAATTATTAGTTGAAATCAAATTTTTGGTTAATTAAATCTACCAAATGGAAATTTATTATCCGATTTTGTTTGAATATTAATAAATTGTATAAAATTATTTATACAAGGTCAAAACAGTGAAATCAAGTCGGAATGAGAATGGATCGCAAAATAAAAAGCAAAGGTGAGAACTTCTCACTCAAAGGGTTTTATTTAAATTTTAAATAGTTAAATTTAAAATTTGTTGATTGAATGATTGTATGCTTGAATGATGATTGCTATATATATATATATATATATATATATATATATATATATATATTGAATTGAAATAGACCCTATACGCCGCCTATTAAGCGGAGGTTATTTATTAAACACATATACCGTGATATTCCACCTTGAAGTGGAATTGGTATTATATATGTATTTGGAGTTGATTTCCCGCATTATATTGCGGATGAGACCCTATTGCGCTGCATAATAGCGGATAATATTTTTATAAATCCCATATACCACGATATTCCGTCTCTCGAAGCGGAATTGGTATTGTGCTAACATCTTTGGATGCAGGGAAACAGGTTGGAGGGATCCAACTGGATTCCTCAAATGATTGAATTTGTTTCAATGTTGTGTGTTGATCTATGTATCATCTGCATGATTATCTTTGTGATTGAAATCGTTGACGGCTGAAATTTAGCCGAATATCTTTTTGGTATCGTTAGATGCCGAAAATAAATAAAATTGGATTTTTGAAAATTTAAGTTGAGAATTCATAATTAAATTTAATTTTGGAATTGATTCATTTTAAATAAATAAACGTTATAATTTTTATGTTATAAAAATTATGATTTTTGTGAAATATAAATGACATGTGATTTTCGAAATAAGTAGTTGATTAATTTATAAAATGGTTTAACTTGAGATTTTGAATTATTATAAATGGTTTATATAAAAGATTTATAAAATTGATATTTATAAATTAAAATATTGGAATTATAAAACGAATTTTTATAAGTATCACAATGAAATAAAAATGGATTTCACAAGTGAATGAAATTTATAGATTTATAAATTGTGAAATTTTAAAATGAAAAGATTTTCGTAAAATAAAAGATTATAAGTAATTAACTTATAAACTGGATTTTGGCATTTAAATGAGATATAAATAGAATTTGTTAATAAAGGGATTTTATAAGTTGAAGTTGTTATATAGTATAAATGGAATTTATAAACGTTGTTTTATAAATTCGAAATCGACTTGTTTTGAGAAGTTAATTATTATAGATTATTAAAGGAGAATATTCACGATTTTGGACAGTGGATAACCCTTTAAGATAAAATATGTAGAAAGGTTGAATTTGGTAAATGAAATATATTCACGATTTTGGACAGTGAATAATATGTTAAAGAAATGCTTTGGGAAAGTGATATTATAAATAAAATTATTACGATTTAAAGATGTTTTAAATTGTAATACGTATCGAAACCAGAGATTTCAAACATTCATTGTTGAAATAGACGTTTTCGAGAAATATGGAAATGGAGGACTATAACACTGTTGTTATAGTAAATGATTTCCGAAAGGAAATGTTTTATATAGTATTGGGATTTATATATCTATTTTAATTTCGAATCCCTATACTAGTGATTTTGGGTTGTCGTAACGATGTTTTACGCAACATTTGTTTTGACTCAAATAAATGTGTTTAAGAGAATGTTTTTCTTAAAGAATAAATTATATACTTAATTGTGATTTAAGTATCTTGAATATTTTCCAAATGTTGGAAATAGATAGATTTGTGAATTACTTATTATTAAATAAGTAGGGAAATGTTTTTCCAATATGAAATGAACGTTTTGAGAATTATCTTTTTAAAGATAAATTGAAAGTGAATATTTAAAATCGATTTGAAAATCGTATATTCACAGATATTTTGGAAATGTAAATTCAATATGGAATTTATAAATGAAATTGGGAAAATTAGTTTAAAAATAAATATCGATTTATTTTTGAAGTATAGAAATGATATATGTATATATATATATCTTGTAAAGATATTTTTGGAAAATAAATAATTTGGGAAATTATTTGGAATCTGGTGATGTTGTGCATACCTATTGATAGTTAAATAACCGACTATTAATATTTACCTTTAAATAGGTATTTGTTGTGATTGCTTGAATTTGAATGCTACACTTATTTTTAAAATAAGCGCTCACTATTCGGGTTAGCCGGGAAAGGACCTTGGGGTCGTATAACCCATTCCGAATATGTGATATGTCATAATGGATAGCATTGATGACCGGTGTTGAAGACCGGATATTTAGGAAAACGGAAGGATTACCGTCGAATGTTTCTGCATCGGCTGATCCCCCGATATAGAAATTTATTACCCTTTGTGATGGAAGTCCGGTCGTGATTAGTGAATATCCGGATAGCAAGGACTTCTTTGTAAGTGCCTTCGGTTCCGTTCGATCCCGGAACGGACTTGTATGGATGTGTGTCTGACGTTACAATTTGAGATGTAAAGCTGGTTTCAATCAAATATGTTCCCGTTGGTGGTAGAGAATTTATTATCTTAGCTTAACACCCTTAGAGATTATGTAGTTGATGGTTACTAGTGATACATTCCCAAATTGGTAATGTGGTATACGAAGTGCTGTTAAGCATTTGATGATCAAAGCACAGCTTTTGTGTAAAGTGTGGCTTTGTGGACGAGACTTCGTCGGACCTCACACCCCGGAAATGGTCAAAAAAGGAAGGATGCGGCAAGGTTATCGGGGTTAGCGCCCTTAGTGCATGTCATTCCTTCTGGATAGAGGTGGTATCATGGAATGGAGCCCAGATACTTAACCTATGTTGTTGCTGCAAATTTATTGTTTTGTGGTTGTTGGAATCGAGGATCCTCGGATATAGATCGGTTACGATCGGGGAATGACATATTCGTGTCAGTAGTTACCTAGTTTGAAAGGTAACCCGGCCTTGTGTTGGCAGAGATCCGGTTAGGCTCTCGGGGCGTCTTTCCAGAGGCATTTTCATGTGGCAATGGGAAGTTTCTTGGCCTGACCATTTGTTGGAAATCCAAAGAAACAATACGAACCTTGTACGGTTTTAGTTGTAGAACCTGCCATTTAAGATGGTAGCTATAGTAGGCATAATATAATGGTACCTATGCTGGCTAAGATTTATATCTTTACTTTCGAAATGATTTTTTCTACACTATGCACTAATAATAATATCAAAAATGATTTGATTTTACGTAGTAAGCATCTTTGACTATCACAAGGAGAAATCTCCCTCAAGTCTGCGTTTGCATTGTGTGTGTGCCGGGAGGCCTTATGGTAGTCTCATTTTCTAAAAAGCATTGCGAATCTATCTTAAAATTATCCTGTTTTTAAAAATAAATAACTGTTTTAATTTCTCACACCAGTCACATGACTGACCTGGAGTTTATTGTTTCCCTTCCTAAACTCTGGGTGCCCACCAATTTCCACATGGGCTGTAACAGCCCTAGTTTTTAGATATTTATTTTATTATTAATTATTTAATTTTAAAAATGTATTTATATAAATTGTGTTTAACAATATAGTTAATTATTTAATTTGAAGATATATTTTATAAAATTGTATATGTCAATAAAATTTAATATTAACTGTAAAAAAATTTAAGCTATGTTTAAACTGTAAAATTTCGCGTTTAAAAGATGCGTCAAATTTTAGGGTATAAAGCAACGTAATAAAACGTGTGTTTTTAAAATGTTATTTTACAGAAATTTTTGATATTTTGACTGCGTCTGTTTAACGTAGTGTAAAAAAATCGTGTTTCCAAATATTTTGGAGAGAAACATCAGTCAGTGATTTTATACCAAACATTATTTTATTATTCGTTAACTGACCGATTGATAAAATAAATTGTATTACATACGTTCATCCCTACATCAGTGCAAAATCAACCCCTGTGTACAAATCTTTTTGTTACCGTTCACATCTAAGAAAATCAACTCTCCCTCTTTTAAATTTCCGTTTCAGTTTTGATTTTTAAGTAACGTTCAAATCCCTCTCTGATATTTTTCCTTTGCACTTATATCAGCCATCAAACTTAAATCACGCATACATTAAATCCAGTTGTGTAACTGCCTAAATCTTATATCACACTGTTTAGTTTGCAACAAATGGGATATAAAAAGTTTGCATGTCTAAAGATAAATCAACGTATGCCTTAAACCAAGCTTTTGCGTTACAGCCAAGACATATTATTGGAAGCAAATTCCAACCTTTCCCATTTTCTGCTTGCAAATGGCTCTACCTTAAATCACGCATATAACACATTTACCTTCCTATAAACTAATAGCTCTCTCTCCCTTTGACCGTGCAACAGTTTAAAACATTCAAGTGCAAGGTTAGAAATTGTTAGTTATTTGAAACGGTTGACATTTACCATTCTTATGTGACATGCTAAATCAGGGGTTTCCTTAATCACGTAATATACTCATTTACACTTGCCTCCGCATGTCAGTTTTCTTTCATAAATTAATTCTTAAGTCTGGCCATTTCATTTATTTTAATCAAACTAAATAAGGGATTTAAAGCATGCTGAAATCACGCATTCATATTTACATATTTTTAAACTTTATATGTGGTGTAACTCTCGGTCCCTCCCTTTATTTCATTCCTTTTGTAACTGATGTCATAAACCACTGATTGCTCTTCCTCTGATCTTGCCACAGATCATATTTTTCCAATTTTGCAACGTCCAAATACATTTGTAAACATATTTAATACAAATCAAAATTTATTTAAAAATAAATGAATCATCACACACGTATTCATATTTACACAGTTAAAAATAAAACTGATACTTAAGAAAACAAATAAAACTGAGACGAATCAAATGCATGGTCCAAATATTTGTCAGTATAAAAATCAAGTTTTCTACTAGAAACGTTCGAACCTCTTACCTATTTTTAAAGAATAACTGATGCACTCCTTCCTTTCAGCCATGTAACTCACTGACTTTTGCATTCACACATATTTTCATACAAAGATTTAAACCACTATTTATCAACAAATCAAGGCTTGCAATTCTGGCATCTCGCATAAATTATAACTATTGATTTATCTCCTCCACTGATGTAGCTCATCAGTTACATTCAAACCACTATATATCTATCCCATTCCTTAAATCACGTAAGTAAAAGAAACTGATGCCTCAAAAATTAAGTTTTACTATATAACGTTCGAACTATGCACCTATTCATAGCCTATATACATATCAAAAGTACAATCACACATGAAAAAGCTCTTTAAAAACTGATACGTTATCTACACTTATGATCCCCATGGAACTTCACAAACATCATCTATATTTACACCAGCTCTTTTTCCCTTCCACTATTCGCTCTGCCTTGCCTCCTTCTTGAGCCCGAGATCTATCAGGTAATAGCATTTTTTCCTTTCGTCCAGATTTGCTTCTTCTTCATTTTCTGATTTTCTTCATCACCTTGCTCGGCCTCCCCATGTTGTACGAGTTATGTCCATAATTATTGTGTGTAGATCTGTGACTTGTTGTCTAGGCTAGGAAGTTTGGCAAGTCTGCATATGATTATGATATAGATGTTATTAGTTTTAAGTTTTAAACTGGTAGGAACAGACAGTAATTGCGATTTGTTTTAAATTGATAACCACTAATACTTTCATAACTTTGTTCTTTTTAAATTGATAATAACAGATACTATTTGGGTTGTTTTAAAATTGTCAAGAACAGATACTACTTGGTTTTGTTTTAATTCTAATAAGAACAGATACTATTTGATTTTTTTTTTTTTTTTGTTTAAACTGTTAAGAACAAATGATATCAATTTTTGATTTAAACTGATAAGAACAGCTGCACCAAGTTTTTGTTTTTAAATTGATAAGTTGGTAAGTGCAGATGCTACTAAAATATTTTGTTTAACTAAGTAGTTGAAGTGCATAATTGTTCTTGTAATAAAGATATGTACTGAGTATTGCATGCCTCATGTTGCTCCAGTCTTCATTTCCATTTTGTTTGCCTATTTGTATTGCATTTTCTTGGCATTGACTTGTATTCAGTCACATTGCACTGTCCATGCATGATGATCCTCACTTTGCACTTTGAATTGTTGTATGCATTTGAGTTCACCCTCATTCGAATTGTTGCAGTCTTGTACAGGTATTAATAGCTTGTCCCTTATAACCTGGTTGCATTATTGATCCATTTTTTTTTTTTTGACAGTCTGCATTAGTTGGTTTATTTGAGTTGGGTATTTTCACTTGAATTGGTCTTGTGGCAGTTTGCATGTCAAGTTGCACACTACTGTCTTATATTACTTTGATAAAATGTGAAATGTTACATGTTGCTTCGTACCATGCTTTAGTTGTCTGCATCCCATATCTCTGCTCTTACAATATGAACAGACCCTTGAAACCATATGTTATCTTGTTGTTTGAATCATAGCTTGATGTTATATATGTATGTAGATAGTGTGTCTGCTTGTCTGCATTGAGGTTGTATTCATATATACCTGCTACTGTTGCATTATTTGCTTCACTTGAGTTTTGTAACTGTAGCCTATTGGGTTCATTTTGAAACTTTGTATTTTCAAAATTTTTGATATGTTCAGTCTTCATATCCATTCCAGTTTACATTATCTAATATGTTTCAGTTTCATATCTATATTGCATCCATAATGTTGCACTTTGGTCTGGTCATTGTTTTCCTGGGTGTTGAAGTCTTCATCTCCATTTTATGTACTGTTAGTACTTCATCCCTGTTGTGCATGTCTGCATATTTAGTAATACATGCCTGCATATTTAGTTAGTATCAGCCTGGGTAGAAATGGGGAACAACTAGGTTTTAAAAAAAAAAAAAAAAAAAAAAAAAAAGAAAAAAAAAAAAGAGAAAAAAAAAAAAGAAAAAAAAAAAATCTGATGGTGAAGCTGAATTCTAGAAGTAAATATGAGTTAGAAGATAGTTGGGCAACACAAACATGGGCATCTGTAAGTATTCGGATAACAGAGAAATAGGGATAAGTGTTCACCAGTTTTGCATATGACCCGTAGATTTGACATATTTAACTCGAAGCAATATAGGTGCTGACTCGAAGCAACGACTTGCTTGGCCCGAAGCAGTTGAGTTTTTCTCAGGGTAAAAATTTTGGACACAGGGAAGTGTTATGTTCTATTCATGGCGTGAGTTTGCATGGGATACGAGTGTGCACATGTACAAAGTATAGAGTAGGAAAACTTCACCTTCTGTCAGTCAGCCTTTAGAAATTTTGTCGTAGTTTAGTGTTACCCGGTTCTCGTTTAGGGTATGTTTTGGTCACGGTACACGGTGGAGTGGTCGAGCAAAGCAAACAAACCCCGTTCTATTCTCATTTTCTTTGATCGTAAATTTTTAAGTCACGTATTCCATAATTGAAATTTTGTTCTAGATTTGAATCTACGTCAGAAGAATTTGATCGTTATTCTCTGTCGTGCTTTATCGGTGAATCATCGTTTTGTATTCAAATTTTCTGCAACTTTCAGGTGAGTTTTTCTCACCAGACATATGTACATATATTGTGTAAATTATCGCAAGTGTATGTGTAAACATTCTATTTAGATATTATCTGTCTGTAGTATGATGTAGAATGATGAACCCATTTAAATTGACATCTCATCAGTTATTTATCTGTTATATTATTTCTGCAGTTATATTATTAATTGTTATTTACTGCTTAAATCACCACTGCAAGTTCCCTGTTAAAGTTGGATTGTTATGGGCTGAAATAATGATTATTGTTAAACTAGTCTGTTAACTGCTTAACTGATAACTTGGGATTGCGGGTTTGAAATGATAGAACCCGGGGTTTTGTAAATTACGGGTTGAAATGATATAAATCCGTATCACTTGACCTAGGCTAGAGAACTATATACAGGCCCGTGGTTCTTATAATATTTTCTGAAATATTTAAAATTATTTTGGAAGTTAAATATTTGATTTAATATCTTTAAAGGATTTTATATTGATTTTGAATGAGTTATAAATGTTAATAAATAAATAAATAAATATTTGAATAAAATTTTGGAATATAACTTATTTTGGAAATTCTGGATTTTTGAAAGGATAAGATTTCAGTTAAGAAATATATATATAAGTTATATTTGGAAATATTTATTAAGTTAAACAATCTACTAAAGCATTTAAATGCTGTCTTTTGAAATTGGACTAGTTTTACCCGTAACTTTAGGTAGCATTTCCTAAGTGCTATAGAATCTGGAATTTGATTGTTTTGAAATTTAAGGAATTTGATAAATTATATTTATGTTTAAGTTTTGGAGACCTTTAAGATATGAGATTTATAACTGGATTTTTCTTAATAAATTTAAGATGAACATTCTAGTGTTAAGTAAATTTTGAAATTATTTAATGGCATAATTTTGGAGTTTTATCTATGGAATTTATGGGAATATTCAAGACGAAATAATAAACACTAATTTGTTGAAAGAAAAAAATATCCAACCTTAGTTTTGAATATTAATACTCCAATTGGATATATATATAGGAATTGAAATGGTCTTGGGAACATGAAGTGATATTTAAATTATGGTTTAAAATAAAGAAATATATTTGTAAAGCTATGTAAATTATCTTCTTTACAAAGTAACCATAAAGTTAAACCATTTATATCCAAACCATTTGTGTTTTGGGAGTTATGTTTTTTTTAAAGAAAAATTTCCAATATATTATGGTTTAAAGGTATAATTCAAATATTTGGTTTCCAGATATTATAAATTTTAAGCAGTATGGTTTTGGAAAAGAATTATATTTGAATATAACGATATCATGTTGTTTTGGGTTTTAAATGATATCGTATTTATAGTTTTGAAATGGAAATGTTTATACTGGTTTTAAAGTATAAATTGTTTTTAAATGACCACGGGTTATAATAACGATGGGTTGGCAAAGAGACCGGGATCGGATATGGACATACTCTCTGTCGATACCGAAAACCACTTTGACCAACCGTGTACGCGGTGGAGATTCCAGAATGAAGTAGGTCGGTGGTGGCGTTTCCTGTAAGGTAAATACGTGGACCCGACTCCCGTGAGTTGGCATAAGGTGGCTAAAACAGGAGCAATTCCAGGCCAATGAGGTCATTCCTCTGATCGGACGCTCCTCTTCGATATTATACTATGATTTTGGATTGATTCGGTGGCCACCTCTATATTTTGATTTTGGGGAGTTAGTCCGAGGTGGGCGGTAACTGCGGCTACGCGTTTCCACCAGCCTGGATAGCAATTGGTATATCTACCCTGGCATTGCCTAGTTGTGCCGTGTCATCTACCATACCGAGCCTTGTACGAGTTTAGATTTCTCCCGTAGCCCGTGTGGTATCCTCTAGTTGCTTCCCGATCAGGAGGAGCTATGATATTGGATGGACTACTGGGACTATTACGTGTTAAGGTGGAAAATGTAAAGCCTTAATGCTATTTAAAAGTATGTTTATTTTATAAATAGACACTATTATAATAGCGCAATATACTACATAGTAAATAGTTTGACGGATCCTTAGAGGATGGGCGGTCCCAAGCATCCTTTAAGTTACTTGCTCTATATTACAGTACACTTGAATTAGCTTACATTATATAAGTATGTATGTCCTGACTCGAGTGTTATGTTTTATTTTTCGCTCGGGTCAGCCTGAGTTGCAGCTTCAATTTCTTCTCCGTAGCTAGGACACCCAGTAGATCATTCGCGCTGCTGGAAGTTGTTTCAGCCTTTATCTTTTCTGGAATTCAAGACTTTGAAGACTCTATCTCTATTTATGTCTTAAAATTTGTATTGAGGATTATAGACAATGTAAGTTCTGTTTTGTTGAAGTTATATCAGTGGCTTCATGAACCACTAAATTTTTAATTTCCGCTGCGAGATTCTGATATCTGTGTCTGCCACTGCACTCGGTGCAACATGATAGGGGGTTCTCGCTTCCTGGTTTGGGTAGCGAACGGTTGACTCTTACTCCTACATGTCCTCGTGGAGGTTGGTGGTGTAGTCGAGAGGCTAGCCGTAAAGGCAGAACAGAGGTACCGTTGTATGCTACGGTGGGTGTTACCCCACTGGCGCGGCCCGTTACATTTGGTATCAGAGCTTTGGTTCTAGGCAAAACTTAGAATGTATGGTAAATTTGATTTACAGAATCACGTTCATTCGAGATTGAACCACTCTCTTTTCGAATTTTGGAACATTCCCTACGGTTCCAAAGCTCATTCGTATCCCTCACTTTTTCATCTGCTTTAGATTCTGGAGTATCTCATAACTCCACTTCGGATGATCTTTATTGTAAATTGGCGGTCTCGCCATTATTCTAATAAAGGGGTGAAACTCCTTTACCATTAGCATTGATTCACCGGAGATTTATATTTATCATTGGTTTATATGCTAGTATCTTTGGTTATTCCGAACTCTACCTCTTCGGATCAAATGTAGATTTACCCCAACCACATCGATCCGATTCTTTAAGTCACGGTTGACCCGGTCAAGGTTGTCCGCGATTATATAGACTTACCCAGTTTCCTTATTCTGATTTTTAATCACTGGATTTTCTGATTTCAACTCATCTTGAATTCTATTTGATTTGAGTTCATCAAAAATTTGAATCACTATCCTTGACTTGAAAGTTTTATTTCTGTATTTGAAAATAAAATCTAATATATATATAAGTATAATTTTCAGAACTCTATAATTAATTTGACTAGTTGTCAAGAGATAATAGTTTTGATTTTATATATGAGTTTGTAAGCCATGTGTTTTGTCATATATAAATAATTGAACTATAAAACAATGGTTACAAATAGAAATGAAGTTAAAACTAGAACTTGAGAATTAAACTTCCGATGATTTCAAACCTTGTATTTAAAGTTTAAAAGGATATAATAAGTATTTTCGAATAGAAATTTGTTTCCGAAATTTTTTAAAATCTAGTGCTTTTCTCTTTGTCGCTGGAAAATAATTTCGGTGATGACTGCAGCATCATCGACTTTCATTTTCGAGTTTCGAAGTGAAGGGACCACCCTGTAGTCTGGCTACAGTGTACCTTGAGATTTTTGATTTGAATTTCTAAAGTATGACTTAATATATATAATTTATATTTGATTTGACATATTATGTATATATATTTATTTATCTCTAAATGGTTTGAAGAAGAATCAGAAATTTAATTCTTAAGTTTTATCTTGAGGAATAATTTAATAAAAATAAATTTGAATAAGAAATTCCAACAGGAAATAATTGAATTTGAAAGTTTAGTTGTATAATACTCAATTCCATTCAATATAACTTACCTTGAGTTTCAAAAGTTAACAATGTAATTGGATAATATACATTATAAAAAGGGGATTTTATAATTAAAATTTAGGTGGTTATAATAAATGTTATACACTAAAATTTTAGTTGTAAAAGATAAATAGAGGTAGATATAGAAAAAGGAATTTAAGAAATTTATTCAAAGGAACCTAATAATCAAAGTTGATTTAACATGGAACCTTAAATCTAACTAAGAAATTCTAATTAAAGTTATTCCCTAAGTGAATAATTATGATTTGAATAGTTAGGACATATTCTAATATTGCTAAATTTGATAATTGAGATTTTGGGTTTCGGATAAAAATTTTTATTGAAGGAATATCTTATTTTTTTAAAATAGGTATTTCAAATAAAGTGGTTAGGATATTTGTTAAGAATTTAGAGTTAAGAAAATAATAAACTGATTAGGAATACTATCATATCTACTATAACATATTATCAGTGCTGCTATTCTAAAAATATAATGTTTGAAAATTTATAATTGAATAAATGAAGATTATTTTAAAAGGGTTATGATTTTAGTAGTATGATTTCCAAATGATAATATCTATAAATCGTAATGATTTTCAAAATATTATGATCTCAAATTTATTATCTTATTTTGTTTTGAACTATCTTTAAATGTCCTTGGTTTCCTTATCTGCTACGGATTGGGATGCTATCGCTTATACCAGTCTATTTAGAAATCTTTCTATAATCTTTGAGATCTTTGTTACTCATCGGGACCTGAGCACCGCTGAGCACCCATAGACTGACAGTCAAACTGAAGGGGTAAAACCAATTCTAGAGAACCTTCTTCGTGCTTCAAATCCGGAACTATCCGTTTAAGATTCTTGTCTATCTAGCATATCTTCTTTGTTTCTCTTCTTTCGTTCCTTTTCGAGGACGAAAAGTTCTTAAGTGGGGGAGAGTGTAACAGCCCTAGTTTTTAGATATTTATTTTATTATTAATTATTTAATTTTAAAAATGTATTTATATAAATTGTGTTTAACAATATAGTTAATTATTTAATTTGAAGATATATTTTATAAAATTGTATATGTCAATAAAATTTAATATTAACTGTAAAAAAATTTAAGCTATGTTTAAACTGTAAAATTTCGCGTTTAAAAGATGCGTCAAATTTTAGGGTATAAAGCAACGTAATAAAACGTGTGTTTTTAAAATGTTATTTTACAGAAATTTTTGATATTTTGACTGCGTCTGTTTAACGTAGTGTAAAAAAATCGTGTTTCCAAATATTTTGGAGAGAAACATCAGTCAGTGATTTTATACCAAACATTATTTTATTATTCGTTAACTGACCGATTGATAAAATAAATTGTATTACATACGTTCATCCCTACATCAGTGCAAAATCAACCCCTGTGTACAAATCTTTTTGTTACCGTTCACATCTAAGAAAATCAACTCTCCCTCTTTTAAATTTCCGTTTCAGTTTTGATTTTTAAGTAACGTTCAAATCCCTCTCTGATATTTTTCCTTTGCACTTATATCAGCCATCAAACTTAAATCACGCATACATTAAATCCAGTTGTGTAACTGCCTAAATCTTATATCACACTGTTTAGTTTGCAACAAATGGGATATAAAAAGTTTGCATGTCTAAAGATAAATCAACGTATGCCTTAAACCAAGCTTTTGCGTTACAGCCAAGACATATTATTGGAAGCAAATTCCAACCTTTCCCATTTTCTGCTTGCAAATGGCTCTACCTTAAATCACGCATATAACACATTTACCTTCCTATAAACTAATAGCTCTCTCTCCCTTTGACCGTGCAACAGTTTAAAACATTCAAGTGCAAGGTTAGAAATTGTTAGTTATTTGAAACGGTTGACATTTACCATTCTTATGTGACATGCTAAATCAGGGGTTTCCTTAATCACGTAATATACTCATTTACACTTGCCTCCGCATGTCAGTTTTCTTTCATAAATTAATTCTTAAGTCTGGCCATTTCATTTATTTTAATCAAACTAAATAAGGGATTTAAAGCATGCTGAAATCACGCATTCATATTTACATATTTTTAAACTTTATATGTGGTGTAACTCTCGGTCCCTCCCTTTATTTCATTCCTTTTGTAACTGATGTCATAAACCACTGATTGCTCTTCCTCTGATCTTGCCACAGATCATATTTTTCCAATTTTGCAACGTCCAAATACATTTGTAAACATATTTAATACAAATCAAAATTTATTTAAAAATAAATGAATCATCACACACGTATTCATATTTACACAGTTAAAAATAAAACTGATACTTAAGAAAACAAATAAAACTGAGACGAATCAAATGCATGGTCCAAATATTTGTCAGTATAAAAATCAAGTTTTCTACTAGAAACGTTCGAACCTCTTACCTATTTTTAAAGAATAACTGATGCACTCCTTCCTTTCAGCCATGTAACTCACTGACTTTTGCATTCACACATATTTTCATACAAAGATTTAAACCACTATTTATCAACAAATCAAGGCTTGCAATTCTGGCATCTCGCATAAATTATAACTATTGATTTATCTCCTCCACTGATGTAGCTCATCAGTTACATTCAAACCACTATATATCTATCCCATTCCTTAAATCACGTAAGTAAAAGAAACTGATGCCTCAAAAATTAAGTTTTACTATATAACGTTCGAACTATGCACCTATTCATAGCCTATATACATATCAAAAGTACAATCACACATGAAAAAGCTCTTTAAAAACTGATACGTTATCTACACTTATGATCCCCATGGAACTTCACAAACATCATCTATATTTACACCAGCTCTTTTTCCCTTCCACTATTCGCTCTGCCTTGCCTCCTTCTTGAGCCCGAGATCTATCAGGTAATAGCATTTTTTCCTTTCGTCCAGATTTGCTTCTTCTTCATTTTCTGATTTTCTTCATCACCTTGCTCGGCCTCCCCATGTTGTACGAGTTATGTCCATAATTATTGTGTGTAGATCTGTGACTTGTTGTCTAGGCTAGGAAGTTTGGCAAGTCTGCATATGATTATGATATAGATGTTATTAGTTTTAAGTTTTAAACTGGTAGGAACAGACAGTAATTGCGATTTGTTTTAAATTGATAACCACTAATACTTTCATAACTTTGTTCTTTTTAAATTGATAATAACAGATACTATTTGGGTTGTTTTAAAATTGTCAAGAACAGATACTACTTGGTTTTGTTTTAATTCTAATAAGAACAGATACTATTTGATTTTTTTTTTTTTTTTTGTTTAAACTGTTAAGAACAAATGATATCAATTTTTGATTTAAACTGATAAGAACAGCTGCACCAAGTTTTTGTTTTTAAATTGATAAGTTGGTAAGTGCAGATGCTACTAAAATATTTTGTTTAACTAAGTAGTTGAAGTGCATAATTGTTCTTGTAATAAAGATATGTACTGAGTATTGCATGCCTCATGTTGCTCCAGTCTTCATTTCCATTTTGTTTGCCTATTTGTATTGCATTTTCTTGGCATTGACTTGTATTCAGTCACATTGCACTGTCCATGCATGATGATCCTCACTTTGCACTTTGAATTGTTGTATGCATTTGAGTTCACCCTCATTCGAATTGTTGCAGTCTTGTACAGGTATTAATAGCTTGTCCCTTATAACCTGGTTGCATTATTGATCCATTTTTTTTTTTTTTGACAGTCTGCATTAGTTGGTTTATTTGAGTTGGGTATTTTCACTTGAATTGGTCTTGTGGCAGTTTGCATGTCAAGTTGCACACTACTGTCTTATATTACTTTGATAAAATGTGAAATGTTACATGTTGCTTCGTACCATGCTTTAGTTGTCTGCATCCCATATCTCTGCTCTTACAATATGAACAGACCCTTGAAACCATATGTTATCTTGTTGTTTGAATCATAGCTTGATGTTATATATGTATGTAGATAGTGTGTCTGCTTGTCTGCATTGAGGTTGTATTCATATATACCTGCTACTGTTGCATTATTTGCTTCACTTGAGTTTTGTAACTGTAGCCTATTGGGTTCATTTTGAAACTTTGTATTTTCAAAATTTTTGATATGTTCAGTCTTCATATCCATTCCAGTTTACATTATCTAATATGTTTCAGTTTCATATCTATATTGCATCCATAATGTTGCACTTTGGTCTGGTCATTGTTTTCCTGGGTGTTGAAGTCTTCATCTCCATTTTATGTACTGTTAGTACTTCATCCCTGTTGTGCATGTCTGCATATTTAGTAATACATGCCTGCATATTTAGTTAGTATCAGCCTGGGTAGAAATGGGGAACAACTAGGTTTTAAAAAAAAAAAAAAAAAAAAAAAAAAGAAAAAAAAAAAAGAGAAAAAAAAAAAAGAAAAAAAAAAATCTGATGGTGAAGCTGAATTCTAGAAGTAAATATGAGTTAGAAGATAGTTGGGCAACACAAACATGGGCATCTGTAAGTATTCGGATAACAGAGAAATAGGGATAAGTGTTCACCAGTTTTGCATATGACCCGTAGATTTGACATATTTAACTCGAAGCAATATAGGTGCTGACTCGAAGCAACGACTTGCTTGGCCCGAAGCAGTTGAGTTTTTCTCAGGGTAAAAATTTTGGACACAGGGAAGTGTTATGTTCTATTCATGGCGTGAGTTTGCATGGGATACGAGTGTGCACATGTACAAAGTATAGAGTAGGAAAACTTCACCTTCTGTCAGTCAGCCTTTAGAAATTTTGTCGTAGTTTAGTGTTACCCGGTTCTCGTTTAGGGTATGTTTTGGTCACGGTACACGGTGGAGTGGTCGAGCAAAGCAAACAAACCCCGTTCTATTCTCATTTTCTTTGATCGTAAATTTTTAAGTCACGTATTCCATAATTGAAATTTTGTTCTAGATTTGAATCTACGTCAGAAGAATTTGATCGTTATTCTCTGTCGTGCTTTATCGGTGAATCATCGTTTTGTATTCAAATTTTCTGCAACTTTCAGGTGAGTTTTTCTCACCAGACATATGTACATATATTGTGTAAATTATCGCAAGTGTATGTGTAAACATTCTATTTAGATATTATCTGTCTGTAGTATGATGTAGAATGATGAACCCATTTAAATTGACATCTCATCAGTTATTTATCTGTTATATTATTTCTGCAGTTATATTATTAATTGTTATTTACTGCTTAAATCACCACTGCAAGTTCCCTGTTAAAGTTGGATTGTTATGGGCTGAAATAATGATTATTGTTAAACTAGTCTGTTAACTGCTTAACTGATAACTTGGGATTGCGGGTTTGAAATGATAGAACCCGGGGTTTTGTAAATTACGGGTTGAAATGATATAAATCCGTATCACTTGACCTAGGCTAGAGAACTATATACAGGCCCGTGGTTCTTATAATATTTTCTGAAATATTTAAAATTATTTTGGAAGTTAAATATTTGATTTAATATCTTTAAAGGATTTTATATTGATTTTGAATGAGTTATAAATGTTAATAAATAAATAAATAAATATTTGAATAAAATTTTGGAATATAACTTATTTTGGAAATTCTGGATTTTTGAAAGGATAAGATTTCAGTTAAGAAATATATATATAAGTTATATTTGGAAATATTTATTAAGTTAAACAATCTACTAAAGCATTTAAATGCTGTCTTTTGAAATTGGACTAGTTTTACCCGTAACTTTAGGTAGCATTTCCTAAGTGCTATAGAATCTGGAATTTGATTGTTTTGAAATTTAAGGAATTTGATAAATTATATTTATGTTTAAGTTTTGGAGACCTTTAAGATATGAGATTTATAACTGGATTTTTCTTAATAAATTTAAGATGAACATTCTAGTGTTAAGTAAATTTTGAAATTATTTAATGGCATAATTTTGGAGTTTTATCTATGGAATTTATGGGAATATTCAAGACGAAATAATAAACACTAATTTGTTGAAAGAAAAAAATATCCAACCTTAGTTTTGAATATTAATACTCCAATTGGATATATATATAGGAATTGAAATGGTCTTGGGAACATGAAGTGATATTTAAATTATGGTTTAAAATAAAGAAATATATTTGTAAAGCTATGTAAATTATCTTCTTTACAAAGTAACCATAAAGTTAAACCATTTATATCCAAACCATTTGTGTTTTGGGAGTTATGTTTTTTTTAAAGAAAAATTTCCAATATATTATGGTTTAAAGGTATAATTCAAATATTTGGTTTCCAGATATTATAAATTTTAAGCAGTATGGTTTTGGAAAAGAATTATATTTGAATATAACGATATCATGTTGTTTTGGGTTTTAAATGATATCGTATTTATAGTTTTGAAATGGAAATGTTTATACTGGTTTTAAAGTATAAATTGTTTT